>CM069864.1:38832000-40132000 GCA_036172795.1 Pelodytes ibericus | reverse complement strand
TGCTTTAATCTCTCCCTGCCCTACAGCAATCATAGGGCAGGGTAAGAATAATTACACTAGGTGGAACCTGTCCCACCAATGCTGTCCCTAGAATATTATTTAATAAAAAAAAAACATCACCCTCCCTTCGGTTAGGGTCAGGGCAAGGTTTAGTGCTAGGGTTAGTGTTAGGGAAAGTTACTGAACATCAGTGTGTTTGGAAGTAACACATAAAAAACCCCTGTACATTAATATCTGAAGTACAATGGAAAAACACACACAAATTATGTTTCAACATTATTTTAATTATATCATAATTTACTTTAAAAATTATAATAAATGTTTGGGTTATCTAAAGAAAGCCCTTATTATCCTGAATTTCCAAAAATTTGTGTACAGTAAATAAGAGAGGAAAATAACACAAACACCCCAAAAGAGTTAAAACAGCGGTCGTACTGTATATTGTGGCTAAAACAGTCTGGGCATGAAGGGGTAAAATTGTTCCACACATGCATTCTACATTCTGCAAGGAAACATTTCGTTTTTTGTGTGTAACAAAAAACCTGCTGGCCTGGCAATCCTAGCTGTACAACTAGTGCTATTTATAGCTAAATAGTGCAAAATGTTTCAAGAGCTGTGTCTACTACCTCACCTTTTTGTTGTTGTTCCATGTATATTCAATATTTTTCTATATTAAAGCTGCTGATTTGCTCTTCAAACTGTGAGTGCTGATCCACCTCTTTGTTTCATCATCTCACCATGCTGTGAGGGATTGCCAGATTACCCTTATCTGGAAAGGAAACTGGTGTACAGAGGGGCTAGGTGGACGCTACTAATTTATTTGCCCAAGCAGCGTTAGAAGCACGGACAATTGTATTTGCAGATTGAGTATCCCTTATCCAAAGATCCCTTGTCCAAAATGTTGTATTTTGTCACAAGTTGCAAATTGCACAACAGTTTATTCAAGGTCCAGCCCCCTTAATCTGTGGTAAATCTTTTTCATGCAATGCAAGATTATATAGCATTATTTAAATTGGCTTTTACATGCAGTTTTGAAGCTGGTGAGATTGCTTAGTGGACTAATGCATCATCTGTAGAATATGCTCAACACTTGTGGTCACAGGTTCAATTCCTAGCAGGGTTGATTCAGCCCTTCATCCCTATGAGGTAGATATAATGAGTACCCTAAAATTGGGTAATAGTAACATCCTGGCTGTTGGGCAAAAGTAAGATCTCCAGAACACACATGAATATCTGAATGTACCTTTCCTGGTTGAACTCTTTATTATTATTTATTGCATTATGTGCATCCTTACCTCTTTCAGAACAGATGTTAAAGTCACTGAGTGTTTGCCATTCTGTATCTCATAAAATAGATGGAACGCATACACAATCAGAACCCTACTGCTTCATGAACAAACCTGTCCACATTAAACCAGAGTGCAGCAAGTCAAGAATTAACAAGATCCACAGATGCATCTTTCAGTGGTAAATTCTCAGCAGAACACAGTCTACACAGAGGAAACAATAGGCATGTTATAATATTTTAGTCAATGGATCTGCTTGACAGGCGTAACTTCGATCATTGGGGATATGTATTTGCCCATAAATAACTAAACCTTCTGGGGTAAAATATCCATAGCCTAATCTTTATTGAAACCAGTAGTCGTTGTATACATTCCAAGCATTTTCCATACATACTCCAGCATTATTTTACTTTATACAATTACTAAGCACAGAACCAGTTATAACTTGCTTTACAGAAAGCCCCAAACCAGGCAAGCATCGGCATCCGTGTGGCTACCGTGTAAAAGCCACATTCTGGGCTTATCCCTAATGCCCCATTAACCTGAGGTTCGAGGTACCACTCCCCCCTACAACCTCCAACCAGGCTCTTGGATTGACTCTACCCTTTTAAAACGTTAAACCCTCCTGGATACCTGCCAAGATTCTGCCTTGGCTGTGTCAAAATACATCAAGTACATAAAATAAAGGGAGGTGGGTGGGACAAGAGGTAGGGAAAACCTATTTGTTAAAATGACTACTCATTTCCTGTCATTTCTTACAAATATAACTTTTATAACTCACCCCCAGTCAATCAATCATAGGCTGATATGTTCCCTCAGCACCCTGTCAAGTCCACCCCACCATTAGTCTGTTTGGGAGCTATGGGTATAAGACATACTTTATGTCTTTGTGGTTTTGCTTCATATATTGGTCAATTTATCTCAATCACTCAGCTATAAGTTACATTTTTTCATTGATACATAATTCTTGGCCTCATTAAACTGAGATTCACTGATATCTGCTGACAGTACTTTCTGGAACTGATTAGCCAGAGGCAAAGTATATCTTCCAGTCCCACAACTAACATCTACTGCCATCATGGTGGATTTACATATCTGAAGAACAGACAATAATCAAAAACACAAACCAAATTAATAGGATAAAGTAGAGAACACTGTGTGCTAATGGCTTTTTGCCTTCTTTAAAACAAATACGGGTTGAAATGTTGACCATGATGCACTATGGGCAGTGAGGTATCTTGGTTTTGTGCTTCTCTAGGCAGACAAAATTCAGGCACCCCTCCCACGTTGCACACCTACCACATGCACCATTACCCATGTTGCACACCAACAACATGCCCCATCAGCCCATTACATGCCCCATCACCCACAATGATCACACATTAAATGCCCAATCACCCCATTAAATGTCCCATCACCCACATTGCATACACACTAAATGCCCCATCGCCCCATTACATGCCACCATCACCCCCATTACATACCCCCACCATGTCCACTACATGTCCCCATCACCCTGATTAACTGTAAGGAGCTTAAGCTTTTATAAAAATATATTACTCAAACCAGTCCTAAGAATTCTACAATTCTTTATAGCTTCATAATGCTTTATAATGAAATCAATAAATCTCTCAATAAAAGGGGTTCAAGCCTTCTCTAAAATAACACTTATGCTAAACAAAATTGAGCAAAGCCCCATGTTCTGCAACCCATAGTATCACCATTTTATCACTAATAATGTCTAGCCTTATAATAGTGCAGTACCATTGCGTGAAACACTATGTCTCTTTTTGTGTGGAAGACCCTTTAATGCAGTTTTTATTGAAAATTATGATTAACAATGGGCTACCAAGTTTGCATCATGGACTGCTTAATATTATTTGCTCTGGGTAAATGTTGCGGAGGGAGAAGAGCCAATGGAGAATTAATAAAGTGGGGAGATAAAAGCTGGATCAAACAGGGTCAGATGAGCTTGAGTGAAGTGGGGGGAGAACTAACCAACATAAAGGAGGCAGCAAAATTCCTTGTACTGGCCCTGTATTGTTCTGTAGGCCTCCCAATAAATACAATGACCTCCTCAAATCAAACTTTTATTAAGATTGGAGAGATACAAACATCAACGATCAGCACTTGTTTACCACCCTCCCTACAAAAATACATCAATTATTTTTCTAGAAGGCTCAAACAGCAATAAACCTCTTCATATGAAGAATTCAGAGAGCCAGAGTTACTCTCACCATGAAACATAGATATGAAAAAGAGCTGGGGGCACAAGTCTGTGAAAATAATTATTTGGGCAAAAATGGAACAGTCTGATATGTACCCTCATTTCAGCAAATCACTACTATAATCCTCCAAATCATATCACCCCCCCCCCCCCTCCATTTGAAATCTACAAAACAAAGCATTAGCCACAACTCATCTGGACTCCCTTTACAAAAAACTAGGGCTATCTGCAACTCTATCCTGTGCTCGCCAGATTCCACATTGAAGGCGATTCAATTAGACACAAACAGAATACATTATCTGGAAGGATCCTGGGGATAGTGCTTGTGGGACAGGCTCCACTTAGACTAATTAATCTCTCCCTGCCCCGTGATTGCTGTAGGGCAGGGAGAGACTTAAGCTGTCAAAGCCAGGGATTGGCTATGATATGTAGATTAAATGTTAATACCTACCTTAAGGTCAACTTTTCCTCAACAAAAGCTGTGCATTCAAAGTTCGAAGTTCTATTCCTCAAGCAAAAAGGTGTAAAACTAAACTATTTAATTTTTTTTTTGTTCTTTGTTTATTAGTTTTTCACAAAAAGGCACTACTCTTAGATAGATATTGACATAGCGGACATGTCAATATCCTTTTCAATACTTTTCAACATAGGTTGTCAGTGAAAGCTCAGGGGAAGCAGCTCTGCAAATTTATGTTCATTCTTCTCCTTGCCCTGGCAAATGACATTGAAACCAACCCTGGCCCCTGTCCTAGTACAAATGTCAACTTCTCTTTCAATAAGGGCCTCTCCTCTGTCCATTGCAATATCCGCAGCCTTCTACCAAAAATTGATGAACTAAGAGCATGGTGTCAGGTGTACAAACCTAAAACTCTTGTCATCACTGAATCCTGGTTAAGCCCTAGAACCCCAGACTCTGCAATACAAATACAAGGTTATATCTGTTCCAGAAAAGACAGAAATAAGAGAGGAGGAGGTATTGTTTTATATATTCATGAGTCACTTAATTTCATAAACCTTTCTTTATTAAGTACCCCTTCTACTTTTGAAGTTATAGCCGGAAGAATATTACACCCATTCTCAAAACCATTAGTACTTGTAGGGATCTATCGCCCACCAAATTCCCCTGCTCAGTCACTTACTGACATCAAGAAACTACTGGGTGATATTAGTCAAAATTTAAGCAAACTGGCTCAGACGAAGATCACAACACTTATCGGCACATCCGCAATAGATGCAAGACTCAAACCAAACTTGCCAAGACAACTTATTTCTCTGAACGGCTGAATAGAAATCTAGCGAACCCTACCAAATTTTGGAGCGTCATAAAAAACATGTATGACCCTTCACGCCGCTCAGAACCTACCACAATTAAGACACATAATGAAGTTCTAAAATCTCCAGTGGCAATAGCAAATGAATTCAACAACTACTTTGTAGGATGTGCCACAGCTCTTATAGCAACATACCACAATGAAGATCATGCCACTTTTTCTATGGCAGACAAGTCCCTATCGATATCACCCCTGGCCAAACACATTGCTGAATTTGAATTTACTTCTATATCAGATAGTGAAATAGCAGCGCATCTCCTCAATCAAAAAATGAAATTACAGTGTGGGCCGGACCTACTTCCGTCAATGCTACTGAGGCTGAGTGCGCCTGTTACTGCGCGACCCATTGCCTGCTTAATCAATGCATCCCTGTCCTCTGGTTATGTCCCCAAAGCCTGGAAAAAAGCCAGAGTTATCCCCATCCACAAAAATGGAGATGTAAACTTGGTGTCAAACTACAGGCCTATTTCACTGCTACCCATACTTTCTAAAATCCTGGAAAAATGTGCCCATGATCAACTGTGCGAGTATTATCAACGCTCCAACTATCTAACCTCGCTTCAATCTGGGTTTAGGTCAAATCACTCCACGATAACTGCCCTCTTAAAGGTGACCAATGACATTCAGAGTGGCATGGAGAGGGGTGAACTCACAGGTGCAGTTTTCCTTGACTTTGCAAAGGCCTTTGACACGGTTGATCATGAGCTGCTGCTAAACAAACTAAGTTGTTCCGGTGTAAATGAGAGGTCGCTCTGCTGGTTTCGTTCATACTTGTCTGATAGATCTCAATATGTGTCCATTGCTGATGCTACCTCCCTCCCGTTGCCAATCAAGTGTGGAGTGCCTCAAGGATCTGTTCTTGGGCCTCTGCTATTCTCGCTATTTATAAATGATCTACCCTCGGTGTGAGACCTGGCTCGTGTGCATATGTATGCTGATGATACGGTCATTTATACTTGCGGTACTCAACTATCGCAAGTGGAGTCCGTGATACAGGATCAGTTTTCTAAAGTTGAAAATTGGATAGCTAACAACAAATTATTCCTCAATGCTGAAAAAACTGTGTCCATGTTGTTTGGGACAAATGCCAAACTACTTAAATTAAACAATCCTCAATTAACCATCAAGACCAAAACCAGTTATAACCTGACCCAGGTAAATTCATATAAGTATCTTGGCATGTGGCTAGATCCAAACTTATCTTTTGGTCTCCATATTGATAAGCTTGTGTCAAAGCTATATCCTAGGATCGGCTTTCTGTATAGAAACAAATCTAACCTAGATTCCACGGTAAGGAAACGTATTGTGCAGCAAATGTTGATGCCGATCTTAGATTATGGAGATGTTGTGTATGATTCTGCCCCGCAGACCCATCTCGGTAAACTCGACACTATGTACAATACATTGTGTCGTTTTGCGCTACAGTGTGATTATAACACGCATCACTGTAAAATGTTAAAAGAGTTAAATTGGCTGACGCTTGCCTCCAGGCGTGCTCTCCACCTAGCTTGCTTAGTGCATAACCAGTTCTCTGGAACGCTCCCCCCCTACCTGAGCGGCATGCTCGCTCTTACTCCATGCACATCCCACAATCTCAGATCCTGCACCAACCCTTCACTAGCGATTCCCCACTTCAAAAAGGAAGCAGGTAGAGGTGCGTTCTCTTTCAGAGCACCTCAAATGTGGAATAGCCTTCCTGTTTCTGCTAAATCATCATCTACTCTAAGATCCCTGAAAATAAGTATCTCCCAAATCCTCAAAACAGATTGTACCTGTTATTAGTTTACAAACTCTTTCGTATACTGTACATGTTGTTCCTTTTTGTATCAATAATGATTTACCCTGTATGTTCTCCTTCCAACTTGTTTAATATATGTATGTATGTATTTTTGAATCTACTGTTAAATGTGTAACTCTGTGTAACTCCATTCTGGACTGGGGCCCCAGGACATACTTGAAAACGAGAGAAATCTCAATGTATTTTTTCCTGGTAAAACACTTTCTAAATAAATAAATAAAATAAATAAATAAAATTGTCAGGTCATAACAGTGTAGTCAAAAACTTCCAGCAAGAGGGGTCCTCAAGTCCTGTATACCAAGACACAGTATGTAGGATTAAGTTAAACGAGAAAATTATTTGGACATGTGTGTCAGGGTCTAGAACCAGCTGCAATGAGGATTAAAATCTCCATTAATCAGCCACATATTTTAGAATGTTCGACTTCATAACAGTAAATAAATAAAAACAAAACGTATAACCAAAACAAGTGTCTCTTTCATGGTCTCGAAGGGTGGTGGTGCTGCTAAGTACACATAATGTACAAGTATGTTTTGCATTGTGGAAATAAGTTTTATTTAGTTATTTCTGGATAAAGTGAAGCGCTTAAGAGTCTTAAAATGCTTGAATTGATCAAAAACAAAAAGTTGTATTGCCAGAAATTTGGTTTCCTTATTGCATCTATGGAGCTCAATATTAAAAGAAAATATCTGCGACTTAAATGTCTTCATGAATGGAATTAAGTGAATGAGAAGTGAATAGATGATATTTAGGGTCATCTTAAGAGCTGGGCAGGCCCACCACATATGGAGCATAGTGTGCTCCTCTACTTTGCATTTACAACAACATTTTAAAAATTGTAGAGGAAAATTTACTCATTTTTATTGGGGTCATATACCATCTCAGGCAGAGCTTATGAAATGTTTCTTGCAAGGTTAAGTTGTGCACACACTTTTTCAACAGTTCTTGAGGTTTTATCTACTCTTGAAATTTGCATGCAAACCAAACGTCCTTTTCCCACTTTATCCATGCATGTACTTTTTTTTATTGTAAAAATATTGTCTAAGAAGTCAGTAATTTTACTTATAATTTTTTTCATGTTGGGTTACAATGACTTTTTCAGTTTTAGAATTTTCACTTATATTCATGGAGTTAAGAAACATTCTGATTGTGGTAAGTTATATTTTAATTGTATTTCATGAAATGGAACTTGTGGCTTTTGAAATAAGCCAAACTTAGTTTATCATTCGAGCCCCCAACTCAAACTCCCCCACGCTCTCGAATTCCCAACTTAAGCCCCTTCACCTCCCAACTCTGCTCCCTGGATCTTTCAAACTCAACCTCCTCACCAGTTGTCAACCTCCATCCATCTAAACTGCCTTCACCACTTCTCAAACACATATTTAATAAGTAGACCATAGATTTTTTTACCTTTTGTACTTTTTCTAGGTTATATGTTTTCATGTATATTTGATATTTGAAATGGGCTGGAATGAAATAATTTGTAAATCTATGTCATAATTTATAATGCAGAAATATAATGTAATTTTTTAAATAAAACCCTCCCCCCAAAAAACAAATAGTTGTGTTGGGGACACATTGGAGTTGTCTCAAGGGGTTTTAGGCATTTTTCTGTCATTATATGTCCCAGTCTAGGGTGCATCTTTTTAGCCTCATTAATATTTTTTACATTTAAGGGTCTACTCAGGGAGCTCCAGTTATTGGAGACAAAAACATGCTCCTGAAATCTGGACATATTCCCCCAAACACAGGATTAGACATATACAAATGAATGCTGCAAGTAGCAAAGGGCCGTGGTAGTTGCAGTGCAGAGTTGCAGTACATATTAGTATCTGTGTATCAATATAACTGTAGATCTGTGTCAACACATGTACATAGGTGTGTGTGTATATACAGGGATGCGGAACTACTTGTCCAGAGACTAAAGCAGTAGCTCAATCTACTTGTCCTGACACAAAATAGAATTTGTATCAAAATCATATTTAAATAAGATCTTTAGCAACTTAGGAGACAGATCTAATAATACATAAATGCAGTCATCAACAAATGCAACTAGGTAGTGAGCTTAAACAGAGCAGATTTCCAAACGAGAATTGTAACTTGCTTTAAAAAACAAAACAAAACTAATGCTCACAGCCATTTACCCATGCACACAGTCATATACCCATAGGTATGCAGTCACCATTCAGGAAATCATGCATTATTATATAATATGGGGATACAATTAAAGGGACATTCAAATCTTGTAATTACCTAGTGAGATAATTATATCTCTTAATGGCACAAGATTACTGGCATCTTAATGGCACAAGATTACTGGCATTACTGGCAGCAAATTGGCTGGGGCATCTTAATGGCACAATATTACACCTGTGCTGCTGGCATCCCCCCGCAGCACATCATGCTGCTGTACTTTTATTTTTTTTCTCTGGCAGCCGCATCCACTGGATTTGGCCGCCGGAAAAAAAAAAGTAAAAAAAAAAGCCCTGTGACTGGATGTGACGTTACACGGAGCAGCAGCCAGGCGGGAAGTACTTGGGAAGGGGGGAAGAGGGAGTAATAAAACGAGCACTGTAATGACATAATATTACTGGCATCTGAATGACACAATAATACAGGCATCTGAATGGCACAATATTACTGGTATCTGTATGGCACAATGATTATGGCATCTGAATGGCACAATAATACAGGCATCTAAATGGAAAAATAATTATGGCATTTGAATGGCACAATATTACTGGTATCTGAATGGCACAATATTACTGGCATCTGAATGTCACAATAATACAGGCATCTTAATGGCACAATATTACTGGCCTTTGAATGGCACAATATACTGGTATCTGTATGGCACAATATTACTGGCATCTGAATGGCACAATAATACAGGCATCTGAATGGCACAATATTACTGGTATCTGAACGGCACAATATTACTTGCATCTTAATGGCACAATCATACAGGCATCTGAATGGCACAATATTACTGGCATCTGAATGGCACAATAATTATGACATCTGAATGGCACAATAATTATGACATCTGAATGGCACAATATTACTGGCATCTTAATGGCACAATATTACTGGTATCTGAATGGCACAATATTACTGGCATCTGAATGGCACAATAATAATGGCATCTGAATGGCACAATATTACTGGCATCTGAATGGCACAATATTACTGGCATCTTAAGGGCACAATGTTACGGACATCTTGATGGGCAAATTGGCTGGGGCATCTTAATGGCACAATATTACTGGCATCTTGATGGGCAAATTGGCTGGGACATCTTAATGGCACAAGATTACTGGCATCTTAATGGCACAAATTTACTGGCATCTTGATGGGCAAATTGGCTGGGGCATCTTAATGGCACAATATTACTGGCATCTTAATGGCATAGTCTTACTGGCATCTGAATGGCACAATATTACTGGCATCTTGATGGGCAAATTGGCTGGGGCATCTTAATGGCACAAGATTACTGGCATCTTAATGGCACAAGATTACTGGCATCTTGATTGGCAAATTGGCTGGGGCATCTTAATGGCACAAAATTACTGGCATCTTAATGGCATAGTCTTACTGGCATCTGAATGGCACAATATTACTGGCATATTAGGCAAACTGTCTGGCTTATAAACGGCAAAATAATAATATGAGAAACATGGGGAATGAGTGGAGAGAGAGAGACAGACAGACATGGAGTATGAGTGGAGAGAGTGAGACAGACGTGGAGCCGGTGACCCTAGGATCGGCCCTGTGTATACAATACAGTAATAAAATACAAAGTGTAATAAGAATATTCTTACAATACACTTGCAAAACCATATGTCAATACACAGAGATAGCTAAGAACAAGTTATTAGTATGTACACGATTAATAAAACAATGATATGATTAGACATACAGTTAATATGTTACCTTTGTAATAAATTCTGCATCTATATCTAAAATGATGAAAAAGAGACCTGACGGATTCACAGTTAAGACAGCAGATTCTTCAGGGGTTAGGTGGATAAAGGTGAGTCCTGACAAATTTAAAATAATATAATTAGCCCTTCACAAAAGAAGGAGGGGGAGAAAATCACAGAGTTGGTCCGTTACTTCAAACCAAAATATCATTGGTGTATAGAGAAGAGGGAAGGAAAAGTAGTATTCACAGCTATGTAAATATTTGGGGATGATCTCTAATAGATATTCGTATCATGTTTTTACAAACAAGTGGGTTTTTCTTTAAACACATCACAGACAATAATTTAATCTATATTCTGTTTCAAGATGATTCATATATTACCTCTATATGCTATATATTAAAAGAAATTAGCCACTTTTATACATATTAAGCATTACTATATTCTTAGTTTTGATCAGAAAAGATGGAAGGTTCAGAACAGTATATGGTTCAAAGTTAGCTTTGTATAGATAGCTTTGTATAGATAGGATAATGTAGAATTTAAAACATACAATCTATTTTTTTTAATATCTTAAAAGCATAGTTCAAGACTGTAGTGTGTACCAAATGTGATTCATATGTGAAATAATAAAGAAAAAAGCAATGAAAATAAAAGAAAAAGAAACAATTTCAGCTTAGGTAAGCTCAACCTGGTGCCAAGGGGCAGGGTGTAACATTTAGGATTATTCAATCATAATGACCTTTTAGGAAACATATCCCTTCCTTTAAAACAGTGTAGAATTTCCACCAAGAAGTGCCACTAAGTGGCACTCCCATATTAGGAATGTGCCATATACATAGCTTTAAGCCGAGTGATACTATAGTTGTCACTTACCGCAACGAAGTACGAGGGAATTTCCCCGCCAATGAGCCGACTCCTTACCTTTGCACTGGACATCCTCCAGATAGGACCAAACGCACGGCCAGGCCGACGTTGCTTCCTACAGAGCAAGCAGGTAGCAAGCGTCGCCACAGTACACGTTTATTCGCACATGCACAAACGGACCAAACAAAGTAATTATTGAAGCCCAGTACAAAGGCTATTTGTAAACGTTCCTCATGGAAACTCTGACCAGGGGCTGACCTAATCACTGGAGGGCTATTTAACCCTTTAAGAACCAGGGATTTTCCTAGGCCAAAGACCAGAGCGTTTTTAAATTTTTAAGATGCGTTTTTTGAAACATAATTTTCCTCTCTCTCATTTAACGCAAACATACAAGTTATATGTTGTTTTTTAAAGGACAGTTAGAGCTTTCTTTTGATACCCTATACATAAAAATTACTTACATTTTAGTATTAAAAAAAAAAAGACAAAAAAAAAACTATGAAGAGTGCGATGTCAGATCCATAAAAATCATGCAAAAGGCATGCAGGGGTTAAATTTTATTAAATAAATATATTAGAATTACATTTATTTATTAAAAAACTTTATAAATTGCAAAAATAAAAAAAAAATGTAAAAAAAAAACCTAAATGAGGGCCATAAAGTGGAAGGAAACTGATCACAATTACAAACTGTGATCAGCAATGAAAGGGTTAATTCCCCCCCCCCCCCTTCTCATACAACGTTCTTTTTTTTATTTATTTTTACTTACAGGTCACTCTCTGTGCTTCACTATAAGAATGTGAAACACAGAGAGTGAATTAGAGGCAAAGTCAGTGTGTGAACACATTGACTTTGCATCTAATTTGCATGTTATTGCGGTGATCACTCGATCACCATGATCACATGCCCGGAAATCCACCGATCAGGTACAGGAGCTTTGCCTCAGGTGCAAGGCTTAGTCCTGGACCCATTGCAGACTGGCTGGCATGGAGCGCACTGCCGGCTAGACTGCATGACGAGTTAACTCGTTATAAGGGCGCTAATGCTGTGGCTCTTATGACGATTTAACTCGTCATAAGGTCGCAAAGGGGTTAAACCTCAGTTCTCCAACAACTAGTTGCCTGTGATAGTGCTCTCTTCAGTCTCACTAGCGTTATAATTATCCTCACTATCTGTCTTGTCTATTTGTGAGTGTCTGTTCTCAAATCTGCACCAAGGATCCCATCTTCCATCTTCCAATTTGAAAGATTACAGTTAACAAATGCATTTAACATGGATCCCACAGACGCGGCCAGAATTACCTCCAGACAATACTTACATGATCAAGTATTAGCGACTCATGCATCTCATCTCCAGACCCTAGAACACAGGATGGATGAAGTAGCTAATCTCTTAAGAAACATAACAACCAATGCGCCACAAATCGCAGCTTGAAGTATGTCTCCTGCTTCCAGTGCAGGGACAGGGGCAATTCCTAAAGCCCTAAAAATGCCTATGCCTGAAAGATTCTCTGGAAATCCTCAAGAATGTTGTGTTTTTTTAAACCAGTATTCCCTCCATTTCAGAACACAACCTCAAATATTTGCTTCACATACCAAGAGAGTAGCATTTGTCATCAATTTGCTCAAAGGTGAAGCATTAGCTTGGGCATCCCCACTCATGGAGCAATCTTAGAAGACAGATATATTCATTAATGCCTTCCGTTCATTCTTTGATAGGTAATCAGCTGAATCCAACCTAATGGAATTAAAACAAGGCAAGATCTGTGTCGGGCCTGTGGGACTGGGGAGCTTGAGGGCAAGGGCCCCTGAGGACCTGGTCAGCATATAGCAAGGAAAGTCCAATAGCCAGACAATGTGTCAGGGCAGGTAGCTGAGGATTAGAATGGTCAGGCAAGCTGGGTCAGGGTTGGAGAGATCAGGAAAGTCCAAAAACAAGCCGGGGAGTCAATATCAGGAGGTCAATCACAGGATGCACAGCAATATAGGGAACAAGGGACTAAGCAAGGAAAACCAGACTTAGCAGCTAAATAATCAAGCAAGGACTGAACAGTGTGTGGGTTTTGTATATGGTCGTCATTACCAGATCCTCCCCTCAGCTTCAGGGGTTTACTCCCAGCTTCACAGGAATCTATGGGATCTTGCTGAGAGGTTACCACCTCTATCCCCACCTTCCCCGCATCCTCCAATACGGGATCAGCACCAGACGCCAGGACACACTCCCCCATCATGCGCATCATGGAAGCACTTGCTGAACGCGGCACTCGCGTTACTCGAGGCCAAGGCTGCGGCCTACTATGGAGCGATGGAGCTACAGTGCCGCGGGATGCAGGAGTAACGCGGACCCTGCGGAAGGTGAGTGTCCCATGGACAGAGGGTGTGGGAGGCTGGCATCCTGACAGACCCTCCCCCTTAAAAGTGATCTCTCAACGCTTTCAGATCTGGGTTTGGCTGGATGAAAAGCCTGGTTTCTGGCAGGAGCATGGATATTCATCAAGGGTTCCCATGACCCTTCTTCTGGGCTGTATCCCTTCCAGTGGGATCCCTTAGTGGACAAGGTATTCCAATAATCCCATGTGGATGCAGGAGTCTAGGATCTCCTCCACCTCGTATTCCTCCATACCGTCCACCAGAATGGGAGGAGGGATGGGTTGGTTGAAAGCAAATTCTTCCAAGGGTAATAATGGTAGCCAATTGTCTTGGAGATGGGTGATGTAGCATCTAAGATAGGTTTGGTAAGTCTTCCTTTGGAAGGAGCGCAGATTGCACATGAGTGGATGTAATTTTGGATGTCTTGTCTCCAATCGGGCCATCAAAAGGGGGCTAGTTCAACTGTTTATCTGAACCCCCCATGTCCTGCTAGAGGAGAATAATATAGGGATTTTAAAAAGTTAGTACTAACCGGGGGTGGTACATAGATGAGATTGTCTTTGTACCAAAGACCTTGATTTTGTTCAAGGAAGAGGTCTCAGCTCTGGAGAGGGGGTGAGATCCATGTTTCTTAATATCGGCCAGAAGAGAAGTGTGAAGATCGAGGAAGTGACTGGGTTGGAGATTTGTGTAACCTGCAGTATGTGGGGGGGTTGAAGGTTCACATAGCCTAGATAGTGCGTCAATCTTTAGGTTCTTGGAACCAGGTTGATAGGTTATGTGTAACCTGAACCGGGTGAAGAAGAGAGGCCAGCAGGCTTGTCGAGGGCATAGTCTTTGGGCCTTCCTGAGGTACTCTAGGTTTCAGTGGTCAGTAAATACTGTGACTGGATAGATAGCTCCGTCTAACAAATGCTGCTATTCTTCCAATGCCAGCTTAATGGCCAACAGTTCTCGGTCATTGACACTGTAATTGGTTTCTGGTGGGGTCAAGCAACTAGAGAAGAATGAGACCAGATGAAGGAAGTCTTTCTCTCCATTGCATTAAGACATGAATGCTCCCACCGCATTCTCCGAAGCATCTACCTCCACAAAACAAGGCTTCTGAGGGTCAGCAAGGACCAGTATGGGAGCATGAGTGAATTTATGTTTGAGGGTGTTGAATGTTTTCTGGGCTTGTGGAGACCAATGGAATGGAGTATTCTTTTTGGTAAGTTGTGTTATGGGATGGATGATGTGGGAAAAGCTGTTTATGAATCTTCAATAGAAATTTGCAAACCCTACAAATCTCTGTATGGCTTTCACTGAATTGGGGAAAGGCCATTGGAGAATGGAGGATACCTTCTTGGGGTCCATCTCTAAACGTCCCGGAGAGATCACATATCCCAAAAAATTAACTTTGGTGGTTTCGAAGGTACACTTGGACAGTTTGGCATACAGATGGTTTTGTTGTAGACACTCCAGGACTTGGAACATGTGTTGGCGATGAGTGTCCAATGAAGGGGAGTAAACCAGGATGTCATCCAAGTAGATTACCACACATTTATCCAACATGTCCCTAAAGATGTAGTTGAGGAAATGTTGGAAGGTAGCCACAGAATTACATAGCCCAAAAGGCATTACTCGGTACATGTAATGCCCATAACAAGTTCAAAAGGCCTTCTTACATTCATCTCCTTTCCGTATGCGCACCAAATTGTATGCTCCCAGGAGATGAATCTTGGAATTAATGCGGGCATCTTGAAGACGGTCCATATGTTCGGGAATCAATGGCAAGGGGTATTTGTTCTTTATCGTTATGTTGTTTAGTTCCCTGTAGTCCACACAGGGTCTTAATCCCCTGTCCTTCTTGTCAATGAAAAAGATGCCTGCTCTGGCGGGAGAGGTCAAGGGCGAACCCTTTACGGAGGCTGTCGTTAAGATACTCTTTTAAGACAGACAATTCTGGCTCAGATAAAGGGAAAATTCGCCCAAAGGGGATGGCTGCCCCTGGTAGGAGATTGATGGTGAAGTGTTGCAAATTTTCTTTGTCTCCATAAATGTCATATTTCTTCCATAAGAATTATTAATCAATCTTGCTGAAAAACCATCCGAAAAACAAACTTCAAATTCTTTTATTCAAATCCATAGGACCAATAACACAGCAATGCTTAAGGTGTTCTTAGTTGTGATGTTATAATGTATCGGATACAGATCAGAATTTTGCAATAGTTTTTAATACCTCTATAAAGTTAAACACTCCCTAATTTATGGTAAAACAAGGAGGCGTGTATATATGTATATTATCATAAAATTGTTAGTAAATGGGACGTGGCTTGAGCATCCATTTTGTTTATAATGAAAGCCATATGTTGTAATTATAGTTGGACAGGATAAGACTAACAAAGGGTACTATTTTTTAAAAGAAAGATATATTGGTGTGGGCTCTTAATGTCAAAGGTGAAGGAAAAAAAACCTAGACTATCCGGCTAGAGAATTGTAACCACATGTGGTGTCTATCATATACAATGGACTCCTGTGATATAGGAACAGCTCTTGGGGGGGAAGGGGTGTCTACATTCCATTGAAGGCTAAGTAGAATGTCTTTTCTTGCCTTAGTACCAAATATGATGAACTTATAAAAAACATCAAATATTGATATATTGAATTATATATATCAGGAGGTAGACGTTCTGCTTCCTTTTGATTAAAAACTGTACCAAATCTTTCATAGGCCGCTGGTAATTCCTTGGGTTAGATGGTAGACTTTTGAAGAAGGGAGATATAATCCAGGTGTAGACAATGTTGGAGGCAAAATGGAGAGGAGAAAGTGACTGCTCCTGATGACCAGTGGATGACAGGATCGTGAAGCTTGAGCCAGGGTAATCCCAGGATAAGAGGGAAAAGGGGTGACTGGACTAAATTGAAGGAGATGTCTTCTTGATGTTTCTTCCCTACGTTAAGCCACAGGGGTTGTGTCTGTCGAGTCACTGGACCAGACAAAATAAGACTTCCATCCACCAATTGTATGACTAGTAGTGGATTATATGGTTGATTAGGAAGTTTGAGGGTGCGAGCCAAGGTTAGGTCCACAAAAAAGTCGCTGGCTCCAGAGTCAATAATGGCCTCTTGGGTGATGATCTTATCTTTGGCTTTCCAGCGGATGTTGGGCCCAGGTCATGGGACCTCTGGAAAGAACAGAAATAGCAGTTCGGACCCTTACATAGTCAGTAGCATAAGTTCTTGGTTTTAGTATGGATAATAATTCACAGGCCGTGATGAATGTACGATATTTGGAGCGGTCCCCTTCAAACCTCTCCAGTAGTTTAACATGGGGTTCCGGGGTGGCAGTGCCTCTCTTCTCAGGTGGTTCTGCTGCAAAAAAGGGAGGTGGTATGGCTAGGGCTGGAGAGGGATGAGCAGCTTGAAGGGCCTGTACCTGATTAATAAAATCCTGAACTCCTTGTACAGTATGTGTCAAAGCTGCAATTTGTTGTGTTAGTGCTTATAGAGCCTCAGCCATCCCTGCAAGCTCCATGTCTGGCTTGATTGTTAAGTAAGGTTCAAGAGTAGGGAGCAGGGTGGCGTGTAGGGAGTATGGATGGCAAAGAGGGAGCTCCAAAAGTGTCACCACAATAGGGTTAGGCAAAAGAGTTGTCAGTTCTATGAAGAAGTCAGTAAAAATATAGATCTAGGTGTGGCAGTTTGATACAGTTCCACACAACAAAAAGTCACTCTACAAATTGAGATTAATAGGCTTGGGGCAAAGGAATGTATTTGGATTGAAACTTGGCTAAAAGATAGAATGCAGAGAGTTTTAAACGGAAAATCCTCAAACTGACCAGGGTATAAATCGGAGTACCTCAGGAGTCTATTTTAGGCCCTCTTGTTTTTCAGCCATGCGTTTGTTGGTGACACAAAATAAGATAAGGTAATACAGACTAACTGTCAGGGTTTCTATGCTGGCTTAAATAGAAACCCTTTCCTTCAGTGATTCAACCAGCAGAGTCTTTCAACACTGTTAGCATGGTTAATCACCTGGGTGCTATTAGCCAGTCCTTGGATGCCACCACTACTTTATGTGTTAACAAAAAAATAGCAGCAATGATCAGAGAAGATCCACAAGTGGGGGGCATTTCAGCTGGACCTGTCGACGCCAAAATAACACTATATGCTGATGATGTACTACTTTCCCCAACCAATCCAATAGTTTATATCCCAGCAGTTTAAAACATTATTAAAAACCTACAGCGCATATTCTAATTACAAAATAAACCTAAATAAAAAAGCAAATTATCACTGCCTGGGTATCAATTGGGTATCAAGGGTGGATATGGGAAAACTCAAGGAGCAATATGGCTTAATTGGGCAAAAAAATATATAGATTATTTGAGAATCAAACTGAACTTTGAACTAGTTGCTCTAAATTAACATAACTATATGGGACTGTTGAAAGATATCAAACTAGATAAATGGAGGGCATTGGAAGTATCCTGGCTGGGACGGCTTAATTTAATTAACTCGTGTATCATGCCAAAAGTTATTTACTTGTTTCACACTATCCAGCTTAGGGTTAAACCAGAAGTTTCAGAGGCTGTTCTCAGAATATATTTGGCTGGGGAAAAATTCCAGAATTTTGCATAAAATCCTTATTAAACACAAAAGGAGTAGCTTTCCCAGATGTTGATAAATTGCATGAAGCTAGCATGGTAACTCATTTATTGGACTGGTCAAAACCTAGTTCAATAAACACAAGCTGGTTTCAAATGGAGAGACAGGATTCCCAAACCTGGAATTTACCTCACCTGATATGGTCCAATATAAACCAAAAAAAGTCTTGCAGATTCCTGAACCCTGTAATAAAAGACGCAGTGAAAACAATATATGAATTAAAGAAAAAAATGGTAATTACTGAGTCTTCTTAATAGAACACCATTATAGGTACTGCAGTATGAAATAGGGAATATAAACCTATCTACATGGACCCAGGGAGGGGCTGTCTGGGTAAAAGATATGGCAGAACAGGGTCAGATACTCTCCTTTCCTCAACTGCAGTCTCAATATGGACTATCTTCCAGAGAATTATTCTCATACTTAAGAGTGAAGACTTATATGGCCTCAAAGGCTAAGGATAGACATAACTTTGAGAGTTTAATTTCAGAAACAAAAAGAAAGGGACAGATTTCCACAGTTGTCAAAGTATTTGAGGACCTAGAAGAATTAAAGAAACCATTTCCCTTTCTTAACTGGGAACAAGATTTAAATACCAATTTCTCATTAACAGACTGGTTGGGAGTTATTTCTATAGAAGGAAAAAAACATACATTGTATATCTTTGGAAGATTTACATTATAAGATAATATACCATTGGTACCTTGTACCTCAAAGACTTAACACATCTCAAGTGGCAACACAAACATCTGTTGGAGATGCTTGTCTGAAATTGGGACGATATACCATATATGGTGGAGTTGTGACTCATTAACATCACTAAAGGAAAACACAAATAAGTTGTTGATGGAAAATTGTTTCAATCTATACAAGAGATATCTCCCTAGACTTTTTTTTATTTAATATAGATTTTCTTCCACTAACAAAAAAACAAAAAGACCTGATGATACATGTATTGATGGTTGTAAAGATATGTATAGCCAGAAATTGGGAAAAAATAGGGCCCATCCATTGGATGGAATTCTGTAATCAAATAGATTTTCGAAATAGGATGGAGAAGGAATATTTTGGATCAAACGGACACTATGAGAAATATAGAGAAATATGGGCACCCTGGATACAATATTTAGATACCTTGACGTCGGCCCATTCGCCCACTGCCCCCCCAGATCCTCATGCTTGCTGAAACCCCCTCTCTCTCCTTCTTTTTCCTTTATTTAATTTTTCATGACATATATATATACTTGTTGGTGTCGTGATTAAGTGTGATGAGTGAGGGGGAGGGAAAGACGGGGGACAAGTATGCAGGGCGAATTAAATTATTATTATTATTTTTTTAATTCTTTTTATTTTACATTTTAATTATAACTTATATAATATATTATTCAAGTCATTATTATTACATTATATATAAAAAAATTAATAAAAATATATTACAATGTTATACAATATCAGTAATACATAAAATTACACTAAACATAATAATATAATACATTATATAAATAATAACATCAATAAGTATAATTGACATTACAATGTTATACAATATCAATAATACACAAAATTGTAATAATTATAATAATACAATACATTATATATATGATAAAATCAATAATTATAATAATATAATACAATATATATAATAATAATATCTAACAATACTATGCAATATATATATAATAATAGCATTCATAAGTATTTTGATTTAATACTAATTTCTTATAACTATTATTCTACTAATTCTGTTTAAGTTATTTTCTATTTATAAGTATCTTATTTATCATTTTTATTAAAATAAGAATGGCATTTCAAGAAACAATGTGGTATTCTAAACAACTATTGAGTGATAGAACACCATGTACATAAATAAAAATGATAAATAAAATTAATTAAAAAAAAAAAAAATATGAGACTTCCAGGATGTTTAACTCAAGTGGAAACTTTACTATACATCCTATAAGAAGAAGTACCTTATAGCTCCTTCCCCAGAGCCCTCTTCCATCCCCAATTACTCTATAATGTTAAGTTGTAAATTGTACTGTATCGATTGTAATGTTTCTTGTTTATATGAAATTAAAAATAAAGAAATTATTAAAAATGGTCTGAATGTTTTTATTTATTTTTTTTATTTAGAAAAGCAGGACATCCAGGGCTATTAATAAAATAATAAGCATTAATAATAGAACTTATTGATCCAAGGAGAAATCTGATTGACCCTTGGAGTCAAGAATAGCTTCCTTAGGGGTTTTTTCCTTCTTTTGGAACAAAAGCAGGAATAATAGGTAGAAGAGTTGAACTTGATGGACGTGTGACTTTTTTCAACCTAAATTACTATGTTACTATTTACTCCCTATGAAACCTGTGCATGAGCAAAAAGATAGTGCTAACAGGATAACCTGAATTTGCTATCACCACTCCTAAGGGAATAGTTATGATAGATGAATGATTTAATGCTACAGCTCTGTGTACACCTGGAAAATGCACACTATAATTCTATATATTATTTGTGTTAGAACAGAACACAATAAATATTATATTCCGTCTGCAGTTTTTGATCACATTATTGGGAAGATAGAACAATCTTTACATTGCTCCAATCCATAAGATTGTCTGAAATAATCACACATTTTACCAGTGTCACAGATGAGTCCATCACCTATGAATCTGGAATATTTTTGCTCAAACTTAGTAATGCTATTTGATTCTGATTAATAAGACATTTATTAATTTAACATTAATCTGTATGTCTAGTTTAGCTTTCTCAGTAGATGGTTTTATGTTTTTTCCTACTGAAGTCTGAGTCTGAATATTAGGTGTGTGTCATCATACAAATAGTTAGTTGTAAGAGACTATCCCATCTATCACCAGTTGTTTCATTTTAAAGTCTGAAACATTAGATGTCATATGCAAAGAGTGATTATGTGGCAAAGTTCTTAAAGTAGAACAGTCAGCGGGGTAATTTAATTAGTTTCCATGTTAATTGCTCCACTTTCATAACTTTGCCCCAGAATAAATAATGCTGCTGTGTTAGAACTGGAATAGAACATGGTCTTTGATGACTTTTTTCATTAATACAGTCATCAAATGACAATATGAGTTGTGTTATCTTCACAGGTCACAAATATCTGTCCTTGAATACACTTCAAGATAAAGTACATAACGTATCTCTATTAATGAATGTGAATAAAACTTGTCAGTTAATGTAAAGCACTATCACAGCTAAAAAAAATGCAGTAGTGCCAGAAAAGACTTTGCCAAAGTGGATGGTGTCTGCTTGTAATGACATACGTGTAGTTAGTACATGAACAAAAAAAAATAAAATAATGCACTAATAGGTCATACTATCTAAACAAAATAAAAAATAACAAATACATGAATAGGACATACTATATCAAAAAGGTGTCATACACAAATTGAAAATACCACAATTCTTCTTCTTATTTTTTATACCAATATTTTAAATAATTAAATAGTAAGGCTGAAAAATAGATGGATCTTTCCCTTGCAGTAGCATCTATCTGCGTGCCTTTTTTGTGTGTTTATGGTGTATAATCACATGCATGAGACACCAATGGGTTAAATATAATTATGTAGGATGCAAGGTCCTCTTATCCCGTATTAGTATCTATTTGTATAGCCATCTTTCTCCGTTTTGTTCGTTTTTCTAAATATTTTGGAAAGACACACAAACTGGGATTATATTTAATGAAAGGTACAATTTTGTAAAGCATAATGCAAGATGAATGTACTCAGCTTATTATAACCTGCTATATAAAAAACGACAGGCAATTTCATTGGATCACGAAGAGGAGGTGTGTCAGTTGATAACACTACATAAGAGAGACGCTAACGAGGAGGGATGCGTGCACTTGAAGAAGCCATGCCTGGCGAAACAAGTCTGACACGCCCCCTCCTCTCCGTGACTTCCGCATTCTGTGTTTGGCTTTTTGGATAAGCAGATATCTAAGAGAAATTGAACACTATACAGCTTTCCTGAATCACAGCTATTTCGTCTTCTTTCTACTACAACGCATTTGTGAGCTACTTAATTGTATTCACAAAGTTTTTAAGTAAGCCTTCCCTTTGTTTATTAAAAAGATTGTTTTTATTTTACTTCACTATGGTAATGTATTTTCCTTCACATGTATGCAATGGATATATGCATTGAGGAATAATAACCACAGCTACAAGAGGATCCATAGTGTCATTTGTTCCCTTCAAACTTCTGGGGATCTCCTCTCATCTATACAGAGAGCAGTAAGCTGCTCCTCACTGTGTGAGTACAATCCCTATCATCCACCAAGTTGTGAAAAATTTGTTCAAGCAGAGAGCACTATTGTATTTATTTTGTTTTATCTTTTGGGTAGCATATGTTGAATATTCTCTTGTGGCATCAAGTTTTAGCCTGCTATGGGTAGTTAAACACATTAACAGATTTGATTCTCAGATAATTAAAGATTCTCAGATAATTGAAGATTTAAGTGTTAGGAAGACCCAATTCCACCTTTAGCTGGGGGAAGCTCTTCATATCTCTATCACTAAATAAACAACAGATTTTCTCACTTCCGAGTCCTTTCCAATATTGAATGTTTTAAGTCATAAAATTACAATTTTATTCATAAAATGCATTTTTCTCTTAAGCTTAACCCCTTAGTGACAAGACATTTTCACCTTGACTTTCCCTTGGTGACAATGGCTGTTTTGACATTTCTGGGGTGTTTGTGTTTAGCTGCAATTTTCTTTTTTCTCAGATACTGTACCCACACAAATTATATGTTGTTTTTATCGTCATAAGAAGGGCTTTTATTAGATACCATTATGTTCATCATATCCTATAATTTACTACAAAAAATCATAAAATATGATGACAAATTAAAAAAAACAACTCTTTTTCTAATTTTGACCTAAAATATAATTTAGACAAATACAATCATTAAAAAAGACCCCATCTAAATAGTTTCTAAATGTTGTCCTGAGTTCAGAAATATGCATGTTTCCATATTTTTCGGTATTTTTTTCCTATATTGACCTTTTGACCCCAACCCGAACCCAAAATGTAACCTTAACACTAAATTTAACCCCAACTCTAACCCTTATGCTATCCCTTAATATATTTTAATTTAATTTTAACCCTATCCTTTATGCAAAAAATTATTTAATTTTAACCCTATAGGCTAATCTAACTATTTAACCAGTTTTTAATTAATTCAATATTTATTTTACATTTTTTCCATTGCTATGCTACTTAACTACCACTAGGGGCAGTCAAGTAGCATATTCAGAGTGACGGAAGTGAAGTTACTTTCACTTCCGAAGCTCAGACCGGCAGAGGGCATAGCCCGTGGGGCGATCGTGGGTGCCCCAGAATAGAAATTTCGGTGCTGGCTATTGCCTCTGTCGAGGCAAAAGACCAGCACCGTTAAAACGGTTTTCGTAATCGATGATCGCGAAAACCGCTTGATTCTCCGCAGGACGTGCCAGGCACGTCCTTTGTTGTTAAGGGAGTTTCTCCCAGGACGTGCCTGACACGTCATTTGTCGGCAAGGGGTTCAGTATCCTTTTGCTTTTGCTCACTTGTTTTTTTTCTATGCTCGCTCCTGATTTTGCTTTCCACTTTGTTCTTGCTTAATACCTATGCTAGTTCCTTACGTGTACCTAGTTCCCTCTCTAGCTCGGCCACGTAGTGGTGTCCCATACAGAGCGGCAACCCTTCTCTTGCTCGGTTACAGAGTGGTCCTTCCACAAAGTGGCAACCCTTCCCTTGCTTGGCTACCAACTGGTACTCCCCCAGAGTGGCACCTTCCCAATCCGGCTACAGTCCAGATCCTGCCCTGTTGCAGAGTAGCCCCTACCTTTGAGCACTCTGTGATAAATGTCCAGGGAATCTGTACGTGTGATAACTTCTGTTCCCTTAAAGAAGTTATCCAGCAAAAAGCAATAGTGCTGGTCACCTCCGGAGATTGCTCAAATGATTGTAGGCATGTCTGCTCTTATGTCCTGTATCCTGATTCTCTGAATTTATAATCTCAGCCCTGTCTCAGAACTCTGTTATGCTCTAATGTTTCTGTTACTTTGGTCTCTACTCTGATCCATTTTCTTGCTCTCTGTTATTCTATTGCTCGATTCTATGTTTTCTTTGTCTCCTCTGGCTTAGTTCCTCTATAAATGCAACCACACCCATTTACTCTGTTTGATCTCTTCAGCTCTGCAGGCATTTTCTGTTTGTATGTCTGTGTATTGTTATTAGTTTGCTATTCTATCTATCTATCTATCTATCTATCTATCTATCTATCTATCTATCTATCTATCTATCTATCTATCTCCTTATCCTCTCTCCCTGAAGCACATGAGGATCTCAGCTCATATCCCCTAACTGTCATGGTTATTCTGGGTTTGTGGCTGTTCCCTCTTCAGCCTCTAGTGGCCGCTATTCTTGGGTGCCCATTCTACTCCTGTTGTCAGCTGCCTCGTTATCATCAGCCCTTCCCTATTTAAACCTGCAGCTTATGGCAATCAGTGCCTTTGCATTGCTTTGGTTGCTGCCTGATAGTGCCCTGTGTATTCAATTTCTGATTATCTGTTGCTGACTCCTGCTAGCCCTTACCTTGTCTGTTTTGCCGCCTGTCCTGACCTGTTTGCTCGTCCTGACTACATTTCTTTTGCCTGTCTGACTATTCTTCTGCCTGAGCCACTGTACCTTTACCTTGATCCAGTATTCCGTAACCAGCTTCCTGTTTGTTGGGTTTAGTTTCGGTATCCTGGTAATAGTTCAGAGTGCAAAAGTCCTGCGGGAACAAAACCTGCAGTTCAACCATAGGGTGGAATCGGGGTCTGTTACAAAAGACCTATATCGAGTCTGTACAGCAGTTCCAGCCTCATACCTTAACGTGACAGTTATCACAGGCCCGTGTCCTGCCTTAGTTCCAGTCTGTTACCTGCTCTGCCTTAGTTCCAGTCTGTTACCTGTCCTGCCTCAGTTCACGTCTCAGTGACCAGTCCTGTCTCAGTCCCAGTCTCTGCTACCTATCCAGTCTTAGTCCAGTCCCAGTTATGCATCGTGGGGTGCAGACAGACCCCACACCCTGCCCTGCAACAAGGCTCCTCCCTGGTCTGTTATCCCAGGTTGTGACAGAATGCAAAGGCCATAATAAGGAGCCCGCAGGGATAACATCTGTGTTAGAATTCTTGGCTGAGTGCATGCTGGAGATGTGTAAATCTGTAAAGCTTGTACTTGAGAGTAATGCTATCGGTACTAGAGTTGTGAAGTCCAAGACTGTGACTGTGCATAAGAAAACCCAAAAGAAAAGCTTTAAAAGAGAACCCCTCACTAAAGAGGAAATGCAGAAGAGACTGGATGGCAGTTTGTGTTTTTATTGTGGGGAAACTGGGCACAGAATATCATTTTGTCCTTTAAAACCACCGAAGCCTTCTGTACCTGATAAAGCCAAAATCCAGGCAAGGGAACCTGAATACAATACAGGTGCTGAATCCAAAAGTGAAAAAAGACAGTCTTTTTCTCAGATCAGTGAACCTGGGGAGGGTAAATCTGAAACACCTGGGAACCCTTTAGAATCTGAAGCCTTGTCTAACGATCTGGAAATGGCTACTGCATCTGATCAGTGTTCTGATAGGGAAAGCTTATGGCAATCAGTGCCTTTGCATTGCTTTTGGTTGCTGCCTGATAGTGCCCTGTGTATTCCATTTCTGATTATCTGTTGCTAACTCCTGCTAGCCCTTACCTTGTCTGTTTTGCCGCCTGTCCTGACCTGTTTGCCTGTCCTGACTACGTTTGTTTGCTGCCAGCCCCGATCTTTTGCCTCTCTGACTATTCTTCTGCCTGAGCCACTCAATTCTGGCAAGGTCTCCCGTGGGTTACGTAATATTACAATCATGTAATTTGCAAATAGATTAAATTGTATTGGTCAGCTCTGTGTTTCAAATCCCTTAATCAAGTGTTTTCTCTAACCGCTATAGCCTCTATGGTGAGTGGGTATAGTAATGGGGACAGGGGAAATTCCGGTCTAACCCCATTAGACAAGCCAAACCAGTCAGATACAAATCCACTGCCCACCACTCTAGCTCAGGGTGAAGTATACATAGCCATAATCTTCTCAAGAATTGTATATTAAAATCCATATCCTCCAGAGATTATGCAGACTCTCATTCTCAGAATATCTAGCTAGAGAGAGTATATTGCCATTTATATTGTCAGAATAGGTTTAATGTACCTTGAGAATTGTCGTGAATGTTATGCACAGTATGTTCTGATATCTTCTAGGTAATTATTGCTTGATGTGGTCATATATCTATTTTAATTGCCAAATCCCATAAAATGTATATTTCCATCTTATTGTTAAAGGTGTAACTGCATAGTCAATTGTTTTTTATTTTTAATGTAAGTTTTGTATAGTTTTGTCTAATATATGTATGGCCTATACCATTGTAACATATTATGCTGAAGAATGGAAATGTTACTGGCTTTGACTCTTGGCCTTTCACTGTTTAAGTATTGTGATGTATGTCATAACTTTTCTGATATATTGAACATTAATAAAATGTAATTATAAAAAACAAAAAAAAAATTTCAGTGGAAAAGTCCATTGAGCTGTGACTTCTATGTCAGATAATCAGAGGCCTCCCTCTGATAATCAGATAATCCAGGACAGCAATTTTGCCCAGTTCCACTACTTTTAGGGGGCCAGAGACATCTTGTGTAGCTCTCGACCCCACCATTAAAGGGGACACAAGGGACATCTTTCCCAGTTGTTGGCTCCAGTATTTTAAGGGGGAGGGGGGGCTTGTCAAAATGAACGGTGCACTTATTACTTTTAAAAAAATGTTTTTCTTTGTTTTGATGTCCTTTTTTTTTTACAATAGCTTTTTTCCTACTTTAGCTATGTGTGTGTTTAAATTAAAGTGCATGCTTGCTATTTTAACTCCTTCGCGGCAAAGGACGTGTAACGCACGTCCAGCTGGCAACTCTGTTGCTGACAAAGGACATGCCTGGCACGTTATGCGGTTGAACAAGCAGTTTTGGCGATCAAGATGGCAGTGCTGCTCAAATTTATTAAGCTGGAGTGCCCACAATCGCTCAGTGGAAACATGCTTCTCTAATATGACTGAAAAAATTAATTTCCATTGCTCTGATGCTGTTGCTAGACTGCCCCTAGAGGCAGTCATCAACATTGCAATAAAAAAAGACTTAATTAGCTAAAATCTAGGGTTAGGATTTGAATAAATGTTAGGGTTAGAATTAAATTAAGGTTAGAATAATTGTTAGGGTTACAATTAAATTAAGGTTATCATAAGGGATACAATTAAATTAAAATTAGAATAAATGAAGGGTTAGCATTAGGGTAAGGGTTGGGATTAAATTTAGGGTTCCATTTAGGGTTTGGGTTGGGGTTAAAAGGTTACTGTAAGAAAAAAAAACATGCAAAACACTATTTTTCGTTTTTGCCCTATAATTTGCAAAAAACTGCAGAAAACTTTTTTTTTTGCTTTTCCAGAATATCCTTTACTCGTAAATTGCAGTATTTTAAATGCAGCCCGTACATGTACTGGCATTGTCGTTAAGGCATTAAACTACACTATACCTATCTATACAATGTATCCAAAACTATCCGATAACTGCATTATATTGTGTATGTTTATAATAATATAATAATATATAAGTATAATCCTAAACTAATTCATTTTTTGAAACCATGTTTTTTGCTCTGGAATGAAGATAATCTTTAATTTTAAAACAGAGTCGCTTATTGATTCAGTCAGTAATGTGTGTTGCCATTTTTCATGCTCATTATGTTAGTTAAAACTGAAAGGGTTTGTTTAAAGGTTAGAAAAAAGAAACGCTCAAACTTGGTAATAGTCAAACATGTCAACTGCTGCTTTATATTTCTCCAGACTTGCAGGCCAAAACACAATTATGTTCGACATGGACCTGCATGACAGCCGAATCTGACTCTTCTCTGAGAATGTCACGAAACCTGTAGGAAGAGGTTTGGGTCAGTATACTTTGATACTAAACATTACTGCACAGAACATTTCTACAAGGAATTTTATCACTAAACCAAAATGATGTCTACTGCTGTACAAAAAGAGATCCAGTGCTGTTATTTAAAGAGCCAGTAGTGGTTACTACTGAAAAAAATCTTGTTCTATAAGCCATTGTCCTGAAATTAATTTAAGGAGTCCAGGAGGCAGAGTTTACCAGATACCATCGACATGAAGTGATCGGAATGACTCACTTAGAAACCTGACTCCCGTGAGTTAGTAACATGGGATATAAATGGGAAGTCAAGACTATAAAAATAAGTACTTCGAGGAAATTCCTAAATACAAGCCAGAGGGTCATAATCCTGGCCATAATATATAGTATAAAGCGTAGCAATCTACAGTAGCACAGGATAATCATCAAGCAGTATGTGCTGGGGATGTATACCGAGAAATGTGTATGTATATTTATAAAAAAGGTCCAATCACACATTGCCAATAAAGTAGACACTTTCACATAATTATGTTGATGGAAATAATTACGTATTTTCTATGAGATATATAGTCTACCTGGCATATCAGACCTCACACGTCCTGTTTCCATCACAGCATAAACCACTTTACATGCTGATGGTAAAAGATATACATATGTGTGATTTTCCTAATGTGAAAGTGTCTACTTTGAATAAGCAATTGTTTCATTGTAACATTGCAGTTTTCTATACTAAAAAGACACTTTGTTTACAAATTAGCAAGTATGCCGCAAGTTCTTTATTGGCAATGTGTGATTGGACCTTTTTTGTAGCACTCTACATTTCATACATTCAATATACCGTGTTCATAGATTACTGTGACTGCTATATATACACCCCAATTATCTTTAAAGTGACAGTAAACTTTTTTTCGATTGCACTTAAGCACAGTTTTGCTATATGTTTTAAGTATAGGAAATAAAGGTTAAGTTCTATTCAGTTCCTTCAAATATACCCTCGCATTGTTTTTTTATCATTGAATATAGTTTGATAGTTTGTTTTCAAACAAATCCAAGTATATACACACGTTTATATATATATATATATATATATATATATATATATATATATATGTGTGTGTACTAAGAGAAGCGCAATGGAACAATAGTATATCATTCAAAACACCTAGATTTTATTGAACATATAAAAATAGATATAACTAAATAGATATAAAAACCCAAAATAAAAATAAATTGGCAGCAAAGGGTATGTGCAATTTGCATAGGGATATGAATCTACATATAATAACACACAGTAAATCTGCACAGGAAAAATACTATTAATTATCCACTGTAAAATATGCAAAGATAGAAAAATATGTAAGGAAACAATTAAAACAGCAAAAAATAAATAAGCAAAAAAATGAATGCAAATATATCCAGGGATAGTAATGCACATGGAGAAAAGCAGCGTATGGATATACAGCTGAAAAGCATGTTATTAGAGTGGATGCTCTGGTAATAAACAGCCCAGATGGTAAGCAGAGAATTCAGTATCACAATGTCAAAACAGTCCGGCTGGTATGTTACTTTTGGATCTGGTGTCAAAAGATATCCCCAAGTATTTCAATGAGTGGGTGTAGTGTTTAAATCCAAAAGTACTATCTTTATGATGTTCCTGCTGCTGCCATGTGTTAATACTCAAAATCTCGGTTTTAGTGAGGTTGTGCCACTGAGTGAATCGTGTCCTGAATAGTTAACAGAATATCATCCACATAGTCTGCTAACTTATATTCCTCCGCTTTAGTTTTAATGCCTTGTGTTAACAAATGAAGGAGACGGCGCTAAAATAAACTCCAAAAACACAGCATATTATATAAAAATAAAAAGTTATTACAAATCACAAAATAAAATGTATATACATGTAAAGCAAAAGCAACTCCAGTGCCACTGTAGAGTTAAGTATAAAGCTGGTCACAAGGACAGATTAAAATAAATTGACATACAAAATTACCAGCATAAAATATACATGAATGGGAAAAGAAAATGAATAAATACAATCTTACCCACTGCTTTTAGTAGGTGAACTACTTAGGTAGGGATTTTAAAAAAAAAATTAAAAAAAATAAAGAACATTTGTTATAGTTCAGTGTTAAAAATGCCACTTATATACAGTTCTGGCATCCAGTTCAGACACTGAAATGGCCTCAAATATGGAGCCAATAGTTGATTCTGAAAATGATAGTAGAATAGGATCTGCTGGCAGCCCGTAACCGAATCAATTATTTGAGCTGATTGTTGAGCAAACAACAAATATTTATTCCCAACAGTACTTTTGAAATACCCTAGGGGGTCTAGTTTTCAAAAATATATGGTTTTATGGGGTTGAAATACACTGGCCGGCTTCAAATATGTCCCAAACGGGAAAAGGGCCCGGTTGAGAGCATGTCAAAATTCCAAGTCTGAAATCAAAAATGTGCACCTCCTAAATGTGCCCTTTTAACCCCCAAATAACCTAACCAACCTATGCATGGGGGGCATCCCTGTACACGGGAGATGTTGCTGAACACATATTGAGGTGTTGTTTGACAGGGACACATAACAGGATTTGTAAATTCATGCCTGAAGTACAATGTATGTGAAAAAAAATTACTATCCAAAAGTTCGACAAAGGCTGGTGGTAGAATTAGTGCATGAAAAGTGTTAAAATACGACCATGAAGACCATGGTGTTGCAGTTTTTATTTCCGCTGTTCTGACGAAATTCTACCTCTGTTCCGAAAAGCAGGACAGAGGTCGAGCTTGGTGGGACAGCATGACAGACCCCCAAAATCGGAACTGTACCGCAAAAAATCTTGGAGTATGTTACTGGTATATTACGCCATTCAGCCAGGGATACTCCTAAGGCATGCATTAACCCTTAAAGAACCAGGCGATTTTTCCATTTTGATATGTGGTTGTTTAAGGGTAGTTTTCCTCTCATTTAACGCACCCATACAAGTGAAGTTATATGTTAGAATTTCCTTTGGATGGATACCATGTACATATACATGATCTACAATTTAGTATTCAAAAATACATATAAAAGGGGATAAGTTTAAAATAAAAATGCACTATTTTCCCAATAAAAATGTACACAACTAGTACAACACTAACCCACTTAGCCCAATTAAATAGCTAATAAAAATAAAAATATAGGTTCCCAGACCCACACAAAAGTGCAGAAAAAAAACTTTGACCAGTATAATGTACTGGTCAGGACAATCAGAATCACATTATGATATAACTTGGAAGGAAACTCATCACAGTAAAAATAAAAACTGATCAGCAAGGGAAGGGTTCACTTTTTTTAAACAGGAATTTTTTTTTTTCATTTAACAATTTAACATTCTCTCTATACTTCACATTCAGTAAGTGATGTACAGGGAGTGAATTGGAGGCAAAGACAGTGTATACAACCATTTAACATATAACATTGAATGTATTACGAAGTATTTTGATAATTATGGATGTGAAATGTACACTTTTTAAAAATATATTACACATTAAAAAAACTATAAATTTTGCATCCATAATTATCAAAATGCTTAGTAATACATTATACAAAATTGATAAATACAGACAGACATACAGTATATAGACTTTTTTCTTTAAACTGAAAGCAATTCCCCAACCTTACACTAGTAGTATATCTGAGAGCTGTGTAATTTGTCCATTTGTCCATTCATTCAATTCAGCTTTTAGGCTGTTGTATGTAATGCTAATAGCATTACAATACAACAACTAAAGTAGAAATTGACTTGAAATTGAGTCTATTGGGTCTATTGACTAAAATTTGAATTTGGAGGTCGAAATTAAGCCGAATAGACAAATTCCCCAGATCAGATCAGAGTCATAAGACAGTCATTATTCATTTAGGATCAGTTTTCTTCTGCACAGCATAATGTTATGCAGAATAAAAACTAATTCGATATGAATACTGAATGTCTGATTAGTCTGTTCTGTGGAATTCGACAGTTAGGTCAATTCATCTTAATTTCACCCATTTCGACTTTATTTCAGCTTATGTAATGCTATTTGCATTACATACAATAACTTAAGCCGAAATTGAGACAAAATTTGAATCCGACATATGAGAGGGGCAGTGTCCACATCCGAATTAACGAATGCTTTTCGTTAATTTAGGATTTGTTCATTCGGCTTTCGTCAGTTTTTTATTTTTGTTATTCGGTCGAATGGACATGAATCGACATAAAAACTGCTGCAGTCTTCCTCAAGTGCTTGAAGATAATGGTACATACACAAGATTGATAGGTGCAGGATGTTTTATGTGGAAAGATAAAAACATTATGCTCATTGACCTGCTAGTAGCTTGCAAGTGTGACTCAATCTAGCTTGTGGATTTATTGCACTGTACTACTCTATTGGGTCTATTCACTAAAATACAAGCTATTTTTGAAATTCGGCACCCGAGTTTGACTTACTCTCAAAAATAGCTTTGAACATTACTTTCAATGGGGAAGATTCATACCTGTTTTTTGTTTCGGGTGCTTAATTTGAATTAGTCTCAAAATGAGAGTCAAATTATAATGAATAAACACATATACTTGCCTATGTATTATTGCAGCTTAAACGATCTCTGGAACACCCTGACAAAAGGTCTTCATTTCTGACATTGATGCTCACTATCCACTCTTGTTTTGTGTAAATAATAATACATAATCACTCATTCATATTATGACATATTGCACCATTGCTCTGTTTTTGTTTTTATCTTTCCACATAAAAAAACATCCTGTGCCTATCCATCTTGTATATGTACCATAATTGGTCTACATCACAAAATGGAAGAAATACCACACAACAGAATAGAGACTTGTTAAGGTGTCAAGGGGGCTGTAGAGTATATACCATAAAACAGGTGGAAAGGAGGTAGGACATAGTGCAGGAGTGTTTAAAAAAACAAAAGACAAGATTAATTGAATACATAAATAAGAGCACTCTGACAACATGCAAGAGAGACCAGCTCTCTTGACGAAGGCTCAGGTTTGTGGCAGTTACACGTTTCCATTCCAGTTTGACTTGTCAAAAGAGTTGGGGTTTCCAGGAGAAGGGCTACCCACAGATGCAACGATGTTCAACTCCCAGGGTATAGATAACAATGTTAAAACACAGTGACTCAGGTGCCCACAGAGTAATCACAACATAATAACAAATATTGAAAAGATACAGGACAGGCTTCTGGTTTGACATGTTTTGCCAAAAATGATAGACTTCCTCAGGATCCTCCATTCAGCACAATGCTGTTGTAGTACATAAAACAGTCCTACACTACATGTACACACCCCCAACCCACTAAGGGCTCCAATCCACAGGTAGATCACTTATAACACTCAGCTGTGCTGAAAGGTGGTTCCTGAGGAAGTTGATAATTTTCGACCAAACAATGTCCTCCTTTGTCAAACTGTGTGGACAATGCACAAAAAGTGCATGATGACATGGAATGTCCTGGTGGCAGCAACGGTTTAAATTTTTTTTTATATACACTCACAAACAAACGTGTAAATTGTGCCTAAAAGGATTTCTTGATTTGTGTGTGGATCTGTATGGAAATAAAAGCGACCATATAGAGCAGTATAGTATGTAAAACAAGCCGCTTTATTTTGGAGACACTTATAATAAACATTGGCTTAATGAGTAAACTAAAACAGCAGTAAGTACAAGTATTAATGGAGTCCAAAGTCCAACAGCAATCGTGTCCACCTTTGTTTCTATGCACCTTTGTTTCTATGCATTCCACTTACATTCTAGGCATTCTGTAGAAAGTGATCAGAGACTCTTTATTTGTTCATTTAACGTCTTCTTATTTGGCTCACATACAAAAATATATATATTTATATATCACAGTCAAATGATAGATAGTATTACATAAAACACTTCTCTATTTTATGAAATATATTTAAAATGACAAAATCAAGTTAACATTTATGATGATATATATTGGTTAAAAATATAAAAGAATAAAAAAAAATGGAGACCTAATATGGGGTGGTTACAGGATAGTGAATACAAATGTGAAAATTAAAGACAGCTAACATTTCCCATTTATATGGGAAAATAGAGTGTTGGTTATCATCATATATAAATAGTATAAAATGTACATAATTTGTGAAAAGCTGTGCTTTTTATATAAAATGGCTTGATTCCCTGAAAATGACTAGATTTTCATAAAAATTCAACTGTTACAGGTAACAAAACAAAAAAAAAAGGCATTAGCATCAAACTAATGGGCATTTTGTATTTAATGCCAGCCGCTAACACTATTAACTGTTTTAAAAAACCCCACACCATTTAGAAACACTGCAACGAGTGCTGACACAACCTAAATCTATGCATTCGGCGTAGATAGCACAGACTCATGAATTTGTCAAGAGTTTGCTTTATAAACTGGCGCACATGCCGTTTACGCTGTTATTTGGCACAGTCTGCTGGTATGCTGTGTTTATACATGCACACCCCTATGTCTTTTTCTGAATAGTTAACCAATCTACAGAGAATCAATACTTTTTACATAAAAAGCACAGCTTTTCACAAGTTATGTTTTTTTTTTTTTTTTACTATTTATATATGATGATAACACTATTTTCTTATATACATATATGATTTTATTAGCTTTTACTAATTTGTACATTTTTATTTCACTTCCTGTAAATCACCCCATATTATAATATCTCCATTTTGTATTCTTTTACATTCTTAACAAATAAATCTACACTCATAAATATTCATTTTATTTTGTCCTTTTTAATATATTTCATAAAATAGATTTTTTTTTAAAATATAAAATACTATCATTTTGTGATTTTTTCATATGTGAGCCAAGAAGCAGTAGCCCCAAGCACTTCAATGAACCAGTAACTCCACTACCACCAATACAGACACTCTGATTGCTGCAAATTGCTATGGAATGCATAAAATGTGAGTGAAATGCATAGAAACGAAGGAAGTAACGACTATTTTGCCACAATCCAAGAAGATGCTCAGACTCTAACCTACAACCGTTCATCCCGAGGAAGCCAGGACTACATTGTTTTCTTTTTATTGGGACACTTTCGCTGTGGGACTTTGGATTCCATTGATCCTTGTACTTACTGCTGTTTTAGCTCACTCAGTGAGCCAACATTTATTGTAAGTTGCTACAAAATAAAAGGGGCTTGTTTTACATACTATACTGCTCCATGAGGTCGCTTTTATTTCCATACAGATACACAAAACAACAAAGAAATATTGAGAGCCAGTTTTATTTCAGGCTTGATTCACATGTTTGTTTGTGAGTGTCAAACTTAAAAAAACAACCCCCCCCCCCCCTAATGTTGGTAATATTGGTTGTACTATGATGTGTTTTGTTTAATCTCTGCATATGACTCTGTGCTCCTCCACCTGAATACCACTATTTTACCAAAATACTGTGAGGAGCACTAAGGAGCAGCGGCATGCATATATGTGGGTACAATCATTTCATAATTTGTGTGTCAAGTTTCTTGCACTACTAACACTATACTACAGGTATTGCCAGGTATACGTCATTCGGTTATGAGGTTAAATTTAAAACAGCATTTGTTTTGGCATTTTTTGAGTCATTCAGCTTGGAGAGTGGTTTGTTCCAATCATTCATATGTTAGGGTGAGTGAGAATCAGGTGTCTTTGCATTTGAGACTCTAGAAAACTGATGTCTTTGGCAAGAGTTGTGACAGTGTTGTATGCTTTAAAAAGGGACATGTTCGTGTTCGGTGGAGTTCCGTCTGAGGTTCTTAGTTATTGGGTGATGATGCTTTTTTTTTTATCCATCAGGATGGGTCATTACTGTCTTATATCCAGTTACTTAGCGTATTCATGGTGTGCATCAGTAAGTTGGGGTCGGAGCCACTTCTCTTCAGCACACACTCAGACACACTTTTCAGTGTGATGTACCCACGGAACCAGCACGCTTGGGTTTTGCTGATGAGCTAGTTAAAGAGATTGGTAGGTGGGAGTCATTTGCTCTTTTGGTTTTCAATACCACCAGTACACGGATGATACTCAGATCTACCTCTCCTCCCCTGACCTCACTCCCTCTCTTGTGTCACGTGTAGTTGAGTGTCTGTCGGCCATCTCCACATGGATATCGCTACCTGAAACTTAACCTTTCCAAAACAGAACTGATTATCTTCCCTCCCTCAAACTCTGTTCCTACACCTGGGTTCACAGTCACCATTGAAAATGCTACAATCGTACCGGCTGACCGTGTCCGATGTCTTGGGGTCACTTTTGATCCTGCTCTCTCCTTAGTTCCTTATATTCAGTCTTTAGCCAAATCCTGTTGGCTGTATCTAAGGAACATCGCACGCATTTTCCCGTTCCTCAGTGAATAGACCGACAAAATACTAGTGCAGTCGCTTGTGATCTCTCGCCTTGACTACTGTAACAGCCTCCTGACTGGACTACCTCTGGCTCATCTGTCTCCCCTGTAATCTATCCAAAACATAGCTGCGACACTCATCTTTCTGGCACATCGGTCTGATTCGGTGGCTCCTCTCTGCAACGCCCTCCACTGGCTCCCCGCCAGCTCAAGGATAACATTTTAAATTCTGTCTTTAACCTACAAAGCCCTCCACTCCTCTGCCCCTCTGTACATTGCCTCCCTTGTTAACCGATACCTCCCTGCACAACCTTTGCGCTCCTCAGTGGGACGAAAACTCTCCCCCAACCTCATCACCACTTCTCACTCGCGTCTCCAAGATTTCTCCCGAGCTGCCCCCTCTCTCTGGAACTCCCTTCCGAGAGCATCCAGCTCTCTCCCTCATTTTCAAACTTTATAAAGTCCCTCAAAACTCATCTCTTTAAAGAAGCTTACTACCCAGCCCACCAGAATACCGGTCGCTTTACCTCTAGCTGATTCCACCTAGCTGGAACCCACACTATTCATCTCTGGCCTATCCCACCTACTGCCCCCATCCACACTAATGTTACTACATCTTCAATCCCTCTGACCTCTTCAATCTCTTATGTGTCTCAAGTACCCCATTCCCTCTAGACTTTAAGCTTGCGAGCAGGCTTCTCTACCTCTTGTACCAGTCTGTTTCTAGTTTGTCTAACTTAGTATGTAGTTCCCTTCTATGCTCGGTACCTAGTGCTACGTAAATTGTTGGTTCTATATAAATAAATGTTAATGTAATTTATTGTGGGAGTTGGAGTGGTTCTGATCTTACTTTCGCCCTGGGTGCAGTGAGGGGGGGGGGGGGAGGGGGCTGTTGGGTAAGTTGTTTAACAATCTGGCTGCTACTCGGTAGAGGTCATCATGGGTCATCATGTTTAGGTCTTGTTGCAGGACTCACAATATGGATCATTGGCCACAGATCACAACACTGGCCAGTAACTGGGCTTTCCAGAGGCTCATATGAATATTACAATGTTTGGTTTCAGGGGTTTAGGACGGAACAGTAGTTTTGGAGATAATGCATCAGTTGCATAAGGGCAAATTCACCTACTTTAATAATCATTGCCTTGGCAAGTGTTATTTGTATCAAAAGGTTTCCATGCTATCCTATGGTTTGTATTACAATGAAAAACTATTTTAATCTTTTTTTTAATGATCTAACAAATGTTTCCATATTTATGTGTCAGGTGGAGGAAAGGTGAGGGAGTAACAGACATCAACAACTTTCCTGTCAAATTTTATCAGAAATATTGCATAAAGGTTTGGATTAGAAGTAATCCAGGAGAAAAGCCGGTGGCCTGAAACTGCTCCTCTTCCCTCATTTGAAAAAATATGTTGCACTTATTAATAACTCAAATCAGGTATTCAAACCACACTTTTTATTTAGTTAATTGTCTGACAAAAAGGTGCCATGTGGTTCATATATGCCTGCAGCTATGCTTTAATTTTTGTGTTTTTCCTGTAATAATGCGTCTTTTTTTCTATACTTCACCTCTTTTCGGTATTTATCAGGAATTGTTTGGCCTCCTTTTCGTCTTGTTCCAGGAAGTTCTGGTACATGTAAAATGACTGGATTAATGCAAATATCCTTGCCATAGACATTGGAAACACGGCAGGTATATCAGTGACCCTGAAAGAGAAAAGAAACCTGTGTGTTTACTAGCAGAACAATGAATTCATTAGAGCAAGATTGCATACCTTTTAAACATAAGTGTGTGACAGAATACTTGTAGGTGCTTGCACTATAAATCAGCCACAATAAATAATAACTCGACATAAAAATATGATATTACAATTGTATAATAATAGTAATAATACTTGACATACTTGAAAACGTGAGAAATCGCAATGTATTCTTCCTGGTAAAACTAAGGAAAACAAATAATTCTGATCACATACAGTGCATTGCAAAAGTATTCACCCCCTTGGCATTTTTCGTGTTTTGTTGCCTCACAACCTGGAATTAACATGGATTGTTTGAGGATTTGTATCATTTAATTTACAGAACATGCCCACAACTTTGAAGATGTTTTTTTTTATTTATTTTTATTGTGAAGCAAACAACAAAAGGACAAAATAACAGAAAAAGTCAATGTGCATAACTATTCACCCCCCTAAAGTCAATACTTTCTAAAGCCACCTTTTGCGGCAATCATAGCTCCAAGTCGCTTTGGATAAGTCTCTATGAGCTTGCTACATCTTACCACTGGGATTTTGGCCCATTCCTCCTTGAAAACCTGCTCCAGCTCCTTCAAGTTGGATGGTTTGCGCGTGTGAACAGTAATCTTTAAGTATGACAACAGATTTTCTATTCGATTGAGCTCTTGGCTTTGATTAGGCCATTCCAACACATTTACATGGATCCCCTTAAACCACTCAAGTGTTGCTTTAGCAGTGTGTTTAGGAAGGTGAACCTCCGTCCTAGAGTCAAATAAAGCACAGAGTGGTAGCGGTTTTGCTCAAGAATATTCCTGTATTTAGCACCATCCATCTTTCCCTCAACTCTGACCAGTTTCCCAGTCCCGGCTGCTGAAAAACATCCCCACAGCATGATGCTGCCACCACCTTGTTTCACTGTGGGGATGGTGTTCTTTGGGTGATGTGATGTGTTGGGTTTGCGCCAGACATAGCTTTTTCTTTAAAGGCTGAAAAGTTCAATTTTAGTTTCATCAGACCAGAGCACCTTCCTCCATACATTTGGGGAGTCTCCCACATACCTTTCCGCAAACTCAAAACATACCATTTTGTTTTTTGCTGAAAGTAATGGCTTTCTTCTTGCCACTCTGCCATAAAGGCCAACTCTATGGAGCGTACGGCTTATTGTCGTCCTATGTACAGATACTCCAGTCTCTGTTGTGGAACCCTGGAGCGTCTCCAGGGTTATCTTAGGTCTCTGTGCTGCCTCTCTGATTAATGCCCTCCTTGCCCGGTCCGTAAATTTTGGTGGGCAGCCATCTCTTGGAAGGTTTGCTGTTGTGCCATGTTCTTTCCATATGGTTATGATAGATTTGATGGTGCTCCTGGGGATCATCAAAGATTTGGATATTTTTTTATAGCCTGACACTGACTTGTACTTCTCAACAACATTGTCCCTTATGTTATGACAGATCATGTGACTTAGATTGTACATAGGTGGACATCATTTCACTAACTGTGACGTCTGAAGGTAATGGGTGGCACCAGAGCTTTTTATGGGCTTCATAACAAAGGGGGTGAATACATACGCACATGCCAATTTTCTGTTTTCTATTTCTAAAAAATAGTTTTATGTATATATATTTCTCATTTCACTTCACCAACTTAGACTATTGTGTTCTGATCCATCACACAAAACTCAGATTAATAAAACATTGAACTTAAGGATGTAATGTAACAAAATAGGTAAAAAGTCAAAGTGGGGTTAATACTGTTGCAAGGCACTGTATACTTTTATACTGTATTTTTATTTTGTATATTTTTTTTATGAAAATGTTGATATTTAAATTATAGTAATATTACATTTTTAGGTTCAGTTACTGTAGTCTCTTTTTCATAGGGGCTTGCTCCAACATGGCTCTCCTTCGGATACAGGATGTTTATAATAGCCATCTTCATTTTTTTATTTTACTCCCCTCTTTCTATTTTACCATATTTCCTCTAGTGCATACTTACGCCGAATACAAGGATACTTGTGGCTGGCTATAAATGGCTCATGGACTGACATCAGCTGAGGTTTGTGAAACGCACATCATGCTCAGACAGCACTGAAACTGACTGCTATGCACATCATAATCATACTGCCATGTCCATCATGATCATTGTGTAGGGTTGCCACCTTTTCCTCAAAATACTGTCCATAGCTGTGGGAGAAGCCACTAAAGGATGGGGCTACGATGGGGTGGAGCCACGCAATGTCCCTGCCAGATCGAGCTTCAGGCTCCTCGGTACAAGTACCGGGTGCCTGGAGCTCAATTCTCATAAAGCATTTTGCATATCCTGAAAAACATATCCCCTCTCCCAGATAAGTCCTGATATTCCTTTGTGTTTCCCTTTCCCATATTGCCCCTCTGCCCTTTTGGTCGGTCACGCTCATTCCCTCTTTCCCCCATTGCTAAAATACCTGGAAGGTGTCATTGGTGGTGGTGCAGTCTTTAGAGAGACTAACAGGCAGCTGAAGGTGAGAGCATTTGTCTGCCTGTCTCAGACCTGCCAGCGCTGCTGTGCATAGTGTCCTCACTATATGTGGTGTCTCATATCTGTCAGCACTGCTGGTAATAGTGAAGACTCAGAATCATCACTATGTACAGGTAGTGGTGTGCTGTCCTAGGAAGACAAAATGTGGGCACCCCCTTACCCACGTTGCACATCCATGACATGCCCCATAACCCACATTGCACACCCGTTTTGCAGGCAGAGTGATGGAGAGGGGAGGGGGGGGGGGTGGGGGGCTTTTTATTTATTTTTTGCTTCCCCTCAGAGGCAAACAAGGTAAAAAAATTATGAAATCAGAACAAATAAAATAAAATACAATTTTGTCTGTATTTGTCTACTCTCAAGGTTTGTTCCTGTTCTTAATATGTCTCTGTGTATCCTGCTCCTCATATCCTCATCCTGTTATTCCAGGAATTTGTGACATTCCTAACTCAAAAAATCCTATCCATTTTAACCATCTTTGATGGTTCCAATCCCCATCCCTGTGCTAAGTATATTATGTCTTCCATCCCTCTAATTTATTCTACAGAATTGATCCAGTCCCTATAGATAGGAGTTATAACCTGTCACCAGTATTTTGGGATTACTACCTTTCAGGCATTATATCAGTCTTATACAGAGGCGTCACTAGGGTTGGTGTCACCCGGTACGGTAACTCATGGTGTCACCCCCCTTGATTTTCTCCAATACCATGCCAAACAGATTCCGTAATAATGCCAGTCAGATGGCCCCCTAAATATGCCACATACAGGAGCCCCACAAATTATGTCATACGCAGGAGCACTTTAACTATGCCACACACAGGAGCCCATAACTATGCCACATACAGGAGCCCCATAACTATGCCACATACAGGAGCCCCATAAATTATGCCACACAAGAGCCCCATAAATTATTCCACACCAAAGCCCCATAAATTATGCCACACCAGAGCCCCATTATTTATGCCTCACCTTGGAGCCCAATTAATTATGCCACACACACAGGCGCCACTTAATTATACCACACACAAGCGCCCCTTAATTATGCCACACACAAGTGATGTAGAATTATTAAAAATCTTTATTGAAACCTGTATTGAATTATTGTACTAACTCCATTTTGTTCACATTACATGACAGAATTTCCTGACAGTATTTAGTATAATGAATAAAGACTGTATTCTCTCTCTAAGGACATAACTAGCCCCAGAATTACTGAATCTCCTGTAATTTGCAACATAGTATAATATGAAGGCCATGAGAACACCGGCCAAATGAAATGTTCTATTCATAAAAGAACCTTGCACCCGACCACGAGACTGACATCACTAACTACGCAAAATGATGCCCAAGCCCCCCCTTCCACCGAGTAAGTTTCGTGCTGGGAAAGATGGTGCTTGAGCCATCCGTCCACACCCGTGTTCAGAACAATACCACCTCTCGGTGGGAGGACACCTAGCTAACCACTTAGTTTTTGGGCCAATTAATCATATTGATGGGTGGACATTGACACAGCCACTTAACATTTAACCCAATTAATGATGTTTATTTGTTATTATCTGATATTCAATGATGATGTCATTCTGTCTTTATAAGGGCTTGTAAGCCTGAATTTTGCCAGATGCTAATAAATTTCCTCGAAGTTTTTTTAACCTGAACTGCATGTGTCAGTGTGAACTTACTTCTGCGTATACGCAATTTATTCATCTCAGATTTGGACAGGAACAGATAGACTTTTAAACATTTTTGTTTATTTCTAAATTAATCTACATCAATTTGGCGCCCAACGTGGGGCACCGGGCTATGGCCTCTGGCCGGTAAGCCGTCCTAAGGAAGACGCTGTTGGACGGAGGAATCGGGGGGGAAGGAAGGGAGACTGATCACCTCTGATTACACGGTAGATACTTCTGCAGGAGCCACCGGTATGTTCCAGCCCCTTTGATTGACCCGTCCACGTGTCTGTGACTGCTTCCCGGGAGGGCATCAAAGACAGGTAATATCTTGCCCGGTGTCTTGTTACTCATTTGTTTACCTGCATTTAGTCTATCTGTTGCCTGGGTATGTTAGTGGTTTATGTTTAGTTAGTTTTGTTCTTTCCCTCTTTTTGAAAAAAGGGGGGTGGACCCGTGGGAGGTTGCCTGGGGGTCTTCTGTTGCCTGTTTTACCCCTTTTAGGAGTCACGTGGCCAAGACTGTATGGAAAAAGGGGGGTGGACCTGTGGAAGTTGTCCTGGGGGGTCCTCGTTGCCTGTTTTCTCTCTTTTAGGTGCTGTCTAGCTAACAGTAGTAAGGAAAAAGAGAGGGTGGGGAATCTGTGGAGGGGTGTAGACTCATTGCTTCCTGGGGATTCCCCCGTGGTGTCACTTTGATAGCCTAGCTAGCCGCTTCATTGTGCACCTTGCTCTGCTTGCAGAGGGTGGTACCCTCCAGTTTTGAAGCGCTGAAGCTGGTGGCATTCCCGAATTTTATTTTTGTGGTGGTGGATTCGAGCAGGCATTGCTGTCTTCCTGCACCACGGGTAGTGAGACTTATGGGTGGGTCCATAGGGGCACTACGGGAGTGAGGATAGAGGTGGCCACACTTAGTGGACTGCTGTAACGAGGGAGGCTGGCGGATCTCGGGCCGGTGTTAGTTGTTTTCCGCGGCCGCTGGTAGTGAGATTTACGAAAATCGTTCTCCGAGCGGGGACACTACGAGGTTGAGGGAGGTGGCTTTGGCCACAAGAGTAAAGGAAAGGGATTACTGTTGAATTTATTTGAACTGTGTTGCATGCACTGTATTTCAATTGAAATGTTGTCTTAAATGTTGTCTTAATTGGGAATCATTCAAACTCCTGGGTCTGTCTCTACTCTCACTTTTTATCTTTATTCTATTTTCTGTATTATTTATTTCTATTTCTCTTTGTGAGAGAAGTGATTGGTCACACACTTCTCACCCCGCTCCAATCCGTGGCTACCACCTAGGGTACACGGATTCAGTGACTGGTCTACGTTTTGGGAAGACGCACTTAGGAGGGACCCACCCTTCCTAGTGGCAGTCGAGCACTGTAGACGTTCTGTTTCATTTTCCTTTACCTATACTTGGGACGCTTTGTATAGGGGGATATGGGACAGGAAGCGAGTAAGCCCAGTAGGGGCTGGCTCGCGTGTGACTTAGTTGAAGATAGAGAGGGTAAAGAGATGGTTAAAAATGTTGAAAAGATTGCTAAAGTGTGTAAAATTGCTGTGCCTTCATGTGGTAGATTACAACCGGAAAGCTGGCGTAGATTACTGACAGAGAAGAAAGGCAAGCTTACAGATAATGATTTATTGCGTACTGCTGAAGCATGGTACAGAGTAGCGAAGGCTATTCAGCAGGAAGGTTGGGTTGAAGAAGAGATAAATCATAAAGGTGTAAAACTGTATGTATATTACAAGAATTGTGTTACTGGGGAATCCCCTCAGCCAACGCCCCAAGATGGTGCCCAGGGGATGTCCATTCTCAAGGTTCAGTCAGCAACAAGCGATAGCCAGCTGACCATGTTCCCCACTCCTGACCCTCCCAATACCTATCCCGTCACTTCCCCTGTTTGCCCGGTCCTGAATTCTGATGGATCTTTATTCTCCCCTTCATCATCCCTAACATTCCCATCATCCTCATCCATCCCTGCACTACCTTCTGTGTCTAATCTAAATGTTACATCCACCATTCCTTCTCTACGCTCTCTCTCTGTTGATAATTCTACCATCCCATCTGCATCCACCCAGTTTACTAACCCCTCCTCCCTTGCTATTGCCAATCCTACTACACCCGCTCCGGCTACTCCTCCTACACCCATATCTACTAATCCTTCTCTGTCTTCTCCGTTACTCACCCCTCCCACAGTCCAGGTTCCCACCTCCTCCCCTAATCCTTACCCAGCTGTCCTGCCCTCCCCTGTTTCCGCCCTAGCCCCCACCCAGTTGGCCTGGCCATACCCCTTACCATACCCCATGTCCTTGCCCTATCCAAATTACCCCTACCCCTTTTTCCAAGCCACTCCTCAGACCCCGGTCATGCCCAGTCCGGCCCAGTCTGCCCCGGATGTGCCCACATCCAACATGGCCGCCACTTCCTCCCTTAACCCTAATGCAGCTCCTTTCCACGCTTCCAATATGGCGGCCCCCAGTCATCCAGCGCCCCTGATGCCGGTACTTCCCGGTGACTATTCCCCCCGAGCTCATAACCCACTCGCCACCCCAGCATCTGGGAATCCCACATTTCCCCCGGTTCTGACACCTCAGGTGATCCCGTTGCGTAGAAGGGCCCAGACCACAGATGAGGATGAGAATGATGAGGGATCCCAGGACTCACTAGTGGATGCGGAGTCACAGCCCCACCGTTCCCTCGATGATCCTTTCGGACATGCAGGTCGGGGGAATCGGGGGGATCAGGCCCCTCCTAAATATGTTGCTTTTAATCCTACTCAAGCTAGTGCTCTAATGAAATCACTCCCTGACCCAGAAAAGCAGCCTATGCCTTTTTACCGAGGGATAGTTCAGATTCAAAAGACTTATTCCGCAGCATGGCGTGATTTACTAAGCATTTGTGCTATTAAAGCCGGGGATGCATATTGGCCCAGCATGTCCCGCCACCTCAGTACAGATCTGCTAATAAGTGACACTGATTACCCCTCCGGAGTAACTTTTTGCAGTCAGCTAAAAGAGTGGGCTAAAGACAAACTTGCAGATCAGGCTGCTGGCCTTACTGATATTATACAGGAAAAAGGAGAATCAGTGGAAAGGTTTCATGCAAGACTGTTTCAAATGTTTACAGATTTGGGTTTTGACCTTACTGACAAGATTCATTCACAAATGCTGTCAGGTGCATTTGTCCAAGGTGTAAAAGACTCTATACGCAAGGGAATCATTGCTGCACGCCCTGAATATAAGGTAGTCTCTCTAGATACCTTACTCTTGGTTGCTAGGGGTCTGGAATCTGCCCAGACTCCTAGGAGACCAACCTCAGTTCCCTCCTCAGCTCCTCTCATGGTGTCCCGCTCCACCCCTATCCCAAAAGGCACCAAACCTGAGGATGTAACGTGTTATAATTGTAAGGCCAAAGGACACTACAGAAGTAGTTGCCCAGAACCCAAGAGAGTGCACAAACCAGCATCTGACTCCAAGGCCACAGAAACGGTTCCAATTGTTGGGGAACCAGATGATTAGGAAACTGGCAAGCCTGTGTCATTAACCCCTGTCATGGCAGTGTCTTCAGGGGATAAGGGGGGGCCACTCGCCACTGTGACTCTACCCATTGAAGGACGACCTACCACATTTCTTGTTGACACAGGTGCAGCCCGAAGTGTTTTGAGAGAACAAGACCTGCCAGATACATCATTTTTGTCAGATATTGATGTCTCTTGTGTTGGGGTGGATGGCCAACCAAGACACAGTCCTTTAACAACTGCATTACGAGTTGGCAACTACCCTAGCTTGCTTGCTCGTTTTGTAGTATCTTCCACATGCCCAATTAACCTGTTAGGCGCTGATGTCCTCTCACGCCTGCAGGCATCTATCACCTTCACCCCAGATGGACAAGTGGAATTGTCTACTCCTCTATCCGAATCAGACACCTCAGCCTTGTGCTCCCTACCTCTAATGCTGCATTTAGAAGAACCCCGTGGGGAAGCAAAGGAACAGAGGTCCAATTTTCCTGATATACTAAAAACAAAGGTACCTGCCAAATTATGGTCCTCAGGCCCAGAGGACATAGGTCACCTAAGAGTACCGCCTGTGGTGGTAAAGCTCATTCCAGGAGCAAAATTACCAAGGAAACCACAATATCCTTTAAAACCAGCTCAAGCTGCAGCTATTTCAATTCAAATCAAAGCACTCTTGGAGAAGGGTGCTCTTGTAAAATGTGTATCAAAGTGCAACACTCCATTATTTCCTGTGAAGAAGAAAACTCCAAAAGGTGAACCAGAGAAGTACAGAATGGTTCAGGATCTCCGTGCTGTCAATGAAGCAACTGTCCTGGACACCCCTATTGTGCCAAACCCTCACACTCTGCTCTCTGGCGTCCCACCATCTGCAAAATACTTCACAGTCATTGACCTGGCTAATGCCTTCTTCAGTGTTCCACTGGATCCTATTTGCCAATATCTGTTTGCCTTCACTCATGAAATGCAACAGTATACATGGACTGTCATGCCTCAAGGGGCACAAAACTCTCCAAGTCAATTTGCAAAAGCCATGTGCTCCATCCTTGACCCATGGCAAACAGACCATCCAGAGGTTGTACTCCTCCAGTATGTGGATGATTTATTACTCTGTGGAGATGACATACCTACAACTGAAGACTGTTCAATTAGTCTCCTCTGCTATCTGGCAGAACAAGGATGCAAAGCTTCACGTCTCAAGCTGCAATTCTGTCAATCCACAGTACTCTTCCTTGGTCATTGCCTATCTCAAGGTACCAGACATCTCACTCGGGACCGAGTAAGAGCCGTACTGGATATTCCACCTCCAAAGACCTCAAAATCTCTACATGCCTTCTTAGGCCTCATTTCCTATTGCAGAGCATGGATCCCAGAAGCCTCTCTGCTTATGCAACCACTCTATGATGCACTCAAGTCAGACCCATTTTGCCTGACCAATAAAGCACTGGACAATTTTCATACTCTAAAACGTGTTATTGCATCTGCTCCTGCTCTGGGCCTGCCAGACTATACCAAGCCTTTCAAATTATTTGTCTCTGAAAGACAAGGCCATGCTACAGGAGTACTTACCCAAACAAATGATTTAAGAGGCCGCCAGAGGCCTATTGGATTTTTCTCCTGCCAGCTGGATATCGTGGCCAGAGGGACCCCTTCATGTCTTAGAGCTGTTTTTGCTGCAAGGGAACTTATTGAAAGAACTGCAGACCTGGTCCTTGGCCACCCCTTGGTCGTATTGGCCCCTCATGACATCTCTGCCATCATCAACCAAGTTCAACTCAAGCATGTGTCTCCCGCTAGACACCTACGTTTACAGTGTCATCTCCTGCTGCCTGACAACATTACCATACACAGATGTCAAGTTCTTAATCCATCCACTCTTCTTCCACTCCCTGAGGGGGGTATCCACTATGGGTTTATCATGGATGAAACCTATGTTTTTCTTCTCACTGGGACCATCAAGAGAATGCATCCTGATTTAACCTTTTATAAAGAACAAACACCTCTCTGTGAGGGTCCAGAATATGCCTTCTGTACCACATGGTACAAGCCAAACATCACTCCTGAACCTTGCTATGAAGATGAACTCTACCACTGGGTGGAGGTGAAACTCACTGCCCAAGACTTCTATTGTGATTCTGAAGGCAATAGCATGGTCCTGATCCAACTACCCCCAGAACTCAATTACTTGTACCGTCATTGGGATACTGCTATTCCACATGTCCCTGTTACCAAGTTGAAAACAAAATCATGGAATGATCTTGGGCCCATGGCAAAATTATGGGCCACCATGGATGAATCAAAGCTACAGGAAAATGGCATTGTCAAGTACCCAACAACTGACCTTCTTGAAGCATGGCCACGCCATTTCCTGGAAAATGAATTCCAAGACCTGGTCATAGTGAATAACTATGACCCAGAGACACCTCATGACTGTTTTGAACAAATGAAAATGGAAACAATACATCTGCCAACTGTACATGAGAATCCATTAACAAATCCTGACTTCACTCTGTTTGTGGATGGTTCAAGGTATGCTGATGAAGAAGGAAAATACCACACAGGATATGCCGTGACCACAACAGATGAAGTTATCAAATCATCATCTCTACCGCCAGCAATGTCTGCACAAGAAGCTGAATTACAAGCCCTGTCTTCAGCATGCAAAATCTCTGAAGGAAAACGTGCCAACATCTATACAGATTCAAGATATGCCCTGGGTGTGGCACATGACTTCGGCCTCATTTGGAAGACGAGAGGATTTCTTACCACTGCCGGTACACCAGTCAAACACAGCTCTGCAATCAAGGAACTAATGGATGCCCTCCTACTCCCTGAAGAAGTGGCCGTCTTGAAAGTCAAGGCACATGGGAAGTTGGATACAGATGAAGCAAAGGGCAACCATTTGGCTGATCAGGCTGCTAAGCAAGCAGCAAGAAATTTGCAGGAAGTGGATGAAGAAGTGTCCGGTCAAGAAGAAGTTCCTATTTTTACCCTACAGACCCTTCCTACTGATCTAAGAATTTTGCGGGAACAGCAAGCCGCAATTACCCCCGAAGAAATCCAGAAATGGAAGAAGAGAGGGGCTGTCCTAAAGGACGGAATATACTACAACAATTTTAAATTCTGCCTTCCTAAAAATTTATATCCAGCAGTTGTCCAATGGGCACATGGACCTGCACACCTGTCAAAAGACTTGATGGCTGCCCTCATACAGAAGTATTATGAAGCACCCGGAATCACAACATTGATCAGTAACTTCTGTAAGGCCTGTGTTATTTGCGCAAAATGCAATCCAGGAAAGCCGACCAAAGTGCCTTTGAAATACCTGGCTAAGCCCATGTATCCATTCCAGAGAATACAAATTGATCACATACAAATGCCCAAGAGGGGGCCTCATGAGTATGCACTAGTAATAGTGGACATGTTCTCAGGCTGGCCAGAAGCCTACCCAGTGGCCAATATCACTGCCAAGACAACAGCAAAACGTCTACTTACAGATATTGTATGTAGATTTGGACTTCCAGAAGTCATTGAAAGCGACCAGGGCCCAGCCTTTACGGCAACAGTGACTAAAGAAATTTGGACTGCTCTGGGAGTGACCCTAGCCTTTCACACCCCTTACCACCCACAAAGTAGTGGTAAAGTGGAACGCATGAACGGCACCCTCAAAGCCAGAATGTTAAAAATGTCACAAGAAACAAAGATGCCCTGGCCAGAAAGTCTGCCAATAGCTTTATTCAGTGTTAGGCACACACCTCGAGGGAAGCACTCACTATCCCCATATGAGATTCTATTTGGGACTGCACCCAGACTAGGTTGTTATTATCCGCAACAGTTGCAGCTTCAATCTGATGTTTTAGTAGACTATGTAACTGAACTCGCAAGTGCCTTGAACAAAATACATGCTCAAGTTTTCTCTTCAATTCCAGATCCCGATTTGGATACAGGTACTCACAACCTGCTTCCCGGAGATTGGGTTCTAGTCAAGAAATTTGTGCGGAAACACACCCTGGAACCAAGATTTGACGGACCATTCCAGGTTCTCCTGATCACCGCAACCTCCGTCAAATTGGCCGGCAGGCCACATTGGATCCACGCTTCCCATTGTAAGAAAGTTCCTGCCCCAGAGGAAGCCGGTACCACACAACCATGTACCTCTGGTATATTATCTCCTTAATCAGTTTAATCAAAGCCCAACAAGTAGCCATCACCAAAGATGCCAGTGGGTACACCTTCTGGTATAATTCATCATGTACCCGTGTGGCTACTTATACTTTTGATTACTGTGACATCGTAGAATGTCCATTCCCCACGTCACAGATTCAGAATATCTATAGAGATATCCCTCATTCAAAGGACCCCTATGTTTGTGTAGTTGACAAACAATGGGGGCACAATTGTAATCATTGGGGGCGGCAGGATGGAATGCCGGGCCTGCCTGGGGTTACAAACCAAAAAGTGCTTTATCTAAAGTAGATGATCATGGTAGATCCCTTCTCCAAAGAATGACCCTAAGAAAACCTGGAGGAGGTATACCAATGAAATTAATCCTGAATATTGAGCATCCCAGCCCAACAGATGCAGACCAGTATGTAATGGGAATGTATTGGAAAAAGGGTTCCTATAACAAATTAGGGCATTTCTACCTTAAAGATATGTGCCACTCTTCTGAGTGGCAAGGGACCACCCACATGGTCTCAAATCCATTGAAACCACACATCCAGTCCTTTAAAGACATGATGGCCATTGCAAACCCCACATTTGAAGATACCATGGCCGCTGAAACAGGTTTTAACGATGTTAATCTATGGTTAGAATGGATGAAATATAATGCCAATAAGCATAACAGAACCGCATGCTATGTGTGTGGTGGTGCCCGGCCTCACCTGGGCACCGTGCCTTTAACCTTGCCAGTAGATGTAGAAGAATGTGTTTTGAGTCTTTTTGCCTATCATTACGAATTCAACAGGTCCATATGTAAAGCATGGACAGTAGAATATCCCCTTCTAGCCAAGGATTGCAAACCCCCAGATGGTGTTACAGTTTATAAAGGTAATTACACCTGTTATGCTAATTATGATGGGATTGGTAAATTTGTGGGTAACTTCTCTAAAGGGTATTGTGCCACCTACAGAACTGTCTCCATGAGCCTTCTACAATTCCATACCAGATCTTTAGGGGATATTTACTGGTTGTGTGGGGATTTACAGCTAAGATCCAGAATGGACAAAGAATGGTGGGGGGAGTGTACTCTGGCCAAAGCCATCATGCCTATACACATTATCTCTGACACACACCCCGACACCCATGAGTCCAAACACACACCAACCAAAGTAAAGCGTGAAGCCCCAGTTAAAGGCAGTTTTGACCCTCATGTTTATATCGATGCCATTGGGGTGCCTAGGGGGGTGCCCAATGAGTTTAAAGCAAGAGATGAAGTTGCTGCAGGGTTTGAATCACTTTTTACCATAGTCACTGCAAACAAGAATTTAAATTGGATAAATTACATTTATTACAACCAACAACGTTTTGTTAATTACACCAGGGATGCCCTCCAGGGCTTAGCCGAACAGCTGCAGGCTACGTCCCAAATGTCCTTCCAGAATAGAATGGCTTTAGACATGATTCTAGCCGAAAAAGGAGGGGTATGTAAAATTTTGCCCGACACCATGACATGTTGTACTTACATTCCAGAAAACACAGGCCCTAATGGTAAAGTTACCTTAGCCATAGAGAAGTTGAATGAGCTCTCTGAAGAGTTAAAAAGGAATTCTGGGATAAAGGATCCCTAGGAGAGATGGTTTGGTTGGATGACAGGATGGCAAAAGGCTTTAATGCATATTGGTATAGCAATACTAATTTTTCTTTTTATTTTTGCTCTTCTTGTTTGTTGTGTCCTCCCTTGTTTGAGAAAACTTCTCTTGAAGACTGTAGACCAAGCGGCACCCACTTTCACACATCTCACAGTTGATGACCAAGATTTCCAAGATATCAACTCGCCCTGTATACCGCTACAAACTATCCCTTTTATTGATAAAGTGCAAGAATTCTAGGTAGGGACCAGCTTAGGGACAGCATCTGTCTGTTTGGGAAAGACTACCGTGTGGAGATGTGGTGGGCTAGCCACTGCGGGATACCCATGGAGTGAAGCGTTCGAGTGCCCAGCAGACGGATGAGTTAGCCAACTAGGGACAGATGAAGGGACAGGATTGCACTTTGCAATAACACCAAGCTAGCGGCCACGGGGTTTCTGTGCCTTTGGGCTAACACGTCTTCTGATACTAACAAATAAAGATTATCTTTTAGAATCTAACATTTCATAGGGGGGACTGATGTAGAATTATTAAAAATCTTTATTGAAACCTGTATTGAATTATTGTACTAACTCCATTTTGTTCACATTACATGACAGAATTTCCTGACAGTATTTAGTATAATGAATAAAGACTGTATTCTCTCTCTAAGGACATAACTAGCCCCAGAATTACTGAATCTCCTGTAATTTGCAACATAGTATAATATGAAGGCCATGAGAACACCGGCCAAATGAAATGTTCTATTCATAAAAGAACCTTGCACCCGACCACGAGACTGACATCACTAACTACGCAAAATGATGCCCAAGCCCCCCCTTCCACCGAGTAAGTTTCGTGCTGGGAAAGATGGTGCTTGAGCCATCCGTCCACACCCGTGTTCAGAACAATACCACCTCTCGGTGGGAGGACACCTAGCTAACCACTTAGTTTTTGGGCCAATTAATCATATTGATGGGTGGACATTGACACAGCCACTTAACATTTAACCCAATTAATGATGTTTATTTGTTATTATCTGATATTCAATGATGATGTCATTCTGTCTTTATAAGGGCTTGTAAGCCTGAATTTTGCCAGATGCTAATAAATTTCCTCGAAGTTTTTTTAACCTGAACTGCATGTGTCAGTGTGAACTTACTTCTGCGTATACGCAATTTATTCATCTCAGATTTGGACAGGAACAGATAGACTTTTAAACATTTTTGTTTATTTCTAAATTAATCTACATCACAAGCGCCCCATAATTATGCCACACAAAAGAGCCCCTTAATTATGCCACACATGGGGCCCAATAAATATGCCACAAATAATATCACAATTATTTAATATTATATTTAATAAAAATGTTATTGAAAAATTGTGTTCCTATTTTTTATTCCCTTCCTCTGTACCCACATTGCATCTAAAGGACTTAACACAGCACCATACAGTACCCACAGAACTTGCCATGCACCTATATTGCACCCACAGCACTTGGATTGCACTCATACTGCACCTACACGATTTGGCATGTCACAGTGTCACTTTGCCCCACAGAACTAGCCAGTGTCACTTTCCTCATAGTACATGTTATTTTGCCCCACAGACCACGCTACAGCATCACTTTGCCAATTAAAATATGCCAGTATTTAACCCCTCAATATGCCAGGATTTAACCATTCAATATGCCAGGATTATTTTGTCACTCAATATGCCATGATTTAGCCATTCAATATGCCAGGATTTAGCCACTAAATATGCCAGGATTTAGCCACTCAATATGCCAGGATTATTATGCCACTCAATATGCCAGGATTTAACCCCTCAGTATGCCAGTATTATTTTGCCACTGAATATGCCAGGATTTAGCCATTCAATATGCCAGGATTATTATGCCACTCAATATGCCAGTATTTAACCCCTCAGTCTGCCAGGATTATTATGCCATTCAATATTCCAGGATTATTATGCCACTCAATATGCCAGGATTTTGCTCATTTTATACCACCCTCCTCCCCTTCCCCAGTAGTACTTACCTTATTTTCTGCTCTGTCTCTGCTCTGTGTCCCCGGCCGTAGAGAAGACTGCACGGAGGAGGGAAACACAGACACCGGATGTGACGGCCCTTGCAAGGATTTTCGTCTACACAGGCGAAGGTGCATTTTGGTGCCCCCCTCCTCTGACCCGCCATGCCTCCCACACCACCAACCCTTCATACATTTTATATATATAAAAGTATAATGTATAGTGTGGAAAATAAATACATCTAAATATTCAACTCGCATGCTCTAAATTTTTCAAACATTGACACCTTAACACACATTTAAACACAAAGACCCTTGCAGTCACACACACACCCTTACACAGACACAGTGACACACACACACCCTTACACAGTGACACACTTACCCACACCCTTACCACTTACACACACAGTGACACCAATACACACATAACCTGAGACACACTATTTTGCCCCTCAATATGCCATTTAATATGCCAGGACTGTCACTCAATATGCCAGGATTTTGCCCACCAATATGCTATTTAATATGCCAGTATTTTGCCACTCACTATTCCATTTAATATGACAGGATTTTGCCCCCTAATATGCCATTTAATATGCCATGATTTTGCCCCCCAATATGCCATTTAATATGCCATGATTTTGCCCCTCAATATGCCATTCTTTAGCCATTTAATGTGCCAGGATTTTGCCACTCAATATGCCAGGATTTCCCCCCTCAATATGCCATTTAATATGCCAGGATTTTTCCACTCAATATGCCAGGATTTTGCCCCCCAATATGCCATTTAATATGCCAGGATTTTGCCCCTCAATATTCCATTCTTTAGGCATTTAATGTGCCTGGATTTTTCCTCCCAATAGGCCATTTAATATGCCAGGATTTTTCCCCCCAATATGCCATTTAATATGACATGATTTTGCCCCTCAATATTCCATTCTTTAGCCATTTAATGTGCCAGGATTTTTCCTCCCAATATGCCATTTAATATGCCAGGATTTTGCCCCCCAATATGCCATTTAATCTGCCAGGATTTTGCCCCTCAATATGCCAGGATTTTTCCCCTCCAATATGCCATTTAATATGCCAGGATTTTGCTCTCAATATGCCAGGATTTTGCCCCCCAATATGCTATATAATATGCCAGGATTTTGCCCCCCAATATGCCATTTAATATGCCAGGATTTTGCCCCTCAATATGCCAGTTTTAACAAACTTTATTGAAGCAGTGCGGCTGGAGGGGAGCGCACAATGCTTCCCTCACAGCCGAGGACCTGCAGAGCACCGGGAGACAGAGCAGGAAGGTGGTACGTTTTTGATTTTCCCGCCCCCCCCCCCCCCTTACGGTAGCGTCGAATCCAGTGGATGCGGCTGCCATAAAATTTTTTTACAAAGTTCAGCAGCGCAATGCAGCGGGTGAAGGCAGCACGCTGGTGGTGTCACCCGGTGCAGTCCGCATCTCTGCAATGTACTACACTAGTACGCAGCCTCAATCCGAACATTCAGATCCTCCTCACACTTCTTCAATGAAGGTATCTTTATCTTATTTTTGTTCTCTCTGATAAGCTGTATCAGCGTTTAGGAGTTAGCTACCATTTTCTTATAAATATCTTGTTTAAGAAGCTTAATTAAAAGATCCATCGCTTTTGTAAAATTTTCCACAATTAGACACTGTCCAAGAAAGCCCTTTATCCGTAAATATTAAAATAAGTCAAGATTGGAAATACCATATTGAGACGATAACTTTACAAAAGATTTTATCTATCCTCCCTCCAATAAATCCTCAATACGGCTTATACCTTTTTTCTTTCCAAGAGCCATTTCCAAATTTTCCATTGCATGGGTAAGAATACCAATCTGTAACCCTGGTAATAGCTTCTATTTTAAGCCCATCAAGTTCTTAAAATAGTACCAATTATTTAGAATACAGCTTAAAGGCAGATTGTTCTGTTGTCTTTCATCCTTCAGTTTAGTGTTCCCAATTTTCCAAAAGTTGGCAACTCCCTTATTGACACAACCTACATTTATTTCAGCTTCAGACCAACCATCCCTACTGGCTTCAGGATTTTGTGAGGCTATGGCATGCGCCAACAGGGCTGCTTCTGCTTGCTCCCAATATTGGGAAAACTCATCCGCCCTTCCGAGGGTTTATTTGAAGAATGTATAATCCCAATTCTTGGGTTTTTTTCCAAGCCACACAAATCTGAAAAAAACTGTTTGTATTAGTTGGAGCCAAGATAATGGGGCCTGCAAGGGGATCATTCGGAAAATATAAGAAAAACATATGATTTCACAGTATTGACTCTCCCCCACCAGGAGATATGCATTCCCTTCCATTCTCTAAACTTTTTATGCATATTTTTATTAAAGGCAGAACATTTATTTCCATCAAGTTTGTCGGACATTTATACCCAGATATGATAAATACTCATTTTCCCAGACAAAAGAGTATTTCCAGTCTATTTCTAGGATCTGCATAGGGTTCATATTCAATGGCATAGCCTTAGACTTAGTAAGAATTAATTTATAATTCAATAAAGCACTGTATTCTGCAATAAGCATCATGATTGCCTCAACTGATTTTAGCGGATCTTCCACTGTAAGCAGAATATCATCCGCGTATAATTTGATTCTTTGTGAATCTTAATTACAGAAGCCTTTAATGTCAGAATTGTTTCTCATGTCTAATGCCAGAGGCTCCAATGTCAATATGTAAAATCGTGGATAAAGGGCATCCCTGTCGGGTGACATTAGAAAAATTGAAGCAAGGTGATTTTTTATGGTAAATGACATAATATGATGAATATAATGTTACCTAACGAAAGCCCTTCTTATGGTGATAAAAACAATATATAATTTGTGTGGGTACAGTATGTGAGAAAGAAGAAAAATACAGCTAAACACAAACACCCCAGAAATGTAAAAACAGCCCATGTCACCAAGGGAAAGACAAGGTCAAGAGGTCATGTCACTAAGGGGTTGAATATACTGTAGAAGAGAACACTCATTTCTACACACCACCCAGGCAGGTAAGGCCACCTGTAAATGCTTTGTTGAATATCATTGAAAGAACCTTTTACTCCAAGGGACTGATAGAACCCAGGAAATACCCAAGAGATACCTATACCCTGCTGCCAGAGAACCAGAGAGGCCGAGAGGGGACAAAGGTCAGCTGGACGTGAGCAAAAACCAATCACATAACACAAGCAATGAAAAAGTGTACTTACCACTCCTTGTCTGCTAATGGCACGGTATTAAAAACATCCATGTACTTGGTCATCAGAAAATTATCAGCAGTTTTGTTTCCATATTTGAAGACAGTGTTAATAGTCTATAAAGGGGAATAGTTTAGTCAGCAGAAGGGAAAACCACATGTGAATATTTATTAACATTTGCCTGTGAAAAAATCAGATAGACACCAACCTACCTAGCTACCTCCTCCGCAATCCATAACCTTCTGCTCAAGACCTGAACAGCCTCTATTCTAGCCACAGCAGGGCACTTGTTCTTATACAACATGACTGTACCAACAGGGCACTTGTTCTTTCACAAAGTTACTGTAACTGATATTCATGTAATATTCAGAATGAGGGACATTTTTTGTATAGGAGTTTTAACTTGTAGGTTTGTCTGCCTATTGAGGCAAAACTGATGAATGTTAGGTTTGCTTAAAACAAACTCTTTTTTTGCCATTTGTGTAGTGTTTGTGCTGATCACTGGAATGTGCATACATGTCAAGTTATTTTGATTTTTAAGTAGCGCACAACTGAACAAAGGGGAATGTTTGTTGTGATTCAGTGTAAACAGGTACCTGAGCATCATGAAACTATTGTCATAACAATTGAATACTGCAGAATTGCATGAAAAGCAGCCCATATATAAATCTGAATATTTCACTGAATTATTCCAATTGTTGTTTATACTATATTTTGAAGCTAGATTCTATTTCTTGCATCATATGCATCCTTACCTCTTTCATAAGATATGTTAAAGCAGCTGAGTGATCCCCATACTGTATCTCATTAAATGGATAGAACGCATGCAAAGCCAAACAGCCGTTGGGCTTCAGAACCCGAACTGCTTTGTCCATAAACTTGTCCACATTAAACCAGTGTACCGCAAGCCCAGAATTCACAAGATCCACAGATGCATCTTTCAGTGGTAAGTTCTCAGCAGAACACAGTCTACAAAGAAGAAACAGTAGGTATGTTATTACATTTTATTCAATGGATCTGCTGTATGCGACATGATTTTGCTCATTGTGTTTTTGCATCTTCTTATATTGGGGAATTTATTTGAATCACTCACCTATAAGTTACATTTTTCTTTGAGACATATCTTTTGGCCTCCTCAAGCTGAGATTCACTGGTGTCCACTGCCAGCACCTTCTGGAAACGATGAGCTAGAGGCAAAGTATATCTCCCAGTCCCACAACCAGCATCTACCGCCATCTCATTGGATTTACATTTCTGAAGAGCAGACAATAATCACAAACAGAAACCAAAGTAACAGGATAAAAGGGAAGAACAGCATGTACAAACTGATTTCTAAGAAAAAAAAAAAAAAATTTCCTTTCAGATGAAATTACAAGGGTCTCATTGAGGATTTTTGCTGCCTTTAAAACCAATAAATACAGACATGTTGAAAGGTTGAACACAATGCAATAACAAAGGGTGTTGTGAGGAAAACATGACGGTCCAAATGGACATAGTCTATATAATAAATAAATGTATTTTTTTTTAAAAAAAAGTACATTTCAGAATCAGGTAGAGACAAACTGAAATGTGAAAGTCTAGGTCAACAGGTTAAGATATAGTCAATGTGGGAGACCAAAAAGTAATGTGGCAGTTTGTTCCCACAGGAACGGCTGGCAATTCAGGTCTTTTTAAAGCAGCTTCCTGCTACATTATATTGGGTGTAGTCGTCCGCTTTTGTGGTGTGTTTTTCCCCTCTAAAAACCACAGTATGTTCAGGTTGTCCAAAAACTGCTGCAATATCATCAGGTGAGGAGATGGATAAGGCCTTATCATCTTTGGTTATGGTCAGCACGTGGGGTAGACCCCAGCTGTTTAAAATTGGCAAGTTTCGAGGGTGCTTAGTGAGGCAAAGCATAGAACGCCTCCAATGTAGCATTGCAGTTGAGAGATCGTCAACAATTTGTACCTCCAACCCCTTAAATGTCAATTATACTTTTCTTCTGGCCAATAGTTAGAAAGTCTCTTATCTGGCCGTGATGAGAATTGTATGACCATATCTATGAAGGCGTTGGTAGGTGCACGTTGCATCCTGAGGATACAAAATGAGTCATTCAAGATATAGTCCAGCTGGAACGCATCATATTTCGAATAAAAAAACTATTTCTAGATATAGGGAGGGATATAGGCCAAAGCATATGTCACAAAGAAAAATGTAAATTATAGGGCAGTGATTTATCCTTAACGCCATTTTATCTGAGATTTGTAAGCCACTGCCTTGGGTCCAGCACCACTACTTGTTGCTGCATGTTTGTGACCTGCATGGCTGTTATTTCTCTTAATTCAGCAAATTTTGTATAGTTTTGGCTCCAACTTTTCAAGCTTGCCTAAGGAACTAACATCATTACAGATGGCTGACATATCAGACTTCCATAATGCCTGTAAGTCGCTAAATAGTTTCTGTATGTCACCTCTAGCAGAGGGAGTCTTGGTGTGCATATGTACGGCTTTTATATGATCCTTGGAATAATCAGAGGATGAACCTGAACTGTCTCTCGATCTCAGTGTGACTTGAGCTGGGTTTACAGTTTGCGGTCCAGCTGGTCGCATTAGAAAAGGTCAGATGTCAGTGTTCTGACACAAATGGGACTTCTCCACTTTCTTGAAGCATCTTACAATGTCTTTGTCACTGGTATCAGGGTGTTTACTATTCTTTTTGGCTCTTTTTGCCATGAAATTTAGGGCTAATGGCGATATATGCAGAGGAGCTCTTCAGCCATTTGTCCTCATCAGCGTACCATTTTAACTTAACTATGGAACATAGCATATGTATACTGCCTTGAAATATGTAGAATATATATCCCCAGCATTTAATTTCCTCTCAAGTAGTAAACATGCACTCTCAATCTGAATATTTAACAGCATTATTTAAATTGGTGTTTATACTATTTTCTGAAGCTAGATTCTATTTCTTCCATCATATGCATCCTTACCTCTTTCATAAGAGATGTTAAATGGCTAACAAATTACATAAATAAATCTCAATTGCCACCAAGCCACATAAAATGCCCTGTCCATAGTCACACCTTCAGCCACATCCCCAAGAACAAATGTGTACCCCACTGGAAATTTAAAAGGGTGGGAGGTATCCAACAAACAAAAAAAATCATAAACATGACATGAGATTGTGACTTTAAGGTTGATATTCTGGATTGACCCTCTTGCTCTATATATGTATCAGTTTTTATAATAAAACAATTGCACAACATTCTGTGATAGATCACATTTCGTAAATAGGAGCTTCTTACCTTCTTCTCCATGTATGAAAAAATCAGATTAGTGACCTCTTGTGCGGCTGGGTACATGTGCTTCTGGTACACAGATGAGAATGCTTTCTTTTCAAAGTGAGAGACAGCCATCTAAATAGTAAATTATTTAAAGAGAAACATAATTTCAATTAAGAAAAGCAAAAAACCAAAACACACAATGCATTAGAAGAATAATGTCTGGCCTTCTAATGATGCAGTCCTTTATAGTTTTCAGTTTTTATTGAAAAATGATAATTAAGAATGGACTACCAAGATCTCAATGTTGGCTGCTTAATGTTATTTGTCCCAGGACTGGTCAGGCCTCGCAACAGGGACCATAGTTAGCATTGCAGTGGCCCCTCTTTCTTCCTTAGCCCTAGTGATTTTGGCCTTCAGAGCCAGACTTTCTCATGAGTCGCAGCAGGTAGATGCCTGGTTCACCTCTCCTGGGCATGCTGGGATGCTTTCCCGCATCCCCTGATGCGGTAGAGTGACAATCCTGGCTAATTTTAGAGGTTGAGGCAGGCAGGCTCCTTTAGCCAGTGTGCCATCATACATGTGCAGTAACTCGCACATGATTAGATTACCTGCAAGTAATTGCAGTACCTTTTTTCTACCACCAGCTACTCCATCTGTCAGCCATCCATGCCCTATAAATCTCTCTTCTGCATCTCAGCCAGTGCTCAGTTGTTCTTTAGTCTTCATGGAAGCTACTTTCCTCCTGCCTTTGCTTATTTTACATATTTTGCTATGTTTATACTATGTAGTGTACGAGTTCCCGAAATCTGCCTGTTCTCACTTCTGTGTCTGCCCACCACCGGCCTCAATTTTATTTCACGTCTCCTTTTTGAATCTATGCTGCCAGCCCTTACTGTTTGGACCATCCTGACAACATCGTGGACTCTACAAAACAAGTAAAGATAAACCAAGCACCCGATCCAATCCCCACATTGTATTAACACACCTGAGTAGGTAACGTACAGCTAGGCTGCGTCCTCCACCGTATAAATCCAATTTAATGAATAAAGCAAGCAAAATAGCGCACCTCTTCACCTGTTCCAATAAATTCAGTCAAAATAGTGCATCTCTACTACTGAATGTATTGTAATGTAAATTTTGTAACATTTGCCTCCCACCAGTAAAGCCCTCTCCTGAGCCAACAAAGGTAATCAATGGGGAGAAGGTAGGTGGTATTAGAGGTATTGGGTAGGATATTTTGCTCTAATAGCATGATATGCAATGAGCTGTCAGAAATTGAGTTCTGCCTCCTCATGATATCACATTGACTGTTATTGACTCCATGGATTTGTCTCACCAATTTCCTTAAAAAAAATGCTTATTTTCCACACGCCATGTGTCAATTCGTGCTTTGATATTTTGCCCCCCCCCCTGGAAAAAATCCTGTGGACGCCCATGACATACAAGCTTATTATCCTAAATGCTATTACTTGACACTTAGGGGGTCATGTATAAACACAGTGCACATGCAGATTGAGCCAAATACTGTATAAAGCAGATGCCAAACAAATTTTGGGATGTAGATTTTGGTTGTTCTGGTGCACGTTACCCTGGTGCAGCCTACATATACAAAAAAAATTCTCAATTTGTGTCGAGGAACCTCACCCAAATACGGGTTGCAGGTCCCTCTTCCATAATGCAAAGTGTAAGGCGTTATAAAAAAGCACAATAACCATTATAGATAACAAACAGTGATTTCAGATTTTTATAAAACTCCCGACACTTTGCGGTGTGGGAGTAACCCCCATAGTGTTTCCAGATTTGCCATTGTTTTGACACCTATTAGTTTTAAATGCTGCCTTGCAGGATACAGAATTATAATGTGTTCAGAAATAAATCAGTTAATTAATGCAATGCATTCTGGACACATATGAATTCTACTTACTGAAGAGCAGCATGCAAAGCTATAGCTTTAATTAAGGCAACTTAAAAACTCCTAAGATAAGAAGAATTGGAGTCACCTTACATGGCCATATCTGTCACGGACTGAGTAGGATCAGAAGACTGGATCCGCGATGCGAAGACCTGGTATCTTACTGCAACAGGTTTGGAGGCAGGACAGTGTCTATTCACCTGAATGGTATTATACCCTACGGTTGAGCCTCAGGTAAATGACCACCCAGGACTTGGAACACTGACTGCAACCGCACACTGAAGCAGGGATACGCAGGAATTACTGGATAAACGGATAGTCAGCAAGCCGGGTCAAACACAACAGGAGCAACGGTACAAGACGGTATGGAGGAGGCAAGGTCAAAAACAGGCAAAAGGATCAGGGCAGGCAGCAAACGGAGAAGTCAGAAGTCACAGCAGGAGTCAAAAACCGAAGAATCAAGAATCAAGAATAAACGCTAGATCAAGCCACAAGGAACTATCTCAGGCAAGGTCTGAGTAGCAACTGAAGGTTTAAATACAATTTGGGCGGTAAAACCCGCCCCTAATAGGTCCCCCAAAAAGTATAAGTATAGCCCTTTAAGGCTATGCTAATTTTCTGTGTGTAGCGGTACTGCGCATGCGCGCAGTTTCGGTTTGCTGCGCGTTCGTCGAGGGGAAGCGGTGAGCGCGTCTGCAGCCCTGGAGGGCTGAGACGCCGAACGGAGCCCTCGCTGTCCGTCCACCCTGCCTGCAGGGGCAGCGGCAGCGGAGGCACGGACCTCGCGGCGGCAGGTAAGTTTCTTTTTTATTACACTACCCCCCTCTTTATGAACGCCGTACCGGCGTTCAGGACCTGGTTTGAGAGGAAATCTACGATGAAATAAGGAAACTTTGGACGGAGCATGAACATCGGATGCTGGTACCCAAGATCTCTCCTCCGGACCGTAACCTTGCCAATGGACAAAATACTGCAAAAGACCACGGCGCAGCCGAGAATCCAAAATAGATTGTACCAAATACTCCTCATGCCCTTGAACGAGGACAGGTTTGGGAACCGTATGGGCGTCAGAGAAACGATTAGTTACAACTGGTTTGAGGAGGGACACATGGAAGGAGTTGTGGATGCGCATACTGGAAGGGAGGCGTAGGGTATAGGACACATCGTTGATTTTGGACAAGATCACGTAAGGACCGATATATTTGGGACCTAAAGTCCTGGAGGAATGACGAAGTTGGAGATACTTGGTAGAAAGCCATACTTTGTCACCAGGAAGAAGTACGGGGGCAGGAGTACGATGTTTGTCGGCAAATCTTTTCTGCAACACCTTGGCCCTGGATAGTTGCGAAGAAACAGAAGCCCAGTGAGATTTGAGATCCTGGACCTGACGGTCAGCAGCCGGTACTTCCGAAGGCAATTCCAAGTCCGGCCAAAGAGTAGGCTCGTAGCCAAAGGCTGCACAAAACGGGGATTTCTGCAAGGACTCATGAAAGGAGCTGTTATATGACAATTCAGCGAGATGGAGGAGAGAAGACCAAGTAGATTGATCCTCATCAACATATAACCGTAGATATTGTTTCAGAACCTGATTGGTCCTCTCCGTCTGACCATTGGTTTGCGGATGATGAGAGGAAGAAAATTTTAGAGAAATACCCAGCTGAGCACAAAGTGATCTCCAGAACCGGGACACAAACTGAGAACCACGGTCAGAAACAATGCTTTGGGGTACCCCATGTAGACGAATGATTTCCTTCATGACAACAGTTGCAAGCTGAGATGCTGAGGGCAGTTTGGGAAGAGCAACAAAATGAGCCTGTTTGGAGAATAGATCGACTACTACAAGTATGGTCGTGAACCCTCGAGACAAGGGAAGATCTGTGACGAAATCCATGGCAATATTCGTCCAAGGTCTCTTAGGGACAGGAAGAGGGCATAACAGGCCTGCAGGGTTACGTTTCGGAGTTTTGTATCTAGCACAGACGGTGCAGGCGCGAACAAAATCCTGAACGTCAGATTGCAAGGAAGGCCACCAAAATTTCCGGTCAATGAGAAACTTAGTGTTGCGTACACCACGGTGACCCGCGACAGAGGAAGCATGAGCCCAGGACAAGACTTGTCTCCGAAGGTTGGATTGAACAAAGTAACGACCGACAGGAGGGCGACAATTGGTGGGTCTAGGGAACTGGGATCTGGTAATTTTCCACAGGAGGGAGGTGGACACCGAGGCAATGATCCGAGAGGCCGGTATAATGGAATCAACCACAGGAGGAGCCGTTTCAATGTCAAAACGTCTAGACAGAGCATCCGCCTTGCCATTTTTCGACCCGGGCCGGTATGTGATGGAAAAATTAAAACGGGTAAAAAATAAGGCCCATCTGGCCTGTCTGGGATTCAATCTCTTAGCTTTTTCTATGTATAACAAATTTTTGTGGTCGGTGAGAATCGTGATGGGAATTTGAGTACCCTCTAAGAGATGACGCCATTCGTCAAGAGCCATCTTGATGGCCAACAATTCGCGGTTGCCTACATCGTAGTTGCGTTCCGCTGAGGTAAACGTTTTAGAGAAATATGAACATGGATGGACTCTGTTGGAGATGTGGTCTCTTTGAGATAAAATAGCCCCAGCGCCAGATTCAGAAGCATCAACCTCCAAAATGAATGGTTGAGCTGGATTGGGTCTGCGAAGAATGGGTGCAGAGATGAAGGCATGTTTCAGGAACTGGAAGGCTTGGAGAGCCTGGGTAGACCATTTAGCCGGATCACTTCCCTTCTTAGTGAGAGCAGAAATGGGTGCAGTGACTTTAGAGAAATTCCTGATAAATCTTCTATAGTAATTAGCAAAGCCCAAAAACCTTTGTATCCCTTTGAGGTTGAGCGGTATTTGCCAGTCTTGGATAGCAGAAACTTTGTCAGGATCCATCTCTAGGCCGTCAGAGGAGATAATATAACCCAGGAATTTGATTTTTGAGCATTCGAATTCACATTTTTCGGCCTTAGCAAAGAGGTGATTTTCTCGAAGACGACGTAATACCTGTTGAACGTGCTTTCTATGATCGGAGATATTCTTGGAATATATAAGGATATCGTCCAAATAGACCATGACATGAGATAACAACATGTCCCGGAACACGTCGTTAACAAAACTCTGGAAGACTGCTGGTGCATTACATAATCCGAAAGGCATAACTAGGTATTCGTAATGCCCATATCTGGTATTGAAGGCCGATTTCCACTCATCACCCTCTCGTATGCGGACCAAATTATATGCACCACGTAAGTCTAGTTTGGTGAATATCTTGGCATCTTGGAGTTGGTCGTATAGTTCAGTGATGAGTGGTAGTGGATAACGGTTCTTTATGGTGATTTTGTTCAGTCCCCTGTAGTCTATGCAAGGCCTTAAGGTACCGTCCTTTTTGGCTACAAAAAAGAATCCAGCGCCTGCTGGAGAGGAAGATGGTCGGATGAATCCCCTCTGAAGATTATCCTTTATGTACAAAGCGAGTGCTTGATTCTCAGGTGCCGAGAGAGGATAAGTATGCCCTACCGGAGGGGAGGAACCAGGTAATAGGTCGATGGCGCAATCGTAGCTCCTATGAGGAGGAAGAATCTCGGCCTTGGTCTTAGAGAATACATCTAGGAAGTTCCAATATAACTGTGGAACCCGGGAACGAGGATCCTCAGGAGGAAGAGTACTAACTGAATTGAGTGTAGGCAGATTGTCATTAAGGTCCTGACCATCTAGACCCCACGAATCAACTTGTCCCAAACACCAGTCAATGGAAGGATTATTCTTTTTCAACCATGGTAGCCCCAATATGATGGAGATGTGGGGACTGGAAAGGACGTCAAAGCTTAATTCTTCGTAATGGTTGTGACCGATCTTTAAACCCAAAGGTATGGTTTCCTTGGAAATTATACCAGTGCCTACAGGGGTACCATCCAAGGCAGACACAGAAATAGGCAGGGTTTTAGACTTCAGAGGAATATTCTGTTGAATTACCCAAGATTGGTCTACGAAATTTCCAGCTGCTCCGGAATCTATGAAGGCTTGGGTGGCCACTTGGTGGCCTGTCCACTGGAGCAAGACCGGTATTAAAAGTCTCTGATTAGAAGGAGAATTAATGATGTTAACGCTCAGTGGGACTCCTTCTTTTTCCACTAAGCGTTGGCGTTTCCCGATTTCTGGGGACATTTCAGAGCAAAATGACCCCTTAGACCACAGTACAGGCATAGATTTAATCTCCTGCGACGAGATTTTTCTTCGTCAGAAAGTCGTAGTATAGGACCAATTTCCATAGGTTCACTAGTTAGATTGGTCTCAGGCTCTGGAGTTTTGGTAGCTTGATAGTATTTAGGTTGGAAGTGTCTTGGGTTCTTATCACGATCCAACCTCCTTTCTTGGCCACGAGCATCGAGTTTAAGACACAATGTAATAAGTGATTCCAGGTCCTCGGGAAGATCTCTATAGGTTAAAGCATCTTTAAGAGTGTCATTAAGACCTCTACGAAATGCCGCCTTTAATGCGCTCTGGTTCCACTCTGTCTCATATGCCAAGGTACGAAACTCTATGGCATACTGACCCACTGATCTTTTGCCTTGTTGCAACTCCATTAGTTGAGTCTCTGCAGACTCCCTTCTTCCTGGAGCATCGAAGACGGATTTGAAGGCTGAAATAAATGCGTCCGCATCTTCTAACAGGGGAGAGTTCTGTTCCAGCAAAGGGGATGCCCAGTTCAAGGCCTCTCCTTTCAGGAGATTAACTATGAACGCCACTTTTGCGGTGGATGAGGAGAAAGCGTCAGGTTGTGTGCGAAAATGTAGTAGACACTGGTTTAGGAACCCTCTACATTCACGTGGAGAACCGGAAAACTTTTCCGGTATGGGCATCTTAGGTGGTCTTGAAGAACTACGAGCCCCCATGACAGAGAACCCTTGATCAGACATGGTAGGAGCGGTCGAGACTGGATTCATATGAGTGGTGAGTGACCGTAATAGTTCGGTAACAGTATCCAGTTTATGTTCAAGGGATTGAAGATGTGAAGCGTGCGTGGTCAGGATCTTGTCATGGCATTCCTGTCTGGCCGAGACTCGGGCCAGGTCCGCGGGATCCATAAATATGGCCTGAGATAATGTCACGGACTGAGTAGGATCAGAAGACTGGATCCGCGATGCGAAGACCTGGTATCTTACTGCAACAGGTTTGGAGGCAGGACAGTGTCTATTCACCTGAATGGTATTATACCCTACGGTTGAGCCTCAGGTAAATGACCACCCAGGACTTGGAACACTGACTGCAACCGCACACTGAAGCAGGGATACGCAGGAATTACTGGATAAACGGATAGTCAGCAAGCCGGGTCAAACACAACAGGAGCAACGGTACAAGACGGTATGGAGGAGGCAAGGTCAAAAACAGGCAAAAGGATCAGGGCAGGCAGCAAACGGAGAAGTCAGAAGTCACAGCAGGAGTCAAAAACCGAAGAATCAAGAATAAACGCTAGATCAAGCCACAAGGAACTATCTCAGGCAAGGTCTGAGTAGCAACTGAAGGTTTAAATACAATTTGGGCGGTAAAACCCGCCCCTAATAGGTCCCCCAAAAAGTATAAGTATAGCCCTTTAAGGCTATGCTAATTTTCTGTGTGTAGCGGTACTGCGCATGCGCGCAGTTTCGGTTTGCTGTGCGTTCGTCGAGGGGAAGCGGTGAGCGCGTCTGCAGCCCTGGAGGGCTGAGACGCCGAACGGAGCCCTCGCTGTCCGTCCACCCTGCCTGCAGGGGCAGCGGCAGCGGAGGCACGGACCTCGCGGCGGCAGGTAAGTTTCTTTTTTATTACAATATCATGCTTAACCCACAGATATGGTGCAGAGATTAATAAACATGTCAGACAATTAGATTATATATAGTGTTGAGTGAACCCGAACCGAACATTACGGTTTTTGGACCCCGGACGCGAACACGGACATTTCACTGTATGTTCAGGTTGGAGTTTTTGGTTCGGCGATTTAATGGCGCGTTTTGAAAAGGGACCTGGATCCCCCTTTCTAACAGCAGGGGAATGTCTGCGCGTTGAGCGCAGACCTCCCTGCTGCCGCCCGGCACGACCAGCGGGACTTCTATGATGAAGCCGGGTCGCGCCGGGCGGCAGCAAGGGAGGTCTGCGCTCATCGCGCAGACATCCTCCGCTGCCCCGCTAGCTACCAGGAGAATCGGGCAGCTGGGGGATGTCTGCACGATTCCTGCAGACATCCTCCATGCTGGCCGACACTTCCGTCTATTATGAAGCACCATAATAGACGGAGGTGTCGGGCAGCATGGAGGATGTCTGCACGTATCGTGCAGACATCCCCCGGCTGCCCCCACTAGCCACCAGGGAAAGAAAAAAGTTGAGGGGGAGGGAGGGAGGGAGGGGGGGTGACACACACAGACAAGGGGAGGGAGGGAGGGGGGAGACACACACAGATAAGGGGAGGGAGGGGGGAGACACACACAAACAAGGGGAGGGAGTGGGGGAGACACACACAGACAAGGGGAGGGAGGGGGGAGACCCACACAGACAAGGGGAGGGAGGGGAGAGACACACATAGACAAGGGGAGGGAGGGGGGGAGACACACACAGACAAGGGGAGGGAGGGGGGAGACACACACAGACAAGGGGAGGGAGGGGGGAGACACACACAGACAAGAGGAGGGAGTGGGGGGAGCCAGAGACAAGGGGAGGGAGGGGGAAGAGAGAAAAGGGGAGGGGGGATAGAGAGAGACACGGGGGGATAGAGAGAGACAAGGGAGGGATAGAGAGAGACAAGGGGAGGGGGAAGAGATGAGGGAGGTGGAGAGAGAGAGAGAAGTTTGGGGGGAAAGGAAGAGAAAGACAACGCTGAGGGGGAGAGAGACAGCTGGGGGAGTGGAAAGAGGCCGCATTGGCACATAAAAGGAAATAAAAACAAGAAATTAATTTGTATAATATACATTTTTTATTAAATATTAAAAAGCAATTCACATAAACTTTTTTTTCCTATAGGGTAGTCTTATATTCAGGCTTTTAGTTTTTTTCCTAAAGGAATATACAAAGTTTGGGGGGTCGTCTTATAATCGAGCAAATACGGTATAAGCTGGAGTCACGTACACGCACATCACATGAGCTCTTCTTAGTGTAGGGAGAGGATGCTGCAGCTGTGAGGGACAGATTAAAAAAAATTCTGGTGTTGAATCTGCAAACTACAGCGATTATTCAAACTACAGCGATTATTCAAATTACAGTGATTATTTTAGTGGGTGGTATACTACATATTTGTACCATGCCCTGAGCCCAGTGCCACAGAGAGTGCAGTGCACTTGCAACTGCATGTGTGCCAGGCACATGACTTTAATCCTGTTCTGTTAGCTCAGTGGGCAACATCTAGGCATTTTTAAATACTGCAATTTGTTGGTGTTAAATATTACATTTGCGTCCTGCACTTCATATCTGAGAGTCAAATAGAACCGTCAAATACTGTGCTTACAGCGCACTTTGAAAAATTCTAATAGTTTTGGGTGGTAAATAGTACATTTGCGTCTTGCGGTGCACTTCATATCTGAGAGTCAAATAGAACAGTCCAATACTGTGCTTACAGCGCACTTTGAAAAATTATAATTATTGTGCTTAATTGTACATTTACGTCTTGCGGTGCATTTTTTGCAGTCCAATAAACAAAAAAAATACAAATAAAAAACAGTGTTGGCTACATCCTCCTCTTCCTCCTCCTCCTCCAGCGCCGCTTCCACCTACACCGCCACGGTCACCGCCTCCTCAAACTATAAGTCACTTAGTATAAACTGAAAGAGAATACCCTGCACTCCAACCCACTCTCAAATGAATAATTCTGTTGATCCTCCTGGCAGCCATGCTTTAGATTTAGATTTATGTTCTTCCAAAGCTAAAATCAAAGATTCCATCTAGTGCTATTTTATGGCTCAGCTGTATTGGTAGTTTGTATGTATTTTATGTTATTTTAAGTTATTTCCCTATCCACATTTGCTTGCAGGGCACTTGTCCTACTCTTACCCACATTTTACTTCCTTTTGCAGCCCTCTAGCCCTTTCCATGACTTTTTAGAGGCATTTTAGTGGCGAAAAGTTTGTGTCCCCATTGACTTTAATGAGGTTCGGGTTCGGGGTCAAGTTCGGGGTCAAGTTCGAGCACAGACCCAGACATTTTTTCGAAGTTCGGTCGAACCTGCCGAACCTGAACATCCAGGTGTCCGCTCAACTCTAATTACATAGAAAAAAAAACACAGAATGGCATAGAAAAGGGGGAGGGATGTGTCTCTATGTAAATCCTAAATTAAATCCCAGTACTGAAGAAGGTGTGCATGATTTAACTGGAACTGGAACTGATGTGGAGACACTGTGGGTGGAGCATAGACACTAAAAAGAATTGTACATTACTTGTAGGTGTATGCTACAAGCCACCAAATATAAGGAAGTTTTAATCATGGGAGATTTTAATTACCCAGATATAGATTGGAATTGTGGCACAACTAGTTCCGCTAAGGGCAGCAAGTTTCTGAACCTGCTTAATAACAAATTTATGGCACAATTAGTAGACACCCCAACTAGAATGGATGCCTGTCTGGATTTGGTAATAACAAAACAATGAGGAGCTTATCTCAAACATTCAAGTAAGAGAACACTTGGGGAATAGTGATCATAACATGGTTTTATTTGAGATTAATGCAAAAAAGCAAAGTGGTAACTTTGCCACCAAAACACTTATTTTTAGAAAGGCCAACTTTGATGGATTTAGGTCATCCATTGAACATTTAGACTGGGAACGATTGTTTTCTGGACTAAATACAGAAGACAAGTGGAATTCCTTAAAACACACATTAAAAAAGTACACATCCCAGCATATACCTTTGGGAAACAAATGCAAAATACACAAATCAAAACCAATGTGGCTTACCAGTAACGTGAAACAGAAAATACAAAACAAGAAAATGGCATTCAAACATTATAAAACCAACGGATCAGCATTATCATTTATAGAGTACAAAGATGCCAACAATGCCTGCAAAAGACCAATTAAAATGGCTAAATTGGAAAATGAGAAAAGGATTGCTAAGGAGAGTAAAACTAACCCCAAAATGTTTTATAAATAAATGAATGGAAAAAAGCTAAAGAGGGAAAATGTTGGGCCCTTGTTATCCCTAATGGGAAATTTGGTAAGTGAGGACAGAGAGAAAGCAGTCATTTTTAATACTTTTTTTTCTTCTGTTTATACTAAAGAAGAACAGATGGATGAGCCCCTGCTACCGGAAGTTACAGTACAGTCACCGCAAACATGTGATTGGCTGACACAGGAAAAAGTGCTTAAGCAATTAAACACTGTTAAGATAGACAAGGCCCCAGGACCAGATGATATTCACCCTAGGGTCCTTAGAGAGTTAAGCACAATTCTGGCCAGACCACTATTTATGATCTTTAGGGATTCTTTCAGTTCAGGTATAGTGCCAACAGACTGGCGAAAGGCGGATGTCATTCCAATATTTAAAAAGGGATCAAAATCTCTGCAGGGTAATTATAGGCCAGTGAGCTTGACATCTGTAGTGGGAAAATTATTTGAAGGTTCATGTATTCCATAAACCGAAAATTGACCTATTCAGAAGAATAGGGACTCTATTTCGGTTTATAGAAAGCCAATAGCATTACATGTATTCCATAAACCGAAAGTCTATAAACCGAATGTCTTTCGGTTGATAGACTTTCGGTTTATGGAATACATTTAATGCTATTGGCTTTCTATAAACCGAAATAGAGTCCCCATTCATATGAATAGGACAATTTTCGGTTTATGGAATACATGTAATGCAATTGGCTTTCTATAAACCGTAATAGAGTCCCCATTCATGAGAATAGGTCAATTGAAGTGTAAGATTGACGTGTAAGAGAATGATGTCTATTTACGTAATAAAGGGTAGTGGTATAGGGGGAGATGGTGCAGTGAAAAGTGTATAAAGAGTTGGTGGTTATTACTTTTAAAGAGTGCAGAGTTACAAAATATGTATGGGAGTCATATTGGATAAAAAGGATATCTAAAATAGAAGAACTATTGCATAGTTGTTGAACTATTGCAGCTTTTCATAGTTGCCAACTTTCCCGTATTTGCCTGGACAGTCCTGGCAACATGGCCAATGTCACGCATGCATCATGGGACAGTCCTGGGGAAATGGGCTGTCTCGCCATTGCGGCAGGTCACTGGGTCATGTGACATCATCGCTTGACATCACATCAGGAGGCAGACAGGGACACGGAGCAGCCAGGAGGTGAGTACTGGGGAAGGGTGGAGGAGGGCTACATATTAATGTGCAAAATAACACTGGCAAATGAAGGACAAAATAACACGGGCAAAATAACACTGGAAAATGAAGGGCAAAATAACACTGGCAAATGAAGGGCAAAATAAAACTGGCAAATGAAGGACAAATTAATACTGGCATATTAATGGAAAAATAAAACCCGTAGGAGATGGCCAGGTGAGTACTGGGGAAGGGGCGAGGAGGGTGGTTGTGTATTAATGGGCAAATTGTCTGTGGCATATATATGGGCAAATTGTCTGTGGCATATTAATGGGTACATTGTCTGGCATATTAATGGGCAAATTGTCTGTGGCATATTAATGGGCAGGCTAATAGTGGCATATTAATGGGAAATTGGCTGTGGCATATTAATTGGCAATCTAGTTGTGGCATATTAATGGGCAGGCTAATAGGGGATATTAATGGGAAGGCTAATAGGGGCATATTAATGAGGAAAATGGCCATGGCATATAAATGGGCAAATATCCTGTAGCATGTTCTGTGGGGCAAAAAAAAAAAATGTACTATGGGGGAAAGGGACACTGTGGCATGTTCTACAGGGTTAGTTCAGTGGGACAAAATGACACTGTGGTATGTTCTGGCAGGCAAACTGGCACTGTGGCATGCCAAATCGTGTGGGTGCAATATGAGTACAATCCAAATGCTGTGGGATTTGTATGGTGCTGTGTAAAGTCCTTTAGATGCAATGTGTGTGCAGAGGAACGGAAAACAAATAATAAATGAACAATTTTTCAGTAACATTTTTACGACATATGAAAATAGTTGAATATAATATTAAAAAGTTAATATAAGTATAAATGCAACCAGTTATATACATATATTTGGGGTCCACCTCAAGCTTTTGAAAAGGCTGGAAATATTTAATATTTTCATTTTTTTTGGGGGTCAGAAATGTAATATTACTTTGTTGAGAGGGTGGTGGGTGCATGGAGTAGGCTTTAAGCATAAGTGGTAGAGGTTCACACAGTGAAGGACTTTAAGCATGCATGGGATAAGCAGAGTGCTATCCTAGATATAAGATAAGACCAGGGACTAATGAAAATATTACTCCTGAGAGGATAGTGGATGCATGGAATAGCCTTCCAGCATAAGTGGTAGAGGTTCACACAGTGAAGGACTTTAAGCATGCATGGGATAAGCAGAGTGCTATCCTAGATATAAGATAAGACCAGGGACTAATGAAAATATTACTCCTGAGAGGATAGTGGATGCATGGAATAGCCTTCCAGCATAAGTGGTAAAGGTTAATACAGTGAAGGAGTTTAAGCATGCTTGGGATAGGCATGAAGCTATCCTAGATATAAGAAAGTAAAGAAAGTATTACTTTACTGAGAGGGTAGTGGATGCATGGAATAGCTTTCCAGCAGAAGTGGTAGAGGTTATTACAGTAAATGAGTTTAAGCATGCATGGGATAAGCATACAGCTTTCCGAGATATAAGATAAGGTCAGGGACTAATAAAATTATTACTTTAATGAGAGCACAGTGGATTGATGTCATGACCTTCCAGCAGAAGTGGCAGGTTCATACTAATGTGTGTTTTATGGTGTAGACACAGCTCTCTGACTGAAGCACAACTGCACAAGGTCTTACTATATTTCATGTAAAAGTGATAAAATGCACCTGCCTGATGTAGATGTTGTGCTGTTAATATATCTGTTATATACCAATCTACATTGTGACAAGAAGGTGGGGTTACATTATGCTGATTACCGTATTTGCTCGAATATAAGATGAGGTTTTTTTTCAGAGCAAATGCTCTGAAAAATACCCCTCGTCTTACATCCGAGGTCGTCTTATAATCTGACCTCAATTTGAGGTCAGATTATAAGACAGGGATCCAGGTCCCCAGCAGAGCTGCAGGGGACCTGCATCCCCCTCTCTAACAGCAGGGAATGTCTGCGCGATGAGCGCAGACCTCCTCTGCTGCCGCCCGGCACGACCGCTGGGACTTCTATGACTTCCGGCTTCGTCACAGAAGTCCCGGCGGTCGTGCCAGGCGGCAGCAGGGGAGGTCTCGCTCATCGCGCAGACATCCTCTGCTGCCCCGCTAGCCACCAGGGAGTATCGGGCAGCCGGGGGATGTCTGCACGATACGTGCAGACATCCTCCATGCTGCCCGACACGGCAGTCTATTATGACGGACCAGCTGTCCGTCACAGCTGGGGGAGGGGGAGAGAGGCCGCATTGGCACATAAAAGGAAATAAAAACAAGAAATGCATTTGTATAATATTAATTTTTTATTAAATATTAAAATCAATTTACATATATACAAGTGAAACTTTTTTCCTATAGGGTAGTCTTATAATCAGGCTTTTAGTTTTTTTCCTAAAGGAATGTACAAATTTGGGGGGGTCGTCTTATAATCAGGGTCGTCTTATAATCGAGCAAAATGGTATGTGGAGGGGGCGGACTTTTGGAAATAGGTGTGGTCAATTTTAAAGTAAGTAACTGGAAGCTGATCTGCAAAGTGGCACTGGAAAGTTTTCTAAAATGTTGGCAACTATGCTGTTGCTATATATAGCACTCCTGAATTGTTAGGCTAGCCGGGCCTAGATGCCTGCTTGCAGTGATATAGATGTGTGGGCTGCACAGCTAGATGTTTAACACCTTGCCGACACAGGACGGACTAGGTCCATCCAGTGTGGCGAAGCGTTAGTGACACAGGACGGCAGCAAAACGAGCACTGAAAGCGATTTTTTTTTCGCTTTCAGTGCTACAATGTTATTGCTACGATGCTTCCGTGTAGAAACATTGTGCAATACTAAAAATCTGGCCACTTTGGATCTGCCTCCCTCTCCTTACATTTCTTTTAGTGAGGGAGAGAGGGATATCAATGTAATAAAATAAGTTGAAATAAAATAATGTAATAAAATGCCAACAGCATTTTAATCACCCCGGGGAGAGGAATTGAAATGCGGGTTTTTTAAAGTGCAGTTCCTTTAATATGATCGCCGGTGAAAACGAGCATAGGAAGTGAATTTAATTGCTCTCTGTAAGTGTTGCTGACCTGAATCGCAAGTGGAGGCAGACAGCAACACTAAAAAAATGCATAAAATGCATCTTGGTCACACAAAAAACTGTGTGACCAAGATGGTGTTGCCCTTCTAAGGGCAAGAGCACAGGAAGCAGGAAGTAGCTGCTTCCTGTGCTCTGGATGCTGTCACATGATTGCCTCATCACAAAGGCAATCTGTGACTGCTAGGCAGACTGTCAGGCCGTGGGGATGCTCAGATGAGCATCCCCACTGCCTGGTCAGATCAATATTTCTAAAATATCTGGCCACTTTGGATCTGCCTCCCTCTCCTTACATTTCTTTTAGTGAGGGAGAAAGGGATATCAATGAAATAAAATAAGTTGAAATAAAATAATGTAATAAAAATAAAATAAAACAACAAAAAAAGCAGTGATCTTGCACATCAGCACATTTTTTCTGTTTGAGCATTTTTAGGGGTTAATTTTATTACAGTACTACCAAGGCTCTTATAAGAGCTATTAACCCCTTCATTGCTTACGTAATGATATAGATGTCAAAGCAATTTATTATCTGTCTGCATATTTTTTGATTATTTTTTTTTATAACCACTAGGGGGTTAAATGTAAAGAAAAAATATTTTTCCAAGCTTCACCATTCGCATGGTTAGATCAATATTTGCGAATATTGATTTGACCAATTTGAATCTGCCTCCCTCGCCACACTTACATTTTTGTGAGGGAAAGAGACAGATCACTATTAGTGTTAAAATTAAATTTGATAAAATTGTCAGGTTTTATGAAAGCCATTCCCTGTGTAGTAACCCCTTCCCTGTCATTGATCATTGTAGAAGCAGTAATCTTGGACAGCAACATTTTTTTAATGGATTAATTTCTTTGTACTGTAATGTATTACAGTACTACATAGGCTCTTTAATGCAATGAATCCCTTCTTTGCCGAATATCACTGCTTAGGCACTGATTTTGAGGCTGCTGACTCAAGCTTCGATTTTGATCCTGGTCAGTTTTCTGATACTTCATCTAGTGATGTATCAGTGGGTGCTGAGCTCTTGCCAGAAGGAGTTGTGGGTGTCTATTTTTAATAAATATATGGTTTGGTAGTGGTAAATTACATTGGCTGGCTTCAAAGAAATATCCCAAATAGGATATGGATGCAGGTAGACTACATGTCAAAATTCCATGTTGGAACATGGTATCCCTGTACTCAGGAGATGTTGCTGTACACATTTTGCGGTGTTGGTTGGCAGTGACACATAGCAGGATCTGTAAATTCATGCCTGACGTACAATGGATATGAAAACAAATTACTACCCAAAATTTTGACGTAGGCTGGAGGTAAAATTAATGCATGGAAAGTGTTAATACCACCATTTGAAATTCCCTAGGGTGTCTAGTTTTCAAAAATATATGGTTTTCTGGGGTAAAATACACTGGCTTGTTTCAAAAATGTCCCAGATGGGGCATGGGTGCAGGTTTTCTGCATGTCAAAATTCCAAGTTGGAAAACCAAAAAGCACTTCTCTCAAATGTGGCCTTTTAACCCCTAAGCAAGCTGACAAACCTATGCATATACTCAGGAGAAGTTTCTGAACACATATTGAGGTGTTATTTGGCAGTACCGCTTCACATTTTCAGGAAATGTTTACCTAATTTGCATGGTGCTGTGTAAAGTCCTTTAGATGCAATGTGTGTGCAGAGGAACGGAAAACAAATAATAAATGAACAATTTTTCAGTAACATTTTTACGACATATGAAAATAGTTGAATATAATATTAAAAAGTTAATATAAGTTAATATAAGTATAAATGCAACCAGTTATATACATATATTTGGGGTCCACCTCAAGCTTTTGAAAAGGCTGGAAATATTTAATATTTTCATTTTTTTTGGGGGTCAGAAATGTAATATTACTTTGTTGAGAGGGTGGTGGGTGCATGGAGTAGGCTTTAAGCATAAGTGGTAGAGGTTCACACAGTGAAGGACTTTAAGCATGCATGGGATAAGCAGAGTGCTATCCTAGATATAAGATAAGACCAGGGACTAATGAAAATATTACTCCTGAGAGGATAGTGGATGCATGGAATAGCCTTCCAGCATAAGTGGTAGAGGTTCACACAGTGAAGGACTTTAAGCATGCATGGGATAAGCAGAGTGCTATCCTAGATATAAGATAAGACCAGGGACTAATGAAAATATTACTCCTGAGAGGATAGTGGATGCATGGAATAGCCTTCCAGCATAAGTGGTAAAGGTTAATACAGTGAAGGAGTTTAAGCATGCTTGGGATAGGCATGAAGCTATCCTAGATATAAGAAAGTAAAGAAAGTATTACTTTACTGAGAGGGTAGTGGATGCATGGAATAGCTTTCCAGCAGAAGTGGTAGAGGTTATTACAGTAAATGAGTTTAAGCATGCATGGGATAAGCATACAGCTTTCCGAGATATAAGATAAGGTCAGGGACTAATAAAATTATTACTTTAATGAGAGCACAGTGGATTGATGTCATGACCTTCCAGCAGAAGTGGCAGGTTCATACTAATGTGTGTTTTATGGTGTAGACACAGCTCTCTGACTGAAGCACAACTGCACAAGGTCTTACTATATTTCATGTAAAAGTGATAAAATGCACCTGCCTGATGTAGATGTTGTGCTGTTAATATATCTGTTATATACCAATCTACATTGTGACAAGAAGGTGGGGTTACATTATGCTGATTACCGTATTTGCTCGAATATAAGATGAGGTTTTTTTTCAGAGCAAATGCTCTGAAAAATACCCCTCGTCTTACATCCGAGGTCGTCTTATAATCTGACCTCAATTTGAGGTCAGATTATAAGACAGGGATCCAGGTCCCCAGCAGAGCTGCAGGGGACCTGCATCCCCCTCTCTAACAGCAGGGAATGTCTGCGCGATGAGCGCAGACCTCCTCTGCTGCCGCCCGGCACGACCGCTGGGACTTCTATGACTTCCGGCTTCGTCACAGAAGTCCCGGCGGTCGTGCCAGGCGGCAGCAGGGGAGGTCTCGCTCATCGCGCAGACATCCTCTGCTGCCCCGCTAGCCACCAGGGAGTATCGGGCAGCCGGGGGATGTCTGCACGATACGTGCAGACATCCTCCATGCTGCCCGACACGGCAGTCTATTATGACGGACCAGCTGTCCGTCACAGCTGGGGGAGGGGGAGAGAGGCCGCATTGGCACATAAAAGGAAATAAAAACAAGAAATGCATTTGTATAATATTAATTTTTTATTAAATATTAAAATCAATTTACATATATACAAGTGAAACTTTTTTCCTATAGGGTAGTCTTATAATCAGGCTTTTAGTTTTTTTCCTAAAGGAATGTACAAATTTGGGGGGGTCGTCTTATAATCAGGGTCGTCTTATAATCGAGCAAAATGGTATGTGGAGGGGGCGGACTTTTGGAAATAGGTGTGGTCAATTTTAAAGTAAGTAACTGGAAGCTGATCTGCAAAGTGGCACTGGAAAGTTTTCTAAAATGTTGGCAACTATGCTGTTGCTATATATAGCACTCCTGAATTGTTAGGCTAGCCGGGCCTAGATGCCTGCTTGCAGTGATATAGATGTGTGGGCTGCACAGCTAGATGTTTAACACCTTGCCGACACAGGACGGACTAGGTCCATCCAGTGTGGCGAAGCGTTAGTGACACAGGACGGCAGCAAAACGAGCACTGAAAGCGATTTTTTTTTCGCTTTCAGTGCTACAATGTTATTGCTACGATGCTTCCGTGTAGAAACATTGTGCAATACTAAAAATCTGGCCACTTTGGATCTGCCTCCCTCTCCTTACATTTCTTTTAGTGAGGGAGAGAGGGATATCAATGTAATAAAATAAGTTGAAATAAAATAATGTAATAAAATGCCAACAGCATTTTAATCACCCCGGGGAGAGGAATTGAAATGCGGGTTTTTTAAAGTGCAGTTCCTTTAATATGATCGCCGGTGAAAACGAGCATAGGAAGTGAATTTAATTGCTCTCTGTAAGTGTTGCTGACCTGAATCGCAAGTGGAGGCAGACAGCAACACTAAAAAAATGCATAAAATGCATCTTGGTCACACAAAAAACTGTGTGACCAAGATGGTGTTGCCCTTCTAAGGGCAAGAGCACAGGAAGCAGGAAGTAGCTGCTTCCTGTGCTCTGGATGCTGTCACATGATTGCCTCATCACAAAGGCAATCTGTGACTGCTAGGCAGACTGTCAGGCCGTGGGGATGCTCAGATGAGCATCCCCACTGCCTGGTCAGATCAATATTTCTAAAATATCTGGCCACTTTGGATCTGCCTCCCTCTCCTTACATTTCTTTTAGTGAGGGAGAAAGGGATATCAATGAAATAAAATAAGTTGAAATAAAATAATGTAATAAAAATAAAATAAAACAACAAAAAAAGCAGTGATCTTGCACATCAGCACATTTTTTCTGTTTGAGCATTTTTAGGGGTTAATTTTATTACAGTACTACCAAGGCTCTTATAAGAGCTATTAACCCCTTCATTGCTTACGTAATGATATAGATGTCAAAGCAATTTATTATCTGTCTGCATATTTTTTGATTATTTTTTTTTATAACCACTAGGGGGTTAAATGTAAAGAAAAAATATTTTTCCAAGCTTCACCATTCGCATGGTTAGATCAATATTTGCGAATATTGATTTGACCAATTTGAATCTGCCTCCCTCGCCACACTTACATTTTTGTGAGGGAAAGAGACAGATCACTATTAGTGTTAAAATTAAATTTGATAAAATTGTCAGGTTTTATGAAAGCCATTCCCTGTGTAGTAACCCCTTCCCTGTCATTGATCATTGTAGAAGCAGTAATCTTGGACAGCAACATTTTTTTAATGGATTAATTTCTTTGTACTGTAATGTATTACAGTACTACATAGGCTCTTTAATGCAATGAATCCCTTCTTTGCCGAATATCACTGCTTAGGCACTGATTTTGAGGCTGCTGACTCAAGCTTCGATTTTGATCCTGGTCAGTTTTCTGATACTTCATCTAGTGATGTATCAGTGGGTGCTGAGCTCTTGCCAGAAGGAGTTGTGGGTGTCTATTTTTAATAAATATATGGTTTGGTAGTGGTAAATTACATTGGCTGGCTTCAAAGAAATATCCCAAATAGGATATGGATGCAGGTAGACTACATGTCAAAATTCCATGTTGGAACATGGTATCCCTGTACTCAGGAGATGTTGCTGTACACATTTTGCGGTGTTGGTTGGCAGTGACACATAGCAGGATCTGTAAATTCATGCCTGACGTACAATGGATATGAAAACAAATTACTACCCAAAATTTTGACGTAGGCTGGAGGTAAAATTAATGCATGGAAAGTGTTAATACCACCATTTGAAATTCCCTAGGGTGTCTAGTTTTCAAAAATATATGGTTTTCTGGGGTAAAATACACTGGCTTGTTTCAAAAATGTCCCAGATGGGGCATGGGTGCAGGTTTTCTGCATGTCAAAATTCCAAGTTGGAAAACCAAAAAGCACTTCTCTCAAATGTGGCCTTTTAACCCCTAAGCAAGCTGACAAACCTATGCATATACTCAGGAGAAGTTTCTGAACACATATTGAGGTGTTATTTGGCAGTACCGCTTCACATTTTCAGGAAATGTTTACCTAATTTGCAATCTGAATTTTTTTTTTTTTTTGCTGCAAAAGTTGGTGGTAAAATGGCTACACGAAAAGTGTCAAAATACCCCAAGTTAAATGCCCTGACTTTTCTAGTTTTGAAAAATATGTACATGTGGAGGGTCATTCGTGGATTTAGTACAGATATCAGTGTTACAATGTCACCATCGCTAATTTTGAATAAAAAGGCTTTTGAAATAGATTTGCACTACTTATAGTTCTTGCCCTGTAACTTGAATAAAAAAAATCCCCAAAACATAAAACATGGGCTATTTCTAAACTCAGGACAAATATTAGAAACTATTTAGCAGTGATATTTTGTTGTCTTTTGTAGATGAGTATACAATTTTTCAAATAAAAGTCAGAAAACATTTTTTTTTCAGTTTTTGCCATATTTTATTGTTTTTTTAATATAAAATTAAATGCTATTATCAAAATAACGGTATCAAAAGAAAGCCCTCCTTATGCCAATAAAAGCAATATATTGATAAGACCCTAGGAAATAATATAATAAACTTTTTTTTTTTAAATGTAAAAAAATATAGATATATATATATATATATATATAAAAATGTGGCAGATATATAAAAGGAGAAATCATAATAGTAAAAGTTAGTTAAATGAATAGTAGGGAGAAGGGTGTATTGTTCTTAAAATCAGAATAATATAAAAGGAGAAAAGTGGTATGTGTCTTTAAAAGTTTTTTTTTAAAATTCTTTTACACACCAATTTCTCAGCTTAATTTAAAAACATATTTGGCTGTATAGTTGTGAAATATATAGAGCTAGACGTTGTTATGGTATTTTATTTATTATATATTGGCAAAAGAGGGGAGTAGTGGTTGCTGGGACCGTGAGCTTGTACCTGTAATTGGTGAGATCAGATGAATTACTGAATAAAATAATGTCAAACAGAAAATGATAATTTCACACACTTATAAGTATAATGCGTACAGTTGCACACAGATACATAGTTTTTATAACATTTAAGTAACAGTGTATTTTACCAAAACATTATAGCTAATTAGTACCTATTTATTTGGTCACTGGAAAAATAACAGTCGTACATCCCTTTGATTAAAACATAAATAGACAAAGATGTTAATATATTATCAGTTGTACTTACTATTTGCGTGTAGACGGTAGATATGTGCACACTCTTCTCAGAGACTGAAGTGTGATAGAATTATGAGCCGATTTAAGTAATAAAGGGTAGTGGTAAGTGGGGTAGATGGTGCAGAGAAAAGTGTATGAAGAGCTGGTGGTTATTACTTGTAAAATGTGCAGAGTTACAAAATTTGTATGAGTCATATTGGATAAACAGGATATCTAATATAGAAGAAGCATTAGCTGTTTCTATATATAGCACTCCTGAATTGGCAGCCTAGCTGCGCCTAGATGCTTGCTGGCACTGATGTAGATCAAGTGTTGGCAATACGTTTAACTCCTTGCCAACACAAGAAGGGCTAGGCCTGTCCTGTGTGGGGAAGCGTTAGTGACACGTCCCGTCCTGGACCTAGTGCATCCTGCAGCAAAACAAGCACTTTTTGGTTTCATTGCTCCAATGGTATTGCTACGATGCTTCCGTGTGGAAGCATCGTGCAATACTAAAAAAAAATGTCAATGGAATTTTGATCGCTCAGGAGAGGTGCAGTGCCTTTAGATTGGTGGTGGTAACGAGCATAGGAAGCAAATTTACACCATTGCACAGGAAGTGGACATGACGTAGGACGCCGGGGTGGATGAGGACGAGGTGGAGAGAGAGGCGCTGACTAGATGCGGATTCTGGCCCGTTCCTAGCCTGACTTACCTCCCGATTGCATTACCAGCGATAACCATCCACTCCATCACCCTAACAAAGATCTCACATCTGAAGATTTGTGAGCTGCTGAGAGCTGTTGGGCGGCTACTGCTGAGAAACCACGACACCTGAGGGGTCTCCTGTCCTTGAAAATCACTAACATGCGACGCTGATTATACTAGATGTCTGCAGACGCACAGAGGGCGGCCACGTGGACACGGCACACAGTAAACCGAAAGCACTCCCAGGAAGAAACAAACCCAGAGAACAGAAAAGCCTTGTTTTTTTATTTTTTCTCCTTCTTACTCCTGTGATTTGGCTTTTCCTCCTCCATTATGTTTGTTTCATTTATACTCCCTCACATCGGACTGTGTGTACATGGAAATAACTTCTTGTGCCTGATAGAGAGGCAGGGGAGGTGGATTAAAAATCCAGCTATCACCAAGAATTTGATTTACCATTGTACAGCTGGTCTGAAACTTAGCACATATTGCTATAAGACATTGAAAAGTTAATAGAACCAATCTGTTGAAAAGATTTGTAAAGTGAAAAGAGGAGTAGGGTATTAAGAAAGAGGGGGAAGGAAAAAGGTAGAAATAAAACACAGAAAGGGGTGACTAATCTTTAATCCTTTGCTGAAAACTCAGAGAAGTATACTGAAAAGGACATTCCCCTGAAAAGGAGACTCCCCAGAAGCCTAAAAGACAACATGGCAACAAATAAAAGAGGAGAATCGAAAAATCTTCAAAAGAAAAAGACTCAAAAGCCTTAGAGGATAAGGAACAAGGAAAGGGCAAAACTAAAAAAATACCTTAAGTTTTTTCTCCTGCAGCTAGGAATAGATCTCCGGAGCATTCGGTGAAGAGCTGGAGGTGTCAGCGCACCATGGAGGCATAGACTCGGCTGGGTCACAGATGGACACCTCGGGAGATTCAGACTCACAAGTCCTTACTGTCGATCTGCTAAAAAAAAGTCTTGATTCACAGTTTACCCTTTTCAAACAAGATATTACGTTATCCATACAAGAAATTAAGGAAGATCTAGAAAACTATGGTAAAAGAGTACAGCAGAATGAACTCAGCATTGCTAGTATGGAAGTTAAAACTAGAGATGCAAACACATTTAAATTGCTGGATTAACATCAAAAATTGATGAACTCCAACTTCTAATAGCTTCAGCTGAAGATCGCGATGGAAGGATCAACATAAGGATTAGAGGAATCAAGGAGGATATCCTACAGAACGATTTAGAAGAATACCGTTCTGACCTTTGTGATTCTCTGAATATTCGACAACACAAAAATGATATCTTATTTGAGAGAGTGCATAGAATTGCCAAACCCCGAGGCATTCCACCAGATGCACCAAGGGACGTGATAATCCGTTTCCATGCCTATAAATATCGTATGTCGCTTGTGGACTGTTTCAGGGACTCAACAAACATACCGGAGAAATACCGACATCTATCATGCAGATTTATCTAAACAAACAAGATTATTTAGAAAAACTTTCATAGAGGTCACAGCTATTTTGAGAAAGGAAAGCATAAAATATATCTGGGGCTTTCCTGCTAAAATATTGATTACCTATGAATTCTCTAAGATTGCATTCTCCTCAGCTGAAAGAGCTCTGGAATGGTTGAATAAAAAAGGGTTGAGTGGTGGGCAGATGGAGGATAGTCGGGGGGATATTACGGTCCCCAGGGGACCCTAACTAATAAGAGGTTTATAGGGAGGCTTAACCCCCATGTATATCGCCTTTCTCTCTTCAATGTTTTTTTTCTTTTCCCTCCCCTTTCTCGACTTTTTCTTTCTTTTTTTCCCCCTCTCTTTGCCTCTCTGCTGTCTTCCTCTCTCTTCTTCTCAGTGCATTCACACTGCCTTTTGAGTTGGATGGTGTTTTTACTATGAAAGACACTTGAATGGGTCAAGAGGTTAACGGTAATAGAATAAGAGAGATCCAATAATTGAGCGTTTTTACTCATATGAGATAAACCACTGAAGCACTCGACAGGCTCAAATACAAACTACTGTGCTAACTTTTGTATATATGACAAATAGTTATAACAGTAGTATAAACCCCAACTCTGTTCGACGTTGAATTTGGGATGAGGGGGAGAATGGGGGATGGTGGGGGGAGGGGAGAGGGTTTGTGCCTTTTTGCTGTCGTATATGATCCACTGTTTCCAGATGAACGATGGATAATAGAGTTGCATAACTATAATTGGGATGGAATTACTTACTACTCGATAGGTTGTATAAAAGAAAGGGAATTTTTTTTCTCCCCTTCTTGCGTTGGACACATAATGGTAAAAATTATTAGAGGCACCGTTAACATTAATGGTATAAAATATCAGACATACTAATAGAATAATTAAAATTAAGCAACTAGGGGTTATTGTGAAAGCTCAAGCCAAGAGGACGCTACTCAGAGATTTACTTATAAATATTCACCAAGAGTGGTATGACCCATTATGAATACGCTTGGCTGATCTAATCACTTTTGATTACAACACAAGTATTTAATTATAAGTAGCACTTGTTAAAACTGTATGGCTGGTGCCCTTCTTTTTTGGGGGGGGGGGACTAAAGTATTAGATGCACTACCAACATTAATGGTAAAAAATATTAGATGCACTGTTAGTATATTTTACGCAACTAGGGGTTACTATGAAATCATAGGGTTGTAGGAAATCAAATGGAGATTTAACAAATGATTATAACTTATGGAATTAATCTACAGATGGCACTTTTTAAACCGATAATGTATAAGGAGAAAAAGAGGAGAGAATGAAGCCCATGTAGTTGCCTAAACGCAATGGGCCTTGACAGGGCTAGGAGGTGGGCCAGGAAAGGGTTAAGTTCGAGTGATGTCATGTAGGGGGAGGGGTTATTTAACTAGGGCCCGCCATTTTAAAACTTCAGATTTTAATCTAACAGCCAAGGTGACAGTTGTCCCGCCCGCCCGCCCTCCCTAATTTTAATTAATATGGGTTTTTCATGTTTGTCACAGCAAGGGTTGGGAGGTAATGAGGGGTGTAGGATCATCGTTAGGTTCTAGGAAGGGTGTGATCAGGAACCTAGGCTGGTGGTCATGTTATGGTTGGTGGGTTAGAGCTGGCCTGTAGCTCTTAACCAGGGGGTTATAGGGGCATCTCGGTATGCCCCTATAAGTGTTAATTCAGGTATTGCACTTAATGTTATGTAATATGTTAATTGTATATGTAATTTTATATGTGGGTCATTGCCTTAAGTTTACTGTATAAACGGGGTAAGGATTGTGTTACGGGTGGGCAATGACCTTATATGTGTTCAATTTTATTATTATTAAATAAGCTGTGGCCTTTTATTTCCACTTATAACGTTGAATGTGTTTTATTTGTGGGATAAGGAAGGCCTTTATAGGGCCCAGAAATCCGACAATGCCTTTGTCAAGAGGGAGGAATTCTTGTCTTTTTTGTTCCCTCCTCCTTTCTTTTTTGTACACATAACTGTAAAAAGTATTATATGCACTATTAGCTCTAATGGCAAAAAGCACTAGATGCAGTATTAGAATAATGGCAATCTTGGGGATTTACTTATAATACCCATTAAAGTGCTATTATCCACTATAAGTACTCCTGGCTGATCTACTCACTTTCAATTACTTCATAAGCACTAAATAATACTTGTTAAAATTTTGGAAACTGTTAAATTCGTTAAAATTGATAAATTGATATGATCTGAAACGGCAAGGGCCTCCTTTTTTCACTTTTTTTCTGTAATAAAGTATTAGACGCACTATTAGCACTAATGGTAAACATTATTAGATGCACTATTAGCATATTAATATTTAACTTGGGGTTAATGTGAAGTCATAGGATTGTAGGACGTTAAGTGGAGACTTAATAAATGATTATTACTTATGGTATTAATCTACAGACAGGGCCGGACTGGGAACAAAAACCAGCCCTGGAAAAAATTTATATACCAGCCCCATCGCATAAGATTTTTAAAGCAGCCCATAGCATAATATAATTTTTTTGTTCATAGAAGGGAAAATCATGCATTTTAAAAAGCACATCTGAACAGTGTATTATTTATAGATAAGACTGATATAAAAGCCTGTCTAGGGCAATATATATACCTCCAGTATGTACACAGAGTTATATGAATTGCCCTGTGCAGAGGTATATATCAGGGCAGTGTGTGAGACATATCCTGTATCCTGTCTCTCTCTGTCCTTTCTGTGGCGTCTCTCTCTCTGTCTTTTCTGTGGCGTCTCTCTCTCTCTCTGTCCTTTCTGTTGCGTCTCTCTCTCTCTCTGTCCTTTCTGTGGCGTCTCTCTCTCTCTCTCTGTCCTTTCTGTGGCGTCTCTCTCTCTCTCTCTGTCCTTTCTGTGGCGTCTCTCTCTCTCTCTGTCCTTTCTGTGGCATCTCTCTTCCCCCCTTCCCCCTTAGTGTCTTTCACCCCTTCTCCCTGTAGTCTTTCACACCCTCCTCTCCCCCTGTAGAGTCTTTCACCCCCCCCTTCCCCCTGTAGAGTCTTTCACCCCCCCTTCCCCCTGTAGTGTCTTTCACCCCCTTCCCACTGTAGTGTCTTTCACCCCCTTCCCCCTGTAGTGTCTTTTACCCCCCTTCTCCCTATAGTGTCTTTCACCCCCCCCTGTAGTGTCTTTCACCCCCCCTGTAGTGTCTTTCACCCCCCCTGTAGTGTCTTTCACCCCCCCTGTAGTGTCTTTCACCCCCCCCCCGGTGTGTCTTTCACCCCCCCGTAGTGTCTTTCACCCCCCCCTGTAGTGTCTTTCACCCCCCCTGTAGTGTCTTTCACCCCCCCCCTGTAGTGTCTTTCACCCCCCCCTGTAGTGTCTTTCACACACACCCCCGTAGTGTCTTTCACACCCCCCCCTGTAGTGTCTTTTACCCTCCCTTCTCCCTGTAGTGTCTTTCACCCCCCCTGTAGTGTCTTTCCCCCCCCCTGTAGTGTCTTTCACCCCCCCCTGTAGTGTCTTTCACCCCCCCTGTAGTGTCTTTCACCCCCCCTGTAGTGTCTTTCACCCCCCCCTGTAGTGTCTTTCACCCCCCCCCTGTAGTGTCTTTCACCCCCCCCCTGTAGTGTCTTTCACTCTTTGGACATGGAGTGCTATTTCCTGGTTGTTGAAATGTTCAAGACTGAATATCGCTATGGGTCATCGTCAAAAATACGGATAGTGAAACATGTAAAGTGCAATTGCAGGAAATGGCTTAGAGATTCCACATACAAGTGTATTGTCCTAGCCACTCTACGTAAGGCAGAGCAGACACTGAATGAAGTTTCCTACGAAATTTCATACCGCCTCGTATGAGGTTAAGAAGATCATTCTTCGTAACACTAATTCTGCGCAGCGTGACGCTAAGTTGGCCACAGTAACAAAAGAACTGCCATCTGTTGTGCTACAATAGAGGTGTGAACCTCTGAGATCACCTTGTGTTAGCTGATTCTGTACATTGTCACAGTGGTACGGTGAAAGTCCAACATTTTCAGAAACCTGGGTGTAACAGATGTTTCGAACTGCGTCACGTGCTCTTACACGAACTCTGGGACTCACTTTGTTCACCCGCATATGGGGAAAACAATTTGCCATCAAACATCAGATTACTTGCCTGACTGAGTTTGTGCTTTATTTAATTACCTGTACCTGTAGTCTGGCCTATATAGGAAAAACAGACTTGACAGGCCACAAACGGATCAGAGGTCATCGTTCATCGATTACTACAGTCTATCGTGATAAAAAAAAATTGTGCTTTGTTTTATGGAGAGAGGTCACCATTTGGTACAGCTAAGATTGCTTTTGAGTTTGACTCAGGCACCTTGTGGAGGGGAATGCTCATGTCTCTTATTGCAAAAAGAGTCATTTTGTATTAGAACTCTTAACACCTTAGCCCTAAGGGTTTGAATGAATATTTGTCATTAGCTCCTTTTTTACTTCCAAGATGAGTTGTTTGTGTTTTTTATGTAAATTAGTTTTTGTGTTGCCTGATATTTCTCTTTATTATTTTTTAAGTGTTTGTCTTGTTGCTCTGCATCTTTCTATATTGTTTTGAGTTTTGATCTACTTCTGTGCTCTTTACTTTTTGTTTTCTCTTTTGTGGCGCCCAGGGTCAGCCTTTATGAATATTTCAAATGATTCATGATTTTTATTTTGCCTCTCTCCTAGTAGAGCATATGCTCATTAGCCCTCATATGTTGTCTAGCAACCTGTCTTGGATTGCCTAGGGAATAGCTACGTAGTTTGCGTGCCCTTGGTCTTGGGACTTGGCAGGGGGCTGTGTTTGTTTTGTATTAAAGCACTCATAGGTATCGTCTAGTTAGCCATGGGGTGACTATGAATGAGCAATTTGACTTATAATGTATATGGGAGGTAGTTTTGAGTGAGCAACTCGATTTGTAACGTATAAAGAATGAGCCTTCATTTGAGTGGAGTCTGACCTGACGACCTTGGTTGCCGTGGTGATGATCACACTGCTGGAGCACAGTCTATGACACAGTTTAACTTCCAGGTTCGGTGATTTGTGTGATTCATAGTCATGTTCTGTCAACTTCCAAAGGTGCAGTGAGTACTCGTTTATTGAATCACTTGTATACATTTTCAGCTGTATTGTTGTTATTTGATCTTGATAATAGTTCCTGCTTAAAACAAAATGTCTGAATGTAATATAAATATCGACTTCTCATGGTTAAATCCCATGAGTGGGTGATCTTTTGGGGATTTTTATATATATATATAACACATACATACATACACACATATACATAAATGCACACACACACATACATACATACAAATACACATATGCTCAGGCCCATATACCTACAGCCAGAAGGAACTATATATCTATATAATTTATGTAATTTTCGTGCTTCACTTCAGTATGAAGAAATCATTTGTGATCAGAGAGAAATAAATTAATCAAAGTTGGGATTGTTCTATGGGCAATTATAATTCCCTTGCTCATAAATCCATAGTCACTGTATTGGTTTGCAAATCCAATATGGTAAATATGGCTTTGTTTTTTTCACGTGTTTTGAAGTATTTTCAAAAAAAGAAACACGATACATTAAAAATGTTCAGTTATAAATGTAGTAACATCAAAGGCAGCACCAAAATAATAAAATTGCATTGACCAAGATTATTAAAAAAAAAAAAAATCTTCTTCATAAAACACTGTAACAAAGCATAGATTTTTTTTGAACGGCAAATAGAATAATTGACTTTCAAACATGGCATGATTTATTGATTGAATCCGAATTCTGTGTTGTTGTTAGTAAACCTGAAAGGGACTGTTTAAATGCTGTTAAAAGAAAGTAAGGCTCAAACTTGGTTATAGTCAAACATGTCGTCTGCTGCTTTATATTTCTCCAAAGCTTAAGACTTGCAGGCCAGGACACAATAATGTTTGACAAGGACCTGCATGACAGCGGAATCCGACTCTTCTCTGAGAATGTCACGAAACCTGTAGGAAGAGGTTTGGGTCAGTACACAGAGATAGTAAACATTACTACAAAATGCCTATTAAGAATTTTACTATACGTGGTCTGGTCACAGCCTGATTTGGTTTGAACTAAAAAAGGATGCCCCACGCCGGCCTAATTTTAAATGGCGACTAGATTACTCAATACTTTATTTTAAGGAAAATAAGGAGTATCTATTTAAAATGACAAATTTCTTTTTTGAGGGGAATGATATTGAGGGTATGTCATCCATAACAGTTTGGTGCACTTACAAGGAGGCACTTATTATATAGCCTCATTAGCGATAAGTGCCCTGTACTCAAAGGCAATGGCAAGGGTGATGGGGTAAATGTAACCTCAGAATGGTTTGACCTACTTAATGGCACCCGTCAGAGGTGTCCACTCTCGCCAATCTTGTACATCCTATCACTAGAACTGTTGGCTATTAATAATAAACCTAATTCAGGTATAAGAAGCTTAACCACAGATAAGATGATTTAATCCTCTCTCTGTACATTGATGACATATTGGTGACGCTATCAAATCCAGAACAGTCCCTAAGATATTTTATGACAAAACTAGAAGCCTATAGTAGAATCTCAAATTACAAACTGAACCTACACCTATACCTCTATTTTGTAACATGACGGAGGAAGCGATAGATTCAATTCAGCAAGTTTACCACTCAATAGGGTTGACTACCTAGGAATTACTATACCTTTAAGATAAGTGAAACCATGGAAATTAATTATTTGAACCTTATAAAAGAAACTAACAAACAATGAGGGCAGAATTAATTAACTTGGTGGGGAAGAATTCAGGTTATAAGATCCTATATCCTTCCAAAATGGGTTTATATGTTCCGCATGGTTCCACTTGGGGTCCCATCCAGTTAGTTGGATTTAGTCCAAACCAGTTTTAATAATTACATATGGAGAATTAAGAAACCCAGTCTAAAACAACAATATCTAGCAAAAAATTTAATAAAGGAGGACTGTGATACCTCCTAATATGACATCAGTATGAGCAATCCGTCCTGTTTCACATCCATAAGACATATACAAACAGGAACATTCAGGAATGTTGTTATAGGATAGAGAGAAACACAGCTGAATATAAAAGCCTAAACACAATATTATGGAACATGGATAGTAAAAATTATGTAAAACAGATCAAGATAAAAAAAAAAATCTTGTACTGAGTAGTATAATTCCAGTATGGATAAAGCTAAATAAAAAATAGGAGTGAATAACAAAGTGGTTAGATGATCTCTGTCTCTATCCGTGCTGGAGGACTGTGTAGAAAATATTGGGCTTAATGGAGGAGTATAGAGATAACCTCAATTGACGATCTTATTGAGGGCCTAAATGTTCAAACCTTGCTCCACTTAACCCACGAATATGGGCTACCAGGCAGAAATGTGTTTAAATATCTCTGTGTAAAGAATTGTGTAAAAAAGCATCTTAAAACAGGTGAGAACTGTCAAGTGGACAAAATAGAAACTCTATTTAAGAGTCAGAAAGTGAAGAAAGCATTCTCAGAAAGCCTGGAAGTTATCAGATCCCTTAACAAAGGAAGAGATTGTTTACAAATGGGAGAATGCTCTCCACACCAGCATCTCACAAGAAGACTGGGTGAGCGCTCAAGTTAGGGTAAATAAAAATGTTAAAGTTACCTCTCTATTGGAGACATTCTTTAAAGTAGCAAACAGGTGGTACTGGGTCCCAACCAGGGCAGCAAAAATAAATCCCTAAGAGTCTGGAATGTGCTGTAGATGCAATAAAGCTCCCGGCACTTACGTACATATATGGTGGGAGTGCTCTTTGGTAAAACAAATATGGGATGATAGATGCAATTTCTTAAAAATCTCAGCTGATATTGAGATAGATAGAAACCCTAACACTGCCTATAGATTGGCCAAAAATAAACTTAACGCAACTGTCTCTGACTATACACAGCTTTTTGGAGATGAACAAATTAATAGCGAAACAGTGGAAGGAACCCGATAAGATCACACATAAACAGTTCAGGAACCAATTAGAGTTCCAATTAAGAATTTTTCGGAGGTCACGAGAAAAAGTCGAAACAAATAGGGAGAAAGTTTGAATTTAATAAATAATGGAAGCAAAGGGAGATCTTAAACTAAACAAAATAAAATAATAGGGGACAGGGGAGGTAAAACCCCGGCCCCTTGGCTCCAGCTATCATCTTCATCCCAACCCCTAACCCTTAGAATTAACCACACTCATCAGTGTCCTGTCCCTCACCGTCACCTGTTTCCAGCCACCTGACTATAAAAATGTTTTATTTTCTTGTGTCTATGTTTAAATATCTGTGGGGATCAAACTAAGGAATAATTGAAATAGAGGGAAGAATAATAGAAGGAGGAACCCAAGATGTATAATTTTTCATTGTTCTTATCTTTTTTTACAACATTTTTATAGACATATATCTATTTTGTAATTTTTGTAAAACGTAATGAAAAAATTCAATAAATATTAAAGAATTAAAAAGAAATCTGTTCCAGTTTTCTGGCACTTCTAGATAAGAACAAACAGATCAATCAATAAGACATTTTTAGCAGAAAAAGCTTCCAGTCTGTACTATTTAAAGAGTCAATAGTGGTTACAACTAAAAAAATTTAGCACTATAGGTCAACAGCCTCAAATTAATTTACTAGACATAGATGGCAAGAGCAGCAAATGTGTCAAATTAAGAGGAGTCCAGGTGGCAGGGGATACTAGATACAGGTTATGCTGAATGACCACCACAACCCCAGGATGAGATGTAGGCATGAAGTGATCATAAGCTTAACTATAACACAGAAAATGTCTGTTTGTTTGTCTGTCTGAAGAGCTAAAAACTCTAGAACACTGAACTCTAGAATCATGAAACATCATTGCTCATCTTACTTGCCCTAACACAAGCTGAATGATTTTCGAAGCAATAGTGGGCCACTATCACAAAATGATGCAGCAAAATGGTGCTGCTCTGGGGGCAGGTGCCACTCGGGATCTAACTGGGCAGGTGCCGCTCTAGGGCCGAGTAAGGAAAGGGTGCTACACTGTGGCTGAGTAAGCAAAGGGTCCCCCTCTGTGGCCGAGCAAGGGAAGGGTGGCACACTGTGGCTGAAAAAAGGAATGGTGCCATCATGTGACCAGACTAGGAAGTGCCACCATGTGGAAGAACTAGGGAAGTGCAAAGAACAGAAATAAAAAGCAAAGGCAGGAGCGAGCATAAGCAATAAGCAAGAAAAGCAAAAAGGATACAAATATAACTGAATACAACCTGGGTGAGTCTGAACACAGGTTGGGTCCTGACAATGTCATTCAATCATGAGGTTGTATTTTCAGCATCATTTTTAGGGGGGCAATTTTGAATTAATTCACGGTTGGATAGTTGGTTTGTTTCAATATTTGGTCAGAATACGGTTAGGAGATGTTAGGGTGAGTGAGGATAACGTGTATTTGCATTTGAGATGCTCAAAAGCTGATGTCTCTGCCAAGGGTTGTGACGTAGTTTTGAATACTTTTAAAGGGGCATCCTTGTGTCTGGTAGACTGCTCTCGGAGTTTCCTGGCCCTGAGGCCAGTAGGTGGTGATGTCTTTTTTATTCATCAGGATGTGTTATCACTTTTTCCGTTTCCTATTCCTTTGAGTATTGTGGATGTGCATCTATAAGTTGGGGTTGGAGCCACTTCACGTAGCCATGGAAGTGGTGCACCTGGGTTTTGCTGATGAGCAAATTAAAAAGATTGGTAGGTTGGATTGTTTCCAAGCTTACTTGCACCCAGGTGCAGTGAAGGGGGTCAGTCGGGTGAGTTATTAATCTAGCTGACTGGCATTGGTCATCTTGTTTTGGTGTTTATTTCCAGATCATGGGTCACAGACAGATGCAATGGGATGTGGTCAGATTGCAGAGGTTGATCCTTGGCATGGACATGGATGCCGTAGCCTGTTGCAAAGGGAAAGTTAACATGCTAAAGTGGACCTTTGTGAATAAGCACAGGAGGGTTGTGGTTAGGCATTTTTGAATTAGAAAATTATGTTATGGGGTTTTCTCTTTCTCACAGGAGGGCATGGGATTGGACTCAAATTGGGGTTATATGGTGGTCTGGAAAGAGCTATTTGTTTTCAGGTTTGTGTGGCCCATCTAGCTTGAGGTTTCAATGAATTGAGTCTGCCACACTACTTCTAGATCTGTTTAGACTCTGGGAAAGGGAAAGCAGAACATGCCCTATTTACTATATAGGTTACAGAAGTTTCAAGCCAGTCTGTGGCTCAGAACCTGGGGGATGGTAGGTGTGTCTTTGTATTCACCTACTTTACTAATCATTACCTTGGCAAGCTGGGTTTTTATCAAATGCTTAAGGTTATCATTATGGATTGTTATTACCGGCTGGAGGTAGTCATTGTCATATTGTATATATAAAGGTTGCTATTTTTTAATCCTCACAGCTGGTTTGTATAACAATGACAATTTGTATCTGCTTTTTTGGTTATTGTGATATTCATGTGTCAGTGTAATTCTTTGAGGTGGGGGAAAGGTTAAAGAGTAACCGGTCATTGTCACGTCCGATTAGAAATACTGCCTGAAGGTTTGGATTAAAAGTAATCCAGGAGAAAAGCTGATGGCCTGAAACTGTTCTTCTTACCTCAGTTGAAAAAAGGTTGCATTTATTAGGAACTTAAATCAAGTATTCAAACCATACTTATTATTTAGTAAATATTCTGACTAATAGTGCCATGTGGTTCTTAGCTTCCAGCAACTCCTATACTTTTATTTTTGCATTCATGCTGGAATAAGATATCTCCTTTTATACTTCACCTTTTTTCCATATACATCAGGAATTGTTTGGCCTCCTTTTCGTCTTGCTCCAAGAAATTTCGATACATGTAAATTGACTGGATTAATCCCAATATCTTTACCATGGACATTGGAAACACGACAGGTATATCAGTGACCCTGAAAGAGAAAAGAAACCTGTTTACTAGGAGAGCAAAGTCATGAGTAGAGCAAGATTGCTTAACTTTGAAACATGGAGGGTGTGACAAAAGACTTGTGGCTAATATAAAGAGCAAGCACCTACAAGAGAGAAAACAGCAACTGGACCTACAAATGTGATATTACTATTGCATAATTCTAGTATATATATGCTATTATACTGTATTTTTGTATTGTATATTTTTGTATTGAAAATGTTGTCATAAAAAAAAATCACATTTCTAGGTCTTTTTTTCTTTCTTGTAGGCACTTGCTCTCGTTGGAACATGGGAATGCTTCTTTGGTGTCTATAGTAGCCATCTTCACTTTTTCTTTTTCCCCTTTTCTTCCCATCCTTCTATCTTTTCCCATATACCACCTAGTGTAGACTTTTACCTAATACCAGGGTACTTGTGGCTGGCATCTGAGTTTATAGTTCCTGTATTTTAAAATATGGTTTGTCCATTCTGGTTAATTCCAGTCACACTTGTTTAGTAAAATATTTTATTAAGTAAACTCACAATACTAAAGTGAGTAAGTGTTTGCTGTGCCTGTCAGTGAGTGTGTGTTGGCTGATTGTGCCAGTCAGTGAGTGAATCTGTCAGTGCGTTCAGAGTGTGTGTGTGATACAGTGCAGCATCTCACCCGCCAGTGCAGCATATCTCTCCCTCCCTGACATTCCCCACAACACCATGAGTCCTCTCTACCTCTCCTACATGCCCCCATCCCCTGGCAGCATCAAACCCCTCTCACTCCTTCCCTGAAATGCCTCCCTGCAGCGTGAGCTCTCCGTCCCTGATATGCTCTCCTATGCCCCTCCATCAATACCCTTTTCTCTCCTTCCCCTCAGCATCGGTCCCCCCAACCTCCCTCCTCAACAATAAAACTTTCAGTATTGTGCAGTGTGTGAGTGTATCACAGAGCTCCACAGCAATAAAGCTCACAGTAATGTGCAGTGTATGAGTGTATCACAGAGCTCCACTGCAATAAAAGACACAATGTACTTATAAATTGTAGAATAGCTCTATGAGTCCTGGTCACCTTTTCAGAATGTTGTTATCTCTGTGCTGGAAGTCAAGCAAAACAAAGAAAAAGAAAAGATACTCTATAGACACACCTAGTCCTGCCCCAGTGATAAGCAGGAGCCAGTAGGGCTGCAGGGGATGCATCATTTACCCACAGCTGTAAAAGTGATCCCTGATCTAACATTTTCTGAGGCTGTTGATTCATGGGAACATTTCACAAAATGGCTCCAGGCAATAACCACATAACTTTATTTTTCCCTTTTACTGAAATATATTGAGACAAACACAAACATACATCTACACATATTTTTACTTTAAATACACAGATAATCTAGTTATAGCTTATGTAAGTGGTAGTGTCCCTTTAATATCGCTAAGTTTAATGAGAGTCAGGCCTGCCTGGCCAATCACCTCATCACTGCCATGAAGATATGAATGGCTAGATAATGGATATCTAATGTGGCAGTTTACTGGAAAGAAGTTATTAATCAGATTCAGCTCATCTGTTTTTAAATAAAAGACAGGTGGGAATGAGGGAACTGTGGGAGCGTGGAGGAAGGAATGATATACATTTTTATAATACCAACATTTCCTTCTCTAAGAATGTCTGTTTTGATTGTTGACAACAGTGATGCAGGTAAAAAAAAAAGTAATTATGGAAGATTTTCCCAACTAGCCCAGCAAAGTGTTTAGGAGCCACTAAACTTTCTTTTTTCACTCTTGCTTCTAACATTTAATACCATCTGTGAAAAAAGAAATAAAAAAGTTTAGTGCCACTTTAAGAACAAAAAGGCTGTTGGGTTGTTGAAGACCTCAGTTGAATAAAAAACGAGCAAATCCTGGCATATTGAGTGACAAAATCTGGCATATTGAGAGGCAAAACCTGGCTTATTGAGACGCTAAATCCTGGTAAAGAGTGGCAAAACCTGGCATAGAGCGGCAAAACCTGGCATAGAGTGGCAAACACCTGGCATATTAAGTGACAAATCCTGGCATATTGAATGGCAAAATCCTGGAATATTGAGGGGCTAAATCCTGGTATAGAGTGGCAAAACCTGGCATAGAGTGGCAAAATCCTGGCAAATTGAGGGGCAAAATCTTGGCATATTGAGGGGCTAAATCCTGGCATAGAGTGGCAAAACCTGGCATAGAGTGACAAAATCCTGGCAAATTGAGGGGAAAAATCTTGGCTTATTGAGGGGCAAAATCTGGCATAGAGTGGCAAAATCCTGGCATATTGAGGGGGGAAAATCCTGGCATATTGGGTGGCTAAATCCTGGTATATTGAGGGGCAAAATCCTGGCATACTGAGGGGCTAAATCCTGGTATAGTGTTGAAAAACCTGGAGTAGAGTGGCAAAATCCTGGCATATTGAGGGGCTAAATCCTGGCATATTGAGGGGCAAAATGTGGCATATTGGTTGGCTAAATCCTGGCATATTATAAGGCAAAATCCTGGCATATTGAGAGGCTAAATCCTGGCATATTAAATGGGTAAATCCTGGCATATTGAGGGGCTAAATCCTGGCATATTGAATGGCTAAATCCTGGCATATTGAGGGGTTAAATCCTGGCATATTGAGGGGTTAAATCCAGGCATATTAAATGGCTAAATCCTGGCACATTGAGGGGTTAAATCCTGGCATATTGAATGGCTAAATCCTGGCATATAATGGCAGTAAAAATACAGGGAGTGCAGAATTATTAGGCAGGTTGTATTTTTGAGGATTAATTTTATTATTGAACAACAACCATGTTCTCAATGAACCCAAAAAACTCATGAATATCAAAGCTGAATATTTTTGGAAGTAGTTTTTAGTTTGTTTTTAGTTTTAGCTATTTTAGGGGGATATCTGTGTGTGCAGGTGACTATTACTGTGCATAATTATTAGGCAACTTAACAAAAAACAAATATATACCCATTTCAATTATTTATTTTTACCAGTGAAACCAATATAACATCTCAACATTCACAAATATACATTTCTGACATTCAAAAACAAAACAAAAACAAATCAGTGACCAATATAGCCACCTTTCTTTGCAAGGACACTCAAAAGCCTGCCATCCATGGATTCTGTCAGTGTTTTGATCTGTTCACCATCAACATTGCGTGCAGCAGCAACCACAGCCTCCCAGACACTGTTCAGAGAGGTGTACTGTTTTCCCTCCTTGTAAATCTCACATTTGATGATGGACCACAGGTTCTCAATGGGGTTCAGATCAGGTGAACAAGGAGGCCATGTCATTAGATTTTCTTCTTTTATACCCTTTCTTGCCAGCCACGCTGTGGAGTACTTGGACGCGTGTGATGGAGCATTGTCCTGCATGAAAATCATGTTTTTCTTGAAGGATGCAGACTTCTTCCTGTACCACTGCTTGAAGAAGGTGTCTTCCAGGAACTGGCAGTAGGACTGGGAGTTGAGCTTGACTCCATCCTCAACCCGAAAAGGCCCCACAAGCTCATCTTTGATGATACCAGCCCAAACCAGTACTCCACCTCCACCTTGCTGGCGTCTGAGTCGGACTGGAGCTCTCTGCCCTTTACCAATCCAGCCACGGGCCCATCCATCTGGCCCATCAAGACTCACTCTCATTTCATCAGTCCATAAAACCTTAGAAAAATCAGTCTTGAGATATTTCTTGGCCCAGTCTTGACGTTTCAGCTTGTGTGTCTTGTTCAGTGGTGGTCGTCTTTCAGCCTTTCTTACCTTGGCCATGTCTCTGAGTATTGCACACCTTGTGCTTTTGGGCACTCCAGTGATGTTGCAGCTCTGAAATATGGCCAAACTGGTGGCAAGTGGCATCGTGGCAGCTGCACACTTTTCTCAGTTCATGGGCAGTTATTTTGCGCCTTGGTTTTTCCACACGCTTCTTGCGACCCTGTTGACTATTTTGAATGAAACGCTTGATTGTTCGATGATCACGCTTCAGAAGCTTTGCAATTTTAAGAGTGCTGCATCCCTCTGCAAGATATCTCACTATTTTTGACTTTTCTGAGCCTGTCAAGTACTTCTTTTGACCCATTTTGCCAAAGGAAAGGAAGTTGCCTTATAATTATGCACACCTGATATAGGGTGTTGATGTCATTAGACCACACCCCTTCTCATTACAGAGATGCACATCACCTAATATGCTTAATTGGTAGTAGGCTTTCGAGCCTATACAGCTTGGAGTAAGACAACATGCATAAAGAGGATGATGTGGTCAAAATACTAATTTGCCTAATAATTCTGCACTCCCTGTATGCCCCCCCCCCCCCGAAAAAATGTCTGCGGATGCCCATGATTATAGTGTGCTTTACTATAGCTGTGATTGTGCAATAATTTGTAAAATAATTTAAAAACCTTTTTATTAAATAACTTTATGAGCACTCCCACCATTTTTTGTATCCTGAAATGTATATCATCTGTCTGCAACATGCTGTAGAAGAAAACACACCAGTAGTAGCAACCTTCCAGCTAAAGAAAGATGCCCAATGTGTCTGAAGATACATGAGCTCCTGGCATCCTTCATTTCTACACACCACATAGGCAGGTAAGGCAAATGTTTTTTTGGATATCATTGAAAGAGCCTATTAATCCAATAATAATAAACAATAATAAACAAGAGATACCTAGGAGATACCTATACCCAACTGCTGCAAGACTCAAGAGGCTGGGAGGGGACAAATGCATGAGCAAAAAACAACAAGATAACACCAGCAATAAAAATTAGTACTTACCACTCCTTGTCTGCTAACGGCACAGCATTAAATACATCACTGTACTGGAACATCAGAAGATCAGTGTTTTTGTTTCCATATTTTGATAAAGTTTCGATCATCTACAATGGGGAAAAGTTTAGTCAGCAGAAGGGAAAACCACATGTAAACATTAACGTTTGCTGTGATACACACAGACAACACAACTCCTCCTCCCCAATCCATACCCTTCTACTCAACACAGTGGTGTATCTTGGTTTTGTGCTGCCCTAGGCAGACAAAATTTGGGCAACCCCCCTACCCACATTGCACACCCATGACATGACCCATCACCCCATTACATGCCTCCATCACCCCATCACATCCATTACATTCCCCCATCATCCCATTACCTACACATTACATGCCCCCATAAAATGTCCCCATCACATGCTCCATTACCCCATCACCACCATTACATGCGCCCATCACAAGTCTTCATCACCCCATTCCATGCCCCTATCACCCACATTGCATATCATCACCCCCATTACATGCCCCCATCACCCCAATACATGCCCCCATCAGTCCCAATACATGCCCCCATCACCCTTAATACATATCCCCATCACCCCCAATACATGTCCCCATTGCCCCAGGACTTACCCTTATGTCAGAGCGCCGGTCACATAACCTTTCAAGCACTTCACAATCACACTGCACAGGGAGCCGTTTAGGCAGCACGGAAGTTTCTCTGTGCTGCCTGTTTGGCTCCCCGTACAGCTTACTTGATCTTCCGATCTCCCCAGCCACCATCTCTGCCGGCGAGCAAGGGGTTTTTTTCTTAAAGGGGCAGCTTTTTACATTTACATTTTTTTTTTTTGTGCTACCCCTTAAAGGCATACAAGGCAAGTGCCGCTCTAGGCACTTGCCTTGTTTGCCTAGAGCTAAATACAGTGCTGATTCAACACCTGAACATCTTCTATTCTAGTAGCTTATCTCCTCAACATGGCACTTGTTCTTACATAACATTACTGTAACTGATTTTGCCAGAGTCATATCATTTTAAGTATAGGGTACTGACAAAGTAATTTTATTATTTGAAATGTGAGTTTTAACTTGCAGTTTTATTTGCCTATGGAGGCAAAACTGGTGAATGTTGGGTTCAGTTTGATTAAAATGTTTTTTTACCCTTTGTTTAGTGTTTGTGTTAATCAAGGGAATGTGGGTAAATGTACACTGATTTTGATTATTAGTTAGAGCACATCTGAACAAAGGGGAATGTGTGTTGTGATTCAGTATAAACAAGTAACTGAGCATTATGCTGCTGTTGTCAAAACATAACTGATGATAATAATGATGTAGCATTGAATGGAAAACAGCCCATTTTTGAAGCTAAATATTTCACAGCATTATTTAAATTGGGGATTATACTAGGTTTTGAAGCTAGATTCTATTTCTTGCATCATATGCATCCTTACCTCTTTCATAATAGATGTTAAAGCCTCTGAGTGATCCCCATACTGTATCTCAACTAATGGATGGACTGCATGCACAGCCAAACAGCCATTGGGCTTCAGAACCCGAACTGCTTCATGAACAAACTTGTCCACATTAAACCAGTGTGCAGCAAGTCCAGAATTCACAAGATCCACAGATGCATCTTTCAGTGGTAAATTCTCAGCAGGACACAGTCTGCAAAGAGGAAAAATGAGGCATGTTAAAATATTTTATTCAATGGACCTGCTGCCCATTTCTAAGATTTTAAGATTTATGTCTTTGTGGCTTTGCTCCTTATATTGATGAATTTATTTGAATCACTCACCTGTAAGTTACATTTTTCTTTGAGACATAATGTTTTGCCTGATCAAGCTGAGATTCACTGATATCTGCTGCCAGCACTTTCTGGAAGTGATGAGCTAGAGGTAAAGTATATCTCCCAGTTCCACAACCAACATCTACCGCCATCTCATTGGATTGACATTTCTAAAGAACAGACAATGATCAAAAACACAAACCAATGTAATAGGATAATGTGAAGAACACTTTGAGCTAATGGCTTTTTTGCCTTCTTTAAAACAACAAATATAGGTGTGCTGAAAAGGTTGCACATATGTACTTCATGTCTGTTTTAACTTAATTAACTATTGAACATAACATATATATATATATATATACTGTCCTTGAAAATGAAGAACATGTATCCACAGTATTTCATGTCTTCTCAATGTTTAGAGTATCATGTTTCTCAAATGTCCATATTTAGCGACAGTCCCTATTTTTGCCCCAAATGTCCCTCTTTCTTCCTCTGAAACATAGAATGATAAGAACCATTTGGCCCATCTAGTCTGCCCTATTTTCGAAATACTTATATAAGTCCATTATCTTATATCGAAGATAGCCTTATCCCACGCATGCTTAAACTCCTTCACTGTGTTTACCTCTACCACTTCCACTGTCAGTACTTCCTGATTTTACTTTTAAACCATTGCCCCTCTAATTTAAGATGATGTCCTCTTATTGTGGTAGTTTTTTGTCTATTAAATATACTTTCCTCCTTTACTGTGTTTATTACATTTATAAATTTAAGGTTTCTATTACATCCCCCTTGTCATGTCTTTCCTCCAAGCTATACATTTTAAGATGCTTTACCCTTTCCTAGTAAGTTTTATCCTTCAACCAATTTAGTAGCCTTTTTCTGAACTTTTTCTAAGTATCATTATCCTTCTGGAGATATGGTGTATAATACTCTAAGGGAGGTCTCACCAGTGCTCTGTACAATGGCATGAGCACTTCCCTCTTACTACTGCTAATACCTCTCCCTATGCAACCAAGCATTCTGCTAGCATTTCCTGCTGCTCTACATTGTCTACCTACCGTTAAGTCCTCTGAAATTATTACTCCTAAATCCCTTTCCTCAGATGTTGAGATTAGGACTGCATCAAATATTCTATACTCTGCCTTTGTATATTTACACCCAAGATGCATTATTATGCACTTATCCACAGCTCTGACCATTTCTAGTTTTTCTAATTTAGCTAAATCATTTGCCATCTGGCATCCCCCCAGGAACATCAACCCTGTTGGACATTTTTGTATCACCAGTAAAAAGACATATCTCACCAACAAGACCTTCTGCAATATCACTAATAAAGATATTAAAGAGGATGGGTCCAAGTACAGATCCCTGAGTTACCCTCATAAGATCTTGCTTCGAATATACTCCACTGCAGGGCCAATCCTATGGTCACGTGCGCCTGGGTGCAGGATTTTTTGGGGCGCCCCCTTGTTGGGTGTGGCTATAATACTAACTCCTCCCCCTTCATAAATGTATTCAAGAAATCTAAATTAAAGTACCAAAACTTTATTATAAATTATTTGAAAAAAAAAGAAAAGTAGAAACCCAGTGTGATTACTAATGGAGAAAATCAGTATTTTAGTGAACTTTATGTGAGTGTGTGTTTGTATGTATGTATTAGTGAGCTTGTATTAGTGTGATTATGTGTTAATGCATGTTATGTGAGTATTCACAAGTGTTATGTGAGTGTGTATTAGTGTGATTGTGTATGTTATGTAGGTGTTCTGGTTAGCGTTATGTGAGTGTGTATTACTGCATGTTATGTGAGTGTATACATACAGACACACTCTCACAGTCACTCACAAACACACACATACACATTCACTCACAGACACACACATACACAATCACTTAGAGACACACACATACACAGTCACTTAGAGACACACACTCGCATATACACAGTCACTTAGAGATACACACTCAAATATACACAGTCACACACTCACATATACACCATCACTTACAGACACACACACTCACATATACACCGTCACTTACAGACACACACACTCACATATACACCATCACTTACAGACACACACACTCACATATACACCGTCACTTACAGACACACACACACACTCACATATACACCGTCACTTACAGACACACACACAAACACACTCACTCACATATACACCGTCACTTACAGACACACAATCACATATACACAGACACACACTCACACATACACAATAACTCACAGACACACACTCACATATACACAATCACTCACAGACACTCTCACATATACACAATCACTCACAGACACACTCACATGTGCGCAGTCACTCACAGACACACACTCACATGTACGCAGTCACTCACAGACACATACTTGTATGTACGCAGTTACTCTCAGATGCACACTCATACACAGTCACTCACATATACACAATGAATCCCAAACACACTCACAAATACACACTCACATATACACAGTCATTCAGACACACACTTGCATATACACAATCACTCAGACACACACTCGTATACACACAATCACTCACAGACACACACTTGCACATGTGTGCAGTCACTCACAGACACACACTTGCATGTACATAGTCACTCAGACACACACTTGCATGTACGCAGTTACTCTCAGATGCACACTCATACACAGTCACTCACATATACACAATGAATTCCAAACACACTCACATATACACAATGAATCCCAAACACACTCACATACACACAATGAATCCCAAACACACTCACATACACACACTCACATATACACAGTCACACTTACATATACACAGTCACTCAGACACACACTTGCATACACACAGTCACACACTCACATATACACAGTCACACACTCACATATACACAGTCACTCAGACACACACTTGCATATACACAATCACTCACAGACACACACTCACATATACACAGTCACTCACAGACACACACTCACAGATATACACAGTCACTCCTAATACACACAGACACCCTTACACACAGATGTATTTTCTTTTTTTAACGTTAAAAATAGTTTTTGATGTTTGTCCTCCTCCCTGCTCACTTATCTTTTAGTTGCAGGTGGGGAATGGCTCAGACCGTGTGGTTATTGCTGCTGTACAGCTTCTTCTGAGAATCCGGATGCTCTGACCTATCACAGCGTGAGGGGGCAGAGCATGCACCCCTCGCGCTGAGCTCCGCCCACTGATGTGCGGAGGTGCGGTTACGTGTGCTGTACTTGGCTCCCTCAATGGAGAAGGATCACTACAGACATACAGGGCGCCTGGCATGAGCAAAGGCGTGCTGCTATCAATCATTGTGATAGCAGCGCCTGCTCTGTGTGCCGGCCAGCAGCAGTCTAGGCGCCCCCATCTTTCACAGCTATGCAGCGCCTGGGCGCGGTGCACCCCGTGCACCCGCCCAGAATCGGCCTTGCTCCACTGACTAAAACCCTCTGTTGCTTGTCACTCAGCCACTGCCTAATCCATTCAATAATATTGAAATGCAAACTCAAAGATCGCAGTTTATTTATAAGCCTTCTATGTGTGGCAGTGTCAAAAGTCTTACTGAAATCTAGATAAGCAATGTTTATTGCACCACCCTGCTCTATTATTTTAGTCACCTAATTAAAAAAATCAAGATATGTTTAGCATCCTCACCCTAAAGTAAAATCTATGTGATTTTAGATGTACAACAATCCTATCCTCTAACATGCTTCTGATGATGTATTTTCTAGGAGTTTCGAATTTTACGTGTAGAAGTGTATCTCAATATATAGTGTGTTCAAAATGCAGTAAATGTTTTTTTTTTTTTTTTAATAAATTAGTTCTTGTAAATAAAAAATGCATTATTCCAATTAATAATATAATTAAATTATCAATTGCCACAAGGTTAACTAATTTGCTCTCAATCACTACTCTTTGACCATTTGAAATGTTGGGATAATAACAAAACATGAACATGACAGGTTGTGATAATTAAGGTATGATATATGTATCACTGTTTGAAATATAACGATTACACAAAATTTTGTGATCGATCACATTTAGTACATATGAGCTGCTTACCTTCTTCATGTATGAAAAAATCAGATTCATGACCTCTTGTGAGGCTGGGAGCATGTGCTTCTGGTATACAGATGAGAATGCTTTGATTTTAAACAAATGAACAGCCATCTAAATAGTAAATGATTGATAAACACATAATTTTATTAAGAAAAGCAAACTACAAAAACACGCAATACAATATATAATAATAATGTCTGCCCTTCTAATGGTGCAGTAATATACTGTGAAGGGCTATGGGCCCTTTGGTGGGAAAGGAGCTGAATCAAAGAATGGCCACAGGAGCTCCAGTGAAGTGGGGGGACAAGTAACCAACATACAGGGGGCAGTAAAAATCCTTGTACAGGCTCTGTGTAGTTCTATTTATTTGACTGAGATGATTATAGTCAATTTACTGTAGGCAAACTTACACTAAAATGTTACACTTACACTTGTTTAAAATCTCCAACCAAGAATAAAAGAGAGAGACTGTCTAGACCATCCTTTGTCACTCAATTCAGCCTGGAGTTCGACAACATTTGTGACATTATTCGGTCACATTTGCCCATCTTGTTGTCGACTCCAGGCTCAAGGGACTGGTTAAGGGTGGCATAAACTGTTCAGCTAGGAGAGCTCTTACACTGGGCAATGTTTTATCTCCTAGCACGGTTACCCAAAAGAAGGACATTACCACCAAGCCATGGCTTAAGGCCATAGGCAATTTTAAATGCGGCCACAAGATTTGTATTTGCTGTGAACACATGTTAATTAGTAAACAATTTTGCTCCACACATACAGGCGACATTTATGATTTGAAATCTTATTCCAACTGTAACACAGCCAATGTCATTTATCGGATCACATGCAGTGAATGTCAAAAGCAATATTTTGGCCGTACCTCTCGTCCCCTTAAGTGTCGCTTTAGAGAACACTTGGCCACCATCCGTGAAGAATACCCTAAATCCCCCATAGGAAGACATTTTCAAAATCATGCCCAAGGGCTCCAAGATTTTCGGTGTACAGTTATACAGTGTATAAGGATGCCCCTCAGAGGAGGTGATAAACATCGCCTCCTCTGTCAAAGGGAAGTCTTTTGGATATTTAAATTGGGCACAAGAAAGCCTGTGAGGCTCAGTTCAGTGTGGAACCTTGGCCATTTTTTCAAGAGATCTTTTGGTTATCTGTGTTACAGCTCTGGCTATTTGCCCTGCTGCAATCAATTAGTTCTTACTTGTATACTATATATCATCTTTTTCTTTGGGCTATTTCTTGGAGTTTGGTACACACATTTTTTCTTAGACTCTAGCATCAATGTGTCCCACGTCCCTCATATTTCACTCTACCATTGCAGCAGATGTTGTGTCCTTTGGCTTAGTCTCAAGGCATAGTCCGTTTATCTATTGCATTAGAACTGAACACAAGCTGTATTTACTCTGGGGTTTTTTTTTCTCTGTACATATCATTTATTTATTTTCTCATGTTCTACTTAATTATTTGGAACGAGTCACTTGGCTTGTACATGCAACATATATATTTATTTTACTTGAACAAGCACCTAGCTGAATTTTCTTCACTGAGATAATTCTATTACCACCTTTGTGTAACCCAGGTTTCGCACAATATTTATTTATATGTACTAACAGTCATTAACAAAGTAGTACGCTGTGTCTGTTTTGTTTTATTTTGTTTTCTCTTTGTGATGAAACAATCTCTTTTATACGCCCTGTTTTACTGAGGCTGTTTGTATCCCAAGCTAAAATGTATTTACATTCAGAGGCTTCACTTTTAATCTTAATTTCCTTTTTAGTTGTTTTTCTAGTTTAACAGCCTCTGTTTTTTCTCACAATGTAATTATAGTTTGCACAGGCAATACTCAGTTTTTTAATCTTTTTTACTGTATATGATACATTGTTTATTATGCTCTGTTTAATGAGTTTTTTTTTTGCTACCAATTAGACAAACACCTTGTGCATATTGATTAGGGGGTGTTGTACATACATTTCCTGTCTCCACCTCCTGGTCATACCTACAAATAAGTCTGTTGAGACGAAACGCATCAGGTGATTCCGTGAGAGCTTCCTTGTTTCACTTACTTTGTTTTATTTTAGTCTAAATTAAACGTTACGTTTAATGGATCCAGCATCGTGTGCTATTATTCTCTGTTTACATGTAATTCTATGTATTCTATAAACCGAAAGTCTATAAACTGAACGACCTTCGGTTTATAGACTTTCGGCTTATAGAAAACGTACAGTAGTTGTGCCTTTCTATGAACCCATTCATAATTCTTATGAATGGGTTCATAGAAAGGCACTACTACTGTTCGTTTTCTATAAGCCGAAAGTCTTTAAACTGAACGTTCGGTTTATAGACTTTCGGCTTATGGAATACATATAATCCTATTGCTATCCTATAAACCGAACGTTCGGTTTATAGAATAGCAATAGGATTACATGTATTCCATAAGCCGAAAGTCTATAAACCGAACGACCTTCGGTTTATAGACTTTCGGCTTATGGATTACATGTAATACTATGGGCTTTCTATAAACCGAACTAGAGTTCCCATTCATACAAATTTATGAATGGGGACTCTGTTTCGGTTTATAGAAAGCTAAGAAGTTGAACGAATGAACGAATGGTTTAATATAAACGAAAATCATTTGTCCATTCGTGCTATAGTATTGGCATTACTATAAACCGAAATAGAGTCGGTTTATAGAATGCCAATAGACTTACATGCATTCCATAAACCGAAAGTCGTTCATTATGTCGGTTTATGGAATGTAGTGTACTATGCTATTGTATTCTATAAACCGACTCTATTTCGGCTTATAGAATGCCAATAGTACTACGAATGGACGAATGAACGGATGATTTTAGTTTATTAACCATTCGTTCATTCGGCTTTCGTTAGCTTAGCATTTTCGTTATTCGTTTTTCGGACGAATGAACGAAAATGCTATTTTCGGACGAAAATGCGTTCGTCCGAAAACGAATGCACATGTCTAATACATATATATACGCACATGCATACACACACACACACACACACACACACACAATACAATCCACAGGGATTAGCACACTCACATTAAACAGGTTACAAATAGTGTTGAGCGAACCCGAACCACACTGTTCGGGTTCGTACCGAACTTTACGGTGTTTGGACCCCGGACCCGAACACGGACATTTCACTGTATGTCCGTGTTGGAGTTCGGGGTTTGGCAATTACATTGTATGTAATGCTATTGGCTTTCTATAAACCAAAATAGACCCCTTATTCATAAGAAATTCTTATGAATGGGGACTCTATTTCAGTTTATAGAAAGCCAATAGTATTCCATGTATTCCATAAGCCGAAAGTCTATAAACCGAACGACATTCGGTTTATAGACTTTCGGTTTATAGAATGTATTCTATAAACCGAAAGTCTATAAACCGAATATCGTTCGGTTTATAGACTTTCGGTTTATGAAATACATGTAATACTATTGGCTTTCTATAAACCGAACTAATGTCCCCCTTCATAAGAATTTCTAGTCCGAACCCTAACATCCAGGTGTCCGCTCAACTCTAGTTACAAACTCTAAAAGCTATAGTTTCCATTAAGGCTACTTAAAAACACACAAGATAACAAAATTATTGTTTTGTCACATTTTATGGCCATATCACGCTTAGGCAGTAGTTTGAGAGACGGCTTGAACTTCTTTCATAAAATCCTCCTCAGGTTTCTCCTCTCGGCACTCGGTGTAAAATGAAAGTGAAACCGGAAGGCAACAGGAGGGTAGTGGAACGTCCTGAGGAGGAAGAATGCACAAATGGAGACCAGGTAAAAGCTGTGAATAATCGTTAAATGTCAATCGTCACAGCTACACATTGCAATAGGAAGTCGGAATCACGCGGTGGGTAGAAGGTGAGAGGCTACGCGTTTCGCTCATGCGTGTTGGCGCTTTGTCAGGGCATGATTCAGGTGCAAAAATCGGCACCTTAAATACATTTACACAGTGATTGGTTGAGATTAGCCTCATGTGAAAGGATACATAAATAGTGCATAAAAGTTAAAAACAAAAGGAGCAAGTCTTGCTTATCTGCATTTTAGAATTATGTGTATGTAAGTATTTAAACTTCTTTGTTGGTACTTAAATGTTTCTATTTAATAACACATGTTGATCCTCTTACCCAGATTGACAACCTGGGCTAGATAGAACTCCAGCACTCCTGTACAAAAAACGGGGTCATATAGCTGTGCATATGTACATACATAACACGTTTTCTTAAGCACAACTATTTAAGTCCCCATGTTCAAATGTCAAGCAGCTTTCCAGGTTTAAAGCAAGACTTGCTCCTTTTGTTTTTAACTTTTATGCACTAACTATGTATTCTTTCACATGAGTCTAATCTCAACCAATCGCTGTGTAAATGTATTTAAGGTGCCGATTTTTGCACCTGAATCATGCCCGGACTAAGAGCCAACACGCAGGCGCGAAACGCGTAGGCTCTCACATTCTACCAACCGGGTGATTCCCACTTTCTATTGCAATGTATAGCTGTGACGATTGACATTAAAACGATTATTCACAGCATTTACCTGGTCTCCAGTCGTGCATTCTTTCTCTTCAGGACGTCCCTCTACCCTCCTGTTGCCTTCCGGTTTCACTTTCATATCACGCTTAGCCCATCTCTATGCCAAACTACTCAAATAATGGTGAGTCTAACTAGGACTCAAATATTTCTGAGTCTAACTAGGGAAGAGCTGGCAACTGTTGACCTGGGAGGAAACACACCTTAGTTGTTCTTGGTGCCACTTCATTGGCCCATGTAATATCATCAGAGATACACACATAGACATGCAAGCCATATATACAGACAGATAGAGTACAGAGATTGATTAATAGACAAGACAATTAGATAGAAAGATTGAAGAAAGTCTTACCAAGTGGGCCATTTAAAAAATGAAAAGTGGTGCAGGCCCAGACCATTGAGTGAAATTACAGATCAGCCCAGAGGGCAATTGTCCTTCTGTCCCCCTTGCATGCCATCCCCTGGCCATAACACTAAATACTTGTGCTAATATGAAGTTTAATCTCTTCAATTATATTACTTACTAGAACAGAGATCTGAGATCTTTCTATTTTACATTTACAGAGACTCTCCTGTAACTTATAGGTTTCTCTGGACACCATTTATGGAACAACTGTGATGGGGAGGGGTGCTAAACTCAAAGCCTGGTCAGAGCTTCAAATATGCACATAAAAAAGGAAGCACTACTTACTTAGTTTTGACAAGTCTAATTGGAGAACTTTTCCAACCTGGGTATTTACACGAGAGTTGTTTGTGAGTTCCCTCTTTCTTTATTTACACATGAATGATAGAAGCCCAGCCTATAAACTGCTGACATGATTTGGTCTATAGCTCTTGAACTAAAGCTATTGTGCCTTACCTTGGTTAATGTTGGCATATGAGTACTGTCCAGCAAATCAGCAGCTTTAACTCTGGCTACAAACTAAAAACAAATAATATTTCATAATCTCTGTCTTTTTTTTTGTTTATTTGTTATCTTATTTCTTGTTTGTATATTTTAATACTTAATTATTCACATATGAATTTGGTTTTGAATCATTTACTATATAATGTAATTTGAACTTGCATATAAATAAAATAATTATTGAAGAATTGCAGGAAAAAAAATAAAATGCAAAATCACAAATAAAGTTTTTCTTGGCCCTTAACCCCGTCCCAAACGACGCAAGCACCAAAACGTCACGATTTTTTCCTGGCCACCGATCGATCGGTGGCCAGGAACACTCTGGCAGAGACCCGATCCGGGTCTTAATAGACCCTGTGGATCCCTGCCAAAAAATTGTGAGACCTTTGGACGTCACGTGTGCACTTAAAGTCAGGACGGCATAGTACGTCCTAACGTCACAAAGTCGTTAAACAGAAAGACAATATAGAATAATAAAGTATTGCGCAAAAAAATATATACTTATCTTAAAACAAAGTAGTTATCAGCAGATACATGTATAAAAACACAAAAAAGAAGAAAAAATACAATGTGTAGTACAGTTAAAGCGGGATCAGATAGGATATTATCCCCCAATGAGACCTTACTCACACATTTGTGAGCCTATACCTGGCTCTAAGTTGTAAAGGCGGAAAGGACTAAAAGTCCTATCATTCACAACAGAGTGTAGCAAACTGGAATGTATAAGATACTTGCGATGTATCACACCAAAATATTCTTCCAGGAATTCAGCCAATGGTATCGATCAGGACCGAGAAACATAAGAGATAACCATATGAAGTATTATATTAAAAATGTATTTAATATCTCTCCAGAAATTAGAAGCTTACATGGAAACCAACTAAAAAAAGCCAAAAATGTCACCAGTCCTTCCGGGGATACAGCAATGCCCCAGGTTGGAAGTTCTCATACTACTTGAATATCTACCCTTTATTTATGTTAAATATATTCTACATTAATTGTGAAATCATATGCCATAAAAATAACAAAAATGAAAAGTAACACTAAAAAAAATTAGGATCAATAAAATAAAAATATAAACACACAAAGTGGATCATGAAAGCCTGCGTGACTGGGGCTTTTGAAGGGCCCTGAGGGCCAAACACCTCCCTGTGGACTATGGACCATCATAGGGTCAAGGATAACCCCTCCTCGAAGCTATGTGTCACAGAAACCTGTGTGCCCTAGGATCCCTGGCACTGGAAGGTGTTATGGCATCCCCAAAGGACAAATCCTTGGCCCTCTTGCTCCTTGTTGCCCCTGGATTTGTTATTGACTTGCTCTATGGGGCCCCATGTTTTTCCCTATTCCCCAAGCCCCAAGAGCCTGTCACTACCCAGGGCCTTTGCCCTGTACACACTTTGGCAGGGACCTGAGTCACAATTCAGTGTAGGAAGACTTTCAACACAAGGTGCCCAGGCAAAGCTATTGCCAATAATGTGTGCAATGTAATTATTTGTTAGTGTTGAAATGTATACTTATCTAATCATTAAGTAGTCTGGATGTCTGTATCTTAAGGTATCATGTTTAATTATGGTATGTCCTACTGTATTTTAGTTACCTGTTTTAAATTAGATTTTTTTTTTATTGTTTGAGGCTTACCATGTTATAATTAATTTCCCCTATGCCTCCCCCCTAGTTGATGTCATATTTGTCTGTATATAAGTCTGTGCTGTTTCACAAATAAATGTTAGGCCTGTATACTATTTGGTAACAAAAAGCAAGGTTCCAGAAAAGATTTGCTGGGTGAATGCTGGGCTAAAGAGGTGATTTCCTACAAAGAAACACAGAGGTGCTACCAGCCATGGGTAGCTGTCCTGTTACAAATACCAACATTGATGGCACAGCACTATTCTCCATTGTGGAAATTAAAGGGTACCTTTACATATGTGAGTGTGTTAGGCAGGGGTGTGGTAGTAACATTACCACATGGACCCATGACCATACAACAAATCACCACATGTGTCAATTTTACCAAATTTGGTCCAGAGCCATTTCAGTGATGCCTGAATAGCCTAATTTAAAGAACCATTCAAATCACCAAAATTATCCAAATTCATCCAGGATTTCAGCAAGAAAATCAGAACTACATGAATTGAGCCGTACATATTTTGTCATTTCTTGTATGCTTATGATCAGTACTGCATTTTATAGACTTGTTATTAATATTACCATAGTGATTCAGTAAAACTGGAGAGCCATACTGATAATTCATGATAAACTTACCTATCATTACATATCCTTGTTTAGGCAAGAGATTCCCTCCTTGTATTTTATGCAGATATGAATTCCCCCTGTGGTATTGCACTCATAGACTGGGGGAAAATGAAGCACATCAGATCTAATAGATCAATTCTCCTGGTTGTCAGGATACTCTTGCTCTTTGGTTGGTACTCCAAAAGACAGAAAGACAGATATCTCCTAATTAGTAGTATAATGGTAGAATATTTAATGGAAAAAAATGTAAGAATGCCATAACGGGGCAAGGATTCAGTAGCAACGGTGATTTGAAATGCAGTCCACAATAAGTTCTAACTGAGAAACGGCAGAGAAACTGAGGCGTTTCGCCTCAAAAGACTTCGACTTGGCAAAAAAAGGATTCACAGTCTTACTTGTTAGTTACCACTCCTCTCGTGCTATTCTGAATATTCCAGTATGACATTTAGTAAGTAGAATTTAAACAATGCTTTCTTGCTTCAGGCCTCCCTTTCTGGATGCCAAACTGAGCACAAAGTGTAGCTGTCGGTAAAAAGTGTTGTGCTCCTTTGGTTAATTATGCTTTGTCAGGCAAAATGACAAAACAAAATTATTTTTAGAGAGACACTTGATATATTGGGTTTTGGAAAAAAAATGAATTTTAGAATCCCTGTAAATCTCTTTTAAATTTAGAAAGAACAAAACATTTCCATAATACAAAAAAATACATATGCAAGATGACAGTTAACATGGTAGGTATTTAAAACGAAGTAATATTTTAATGGGAGAAGAAAGGTAGGACAAAGAGAGTGTAGGGTGACTGACTCCATGGAATCTAGCTACTAAGAATTTTAAATGAAATAAAGAGTAAATATATTAGTACATTGCCTAAATGTAATAGAGACGCAATATAAACTACTCAACCGTTGATACTACGTACCTTCGAGGTTAAAAAAAAATGAACCCCCAGCAGTCGGACTGCTGCTGGAGGTGCAATATGGGAGTAACATAGTAGTAACATAGTAACATAGTAATTTAGATTGAAAAAAGACACAAGTCCATCAAGTTCAACCCTTCTACCTATCATTTCAGAGTTTTGATCCAAAAGAAGGCAAAAAAAGAAACCCTAAGGAAGCTTTTTCGAATGTTGCCTCCTAGGGGGAAAAAAATTCCTTCTTGACTCCAAAAGGGCAATCAGATTTCTCCTTGGATCAAAAAAGCTCTATTATTAATGCTTATTCTATTATTAATACCCCTGTATGTTCTGCTTTTCTAAAAAAACATCCAGACCATTTTTAAATGCATCTATTGTGGTTGATAGCACTACCTCTCTTGGCAGTGAGTTCCATAATTTTATTGTCCTTACCGTAAAGAATCCCTTCCTTTGCTGCCTATGAAATCTTTGCTCTTCCAGTCTCAGGGGTTGACCTCTTGTTCTTTGTACATTTCTATTAATGAACAGGTCCCTGGAGAGCTCCTTATATTGGCCCTGCACATATTTATATAATGTTATCATATCCCCTCTAAGACGCCTTTTTTCTAAAGTAAATAAATGCAATTTTTTAAGTCTCTCTTCATAACTAAGATCCTCCAATCCCTTTATTAATTTTGTAGCTCTCCTTTGCACTTTTTCTAGTTCCTTAATATTCTTTTTAAGGACTGGTGCCCAGAATTGTACTGCATATTCAAGGTGAGGTCTTACCATTGATTTGTAAAGAGGCAAGATGATGTCCTCCTCCCGTGAATCTATACCTCGTTTTATACATGCCAATATCTTATTGGCCCTTGCAGCTGCTGACTGGCATTGGGCACTGTTGCCAAGTTTGTTATCTACAATGATTCCTAAATCCTTTCCGTTAGTAGTTTTTCCCAGGGAAATACCATTTAACGTATATGTTGCTTTGTTATTATTTTTCCCATAATGCATAACTTTACATTTGTCTATATTGAACCTCATTTGCCACTTTCTTGCCCAGTTCCCCACTCTATCCAAATCTTCCTGTAAAGAAAAAACATCAAGATTAGTCTTTATTACCTTACCTAATTTTGTGTCATCAGCAAACACTGAGACATGGCACTCAGCACAACGTGGGAGATCATTAATAAACATAATAAAAAGAAGAGGTCCCAAAACAGACCCCTGAGGTACTCCGCTCACTACCCTGGTCCAATTTGAAGCTTTACCATTTACAACAACCCTCTGTGTTCTATCTTTTAGCCAATTTTCAATCCAAATACATACATTTGACCCCAATCCTGTTTCTCTAAATTTGTAGAGTAACCTTTTGTGTGGAACTGTATCAAATGCTTTAGCAAAATCCAAATAGATCACATCAACTGCCACACCTAGATCTATATTTTTACTGACCTCTTCATAGAATGTTATTAAGTTTGTTTGACAAGACCTGTCTTTCACAAAACCATGTTGACTTTTACTAATTATATTCTGATTCAAGATGTATTCTTGAGTGTACACCTTTAGCAATCCTTCAAATAATTTCCCCACTACAGTAGGAGACTATGTCCATTTTTGCTGGGACTGCACAGTCCTAAAAAAACTCTGGGCAGAAATACACCTTTTCATAAAAGATAATAAAGGGATTATCCTGTATTTTAAACCGGAGATATTCTTGCTGCACCTGGGATTGCCGAAAATGCCTAGGGAGAAAGAAATTGCAGTTATTCATCTGCTAATAGCAACAAAACTATCTATTGCTAGGCATTGGAAAATAGATATGTCTCCACCCTGGCATATGATAAAAGGGCAAGTTGTGTTCCAACTTAAAATGGAGGAGGGGATTCAAGCGGGAAGTGATAAAAAGGAGAAGATAAATTGGGATAAGATACTCAGACCTTTCAGTCCTAAAAAAAAAACTACAAGGATAGACACAGAAAACGACAGGGAGGATATTCTACATTAATTGTGAAATAATATGCCATAAAAATAACAAAAATGAAAAGTAACACTAAAAAAAATTAGGATCAATAAAATAAAAATATAAACACACAAAGTGGATCATGAAAGCCTGCGTGACTGGGGCTTTTGAAGGGGCCTGAGGGCCAAACACCTCCCTGTGGACTATGGACCATCATAGGGTCAAGGATAACCCCTCCCCGAAGGAGCTACGTGTCACAGAAACCTGCGTGCCCTACGATCCCTGGCACTGGAAGGTGTTATTGCATCCCCAAAGGACAAATCCTTGGCCCTCTTGCTCCTTGTTGCCCCTGGATTTGTTATTGACTTGCTCTATTTGGCCCCATGTTTTTCCCTATTCCCCAAGCCCCAAGAGCCTGTCACTACCCAGGGCCTTTGCCCTGTACACACTTTGGCAGGGACTTGAGTCACAATTCAGTGTAGGAAGACTTTCAAGACAAGGTGCCCAGGCAAAGCTATTGCCAATAGTGTGTGCAATGTAATTATTTGTTAGTGTTGAAATGTATACTTATCTAATCAATAAGTAGTCTGGATGTCTGTATCTTAAGGTATCATGTTTAATTATGGTATGTCCTACTGTATTTTAGTTACCTGTTTTAAATTAATTTTTTTTTAATTGTTTGAGGCTTACCATGTTATAATTAATTTCCCCTATGCCTCCCCCCTAGTTGATGTCATATTTGTCTGTATATAAGTCTGTGCTGTTTCACAAATAAATGTTAGGCCTGTATACTATTTGGTAACAAAAAGCAAGGTTCCAGAAAAGATTTGCTGGGTGAATGCTGGGCTAAAGAGGTGATTTCCTACAAAGAAACACAGAGGTGCTACCAGCCATGGGTAGCTGTCCTGTTACAAATACCAACATTGATTAGCAAAGCACTATTCTCCATTGTGGAAATTAAAGGGTGCCTTTACATATGTGAGTGTGTTAGGCAGGGGTGTGGTAGTAACATTACCACATGGACCCATGACCATACAACAAATCACCACATGTGGCAATTTTACCAAATTTGCTCCAGAGCCATTTCAGTGATGCCTGAATAGCCTAATTGAAAGAACCATTCAAATCACCAAAATGATCCAAATTCATCCAAGATTTCAGCAAGAAAATCAGAACTACATGAATTGAGCCGTACATATTTTGTCATTTCTTGTATGCTTATGATCAGTACTGCATTTTATAGACTTGTTATTAATATTACCATAGTGATTCAGTAAAACTGGAGAGCCATACTGATAATTCATGATAAACTTACCTATCATTACATATCCTTGTTTAGGCAAGAGATTCCCTCCTTGTATTTTATGCAGATATGAATTCCCCCTGTGGTATTGCACTCATAGACTGGGGGAAAATGAAGCACATCAGATCTAATAGATCAATTCTCCTGGTTGTCAGGATACTCTTGCTCTTTGGTTGGTACTCCAAAAGACAGAAAGACAGATATCTCCTAATTAGTAGTATAATGGTAGAATATTTAATGGAAAAAAATGTAAGAATGCCATAACGGGGCAAGGATTCAGTAGCAACGGTGATTTGAAATGCAGTCCACAATAAGTTCTAACTGAGAAACGGCAGAGAAACTGAGGCGTTTCGCCTCAAAAGACTTCGACTTGGCAAAAAAAGGATTCACAGTCTTACTTGTTAGTTACCACTCCTCTCGTGCTATTCTGAATATTCCAGTATGACATTTAGTAAGTAGAATTTAAACAATGCTTTCTTGCTTCAGGCCTCCCTTTCTGGATGCCAAACTGAGCACAAAGTGTAGCTGTCGGTAAAAAGTGTTGTGCTCCTTTGGTTAATTATGCTTTGCCAGGCAAAATGACAAAACAAAATTATTTTTAGAGAGAAACTTGATATATTGGGTTTTAAAAAAAAAATGAATTTTAGAATCCCCGTAAATCTCTTTTAAATTTAGAAAGAACAAAACATTTCCATAATACAAAAAAATACATATGCAAGATGACAGTTAACATGGTAGGTATTTAAAACGAAGTAATATTTTAATGGGAGAAGAAAGGTAGGACAAAGAGAGTGTAGGGTGACTGACTCCATGGAATCTAGCTACTAAGAATTTTAAATGAAATAAAGAGTAAATATATTAGTACATTGCCTAAATGTAATAGAGACGCAATATAAACTACTCAACCGTTGATACTACGTACCTTCGAGGTTAAAAAAAAATGAACCCCCAGCAGTCGGACTGCTGCTGGAGGTGCAATATGGGAGTAACATAGTAGTAACATAGTAACATAGTAATTTAGATTGAAAAAAGACACAAGTCCATCAAGTTCAACCCTTCTACCTATCATTTCAGAGTTTTGATCCAAAAGAAGGCAAAAAAAGAAACCCTAAGGAAGCTTTTTCGAATGTTGCCTCCTAGGGGGAAAAAAATTCCTTCTTGACTCCAAAAGGGCAATCAGATTTCTCCTTGGATCAAAAAAGCTGTATTATTAATGCTTATTCTATTATTAATACCCCTGTATGTTCTGCTTTTCTAAAAAAACATCCAGATCATTTTTAAATGCATCTATTGTGGTTGATAGCACTACCTCTCTTGGCAGTGAGTTCCATAATTTTATTGTCCTTACCGTAAAGAATCCCTTCCTTTGCTGCCTATGAAATCTTTGCTCTTCCAGTCTCAGGGGTTGACCTCTTGTTCTTTGTACATTTCTATTAATGAACAGGTCCCTGGAGAGCTCCTTATATTGGCCCTGCACATATTTATATAATGTTATCATATCCCCTCTAAGACGCCTTTTTTCTAAAGTAAATAAATGCAATTTTTTAAGTCTCTCTTCATAACTAAGATCCTCCAATCCCCTTATTAATTTTGTAGCTCTCCTTTGCACTTTTTCTAGTTCCTTAATATTCTTTTTAAGGACTGGTGCCCAGAATTGTACTGCATATTCAAGGTGAGGTCTTACCATTGATTTGTAAAGAGGCAAGATGATGTCCTCCTCCCGTGAATCTATACCTCGTTTTATACATGCCAATATCTTATTGGCCCTTGCAGCTGCTGACTGGCATTGGGCACTGTTGCCAAGTTTGTTATCTACAATGATTCCTCAATCCTTTCCGTTAGTAGTTTTTCCCAGGGAAATACCATTTAACGTATATGTTGCTTTGTTATTATTTTTCCCATAATGCATAACTTTACATTTGTCTATATTGAACCTCATTTGCCACTTTCTTGCCCAGTTCCCCACTCTATCCAAATCTTCCTGTAAAGAAAAAACATCAAGATTAGTCTTTATTACCTTACCTAATTTTGTGTCATCAGCAAACACTGAGACATGGCACTCAGCACAACGTGGGAGATCATTAATAAACATAATAAAAAGAAGAGGTCCCAAAACAGACCCCTGAGGTACTCCGCTCACTACCCTGGTCCAATTTGAAGCTTTACCATTTACAACAACCCTCTGTGTTCTATCTTTTAGCCAATTTTCAATCCAAATACATACATTTGACCCCAATCCTGTTTCTCTAAATTTGTAGAGTAACCTTTTGTGTGGAACTGTATCAAATGCTTTAGCAAAATCCAAATAGATCACATCAACTGCCACACCTAGATCTATATTTTTACTGACCTCTTCATAGAATGTTATTAAGTTTGTTTGACAAGACCTGTCTTTCACAAAACCATGTTGACTTTTACTAATTATATTCTGATTCAAGATGTATTCTTGAGTGTACACCTTTAGCAATCCTTCAAATAATTTCCCCACTACAGTAGGAGACTATGTCCATTTTTGCTGGGACTGCACAGTCCTAAAAAAACTCTGGGCAGAAATACACCTTTTCATAAAAGATAATAAAGGGATTATCCTGTATTTTAAACCGGAGATATTCTTGCTGCACCTGGGATTGCCGAAAATGCCTAGGGAGAAGAAATTGCAGTTATTCATCTGCTAATAGCAACAAAACTATCTATTGCTAGGCATTGGAAAATAGATATGTCTCCACCCTGGCATATGATAAAAGGGCAAGTTGTGTTCCAACTTAAAATGGAGGAGGGGATTCAAGCGGGAAGTGATAAAAAGGAGAAGATAAATTGGGATAAGATACTCAAACCTTTCAGTCCTAAAAAAAAAACTACAAGGATAGACACAGAAAACGACAGGGAGGATATTCTACATTAATTGTGAAATAATATGCCATAAAAATAACAAAAATGAAAAGTAACACTAAAAAAAATTAGGATCAATAAAATAAAAATATAAACACACAAAGTGGATCATGAAAGCCTGCGTGACTGGGGCTTTTGAAGGGGCCTGAGGGCCAAACACCTCCCTGTGGACTATGGACCATCATAGGGTCAAGGATAACCCCTCCCCGAAGGAGCTATGTGTCACAGAAACCTGCGTGCCCTACGATCCCTGGCACTGGAAGGTGTTATTGCATCCCCAAAGGACAAATCCTTGGCCCTCTTGCTCCTTGTTGCCCCTGGATTTGTTATTGACTTGCTCTATTTGGCCCCATGTTTTTCCCTATTCCCCAAGCCCCACGAGCCTGTCACTACCCAGGGCCTTTGCCCTGTACACACTTTGGCAGGGACTTGAGTCACAATTCAGTGTAGGAAGACTTTCAAGACAAGGTGCCCAGGCAAAGCTATTGCCAATAGTGTGTGCAATGTAATTATTTGTTAGTGTTGAAATGTATACTTATCTAATCAATAAGTAGTCTGGATGTCTGTATCTTAAGGTATCATGTTTAACCCCTTAGTGACCGAGTGCTATGTTGCATTTGACGTGCCTTGAAGACCAGAATTCCATTATTTTTGTCATACGTTTACTGAACTGTGAATTTCTTTCTTTGTGTTCAGTCCACCCACACAAATTACATATCATTTTTTAAAGGACAGATAGGGCTTTCATTTGATACTATTATTTTCATCATATGATATCATTTACTATTAAAAAAATAGAAAATATGATGAAAATATGCCATAAAAAACACTTTTTCCAACTTTGACCTGATTTTTTTTTTTACACAATTACAAATGGTAAAAAAGACCCCGTCTATATATTTCTACTATTTGTCCTGAGTTTAGTAATATCAATGTTTCCTTGTTTGTCTATGTTTTATTTCACGTAATAGGGCAATAAACAATATTAGTGTTTTTTTTTGTTTTCTAACCATTTTCTTCTACAGTGATTTTTTTAACCCGGAAACCCTAAATTTACCCCAACTCTAAATTTAATCTAACCCTAAATTGACCCCCACCCCTTAATCTAACCCTTGTAATCATCCGAACCCCCATTTAACCCTAATTATTACCCTATTTGGACCCTAACCCTAGATCTAGGTTCAGTAGATCAAGGGTTAGCTTTTTCCATTTATTTATTTATTTAATTTATTTATTTAATTAATTTTCTATTTTTAACTGTAATACCGCCTAACTGCCTGTAGGGGCAGTCAAGTAGCGGTTTCAGAGCGACGGAAGAGATTTTTTTTTCTCTCTTCCGTCGCTCTCCTCTGGGCATGCTGTATCGGAGGAGCATGCTCCTCCGATACTGCACACACCCGCGATCACCGGGTGATCGCGGTGCCCAGGAGGGCACAGATTGTGTTGCATGATGCCTCGATAGAGGCATCATTGCAACACTCTCACACATAGGCAGTGATCAGCTTTCACTGCCTATGTGTGTTAACGCGCATACGATCACATTCGCTGTGATCGTATGCGCGCGGGGGGGTCGAGGGGGGGCTGAAAGCCCTCTCAGAGGCTGCTTCGGATCCGAAGCAGCCTCTGAGAGTAGCTGCAGGCATGTAGTGTTGCGCTAATGAGCGCAACACTACATGAAAACGGAGGACGTATATATACGTCCTCATGGTCCTTAAGGACCATGCTTTTCAGGACGTATATATACGTCCACATGCGTTAAGGGGTTAATTATGGTATGTCCTACTGTATTTTAGTTACCTGTTTTAAATTAATTTTTTTTTTAATTGTTTGAGGCTTACCATGTTATAATTAATTTCCCCTATGCCTCCCCCCTAGTTGATGTCATATTTGTCTGTATATAAGTCTGTGCTGTTTCACAAATAAATGTTAGGCCTGTATACTATTTGGTAACAAAAAGCAAGGTTCCAGAAAAGATTTGCTGGGTGAATGCTGGGCTGAAGAGGTGATTTCCTACAAAGAAACACAGAGGTGCTACCAGCCATGGGTAGCTGTCCTGTTACAAATACCAACATTGATTAGCAAAGCACTATTCTCCATTGTGGAAATTAAAGGGTGCCTTTACATATGTGAGTGTGTTAGGCAGGGGTGTGGTAGTAACATTACCACATGGACCCATGACCATACAACAAATCACCACATGTGGCAATTTTACCAAATTTGGTCCAGAGCCATTTCAGTGATGCCTGAATAGCCTAATTTAAAGAACCATTCAAATCACCAAAATGATCCAAATTCATCCAAGATTTCAGCAAGAAAATCAGAACTACATGAATTGAGCCGTACATATTTTGTCATTTCTTGTATGCTTATGATCAGTACTGCATTTTATAGACTTGTTATTAATATTACCATAGTGATTCAGTAAAACTGAAGAGCCATACTGATAATTCATGATAAACTTACCTATCATTACATATCCTTGTTTAGGCAAGAGTTTCCCTCCTTAATTTTGTGCAGATATGAATTCCCCCTGTGGTATTGCACTCATAGACTGGGGGAAAATGAAGCACATCAGATCTAATAGATCAATTCTCCTGGTTGTCAGGATACTCTTGCTCTTTGGTGTGTACTCCAAAAGACAGAAAGACAGATATCTCCTAATTAGTAGTATAATGGTAGAATATTTAATGGAAAAAAATGTAAGAATGCCATAACGGGGCAAGGATTCAGTAGCAACGGTGATTTGAAATGCAGTCCACAATAAGTTCTAACTGAGAAACGGCAGAGAAACTGAGGCGTTTCGCCTCAAAAGACTTCAATTGGAAAAAAAAGGATTCACAGTCTTACTTGTTAGTTACCACTCCTCTCGTGTTATTCTGAATATTCAAGTATGACATTTAGTAACTAGAATTTAAACAATGCTTTCTTGCTTCAGGCCTCCCTTTCTGGATGCCAAACTGAGCACAAAGTGTAGCTGTCGGTAAAAAGTGTTGTGCTCCTTTGGTTAATTATGCTTTGTCAGGCAAAATGACAAAACAAAATTATTTTTAGAGAGAAACTTGATATATTGGGTTTGAGAAAAAAAAATGAATTTTAGAATCCCTGTAAATCTCTTTTAAATTTAGAAAGAACAAAACATTTCCATAATACAAAAAAATACATATGCACGATGACAGTTAACATGGTAGGTATTTAAAACAAAGTAATATTTTAATGGGAGAAGAAAGTTAGGACAAAGAGAGTGTAGGGTGACTGACTCCATGGAATCGAGCTACTAAGAATTTTAAATGAAGTAAAGAGTAAATAAATTAGTACATTGCCTGAATGTAATAGAGAGGCAATATAAACTACTCAACCGTTGATACTACGTACCTTCGTGGTTAAAAAAAAATGAACCCCCAGCATTCGGACTGCGGCTGGAGGTGCAATATGGAAGTAGGAGACTATGTCCATTTTTGCTGGGGCTGCCCAGTCCTAAAAAAACTCTGGGCAGAAATACACCTTTTCATAAAAGATAATAAAGGGGAGGGATTATCCTGTATTTTAAACCGGAGATATTCTTGCTGCACCTGGGATTGCCGAAAATGCCTAGGGAAAAAGAAATTGTAGTTATTCATCTGCTAATAGCAACAAAGCTATCTATTGCTAGGCACTGGAAAATAGACATGTCTCCACCCTGGCATATGATAAAAGGGCAAGTTGTGTTCCAACTTAAAATGGAGGAGGGGATTCAAGCGGGAGGTAATAAAAAGGAGAAGATAAATTGGGATAAGATACTCAAACCTTTCAGTCCTAAAAAAAAACTAAAAAACTACAAGGATAGACACAGAAAACGACAGGGAGGATAACCTGAGCCTTGTTTAGTGAGTCTGTCTGTTAGTCTGTAAGTTTGTTCTGTTTGTTTTTTTTCTTGTTTGGGTTTTTATTTTCGATGTTATTATATATATATATATATATATATATATACTGACTTTTTCCCTGTGTTTTCTGCTTTTGCATATTCTCTGTGGATTAGTAGAAGGGGGAGGCAAATTAATTGTGGGTAGGTATATATGTAGGGTTTGCGAAGTGAGGAGGAAACCAAGGTTCATTAAGACAATATAGGTTAGTTGATTGGGGTAGTGTGGGTAGTTTCTGATAGGAATTCCAGCCCAAAGGATATATAGGATTTTATACACAGCAAGGGAGCAGAAAATGGCACTCACGAGACCAGTTGGCGGTGAAGAGGTGTTTAATATGAAATACAAATAGTGCAAATCCACAGCAGCAATCAGGAACAGTGCAAATCAGATGTGAAAGAAAGCTTGATGTGTTTCGAGAACCTGGTGCTTAATTATAAGCTAATTTCTCAATGTGCAAAACAGTTAAATAGCATTCAAAAAGGCACATCATACACAGAAATGACCAATCTGCTTTGTGTAATACACCCAGACAGGTAAAAGATTGTTAGTAATTAGTTATGGATCTGTGGGTGTATCATGAAGGCAATAATGAAAAGTGACAGTACTTGATGATATTATCTAAAGTTTTATCCTGGTTATGGTGGTCAAAGTCATTTCTTCCACTAACCTCATGTTCTCCAGTCTGTTGAACCACATTTAGGTGGAAATGGATGTCCAACTCAGAGGTATGAGTGAGATAGGCGCTGTGAGAGAATGTCTAATTATAGACTTCTGATAGTGTGAGACAAGTTTGGAATTTCAAAGAATTAAACAGTGGAAGACTCCCTGAATGTCTTTCATGCAAAAGGCCAGTGACAAAACCTATTGAGAAATATTGAGAAAAGGCAAATCATTTATGATAAAACAAGAAGCTGACAACAACAGATGAATAATTGTTCATTCATTGGCTGCATTTGCCAAAGGCTGACAGAAAAGCACTTATGCGTGATCATACAATTGAGGGTCCAGCTTATACTTCAATGTAGATTCTTTGCTCTGTTGACAACTGTGGGGGCAATGTCAGCATAATAAGCCCCCTACTGACTTAACAAGTGAAAGGCAACTAAAAAATGGGGAGTATCTACATCTTAAGCTCAGGACCTCTAACAGTATTGCACTCTGGGATTTCTGGTATCAGAGCTGCAGCACAACTCATGATTGTATTTCTCCTTGAATTTCTCTTGAATCTCCCGTCTCTGTATGCCAAAGGTCTCCACCAGTTGAGAATTTGGTTTCAAACTCAAAGAGTTTTGCCTGGAGATGTCATAACAATGTCACAATAATCTGTTCTGTTTGACATGCAATTGTTTACTTGTGATCCCTAGGTCTCAGTTCATGTGCATCTATGAAAGGCATCCAAAAACTTTTCTTGAAGTTTTGCAATTGTTTTAATCAAAAATACCAGCCTTTGGCATCCAGGGTTAATTGCTGATCTCTGCAATGTGGCTTAGGGCATGTCTCCTTGACTGACACAATGTTTTAAAAAATGTAGTCCATAATTAGTTTGTTAGCAAGACTGCAAATTAGTGAATGTGTCACAGCATTGCTTACATTTTTTTTTTTCAAATGGGTCCAGTATTTTACTGGATCATTCTTAAAAAAAGACTAAACCTCCCTTAAATTTTCTCTGTCAACCAAAACATTGCTTATACTGCTATATTGCTCTTTGCTGTATGTTGTGTTAGCTGGATTACATGCAAATGCACAAATTAAGAGAACAATATGTTTTGAACATGTCTGAGGTGTATCCAGTGTGACAACTCCTGTGGATTGATATGCTAATTAACTCATTTTCAATTGGGAATGGGAAACTTACATATTTTTTTTTTTTTTTTTCCTTCGACACTCAGTTTTGTTTAAACAATCATGTTAGTTTTTATGGTAGTAACATCATTGTGTCTTTTACTTTCTCTTTTCTTTTCTTTTCTATTATACTTTATTTTACGAGCTTGTCAATAGCAAAATTCAAACATGCACATAATGCAATGCATTTTCTCAAGAGGTCCTTGTGCTAAACCCTAGTTTGTAAATAAGTTCGGAAGGTGGGACAATGCAGAGATAAAGAGAAGAAAATGCAAATATTGGTATTAAGAGATCCTTCTTCCATTCAGACTAATGACGTAACCTTCTATACTACAACATTCACAAGCACATACATACCTATCCTGTCTCTTTGGTACAGCTCATACAGTAGACCCATGCCGTTCGTCCCAAGTAGGGGGGGGGGGAGGGGCGGAACCCCTATTAAATCTTTTTCCTGAGACAATCACTACGTGAAGTTAAGAGCCTACAGCCTGTTCAGGCTTGGAGACACATCCCTCCATCTGTTTTTGGTAATCGTACTGTACCATGATCTCCTGCCATGAAGGGAGGTGAGGGCTTCTCCAATGCCTAGCTAGGCAAATTTTTGACGCAGAAAAAATATGTACCAAACAGTTTTGCTGCGTCTTACTCATAGTTGGACAGTCCAGCAAAAAGAGAAAGAGGGGTGCGGTAAGTGGGCATCTGAGATCACAGGTTTCCAGCATAAAGTGCTGCAGCTTTCCCTTCAGTTCCCTTAAACCACCGCACTCCCACCAGATGTGGTACATGGAGCCCAGGGACCCTTCGCACCTCCAGCACCGGTTCGATGTTCCGCGCTGGAATCTACTCAGGCGCACGGGAACCATGTACCACCTATACAGTATTTTATAGTATACCTCCTGCAGTGAAACACAATGGATGACCGACCTATTAAGGAGTATAGCCTTATACCATTTCTCTTTGGGGTACGATACTTGTAGGTCTCCTTCCCATTTTACAATAGTAGCGGGAAGTGGATTATCCAGGGCCTCATCCAAGTTTTTGGTTAATTTCGAGATTAGTTTAGATTTATGATGTGCCCTAATGAAACTGTTGCTTACCCAGGAAACTCCGGATCCTGAGGAATGCTAGAAACTCCGAATTAGGAAGGGCAAATTTTTCTTGCGCCTTCTCAAAGGTGATCAGATTATCCTCCTCAAATATATCGGCAATTAGCCTAATCTTTCTATCCTTCCAAACCGAGAAATCCAAGTTTGACAAGTAAAATCTTAGGGAATCAATTGGTGCCTCCTTTTTTAGTGGAGTAAGCATTCCTATTTCACCTCTGATTTTATCTAGATTATTGAACACATCCCTTATTACCGGGGAATTTACTTCTATTTTATCAAAAATCGGAGCTGTTACCCAGTAAAGGAGGAATGGATCCAGCTGTAGTGTTTGAGTTTTTTCTATCTGAAACCATCTGGGCATACTGTCCCGCTTCACATTCCATTCTATTGCATGCGCTAACATAGTTATTCTATGAAGCTTATGAAGGTCTGGAAACCCTAGTCCTGCATAGCTGGAGCCTCGCATAAAATCTCTTTTAGCTATTCTGGGCTTTTTACCCTGCCATACATAGGCCGAGAATATCCGTGTAAGTGAGTCCAGAGTACGTTTGGGCACTTTAAGTGAAATTGCTCTAAATAAATATTGGACTTTGGGAACCAAATAAGCTTTAAGTGCATGTATTCTTCCCATCCAGGATAATTCCGTTCCCTTCCATTTTTCTATTTTGGATTTTAATTTCCCGACAAGAGATTGATAGTTTAAGTTAACCAAACATGCAAGATCAAAAGTGATTTTAATTCCCAAATATTCCATTTCAGATCTCGAGCAATCAAATTTATATAAGTTCTCAATTAATGATATTTGGTCAGGTCTCAAACCGGTGGTAATTACCTGGGTCTTTGCCAAATTCAATTTATAATTAGAATATTCACTATAATTCCTTATTATATTCAGGGCTTCTGGTATCGAGGATAATGGAGAGGAGAGGGTCAGGATCACATCATCAGCGTACAATGCCAGCTTATGCTCCTGTGGCCCGATCCTAATCCCCTCCACCAGCCCCGATTGTCTTATAGCTGATGCAAGAGATTCAATTATCAAAGCGTAAAGCATCGGGGACAGGGGACACCCCTGTCGTGTGCCATTCTGAATCCTGAATGGCTTGGACTTTATCGAGGGGCCCATAACATAAGCTTGGGGATCGCAGTACAGAGCCATCACAGAGTGCCTATATGATCCCTGCAGGCCGAATATCTCCAAAGTTTCTTTTAGAAAGGTCCAACTCACCCGATCGAAGGCCTTTTCGGCATCTAATGCCAAAAAGGCAGATGGTACTTTCCTACGATTGATTTCAGAGATCAAGTTTATCAGTCTACGTGTGTTATCTTCCGTAGTTCTACCATAGATGAATCCCGTCTGGTCTGTGTACACCAAGCTTGGAAGTATTGGACCCAGACGAGACGAGAGCATCTTTGAAAAGATCTTTATATCATTATTAATTAGGGAGATTGGTCTGTAGTTGCTTAAAATTTGCAGGTTTTTCCCATCCTTTGGTATCGGGATGATAGCGGCCTGCAGCATCTCTGATGGAAAGGTATTACCTTCTTTAATATAGTTAAACACCCTGAGAAGTATCGGGGAGATCCATGGGTCCAGTATTTGGTAGAATAAAGCAGAGTATCCATCTGGACCCGGGGATTTCCCAGATTTAAGGCTCTGCACTGCGTCCTTCACCTCTGCCAGGTCGAAAGGTAGATTCAAGTTTTGTGCTTCTGCGTCTGTGATTTTCGGAAGATTAAGTCTTTGGAGATATACCCTAGTCTGGGAGGGTGTCTTGGGAACCTCTTCTAGATTATATAATGAGTTATAATAATCCCTGAATGCTGTGCTTATTTGAACAGGGTCTCTGTATGTTTCAGGGCCCACTTTCAAATTTGTTATTCTTTTTTGTTTTTGCTGATTATTTAATTTCTTTGTCAAATTTTTATTGGCTTTATTATTTGAATAATACCATTTTTTTTTCTTATAAAAGATTGCTCTAATATAGTTTGAGTTCATCTTCCCCCTGATTTCCTCCTGAATATGGGCAACCTGTCTCGCAAGGGCCTCTGTTGGTGAGACTTTATTCACCGTAGTCTTCTGAGCTAGCTCAATATATAAATCCGATAGAGTCTTTCCATTCTGTTTTCTCCAGTATACGTCTGAGCTGATCAGATAACCCCTGAGTACACACTTTAATGCGCACCATAAGGTGATTGGCGAGACAGAGTTATCGTCATTTATTTCTAAGAATCGTTCAACCTGGGAGCGAAGATCCTTAATCTGGTCCTCCGTTCTCAGATTGAATTCATTCAATCTCCAGTTATTCCTCCTGGGCTGCCCTACTGCATCATCAACCTCTACATACACTGGCGCATGATCTGACCACACTATCTCCCCTATAGAAGAGGAGCGGCATTTCCCCAAGTCTGTATCCTTGACAAAAACTGCATCGATTCTGGAGTATGACATATGTGGGGGTGAGAAATACGTAAAGTCCTTCTCCATAGGATGCTGGACCCGCCAAATATCGTACATATTATTGGTGTATAACCACTCAGTTAATTTTGTTGCCATAGAGTTAATCTTTGGATCTAAGGTTTTCCCTCTGGGGAGACTTTTATCAAGTGCTGGGTCAGAGACGCAATTCATGTCTCCAGCTAGAATTATCATACCCTTTCCTATCTGATCCAATCTCTTCCCAATAGTTGCCAGAAAACCCGTTGGGGATTCATTAGGGGCGTAAACATTGACTAAGGTATATAGAACACTATTCAGTTTACAAAGAAGAATAAGCGATCTACCCCCCGGGTCAGCTTCATGATGAATATATTCAAAGTCTATAGAGTTCGATATGAAAATGGCAACCCCTCTTTTCCTAGATTGTGGATAATTAGAAACATATACCTCTGAGAATTTCTGATACCTCCAAAGTGAATGTCCCTTCTGATCCCAGTGTGTTTCCTGGACAAACCCTATATTTATCTTTTCTTTACTAAACATATCGTATAAATATTTACGCTTCTGCGGAGAGTTCAAACCCTTCACGTTGATTGTCACGATCTTAATTGTCATCTAACTTCGTCCGCCCCCACCCCCCCCCCGAGACATCCCGCCGGTGAGCTACATAGGTCCCAAAGAGAACAGTCATACTTCCATACATACTCACACCTTTCACTCCGGTGAACTAGTCACACTATATTTAGCTCCGGCTCACAAAAAGAGAAACTGGGCTAACTAAGTGCTGGTGTAGCGGAAGGTTTAATCTAATCTATTGCAGTGTAATATTTGGCCATCGTGAGGACCCCCGCTATAACTCCCCTCACTGCTAGTCTACCTCATCTTGAGTTATTGAGAGTATTCTTGCTTCCCCTGTTTCCCCTATCCTCCCTCCCTCCCAAAAAAAAAAAAGTTCCAATTTCTTCAAGGCACTTATCATGTTATATTAAGGTAAAGTAGTAGCATACTGATAAAAAGAAAATTCCATTATTAGTGACTTAATCTTCCGGGCTCTCCCATTCATATCACTTCAAGCTTTGAGAGGAAAAAAATTGTGCTATATATAGATTCCCCTTTCCCCATCCCTCCTCAGGCCTCCCCCCCTCTCCCTTTCCCACCCCCCTCCCTGCCTCCCCCTCTGTGACAATTGATTACACTCTATTCTTATTCTATTTTAAGTATCCATTATGCTTATTTATATTTCCTTGTGCTATCTTTGAAGTGCCTTTAAAGTGCCGGTGCAGTGCCTTCAGTATAGGTAAAATCGTGACTTTTTCCATTCCCATTGTGCTTTTATCCAAGTGGCCTGCCCCATTATAATCATAATGGTGTCAAAACAAGACAAAAAAAAAAAAAATACTGAGGGAAGAAATACGTCATAGGGGAGCGAGTATGGAATCCATCAACTATTATTCCATGGTCCTCAATCCTTTAATATGACTCCCAGACTTGTCAGTCTCTCCTTCGCTTCTTCTGAATCCTTACAGTAGTATGTGGTTCCACCATTCGAAAAGATTAGAGCGGTTGGGAATCCCCATCTATATTGAATTCCTTTTTCCCTTAGCTGGAGACAAATCTCGTGGAAACTCCTTCTGTTCTTTCTTGTTGTCAGGGAAAGATCCGCAAAGAGCAAAAGGCCTTGAAATCTTCCTGTTGGAGGTTTAATTCGAATCTGTCTCATTAGCAAATCTTTCAGATAGGTGTTGTGAAAACAGACAATGACATCTCTAGGTTTATCCTGGAGTCTAGGATCTCTTGATTTAGCGAGTCTATGGATTCTTTCGAAGGGATATTTAGTATACTTCTCTTCTTCGACATATTGTGCCAGAAATTCTGTGCAGTAGTCATACAGCTGTTCTGAGTTGATATCTTCTGGGATGTTTCTGAGTTTAAGGTTTCTCCTTCTGCTCCGGTCCTCCAGGTCCGTCAGTTTCTCTTCCATTTTTCTTGCTTCCAGCTTTAAGTTGACATTTTGCTTTTTCAGTTCCAGGATGTCTTCTTTTAATGATTCTATTTGGCCGTTCTGTGTCAGCAGAGTAGAATGTATTGCACTGATTTCGGTTTTCATTTCTTGAATGCTAGGCTTAATATCTGTACTTACTCTCTGGAAGAGATTTTCCAATGCTTGGTTCAAGATCTCCTGAGTGATTCCCGTCATAGTTTCCTCACCGGTGTCTGATCTAGATTTATCCGGGGAGGACAGTTGTTCTTGGTTCTTTTCCTGTTGAGTTGATCGAGGGGAGTAGTATAGGCTCATTGGTTTAAGAGATTTACCTTTCTCCTTCTCTGTCTTATCCTTCTTTGGGGCCATTTTGCTTTAAGTACTTGGATTATTTTTTGTTCTGCTCAATGCAACTATGTTGCTCCTTGTATTCAGCCAATGTAGATACCGGAGTTCTCTGAGCCCAGGTGAGGTTTTGTCCTATATTTCTTTGTTTTGCTCGGATCTTCCTCCCTTTTTTTTTTTTCCTTTCTTTCTTTTCTTTTGACTTTCCCTTCCTTTCCTTTCCCTTCGGTCTTTCCCCTCTCTCTCACCTTATTTTCCCTACCATCTGCTTTCAACAGATATACCGGGGTCTTAAAGTGGGATGGGGGATCCTTCCGTCAGTATAGCTATGCGGAAAACTTAATCCTACTGGATTCTTTGCATTAGCTCTCAACTTTTGCTTCTTCTTTTAGCTCGTTTTCGCCTTCCAGTGTTCCTCTCTCTCTCCTTCCCCTGTTCTCTCTCCTTCCTTCCCCTCCTTTCTCCCTCCTTTTGCTTTCACTTTCAATTTTCCTTTCGTTACCTTAAGAGGCCCGAAGGCTGACAAACATGCAGTTTTATGTGTACAGGATTATGACAATAGTTAACAATCAGTTCCATAGAGTGTGTGCACCAACAGGTATTTGTTAATAGAGTTTACCTCGAGATTCACACCTTTAATACAAGTGTTCACTCAGACCATGATGTATCTGTGATTAGAATCTTTGTTTATAATGACCCAATAGTTGCCAAACGTTCATTTTGAGTATCTAGATTTTAACAGTAGGATACAATCCTTTCAACACCCCGTGGAGGTAGTCATAAACAGAGTATTTACCTTGTCTGTCACAGCTTTTGATAAGGATGATTATTTAAAGCTGATATGTTTTGCACATAAAGTCTTTTGTTCCTGATGGTGCACTGTTTGCCAAACATGCAATTTTATATACAGAAATTAGTAAGAGTAAATATCACTCAGTTCTGCCTACATGCAGGCATTTATAAGGAGTATTTATAAGCAGTACTTTGACCAGTCAGATTAAATCCTGTGGTTTCCTACTTACTAGGTGACTTTTTTTTTTTTTTTGCAACTCCTAACCCTTTCATCCACCTTATCAAATGTACCTTCGAGAGCCCTCCGTTGAGGAGCCCTCTAGTTGCAGATAGAAACAGCCCCGGTGGAGGAAAGAGCGAGAGAACTCCGAGTTCCTGTGGTTGTGAGTCTTTTCCGGGCGGACTGAGGACTGTGGAAATACAGCAGGGAGATCCAGGACGGGAATAGCGATTCTCCAGGCTGCCAATTCAGCGGACGAGGCAGACTAGCTGGATGCTGTGAAGCTATAAAGCTAAAAAGCCATCCGGGCGGAGGATGGAGGGATCAGAGCGAGCGTCCCTCTATGGCCGGTCCGCTTCTTCCCCACCGCTACACACACCCACGTGCACTTGCTGCGTGCTACGTCATCACGCGACGACGGGAAACTTACATATTAAGTCAAAGGAAGTCATAAATGGGAAACACCTCAGACATATAATAATTGCTCTTAATTTATGCATTTTAATGCCATTTTGCTAACACAATATACAGAACATTCCCAGTGAGAGCAGATTTTGACAGAAACTCTTTATATTAAATCTTAGAGAAAATGAAAGGAATGCCAACTAGGGTAGCCACCCAGCCATTATTTTACCAGCAAGTCGGTTCATAGTCGGTTTATGTTAAGTCTATGAAGGAAATAGCATGGCTGGTATTTTTTCAAAGAAAAGGTGGCAACCACATTGCCAACTCGGGGAATGTTAACCCTTTTGTGACAATGAACTTACCAGGTACATCACAAAAGAGCTGTCAGTTAATGACAGCTAAAGCACTTGGTATGTCCTGAGGTGAATCATGCATAGGCAGCAATCAACTGTTGTTGCCGATACTTAGCCAATGTTTCTATGATGACTTAAAATTGGGGCATCAAGCAACACCAATATGTGTCCCACCCAGGGCAATGCAATCGCTCCACGGCGTGACCAAGGGTTCCATATTAGATGACAGCATGCCCCTCCAATTTGGCACTGCCATGTAGTCAGATAACGCTTTCATCACTCAAATTTTCTCCTGAGGCCTGACTAAATTCATGTATGTACAAACGGAAAGAAGGCTTGGCACTCCAGTGTATATTCCAAAATGTATATATTTGCTTTATTCATGATGATAATCCATAATAAAATCTTCAAAGATCCAAAAATAGAAATAAGTAGAATAAAAGACTTCAGTGAACCGAAGCAGCACAATAAACCCCTTCATCTGTAAACGCCACCCCTTCCTCTTCTGGTCTCATCCATTATTTTTGATATCCACCTCTTCCTCTCTGTATATTTACCCACACCACACATGTAGATTTTGGTTGTGGTGGTGCTTAATGCCCAGTGGAGCCTACATATAAAAAAAAAACATCTGAAATTGTGTTCCGGTCCCTCTCCTGCAATACAAAGTATCGGGAGTTATAAAAAAAAAAGTGCAATCACTGTTATACATAACAACAAGTGATTTCACCTTTTTATAAAACTCCCAGCACTTTGCAGTATGTGACTTAGCATTTCCAGTTTTGCCATTGTTTTTTTCTGGACACCTATTAGTTTTTCATGCTGCCTTGCAGTATATAGAATTATAATGTGTTCGGAAACAAATCAGTCAATTAATGTGATCCATTCTGGATGCACATGATATTCTACCTACTGTAAAGCAGCATGCAAAGCTATAGTTTTCATTATGGCTACTTACTTAAAAAACGTAAAAAACGTACTTAAGACAAAATTGTAGTCATATTATATTGCCATATCATGCTTAACCCACCACTATTCCAAAGTATTCCAATATTGGGGAGTCCTAGACACAAAGCACTTTTGCTTATGTAAAGTTTAATTTCTTAAATTATATTACTTACCAGGGAACAAAGACTTTTCTATTTTACATTTAGAAAGCCACTTCTGCAATGTATAGGTTTCACTAGACATGATTTATAGAGCACCTCTGATGGGGAGTAGTGCTAAACCCAAAGCCTGGGTTTGTGTTTGTTTCAAATACACAAACACAATCCAAAAAAGGAGGCAATAAATGGAACTAGAATTTATGATAAGTGGGTGCTGCTGAAATGACAAATAGTTTGGGCAATCTACAGAGATCAGCGCACTCACATTAAACAGGTTAATAAACTATAGTTTCCATTAAAGGGACACTACCCCTTACATAAGATGTAACTAGATTACCTGTGCATTGAAAACAAACACATATGTAAGACATATGTGACTGAGTTTTTTCTTTTCTATGTTTAAATTAATTGCATATAAAAGTAAAAATAAAATTAGGTGTCTATTTCAAGCATCCATTTTGAGAATATTACCCATGATGCAACATTCTCTAAAATCTTCCAGAAAGTCTCACTTTACAACTGTGGGCAGAGCCTCCATGATGATGTCATAAGATACCCCCTTGCTCTTTTACTGGCTACTATTTATCACTAGTGGGTAGGACTAGGTGGCTGTGTACAACTTTTTGACATGCCTTCTAAAACACAAAGAGAGGAGATTAACCTGATCAAACAGGATCATAACTCTGCCCCCTTGTGATGTAATCGTTATATTACCCTCCCATTCAATGCAAGTCTATGGTCAGAATTCAGACTTATAGACTGCATTCTGTGTCCCAGCCCCAAAGTGAGATACTAGTGCTCTAAAGTGACCCAAAAACACTATATTTCACTAAATAGCAGCACCACGTCTCACTTGTTTAGTAAAATATTTCATAAAATCAAATGAAATCAACAATGCAAAATAAAAAAATTAAACCCTTTGAATTTGAACCCTTGTGTCTCTTTAAGGCTACTTAAAAACACTCAGGATTACAAAATTGGAAATTTAGTCCCATTATATTGTCATATCATGCTTAATGCTTAACCCACCACTATGCAAAAGTGCTCCAATAATAAGTCAGGTGAATGCTTACCTTTTTTTGGGATTTTGTTTTTATATTTGAAGCTGTAACCAGGTTTTGGGTTTAACACTCCTAATCATCACAGGATCTCTATAAATGATATCCAAATCTATAAATAGCAAAAGTGTCTGTGTATATGTAAAATAAAAAGGCCCTTTGGTTCCTGGTAATTAATAGAGTAAGAGATTAAACTCAATATTAGCAAAAGTATTTAGTGTTATGGACCCGCTAATATGGCCATATAATTTGATTAAATATCCAACTGTTATCTTAGAAAAGTGTTTAAGTAGCCTTAATAAAAACTATAGCTTTAAATGTTGACATCTGTTTAATGTGAATGTGCTGATCTCTGTGGATTGTATAAAACTATTTAGTCATTTCAGCAGTACCCCCTTATTATTATAATAATTTTTAGTTCAGGTGAGTGCTTCCCTTGTATTCTGTTTATATAGGTGTGTATACATTTCTGCGGCAGAGTCTTCTGATCTGTCAGCATTGAGTATATTACATGGCAGCCTTTGTAAAGGCTGCACTTGGAGGCAGAGGGGTCGATACCTGCCTCCCTCTCCAGTGGGTAGAGGACTGCCCTGGTTTTGGTCACAGTATGCCAGCTATGGACCAAGCAGTTATATACAATACATAGAAATCAGCACACTCACTTTAAACCGGTCCCATGAGTTAAAGACCAAATCTTGTTAGCTGGGCTTATATGACTCATGTGTAAATAAAGAATGAACTCACAAACAACTTTTGTGTAAATAACCACGTTGGAAAAATTCTCTAGTTAAACTCAAAACTAAGTTTCTTTAGTTACCAATATAAGTGGTAAGACTCCAAAGGTTATACAATTATTTTTTCCTGCTTAGGTGTCAGGGCCTTAAGGTGCCGCAGCGGAGTGGGGGTGGGGGAGCGCCAAGGAAAAAAAAATGCAGGTAAAGGCACTGGCTGGGGAGATGATCTCCCCTCACCAGCCATCTACATGGCCGGAGTGGAGGACCTTGGGAGGGGGTGGATCTCCCGGGTTCGAGGTCCCCCCCCCCCCCCCCCAGGAAGCAGAGCAGCGTCTGCTTCATGGGGAGCCGAGCAGCATGTAAAACACACATGGAGCTCACTAAGTGCTGCTCGTGCTCCCCGTATGTAGTGATGATGCAGGGATAACCGGTGAGATCTGCCCCCTCCCAGGATTCGTCCATTAAGAATAGGAAAGGGAAAAATCAGAGGAGGGGGAGAGAACAGGGAGGGGGGAGAGAGCAGAAATTGGGGGAGGAGGGGGGGGAGAGAAAATAAATTGGAGGACGAGGGGGAGAACATAAATTGGGAGAGAGAACAAGGGGAGAACATAAATTGGGGGAGGAGGGTGGGAGAGAACAGGGGAGGGGAGAAAACAGAGGTGTGGCATAGTTGCCAACATTGGCCATATTTCCAGGGACACATATGTGTTCCACATGCTGCAGACAGAGCATGCAAAGTGCAGCCCGGCAGTATGTAGGATGGATATACGCACAGACAGAATCCAATTAATTCATCATGGTAGGTCCTATGAGATCTCCACCCTGATTAATTAATTGGATTGTGCCTGTGCTTATATTGATCCTACATATTTCCAGGCTGCACTTTGCATGCTCTGTCTGCAGCATGTGGAACAAATATGTGTCCCTGGAAACATGACCAATGTTGGCAACTATGGTGTGGTAGAAGGGGGAGAACCGAGATGGGAGAGAGGGATAGAGATATGGGGAGGGAAAGAGATATGGGGAGAGGGAGGATAGATAAGAGATATGGGGAGAAGGGTGAAGAGGGAGAGTCAAGGGATATGCGGGGAGAGTCAAAGGATATGGGGAGGAAGTGGGGGTGTAATGGGATTTTAGTGAGGAGGGGGGGGGCACCAAAATGCCCTTTCGCCTGTGTAGAAAAAAATCCTTCCACCTGCCCTAAATACATACCTCTCTGTTTCTTTGCCAGGAGATTATTGCTGCTTTGGTGATGGTAGAGACCGAGCTTATTGCCCCTCTACAAGTGCAAATAGTAACCCCTTGATTGGAGTAAACTCTGGATGATGTTTTCTGGACTTTTGCCAACTTTAGGCCCCGGCTTCGGCTTAGTCTGCGATCACGGAGTTTCCTGGATAACTCCTGGGGACAGGAAAGTTCAGGGATTGCAGGTAAAGGCTAGTAAATTGCAGAGTGGGATGACATTAGGGTATGTTCCGCTTTATTTAAATAAGTTACTTTGAAAATTAGAAAGATTGGAGAAAATGTCTTGTAACCATTTATTCTTCTGCAGGTAAACAGTAAAAATATAGCTTTACTGATTAAATTATAACATATCAAACATATATATGAACAGACATAGTGAGGCAGGCATATGTGTATAAATGAGTGTTTATCCTCCTGTATTCAAATAATCAGAATTATATAAAGTTTAGGAACATTCTCATAAGACTACATAATCTATCATGAGACAAACTACAAATAACATCATCTCTTTAATAATCATACTGGGAATTTGTATGGGGCATTATACTGCAGGCTAGTTACTTGTCACACTGTGTGCTCTGGCAACAGTGCTGCTATAATGGCTGGCTGGCAATCATTTAGATACAAATGTGTTTGTAAGGGAAAGAACAGTGATACAATATAAATACATAACTCTCAGTATTGTTGCTGTTAGCTGCAGACTCTGTTTATATCACCTTATTTCACACTTAATTGATATACATATTTGTTTATCATTGCAGCAGTGTCCAGCCATCTGCATCTGTAATGCTATTAAGCTGTGAGTCTCAGGATACCGGAGAGCAAGAACATAGAAAATAGCCAAGCCGAGGTCAGAATACTCTAGAACAGGAACGTAGAAAATAGCCAAGATGAGGTCAGGATACCGGAGGTCAGAGTGGTAAGAACAAAGCCAAAAATCTGGATACAGGAGTTTAGAAGTGCCCACAGTGGGGAAGGCCAACATGGAGGTTGGCCTCCATCGCAAGCTGCACACACTCCAGCGGCATGTGGCAGGTAAGGGAGGATGCCGTCGGATGGTAGCATGGGAGCAGCGGTGGTGATTATCATAGGATAATACATTTGCAAAAAGCATTATTTTAAATCCATAATTTGTTTTTCAAAGTCCATCTGTGATGAACAATTTCTGTGAGCTCTCTGGAATTTGCCCAAAGGAATATTTTTAGGTGGCAACAGTACAGCACAGCAATAAAATGTCTGATAGTTGAGAAGGTTTCATTTAATTTGATGAATAGGCTCCATGCGCATATGGCGAGTGCCGGCCACAAGACTCTCCCTGGGGCTCCGGATCCTGAGCGGGGCGGGTGCCTGAATCAGGGTTGAGGTGGCAGAGCCACTGGAGGAGGACATTAAATGGCCATCTGTACCTGGGGGTCAAGCCTTCCATAAGGGGGTGACGGAAGATACTGGCGTCCCGGTCCGCTCAACGCTTCCCTCACAGCCGCGGACCTGCACCGGGAGACAGACAGAACAGGAAGGAGGTAAGTACTGGGGAAGGGGGAGGAGGGGCAAACGGGCATTACGCTGGTATACTGAGGGGCAAAATCCTGGCATATTGAGGGGCAGAATCCTAGCATATTGAGGGGCAGAATCCTGGCATATTGAGGGCAAAAGAATGGCATATTAATTGACCAAAATAATGGCATATTGAGGGGCAGAAACCTGGCATATTGAGGGGCAAAATCCTGGCATATTGAGAAGCAATATCCTGACATTTTGAGGGGCAGAATCCTGGCATATTGAGGGGCAGAATCTTGGCATATTGAGGGCAAAAGAATGGCATATTGAGGGGGAAAATACTGGCATATTGAGGGGCAGAAGCCTGGCATATTGAGGGGAAAAATCCTGGCATATTGAGAGGCAATATCCTGGCATTTTGAGGGGCAAAATCCTGGCATATTGAGGGAAAAAATCCTGGCATATTGAGGGGCAGAATCCTGGCATACTAAATGGCATATTGAGGGGCAAAATACTGGCATATTAAATGGGGAAAGAATGGCATATTGAGGGGCAAAAGACTGGCATATTAAATGGCAAAAAAATGGCATATTGAATGGCTAAATACTGACTTATTGAGTGGCAAAATATTACTGGCATACTGAGAGGCAAAATATTACTGGCACATTGACCAACTGTTCCCAACCACCCCCCATATTACACTAGACCGGGATAACATGCTTGTGAATGTCCTGCCCGAATGTCCCTGGTGGCAAGGGGGGGGGGCAGCCGTAGGATGTCTGCATGATACGCGCAGACATCCTCCGCTGCTGCCTTCATCATAAAAGTCCCGGCGGTCTTGCCGGGCGGCAGGGGAGGATGTCTGCGTGCATCACGCAGACATCCCCTGGCTACTTGAGAGGGGAATCCAGGTCACCTGCAGCTCTGCGGGGGACCTAGATCCCATTCTTATAATCTGACCTCGATTTGTGGTCAGATTATAAGATGACCTCGAATGTAAGACGAGGGGTCTTTTTCAGAGCATTTGCTCTGAAAAAACCTTGTCTTGTATTTGAGCAAATACTGTAGTAGATATGTGCACACTCTTCTCAGAGAAGGAAGTGTAATAGAATGATATGCATTCACTAAGCCTGTGAAATAGTAATGTCCTGTAATAATGCAATATATGAAAGGGCAGCATGACAACAGGTTGGTGATGCAGCCTCATCACAAGTCTGTCAGTCATAGGCCCTCGGCCAGTAATTGCCCTTCATGGGCGGCCGTTCCTCCCCCCTTGGGGGCTGGGCAAAACCTATATAAACCCTTGCGGTGGTTTTGCCCAGCCTCTTTTCTGCATTATAGAAATCAGTTCCCTCCAACCCATCCCTCTTTGTCTTGTCTTTGTCTATGTCATTGTTGTGAGGGCAGGGGGTACCCGAGGTATGACGTCAGTGCAGGGGGTTGGCTGTCTTGGGTATGGCCAACCCGGGAGGCAGTAGCTCTGGGAGCTAGCTGCACGGACTCCCCACGGGCTGGTCCCTGGGGAGTGAATATCAGGTGGCTACCGTGCAGGGGCATTGACGCCGGTAGACTGATATTTTTTGGTTATGCCTACGTCCGATCCTCGGGTACCTAATCCTAGATATGCTACCGCTTAGTGGCATATACATGTGGTATTTCACAAGATGGTGTCCTTTGTACATGGTATGTATATGTTATATGTGTTTTCCATGGTTGTATACGTTTTTAGTATACGTTTAAGTTGATTAGTTACTGATAATAATACAAAATCTTTGTTACAGTATTTCTTAATAAATACTGTGACCTTCATATCCAGTTTGTTGTCCGTGTCTTTTCTTGGGGGGAGGTTGCGTTAATTCGCCATACCTTGGTCAAGTGTGTATCATGTTCTGCTGGCTCTTCAAATGGAATCCTGTCATTGCAACATTTAGCAAGACATGCTATTTTATATTTTATATTTCTCTTGTTTAAGTATGTCCTGGGGACCCAGTCCAGAATAGAATTACACAGTTACACATTTAACAGTAGATTAAAATAAATACATACATACATGCATGCATGTTGTATTTGCTCGAATATAAAAAGAACCCTGATTATAATAAAAAAAAAAACTAAAAGCCTGAATAGAAGACTACCCTATAGGAAAACATTTTTTAACTTGTATATATTCACATGTAAAAAAAATGATATAGAAAAAATGCATTTCTTGTTTTTATTTCCTTTTATGTGCCAATGCTCCCTCTTCATCATTGATCATTAACAAGTCACTAGTTGCATTTCTAGAAGAAGATGCTTTGCAAATTAACAAGTCACATAACTACAGTAACATAACAATGATTTGCATATAGGGTTGCCACCTGGTTTGTATTTTATCAGAGACTGATATCATTTTCTCTATATATCAATGCAACATTCATTTAATAGGCTTTGTTTAATGTAGCTTTTACTTTTACTGTTTTGGCTGGACATTTACTTTAAGCAAAACTTTACTAATCACTATTTTGTACTGTCTAAGGTCAATAGGATAATATTATTAAATTATACTATTCATTAATGATTAGAATAGGTGTCCACTATTATGGTTAATGATTTCCTTGCTTATAAATCCATAGGCACTGCATTGGTTTGCAAATCCAATCTGTTAATGTGGTTTCACTTTTCTCAAGTGTTTTAAAGCATTTTCCAAAAAAAATAATAAGATACTACATTTGTAACTGAACATTTTTAATGTAAAATCAAAAAGCAGGACAAAATAAATTTGCAATTACCAAGGTTTATTTAAAATCAAGATTCATAAAACAATGTAATATAGCATAGATTTATTGTGAAAAACAAAAAATGTACATGTACATTTATGTTAAAAAACAAACATGTTCTGCATGAAATATACTTCATATTCAGTCTTTGAATTACACTATAACTAACAATGTAGTCAATGTATGTATACATTCTATAAGTAGAATCCTTTGACATAAACAAATTCAATTATTAAAACTATATTTTTGCACTGGAATAAAGAGGATCATTACTTTTAAAACATGGAGTCACTTATTGATTGTCAGTATTTTGTGTTGCCATTTGTTCTTTGTTGATATGGTGTTAGGAAACATGAAAGGGATTGTTTGACTGCTGGAAAAATAAAGCAAGGCTCAAACTTGGTTATAGTCAAACATGTGATCTACTGATTTGTATTACTCCAAAGATTCAGACTTGCAGGCCAGGACACAATAATGTTTGACAAGAAGCTGCAGGACAGCTGAATCTGACTCTTCTCTGAGAATGTCACGAAACCTGTAGGAAGAGGTTTGGGTCAGTATAATCTGAACTACAATACGTAAAAGAGTCAGCGCACTCACATAACAAGTGACATCTTAAAGCTAAAGTTTGTCAAAATTACAAAAAAATCCCCAGTCACAAATGACCATCTCATGCTTAGCCCACCACTGAAGCAAGGTACAATATTGGTGGATCAAGACACTAAATATTTAATCTCTTCAAAAATACATTACTTACAAGGGACCAAAAGCCTTTTAAATTTCATACAAACTGAGACACTTCCAATATATAAATAAATTAGGCTCCTATTTATAGGGCACCTATGATGGGTCGGTGCTCAACCCAGAAGCCTGGTCAGGGCTTCAATTATTCAAAGCAATAAATAAAGGGAAGCACAAAAAAACCCTAAACCAGCATAATTATTAAATGGTGCAGTGGAAATGACTAAAGTTACATACAATACATTCAAATTTCAATTAAGTCCACTGCTGCATAAAACGAAATGCTGTGCATAGCTGTTGGAATTATTAATAGGATAGGTTTATCATTCATTTTTCATGTCAGTCCTAAAGTTCACTTAGCTGCTCAGGCTTTCTAGCACTTTTCAGATACATACAAGCAGATCAGCCAAGAAGACTGTCTTTGTGGAAAAACCTACCTTTATGTGCCCTTTAAGTCCATGACTAAAAATGTATTTATGAAACATACAAGGTAAGAACGACAAATGTGTCACGTGTATAAGGGAGTCTTGGAGTCAGGGGATACTAGATACAAGTTATGCTGGATGACCACCACCTCAGGATGAGCCATATACATGAAGAGATTGTAATGGCTCATAAGCCAACGACCACAGTGAACAGTCAAACGCCAACAAAGCTCCTGCTCCACAGACATAATTGTTTAAATACCTATGATCACACAGGCCAAACTTAGTCATGGGAGAAAAATAGAAAAAGGACAAAGACAACAATTACATGGTCTAGATACCAGATTGTTGTTACTGCGGCCTACGAGGTCTACAATATGTCGACTGTGACACTCAGCCGAACTGAAACTGAAGATTCATTGGGGGGCACGGACACACATAGCTGATCTGTTGTGCCTAGAATTTAAGATGCCCCAGTGACTAAATCAGACCTGCGAAATCTTTATGTAGATATACAATAGTCGATCCAGTCCGACACAGCTACATCACGTCTACAGACGAGATATCGCATCACTGCAAGCGGAGGTCACTTCTTTGAAAGCGACCGTCTAGGAGCAACCCTACGTCAGAGGTTGCCTAACCGCCAGATAGACTGATATTGAGAGTCACCAAACAGCATCAAATCGATGTATATCAATGGAATTTTACTTTGACTTCCTTACCTGTTTTTTTTTTTAAATCTTAAATGCACCTGTGGCTTATGCCTGCTCTGCAGGGTAATCCTCCCCACACACACATAACGAGGTGACACAGATCTCCCCCCCTACCCACCCAGTGCAGAGGCATTTTTTTTTCTGGCTGTCTAAAGTGTGCTCAAGAGGCAGGTCTTTTTTAGCTGCTCCCTCACGAGCCTCAGGTGCCACCTCTCTTGGCAGCCCCCTTTCCCTGTAAGCTATTTTACCTTCTCCATGGTTTTCTTACCTCCCATCTCTTTCCTCTTTTCAACACTTTTTTTTTCCTTTTACATGTTTCCTCTTTTTCTTTTTTTTTTGACTTGTTACCTAGTCTTAATTATACATAAATGAATGTTAAATTTAATAGATTTCTATGGCCTCTTGAATGGACCCAGGCCGAGTTCTGTTGTTAGTCTATGAGTTTCTTCACCCAGGTCTCTTGTTCAGTTATTTGGTCAACATTTCACCCAGTTATAATAGTGATACACTACACTGAACCCATTCCCTGTCCATATGGAGCCATCTTTGATCAGTTATATAGTGAATAAGAATATCCCACTAATTTTGGCCGTAATACATTTATTTTTTGAATACTTTCACTCTAAATTTTTTATCTTTTTAAAATATGAAATTAATCTGTATAGTCAAATTTGACAACTATTGTATGTGATATTAAATGAATCAATTAAAACAACAAATTATTGAAAACAAAACATAGTCTTAGCAGCTTGACTTTCAGCAATTAGTAACATGGGATATAAATGGGAAGTCAAGACTACAGAGCCACACTAGTACGTGGAGAGTCCAAAGTACAAGCCAGCAAGCCAGAATCGTGGGCATAATATATAGTATAAAGGTGGTTGGCATATGGCGCAGCCCCTTGCCCTGGTGATATGTGGGGGACCAGGTGAATCTTGCGCAAACCCCAGGCATTAAGTGGTGGGCCGGGGCATATTGCATAGCCCACGGCCTGGTATTAAAGGAAGAGGCAGCTGGCATATTGCCCAGACCTTGGTAATAATTAAGATTGGGAAAGTGGGCAGGGGAATCTTGCCTGTCCCCTATATTCATTAATATTTAAAGGGTGTAGTGGGGGCAACTTGCACCGCTCCTGGCCTTGGTAATTTTACGGAACCAGGGGCATCTAGCGCAGCGCAAGCATTAAAGAGATCGGCCAGGGGCATGTTGCTTAGCCACCTGCCCATTATTATATGGGGCAAGGGCATCTTCATATTCAATAGAGGACTGGGAGCCATTTATACATGCCCCTCCTTTATTTGTGTTTATGTGTTTTTAGGTGTTTGTTGTAATATTGTTATTACAAGTTTTGGTATTATAATGCAAATTATTTATATCTTTTGGGGTGTCATTGCCAAGTTAATGTGAGTAAGGGGTGGGGTCATGTTATATTAGTCAATGACAGATGATGTTATTTTAATAAAAGATATGGTCATATTTAATAAGGGTAAAGCCATAATTATTTTCCAAATCTGGTGTCTGTCTTTAGTTGGGATTTGAAGGGGGACATTAACCCGAGAATTGACTATACCCTAGTCAAGTATTCAAACTATGCTTATTATTTAGTTAATAGTAAACTACAGGGGGCAGACAACTCTTACGCTTGTATTTTGTGTTTAGCCTTTAATATGGCATCTCTTTTCTATACTTCACCTCTTTTCAATATACATCAGGAATTGTTTGGCCTCCTTTTCACTGTGCTCCAGGAAGTTCTGATACATGTAAAATGACTGGATTAATCCCAATATATTCGCCATGGACATTGGAAACACGACAGGAATATCAGTGACCCTGAAAGAAAAGTGAAGAAACCTGTGGCTATTGTACTATTGGTAAACATTTTCAAGAGTGTATTTGCATGAATAATTTAATTAGGGTTGTTTTTGTTTATGAATAAGCCTGTGTTTCTCCATTAAAGGTCATTTTGCTTTACCCAAAATAACTAGGAGTTGTCTGTGTGATTGGGAAAATACGGACTATGTCGCTTTTAGTTTTGCAAAGGAATGCTGTACACTGGTCTAGTAGGAGCTAGAAGTTATTTTGCCAAGAAGGGAAAGGATCAAACCAGTTAAGATGCTGAGTGGCTGACTGTGTCTAGTCAGACCTGCAACAACTATGTAGAATTTTGAGATTTAGGCATAGTTTTACCTCAGGAATTAGCAAGGATGAGGAGGTTTATAATTCAATGATACCTGGGAATTTATCCAAAATAGCATAATACATAGAAAAAGGACATGGATTTAGTCAGTTCAAAGGGCAAACTCTGCATACATACTATGGAGAACGCCCATCCTGTCAAACATGAATATTACATTTCTTATTAGTGTGGAGCAGGCTTTTGCTGTAGTGTCCTTTGGAATACTTTATTTTTATGTCCTTCCTTTTTTAAGTAAATACTTTTTTTTTTTATCAATGAGTATTGTATTAAATCCAAACTGTGCACCATATTCCTGTCTTTTTGATTCCTATAATATTTTATTGCTTTCATTTACAATAACTTTAAGAGCACTCCCACCATGTTCCTGAAATCTACATTATCTCTCTGAAACATACTGTGGAAGAGAACACTCCAATAGTAGCAACCATCCAGTTGAATAAAGATGCCCAATATGGCTGAAGATGGAAGAGCTCCGGGCATCCTTAATTTCAACACACCACACAGGCAGGTAAGGCCACCTGTAAATGCTTTGTTGAATATGATTGAAAGAACCTATTACTCCAAATGACTGATAGAACCCATGAGATGCCTGGGAGAATACCTACTGCTGCCATAGGACCCGAGAGACTGGGAGGGGACATTAGGACATGAGCAAAAACACAAGAACATAACACCAGCAATGAAAACCATATACTTACCACTTCTTGTCTGCTAATGGCACAGCATTAAACACATCCCTGTACTGGGACAACATAATACCAGTGTTTTTGTTTCCATATTTGGAGATAGTGTCTGACACCTAAAAAAGGTCAGCATAAGACAAAAAACACATGTAAACATTTATTAACACGCAAAACAGACACAAAACTCTCTCCTCCCCAATCCACACCTGAACATCCTCTAGGTTAAGTCATTTATCTCCTTTAACAAGACATTTGTTCTTACACAACATTACTTTAACTGATAATGCCTGAGTTTTGTAAATTTCATAATGGAGAACTGACTAGAGATGGGCATTTGTTTCAGATGAAATTCATTCCTTATTTTCGTTATATTCATTCATACGAATGTAAAATAATTCACCTATTGGAGAATTCGGTTCAGTCTAATTAATACAAATTTCATTCGAATTTCATTCAAATTTTATTAGAATTTCGTCCCCTTCCTTATGCTATTGAGCTGTTGAAATTCGAATTCATCCGAATTCCCCAACTTTATACTATGAATTGAATGAACATAGGTGAAATGTTCATTCATACGAACTGAATGGTGAAATGAATGCAGCAATGGAGGAAAATGGCCTCACTTCAATAGTATAAGGTTGGAGAATTCGGTTGAAAGAGTCGACATTTTTGTATTTCATCCCTTACCTATGCTATTGAGCAGTTGAAATTTGGCTCTAGGTGGTTGGGAAATTCGGATATAGAAGCTTATGGACATCACTTTGTTGAAACCAAACAAGCAGAAACATAGAAAGTAGAAATGTAGTGGTGTATATATAAACCCAAAAGTGTGATTAAAATAATATTATTAAAAGAGTATAATTTTTTTTTGATATGTTGCATATTAAATTTTAAAAAATAACAGGAAATGGGTTTGTTTGGTTTTTTCCCCTGACCCTTGCTGTCATTCTCTGTACTTCACAATCAGTATGTGAAGTACAGGGAGTGAATTTAAGGCAAACTCATGTAGATTGTATTACTGAGAAATTGGATAATTATGGATGTGAAATATAAACTTTTTTAAAATATATTACATGCTAAAAAAGTGTATAAATTTCCCATCTATAATTATCAAAATGTTTAGTAATACATTATACAAAATGGACAAATACAGACAGACACACAGTATAGATTTTTTTAATCAAACTGAAAGCAATTCCCCTACGTTACACTAGTAGTATGTCTGAAAGCTGTGGAATTCGTCCATTCATTCAATTCAGCTTTTAGGCTGTTGTGTCTAATGCTAATAGCATTGCAATACTAAAACTAAAGTCGAAATTGATACAAATTTGAGTCGAAATTGAGTCCATTGGGTCTATTGACTAAAATTCGAATTTGGAGGTCGACCTCCAAATTTGAATTTTATTCGAAATGTGTCAAAATAAAGCCGAATTGCTGAATGGACAGATTCCACTGATCAGATCAAAGTCATAAGACAGTCATTATTCATTTAGGATCAGTTTTCTTCTGCATAGCATAATGATATGCAGAATAAAAACTAATCTGATATGAATACTGAATGTCTAATTAATCTGTTCTGTGGAATTCAACAGTTAGGTAAATGCGTATGAATTTCGACTCTTTTTCACCTCTATTTCGGGTTATGTAATGCCAATAGCATCACATACAATAACTTAAGCCGAAACTGAGACGAAATTCGAATTCGAAATATCAGAATGGCTGTCAGCATCTGAATGGACGAATGGACAAATGATTTTCGTTCAGTTAGCATACGTTCATTCTGATTTCATTAGTTTATCATTTCGTTATTAGGACGAATGGACGAAAATTATATTTTCGTCCGAAAACTAATGCATATGTCTAGAACTGACAAAGGAATTTATTATTTAAAATGCGAGTTTTACCTTAAAGGTTTGCGTATTTACTGAGGCAAAACATGTTTAGTATTTGTGTAGTGCTGTTCATTGCAATTTAGATAAATGTTCAGTTATTTTGATTTTTTAGGTACAGCAGACCTGATCACACGTGTTGTGATTCAGTGGAAATAAGTGAATGCTACAGAATTGGATTAAAATCTGCTCATATTTGAAGCTGAACATTTCACAGCATTATTTGTTTTTTTTACCCCACATTTTGAAGCTGGCGTCCATCGGGGTAGATAAATTAGTAGCATTAAATTGGCAAATCATAACATCCTTTGGATGTTGGGAAAAAGTAACATCCCCAGGACATAATGGAAAAAAGAGAATATCTGAGTGTACATTTCCTGGTTAAAATCACTTATTTCTTGCATAATATGCATCCTTACCTCTCTCAGAAGAGATGTTAAAGTTGCTGAGTGATCACCATACTGTATCTCAAAAAATGGATAGAACCCATGCACAGCCAAACAGCCACTGGGCTTCAGAACCCGAACTGCTTCATGAACAAACCTGTCCACATTAAACCAGTGTGCAGCAAGCCCAGAATTCACAAGATCTACAGATGCATCTTTCAGTGGTAAGTTCTCAGCAGCACACAGTCTAAAAAAAACGAAAACAAACATTTCATAACATTTTATTCAATGGATCTGCTGCATGGGTATAAGGCATGATTGTAGTCATGTCATTGTAGTTTTGCTCCTTATATTGGTCAGTTTATTTGAATCACTCACCTGTAAGTTACATTTTTCTTTGAGACATAATGTTTGGCCTCCTCAAGCTGTGATTCACTGATATCTGCTGCCAGCACCTTCTGGAAGTGATGAGCTAGAGGCAAAGTATATCTCCCAGTCCCACAACCGACATCTACTGCCATCTCATTGGATTGACATTTCTGAAGAACAGACCATAATCATTTTTCCAATCACATGTTACTTATCAGATAACTATACCTAGAATGGCAGATGGGGGCGCCACAGGGTGCCTGAACACTTAACACTCGCCTTGAGTGTATCAGAGAGCTCCAAAGCCATACAAATCATATTGTGTTTTTAAAAATACAGTAAATGTGTTTATCTATTAGCTCTTGTAAATAAGGTGCATTATTGCAATTGTAAATGGTTTGCCAAATTACATGAATAACGCAATTGCCATAAAGTTACCTAAAACTGCCCTACACATATCTACACTTTCAACCACTCCCCAAAAAACAAAAGTGTCCCTCTTTGGCATTTTGAAATGTTGAGAGGTATGCAATAACATTGTGATGTTTTAACAAGTCATTACATCGGACAAAACTTTATGCATATTAATATGTGCAAAACAGTCTAAACATGAACCTGACATCTAAGGTGAATCTTCTGGATTGTTCCTTTAAACTCTTGCTCTACATGTATCCGTGTTTAAAATAAAACAATTGCACAACATTCTGTGATAGGTCACATTCAGTACATATGAGCTGCTTACCTCCTCCATGTATGAAAAAATCAGATTCTTGACCTCTTGTGAGGCTGGGAACATGTGGTTCTTGTACACAGATGAGAATGCTTTGATTTTAAACAAATTAACAGCCATCTAAATAGTAAATGATTGAGAGAGAAAAACATAATTTCAGTTAAAAGAAAGCAAACTACAAAAACATACAATGCTATATAATCATCATCATCATAATAAGAAGAATAATAATGTCTGGCCTTGTAATGGCGCAGTACTACAGTGTGAAATGCTATGTCTTCTTTGGAGGGCATTGAAAGTCTGCAAATATGTAGGCAAGTAAGATCATATAATTTCTAAAGTGAATGGTAGAGTTCATCATATTAAGGAACATTCCAACTGCTGTACTTCATTTGTTATATATGTTATTCAATTATGCATTGGTTTTCTTTCTAATCAAGTCACCAAACCAATTAATTAGGTTTGACCTTTCCACTGATTTGTTCTTATGTACTTAAATAGTCTGTTCGTCTATTTGCTTATTTCACTTATGATTAACCGTGAAGTCACGCGAAACGCATCAAGTGCAGTTTCTCCACACTGTTTTGTTGCTCTGCATATTTATTACTATATTTTTTTTGCCATTAAAACACCATTGTATTCACGGTACATCCAGAGTGACAGATGCTCTTTTCCTTTGTTTCACTGTCTGCTTTGGAGGGAAAGAACCGTTTATTCAGTTTTTATTAAAACTTTTGATTAAGAATTGTCTACTAAGGTTGTGCTGTGCGCTGCTTAATGTTATTTGGCACGGGGTGAAGTTGACAGCAGAGAGCAGCTATCAGCACTTGTTCCCCTCCCTCCCTATACAAATACATCAAACATATTTCTAGAAGGCTCAGAGATAAACCTCTGCATATGAAGAATTCAGAGAATCAGATTCCCTCTCTCCATGCACTGTAGTTCTGAGAAAGGGCTAATGACAAGTCCGAAAAATTATTATTTCTGCAAAAACTGAATAAGCATTTCACTACTATAAGCCTCCAAATCATGCCACCCCCTCCTATTTGAGATCTGCAATACAAAGCAGTTCACACAACACATCTGGACTCTCTTTACAAAAAAACACTAGGGCTATCTACAACTCTGGCCTGTGTAGCACCAGTCTATCATTTATACACAAAACAGAATACACAACGAAATTAGCTCATAACGCCACAGATTTATCCATATTGCATCAAAACACCTATCTAATACTACTTACAGGTTTATTCTCATAAATCCCATTACTTACATGGCACTTAACTTTTTCGTATGTTGCTATTTGCTTCAAAGTCCAATGTGTTCAGAAAGAAATCAGTTAGTTAATTAACGTATCAGCTATGGAGCACGTGTGTGGTAGCTATAGTTCGAAACCCAGTGGTGAGCTTACTATGATATAGGTCATATGGTGTGACTAAATCACCATTATTCCTCTAGGATATGAGCTTTTACAATAGATTTAGAAGAAATTAGTCATTTTTGCTTGTGCGCTGATATTTCTATATATTGAGTATAAATGTTGATCTGTTCATCAGCACACTGTATTAAACATGCCGGTTTAGAGTTTTGCTCCCCATTCCCTGGTTTCATATAACACCCTACCTACCCACAGGCGCCCTACATATTGCATCTAGTGTTGGAGTACTTTGATGCAATAGTTGGCTATGCAGGATAGGGCTATACGGTGTGACTAAATCTCTAATTGTTCCATCTATGATAGGTGCTTTTTAAATAGCTTTGACAGAGATTAGCAAATTTTGGTTGTGCATTGATATTTCTAGGATTTGGTATTTAACTCCTTGAAGTCAAGATATTCTCTCTTACCTTGGTTAATAATTGCTGATGAATCCTGTCCAGCAAATCAGGAGATTTAACTCTGGCTACAGACTTGCAACATGGTTTATATATGAGAAGTTATTAAAGGAATCTGCTAGAGTTTCAGTCAATTATCTAGAACGAGGCCAGTCTACTTTCTCATGGTAATTGGTTAATTGACTCTAGTTAATGGCTGGAGATCAGGTGAAATAAATCTGCCTTGTTTATCCACAACTGTGCTGACATCCTGGTTTATTCGGGGACACATAAAAAAATATGTTCAGAATCAGCAGAAAAATCCCAATGTAGGGAATGACCTGCAGGAGAGAAATAACTAAAACCCACTCCAGTCTAAATTACCCCCCCCCCCCCCCCCTGTTTTATTACTTGTACCCTAAGGAACTATTCATCTAAGTTATACTTCTGAATTGCTGCTTTTAATGTTTGTCCTGGTTCGGCAAGGGGTTAAGCACCCCAACACTAGCATAGACCCTAATCTAACTATAACCCTAGATCTTTGCCCTAGCTGCTAATCCAGTTGCCAGCACTAGCATTTTTTGAAATTTTGCTGACTTCCTCTAGTCTAGCAACAGACATTATTGATCATTTCCATTGCATTTCCCAGAAAGTTCTGTGCAGTTCCAAAGGTTATAAAATTATTTTTTCCTGCTTAGGTGTCAGGGTTGGAGTTTGGAGCGTAGGGCAGGGGATCTCTTGCCAGGCACCCTTACCAGGTGGGCCACATAAGTATATAGGCAGAGCACCCTGGTAAGGATAAGAGAACGAGAGTGCCACAATATAAATAAAAGGTAAATCTAAAAGCGCAGTTAGGAATAGTCCAAAAAATCAGGGCAGCAATTGGTCAAAAATAGTAGATCAAGCAAGGGTCAGGGTTCAGGTAAACGGGGTAAACCAGGAGACAAGCCAAAGGCAATAAAAAGACTGTAGCAAAGATCACAGGAAACTACCATCCAAGCACAAACAAGAACCAAAGGTCTGGGGCACTCTGGTACCAGTCTGAGGGGTTTTTATAGTGCTGTAGGTCTCCATTCCTCTGTTGGACAGTCCCTTTATTGGATGTCAGAGGGGTGTGCTTCTATAACACATACCTCTCTGTTTCTTTTCCAGGACATTATTATTGCTTTGGTGATGGTAGAGACAGAGCTTACCTCACTTCTCCAGGTGCAAATAGTCACCCCTTGATTGGAGTAAACTCTGGATGATGTTTTCTGGATTTTTGCAATCTTTAGGCCAGGGCTTCGGCCTAATCTGCGATCATGGAGTTTCCTGGATAACTACTAGGGTTGCCACCTTTTCCTCAAAAAAATACCGTCCCTGTGCGGAGCTACAAGAGGGAGGGGCCATGAGGGGTGGGGCATGATATTTGTATATCATGCCAGTGGGAAGCGTGTTTTTTAAATATGTACAAATTTGTATATCATATACACACACAAGCTGTCTCTCACACTCGCAAACAATCTTTCTCGCACACACTGTCTCACACACACACACACGCTGTCTATCACACACAAAGACAAGCAGTTTCTCATACACAGACTGTCTCTCTTGCTCACACACAGACTTTTACTCACTCTCTCACAGACTGTCACTCTCACTCTTTCATTCACAAACTCTCCCTTCCCCCCGACAATATCTCCCACTCGCCCCACCTACCCTCACAAGCAGGTTATCCCGGTCTAGTGTAATATGGAGGGTGGTTGGGAGCAGTTGGTCAATATGCCAGTAATATTTTGCCACTCAGTAAGTCAGTATTTTGCCCTCAATATGCCAGGATTTAGCCATCCAATATGCCATTATTTTGCCATTTAATATGCCAATATTTTGCCCTCAATATGCCAGTACTTTGCACCTCAATATGCCAGTATTTTGCGCCTCAACATGCCATTCTTTTGCCATTTAATATTACAGTATTTTTCCTCTCAATATGCCATTCTTTTCCCATTTTAATATGCTAGGATTTTGCCCCTCAATATGCCAGGATCTTGCCACTCTATTGCCACTTAATATGCCAAGATTTTGCCACTTAATATGCCAGGATATTGCACTTAATATGTCAGCATATTTCCAATTAAAATGCCAGGATTTTGCCACTTAATATGCCAGGATAATGCCACTTAATATGCCAGGATATAGCCACTTAATATGCCAGGATATTGCCATTTAATATGCCAGGATATAGCCAATTAATATGCCAGGATATTGCCATTTGATATGCAGGATATTGCCAATTAATATGCCAGGATATTGCCATTTAATATGCAGGATATTGCCAACTAATATGCCAGGATTTTTCCATTTAATATTCCAGGATATTGCCATTTAATATGCCAGGAGAATGCCAATTAATATGCCAGGATATTGCATATTAATATGCCAGGATATTTCCATTTAATATGCCAGGATAATGCCAATTAATATGCCAGGATATTGCCAATTAATATGCCAGGATTCTGCCATTTAATATGCCAGGATATTGCCATTTAATATGCCAGGATATTGCCAATTAATATGCCAGGATAATGCCAATTAATATGCCAGGATATTGACAAATAATATGCCAGGAAATTGCCAATTAATATGCCAGGATATTTACACTTAATATGTTAGGATAATGCCACTTAGTTTGCCAGGATAATGCCACCTAATATGCCAGGATATTGGCACTTAATATGCCAGGATAATGCCAATCATTATGCCAGGATATTGGCAATTAATATGCCAGGATATTGCCACTTAATATGTCAGGATAATGCCACTTAATATGCCAGGATATTGCCACTTAATATGCCAGGATATTGCCATTTAATATGTCAGCATATTGCCATTTAATATGTCAGGATATTGCCACTTAATATGCCAGGATATTGCCAATTAATATGCCAGGATTTTGCCACTTAATATGCCAGGATAATGCCACTTAATATGCCAGGATATAGACACTTAATATGCCAGGATATTGCCAATTAATATGCCAGGATATAGCCAATGAATATGCCAGGATATTGCCACTTAATGTGCCAGGATATTGCCATTTAATATGCCAGGATATAGCCACCCTCCTCACCCCTTCCTCAGCCAGTACTTACCTCTTCGCTGCTGTCTCCCGGTGTAGGTCCACGGCTGTGAGGGAAGCATTGTGCGCTCCCCTACAGCCGCGCGGCTTCAATAAAGTTTGTTTAAAAAAAAAGTTTAAACAAACTTTATTGAAGGCGCGCGGCTGGAGGGGAGCGCACAACGCTTCCATCACAGCCACGGAAGTGCAAAGCAGAGCACCGGGAGACAGCAGCAAAGAGTACTGGGGAAGGGGAATTGGGAAGGGGGGGCAAAATACCGGGCTTTGCATTGCCGGTATATTACATATACCGGCCCCAGGACCCCAAATACCGGCTGTGCCGGTAAATTACCGGCCAGGTGGCAACCCTTATAACTGCTGAGGACATAAAAGTTCAGGGATTGCAGATAAAGGCTAGAGGGGCATGACATTAGGGTATTTTCTCCTTTATTTAAATAAGTTACTTTGAAAATTAGAAAGATTGGAAAAAATGTCTTATAACCATTTATTCTTCTGCAGGTAAATAGTAAAAATATAGCTTTATTGATTAAATTATAATATATCAAACATATATGTGAACAGACATAGTGAGGCAGGTCTATGTGTATAAATGATTGTTTAACCACCTGTATTCAAATAATCCGAATTATATAAAGTTTATGGACATTTTCATAAGACTACATAATCTATCATGAGACAAACTGCAAATAACATCATCTCTTTATTAATCAGACTGTGGCTTATTATGCCCTTAAATCACTTAACGAGAGAAAACACATGATGAGATTGGCATTATACTGCAGGCTAGTTACTTGTCACATTGTGTGCTCGGGCAACAGTGCTGCTATAACGGCTGGCTGGCAATCATTTAGAAACAAATGTGTTTGTAAGGGGGAAAGAACAGTGATACAATATGGCAAACATTCTCAGTATTGTTGCTGTTAGCTGCAGACTCTGTTTATATCTCTGTTTTGTTCTCTGTTTATATCACCTTATTTCACACTTAATTGATATATATATTTGTGTATCATTGCAGCAGTGTCCAGCCATCTGCATCAGTAATGTGGTTTGTTAAACAAAATTGTGTTCCCACCCGTAATGCTATTAAGCTGTGAGTCTCAGGATACCGGAGAGCAGGATTGTAGAAAATAGCCAAGCCAAGGTCAGAATACTGGAGAGCAGGAATGTAGAAAATAGCCAAGATGAGGTCAGGATACCGGAGGTCAGAGTGATCAGAACAAAGTCAAAAATCTGTAAGTGTTTTAATTCGATAATTTGTTTTTCAAAGTCCATCTGTGATGAACAATTTCTGTGAGCTCTCAGGAATTTGCCCAAATAAATATTTTTAGGTGGCAACAGTACAGCACAGCAATAAAATGTCCAATAGTTGAGAAGGTTTAATCGATGAATAGGCTCCACGTGCATATGGCGAGTGCCGGCCACAAGACTGTCCCTGGGGCTCCGGATCCTGTGCTGGGCGGGAGCCTGAATCAGGGTTGAGGTGGGAGAAAGGGCTTGCACTGCAGCTTGACTGCCATCCTGGGTGGCAGAGCCACTGGAGGAGGAAATTAAAATGCCATCTGTACCTGGGGGTGCACCCCACCCTCACTTAACTTTAATAGAAGAGCACTTTGATGTCAATAGGACTGAACACTTTTTCCAAAATTTACAAATGTAGTGTGTCCTGACTACATGGAGCCATGAAAGTTTGCCTTCACATTAAATTACAATTAAATGTGAACTTCCTCTATGGATGTTGCAGACTGCTCTAACACTTCAGTTTTACTGTAGCTAGTCTTTATCACTATCCAACAGCTATATACTATTTGTCACTTTCTGAGCATACTAAAAAAAAAAAAAAATTATCTTTCCATTCAATGCTTTAAGTTCAGTACAGCATTACCAAAGCACCACCTATTGACCGCAAGAGAGTTTACAAAAGTCTCTAAAATACTGGATCATTTAAATACTCATTTAAAAACTGACCCAATTATAAAATAATTTCTTTTCAGTCTAACTCATTAGATTCAGGTTTATTTGATTAGATGACCAATCTCTACTGCTAATAACAATAGATGCAAATGGTTAAAACGTGGTATAAGTGCTGAGAAAGAAGGAAGATTGTGAACACAGGTAAAAAGTATACTATATAATTTTAATCAATGAATAAACAAATAAAACACATACATGTAAAGATTACACTAGGTAGAATGTTGTAGTAGAACCAAGTTGCAAAAACTACAACCCTGACGCATTTCGCTGTCAGGCTTCCTCAGAGCGTTCCAATTTACAATGGTGAAACCACTATTTTTGTGTAGATAGTAGATGTGCACACTCTTCTCAGAGAAGGAAGTGTAATAGACTGATATGCAATTACTAAGCCTGTGAAATAGTGTATATTATGTTCTGCTGGCTCTTCAAATGGAATCCCGTCATTGCAACATATAGCAAGACATGCTGTTGCTGTATAGAGGACTCCTGAATTATTTATTTATTTATAAAGTGTTTTATCAGGAATAGAGATGTCCCAAACTACTCGCCGGCGAATAGTTCCCGGCGAACATCGCATGTTCGCGTTCGCCTCGGCGGGCGAACAATTGCGATGTTCGGTCCACCTCCTATACTTTAACATTGGGTAAACCGAAGGTCGTTCGTATAGACCTTCGGCTTATGAAATACATGTAATCCTATGGGCTTTCTATAACCCGAACGTTCGGTTTATAGAAAGCCCATAGGATTACATGTATCCATAAGCCGACAGCCTATAAACCGAAGGTCGTTCGGTTTATAGGCTGTCGGCTTAAATGATCATTAAAGTCCCGGCGGTCGTGCCGGGCGGCAGCAGGGGAGGTCCGCGCTCATCGCGCAAACATCACCTGCTGCCCCGCTAGCCACCAGGGAGAATCGGGCAGCTGGGGGACGTCTGCACGATACGTGCAGACATCCTCCATGCTGCCCTACACCTCCGTGGCTTCTATGACGAAATCTGGTCCGTCATAATAGACGGAGGTGTCGGGCAGCATGGAGGATGTCTGCACGTATAGTGCAGACGTCCCCCAGCTGCCCGATTCACCCTGGTGGCTAGTGGGGCAGCAGAGGATGTCTGCGCGATGAGCGCAGACCTCCCCTGCTGCCGCCTGGCACGACCGCCGGGGCTTCTATGACGAAAGCGGAAGTTCCCGGCTTCTTCATAGAAGCCCCGGCGGTCGTGCCGGGCGGCAGCAGGGGAGGTCCGCGCTCATCGCGCAAACATCCCCTGCTGCCCCGCTAGCCACCAGGGAGAATCGGGCAGCTGGGGGACGTCTGCACGATATGTGCAGACATCCTCCATGCTGCCCTACACCTCCGTGGCTTCTATGACGAAATCTGGTCCGTCATAATAGACGGAGGATGTCTGCACGTATAGTGCAGACGTCCCCCAGCTGCCCGATTCACCCTGGTGGCTAGTGGGGCAGCAGAGGATGTCTGCGCGATGAGCGCAGACCTCCCCTGCTGCCGCCCGGCACGACCGCCGGGGCTTCTATGACGAAAGCGGAAGTTCCCGGCTTCTTCATAGAAGCCCCGGCGGTCGTGCCGGGCGGAAGCAGGGGAGTCTGCGCTCATCGAGTCTGCGCTCAGGGGAGTCTGCGCTCATAATTAAGGTCTGTGTCCCCCCCCCCTTTACCTTAATTATTTCCCTTGTGGCTAGTGGGGGCAGCTGGGGGATGTCTGCCCCATAAGTGCAGACATCCTCCATGCTGCCCGACACCTCCGTCTATTATGACGGACAGCTGGTCCGTCATAATAGACGGAGGTGTCGGGCAGCATGGAGGATGTCTGCACGTATAGTGCAGACATCCCCCAGCTGCCCGATTCACCCTGGTGGCTAGTGGGGCAGCAGAGGATGTCTGCCCGATGAGCGCAGACCGACCCTGCTCATGCCCGGCACGACCGCCGGGACTTTTGTGATCATATAAGCCGACAGCCTATAAACTGAACGACCTTCGGTTTATAGACTGTCGGCTTATGGACTGTCGGTTTATAGACTGTCGCCGGCGAATAGTTCCCGGCGAACATCGCATGTTCGCGTTCGCCTCGGCGGGCGAACAATTGTGATGTTCGGTCCGCCTCCTATACTTTAACATTGTGTAAACCGAAGGTCGTTCGTATAGACCTTCGGCTTATGAAATACATGTAATCCTATGGGCTTTCTATAACCCGAACGTTCGGTTTATAGAAACCCATAGGGTTACATGTATCAATAAGCCGAAAGTCTATAAACCGGACGACCTTCGGTTTACAGACTTTCGGCTTATGAATACATGTAATCCTATGGGCTTTCTATAAACCGAACGTTTGGTTTCTAGACAGCCAATAGAATTACATGTATCCATAAGCCGACAGCCTATAAACTGAAGGTCGTTCGGTTTATAGGCTGTCGGCTTAAATGATCATTAAAGTCCCGGCGGTCGTGCCGGGCGGCAGCAGGGGAGGTCCGCGCTCATCGCGCAAACATCCCCTGCTGCCCCGCTGGCCACCAGGGAGAATCGGGCAGCTGGGGGACGTCTGCACGATATGTGCAGACATCCTCCATGCTGCCCTACACCTCCGTGGCTTCTATGACGAAATCTGGTCCGTCATAATAGACGGAGGTGTCGGGCAGCATGGAGGATGTCTGCACGTATAGTGCAGACGTCCCCCAGCTGCCCGATTCACCCTGGTGGCTAGTGGGGCAGCAGAGGATGTCTGCGCGATGAGCGCAGACCTCCCCTGCTGCCGCCCGGCACGACCGCCGGGGCTTCTATGACGAAAGCGGAAGTTCCCGGCTTCTTCATAGAAGCCCCGGCGGTCGTGCCGGGCTGAAGCAGGGGAGTCTGCGCTCATCGAGTCTGCGCTCAGGGGAGTCTGCGCTCATAATTAAGGTCTGTGTCCCCCCCCCCTTTACCTTAATTATTTCCCTTGTGGCTAGTGGGGGCAGCTGGGGGATGTCTGCCCCATAAGTGCAGACATCCTCCATGCTGCCCGACACCTCCGTCTATTATGACGGACAGCTGGTCCGTCATAATAGACGGAGGTGTCGGGCAGCATGGAGGATGTCTGCACTTATGGGGCAGACATCCCCCAGCTGCCCCCACTAGCCACAAGGGAAATAATTAAGGTAAAGGGGGGGGGGACACAGACCTTAATTATGAGCGCAGACTCCCCTGAGCGCAGACTCGATGAGCGCAGACTCCCCTGCTTCAGCCCGGCACGACCGCTGGGGCTTCTATGAAGAAGCCGGGAACTTCCGCTTTCGTCATAGAAGCCCCGGCGGTCGTGCCGGGCGGCAGCAGGGGAGGTCTGCGCTCATCGCGCAGACATCCTCTGCTGCCCCACTAGCCACCAGGGTGAATCGGGCAGCTGGGGGACGTCTGCACTATACGTGCAGACATCCTCCATGCTGCCCGACACCTCCGTCTATTATGACGGACCAGATTTCGTCATAGAAGCCACGGAGGTGTAGGGCAGCATGGAGGATGTCTGCACATATCGTGCAGACGTCCCCCAGCTGCCCGATTCTCCCTGGTGGCTAGCGGGGCAGCAGGGGATGTTTGCGCGATGAGCGCGGACCTCCCCTGCTGCCGCCCGGCACGACCGCCGGGACTTTAATGATCATTTAAGCCGACAACCTATAAACCGAACGACCTTCGGTTTATAGGCAGTTGGCTTATGGATACATGTAATTCTATTGGCTGTCTAGAAACCAAACGTTCGGTTTATAGAAAGCCCATAGGACGTAAATTCGCATTTGCAGTTCGCGAACGGGAAAATTCCGGTTCGCGACATCACTAACCATGAAGAATACATTGAGATTTCTCTTGTTTTCAAGTATGTCCTGGGACCCAGTCCAGTCCCACCGCCCGGACAACGAAGTAGTGGCTTTGTAAGAAGCATTTCAAGGTCCTGCAGTGGCCTAGCCAGTCTCCAGATCTCAACCCCATAGAAAATCTTTGGATGGAGTTGAAAGTCCGTGTTGCCCAGCGACAGCCCCTAAACATCACTGCTCTAGAGGAGATCTGCATGGAGGAATGGGTCAAAATACCAGCAACAGTGTGTGAAAACCTTGTGAAGACTTACAGAAAACGTTTGACCTCTGTCATTGCCAACAAAGGGTATATAACAAAGTATTGAGATGAACTTTTGTTATTGACCAAATACTTATTTTCCACAATAATTTGCAAATAAATTCTTTAAAAATCAGACAATGTGATTTTCTGGATTTTTTTTTCTTATTTTGTCTCTCATAGTTTAGTGTACCTATGATGAAAATTACAGGCCTCTCTCATCTTTTTAAGTGGGAGAACTTGCACAATTGGTGGCTGCAGGGCCGATCCTAGGGTAATGGGCTCCTGGGTGCAGGTTTTTTTTGGGGGCGCCCCCGTTGGGTGTGGCTATATTATGAACTCCTCCCCTTTAGACATGTATGTTCCTGACACGCCCATTTAATTATTGGGGAGAGGGGGAGGAGAGCACAAACATTATTTTGATGTAAAGGACCAACACAAACTTTTATTTTAAATAAAGATATATATTTTGCCATAATACTGTGTAGTGGTTTTATTTATTTCTATGATGCTCAGCCAGCAACATGGAAGACTTTTTGCTGGCTAGCTGAATGAATTTTAACTACCGTTCCCAATCAGCCAAAGTCTCTCATTAGGCGAGCATCATTGGAAAACAAGTACACAATGAGCGATACATAGTATTCCACCATGCTTACCATGTCAGTCACTCACGTGTCTCTCTCCCCATACCCTCATGTCCATCTCTCAGAAAGAATTGTAAAATAAAGTAGATTGAGATCCACACTCAGATTTTTGTAAGGTGCTGAAGTCCCGAGATGCTACCCAAATCTCCAAACATAGAAGACAAAAATATGAAGGACCCAGCACTCAAAATGGTTTAGTGGAGGTGTTTATTCAGCACGCAGGCGACATTTCAACCCTCACAGGGTTTTTTTCAAGCTTGAAAGGGTTGAAATGTCGTCTGCATGCTAAATAAACACCTCCACTCAACCATTTTGAGTGCTGGGTCCTTCATATTTTTGTCATCTCTCAGAAAGAGCTGACTGAGGTCTAAGGGGAAACAAGGCACCGGTCTGCATAGCCGGCTCTGAGGGGCAACAAAGCAGCACATGGGCAGCATATTTGCAGAGGTGTACCTAGGGTCTCTAGCACATGCCACAGTACCACTTTGCCCCATAGTTCATGTTATTTTGACCCACAGAAAATCCCACAGCATCTCTTTGACAATTAAAATGAGCCAGTCAGGTACCAACCAAAATATGCCACAGGTTGCCCATTAATATGCCACGGTTAGTTTACCCAATAAAAGAATTATCTCCTCTCCCACCTTCCCAAGTACTCACCTTGCTGCTCTCTCGTGTCCCCAGGCTGTCTCATCTGCACAGTCTTCCCTCTAAGCACGCTGAGTGCAGGAAGTGGGGTACTAGACTCCGGCTGGATGATGCCTGCTGCCCTCCATGTGACACAGTGACATGCGCAACGGGACCGTGTTGGGGCCAGCGGGGACCCCGGTTAACCAGTGGCCCTGGGCAAGTGCACACCTACACACAGTCACACATAAATAGACACACAGGATACACTTACACAGACACTTATGTACACACACACACTTATACACACTGACACACACATACTTATACACATTGACACACACACACTTATACACACAGGCACACACACACTTATACACACAGGCACACACACACTCATACACACTGGCACACACACTAATACCCATTGACACACACACACTTATACACACATACATTGACACACACACTTGTACTCACATACATTGACACACACACACACACACACGTATATACATTGACACACAGACACAATTATACACATTGACACACACACAATTATACACATTGACACACACACTTATACACATTGACACACACACACAATTATACACATTGGCACACACACACCCTTATACACATTGACACACACACTTATACACAGTGGTGTATCTTGATTTTGTGCTGCCCTAGGCAGACAAAATCCGGGCACCCCCCTACCCAAGCTGCACACCCACGTTACACACCTAAGACATGCCCCATCATTCAGACTCACATCAAGCTCATACTCCCATCACACACACACTCCCATCACACTCAGTCACACACTCCTACTCCCATCACACACACTCTGACTCCCATCACACTCAGTCACACACACTGTCTCCCATCACACACACTCTGACTCCCATCACACTCAGTCACACACACTGTCTCCCATCACACACACTCTGACTCCCATCACACTCAGTCACACACACTGTCTCCCATCACACACACTCTGACTCCCATCACACTCAGTCACACACACTGTCTCCCATCACACACACTCTGACTCCCATCACACTCAGTCACACACACTGTCTCCCATCACACACACTCTGACTCCCATCACACTCAGTCACACACACTGTCTCCCATCACACACACTCTGACTCCCATCACACTCAGTCACACACAGTGTCTCCCATCACACACACTCTGACTCCCATCACACTCAGTCACACACAGTGTCTCCCATCACACACACTCTGACTCCCATCACACTCAGTCACACACACACACACACACACACACACACACACACACACACACACACACACACACACATCCCATCAGCACTTACCTTTCCCTGGCAGGCAGGCAGCATGGTCCCTCCATGCTGCCTGTTCGGCTTCCCGGTGATTGTGCCGACAGGTCACGTGACCGGGCGCGCGTATGACGTCAGCGCGCCCGTCACGTGACTGTCGGCACTTCCGTGTCGGCACACTGCACGGGGAGCCGAACAGGCAGCACGGAGGTTTCTCTGTGCTGCCTGTTCGGCTCCCCGTGCAGCCCGGCAGGCAGAGCGATGGTGAGGGGGGATCTTCCAATCCCCTCTCACCTCTGTCTCTGCCTGCAAGCGCGGTCTTTTTTTTTTAAAGGGCCGCGTTTTTTTTTTTTTTTTCATTGCTGGGGGGCGCTGCCGCCCCCCAAAATTTGCCGCCCTAGGCATCCGCCTAGGATGCCTCGCGGTAAATACAGCACTGCTTATACACATTGACACACACACACTTATACACATTGACACACACACACTTATACACACTGGAACACACACTCACACACACAATTCCACACATACATTTATTTTTTTAACCCCCTTCTCCCCCCAAAAAAACCTTTATGATGATTGGTCCCCCTCCTTGCTTAATTACCTATATTTGCAGGGAGGAGGACTTTTTCAGCAGCGCCTGCCTAGAGAGAACACCGGCACCTAGGATCTCCTGCCGGATGTCATCTGACATCCGGAGCGCCGCCCACCTCACAGCGCGACGGGGCAGAGCTTGCACCCGTCGCGCTGTGGTTAGTGTAAGCTGGAGGTGCGGTGACCGCAGGCGCTCACCTGCGGCCCCCACCTCGGGGAGTAGGTTCTGGGGAGGGAGCTGCCTGTGGCAGCACCTCTCCTCCCGTGCGCCTGGGTGCGGTGCACCCCGCGCACCCGCCCAGGATCGGCCCTGGGTGGCTGACTAAATACTTTTTTGCCCCACTGTATATTTTTTTTATTTTCTAGTGGTATTTTAGACTAAAATGATTATGCTACTGTAGATCACTTATTATATGTAGGCACAATGCTCCATAATCAAGCCAATGAACAATACATTTCATTGTTAAAGCAAGGGATGGATGTGATGTATAAAGGGGGTGTGTGTGAATTAGAACACATGATCACAGAATAGATTGTTAGTTGGAGTGAAATCATGAATGGAACACTTAATACTTATTTTCGAAGCCACTGGTTGGCTAATGTGCAGGTTTTTATAACTTTTTAAACAATCTGGTTTCATTTTTTGTTTTTAAAGTGACCTGTACCTTTAACTGGTTTAATACATATTTTCTGGATGAGAAAAAAAAAAAAAGAATTTTTCAAAGTGCTCTGTAAGCACAGTATTTTACTCTCAGATATGAAGTGCAGGACGCAAATGTACTATTTAGCACCCAAAACAATTAGAATTTTTCAAAGTGCGCTGTAAGCACAGTATTTGACGGTTCTATTTGACTCTCAGATATGAAGTGCACTGCAAGACACAAATGTACTATTTAACACCCAAAACAATTAGAATTTTTCAAAGTGCGCTGTAAGCACAGTAATTGACGGTTCTATTTGACTCTCAGATATGAAGTGCAGGACGCAAATGTACTATTTAGCACCCCAAAAATTGCAGTATTTAAAAATGCCTAGATGTTGCCCACTGAGCTACCAGAACAGGATTAAAGTCATGTGCCTGGCACACATGCAGTTGCAAGTGCACTGCACTCTCTGAACTGTGGCACTGGGCTCAGGGCAGGGTACAAAAATGTAGTATAGCCACTAAAATAATCGCTGTAGTTTGCAGATTCAACACCAGAATTCTTTCCTAATCTGTCCCTCACAGCTGCAGCATCCTCTCCCTACACTAAGAAGAGCTCATGTGAGCAGCGCTACGTGAGTCCAGCTTATATATAGAGGCTGGGTCACATGCTGCACTGGCCAATCACAGCCATGCCATTAGTAGGCATGGCTGTGATGGCTTCTAAGGGCAAACGAGTCAAACGCTTGTTGATTGGCTGCTCTGCAGCCTTTCAAAACGCACCATTAAATCGCCGAACTCCGAACGGAACATACAGTGAAATGTCTGTGTTCGGGTCCGGGGTCCAAAAAACTTAGTTCGGTACGAACCCGAACTGTTCGGTTTCGCTCAACTCTATTTCTGAGCATACTAAAAAAAAAAAAAAAAAAAAAAAAAAAAAAAAAATTATCGTTCCATTCAATGCTTTAAGTTCAGTACAGCATAACCAAAGCACCACCTATTGACCGTTTTAGGGTAAAGCAAGAGAGTTTACAAGTCTCAAATACTGCATCATTTAAATACTCATTTAAAAACTGACCCAATTATAAAATAATTTATTTTCAGTCTAACTCATTAGATTCAGTTTTATTTGATTAGAGGACCAATCTCTACTGCTAATAACAATAGATGCAAATGGTTAAAACGTGGTATAAGTGCTGAGAAAGAAGGAAGATTGTGAAAACTGGTAAAAAGATTATATAATTTTAGTCAATGAATAAACAAATAAAACACATACATGTAAAGGTTACACCGGGTAGAATGTGGTAGTAGAACCAAGTTGGCAAAAACTACAACCCTGACGCATTTCGCTGTCAGGCTTCCTCAGAGCGTTCCAATTTACAATGGTCAAACCACTATTTGTGTAGATAGCAGATGTGCAGACTCTTCTCAGACAAGGAAGTGTAATTGACAGATATGCAATAACTAAGCCTCTGAAATAGTGTATATTATGTTCTGCTGGCTCTTCAAATAGAATTCCGTCATTTTAACATATAGCAAGACATGCTGTTGCTGTATAGATGACTCCTGAATTATTTATTTAGAAAGCGTTTTACCAGGAAGAATACACTGAGATTTCTCTTGTTTTCAAGTATGTCCTGGGGATGCAGTCCAGAATGGAATTACACAGTTACACATTACAGTAGACTAAAATAAATACATACATTTAAACAAGTTGGAAAGAAACATACAAGGTAAATAATTAATACAAAAAACCCAAACAATTAACATGCACAGTATACAAAGGAGTTTGTAAACTAATAACAGGTACAATCTGTTTTGAGATTTGGGAGACACTCATTTTCAGGGATTTTAGACTAGAAGATGATTTGGCAGAATCCAGAAGGCTATTCCACATATGAGGAGCTCTGAAAGAGAACGCACCTCAGCCTGCTTCCCTTTTTAAATGTGGGATTGCTAGTGAAGGGTTGGTGCAGGATCTGAGATTGTATGTCTCCCAGCCCCCCTCTCTCATGGATGATCATAAGAACTAACAAGTCACATATAACATTATTTGCATACAATGCACACTATTTGCTAGAATTATGGGTCTAGTGACTTATTTGTGATAATCTTTTAATTGTACATACTGCTAGACTAGATACAGCAGTATGTGCAATTAGAAGATCATTAACTAGTCACATTTCTGGAAGAAGATGCTATGCAATTTAACAAGTCACACAACTACAGTAACAGATAACAATGATTTCTATATAGGGTTGTCACCTGGTTGGTATTTTACCAGCAGGCTGATATATATATATATATATGAGAGAGAGAAAATTATGCTAATCAATGCACAATTCATTTAATAAGCTTTATTTACTGCAGTTCTCTTTTACTTTTTTTGGCTGGACTTTTACTTTAAGCAAAATTTTACTAATCACTATTTTGTACTGTCTGAGGTCAATAAGATATTAAATTATACAATTAACGATTAGAAAAGGTGTCTACTCTCTGCCACTAGCACATACCAACACACAGATCCTAGGGTTGCCACCTCATCATTTACGGTATGTATAAGTCATGTAAGCAGAATTAAATTCTTATATAGGTGTAACATATATATTTAATATTTCCCTGCTGTATGAATAAATGTGATCATAGAGAAATCAGTTAATCAAGGTTGGGATCTCAGAGACATGTTGATAGATTTACAAGGCAGCATGTAAACTGTTAGCCAGTTAAAAAAAAAACTTTTTTTTTTAAAAAAAATCTGATATATATGTATATATAATCATCTCAACTCCAAATTGTAATGAAATATTTCTTGTTCTATGGTTATTAATAATTCCCTTGCTCATAAATCCATAAGCACTGCATTGGTTTGCAAATCCAATATGTTAATGTGGTTTCGCTTTTCTCAAGTGTTTTAAAGCATTTTTTAAAAGAAAAATTAAGATACTACATTTGTAACTGAACATTAATGTAAAATCAAAAGGCAGGACAAAATAAAATTGCAATTACCAAGGTTTATTTAACATCAAAATTCATAAAAACAATGGAAGATGGCATAGATTTATTGTGAAAAACTGTACATTTTCTGCATGAAATACACTTCATAATCAATCTTTGAATTTTTCCCCAGCCTCACCTAGACTATTACTTAAGTTATTCTGTATTGTGACATATTAAGCTAAACGTTTATTTTAATTTTTTTTTTATTTTTTTACGATATACAGTTTTAATTACAAACTGGAGTAAATATTTAGTTTTTACTACACCATAACCAACAATGTAGTCAATGTATGTATAAATTCTATAAGTAGAATCCTTTGAAATAAACTATTTAAATTGTTTAAACTATTTTTTTGCACTGGAATAAAGAGGATCATTGCTTTTAAAACATGGAGTCACTTATTGATTCAGTCAGTATTTTGTGTTGCCATTTGTTCTTTGTTGATATGGTGTTAGTAAACATGAAAGGGATTGTTTGACTGCTGGAAAAATAAAGCAAGGCTCAAAACTTGGTTATAGTCAAACATGTGATCTGCTGATTTATATTACTCCAAAGATTCAGACTTGCAGGCCAGGACACAATAATGTTTGACAAGAAGCTGCATGACAGCTGAATCTGACTCTTCTCTGAGAATGTCACGAAACCTGTAGGAAGAGTTTTGGGTCAGTATAATCCGAACTACAATACGTAAAAGAGTCAGCGCACTCACATAACAAGTGACAAGCTAAAGGTTGTCAAAATTCCAAAAAAATCCCCAGTCACAAATGACCATCTCATGCTTAGCCCACCACTGAAGTAAGGTGCAATATTGGTGGATCAAGACACTAAAATATGTAATCTCTTCAAATAGAGACTCTTCCAATATATAAATTAATTAGGATCCTATTTATGGAGCACTTGTTATAGGTCAGCGCTCAACCCAGAAGCCTGGTCAGGGCTCAGGAGGAGCCATCGGCATGAAGTGATCGTAATGACTCATAAGCCAACAACTAGAGTGTCAAATTCCCTATCTACAGACAAGAAATTAAGACAGTTATATGTAGGATTCATTATTGGGGGGGGGGGGGGGGGGGGGGGCACGCAAGGGACACTTTGGCAAACCTATTATTAAGGACCTGGAGGCATTATTACCAGCACTTGTACAGACCTTGGCCCTGGTATTCAGTGGGGGCTTTGCACAGCTCTTGGCCCCAATATTTATTAGTAGGCAGGTGGCATATGGCGCAGCCCCTTGCCCTGGTAATACATTGGGGACCATTCGAATCTTGCGTAAACCCCAGGCATTAAGTGGGGGGCCGGGGCATATTGCATTGCCCACGGCTTGGTATTAAAGGAAGAGGTAGCTGGAATATTGTGCAGGCCTTGGTAATAATGGGGGTGGGGAGGGGAATCTTGCCTCTCCCCTAAAATTCCCCACAAAAAGAACAGTTAAGAAGCCCTGTTAAAAATATTTAAAAAAAAATTAACGAGTGCAGTAATATTTTAGAGCACCTGCAGTCAGTGAGGTGGTGGGTTACACAGTAACTTGGAAATCAAATTCCTTGAACTCTTCACTTTAGTAAAGAATTGCTTTTGCTTTCAATGAAGGTTGAGTTTAAAATGGACCTCTAAGGGTTTAGTCCAATATAAGCTTTCATATGTATTTAATCTTTTTTTTTGCCCAGGGTGTTCATTTTAATCATTAAAAAAAAAAAAAAAAAAAAAAAAAAAAAAAAAGTTTGAGTGCTGGATTGCTTTCTCCTAGCCAGAGTTAAACAGAAAAGTCTAGGCAGCCCATCTAGTGTGCATGCAGTGAAACTAGTCCAAAAAAAATACTGCCTGAAGGTTTGGATTAAAAATAATCCAGGAAAAAGGCATTTGGCCTGAAATTGTTCCTATTATCTGTTAAAAAAAAAAAAAAAAAAATTGTGCTGATTTAAGAACTCAAATCAAGTATTCAAACCATGCTTATTAATTTAGTTAATAGTAAACTACAGGGGGCAGACAACTCTTACGCTTGTATTTTGTGTTTAGCCTTTAATATGGCATCTCTTTTCTATACTTCACCTCTTTTCAATATACATCAGGAATTGTTTGGCCTCCTTTTCACTGTGCTCCAGGAAGTTCTGATACATGTAAATTGACTGGATTAATCCCAATATATTCGCCATGGACATTGGAAACACGACAGGAATATCAGTGACCCTGAAAGAAAAAGTGAAGAAACCTGTGGCTATTGTACTATTGGTAAACGTTTTCAAGAGTGTATTTGCATGAATAATTTTATAAATAAGCCTGTGTTTCTCCATTAAAAGGTTATTCCGCTTTACCCAAAATAACTAGGAGTTGTCTGTGTGATTGGGAAAATACAAACGATGTCGCTTTTAGTTTTGCAAAGGAATGCTGTACACTGGTCTAGTAGGAGCTAGAAGTTATTTTGCCAAGAAGGGAAAGGATCAAACCAGTTAAGATGCTGAGTGGCTGACTGTGTCTAGCCAGACCTGCAACAACTATGTAGAATTTTGAGATTTAGGCATAGTTTTACCTCAGGAATTAGCAAGGATGAGGAGGTTTATAATTCAAAGATACCTGGGAATTTATCCAAAATAGCATAATACACAGAAAAAGGACATGGATTTAGTCAGTTCAAAGGACAAACTCTGCATACATACTATGGAGAACGCCCTTCCTGTCAAACATGAATATTACATTTCTTATTAGTGTGGAGCAGGCTTTTGCTGTAGTGTCCTTTGGAATACTTTATTTTTATGTCCTTCCTTTTTTAAGTACAGACTTTTTTATTAGTGAGTATTGTTTTAAATCCAAACTATGCACCATATTCCTGTCTTTTTGATTCCTATATTTATTTTATTTACAATAACTATGAGCACTCCCACCATGTTCCTGAAATCTACATTATCTGTCTGAAACACACTGTGGAAGAGAACACTCCAATAGTAGCAACCATCCAGTTGAATAAAGATGCCCAATATGGCTGAAGATACAAGAGCTCCTGGCATCCTTAATTTCTACACACCACACAGGCAGGTAAGGCCACCTGTAAATTCCTTGTGGAATATGATTGAAAGAACCTATTACTCCAAATGACTGATAGAACCCATGAGATGCCTGGGAGAATACCTACTGCTGCCATAGGACCCACGAGACTGGGAGGGGACATTAGGACGTGAGCAAAAACACAAGAACATAACACCAGCAATGAAAACCATATACTTACCACTTCTTGTCTGCTAATGGCACAGCATTAAACACATCCCTGTACTGGGACAACATAATACCAGTGTTTTTGTTTCCATATTTGGAGATAGTGTCTGACGCCTAAAAAAGGTCAGCATAAGACAAAAAAAAAAAAAAAAAACACATTTATTAACACTCAAAACAGACACACAACTCTCTCCTCCCCAATCCATACCCGAACATCCTCTAGGCTTTTTATCATTTTATCATTTATCTCCTTCAACAAGGCACTTGTTCTTCCACAACATTACTGTAACTGATAATGCCCAAGTTATGTAATTCTCATAATGGAGAACTGACAAAGAAATTTATTTTTTAAAATGCGAGTTTTTCCTTAAAGGTTTGCCTATTTACCGAGGCAAAACTTGTTTAGTATTTGTGTAGTGCTGTTCATTGCAATTTAGATAAATGTTCAGTTATTTTGATTTTTTAGGTACAGCAGACCTGATCACACACGTGTTGTGATTCAGTGGAAATAAGTTACCTAGCATCGAGGTGTTATGGTCATAACATAACTGAATGCTATACAATTGGATTAAAATCTGCTCATATTTGAAGCTGAACATTTCCCAGCATTATTCAAATTGTTTTTTTGACCCCACATTTTGAAGCTGGGGTCCCTCAGGGTCACAGGTTCAATTCCGAGTGGGGTTCTCAGCCCTTCATCCCTCCAAGGTAGATAAATGAGTACCATTAAATTGGCTAATCATAACATCCTTTGGATGTTGGGAAAAAGTAACATCCCCAGGACATACAGGAAAAAAAAAGAATATCTGAGTGTAAATTTCCTGGTTAAAAATCACTTACTGTATTTGCTCGATTATAAGACGACCCTCCAAACTTTGGATATTCCTTTAGGAAAAAAACTAAAAGCCTGAATATAATACTACCCTATAGGAAAAAAGTTCAACTTGTATATATTCACATGTAAATTGCTTTAATAAAAAATATCAAATAATGCATTTCTTGTTTTTATTTCCTTTTATGTGCCAATGCTGCTTCTCTTTCCCTTGCCCCCAGCTTTGTGTCGCTCCCCCCTTAGTGTTGTCTCCCTCTCCCCCTCACTTTGACTCACCCCCCGCCTCTGTGTCTCTTCCCCCCTTGTCTCTCTCTGCCCCCCTTCCCTTGTTGCTCTGTCCCACCCCCCTGTCTCTCCGCCCCCTCACCTGTAACTCGCTCCCTGGTGGCTAGTGGGGGATGTCTGCACGAAACGTGCAGACATCCTCCCTGCTGCCCGACACCTCCGTCTATTATCACGGACAGCCGGTCCGTCATAATAGACGGCAGTGTCGGGCAGCATGGAGGATGTCTGCACGTATCGTGCAGACATCCTCAAGCTGCCCGATTCTCCCTGGTGGCTAGCGGGGCAGCGGAGGATGTCTGCGCGATGAGTGCAGACCTCCCCTGCTGCCGCCTGGCACGACCGCCGGGACTTTTATGACAAAGCCGGAAGTACCCGGCTTCATCAAAGTCTCGGCGGTCGTGCCGGGCAGCAGCAGGGGGAGTCTGCGCTCATCGCGCAGACATTCCCCTGCTGTTAGAGAGGGGGATCCAGGTCCCCTGCAGCTCTGCTGGGGACCTGGATCCCTGTTTTATAATCTGACCTCAATTTGATGTCAGATTATAAGACGTCCTCGATTATAAGACGAGGGGGATTTTTCAGAATTTTTTTTTCTCAAAAAGAAAACCAAAAAAAAAAGAGTCTTATAATCGAGCAAATACAGTATTTCTTGTATCATATGCATCCTTACCTCTCTCAGAAGTGATGTTAAAGTTGCCGAGTGATCTTCATACTGTATCTCATAAAATGGATAGAGCGCATGCACAGCCAAACAGCCATTGGGCTTCAGAACCCGAACTGCTTCATGAACAAACTTGTCCACATTAAACCAGTGTGCAGCAAGTCCAGAATTCACAAGATCCACAGATGCATCTTTCAGTGGTAAGTTCTCAGCAGGACACAGTCTACAAAGAGGAAACAATAGGCATTTCATAATATTTTATCCAATGGATCTGCTGCATGGATATAAGATGTGATTTATGTCTTTGTGGCTTTGCTCCTTATATTGGTCAATTTATTTGAATCACTCACCTGTAAGTTACATTTCTCATTGAGACATAATTTTTGGCCTCATCAAGCTGAGATTCACTGATATCTGCTGCCAGCACCTTCTGGAAGTGATGAGCTAGAGGCAAAGTATATCTCCCAGTCCCACAACCGACATCTACTGCCATCTCATTGGACTGACATTTCTGAAGAACAGACCATAATCAAAAAAAGTAATGAAGGTTAAAAAATAAAAAACACTGTGCGCCAATGGCTTTTTTAAACAATAGAAATAGGAGAAATGGAAGAGGCCAGAAGAAATAAAAACCAACATAGAATGCATTTTTTCCAATAACATTTATTATCGGATGACTATACCTAGACTGGCAGATGGGGGCCCACATGGTGCCTGAACACTTACCACTGGCCCTGAGTGTATCAGAGAGCTCCAAAGCCATAAAGATCATATTGTGTTTTTAAAATACAGTAAATGTGTTTATCTATTAGCTCTTGTAAAAAAAGGTGCATTATTGAATTTCTAAATGGTTTACCAAATTACATAAATAACTGTCAATTGCCAGAAAGTTACCTAAAAACTGCCCTGCGCATAGCTACACTTTCGACCACTCCCCCCAAAAAACAAAAATGTCCCTCTTTGGCAATCTGAAGTGTTGTGAGGTATTCAATAACTTTGTGATGTTTTAACAAATCATTACAAGGAAAATCGGACCAAAGGTTATGCTTTTTAATATGTACAAAACATAAACCTGACATCTAAGGTTAATCTTACTGATTGTTCCTTTACCCTCTTGCTCTACATGTATCAGCGTTTAAAATAAAACAATTGCACAACATTCTGTGATAGGTCACATTCAGTACATATGAGCTGCTTACCTTCTCCATGTATGAAAAAATCAGATTCATAACCTCTTGTGAGGCTGGGAGCATGTGCTTCTGGTACACAGATGAGAATGCTTTGATTTTAAACAAATTAACAGCCATCTAAATAGTAAGGGATTTAGAGAGAAACACATCATTTCAGTTAAAAGATAAAAATAAAAAAATAAAAAAATAAAAAAATAAAAAAATAAATAAAATAATAATATATGGCCTTTTGCTATGGCTGCTTTGGCTTGAAATACCCTTTTCTTCATTTTGTATTAACATTTTTGATTAAGAATGGTCTGCTAAGGTTGTGCTGTGCGCTGCTTAATATTATTTGGCCCGGGGCAAAGGTGATAGCTCTTCCTTGTGCTTATGTGAAGCAGAGAGAGAAGAGCCAATGGATAATTATTAAAGAGTGTTGTAGAGGAGCTAGAATGAAAGGAGTTGGTGAACTTTATTACAAAAGAGCGTAAAATATTGGAGAAATAGAGGAGCTGGATAAAAACAACCAGAGGAGCATGAGTGAAGTGGGAGGAGAAGTAACCAACTTGTAGAAGGCAGAAAACATTTCTTGTACAGAAACATAGAATGTGTCGGCAGATAAGAACCATTCGGTCCATCTAGTCTGCCCAATCTCAGGTTCAGTATAGTTCTATAGGCCTCCCTATACAAACATCAGGGATCTGCACTTGTTCCCCACCCTCTCTACACAAATACATCAAATGTCTGCATATGAAGAATTCAGAGTCAGGTTCCCTCTCACCATAGATCCTAATTTCAGCATATCACTACTATAAGCCTGCAAATATCACCCCCTCCTATTTGAGATCTGCAATACAAAAGCAGTGGACAAAACTCATCTGGACTCCCTTTACAAAAAAACACCAGGGCTATCTACAACGCTGGCCTGTGTATCACCACTCTCCACATTGAAGGTGATTATACTCAAAACAGAATACACAACGAAATTAGCAATCATATCTAAGCCACAGATTTATCCATATTGCATCAAAACACCAAAAAAACCGACTACTTACAGGTTTGTTTTCCTAAATCCCATTACTTGCATGGTACTTAGCATTTCCGTACATTGCCATTTGCTCCAAAGTCCAATGTTTTCAGAAAGAAGTCAGTTAATTAACGTAATTAATTGGTTCATCCAGGACACATACGAATTCTGCCTACTGCAGGGCAGCATGCAAACATTTTACATGTCCAGTCTGGCATCCTTCATCTGAAGTCATTTTAAGTTGTCATTGTTGGCTATCAGCTATGAAGCACTTGTGTGGTAGCTATAGTTCTAAACCCAGTGGTGAGCTTAGTATGATATATGATGTTACTAAAGCTCCATTTTTCCTCTAGGATATGAGCTTTTACAATAGATTTAGAAGAGATTAGTCATTTTTGCTTGTGCGCTGATATTTCTATATATCGAGTATAAATGTTGATCCATTCAGCAGCAAACTGTTTTAAACATGCTGCTTTAGGGTTTTGTTCCCCATTCCCTGGTTTGTGTATAGCCCCCTACCTACCCAAAGGCGCTCTACATATTGCATCTAGTGTTGGAGTACTTTGATGCAATAGTTGGCTATGCAGGATAGGGCTATACGGTGTGACTAAATCTCTAAATGTTCCATCTATGATAGGTGCTTTTTAAATAGCTTTGAGATTAGCAATTTTTGGTTGTGCACTGATATTTCTAGGTGTTTAACTCCTTGAAGTCAAGATATTCTCTCTTACCTTGGTTAATATTAGCTGATGAATCCTGTCCAGCAAATCAGGAGATTTAACTCTGGCTACTGACTCACAACATGGTTTATATATGAGAAGTTATTAAAGGAATCTGCTAGAGTTTCAGTCAATTATCTAGAATGAGGCCAGTCTACTTTCTCATGTTAATTGGTTAATTGACTCTAGTTAATGGCTGGAGATTAGGTGAAATTAATCTGCTTTGTTTATCCACAACTGTGCTGATTAGGGTGATCACATACTGGTTTATTCAGGGACACATAAAAAAAAATATGTTCAGAATCAGCATAAGAATCCCAATGCAGGAGAGAAATAACTAAAACCCACTCCAGTCTTAATTACCCCCCAACTGTTTTATTACTTGTACCCTAAGCAACTATTCCTCTCAGTTATACTTGCTGAATTGCAGCTTTTAAGTTGAATAGATCCTATGTTACCGTTTCCTACTTCTAATTCCTTGCAAATGTATGTATGGCTGACCATTTTTTTAGGGACACATATAACCTTTATATGCTGCTCTGCAAAATGCATAATTCGTTTGTGTTCAGGAAATTTAATTTATTGTCATAGTGTTTATGCTATGCCACTGGCTAAGTTTTATTTACAGGAAAAAGTAAACTAACCAGTTATTAGGAGTGAAAGTCTAGCACAATGATTCCCAAACTATTCCTCACACCCCACCCAACAATGCAGGATTTAGGAATTACCCACTTTTGTTTAATCACAAGTGGGTAATCTCTAAATCTTGGATTGTAAGGAGGGGCGTGAAGACTGGCTTGGGAATCACTGGTCTTGCAGATAAGCCACAGCTGCAACCCATCATTAGTGTATTTAACATATATAGTGTATTTAACACAATAATTATGATTCAACCCAAAATTTGGCAAATATTTCTGGTAATATGGCTGCATGCAAAATAATTAACCTCTTCATGACCGATGACATGCTGTCCCTAGAGGACGAGTGATGGACTCCAGCAATGTTTGTTAAGGACCCCTCTGTTACACGCAATCGCTATGACAGTCAATCACAGTAACTGCATTTGGATAGCTGTGCACTGGCTTTTACTGCTTTGATCTCTCCCTGCCCTACAGCAATCATGTGGCAGGGTAAGACTAATTAAACTGGGTGGAACCTGTCCCATAAGCACTCTGCCTAGAGTTATTTATGTTTTTTAAATCATTTTTTAAATCATTTTTCCCCCATTTTTCCCCCTTTGGTTAGTGTCAGGACAAGGTTTAGAGCTAGGGTTAGAGTTATGGGAAGTTGCTGAACATATATCAGGGTGTTTGGGAGTAAGACATTCATATCTGAAGTAAATGTGTGTGAGGAAAAAAACACACACAAATTATATTTCAACTCAAACATTTATTTTAATTTTTATAGTAAATTCTGATTTATTTAAAATAATGAGATAATATAAATATATATATAAAATATAGAAGACAGCCCTTATTATCCTGAAATGTAAATATGTGTACAATAAATGAGAGAGAGGAAAATAACACATAAATACAAACACCACAAGAGTTAACACAGCTGTTGTACTTAAAATAAATCATGGCCAAAACAGTGGTAAATTCCAATTTAAGTTTTTTTGCTTCTAGGGACCAACATTTAGGGTCCCCCCCCCCTTTTTTTTTATCAGAGCAATGATAGGGGAAACAATATGAACATCTATAGTAATTGACAAAGCCTATGAACCTCTGGATGCCTTTAAGATCCATGGCCATCTCCCACTCTCTGATGCCAGGGGTGTTGCATAACCCAATAGGCATGACCAGATATTCAAAATAAAGTGACCTAGTGCGCTTACTCCAACACTTAGCACACTGACAAATACCCTTTTCAGTGAGGTAGTCTCTTGTAAGTGTTGTTTAAAGGGAAAAAAACATAAAAAGATATATAGTGAAGTATGTATGTAAAATATAAAAATCCAAAAAGTATATAAAGTGTACACTCACATGTATCTGAGCAGTAATCCGCTCAGGAAAAAAACACCTGGGAGCCCACAGTAGGTAGATGAATAAATCACCCGATAGCTGTATATCCAGGCCCTCCAAAGGTATAACACAGGGGAAAAGGAAGGCAGGCATGTAAGTTAATGTTGTTTCATACAGAACAAATAAAAACATAATAAAATCTTACACTAAAAACAGAAGAGTCCTTCAGATTCTTGAAAAATGTTCATATAGGGATGAAGTGTGCTTCCATGTGCAAATCCCTCCTTCCCACAACGCGTTTTTTTCTTTCGGTAAAAAAAAAGATGTTTCTTATATGTTTCTATGTTTCTTATATAACTAGCCATTTTCAGACCACAAGGTGGGTATGTCTGGGTTTTTCTTTGTTGTGTTTTCAAATCTCTGTGTCACGGAGTGAGTTGCTTTCTAGGAAATAGGAACCACAATGCGATGACCTGGTAGCTACTATTCACCTGAATGGTATTATACCCTATGGTTGAGCCTCAGGTAAATGACCACCCAGGACTTTATACACTGACTGGAACCACACACTGAAGCAGAGATATGCAGGGAATACTGGTCGAGGAGAGTAGTCAGCAGGCTGGGTTATACACTCATAGGGAACAAAGTACAACGGAGTTAAATCAGAAGGCAAGGTCACTAGGCAGGAAAATTGGTTGAGGCAGTCAGTGAAACAGAGGAGTCAATAAGGCATGCAGGAGTCAAAAACTGGAAAATAAATTAGACAGTAATAAACCGCTAGATAAAGGTACAAGGAACTCTCTCAGGCAAGGTCTTTAAACCCACCCCCAAGTGATTAACAAAAAGTTATAAGTATAGCCCTTTAAGACTATACTACATTTCTGTCTGTAGGGTTACTATGCATGTGCACAGTCTCTGGCTGCTGTGCTTTTATCGGTAGACAGGAGAAAATGCAGAGAGCGCACCTGCGGCCGGGTCGCTGATCCAGGCCTCTGTCGCCGCACGCTCTGTTGGCTAAGGCGGCGGCGGTGGAGGTGCGGATAACATCGCGGCAGCAGGTAAATTGTTTCCTTACATTACCCCAGACTGGCGTTCAGGACCTGGCTTGCAGGCAAACCTACGATGGAACAGAAAAACTTGAAGGAGCATGAACATTGGATGCTGGTACCCAGCATCAAGAGTTCAAGATAGATTGCACCATATATTCTTCATGCCCCTGTACCAGGACCGGATTAGGAACCATATGGGTAGAAGAGAATCGTTTAGTAATGACCGATTTAAGGAGGGGGCAGTTGTGAACAAGCATACTGGAAGGAAGGTCCAGGGCATAGACCACATCGTTGATCTTAGATAGGACCTTATAGGGATCAATATATTTAGGACCTAGAGTTCTGGAAGCTTGATGGAGTTGAAGATACTTGGTAGAAAGCCACACTTTATTGCCAGTGTGTAGAATCCAAGGGTAAATCTAAGTCAAGGCATAATGTGGGTTCATAGCCAAAAAACGCACATTATGGGCATATACATAATGATTAATGAAAAGAGCTTTTATATGACAGTTCTGCAAGATGGAGGAGAGAAGGCCAAGTGGAGTGATCCTCCTCAACATATAACCGTAGATATTGCTTCAGAACCTGATTGGTCCTCTGTCTGACAATTAGTTTGCGGATGATGAGAGGAAGAAATCTTAAGAGATGTGCCTAGCTGAGCACAGAGCAACCTCCAGAACCGGGACACAAACTAGGAACCACAGTCAGAAACAATACTTTGGGGTACGGTACCCCATGAAGCGGGACGATCTCCTTCATGACAGAGGTGGCTAGCTGGGATGCAATTTTGGGTAATTTGGGAAGCGCAATAAAGTGACCTTGTTTAGAAAACAGGTCCACTACGACAAGTATGGTGGTGAACCCTTGGGCTATCCATAATAAAATCCATGCAATATGAGCCCATGGTTTCTTGGGGATGGGTAGAGGGCATAATGGGCTTGAACAAAATCCTGTATGTCAGACTGCAAGGAAGGCCACCAAAATTTCCGGTCAATGAGAAATCTGGTATTGCAGATACCAAGGTGTCCAGCGACTGAGGACGCATGAGCCCAGGACAGGACCTGTTTAAGAAAGCTGGGTTGCACAAAATAATGACCAATAGGAGGACGGCAATTGTTGGGTCTGGGGTACTGTGACCTGGCAATTCTCCATAGGAGAGAGGTTGATCCAGAAGCAATGATTTTAGAGGCCGGTACAATAGTATCCACAGTAGAAGTTGTAGATTTGGTCTCAAAACTTCTGGAAACAGCGTCTGCCTTGTAATTATTCGACCCCAGTCTGTAATTAATAGATAAATTGAAGCAGGTGAAAAATAAGGCCCATCTGGCCTGTCTGGGATTCAACCTTTTTGATTTTTCTATATATAACAAATCTTTATGGTCGGTTAAGATAGTAATAGGGTTTTGAGTTCCCTGCAATAGATGCCGCCATTCGTCAAGTGTCATCTTGATGGCCAATAGGTCTCTGTTGCCTACATCATAATTCAGTTCAGTGGGGGTAAACGTCTTTGAAAAATATGAACAAGGATGGACTTGGTTAGAGATTTGGTTTCCTTGAGACAATATAGCCCCAGCATCGGATTCAGAGGCATCGACCTCCAAGATAAATGGCTGGGAAGGATCATGTATGCAAAGTATGGGGGCAGAAATGAAGGCTAGTTTCAATGTATGAAAGGCTTGGAGGACTTTGATAGAACATTCCTTAGGATTACTTCCCTTCTTAGTGAGAGCTGAGAAAGGTGCTACAACTTAAAAAAAAAATCCTAATAAATCTCCAATAGTAATTGGCAAATCCTAGGAACCTCTGTATCCCTTTTGAGATCGAGTGGTATTTGAATGGCTGAGACTTTGTCAGGGTCCATCTCCAGACCATTGGAGAAGATAATATAGCCTAGGAATTTAATCTTGGAGCATTCAAATTCACAATTTTTAGCCTTGGCAAAGATCTGATTCTCCCTAAGGTGTTGTAAGACCTGTTGAATGTGTTTCCTATGTTCAGAAAGGTTCTTGGAGTATATAAGGATATCGTCCAAAGAAATCATGGCGTATGATAATAACATGTCTCGGAAGATGTCATTGACAAAACTTTGGATGACTGCTGGGGCGGGGATGGGACTCTTCATCGCAGCTGCTTCCGTCCAGCCGCTTCACCGCCGACTCTGCAGCACAAGATAGATCGTCGCTGGAGATTTCATAGCGGGACATTTCTTCGCTAAAGGTAAGTATTTTACCTATTTTGGTTTAACGGTGGTTAGAATTAGGGTTTAGGGGTTTAGTATTAGGGTTTAGGGGGTTAGTATTAGGGGTTGAGGGTTAGTATTAGGGTTAAGGGGGTTAGTATTAGGGTTCGGGGGTTAATTTTAGTATTGGGGTTATTTTTAGTATTGGGGTTATTTTTAGTATTGGGGTTTGGGAATCATTTATTAGGGGGGGGTATTTTTGTTTTACTTTAACATTTGTAAGAGCTGACAGTTCAGCACTGAACTGTCAGCTCTTACATAGCCGCGGCCACGATCAAACGGCTTTGTTATTCTTCATTGCTGACAGTTCAGCGTTCTAACTGCCGCGCTGAACTGTCAGCGATGAAGATGCGGCGAACAAGTGTCCTAGACCCTGCTGGGGCATTACACAGCCCAAAGGGCATAACCAGAAATTCGTCCACATCTGGTATTAAAACCTGATTTATAAAGACACGGAGGCGAGTATTATGCATATCTCCTTATTTATTTCCCTCAGCAGCAAAGAAGAGAATGAAATAAAAATTCACCAATCAAAACATGTATAAATGTTTCTCCCTTCTCCTATATGTATATAACAATGTAACCATAACATTTCCTCGTTCTTTTTTGCTCCCTCAGAGTTAAGTACATTCCACCTTACTGTATTTCATTGCTTAGTTTATGATTTTTGCAGCCTTACTGTATTCATTGCTTAATTAATGATTTATATGTATAGCTATATTATTACATATGTTTATCTACATCTTTGGTTTTATTTGACTGGTTTTGACTCTGTCTTCCAAACTCTCATGGTCTTGGGTTCCCCCCTGTAATTCCATTTTTGACTTTCGTTTTCTATTTCATCTAATTACATGTTTCTTCCCCTTGTGCTCTATGGGGTTGGTTGTGTCCCCCTCCCTCACTTTATCGCTAGTTTAGTTTTTCATTTCTCCCGTTGTTTGTGGCTCATTTGCTATCTCTGTCTCCCTCTCTGTGCTCATTTTCTATTTTCGGCCTTCATGCATGCACATTGCGCATCGCCATCTTCTTGGAGTTCTAGCTTGCGGTGGCCATTTTCTCCTTTATGCCTTGGAGGTGCTGGCCTGCCCTGCAGCCAGTGTATTGTCTGAACGTGTGTTTAGCACGGCAGGGGGCATTATCACAGACAAGCGCAGCCATCTGTCTACAGCCAACGTGTACAAGCTCACGTTTATTAATTATTATTATTTATTATGAACCAGGCATGGATCCCACCAGACTTGTCTGTACCTTGTGCAGAATAGACATTTATACCGGCCTCACCCAGTCATTGTTATACTCAAGTGCACTTATTCTTTGTTTTCTGTTGTTATATGTCACCGCCTCCTCAACCTATGGGTCACTTAGTATAAACTAAAAGAGAATACCCTGCACTCCAACCCTCTCTCAAATGGATAATTCTGTTGATCCTCCTGGCAGCCATGCTTTAGATTTAGATTTATTTTCTTCCAAAGCTAAAATCAAAGATTCCATCTAGTGCTAGTTTATGGCTCAGCTGTAGTTGTAATTTGTATGTATTTTATGTTATTTTAAGTTATTTCACTATCCACATTTGCTTGTAGGGCACTTGTCCTACTTTTACCCACATTTTACTTCATTTTGCAGCCCTCTAGCCCTTTCCAAGACTTTTTTAGAGGCCAAAAGTTCTTGTCCCCATTGACTTCAATGGGGTTCGGGTTTGGGGTCAAGTTCGAGCACGGACCCGGACATTTTTTCGAAGTTCGGCCGAACCTGCCGAACCCGAACATCCAGGTGTCCGCTCAACTCAAATTAATTGGATTCTTTCTGTGCATATATCCATCCTACATACTGCTGGCCTGCGCTTTGCATGCTCTTTTCTGCAGCATGTGGAACAAGTACGTGTCCCTGGTTTTTACTGTGCATGTAGGGCATGAAAAAAATATTGAAAAATAATTCATTGTATTATCAAAAATGCAAGTGAATGACAAAAAAATTTCATGCACAGTAAATACAATTCAGGTGATACAGTCCCTTTAAAAACTAAGCTAAGATAACAACATTGGAGATTTAGTCCCATTATATAATCATATCATGCTTAGCTCACCATTATGCCAAAGTGCTCCAGTAGTAGTTCAGATAAGTGCCTCCCTTTTTGGATTGTGTTTGTATATTTGAAGCTGTGACCAGGCTTTGGGTAAAACACCCCTCCCCCATCACTGGATCGCTATTAATGGTGTCGAGAACTATACTACAGCATAGTTGCCAACATTGGCCATGTTTCCAGGGACACATATGTGTTCCACATGCTGCAGACAGAGCATGCAGACAGAGCCCAGAAGTATGTAGGATGCATATACGCACATACAGATCCAATTAATTAATCATGGTAGGTCCTATGAGATCTCCACCCTTATTAATTAATTGGATTCTCTGTGTGCGTATATCCATCCTACATACTGCCTGGCTGCACTTTGCATGGTCTGTCTGCAGCATGTGGAACAAATATGTGTCCCTGGAAACATGACCAGTGTTGGCACCTATGCTACAGAAGTGTCTCTGTATATGTAAAATAGAAAAACTTTTAATCCGGGTAGGTCATATAATGGAAGAGATTAAAGTTGATACTAGCAAACGGATTTAGTGTTAGGACCCAATTATATTGAAGTACTTTGGTATATAAATGATATGGCTAAATAAAGTGACTAAATCTCCAATGTTGTTATCTTAACCTTAATAAAAACTATAGCGCTAAATGTTTGTGATCTGTTTAATCTGAATGCGCTGATCTCTGAGGGTTGTATGTAAGTATTTGGTCATTTTCACCATATTATTATAATAATTGCAAGCTCAGGTGAGTGGTTTCCTTGTATTCTGTTTATATATGTGGAAATATAGAGATAGATGAATAGATAGATAGATAGATAGATAGATAGATAGATAGATAGATAGTAGACATGTGCATTCGTTTTCGGACGAATGCATTTTCGGACGAAAATAGCATTTTCGTCCATTCGTCCGAAAAACGAATAACGAAAATTTTAACTAACAAAATCCGAATGAACGAATGGTTAATAAACGAAAATCATTCGTTCATTCGTCCATTCGTCCATTCGTGCTATTGGCATTCTAAACCGAAATAGAGTCGGTTTACAATACCAATAGCATTGTACTACATTCCATAAACCGACATGAATGACTTTCGGTTTATGGAATGCATGTAATGCTATTAGCTTCCTATAAACCGAAATTGAGTTCCCATTCATACGAATAGGTCAATTGACCTATTCGTATGAATGGGGACTCTTTCGGTTTATAGAAAGCCAATAGCAGCATGTATTCTATAAGCCGAAAGTCTTTAAAACAAACGACGTTCGGTTTATAGAATACATGTAATGCTATTGCTGTTCTATAAGCCGAAAGACATTCGGCTTATAGAACAGCAATAGCATTACATGCATTCTATAAACCGAACGTCGTTCGTTTTAAAGACTTTCGGCTTATAGAATACTATTGGCATTCTATAAACCTAACTAGAGTCCCTCCTCATTCATAAGAATTTCTTATGAATGGGGACTCGACTCTAGTTCGGTTTATAGAAAGCCAATAGTATTCTATAAGCCGAAAGTCTTTAAAACGAACGACGTTCGGTTTATAGAATACATGTAATGCTATTGCTAAACTATAAACCGAACGACTTTCGGTTTATAGAATAGCCATAGGATTACATGTAGTACATAAGCCGAAAGTCTATAAACCGAAAGTCGTTCGGTTTATAGGCTGTCGGCATTTAACTATACAGAGACAGAGTCTCCATTCATAAAATTATGAATGGAGACTTTGTCTCCGTGTAGTAAAATGCCGAAAGTCTATAAACCGAACGATCGGTTTATAGACTTTCGGCTTATGTAATACATGTAATCCTATGGCTATTCTATAAACCGAAAGTTCGGTTTATAGAATAGCAATAGGAATACATGTATTCCATAAGCCGACAGCCTATAAACCGAACGTTCGGTTTATAGGCTGTGGGCATTTTACTACACGGAGACAAAGTCTCCATTCATAATTTTATGAATGGAGACTCTGTCTCTGTATAGTTAAATGCCGGCTTTTAACTATACGGAGACAAAGTCTCCATTTATAATTTTATGAATGGAGACTCTGTCTCCGTATAGTTAAATGCCGACAGCCTATAAACCGAACGTTCGGTTTATAGGCTGTGGGCATTTAACTATACGGAGACAAAGTCTCCATTCATAATTTTATGAATGGAGACTCTGTCTCCGTATAGTTAAATGCTATTGTATTCTATAAACCGACTCTATTTCGGCTTATAGAATGCAATAGTACTACGAATGGACGAATGAACGAATGATTTTCCTTTATTAACCATTCGTTCATCCGGCTTTAGTTAGCTTAGCATTTTCGTTCTTCGTTTTTCGGGCGAATGGACGAAAATGCAATTTTCGGACGAAAATGCATTCGTCCGAAAACGAATGCACATGTCTAGTATATATTCACATGTAAATTGCTTTTTAAATAAAAAATTATGATATAAAAAAATCTTGTTTTTATTTCCTTTTATGTGACAATGCTGCCTCTCTCTTTCCCTTGCCCCCAGATTTGTCGCTCTCCCCCCCTTAGTGTTGTCTCTCTCTCACCCTCCCTTTGGCTCCCCCCTCGCTCCCCTTGTGTCTGTCTCTTCCCCCCTTCCCTCCCCTTGTTTCTCTCTGCCCCCCCCCCTTGTTATTCTGTCCCCCCCTCACCTGTTTCTTGCTCCCTGGTGGCTAGTGGGGGCAGCCGGGGGATGTATGCACTATACATAATAGACGGAAGTGTCGGGCAGCATGGAGGTTGTCTGCACGATTCGTGCAGACATCCCCCAGCTGCCCGATTCTCCCTGGTGGCTAGCGAGGGAAGGAGGATGTCTGCGCGATGAGCGAGACCTCTCCTGCTGCCGCCCGGCATGACCGCCGGGACTTCTATGATGAAGCTGGGTACTTCCGGCTTCCTCATAAAAGTCCTGGCTGTCGTTCCGGGCGGCAGCAGGGGAGGTCTCGCTCATCGCGCAGACATCCTCCGCTCCCTCGCTAGCCACCAGGGAGAATCGGGCAGCTGGGGGATGTCTGCACGAATCGTGCAGACAACCTCCATGCTGCCCGACACTTCCGTCTATTATGTATAGTGCATACATCCCCCGGCTGCCCCCACTAGCCACCAGGGAGCAAGAAACAGGTGAGGGGGGGACAGAATAACAAGGGGGGGGGGGCAGAGAGAAACAAGGGGAGGGACGGGGGGAAGAGACAGACACAAGGGGAGCGAGGGGGGAGCCAAAGGGAGGGTGAGAGAGAGACAACACTAAGGGGGGGAGAGCGACAAATCTGGGGGCAAGGGAAAGAGAGAGGCAGCTTTGTCACATAAAAGGAAATAAAAATAAGATTTTATTTATATCATAATTTTTTATTAAAAAAGCAATTTACATGTGAATATATACTAGACATGTGCATTCGTTTTCGGACGAATGCATTTTCGTCCGAAAATTGCATTTTCGTCCATTCGCCCGAAAAACGAAGAAGGAAAATGCTAAGCTAACTAAAGCCGAATGAACGAATGGTTAATAAAGGAAAATCATTCGTTCATTCGTCCATTCGTAGTACTATTGCATTCTATAAGCCGAAATAGAGTCGGTTTATAGAATACAATAGCATTTAACTATACGGAGACAGAGTCTCCATTCATAAATTTATGAATGGAGACAAACGTATAGTTAAAAGCCGACAGCCTATAAACCGAACGTTCGGTTTATAGGCTGTGGGCATTTAACTATACGGAGACAGAGTCTCCATTCATAAAATTATAAATGGAGACTTTGTCTCCGTATAGTTAAAAGCCGGTGTTCTGACAAATTTCTGGAGCAAATTCTCCTGCGCAATCGCAGGAGAATTTGCTCACTGCGCATGCGCATAAAGTTACAGCTGATAACTAAGCTGTAACTTTGTGACCACCGTGCATGAGACAGCTGCGCAACCCACCTCCCGCCCCCTCACACCCGCCGCACACCCCTTCTTACCAGATCATCGACCACAGCGATACACAGCGCATGCGCACGCCTATCCAGCCGTTTGGGAATGCGCGCGTCCGTTGTTGTGTTCTTAAGGTGGTAAGTAACACGGGGCGTCGGGACATAAGGGGGCAAGCATCCTGGTGAGGGCTGCCTCATCTTGATGGGATTTGTGATCCTCCTGCTGTATTATTGATGCAGCAGGAGGATCACAAATCCCATCAAGATGAGGCAGCCCTCACCAGGATGCTTGCCCCCTTATGTCCCGACGCCCCATGTTACTTACCACCTTAAGAACACAACAACGGACGCGCACATTCCCAAACGGCTGGATAGGCGTGCGCATGCGCTGTGTATCGCTGTGGTCGATGATCTGGTAAGAAGGGGTGTGCAGGGGGTGTGAGGGGGCGGGAGGTGGGTTGCGCAGCTGGCGCATGCGCGGTGGTCACAAAGTTACAGCTGAGTTATCAGCTGTAACTTTATGCGCATGCGCAGTGAGCAAATTCTCCTGCGATTGCGCAGGAGAATTTGCTACAGAAATTTGTCAGAACACCGGCATTTAACTATACGGAGACAGAGTCTCCATTCATAAAATTATAAATGGAGACTTTGTCTCCGTATAGTTAAAAGCCGGCATTTAACTATACGGAGACAGAGTCTCCATTCATAAAATTATGAATGGAGACTTTGTCTCCGTGTAGTAAAATGCCCACAGCCTATAAACCGAACGTTCGGTTTATAGGCTGTCGGCTTATGGAATACATGTATTCCTATTGCTATTCTATAAACCGAACGTTCGGTTTATAGAATAGCCATAGGATTACATGTATTATATAAGCCGAAAGTCTATAAACGGATCGTTCGGTTTATAGGCTTTCGGCATTTTACTACACGGAGACAAAGTCTCCATTCATAATTTTATGAATGGAGACTCTGTCTCTGTATAGTTAAATGCCGACAGCCTATAAACCGAACGACTTTCGGTTTATAGACTTTCGGCTTATGCAATACATGTAATCCTATGGCTATTCTATAAACCGAAAGTCGTTCGGTTTATAGAATAGCAATAGGAATACATGTATTCCATAAGCCGACAGCCTATAAACCGAACGTTCGGTTTATAGGCTGTCGGCATTTTACTACACGGAGACAGAGTCTCCATTCATAAAATTATGAATGGAGACTTTGTCTCCGTGTAGTAAAATGCCCACAGCCTATAAACCGAACGTTCGGTTTATAGGCTGTCGGCATTTTACTACACGGAGACAGAGTCTCCATTCATAAAATTATGAATGGAGACTTTGTCTCCGTGTAGTAAAATGCCCACAGCCTATAAACCGAACGTTCGGTTTATAGGCTGTCGGCATTTTACTACACGGAGACAAAGTCTCCATTCATAATTTTATGAATGGAGACTCTGTCTCCGTGTAGTAAAATGCCGACAGCCTATAAACCGAACGTTCGGTTTATAGGCTGTCGGCTTATGGAATACATGTATTCCTATTGCTATTCTATAAACCGAACGACTTTCGGTTTATAGAATAGCAATAGGAATACATGTATTCCATAAGCCGACAGCCTATAAACCGAACGTTCGGTTTATAGGCTGTCGGCATTTTACTACACGGAGACAAAGTCTCCATTCATAATTTTATGAATGGAGACTCTGTCTCTTATTAGTTAAATGCCGACAGCCTATAAACCGAACGACTTTCGGTTTATAGACTTTCGGCTTATGTAATACATGTAAACCTATGGCTATTCTATAAACCGAAAGTCGTTCGGTTTATAGAATAGCAATAGGATTACATGTATTCCATAAGCCGAAAGTCTATAAACCGAAAGTCGTTCGGTTTATAGACTTTCGGCTTATAGAATACAATTAATACTATTGCCTTTCTATGAACCGAACGAGAGCCCCATTCATAAGAATTTCTTATGAATGGGGCTCTCGTTCGGTTTATAGAAAGCCAATAGTATTACATTGTATTCTATAAAACGAACGAAAAAAATTAACGAAACGAAAATAATTAACGAATTTCGTCTGAAACGAATGCACTAATGAACGAAATTCGTTTTAGACGAAATAAATAACATTTTCGTCCGAATGGACGAAAACGAAACGAAAATTTTAGTTTTGCACATGTCTAATAGATAGATATCCATGCATATGTGGGGTGGAAGTGTCAAAGTAGGTGTAAAATAAGCACACTCACATTAAACTAGTTAGATAAAGACCAAATCTGTTCAGCAGTTTGTAGGCTGGGCTTATGTGTAAATAAAGAGTGAACTCACAAAATTTTATGTAAATAGCCACTTTTGGAAAAATTCTCCAATTAGATGTATCAAAACTAAGTTTATTTAGTTACCAATATAAGTGCAAGGCATGGTACAAAAAAGTATGTTATTTAGCACCAAGAATGTTAAATTTTTTTACCCTACCAAGTGTGAAAACACAGCCCCTGGGAAAGACATTTAACCCATTGATGACACAACTTTTTTTAGAGTAGTGTACATTTTACACTGGCAGTTTTTAAATTTCTGCAATGTTTGTGTTTAGCTGTGATTTTCCTCTCTTATTTACTGTACATATGATAAACTCTTTTTAACATCATAAAAAGAGTTTTCTTTAGATACCATTATTTTTATCAGATCACATAGTTTACTATAAAAAATCATAACATATGATCATAAAAATTGAAAGAAAAAACACTTTTCTAACTTTTACATGAAAAACATTTTAAACATTTACAAACACAAATAAAAAATACACTAAATATATTCTAATATTTGTCCTGAGTTTAGAAATACCCATTGTTTACATGTTTTTTTTTTTGTGTGCACGTTATATATTACAGTGACCGTTTTACCCCAACCCTAATCACCCCAACACTAGCATTTTTTTCACAGTGTAATGTTGCTAACTACCTCTAGAGGCAGTCTAGTATTAAAGATTGATGGAAGTAATATTGATAATTTCCATTGCTCTTGCTGGCTCCAGGACAGCACCATGTTGGAAGGACATTCTGATATGGCACCTGTGATCGCCCTATGGGACCAAATTTGGATGTTGCTTAATGCCTTGACATCAAGGCATTATAGCCACACCACCTGAGCTGGTAATGCGACAATTGAAGGAAACTTGAAGGAGAGGCTGACAGTCTGTTTACAGAATTGGTTTCAAATAATTGTGGTCTGTGACTTCCTGAAACCTAAAATAAACAGGCCTTGTGCATATTTGAAAACTGTGTGGTAGTTTGTCCTGTCCAAGTAAGGATCTATAATGCATTAAAATCTCCACCGACAATAAGCTGCAAACTGTTCAGGCAGTGTAGTGAGTTTGTTATAAAGCTGTGGGTTGGAGGGGCTGGGGACCTAAACATTCTCCAAAACTACGGGTACCTCTTGGAGATGTCCCTGTACTATTAAGTATCTCCCCTTTGTATCTAAGATATGTTAACATGGTTACATATTAAAATAGACACTTCATTTGATTTCTTGGGGCCCGTGGCATGAAGATGTGTTGGGAATCTGGAATACCAGTATGTGGGTGTATGATGGGTTTTAAAATGAGTTCCTTGCAGGAAGACTATGTCTGCTTTTTCCTGGATGTAGTATCTAATGGCTTTCCTGTGTTTCATTGGGGAGTTTAATCCCTTTGCATTATGCAAAATTATTTTAATCGTCATTTTGTTTCGTGAAGGGATGTCCATTTAAATTAAATGTAACCCAGGAGTACCGGTAAAATGAGGCAGCAATCTCCAGTGTCCAACAATCAAACAATATATCTCTCCAATGACTCCTTCCCAAACATTTAAATAATAATAACATCACAGTAAAGAAATTAGACTCAACCCAAGAAGTACAGTAGGTAGAAAAAGGGAGAAAGGAAAACAGCCGGGTGAGCTTGGGGGTAGCTCACTCGAGAGAGAGAGGACAGCACTTCGTCCAGCATAGGGCCAGTCACTGTTTGTGTGTCTAGAATCTTCTGTCAGGACTGGAGTAAGCCCTTGGAAGGAGGGAGCATGAGGGACAGGGACAGGTGTGTCAGTGGTCCCTCCGCCCATGGGGAATTTAAGTATAGCCCGTACGAGCTATTGTATCTATTGCAAACAAATAACATTCTAATAACAATATATAAATGTACTAACCCTGTGTAACCAATCGTTTTGGATGAAAGACCCACATATGTACCATGTATGTTAATGTGGGTTGTCAGGACCCCGTTAGTTGAGGTGGCTACAAGTCTAGGTTGTGATATTAGTTGGAAACGTAATGACTTGAGTCTTATAGTAAGGGCACTAAAGGAACTAGGCCATTAGCGATATGGTAACACTGAAGAATTGAAGAGGACATATAATGGATTGTTATTCCATAACAAGTCCCCAAAGTTCAAGTTCACTGGGTATGAATTGTAGTATTTACTTATCTGGTGGTGAGTCCAGCCGCATCCGGGTACAGAAGCTGTGAAGACCCACTGAAATGAACTAGAGAGGCTTCGCATTTGGTGTCTCTGAATCGCTGTAGAAAAAGAGGAAAACTGTTCAACTTTTATACAATAAAATCAAAGGAAACCTTAACAGGCATCGGTAATCTGAGGAAACAGATACGGGTATGTGCCCTTGGCTGACTTAGGTGTTGTTTGGATGTAGAGAATTCGCTGTAGGAGGTCTGCTGTTTTCTGTGATGCAACCTGGTCTCTGCCTGGTGAACCTGTGATTCCCAGCCGTATGAGGAATTCCTGACCTTCCACTGGGTCCGTGATTGAATGCTTGACCCCATTCTTGTGGACCATCAGTTTAAATGGGAATCCCCAATGATAGCGGATGAGGTGTTTCAGGAGGATGTCGACTATGGGCTTCATCGCCCTCCCTTTTTGGAGTGTTAGATGAGACAAATCTGCATAAATTTGAGGTTTGGTGCTGTTTAATTCCTGAGCACCTACTCCTGCAGCAGTGATTATAGCCTCTTTGTTTCAGTAGTAATGTAGTCTTAGGATAATATCCTGTGGGCGTTCTCCTGTGCCCAGTTTAGCTCTTAGGGCTTGATGGGCCCTGTCCAGTATCAGTTTATCTGCTGGCATTTCAGTTAATATTGTTTGGAAGAGAACCAAGAGGTATTGTGGGATGTCCTGCACTGATTCTGGTAGGCCTTTGATGCGGATGTTGTTTCTACAGGACCGGTTATCCAAATCTTATTATATTTGGTGGAGGTTGAAGATCTCATCACAGAAACTGGACATCTCGTCCTCCAGGGCCGTAAGAGCTCCAAGGGTTTCATCATGTTTGGTCTCCAGGGCATCGGTCCTGACCCCTATGGCTATGATGTCTTAAGTCAGGGGAGCTAAGCTGTTTCGGATGTCCTCCTGCACTTCTCTCTTTCAGTCAGAGAGGCATCTAGTTAGTTTCTCTATGTCCGCTTTGGTGCTTGGAGAGTTCTGATCGGTGAGCGTTATTTCGACAGAAGCTTCTGCTGCTGGCTGACTATAAGATGGTGTCTGGGGCTCCGTTGCAGGGAAGTAGGTGCGTAGGCTTCCGGTTCTGGGTTTGAGCGATTTCTTAGGTTTTTTCGATGATTCAGGCACCCCCCGGGTGTACACAGGTCGTGTGGGGACCATGTATATCATTTGCATGTTGGGCATTTGCTATGTGAATGCTTTTGGAGGAGGGAAGCCACAAGCTGGTTCAAAATGCAGCCATCTTTCCTGCGTGCCAAACCACGCCCCCTATGGGGGACATGTTTCAAGCTGGCCAATGTATTTTTAAAAAGTAGACACCCCAGGGTATTTCAAATAGTGGTATTTTAAAACTTTCATGCACCAATTCTACCACCAGCCTTTGTCAAAATTTTGGGTACTAATTTTGTTTGCTGTTGATTGTATGTATTGCTTCAAAATGCAATCTGTCTTTAAATCGCATAAGCAATTTGTCAATACAAATTCTTTTGTCAGGAACACATATTTGAGAAAATGTTTGGGACAAATTTATTAGAAAGAGTCTTAGCTTAAATAGCCAATCATATGAGGGATCATCTTTTTGCAGACAAGGAGTGTTGTCACTAAAGTGTCAAATATCTGCCTGGTCATTATGGCTGGGAAAAGCAGCTAGAACGTTCTTCACATAACAGCTCACCACAGGTCCCTGGGCACGGATCCTGCTGCAAGGAAACTTTAGTTGACGCTCAAAGTGAGTGCTGGCTACATTTTGTTGAATCTCGCCATGTCCAAACATGGGTTCGAGCACGCCCCTGGGACTTCACAAGTAATGCTGCGAGGTATCGCAAGTTTTCGGCAAGGACCAATAGGGTCTATTATCTCTCTTTTTCGACATCTTAGAGGCAAAAATTAGCGAATTTGAAGATAGATTAAGGGAATGTGTGTGAGTGTATGTCAGTGTGAGTGAATGTGTATGTCACTGTGAGTGAGTGTGTGTATGTCAGTGTGAGTGAGTGTGTGTATGTGTCAGATCAGGTATATAAATTTATGAGGATTTCAGTGGAACTCAATTGCAGGTTGTAATGAGCAATTCTCAACAGTAGAGGGCAGTAGTATCTAAGTCTTCCTTTATGAGGATTTCAGTAGAACTCAATTGCAGGTTGTAATGAGCAACTGTAAACAGTAGAGGGCAGCAGTGTCTAAGTCTTCCTTTATGAAATGCAAATGAAAGGTTTAAGAATCGTAAGTGATACAAAGTGTTGCAGTGGAACACTGAGGATTCGGAAGTCTTACAGACGGTTACAGGAGGAAGAGAGGACATACAACGGAGGGTTTGTACTTCAATATAACAAATGATTGTTATATACTTGCAGTTAGTAGAAGGTAAGGTTCTCAGTGCTGGGTGCAGAATGTCCGTTTAACAAGCCGAGGTCAGGTGTTGGAACAATCAGGTAAGTAGTTAGCCGGTCCGTGTTCAAAGGGTTATAACAATACGAATAGTAGCAAAGCCAGTCTAGGATCAGGGGTTGTAGAAAGGAGGATAGTAGATAATACAAGCCGGGTTCGTTAACGAGGATCAGTCTGAAGAGAAGTTGTTTTTTTCTTAAAGAGTAAATGCTGGATACACGGAGCTGTGTGTACACGATGTCTCTGAAGAGAAAGTATAACTCAGCGTTTGAACTGTGGCGCGGTTTCCCCTATAAGGCGAGGGAACACCGCGTCACAGAAAAGGGGAGGAGCCTATAGTCATGATTCTAATAATCTGACAGTACCCCCTCCAAAAGGAGCACACTCCGGGTGCTAGCCACGTGGTTTGTCAGGGTGTTGTTTATGGAAAGAGTTGATAAGTTTAGCAGCATGAACTTCTGAGGAATTCAACCATGAGTCTTCGTCGGAAGCATATCCTTTCCATCTTATGAGATACTGCAGTTTCCTTCTGAAAATTCGGGAGTCTAAAATCTTTTCAACTTCATATTCCTCGATTCCGTCCACGATAATGGGGTCAGGTGGAGTGAGTGTCTGTCTTGCGAAGGTATCAGGAATATGAGGTTTTAGAAGTGAAACATGAAACACTGGATGGAGTTTCATGGTAGAAGGTAAAATAAGTTTGACTGCAACATTGTTAACAATTCGTTCAATAGGAAATGGACCGATGAAAAGGTTATCCAATTTCTTAGATGGTCGATTTGTCCTTAATTTTTTTGTCGATAGGAGGACCATGTCACCAGGAGAGTAAGGAGGATTTGGCAATCTTTTTGAGTCGTAGAATTTTTTATGACTCTCGATGGATTTTGAGAGGTTGTTTTTTAGGGTTTGGAATAATGAAGTCATCTCAGATATTTGAATTGACACAGATGGGTTACAAGTAATGGAGGGGTTAGAAGGTATCGATGTAGGATGGTATCCATAATTAGAGAAGAAGGGAGACATTTTTGTACTTGAATGATAAGAATTATTATATGAATATTCGGCTAATGGTAACCAAGTAGACCAATCATCCTGCAGGTAGGTACAGTAACACCGAAGGTATTGCTCAAGGCATTGGTTAACCCTTTCCGTTTGTCCATTCGTTTGTGGATGGTATGATGATGATAATTTGGTGGAAATTTGGAGAGAGGAGCATAATTCTTTCCAGAAATGTGAGGTGAATTGTGTTCCTCTATCTGTTATTATCTCTTCAGGTAAGCCATGTAAACGAAGGATGTGGGAAATGAAAACTGAGGATAGATCTTTGGATGTTGGTATTTTTTGTAGGGGGATGAAATGGGACATTTTAGTCAGACGGTCAACAACGACTAATATGGTGGTTTGCTTTTTTGAGGGAGGAAGATCGACGATAAAGTCCATGGATATTGATTTCCAAGGTCTGTCGGGAATGGGTAAATTCATAAGTAGACCAAAAGGATGACGGTGAGTAGGCTTGCTCTTTTGACAAATAGAACAGGATGAAACATAAGCAGTGATGAAGTCAAGTTGATTGGGCCACCAGAAATGTCGTTTAGATAGTTCTGATGTTTTCTTGATCCCAGGGTGCCCAGCTAATGGAGAATCGTGAACTAGATTCATAACTTCTGTCCGTAGATTGGGGGGTATGTATAATTTGTTATTCTTCATATAGAAACCATTTTCCTGATATAGGTCAAGGTCTTGAGGTAGGTGTAATTCTTCAGGAGTAAGTTGTTTAATTTTATCAAGTATAGTAGTGGTTAATCCGATGAACCTGGATGAAGGAAGAAGAGGAGTGGAAATTGGTGGTGGATGATTTGAATTGGGTATTCTGGATAGTGAATCGGCTTTTTTGTTCCTTGATCCTGGCCTGTAGATTATATGGAAGTTGAATCTATCAAAAAAGAGGGTCCATCTTACTTGTCGTGCTGAAAGAGTTTTGCTATGTTGAAGGAACTCAAGATTTTTGTGGTCTGTATAGACAATAATTGGTTTCTCATTCCCTTCTAGTAGGTGTCTCCAATTTTCAAATGCTGCCTTATAGACATGTGCAAAACTAAAATTTTCGTTTCGTTTTCGTCCATTCGGACGAAAATGTTATTTATTTCGTCTAAAACGAATTTCGTTCATTAGTGCATTCGTTTCAGACGAAATTCGTTCATTATTTTCGTTTCGTTAATTTTTTTCGTTCGTTTTATAGAATACAATGTAATACTATTGGCTTTCTATAAACCGAACGAGAGCCCCATTCATAAGAAATTCTTATGAATGGGGCTCTCGTTCGGTTCATAGAAAGGCAATAGTATTACTTGTATTCTATAAGCCGAAAGTCTATAAACCGAACGACTTTCGGTTTATAGACTTTCGGCTTATGGAATACATGTAATCCTATTGCTATTCTATAAACCGAACGACTTTCGGTTTATAGAATAGCCATAGGTTTACATGTATTACATAAGCCGAAAGTCTATAAACCGAAAGTCGTTCGGTTTATAGGCTGTCGGCATTTAACTATACAGAGACAGAGTCTCCATTCATAAAATTATGAATGGAGACTTTGTCTCCGTGTAGTAAAATGCCGACAGCCTATAAACCGAACGTTCGGTTTATAGGCTGTGGGCATTTTACTACACGGAGACAAAGTCTCCATTCATAATTTTATGAATGGAGACTCTGTCTCCGTGTAGTAAAATGCCGACAGCCTATAAACCGAACGACTTTCGGTTTATAGGCTGTCGGCTTATGGAATACATGTATTCCTATTGCTATTCTATAAACCGAAAGTCGTTCGGTTTATAGAATAGCAATAGGAATACATGTATTCCATAAGCCGACAGCCTATAAACCGAACGTTCGGTTTATAGGCTGTCGGCATTTTACTACACGGAGACAGAGTCTCCATTCATAAAATTATGAATGGAGACTTTGTCTCCGTGTAGTAAAATGCCGACAGCCTATAAACCGAACGTTCGGTTTATAGGCTGTCGGCTTATGGAATACATGTATTCCTATTGCTATTCTATAAACCGAACGACTTTCGGTTTATAGAATAGCCATAGGATTACATGTATTATATAAGCCGAAAGTCTATAAACCGAAAGTCGTTCGGTTTATAGGCTGTCGGCATTTAACTATACAGAGACAGAGTCTCCATTCATAAAATTATGAATGGAGACTTTGTCTCCGTGTAGTAAAATGCCGAAAGCCTATAAACCGAACGATCCGTTTATAGACTTTCGGCTTATATAATACATGTAATCCTATGGCTATTCTATAAACCGAACGTTCGGTTTATAGAATAGCAATAGGAATACATGTATTCCATAAGCCGACAGCCTATAAACCGAACGTTCGGTTTATAGGCTGTGGGCATTTTACTACACGGAGACAAAGTCTCCATTCATAATTTTATGAATGGAGACTCTGTCTCCGTATAGTTAAATGCCGGCTTTTAACTATACGGAGACAAAGTCTCCATTTATAATTTTATGAATGGAGACTCTGTCTCCGTATAGTTAAATGCCGGTGTTCTGACAAATTTCTGGAGCAAATTCTCCTGCGCAATCGCAGGAGAATTTGCTCACTGCGCATGCGCATAAAGTTACAGCTGATAACTCAGCTGTAACTTTGTGACCACCGCGCATGCGCCAGCTGCGCAACCCACCTCCCGCCCCCTCACACCCCCTGCACACCCCTTCTTACCAGATCATCGACCACAGCGATACACAGCGCATGCGCACGCCTATCCAGCCGTTTGGGAATGTGCGCGTCCATTGTTGTGTTCTTAAGGTGGTAAGTAACACGGGGCGTCGGGACATAAGGGGGCAAGCATCCTGGTGAGGGCTGCCTCATCTTGATGGGATTTGTGATCCTCCTGCTGCATCAATAATACAGCAGGAGGATCACAAATCCCATCAAGATGAGGCAGCCCTCACCAGGATGCTTGCCCCCTTATGTCCCGACGCCCCGTGTTACTTACCACCTTAAGAACACAACAACGGACGCGCGCATTCCCAAACGGCTGGATAGGCGTGCGCATGCGCTGTGTATCGCTGTGGTCGATGATCTGGTAAGAAGGGGTGTGCGGCGGGTGTGAGGGGGCGGGAGGTGGGTTGCGCAGCTGTCTCATGCACGGTGGTCACAAAGTTACAGCTGAGTTATCAGCTGTAACTTTATGCGCATGCGCAGTGAGCAAATTCTCCTGCGATTGCGCAGGAGAATTTGCTCCAGAAATTTGTCAGAACACCGGCTTTTAACTATACGGAGACAAAGTCTCCATTTATAATTTTATGAATGGAGACTCTGTCTCCGTATAGTTAAATGCCCACAGCCTATAAACCGAACGTTCGGTTTATAGGCTGTCGGCTTTTAACTATACGTTTGTCTCCATTCATAAATTTATGAATGGAGACTCTGTCTCCGTATAGTTAAATGCTATTGTATTCTATAAACCGACTCTATTTCGGCTTATAGAATGCAATAGTACTACGAATGGACGAATGAACGAATGATTTTCCTTTATTAACTATTCGTTCATTCGATTTAGTTAGCTTAGCATTTTCGTTCTTCGTTTTTCGGGCGAATGGACGAAAATGCAATTTTCGGACGAAAATGCATTCGTCCGAAAACGAATGCACATGTCTAGTATATATTCACATGTAAATTGCTTTTTTAATAAAAAATTATGATATAAATAAAATCATGTTTTTATTTCCTTTTATGTGACAATGCTGCCTCTCTCTTTCCCTTGCCCCCAGATTTGTCGCTCTCCCCCCCTTAGTGTTGTCTCTCTCTCACCCTCCCTTTGGCTCCCCCCTCGCTCCCCTTGTGTCTGTCTCTTCCCCCCTTCCCTCCCCTTGTTTCTCTCTGCCCCCCCCCCCCCCTTGTTATTCTGTCCCCCCCTCACCTGTTTCTTGCTCCCTGGTGGCTAGTGGGGGCAGCCGGGGGATGTATGCACTATACATAATAGACGGAAGTGTCGGGCAGCATGGAGGTTGTCTGCACGATTCGTGCAGACATCCCCCAGCTGCCCGATTCTCCCTGGTGGCTAGCGAGGCAGCGGTGGATGTCTGCGCGATGAGCGAGACCTCCCCTGCTGCCGCCCGGAACGACAGCCAGGACTTTTATGAGGAAGCCGGAAGTACCCAGCTTCATCATAGAAGTCCCGGCGGTCATGCCGGGCGGCAGCAGGAGAGGTCTCGCTCATCGCGCAGACATCCTCCGCTCCCTCGCTAGCCACCAGGGAGAATCGGGCAGCTGGGGGATGTCTGCACGAATCGTGCAGACAACCTCCATGCTGCCCGACACTTCCAGCTATTATGTATAGTGCATACATCCCCCGGCTGCCCCCACAAGCCACCAGGGAGCAAGAAACAGGTGAGGGGGGGACAGAATAACAAGGGGGGGGGGGCAGAGAGAAACAAGGGGAGGGAAGGGGGGAAGAGACAGACACAAGGGGAGCGAGGGGGGAGCCAAAGGGAGGGTGAGAGAGAGACAACACTAAGGGGGGGAGAGCGACAAATCTGGGGGCAAGGGAAAGAGAGAGGCAGCATTGTCACATAAAAGGAAATAAAAACAAGATTTTTTTATATCATAATTTATTATTTAAAAAGCAATTTACATGTGAATATATACTAGACATGTGCATTCGTTTTCGGACGAATGCATTTTCGTCCGAAAATTGCATTTTCGTCCATTCGCCCGAAAAACGAAGAACGAAAATGCTAAGCTAACTAAAGCCGGATGAACGAATGGTTAATAAAGGAAAATCATTCGTTCATTCGTCCATTCGTAGTACTATTGCATTCTATAAGCCGAAATAGAGTCGGTTTATAGAATACAATAGCATTTAACTATACGGAGACAGAGTCTCCATTCATAAAATTATAAATGGAGACTTTGTCTCCGTATAGTTAAAAGCCGGCATTTAACTATACAGAGACAGAGTCTCCATTCATAAAATTATGAATGGAGACTTTGTCTCCGTATAGTTAAATGCCCACAGCCTATAAACCGAACGTTCGGTTTATAGGCTGTGGGCATTTAACTATACGGAGACAGAGTCTCCATTCATAAAATTATAAATGGAGACTTTGTCTCCGTATAGTTAAAAGCCGGCATTTAACTATACAGAGACAGAGTCTCCATTCATAAAATTATGAATGGAGACTTTGTCTCCGTATAGTTAAATGCCCACAGCCTATAAACCGAACGTTCGGTTTATAGGCTGTGGGCATTTAACTATACGGAGACAGAGTCTCCATTCATAAAATTATAAATGGACACTTTGTCTCCGTATAGTTAAAAGCCGGCATTTAACTATACAGAGACAGAGTCTCCATTCATAAAATTATGAATGGAGACTTTGTCTCCGTATAGTTAAATGCCCACAGCCTATAAACCGAACGTTCGGTTTATAGGCTGTGGGCATTTAACTATACGGAGACAGAGTCTCCATTCATAAAATTATAAATGGAGACTTTGTCTCCGTATAGTTAAAAGCCGGCATTTAACTATACAGAGACAGAGTCTCCATTCATAAAATTATGAATGGAGACTTTGTCTCCGTGTAGTAAAATGCCCACAGCCTATAAACCGAACGTTCGGTTTATAGGCTGTCGGCTTATGGAATACATGTATTCCTATTGCTATTCTATAAACCGAACTTTCGGTTTATAGAATAGCCATAGGATTACATGTATTATATAAGCCGAAAGTCTATAAACCGATCGTTCGGTTTATAGACTTTCGGCATTTTACTACACGGAGACAAAGTCTCCATTCATAAAATTATGAATGGAGACTTTGTCTTCGTGTAGTAAAATGCCGACAGCCTATAAACCGAACGACTTTCGGTTTATAGACTTTCGGCTTATGCACTACATGTAATCCTATGGCTATTCTATAAACCGAAAGTCGTTCGGTTTATAGTTTAGCAATAGCATTACATGTATTCTATAAACCGAACGTCGTTCGTTTTAAAGACTTTCGGCTTATAGAATACTATTGGCTTTCTATAAACCGAACTAGAGTCGAGTCCCCATTCATAAGAAATTCTTATGAATGAGGAGGGACTCTAGTTAGGTTTATAGAATGCCAATAGTATTCTATAAGCCGAAAGTCTTTAAAACGAACGACGTTCGGTTTATAGAATGCATGTAATGCTATTGCTGTTCTATAAGCCGAATGTCTTTCGGCTTATAGAACAGCAATAGCATTACATGTATTCTATAAACCGAACGTCGTTTGTTTTAAAGACTTTCGGCTTATAGAATACATGCTGCTATTGGCTTTCTATAAACCGAAAGAGTCCCCATTCATACGAATAGGTCAATTGACCTATTCGTATGAATGGGAACTCAATTTCGGTTTATAGGAAGCTAATAGCATTACATGCATTCCATAAACCGAAAGTCATTCATGTCGGTTTATGGAATGTAGTACAATGCTATTGGTATTGTAAACCGACTCTATTTCGGTTTAGAATGCCAATAGCACGAATGGACGAATGGACGAATGAACGAATGATTTTCGTTTATTAACCATTCGTTCATTCGGATTTTGTTAGTTAAAATTTTCGTTATTCGTTTTTCGGACGAATGGACGAAAATGCTATTTTCGTCCGAAAATGCATTCGTCCGAAAACGAATGCACATGTCTACTGCCTTAATCCCTAGCAATTCCTTTTCTCCTATAGGGTAGTTGCACTCAGCAGAGGATAGAGATCTGGAATAAAAGGCAACTGGGTGGATGGGAGATTGTGGTGATTCTTGTTGTGATAGGATGGCACCAATTGTAGTATTGGAAGCATCAACCTCAAGAATAAATGGTAGGGAAGGATCGGGCATCTTGAGGATTGGAGATGAAGTGATTTGTTGTTTCAGGGTGTCAAAAGCATGTTGAGCTTTGATGTTCCATTTAAAGGGTGAATTCTTCCTAGTTAGAAGGTTAAGTGGTTGCACAATACTGGAGAAATTTTTTATGAATTTTCTATAAAAATTAGCGAATCCAAGGAAGCTTTGTATTTCTTTAATTGAAGATGGAGTTGGCCAATTAATGATGCATTCAATTTTTGAATTGTCCATGTGTATTTCTTGAGGTGTGATGACGTAACCAAGAAATGATATCTTTGTAACCTCGAACAGACATTTTTCGGGTTTTGCGAAAAGGTTATGAGTACGGAGTCGGTTGAGAACCCATCTGACATGTTTTTTGTGTTCATCTGGGGAATTGGAGTAAATTAGGATGTCATCCAAGTAAATAATTACACAGATATCTAGGAGATCCTTGAAGATATCGTTGATAAAATGTTGGAATGTGGCTGGAGCGTTGCAGAGTCCAAATGGCATCACCAAATATTCGAACAACCCGTATCGGGTTCGGAAAGCAGTCTTCCATTCGTGACCTTCCTTAATACGAATGAGGTTGTAGGCTCCTCGAAGATCAATCTTTGTATAAATGGTAGCTGAACGTAATCTCTCAAGGAGTTCCGGAATAAGTGGGAGAGGATATCTATTTTTTATGGTTCTTTTGTTCAGCTCTCGATAATCGATGATGGGTCGTATGGTTTGATCTTTGTTTCGTACGAAGAATATTCCGGAGGCCGCAGGTGAAGTGGAAGGTCTAATAAATCCTTTTCTTAGGTTGTCATCAAGGTATTGTTTGAGAGTTTGTAATTCCTTGTCAGACAGAGGATATATGTGTCCGAATGGTATTGAAACTCCAGGAAGAAGATCTATGGGGCAGTCATAGACCCTGTGTGGTGGTAATTTTTCAGCTTCCTTTTCACTGAATACATCACTGAATTCTGAGTAATGTGATGGAACAACTGTGTCCGAGTTGATCTGTAGTATAGAAGAATTGTGGAGACAAGTATCTAAACAGAAAGCAGATTTGAATTTGACAACCATGGGTGACCACTGAATGGTGGGGTTGTGTCTCTGCAACCAATTCATGCCAAGAATAACAGGGAATAGAGGGGATTTCACCACATCGAGTGTCATGAATTCAGTATGGTGATAGTTGATGGTCATCTTAAGAGGTATAGATTCTTGTGTAATTGGTCCAGAGGAGATAAGGGATCCATCAACTACCCGAAGAGATATGGATGAATTCTTTTGCGTTAGAGGAATTTTGTGAGTGTTGACGAGGGAAGAATCAATAAAGGATCCAGCTGCCCCAGAGTCAATAATAGCCTCCGTCTGAAGTCTTTCTTGGTCCCACTGTAGGATGAGAGAAACAATACAATGATTTGTTGAAAGATTATGAGACAAATTAAAGATGGGGGAATTGGTGTTGATCTTACCGCTCTTGTTTCGTTTTAGTATAGGACAGACATCTATCAGGTGATCAGTGAATGCGCAATACATGCATAGATTGAGGTTTTTTCTTCTGAGCTTTTCTTCTTGGGATAGAGGTCCCCTAAGAACTCCTAGTTCCATAGGTTCTGGAATATTGGCTTTTTCATATGTTCTTGGGAAAGTGGTAGGTTTTTTCCAATTGACAACAGTGGAGGTTTTTTCAGCTTTTCGCTCTCGGATTCTTCGATCAATTGTTATAGAGAGATGTATTAGACCTTCTAATGAGGATGGTAATTCGGTACGGGAAAGATCATCTTTAACGTGCTCAGACAAACCTAGACGAAATTGATTTCGTAGTGCGATGTCGTTCCATTGGGTATCTACAGCCCATCGTTTAAATTCAGAGATGTAATCCTCAACCGGCCTTTTCCCTTGGGAGAGAGCTCTGATTGCTGTATCAGCGGTAATTTGTTTATTTGGATCATCATATAAGGATGACATCTGATTGAAGAATTCCTCTAATGAATTGAGAATAGGGTCGTTATTCTCCAAGAAGGTGTGTGCCCAGGGCATAGGTTCACCCCTTAGAAATGATATTACAGTACAGACCTTTATGCGATCGGTAGGATATGATCTGGGGCGTAACGCAAATAATAGATTGCAGGAGTTGATGAACTCTCTGTATTTGGATCTTTCACCTGTGAATTTTTCGGGGTTGCAAACTGAAGGTTCAGAATGTTCCCTGTTAATAGTTATAGGAGGGGAAGTTGATAAAGACCTGTTTTGGAGTTCTGTAACATAAGTAAGGAATCTTTCATTGGAAATTCTGAGGTCTTGCATACTTTGAGAAAGCATATCTACCCTCTGAGTTAGTGTATTAATTTGAGCAGCCATTTCTGCTGGTTCCATAATAAGGCTGAGTTATTCTGTCAGATCAGGTATATAAATTTATGAGGATTTCAGTGGAACTCAATTGCAGGTTGTAATGAGCAATTCTCAACAGTAGAGGGCAGTAGTATCTAAGTCTTCCTTTATGAGGATTTCAGTAGAACTCAATTGCAGGTTGTAATGAGCAACTGTAAACAGTAGAGGGCAGCAGTGTCTAAGTCTTCCTTTATGAAATGCAAATGAAAGGTTTAAGAATCGTAAGTGATACAAAGTGTTGCAGTGGAACACTGAGGATTCGGAAGTCTTACAGACGGTTACAGGAGGAAGAGAGGACATACAACGGAGGGTTTGTACTTCAATATAACAAATGATTGTTATATACTTGCAGTTAGTAGAAGGTAAGGTTCTCAGTGCTGGGTGCAGAATGTCCGTTTAACAAGCCGAGGTCAGGTGTTGGAACAATCAGGTAAGTAGTTAGCCGGTCCGTGTTCAAAGGGTTATAACAATACGAATAGTAGCAAAGCCAGTCTAGGATCAGGGGTTGTAGAAAGGAGGATAGTAGATAATACAAGCAGGGTTCGTTAACGAGGATCAGTCTGAAGAGAAGTTGTTTTTTTCTTAAAGAGTAAATGCTGGATACACGGAGCTGTGTGTACACGATGTCTCTGAAGAGAAAGTATAACTCAGCGTTTGAACTGTGGCGCGGTTTCCCCTATAAGGCGAGGGAACACCGCGTCACAGAAAAGGGGAGGAGCCTATAGTCATGATTCTAACAATCTGACAGTATGTCAGTGTGAGTGAGAGTGTGTATGTCAGTGTGAGCGAGAGTGTGTGTCAGTGTCAGGGAATGTGTGTGTATGTATGTCAGTGTGAGTGTGTGTGTATGTCAGTGTGAGTGAGAGTGTGTGTGTAAGTCAGTGTGAGTGAGAGTGTGTATGTCAGTGTGAGAGAGAGTGTGTGTCAGTGTCAGGGAATGTGTGTGTATGTCAGTGTGACTGAATGTGTATGGCAGTGTGAGTGAGAGCGTGTGTGTATGGCAGTGTAAGTGAGAGCATGTGTGCGAATGTCAGTGTGAGTGAGCATATGTGTGTGTGTCACTGTGAGTGATAGTGTGTGTGAGTGTGTGTCATTGTGAGTGACAGACTGTCTGTGTATGTGTGTGGATAAAGGGGTTAACTCCTCTGATACTGCCTATATCTGTCTAGCCACCAAGGGGTTAACTCCTCTGACACTGCATATATCTGTCTAGCCATCCAGGGGTTAACTCCTCTGACACTGCCTACATATGTTAAGCAATCTAGGGGTTAACTCCTCTGACACTGACTATATCTGTCTAGCCATCCAGGGGTTAATTCATCTGACACTGCCTACATATGTTAGGCAATCTAGGGGTTAACTCCTCTGACACTGACTATATCTGACTAGCCATCCAGGGGTTAATTCATCTGACACTGCCTACATATGTTAAGCAATCTAGGGGTTAACTCCACTGACACTGACTATATCTATCTGTATTTTGTTATAGGTCACTGGTCACATTATGTTTTAGGGAATTGCACATCCTATTATCATAATAATGTTTTACCATTACTCTCTTTTCATCTTATGGGTAAACTATTTAAATAATATATTATTATGTATATAAGTGCTTTAGTGGGCATATACAAATTTTAAAAAAATGTTCTAGGAGCTCACCCATGAGGTGAAAAGAAAGAAATGGTAAAACAAACATTATTATGAAAATAGGCTGTGCAATTCCCCAAAACATTATATGTGACCCCTGACCTATAACATGACTCAAACATTGTACATTAAGGGTAAATGCTCAAACATTTAGGGTACACATTTTAATAATGGCCAGCCAATAATCACACCATATCATTTTGCATATAGAGGTGTTCTTGCATTAAATTATTACTTCCAGATAAGTTTCATGTTAGTTTAAATTACTATGACTGTGTGATTTTTTTTTTGGGGGGGGCAGCATTTCATTTTTCGCCCGAGGCATCACAATGTCTTGAGCCGGCCCTGCAGCACACACACACAGACACACTCCACCAGCACACATACACACTGAGCAAGCACACACTCAGCCAGCACAAACACACACACACTCACAGACACACTCAGCAAGCACAAACACAACATCAAAAACATGTTTTAAAATGATCATCATTAGATGACAGGTGCAGGGAGTTGTTTCTTTTACATGCTGCCAATACGTCTGCCTGCCACAGACAGACACACAAATAAAATATGTGTCCCCCTCCCTGCTCCTTTACCTCTCACGGTATTTGCAGGGAGAAGGGGGGGGGGGGGTCTCTCAATGTTCCCCTTTTTGTGTTGGAGCTTCTTCTGCTACTGTCCGTTGGAGCTTCCTCAGAGCGTGATGTATGGTGACAGTGGGGGCGGAGCAGTGCAGCCCTCATTCTGAAGTCCACAGACACCACCTAATCTCTGTTTTGGCTGAGCATTAGGTATGCTTGACTGGTCACCAAAAGTGTGGCCAGATTAGCTGTGTAGCCTGAAACGCCCCTGACGAAGCTGTTTAAGCAAAGTGTGCCGGGCATTACAGGCTATACCACTACTCATCCACTCTCCTCTCCTGTCTATGTTACATTTATCTGATAGGTTATGGTAGTACTCAAGTTAGCGCAATAGTTTAGGTAATATTAAAGTATTTCACAGTTGGCTGATTTTTAGTCCCGGCCGATGTCTGGTAAATAGGGACTAGTACCCAGGTAGCCAGGTACTAGTCCCTATATGCTATATATCTATTCATTATCAGTGGTACCCTATTTTTCCTTCCTCTTTTCTTTATTTTTATGTGACATTGCCTAGCATGGGTGAACCTTTACACCTATTTGGGGTTGATTACTATTACCCTATGATTAGGTCTATAGTCCCCTTTACATAAGGGCAGGTGCTTCTAACTGATTTCGAATTTCAATTGGTATTTGGGCAGTGTACCCTGGAACTTCTGCGCTTTTAATATAAATGTGTTTTATTAAAGGTACCCATATATTGATACCCAGATAACCTCTATCTGTGTTGTTACTCTATGTTTGCTTTTATTTAATTGTGTATGGTTTATCTACTCAAGTGGTCTCTTTTTGAGGGGTCTTGTGGCATCCCTTCACGCTTGGTGTTTTTAGTATATTATCAGATAAAAGTTTTGAATTTAATCTTGGCTCATTCCTTCAGTTGTGGCCAAACTGTATCCACCAATTAATTCCTTTACACTTTGTTTAAAGATTTTCTTAACGGGGGGTTACCCAATCTACCTTGTGTATCATGTAGCAACCTGTGTTTCCAATACTCCACAAGACCTAATTGTCTACTGATTGGGATCATATTGTCCAACTGTACATTCAGACGCATCTCATTTTTGCCAGTCCACCACCCTATTTCATGTATGACGAGAAAGGCCTGGCCCCAGATGCTGTGACCGTTATTTTTTTACTACGACAATGCCTTACATGTACAATGTGGTGGAACGTGTTCATTTCAAACTATAATTTTACATCTCATGTGTAAATAAAATGTAGAAATATCTGTTACAAAATCGAAATGCCATTTGTATCTCCTGTGAACGTTTGTTTTATTTATTTATGCCAATAAAAGTCTAAGACTAGCATAAACATATATAATTAGATACTGATCCAAAGGAAGTATGGGAGCTCCAGAGATTCTAAAATCTCATCAAGCAATACACCTTAACAGACAGATGGTCTACACATTCCAAAGATCCAAGGGTCTCTCTTGAACTACAGAATAACCAGTCCAAGCACAGGTCCTCCCTTGGCTACCTAAAAATCTAAGTTTCTGTCTCGATCCTTCACATCGCACTATACAAAAAATATTAAACATATGGAACAACATCACAAAAACAGGACATCCTACCATCTATCCTATACAACCCTTATCATAAAACACAGAATTTCACCACACTCACATAAAAAAAATTAAATCGGTTCATAATCATTCAGAAATAACTTTTTAAAGAAAGGTTTATTTACCATCAAATTAAACATTATGTGAATTTAATCCAAAACCTAAATTACCCACTAAAATAACATGATTACAATCCAAATAGTAAAGCACAACAAAGCTGCCGCACTCAATTTAATTAATGACTCCTTACTCTCCTCTCCACCAACAGGGATTGCATATTATATCAGATGTTGGGAGTGAGAACTAAATCTAAAACTTTCTGTTAAATAAATCAAATAAACCATCATTCTTACCTAAAATACAAGAATTGGCTTATAAACTACTTATTTTATGGTACAAGGTACCAGCCGTATTGCATAAATAATTACCACTTGTGTCTGCAGAATGCTAAGAGGTGCTAGGAGAAGACTATATCAATATTTGGTGGAGCTGTCCCCAAATCTAGGAATATTTGGACAAGATTATAACTTCTATATAAAACAAAAAGATAATATACTGTGCCTATGTGTGGCGGAGTGAGCAGCACCTAGACACAGCTAGTGTTCCACTCCTAGCAAAACAAAAGTGCATACAAACGAAATAAAGTGACTATGTGTGCTGGACCCAACACTTAGCACACTAAACAATTACCCCTTTCAGTAAGATGATCTCTTACAAGCGTTATACAAAGGGAAAAAATAAAAATAAACAAAATATGGTGAAGTATTTCAGGACAATGTACCCAACACTCCAAAAAGTGTATAAAGTGTCACTCACATGTACCTGAGCAGTAATCTGCTCAGGGATAATGGCATCTGGGAGCCGGGTAACACCAGGTACTTTCTATTATCAGGTAGCTCCAGGGATATCCCACATGGGAAGAGAAGACAGGAATGCAAATATAAATGTTTAATGAAAAGCAACTAAAACACAGTAAAATCTTACATTAAAATCAATGGATTCTTCAAAACAGTCAAGTAAAATCCTTGAAAAAGTGTTCACAGGTAAAAGTGCTTTCCTTGGCAGTCCCTTCTTCTCACAACGTGTTTCTCCTCTTCCTCGAGGCTTTTTTAAGTGAAAAGCTGGTCATTCTCCATCTGGTACTATCAATAACTGATGTTTTGGTAATGACCTCACCAAACTATCTGGATGTGCTGATTCAAACCTAAGAAGATTGTTCCTATCAGTGGGTTTAAAGTATAAATCTGTTGTGTTTATCATCATTTCTATAAATGTTTGTATCCAAAAAATGTATCTCCTGCCAATCCCAGAACGTCTTAAATTTAATGTCTTCCATACAGCTATTCAATTCCCTGAGGAACCTCTTCAAGTACTCCAACGGGCCTTCCCACATCAAAAGCACATCATCCATGTATCTTTACCATTTTTGGCATACTGAATGAACAGCTCATTTGAATAAACATAGCTATCCTAAAAATCTAAAGATGCCTGCATATGTGGAGGAAACATTGTGTAAGAAATATAGGATGTCTTGTTATTTTATATTTAATACATAGATATATGCTTTTGGTGGGGTGGACATGTAATCTGGTTTCACAATGGAAGGTCATTTTTACATGAAATTAAGTGGACATCAAAAGGTTTACAGCCTGGGTGAGTTATTTAGATTGTGGGAATAAGCCTTTCACAGTTCTTCACAGTTTTTACTTACTTAAAGATATGTGAGAAGGGGGTTGCATTTTTTACATAGGCCATGTGTCCAAGGATGGGTTGAACTGGTTCTTTATCTTTCTGGGAGGTGACTGAGGGATTTTGGGATACTTAGTTAGCTTAACAATGTTTTTGAGTGTTAGTCTTATCTGTTCCTCGGTGAGGAGAGCATATCGAAATCAGAAGTGAAGACTCAAGATGTGAAGCACAAGGAGAATATATTCATTCAATTGTATAAGTATTACCCTTTTCTATTGTCTGTTGACTATGAACTGGTTATGTGTAATGAGCTTTGTGTGTATTTTCTTTTATAACCTGTAACAGTATCTTAATTCAATAACAATATACCTTTTTATATACTCTTGTTTCTGTGCTTCATTTGTCACACATTTCCTAAAAGAATAACTCTGTAAGAAGGCACTTAAGAATTTCTTACAGTTGGAGCCCATGGCTGTTCCCCGGGTTTGCAAATAATATTTCCTATCAAACCATAAATAATTTTTGAACAGGACTAACCGAGTATAACAGACCAGGGAGGAGCCTCATTGCAGGACATGGTGTGGGGTCTTGATGGAACCTCAAATAGCAGTAATAGTTGAGCTGGCAGCTCTTTCAGGGCACTAAACTGATAACTGATACTGGGATGGGAGCTGCTGCAACAGGATAAAAAACAGAACAGTGCTTTTCACCTGAATGGTATTATACCCTATGTTTGAGTCTCAGGCAAATTACCACCCAGGACTTTAACATACTGAGTGAGACCACACACTTAAGCAGTACAAATACACACAGGAAAAAACACAAAAATAAAAAAGTCAGCAGGCCGGGTCATACACAGATCAGGATGAGGTACAACGGAGGAAAAACACTAGACGAAGTCACAAGCAGGCAAATTTGTGGAAAACAGACTTGGTCATGGTGATTTATCCCTTCTGTGCACACTTATTCTCCCAAGCCCCCTAAGAGGCTAGCCGAATAAAAGTTAAGCCCGGCCGCTTGGGGCTCCCTCGTCTGTTCCACATTCAGCTTATCTCATTGGTCGCCTGGACCGAGCTTCCAGAGATAGGTGCCTCTCCCATTGGTCCAAAAAGTTAAAAGGACATATGCGCTCCTCTGATTGACATAGAAGTTAAAGGGATTAAAAGTCCAAGACCACTCACCGCAGCTTGGGGATTAGTTGCTCCTTGCTTAGCTCTGTTCTCATTGGTGGATTGAGTTTTAAGCACCAAAATGAAACCCTTAAATAATTGAGTTACTGCTAATGTGTTTATACCGTATTTGCTCGATTATAAGACGAGCCTGATTATAAGACGACCCCCCAAACTTTGGATATTCCATTAGGAAAAAAACTAAAAGCCTGAATATAAGACTACCCTATAGGAAAAAAGTTCAACTTGTATATATTCACATGTAAATTGCTTTTTTAATAAAAAATTATGATGCATTTCAATCAAAAAATGCATTTCTTGTTTTTATTTCCTTTTATTTGCCAATGCTGCCTCCCTCTTTCCCTTGCCCCCAGCTTTCTCTCTCCCCCCCCCTTAGTGTTGTCTCTCTCTCCCCCTCCCTTTGTCTCCCCCCTCGCTCCCCTTTCCCCCCCCCTTGTTTCTCTCTTCTCCACCCTCCATCCCCTTGTCTCTGTCTCTTGCCCCCCCCCTCCCCTTGTCTCTGTTCCCCCTCCCTCCCCTTGTTGCTCTGGTTCCCCCTCCCTCCCTCCCCTTGTTGCTCTGGTCCCTATCGCCCCTTGTTGCTCTGGTTCCCCCCTCCCTCCCTCCCTCCACCCCCCTCCCTCCCCCTCACCTGTTTCATAATCCCTGGTGGCTAGTGGGGGCAGCCGGGGAATATCTGCACAATACGTGCAGACATCCTCCATGCTTCCGACACCTCCGTCTATTATGACGGACAGCTGGTCCGTCATAATAGACGGAGGTGTCAGGCAGCATGGAGGATGTCTGCACGTATTGTGCAGACATCCCCCAACTGCCCGATTCTCCCTGGTGGCTAGTGGGGCAGCAGAGGATGTCTGCGCGATGAGCGCAGACTCCCCTGCTGCCGCCCGGCGCGAACGCCGGGACTTCTGTGACGAAGCCGGAAGTACCCAGCTTCATCATAGAAGTCCCGGCGGTCGTGCCGGGCGGCAGCAGGGGAGTCTGCGCTCATCGCGCAGACATCCCCTGCTGTTAGAGCGGGGGATCCAGGTCCCCTGCAGCTCTGCTGGGGACCTGGATCCATGTCTTATAATCTGACCTCAATTTGAGGTCAGATTATAAGAAGACCTCGATTATAAGACGAGGGGGACTTTTCAGAAAAAAAATTCTGAAAAAAAACTTGTCTTATAATCGAACAAATACGGTAAGTTCTATTGTTTCACATTGTGTTATCAGATCTTGTTTAGGATAAATGTTCGGTGATTTCGCAAATACATGTTCACATATGCTGTACTTGAAACCTGTAGCCTTGTCTACTTATTCTGTACAAAGAGCAGAGTTCCAGCTTGTGATTCCTGAAGGATGCTGAGTGTTTCTGGGGACCTAAGTAGGTTATTTCCTATAGTGGGTAGAGGTGCCACCTGCCTTGGGTAGCGGGGGGATCCTCCTTGTGCTACGTCCAGTGGATTTTCGATATCAGCAAAGAGATTACAAGCAGTATCACAGCTGGAAAGTGCAAGCTCTTCAGCCCAGCCAGCTCATTAGTAGAGGTAAAAAATGTGATCACCCAGTGTAGTGGATGTCTGGATATGTATGGGCCAAATCCTTTCTTGGAGTTGGTGGATTGGATTATGCAGGAAACCGAGAGAGGGAGAGAGAGAGAGAGGCTGAGCTGGTCGCTGCCGAGCTGGTCGCTGCTGAGCTGATCAGGGGGGAATTGTAATCAACAGGTTGCTACCAGATAGGATCAGAACTGCTGGGAAAGGTACATCCCAACTCCCCATGAGAGGTACAAGCTCCAGATGGACCTATGGATGCAATATATGGGTGGGCAACCCCGAGGAAAGTGGTTGGCAGATCTGGCAGAGCTTGTTGACGCTAAGTTAACCCTGTATGAAGGATACAGGACACTACCGTGGCACACAACAAAGATGCACCAAGAGCTGAGAGGTTGGCATGACTCCCCAAAGGGCTTTGATTTCAGTGGCCCTGGATTAATTTTTGAAAGTTACCAGGAGGAGTAAACTTTTGGTAGCTCCAATCAGAAGCGGAAAGATTAAATCAGTGATGTTGCAGATTGAGAGTTGGGAGGTGATTTGGACTTTTTGCTCAACCTTGAGCAAATGGCCCTGATAATGTGGATTTGGCAGACTTAAGCTCTGTGAATGTTTACCCGTGATGGGACAGTTGTCTCCAAACCCTTAAGTACCCATAACTGTTGCCTTTTCCTTATCCCAATACCACAGAGCAAGTGCTGGCAGCCGTGTTCTCAGAAATTGCTCAGAACACGCCACCTTCCCTCCCCCGCTCCCTCCATGCCTTATACCCCAGCTAAGCTGCTGTCAGCCAGACAAAGATCCTCCAGTCCCTGTCTACCCCTATCTGTATACTCAGAACTGCTTCCTATGCCTCATCTGGATGCACCAGTTCAAGCGCTGGCATTGGGGCAAAATGTCAGTGATCTCTGCCTCCCTTCATGGATCCGTCTTGGATGCCCAGCCGAACCGCTGGCACTGGTCCCTGAGACTGACCAGTACTTACTCTCCTGACCTTAGCCTGACACCCCAGCAGTGGCACTGGCTTCAGAGGAGAACCTCCCAGGCCCCTGAATATTCCCCCTATGACTCGAGAACTGTGACTCTTTCCTCCTCCGCATGCGAGACGTCACAATCACACAGATAAATTAGGGGTAATAGAGGATACCACACTTATTTATCCCTTCCACAATCAAACATATGTAAATATAATAGATTCACAAGTGGTATTTAGATTCTCCACACTATTCACATAAATATTATCACTCTAGGATTATAGCATTACTTTAGACGTTCACCATCCCAATTATAATTCACGCTCCGATAATAGATTCCCCAAAGTAGAAGTGTTCATACCTCCAAATTCCTCACACCTCACAAGACACTTATTTTATCATCATATTCATGTAGGACTATGTATTAGATAGGATAGGGGAATTTCCTGGGATGGTATCTCTTTGACCCCTCTCTACAAGTGTCCAAAAGTAAATGGGGAGGAGAAAAATTTTGGGTAGGGGGGAGGGAGGGAGAAGGGGAAAGGATAGGTAGATATATGTGATATACGTGTATGCAGGTAGACTTGAGGGTATAGAAATTACTGGAGTTTTGGCCCTGAATAGGGCAAACACTCTAACAATCATACCCTCAATAAACTATTGTCTCCCCAAAGGACTAGGATAAACACAACCCATAACGTCCCAACCTACAGAGGGGAAATACTTAATACTATAGTAACCACAAAACAGGAGTTATACAACGAGACTCCCCCAACTCTCCTAGGTAAGGAGACAGAGGGAAGAATAAAAGGGGAAAGCTCTATCACTAATTCTACGGGCCGGGGGAAGGGGCAGGCTCCTTAAGAATAATTATAGTATGAAAAAAGTGGAGTGACGAATACTGGAGTCTATCTCCTCCCAAGGTACGTCCGAGGAAAGGAAGGGAAGGGAAAGGGAAGAAAGGGAGGAGGAAGAAAAGGCGTAGGAGAGTAGAGAACGTCAGAGTTAGCAAGAGAGGCCAGATTAATAGAGAGGAATTCTGAAAGGATACTTATTAGAGAAGGGAAGATAAGGGGAGATAGGAGAAGGAAAGGCGAAAAGGTGAAGGTGAAAAGGGGGGGCAGAAGGGGGAAAGAAGAGATAAGATGAAGGAGGAGAGAGGGAAAGGGAAGGGAAAGAGGGAAGGAGAAGAAGAGAGAGGGAAAAGAAAAAAAAGGGGAGAAGGGGGGGAAAGGAAATAAAAAAAGGAAAATACAATAATAATTATACGCTATTCAATTGACTAAGAGAACGAAGGGGAGAGTCTCTCAAGAAAGTTAAAAATACATTTCTACAATATAATTAGGGGGTACTGCCTACCTGACTTGATCTCTTAATCCTGCGGTGAACGCAGGAACGGGCATGAAGACTAATATCATATAGATAAAGTCCAAATGCCGTATGTAAATGTTTTTGTCCAACCTGGTTCAGACCCGGGCTGGGAGGAAATGTGGGTGAATGTGTATGCATGTTTATGTTGTGGTATGTGGTTTCCTGGGGGTGGGGGGGCTGGGAGGGAGGGAAGAGGGTGACAGCAAGAAGAATGTCTATCAAATTTGTTTCAGTAAATGCCAAGGGCCTTAACACATTACAGAAAAGAGGTTGTTTGTATAATATGCTGATAGATAAAAGAATAGATATTGGATTAATCCAAGAAACCCACTGAATAGATACCATGGAAAGACCTTGGAGATTTACAAAATATCCTTTAGTCGGTTATTCAAATATGCAGGGCGCGAAAAAGAAAAGGGGAGTGGCGATATTGATCTCTAGCGCAATAAAATTTGAGCAGATCCATTGTGAAACAGATAAAGACGGGAGATATATAATTTTGATTGCTAAATTAAACTATATACTTTACACAATAGTTAACATATACGCCCCAAATCAGACCCCTCGTATCTTCCTTGAAAATGTAATAACAAGAATAGATGAGATATCCTCTGGGGTTCTGATAATCGCAGGGGATTTTAACTGTCCAATCGACAATAGATTAGATAAAAGCAAAACTTATAGTAGAGAACAGAAGGAAAATCAGCTACCTTCTATACTCCAGAAAATTATACACAAAAATCAGCTTTTTGATTGCTGGAGAGTCAGACACCCCGGAGAACGAGATTACTCCTTTTATTCGCAAACACACCAAACATACTCCAGGATAGATTATTTTTTTACAAGAGCAGATACACTAGAGAAAATTATTGACACAGAGATAGGGGGGATATCGTGGTCGGACCACGCCCCTATCTTTCTGACAATTATGAATAACCCAGAATATAGAATTAGAAACAGATGGCGCCTAAATGAACATCTTTTAAACTCCAAGGAAACAGAGCAACATTTAGTCTCCCAGATGGAAAAGTTTTTGGCAGTTAATGACAACAGGGAGGTCTCTGATGCGACCCTGTGGTGCACCCTAAAGTGCTATATGCGGGGACTACTGATAAAAATAGGAGCCGCAGAAAAAAGGAAAAAGGGAGAGTCAATAAACAATTTATATATAAAATTAGCCAAGTTGGAGAGACACCATAAGGAAAACTCGGACTCCTCCCTTTTGTCTCAAATAATATCAACAAGAGGATTAATCAGAGATAGATTATATGATAAAACTAACAAAGCTATAATGTTACTAAAACAAAATTGGTATTATGGGGCCAACCGTACAGGAAAATTATTAACCAACAAACTTAAAAATAAACAAAGTAGTCAAATTATAAAAAAAGCTTCTGGTAAATGATCAACCATTACTGTCCCCAACGAAAATAAGTAAAGCGTTTAAAGACTATTATAGCGCACTATACAACTTAGAGGAAACAACTCCCTCATCAATGGAAACTGCTATTTTCCTCAAAAACCTAGATTTGCCTAAATTATCATTAGAACAGAGAGAAGCACTAAATTATCCCATTACCATCACTGAAGTTAGGGACAATATTAGCTCCCTAGTTGGGGGGAAATCCCCTGGACCAGACGGCTTTTCTGCCATATTTTATCTCAAATTTGAAAAACAATTAGCCCCATTGTTACTGAGACTATATACACAGCTAACTAAAAAAGAATCTATCCCTCCTGAGTTACTCCAGGCTGCAATTACTCCGGTACCTAAGCCTAATAAGGACCCAACATCACCAGCAAATTATAAGCCAATATCGCTTATAAATCTGGACATTAAAATGTACTCAATACAAAACACAAAGTGTAGACTGCTGCGCCTGTATGTAAACGGGTATGCAGCACTCGGGCACCGCTAGTGTCTCACTTCTAGCAAAATAAATACAATACAAAGAAAAACGTGACCAGTGTCACTTGAAAAAGCCTCACCAAAGAGGAGAAACGCGTTGTGTGCTATAGGAAACAAGGGATGTGCAACACTGGACTCTTTTTCAAGGATTTTTACCATTTTTACTGCTTTTAATGAAATTGAGGACTCTTCAGATTTTAACTGTAAGAAATCTATGTTTTATTTGTATTACATATTAAACAGTGTTCATTAATATCCTTGCCTTCCTTCTTCCTCATGTGTTTTGTGGAGTCTTCATGGATGAAGTAACGGAACATCATTAACCCTTTCCCTGGGCTCCCTTATGCTGATATCCCTGAGCAAGTAGTTGCTCAGACGAATGTGAGTGGCCACTTGGCACAATTCATTCACTTTATTTCACTTTTTCTTTGATATATTACACTATTGTGTGTTTTATTCTTTTATTTTTCATATTCCCTTTGTACAACACTGCAAGATACATACTTGTTCTAAGGGTAAATATAAGTGTGTGTAGTGTTGGTTGAAGCGCACTGGTCACGTTTTTCTTTGTATTGTATTAAAATGTACTCGAAGATCTTAGCTGGAAGGCTTAAAATGGTGATACCAGATCTAATACACAAAGATCAAAGTGGTTTCATGCTGGGCAGGGGGACAACGGACAATACCAGACGTGCAATTAATATTATCCATCATATAAACAAACAGAAGATCCCAGTCTCCTTGTTGGCCCTCGATGCCGAAAAGGCCTTCGATAGAGTGAATTGGCATTATCTGGAGGCAGTGTTGGAGGCTTTCGGCATCGAGGGTCTATTTAAGGATGGCACGATGATCCTTTACTCAACACCAACAGCCAGGGTCTCGGGACACATGAAACACTCAGATTGGTTTAGAATCAAGAACGGGACGAGGCAGGGCTGTCCGTTGGCACCCCTGTTGTATATATTGTCAATGGAGCCACTCGCTTCAATGATTAGAAGATCAAGGGAAGTAAATGCGGTAACCATTAACTCAATAGATAATAGGATCATCCTATATGCTGATGACGTACTGCTTACTTTGACAGATCCCATAAAATCGATCTCTAAGATAACTAACTTAATCGCAACTTTTGGTAAATACTCTAACTATAAATTGAATTTGAACAAGACCCAAATAATTCTGGGATACGTCCCAAAGGAAGAAGCTTTACTTATTAGGTCAAAATTCGGTTTTAACTGGTCAAAAAAATTCATAGAATATCTGGGAATCAGGTTGACATTAGATTTAGAAGACACATTCAGAATAAATTATGAATCAAAACTAAAGGAAATTAAGAAAAATGTAAACGATTGGAATGGTGCAGAAATTTCTTGGCTCGGTAGAGTAGAAGTATTGAATGCATACATAATACCCAAATTATCCTATTTATTTAGAAATATTCCACTGAAAGTTGACCTGACTATTTTAAATAAGATACAAAAAAGCTTGCTAAAGAATATATCTGGCGGGGTAAAAAACCTAGAGTTGCACTGAAACTTCTGCAACGAGATGTTAAATCCGGGGGTATATCCTTCCCTGACATACATAGTCTGTATAACGCTTGCATGATAGCTCATAAGATAGCCTGGGACAACACATCAATAATACCACCAAGCTGGTTAGAAATAGAAAGGTCTGATTTGGGACAAATGGAACCTATCAACTTATTCTGGAGCCAGAGGGTTATGAGTAAAAAAAAGCTCCCTAAGTAATCCAATAATCAATAATCTATGTGCTATCATAGCAAACCTGGGAAAGACTACTGCTGGGAACAGGTATCAAATACCCCTGGATACTCCAATCGAAACTTTAGAATTTGACATGGGGAATATCAGCTTATCAAACTGGAAACACAATAATATCTCCACAATAGCAGACATAGCCCCCCAGGGTATACTGATCTCGTTTGATCTACTGCAGGCTGGCCGGAATCTGCCTCCAAGGGAAATCTTTAACTATCTGAGAATAAAACACTTCTTACATAAAAGGATAACCCTGGAGAAGACCACAATAACCAACTTAATATCAAAGCATTTAAAAAAAAAAGTTTTGCAGCCATGTGAGAAGGCGATTCCCTGGATCAGCTTGGAGCGGGACCTTGGGAACTCCTTCTCTCATGAGGATTGAATAAAAGCAATAAAACTGATGAAAAAAAACATTCATTGTATAAACCTGATGGAATTACAACACAAAATCAACATGAGGTGGTATATGGTTCTGACCAGACTGCATAGGATCAACCCAGAAGTCTCTGCAATATGCTGGAGATGCGAACTAGCTAATGGTTCACTAATGCATGTCTGGTGGGATTGTATTCATTTGAAACCCACAATACACAACCTCCAAGTTCTGCTGAGTGATCTGTTGGGCTTTAATATTACTCTAAAACCTGAAACCTTCCTGTTTAATATCCAGATGCCTGGAAACGATAATCAGAGAAGGTTAATGATTCAGATAATCACAGCGACAAAAATTTGTGTCGCCAGAAATTGGAAAAAAAAAGCAATAATACACTGGTTAGAGATCAGACATCAAATAGAATTTCAAAATAAGATGGAGGCAGGTTTCTTTATTAGACTGGGTCAGTATAACAGATACCAACAGATTTGGGCTCCTTGGAAAATGAATAGAGAAGCTGATCAGACTGGTCCGTCCAGTCCGGAGAGGCCCCTTCACCCCCTACCCCCGACCTCACTCCCAGGAACAGAATGACTGGAATGTATGAGATTGACTTTTTACTGTGTTTGTCATGTATATCTTTTAAATTGGTTTGTATTGTCTTTTTTACTTTTTTAATATTCAACCCCTCAAGCCCAAAGCAGTATTTGGTATTTAAATTGAGAAAGGAAGGAGAGTTGAATTTGGCACACGGTTCATAGAAATATTAGAGAAAGGGATAGAGGAGATGGGAGGAAGGGATAGAACGACAGAGAAATACATAGTGAAAAAGGAAAGAGATATGGGCTAAGGAGGAAGAGAGGAAGGAAAAGAAAAAAGAAAAGAAAGGGAAGGGAGAGGGAAGGAAAGGAAAGGAAAGGAAAGGGGAAGGAAAGGGAGGAAGGAAGGGAAGAGGAAAAAAGAAAAGAAAAGGAAGGAGGAAAGAGGGAAAAAGGAGAAGGAAGAGGGAGAAGAGATGGGAAAAGAAAAAGGAAAAGTGAAAGAGGGAAATGAAGGGAACAATAGAGTAGTTCACGCTATGTAAATAATGTACTAATATCGATTAGTAACCATACGATAAAGCCCATTGTTTTTTTGTTTGTTTTGGTTTTGGTTTTTTTCTCCCCGAATATAAAATCCCATGTGCCAGAAATTACATGCGTTGTTTTCTGTTTAGTTGTGTATATTGTCTTGTTATTCTTGTATGTGTCTATATTGAAAAATCAAAATAAAGGAAATATGTAAAAATATGCCACCATTTATCCATTAAATAAGCAACAGCTTGCCCATTAATATGACAGTGTTATTTTTATTATTCCTATTATTATTTTTATTTGATAGTTTGGTGCCTTTTTTGCCTCTGCTTCTCCCCTTCATCTTTGCCGATTTCTAAAATAATAAATACCGGTCTGCATTTATAACGTGAATTATGTGCACCTTATTACTCCCAGGTTTCCTGCAGCATACATCCGAATGTAGGTAAACTGTAAAGATGGCACTGGCAAGCCATCTGGGGGACAAAGCCGGCACAGGAAGTTCTCTGTGGAACAGAGCGGTCACTGAAAGCTGTTTGGGGTAAAGCTGGCACTGTGGGAAGTGGGCGATGTATTACTTGTTGAAGCAAAGGGGCCCTGGGTCCCCTTCCAACATGGCAATGAATGCATATGTGCCAACCACACTGCAATATGAACGACAGCACGTGGAAGTGGGCGGTGACAGGCATATCCAGGCTATGCCTTTATCATAAAAGTTTTATGCCTCAGATTAGCAGAAAGGTATAAAACTAAACTATAAAGAGATTTATATCTATGCATGTTCAAGCAAACTGGCAAATAGAACAATGTTTGGGAATCTTTTTAGCCTCATGTCATTTTTACATTATAATTATCCACATTTTGTGGATGACAAGTTAAGATTTATTTTAATGATTTGCATCTTTTTTCTGTCTAAATGACTTTGTAACAATGTGATACAGAGTTGTAATTTAACTAATTGTGGACTGCTGTGGGATACTGATTTCCCATTTCAGTGTCAATCAGACAGACAATCTTCAATTTGGCATACCCTATCCTTACATTACTAGATCTTTCATATTATGTATGTTATTGGATACTGTGCCCTTATCCTTGTGTATATCTGTCATCAGTTTACCAGGAACATGATAGTATTCAATGTTAAAGGATGATAACGTGTACACAATGTCTGGCATTATATCGTGTACACAATGCCTGAACCAACATAATGTATACTTAAATTGGCCCACATTCATTGGTTGATTTGGTGGGAATTCTAATTATAGTATAAGTGTTATAAATTAGAGTGCAAACACTATCTGATGACAGCTGGGCTTCTTCCAATTCTCTTATTGTTAGTTTAACACCTGCATTGCTGTGTCTGGCAGACCTTGTACAGCTGCCTGTTTCTTGCTCCATCCCTCTCCCCTCTTTGTTGGTTTCGGCTGCTGCCTGTGCAGTCTTGCAGGCAAACGTTTAGAATCAATTGATTTCAGCACGATCTTGGACTGGAATAATGAAGCTTTTACAGAATGCAGGGAATCCTGCTCTGCGGAAAGAGGTGTGTGATCCCAAAACAAAAGGTAATATTCATGACAATGAATGGATGATCGATGAATGATTTAATACTAAACCTCTCTTTGCACCTGGACAATGCATACTGTAATTTGAATGCAGCCTCTGATTTTCCTATGTACTGACTGAGTAAATTGAGCTAATCTCAAGCATTGCAGCATTTGAACAGAATGAATATAACAATGCATTTAATATTCAATCTGCAGTTTTATATCATATTATTGGAAAGATGGAAAAATCTTTACATGGCTGTAATCGAAAAGATTGCCTGAAATAATCACACATTTTACCAGTGACCCTGACTAGTACAGTGCCTATGAAGCTGGAATATTTTGCTCTAATAATATATAGTTGTGATTAATAAGACACGTTTATTAATTTAACATTAATCTGTATGTCTAATTTAGCTTCCTTATGAGATGGTTTTATGTTATTTTCCTTCTGATGTCTGCGGATGAATATTAGATGTATGTCGTCTCGCCGCACTAACAGCTATCTATCTGTCACCAGTTGCTTTTATTTTAAAGTCTGAAACATTAGAGGTTAGAGCTTATGTACAAAGAGCCATTCTGTGGAAAAGTTCTAAAAGTGGAACAATCAGCAATGGCGCAATCCATGGTAACTGGTCCACTTTTAGAATTTTACCCCACAATACATAACGCTGCAGTGTCAGAACTGGAATAGAACATTTCCATTAATAACAGTGATGTATTATTATGACTGTTAAAATAAAAACAGAATTATGTTATCAGAGTCCTCACAAACCACAAATATCTCTGTTTGAATTCACGTCAAGCCAGAGTACATAACGTATGAATATGATTAAAACTTGTCAGTACAGCAAAGCACTATCACAGGTAGAAATGATGTAATAGTGCTAAAGAAGACTGATAATATGGATGGCATTTGCCTGTGATGACATACATTAAGTTAGTACATGTACAAAACAAATACAATAATGCACACCCTAAAAATATTTTAAAAAATAACTTTATTACAAATACATAGGACATAATATATCTAAAAAGTGCCATGTATGATTTATGAATATCACAAACCAGATATTATTTAGTATGTAACACCGCATTCCTTGAAAAAAAAGAAGTGATGAAATATTGGGGTTTATTACTCATAAGTTTTGCCACTGTTTTTTTTTTTTTTTTTTATAAAAGTCAATTCTGGGGGAATGTGGTGTTTTGTTCAGGTTGTCTTATTATATAAGTGTGTTTGCATAGATTTAGTCTATATGTATATTCTGTTGGTAGGTTCAAGTGAGGTTAAGAAGTATGTGATATTTGAGGTGTATACATACATGTGATGCTGGTTTGCCAAAAGTGATAGGTACGTTATAGTGATATGCCACAAGGAGAGTGTGCAGGTTGCCCTTGAAATATCCAAGATTGAAGGACTCTCTCACCTAAACAATTGTTTTTATCCCGAATGTAGAAAAAATATAAAAATATTCAAAAAGAACTATACATTGTGTCAGCAGAATTGCAAGCACATGCAGAAATTAAAGTGACTCTGCCATCATTGATTGTTAGAAACGCAACCTGCTACCAGTTTTAACAGATGAAAAAATCCACATGGTATTAAAGTGCAAAATATAAGAATAGCCATACATACACCACCTGAGCAGACATATTTCTGTGCAGATACATCCATATGAGGGACTCATATTCCCTCCTCTGTGCTGGCACTCAATGTCAGTTGCTATTGACCCTACAATCTGATGAATGCATCAGTGTACACCATGGAGATGAAGTATCTGCAATATTCACCATCAACATGATATGTGCTGCTCATAACCAAGTGGTCTGGAGAATAGCAATAGGGGTGGGCGGGGGAAAATGTTTGAAGCACCAGAAGTGTGCTTTAACACCCTCAGGCAAAGTGCCGCCCTAGGCGAGTGCTTTGTTTGCCTTGTGGAAGATACACAACTGGTACAGCAGGTTCCTCACCCCTGGACTAATGGAACAGGATTTTAACCATCAAATAAATCACAAACTAATTTTCCAGTTCTAAACATATAACAAAATATATGCTTTTACTTTATAAAGTAAGAATACAAAATTGTCTGCAAAGCTAGAATTTAACATGTACTTTTGGATTTTTTGAGACCCCATCACACCTGACATCTAACACAGCACTCCAGTAACTCTTTGCGAAGTACCAGAATATATGGTCATATTAATAAGCAAATATTGCAAATCTATTTGTGCTAAAAAGAAAGACCATTTGATACTTTGGAAAGACAGTATTGTTTGTTTGCTCAACAAACTGCTTATATTCTAATAATGGCAATAGTGATATTAAGACTTCCTATAAATTGAAACAAAACATACTGGCATATATATACACACATATATATATATATATATATATATATATATATATATATATACATATATATATATATATATATATATATATATATATATATATATTTTTTTTTTTTTTTTTTTTTTTTTTTTTTAAATCCTGGTACATGCACTTCAGACACAATGAGGTTGATGCCCAGTGCAATCCCAGTGGACACTGTAGTAGTTTGGAGAAAAGAGCACTCAGGGGACTTGATGTTGTGAAGAATCAGAGATTTATTTTACAAATGTTTTACAAAGACTTGATAAAAGTTACCTGTGGGACTGAAACGTTGATCTTTGTAAAATAATCTCTGAATCTTCATGACATCAAGTCCTCTGAGTGCTCCTTTCTCTACTATCTATCTATCTATCTATCTATCTATCTATCTATCTATCTATATGTGTGCGTATATATATATATATAGTAGTTAAATGTATACAATTAGACAACATGGCATGTTTTGTTTGGAATCTATTCTTTTACTGCAACTTTCAACTTTGCCTTTTTTTCAACACTCGTGATTTTGTTTGAAAATATGCACACACATCACATTTGATTTTGTTTGAAAATATGCACACACATCACATTTGATTTTGTTTGAAAAAAAAGAAAACAATGTAATAATCTTTGTGTATAGCTGTGTGGTGTTAGCAGAAAGGTATAAAGTAAAGGTAAAAGTAAAGAGTTTTAAAGATTAAAAAAGGTGTGTAGGAAGGTTGATTCTAAAACCAGTGTACTAAAATGTTGGATTATTAAAGAATATGATATCTAAGGGGCACTATCCCCCTTCACAAACACCAGAAGGTCTTTTTGTTTTCCGCTTTGCAGCTATAGCTGGAGCCTTGCCAAGTGTTCGTCTCTCTAATTGGGCTGAAAGCTACCAAGATACTGTGGTTCTGCATTGCTGGAAAACGCAATATGTCACAGATACAGAGCCTGGTTTATCACCATAGCAACAGTCTCCTTTCAATGCATAACATGGCTTCACAGACCATCCTATGTATGGACATTATAGATATAATCATTGAAGTACTGTGCCTTAATTTGACAATGAGTGGCATTCTTTTGTGCAAAATTCCTAGTTAAATGCACTAATTATGTGATTTGTGACAGGATTATTGTACATCTTCCTGAAGGTTAGGCCTGGTATTTTGACAAAAGGTCTACTATTTTTAGGTTTCCGACTGCAAGACGCTCTCCTGGGGTTTCCCCAGCAAATCATCAGCAAAAAAGTGTGCAGTGATGCCCCTGGTAAGTCAGATTTGTAGAGTTAGCTATTGATATTTTTACAAAGAAAACAGGAGGCACTAGCAGCCAGCGAGTTAAAAACTGTGCCAATCCCAAAACACTTATTAATATGAGTGATTAATAAGGCTACACATCAAACAAGTCTTGGTTATAAATAAATCAATACATTTTAATAATTGTAAACCTAAACATTTATTTATTTACACTTTTTAACTCTTGTAGAATTCTTATATACTGTGCAATAAGGGTGCTTGTTTCTCTGAGACCTGCCTGTGCTAATTGGTGTGCAGTGTTTGTGACATAGAGCTATGCTACATAAGGTGAAAGCTGCTAGTTCTTCTGCAAAGACTAGTGTACCATAGCTTTTGAATGGTACACAATTAGCACTATATGCACAAATTAGTTGCCCTATGCAATTGAAAAAATAAAATGTCATGCCTTTACATATTGGATATTTCCCTAAAAGTTGTTTTGTTTCTTTTTGTCACATGGCGGTAAGTGCTGTTATAAACATGCATGTTTTTGCATTATCAAATAGGCAAATGTTTGAGCATACAAAAATAATAATAAAGTAGTAAGCCCATAGCCCAGTTTTGTAGTTTCTGAGTGCACCTCTCTATCTTCAGAGCTGGATATACCCAGTAATTCCTACTTTAAAAAAAAAAAAAAATGTGTGTACATGGTGTGAATGCAGCGGAGCACACATGCACTGTGAGGGCACATGCCCTTCTCCAGAGCATCTCAATGTAACCCAGTGGGTACTGAGATACCCATTTTTGGAGACAAGAGGATCAATCATGGATGGTTGTTCCCTAGAAGGAAGTTCCCATATGGCAAGTTTTGAAGGTAAAATAAAAAATATCCCTTTTTTACATTTATTGCTTTTAAAAGATTTGATTTATTATTTTACCAGGAAGGATATATTGAGCGTTCTCTCCTTTTCAAGTATGTCCTGGGTTCACAAACATTGCATTAGGTTACAATATAACATTAAAAGATACATAATAATAACATTTAAATATACACATTTAAACACAGACCACAAAACAGATAAGAAAACAATATAATCAACAAGAATTACAGGTGCATTGAGTATGGAGCTATGTTGACAGCAAACTCTTAAGCGATTTTAGACTGTGTCGGGGAGGTTGCTTTGTAGGAAAACAAAAATCGAGCCACTTCCTTTCTGCGCTGTGGAATAGTAAATAAAGTGCTAGTACTGGATTGGAGATTATAGGAGGTGGGACCATTCTACTCAGGTAGGGTGGGAGCTTCCCAGAAAAGGCTGGAAAGGTGAGTCTGCATTTCAGTGGTAGCCTGTTTCCCTTTCTTAACATGTCACAATGGTGGATCATGCAATTATATTGTAGCTCATAGTGGCTGAATGAGCTAAACAATGTACTAAGTTTATGAAGTTGTGTTTGCGGTGCAGATGCATACACTACATCTTGTATTCAGTGACTGGCCTTAACATTTGTTGTACTGTTTTCTTACTGTGGGGCTAAGGCAACATTTTTTCTATATAGAGCACCTAGTTTGGGATGAAGTTTTGATGAGAGCCACATACCTAGATTTTTGACAGAACTGTGGTCAGTGCACGATTTGATTTTGCATATGTGCGAATTTTGTAAATTATGCATTGTCCCAAAAAGCATTGAGACAGTCTCAAGCTGTGGTAGATTTGCTAGTATAGTTTGTAGTGTCATCAGCATACATGTGTACAGTTGGGGCTTTGCAATGTGAATAGCAGAGGGCCGGCTATTGAGCCTTGGTGTATTCTAGTCAAGGGAACTAGCTTTAAAAATGATTTCTATTTTGTGCAACCATAGTAGCAAAGTGGCTTATATCAGCCCAAACAAATGTAGTTTCTCTACCTCTTTAAATAATGGCTCAGTCACTTAGGGATATATTACTTAATCCGTGATGCCAAAATTAAGTTGGCAATAAATGCTGGAAGGCTATTCCATGCATCAACCAACTTCTCAGTAAAGTAATGCTTCTTTTCTATTACTTTTAAACCTTCGCCCCTCTAATTTAAGACTATGCCCTCTTGTTGTGGTAGTTTTTCTTCTTTTAAAAATACTCTCCTCCTTCATCAAGTTGAATCCCCTTATGTATTTAAACGTTTCTATCACATCCACTCTGTCTTGTCTTGCCTCCAAATTATACATGTTAAGATCCTCTAACCTTTCCCAACAAATTTTATCCTGCAATCCATGCATCAGTTTAGTAGCCCTTCTCTGAACTCTCTCCACAGTATCTATATCCTTCTGGAGATATGGGATCCAGTAGTAAGTTCAATACTCCAAGTGAGGTCTTACCAGTGCTCTGTACAATGGCATGAGCACTTCCTTCGTTCTACTGCGAATACCTCTCCCTATGCAACCAAGCATTCTGCAAGCATTTCCTGCTGCTCTATTACATTGTCCTCTGAAATGTTCCAAATCTTAGTACAGATCCCCGAGATACCCCACTGGTTCCAAGACCTTGCTTCAAATATATTCCATTGACTACAAGTTGCTGTTGCCTGTCACTCAGCCACTGTCTAAACCATTAAACTGTATTGTAATCCAAACTCTAAGATTTCACTTTATTGATATGCCTATTATGTGGTACAATGTCAAAGTCTCACTGAAATCTAGATAAGCAATGTCAATTGCACCATCTTGATCCTCCAGAAACAAAAATCATGGGTACAAGATGGTCCCTTTAAAATGGTTTCCATTAATTTATCCACATGTAACATAGTAACATAGTAACATAGTAATTTAGATTTGAAAAAAGACACAAGTCCATCAAGTTCAACCCTTCTACCTATCATTTCAGCGTTTTGATCCAAAAGAAGGCAAAAAAAACCCTAAGGAAGCTTTTTCGAATGTTGTCTCCCAGGGGGAAAAAAATTCCTTCTTGACTCCAAAAGGGCAATCAGATTTCTCCTTGGATCAAAAAAGCTCTATTATTAATGCGTATTCCATTATTAATACCCCTGTATGTTCTGCTTTTCTAAAAAAACATCCAGACCATTTTTAAATGCATCTATTGTGGTTGATAGCACTACCTCTCTTGGCAGTGAGTTCCATAATTTTATTGTCCTTACCGTAAAGAATCCCTTCCTTTGCTGCCTATGAAATCTTTGCTCTTCCAGTCTCAGGGGGTGATCTCTTGTTCTTTGTACATTTCTATTAATGAACAGGTCCCTGGAGAGCTCCTTATATTGGCCCTGCACATATTTATATAATGTTATCAAATCCCCTCTAAGATGCCTTTTTTCTAAAGTAAATAAATGCAATTTTTTAAGTCTCTCTTCATAACTAAGATCCTCCAATCCCCTTATTAATTTTGTAGCTCTCCTTTGCACTTTTTCTAGTTCCTTAATATCCTTTTTAAGGGCTGGTGAACAGAATTGTACTGCATATTCAAGGTGAGGCCTTACCATTGATTTGTAAAGAGGCAAGATGATATCCTCCTCCCGTGAATCTATACCTCGTTTTATACATGCCAATATCTTATTGACCCTTGCAGCTGCTGACTGGCATTGGGCACTGTTGCCAAATTTGTTATCTACAATGATTCCTAAATCCTTTTCGTTAGTAGTTTTTCCCAGGGAAATACCATTTAACGTATATGTTGCTTTGTTATTATTTTTCCCATAATGCATAACTTTACATTTGTCTATATTAAACCTCATTTGCCACTTTCTTGCCCAGATCCCCACTCTGTCCAAATCTTCCTGTAAAGAAAAAACATCAAGATTAGTCTTTATTACCTTACCTAATTTTGTGTCATCAGCAAACACTGAGACATGGCACTCAGCACAACGTGGGAGATCATTAATAAACATATTAAAAAGAAGAGGTCCCAAAACAGACCCCTGAGGTACTCCGCTCACTACCCTGGTCCAATTTGAAGCTTTACCATTTACAACAACCCTCTGTGTTCTATCTTTTAGCCAATTTTCAATCCAAATACATACATTTGCCCCCAATCCTATTTCTCTCAATTTGTAGAGTAACCTTTTGTGTGGAACTGTATCAAATGCTTTAGCAAAATCCAAATAGATCACATCAACTGCCACACATAGATCTATATTTTTACTGACCTCTTCATAGAATGTTATTAAGTTTGTTTGACAAGACCTGTCTTTCACAAAACCATGTTGACTTTTACTAATTATATTCTGATTCAAGATGTATTCTTGAGTGTACACCTTTAGCAATCCTTCAAATAATTTCCCCACTACAGATGTCAAGCTCACTGGCCTATAATTACCAGGCAGAGATTTTGATCCCTTTTTAAATATTGGAATGACATCCGCCTTTCGCCAGTCTGTTGGCACTATACCTGAACTGAACGAATCCCTAAAGATCATAAATATTGGTCTGGCCAGTATTATGCTTAACTCTCTAAGGACCCTTGGGTGTATACCATCTGGCCCTGGGGCCTTGTCTATCTTAACAGAGTTTAATTGCATAAACACTTTTTCCTGTGTCAGCCAATCCCATGTTTGCGGTGACTGTTCCGTAACTTCTGGTAAAAGGGGCTCATCCATCTGTTCTTCCTTAGTATAAACAGAAGAAAAAAATGTATTTAAAATGTCTGCTTTTTCTCTGTCCTCACTTACTAAATTTCCCATTTGGGATAACAAGGGCCCAACATTTTCCCTCTTTAGCTTTTTTCCATTTATATACTTATAAACATTTTTTAGGTTAATTTTACTCTCCTTAGCAAACCTTTTCTCGTTTTCCAATTTAGCCATTTTAATTGCCTTTTTGCAGGCTTTGTTGGCATCTTTGTATTTTATAAATGATAATGTTGAACCCTTGCTTTTATAATGTTTGAATGCCATTTTCTTGTTTTGCATTTCCTGTTTCACGGTACCGGTCAGGGCCGGCCTTAGGGGTGTGCGACCTGTGCGAGCGCACAGGGCGCAACATCACTGGGGGCGCCCTCCCGTTCAAAAAAGTAAAAAAAAAAAAAAAAGACGGTAGAGGCACTGGCTGGGGGAGATCAAAAGATCCCCCCTCACCAGCCCTCTGCTCAGCAGGCTCTGCTAGATTCGGGGAGGGGGCGGAGCTAACCGGCTGATAGGTGTAGCTCCGCCCCCACCCTGTGAAGCAGAGTAGCGTCTGCTTCAGGGGGAGCCACTGGCAGCATGAGAAAGTGCTGCTCGGCTCCCCATGCCTGCATTAAGCATGGGGAGCTGAGCAGCACTTTCTCTTGCTGCCCATGGCTCCCCGTAATGCAGACTGTGCTCTGCTTCACAGGGTGGGGGCGGAGCTACACCGCTGTTCCGGTTAGCTCCGCCCCCTCCCTGGATCCAACTTTGCAGGGGAGAGAGAGAGACAGACATGGCAAGGAAGAGGAAAGGGACAAACATGGGAAGGGAGAGAGACACATACATAGGGGGGTGAAAGAGACGGGGAAGGGCGCCACGGGGGAAGCCCGCACAGGGCGCCGGAACACTTAAGGCCAGCCCTGGTACCGGTAAGCCACATTGGTTTTGATTTGTGTCTTTTGTATTTGTTTCCCAAAGGTATATATTGGATGTGTACTTTTGTAATGTGTGCTTAAAGGCATTCCACTTGTCTTCTGTGTTTAGTCCATAAAACAATTGTTCCCAGGCTAAATGTTCCATTGATGCCCTTAGTCCATCAAAGTTGGCCCTTCTAAAATTAAGTGTTTTGGTGGCGTAGTTACCAATTTGCTTTTTTGCATTAATCTCAAACGAAACCATGTTATGGTCACTATTGCCCAAGTGTTCTCTTACTTTGATGTTTGAGATAAGCTGCTCGTTGTTTGTTATTACTAAATCCAGACAGGCATCCATTCTAGTTGGGGTGTCTACTAATTGTGCCATAAATGTGTTATTAAGCAGGTTCAGAAACTTGCTGCCCTTAGCGGAACTAGTTGTGCCACAATTCCAATCTATATCTGGGTAATTAAACTCTCCCATGATTAGAACTTCATTCAGATTTGCAGCTTTTTCAATTTGTAATAAAAGCTGATCTTCTCCATCAATGCTAATATTTGGTGGTTTGTAGCATACACCTACAAGTAATGTGCGATTCTTTTTAGCGTCTAAGCTAATCTCCACCCACAGTGTCTCCACATCAGTTCCAGTTACGTCATACCCTTTTTTAATCATGCGCTTGGTAAACAAAATAAGTCCTCTAAAATTGTGTTTCAGGCCTTATTCTGCAAGGGAATGTATAATCCAAGCATTTAGAGGAGGATAATATTTTGGCTGTATTTTTTTCACATGTTTTGTTGGCTAGCTATCGTTTCATTTGACTTCTCACTGAGAGCTAATAAGGTGCAATGCTATTTAGGGGCTTTAAATACACCCTTTTCTCTGCCTCCTTCACGGAGCTAATTCCCTCATGAACCAGTAAAGCAGTGTAATCACTTTTTTGTAACACTTTCTCCTAAATTGGGTAAATAAATATTAGAGCCCTGCAAATTTTAATTTTTTAGAGGCAATCTAAAGGAACACTCCAAACCTCAAACAAATCAATCAATTAATTAATGCATGTTAAAGCCCAAACTTTATTAAAAAAAAAAAAATCTTTATTAAAATCTATTGTTTTTAATGTTTTCATTGCTTATCTTTGCAGTGTCCTCACCATCCCCCAGGTATGACTCAACCTATAATTAGAAAAATGGGGTCTTCATTTTACCCAACAGAGATTTGAAACTTATGTTTTTATGTAGATAAAATGTTGTGGCGGCAGATTGGTATGATAATAAATAAAAGTTTAGAAATATATAAGTGGATTCCTGGCCTTTGTAATTTAGGTAATTGGTGGATGGTTAAGGTTATTATCGTTTATGGTAAAGTTATGTGTTTTTTGTTTCAGTTGTTATTATGTTAAAGTTTAAAATCAATAATTAAGGTTATGACCATGCACCATTGATAACTTTCAATTTATTTTATGGGGATACAAGGTGCCCCATGCCAGTATGCACTATTTTACCACTGGACTAGAAGCTTAATTTAATCATGCATACACACTGGCACTATCCACCTGCATAGCATGTCTATAATTAGGTTTTTCACCTTACAAGAAATGAAAAGAATAACACAGCAGCTCATGTTTAAACTAGCTGCTAATGTGCCTCTAGCAGAAATACTACACCAGTTACAAAACACGATGGAGATGGCGTAAGGAAGGGCAGTGTGAAATATATTTAACAACATTTTATTTCACAAATAAGAGATTGTAGACGATTATGGTAAACATATACCCAGCTGGGAAGGATCCTCTTCTGAGAGAAACAATGAGCAAGGTAAGCAAAGCACATCACTTTAAAGTTCAGTCCAGCAACTCTTTAAAGGCTGGAGCAGTGCAATCAAAATGGCTGCAGGAAAAACATAAAATATTAGCTTTTACTGTACTGATAAGCTATATGTTAAGGAATCTTAACCTGTTCAATGCCAGGCTGTAGCTGTAGTGTGTCCTGCCATTGCAAAGCTTTCTAATCATGCGCTTGGTAAACAAAATAAGTCCTCTAAAATCGTGTGTTTCAGACCTTATTCTGCAAGGGAATGTATAATCCAAGCATTTAGAGGAGAATAATATTTTGGCTGTATTTTTTCACATGTTTTGTTGGCTAGCTATTGTTTCATTTGACTTCTCACTGAGAGCTAATAAGGTGCAATGCTATTTAGGGGCTTTAAATACTTACTGAATTTATTTTATTTTGTCAGAATCTATGGGTTTAAAGGACTGGCTGTGTGCCTTATGCTGTGTGAGAGTGGGGTGCTTGGATTACCCCAAGCATGAGAAACAACCTTTAGTCAGGTAAGAGCTACTTTTCTAACAGTTAATTCAGTTAATCGCTGATTAATAAGTTAAAGGGACTGTATCACCTGAATATTGTTTTTTTTGTTTTTTTTTTTGTTTTTGTTTTACTGGGCATGTAGAGCATAAAATTGATTGAAAATGATCTATCTATATCTGTATTGGCAAAACTGCAAATGCTTAAATTAGGATAAAATGTGTCTATGTAGTCCTCTACTAATGACATCACCTGTGGCATAACTTATGTTGGGTGTAGACAAGGAGGAGGAGTTGTGGGTTATATTGAGCTTTATTATCTACTATGTCAAAATGAACAACATGGTTTCTGATACAAGTTCTTCCCTGTGGAAAGTGTACCAGTTTTAGTGTATTTTATTAACATCTTGCACTCCTGAAAAGCACCTGTGTTGTCAAGTAATACCCTAATCCAGTTTTCTCTTCAGTGGGCCACTTCACCAGAAATGTATGTGTGAGTGGACCACATTCATTTTTCATTGAGAAAAAAAAATATATCACATTCGGTATTCATAAATATATAAAATTCACATTAATGTGCAGTTAACTCATCATAAGGTTGTGAAGGGGTTAAGGCCAAAGGCCAGAGTTGGAAAAATTCTCCAATATATCTGAATGGGAGACTTTTTCCAACTGTGCTACTTTTGGTTTGAAATTCCATTCCATTGTGCAATTCTCTTTCACGTATAAAACCCATTGTTTTGGGCATTTTCTGATTGTTGTAGGAGTGTATTGCCCACCACAAACTAGAAAGAAATGTTAAAATAAGACCATAATTTATATGGCAGTTCTGCCAGTAGATATAGATATAGAGATATATATATATATATATATATATATATATATATATATATATATTAATATATTAAATGACTGAAGTTGATTTTGCTGTTGTCTTTCTAGTTTTTAAAAGCATTTTAAAGGTGAGATTATTTATTTGTGCTTATTTTAATAGAAGCAATCTTCAGTAGCTCAGTCAGTTCACTCTTAAATAAATAAACTCCATATTTTTTAAATTGGTCGAAATTCTTTATTTTTTTTTTTTAAATCTAATTATAGTATAGCACGTCTTGTGAATTAACCACACATAATGCTTTAGTTAATCATGTGTTGGCACTTTCATAGATCTACTGCATTGTAAATGAGATACAGGGGAATTCAGTGGGATGCAGAAACATAGTATGTGAATGAGTAGATAAGAACCATGCAGCCAATCTCGTCTATAAATATTCCTACATTTCTAGTAGGAATATTTGTATCCTGCAAGCATAGTTTCATGAACATCTGTCCGATGGGCTGGTACTGACCATAACTCAGTCTATTGTAATAGATAACACTAACAAATTATAATGCAGTATGTTTATCAGATTGTTATATGGGTCTACTCAATAAAGAGAGCATGGCAGGGAAGTGAGACAGGATTTTCTTTTTTTTTTTTTTTTTTTAGAGACAGGATTTTCAAACTTAAGGCCAAGGTAGCCGAGTTGTCCCATTCAGCGGCATTGGAGAATTTTTCCAACTCTGCTACAATGGTTTAAAGTTTGAAATTCCCTGCAGTTCTCTCTTTATTGAGCAGACCCTCTAGTATGTTGAGTTATAGGGATCCTGTATGTTATTGTATACAATTTGCAATTCAGTATATATAATTTCAATCCACTATGTCTGATAATTGATAGGCTTTCTTTATTGGTTTAGTAATAACAACCACATACAAAACTATTCCGTGTCCAATGGTGATGAGAGAAATCTGTGGAGCTCCCCTCATGACTTATCACACACAGAAGCCGTGGACGATAGGATGCTTCACACTTGGATCCAAACAAGGAGCCAGCTTGAGAAAGACTCTGAGGTGAGACAAATTATACAGAGAATTAGAAGAGATTTTACATATCACATACACTCAAAGAAAATTTTCACACTCTAGTCTCCTGATTGTTTTGTTTGTTGTGAGGGCAACTCCATCAGCACTGGTAATCTGCATTTGTTAGTTTTGCTTCTACCATTCTCCTGTCATTGAAGAGAGATGTCTGGGGTGTTAGATAGCAGATCATGTAACTACATTATGAATACCTGGAAAGTACATGCATGCAGAACGTATATTCCAGGCTAAGCACTAATGATACAGCATGACTTGTACATGCACCAAAGGAACCACATAATTAGATTAGAGGATGTAAAAACGTGGTGCACACAGAAAATACTCCTAATATTAGTGCAATCCCGGTGTATGGCAATGTATAATGCAAACTACCAACAAAAGTATGTAGATTAATACCTTGTAGATTGCAAACGTATTAGTTGATCTGGCTTTGTTTGAGCCAGCACTTACCATTTCTTAAAAAAAAAAAAAAAAAAAAAATGTTCAATTGCACTAAAAGACTCTGATCATCCTCGGCACCAGAGCTACAATTTCCTGTGCAAAACATGTATAGAACAATGTATATTTGAATGACGGCCTCTATTCTGACACGTGTGACTGTGAATCCTTTATAAATCCCCTGCAACCCCATGTGTGCTCAAATAGACTAAACAAGATAGTTAAAAAAGGTTTAAAACAAATATATGTTGTTGTTTTTTAAAGGGCACTTCTATGAGTAAAATGGTTTTAAAAAATGTTTGGATTCCTGCAGTAAACATGTAATTTGCAATTATAACTCTGGAAACATTCATTTGACAGCTGAGATGTGTGAGGGGAGGTTCTGTTAGTGGTGCTTTTTCACAAGTTGCTATTTTTAACTTGAGACATTTTATAGACATTTGAGATTCAAATGTGCCTGTGAGCTAAAGTGGTAAATATTGCAACATTGTGGAAGGTCAGAAAATTCTCAAATCAAAGAAATGCTCTTTTAAAATGGAAACTGATATAAATAAGTGCTTAATAAAATGTCCATAGGGCTACTCCAATACAGAGGGAATTGAAACCTTAGGCCAATGTAGCAGAGTTGGGAAAAATTCTCTAATGCAGTTTTTTTTTTAATTTTTTTATTAATGCTGGAACATTTTTCCAAAACTTTGGCCTTGAGTTTGATATTCCTGTCTCAACTTCCTGGAATACAGCCTTTATTGATTAGACTCTAATATCTCATAAAAAAAGAATAATTTCAAAAAACATTTAATTGTCACGAGGTCTTCTTTTTAGTTCTGAATTATTTCCCATGATCAGCAACATTCATTAAATACTAGATGAGATGACATAATGCATGTTATTGGAACCAGGAATTGGCAGTGGCGTATCTGAGAACAACACTATCAGTGGGGTATGCAGTTCCCTGAAAGAAAATGATTTCCAGCTTGAACATTTGGTTGGTTTCTACCGTGTTTGTTCCACATTTAAAACGTTCCCCCCAAATATGTAGAACCTAAAACTATCCCTGTCTAAAAGAAAAACAAATCAAGAACAGTAGTAAGAAACAAATTTTTACTGTACAACCAAATAATTAAAGGTCTACTCAATAAAGAGAATTACAGGGAATTAAGAAGGGAATTTGAAATGTAAGGCCAAAGTAGCTGAGTTGGAAAAATTCTCCTGTTCAGCTGCATTGGGGAAAAAATCAGCTACTTTTATCCTAAAGTTTGAAATTTGCATTGTAATTCCCTTCAGTTCTTAATTAAGTATTCCTTCTCAAAGTCAGACAGCAGTTAGTTGGGGATAGAAAATTATTTATTAACTGTATCAAGTATTTTAGAATAATCCTAGCTGTTCAAACTCTTCTCTTGGCATAGTAATCCCTCTTGCATCACCAGGCAGCAGCACAAGGTGCTTGTGAATGCCTGCAGTTTAGCTTCTGTTAGGGCTTAATGAGGCACAAACTGGCTGTCTGAGCATCAAGGAATTTCTTATCCATAATCCCAGCTTTAAGGGAAAGCTGTGGGTTCCTGCAGTCACCATTCAAGTGTATGCATGTAATGTGTGCAGGCACAATAATTAAACAAATGCTCCTTTCAGACTGTAATCTTATTATTTAACATGTAAATGGTGAACAGCAGTGAGAACATATAATAAAGTAGTGGCAAATATGCAACAAAAAATCCCTATTAATTTAGCTTTCATTGTGCAGTATTTTGTGGCAAACCACACAAGTACTGGAATAAGTCCACACACCCACTCACAGTACTCCTTCTTCTTTTTCTTCTTCTTTTTTTATTTTTACCCACCCACAGATTGCCTTATTTTTCGGTGGAGGGACCTGCTGATACAATTTAAAAAAACAAGGGTCTCTCTCTGTGCTAGCAGAAAGAACCAGTCAAAAGTCCATGCCTGTTTATCCTCAGACAAGGGTCAACAATTTTTTTTCTTTTCTTTTTAATTACGTCTTAGTTGTGCTTTAACAAGGAAAGATACATTCAGGTATTCTCCGGCTTTCCAGTACATCCAGGTGATGTAACTATTAATGGTTTAATGATTAATGGTACTCATTTTATGTACTCCAGAAGGATGAAGCCCACTGTGCTGTCTCACCACCTTAGGCTTGGCATGTATTTAAGATGCAATCATGCAAATTTATGGTTGCCACCTTTTTTTATTTTTATTTTTTTACTGGCCATGCTATTGCGTCCATAGAGTTATCATTGGACTGGTATGCATTTTGAACATGGCACTGTAAAATCACCATGAATATATTGACATGCACTGAGTAATTTTCATTGTAGAAAGTCTCATTTTTTATGTTTTTAATATTCATTTAGGAATGGCAAAAATTAAACTATGAGATTTACACCTTGAGACAAGCAAGGCGAGAGGTGAGGGCCAGATGGAGGAAGATCCTTGAAGACTTGGGTAAGTCTATGCCACACCTCAAAAAAAAAAAAAAAAAAAAAAGCATTGCTTGCTCTTCAACACTTATGATATAGATTTGCTTTTGAGTTTAAGACATTAAGATATTGTTTTGCTACATGACCAAGCTGCTCTTAAAGTTCAAATTACTCAACAATTGCCTGACATTACCCTGTAAAATAGTTATACAAAGCATAATTGGTATTTTATTCAACAATGGTCAGAATCCAATAAAGTGTCTCCAAACTTAACCTTTTATTACTTTAACTAAGGAGTTTAGGCCACTGCTACCATCAAAAAGTTCAGGGCCCCTTACAGAAAAATGTTTTTCCCCATTCCCTCCAGAAGTTATTTTATCCAGGTCTTTATATTATGCCGATGAGGTTTAAATACACCCCAGGACATGCCCCATTACCCAAATTGCACACCCAGGATTTACCCCAGGACACGCCTGCCTTGCAAACCCAGCTAGCATCCACAGCTCCCTGGTGTCTAGTGGAGGCAAGCGGATGTCTGTGTAGCAGCACAGACATTCCCATGCTTCCTCTCGTGCTACCTGTGCTCTTCTGAAGTCTCAGCACGTGACCTCAGAGCAGTGTGGGGAAAGCAAGAAGCAGCAAGCAGCTGCTGTACAGACTTCCTGCTCGCCGCATAGAGGTTTGTGAGGGGATCATTTGATCTCTCCAGCCAGTGCCTTTGCCAGAAAGGTGTTTTTATTTTGTATTTTTAAGGGGCATGACTGGTGTGTCTCCGGTCACCCCCTGATGACGGCCCTGACTGAGCGTGATGGGGAGTGAGGCAGGCTTCATAACTGAAGATTGCTTCTTTTGATTACTTAGGGTGCCAAAGATTGATGTCTATACACACAATGTGCAGTGAATCAGACGGGGATGTCAAGTACTTTTTTTATGGAACAGTATATTGAAAAGTGCAGTAACAAGGCAAAATCCTGTGTTGTGGCACGTGCATGTTTTTAATATTGTTCTATTAAGCATGATTTTTTTACACTTTATTTACACTGTTATTGAATTGTCTTAACTTTGTGCTTAAAGTGTGCCCTACATAATATGATGATTTCACTTCAACAGGAATGCCTAGTTCAATGTAAATAAAAAAAAATGCTTGCAATGTTAGACAAAGCACTTTACCTCTAGTGCAACAAACAATAAACTTCTCCTCCTGCGCAGAGCACAGTTTTTACGATACCTGTTTTTTTGTGTCACAATTTTTTATATTGTCCTCTCAGGGTTCCAGAAGGAAGCAGAGTCCCTATTGAGTGTGACCAAGCAAAGCACCATTAGTAATCCAAAGAACATGAAAAGAGCAATGGACTTGCTTCTAAGGCTGGCAGATGATACCTACATATTCCCTGCAGGATGGGATCTGCCAGAGAGATATCTCTATATCATGGTATGTGGCTTGTGATTAGTGTTGAGTGAACCCGAACCGCATTGTTCGGGTTCATACCGAACTTTACGGTTTTTGGACCCCGGACCCGAACACGGACACTTCACTGTATTTCCGTGTTGGAGTTTGGGGTTTGGCGATTACATTGTATGTAATGCTATTGGCTTTCTATAAACCGAAATAGAGTCCCCATTCATAAGAAATTCTTATGAATGGGGACTCTAGTTCTGTTTATAGAAAGCCAATAGTATTGCATGTATTCCATAAGCCGAAAGTCTATAAACCGAAAGACATTCTGTTTCTAGACTTTCTTTTTATAGAATATCAATAGCATTACATGTATTCTATAAAACGAATGTCTTTCGGTTTATAGACTTTTGGTTTATGGAATACATGTAATGCTATTGCTATTCTATAAACCGAAATAGAGTCCCCATTCATACGAATAGGTCAATTGACCTATTCGTATGAATGAGGACACTCACCTAAATTTTACTTCCTTTTGCAGCCCTCTAGCCCTTTCCAGGACTTTTTTAGAAGCATTTTAGTGGCCAAAAGTTCGGGTCCCCATTGACTTCAATGGGGTTTGGGTTCGGGGTCAAGTTTGACCCCGAACCCGGCCTTTTTTCCGAAGTTCGGCCGAACCCGAACATCCAGGTGTCCGCTCAACTTTACTTGTGATCTTTACTTTATTTATTTTAATTACTTTGTGATCTGTACTTTATTTATTTTATTCTTTGTTTCTGGTCTTGAGATCTCTTTGCTGTCCAATATGTATATAAACCTATTGTTGTTATTTATGCTAGGACCGACTGATCTGTCTAGATGCAGTGGATGACTTCATTCACATAGCCCATAAGAAGTATCCAAAGCCAAACATGGAAACCGGCTCTAAAATAAAAGACTGAGGCTCAGTTTGCCAACAATGATGGCAAAACCCAAAACATATTCCTCCTGCACCAGACAAACGCCTTTCTTAAACCTGTGTCAGATATGAATGTGATGTAGTAACCACCTACAGATTATTAAACAATCCTTCCAGACCAAATTCCCCAAAGGGAATAGAAAATCATGAATCAAGCATCAGTCAATTTTTCTTAATGGAAGAAATGGAATTTTCTGGAGGCGAGCTATGAGCTCAGTTCTGGACTTTAACCATCCTTTCTATGAAGCCACAAACCATGAGATCAACGGAAAGTAATTTCCCACTGAGAGACCAAATGTTCCCACTCACTCACAGCCTCCTTTTTGGCCTAACTGGCTTATGGGAAACCACTGTTAGGATTCCATGAATACACAGTGTTGGAACTAGAGTATGTGCCATGTGCAGATGTTGCTGTTTTATGTGACCATTCAGTCTTGAAATTTGGAATGAGATGAAGTCCATTTCCTTATCTATATATTGGAAATTTGTAAGTGATCAGGATTCATGTGTCCATTGATCACACCTATGTGCTAACCAAAGGACACCAAGATTAGAAGCCTGGACTACACCAAATATATTTGTTTGTGAAAAAAAATGAAGAGAGATTCCAATAAGCAAGATATCTTCAGTTTGGGAAGATCTGAATCAGGACAGATGCCTTTTATGAGGGCTAAGCATGAAAACAAAAGTAATTTATTGCACTGGTCCCATTTCTACAAACTATACTAACTTGATCTAAATTAGTTACTATGGAAGTACCGTACTATCCCCTGTTTTGGGACTGGCCAGTCTGAGAGTCTTGGCAATCATTTTGCCAATACTCTGTGGCATACATAAGGGGTTCTAATTGCTGCCAAATTAATCATGCGATCAGGTAAACATTTTTTATATAACACAAACAAGAAAAATAACAAACCTTAGTGATGGCTGGTCCTACGAAGAGAAAAATCTACAAAACAAAGTTCTGCTTGTAAAAGAAAGTGAGCAATTACTTAAATGAATAGTTCCTCAGATTGAAGGTTTCTGATGCGAAGCATAGGGCCTTTATTGCCTCTGTTACTTTCTCTTTGTCTGTTTGTAATATATTGTCAAAACTAAAAACCGTAGTGGCCGAGAAGGTTGTGCATATAGAGCCGATTTTAAAGGATGTGGGCCAGTCCAACACTACAGCGCAAGAGTAATCCACTGAACAATTTGTTTCAATGTTCCCTTGATGTTGTTGCTTATAGTCAGGCATTACCTGACTCCATAATGCTGTGGACACTGTCTAATTGGTGCTCAACTGGGAGTGGGAAAATATTAACCTAATGAATGCCAGAAGAGTTATAAAGGCAATGTGTTGCTCAGCTTCTTGGCACTCACCTAAAACTTGTGTTTTCACTTCTAAAACGGGCATTCTAAAATTTGCAATTTTGGAAATATACATTGAGGTGCACTGAACTTGAAGCAATTCGTCCTTTATAATCTGTCAACTCGATAAAATTTTTTATAAGAGGATGGTAAACTAGCTGCTAAATGCTTATTTAAGTACAATAAGTACCTTACATTCTTTTTAAAGCCTCTGTATTGTTTTTTCTTCTTCATTTATCATTCTTTATTTTAACATATTTCCAATGGCAATAGAAAAGAAACATTGTTCCAAAATATAGTATGCATTTGCAGGTTACAAACCATATAGTAAATAGAACATATCAGATCATCATTATATCTTTCATCTAAAAGACAGATTTACATTAGATAGCTATATAATTTGTAACATCACGTAGTTAATATAAACTTATGCCTCGTGGGAAAAAATGACAATACAGACATAAAAACATAGGGAAAAGGGAAGAAAACAACCAAGAGAAATAACTGCACATTCATACTACATTTTTACTCATTCAGGAATTGTTTGAGGTGATAATTCACAAGTAAAATTGAAAGCCTGTGTATTGTAAGGGGATGTACATGTAGAGGTTTCATTCCTTACTATCTTTTCAGTGACCTAATTGAGTAATGCAATTTCCACTGTTCTTTCCAATGCTGAATTAGGCACTATGTTAATGCAGGAACACTAAACATGTGAAATTAATTAGAGGAATTTGTAGTGTAGTCTTGCAATATTTAGAACAATTGTTTTTATTTATCTAAAAAACTTTTTTTTATCAATTTGCAACATTATCCATACTATAAAGGACCTAAAACAGCATGTGGTGTAACATGTTTGTGTTCTTTAATATTAGAAAAGCCAAATATCCCTTTTTAACGGAGTTATTTTCTTGATTAAAAAAATAAATAAAAAACATTTTACATTTATTTTACAGCTATTGGTATATTGTATCACACCTTTTATCACCTTCCCAGTGTGGATGCTAATGCCAACAACACTTTCAAAGCCTGTATTTAATTCTATTAAAGGACAATGTGATCAGTCTTTTAATTTGAATTTGTAATTTTACATGTAGTATGTGGTTGACTAGTGTGTTGGTAAAGTGTGTTTTGTTTTTTTTTGTCATTTAATGGACACCTTTTTTGGTGTTGGCAACAGGTGCTTGTTGTTCCTTACTGTGTTGTAGCACAAGTGTGTAAATCTATCAGTTGCAGATGTTACAAGTATACGCCTTTGCAGGCAAGTATAGGTGATCTCCCTTTACACCTCCCTTTTTATTTAACATTTTTTTTTTTTAATCCTGTGGTCCAAATCGGCCCAGCATTATCAGGATTGAGGAGGCAGGTTCAGCACAGATTTTTCCTGCTCTGTTGTCTTGTGCTCTTGCTCTTCTTTAGGGGGTTAGTATTAGGGTGTGGGTGGGTTAGTATTAGGGTTTGTAGGGTTAGTGTTAGGGTTCATGGGGTTAGTGTTAATATTGGGATTTGGGGGGTTAGTATTGGGGTAGTATTGGGGTTCTGGGGGGTTAGGTTAGTATTTGGGGTTTGGGAGGGTTAGGTTAGTATTGGGGTTTGGGAGGGTTAGTGTTTAGTATTAGGTTCTGGGGGTTAGTTTTAGGATTCAGGGTGTTAGTGTTAGTATTAGGGTTCAGGGAGATTAGTATTAGGGGTATTAGTGTTTGGGTTCAGGGCGTTAGGGGGTTTTTATTTGAGGGGGGTTTCATTTTTTTTTGAGGGGGGGGGGGTTGTTTGTAAGTGCTCCTAGACCCCATAGTGCCTGTTGTCCTGTAACATAATGGCCATTCATGTAAGCAGGATGTGAGGACCAAGGAGGGAGAGTCTGTGTTGATGGTGGAGGGTGATAAACCAATCCCCTCCACCTGTGTCCCTTCTCACAAATTAAGAAACATGGGTAGTTGTAATGGGGGGAGGGGGGGGGGGTAAATCTTGCTGGAGAATATATATGAGGGATAATTTGTCTTACCTGTACAAAAAAAATTCTGAGGATGGAATATCACGCATTATTAATTTGCTTTACATGCAAACAGGATTCTACCTCTCCTACTACATAATCCAGTAAAGGGGGAAACAATGTCTGGTGGAAAATACTTCGCTGAGAGTTTTTTTGTAAAAATTTTCCCCAAAGCTAAAGAAATGTCTAAGTCATGGAGTGTATATACAAACATGTGTACATACATGCATATAATGCAGCAGTGGGTCAAAAACTTTTATTAATATTATCCTAGCTGTTAAATGAAATATGAATGCTATTCAGAACTGTATTGCTCTTTACTGGTGTTTAAAACGTCAACATATTTGAAGGAAGTATATAGGTATGGGATACAATAATGCTACCTGATCTTGCTGTTCACTTATGGTAGTAAGTTGTGGGTCAGTATATAAGCGGTCCTGAGGGCAAAGTCTGAGACGGCATCCTCTGATGAAGCACAGGGCACTTATTTAATTGTCCTGCCTGAGTATCCATTTGTATTTGACAATGTGTCATGTTCTATAATTCTAATACTCCTGTTTTTCATAAATGTCATACTGTACAATATTCTATCTCTTCCTTAAAGTCTTCCCTTTTTCTGTTTTATATCAGAAATACCATTTGGTATTTTAGATTTTTTTTTTTTAATTTTTTTTTTTTTAATCTCACCAATTCTATATAAAGATCATTGATGGTTCTCATCACTACTTTTTGTTAATTGACAGTTTGGTTATATTGATTCAGCCACATGTTGGTATCAGTGAATTCTTTAATGTGTGTGCTGTTTTGTGGCAATGTTTTTAGGATCTAGTGATGCAGAGGGCACTCTCTCTAAATAGCAATGCAAGATTCATAGATGTAGCAGACCCTATTTTGATTATCTCTAAGGGTTACGAATTATGCACAGCAAAATGAAACCTAACTGTACCTGTGGAAACCATTTACTTCATGCTAATAAATTGTATCCTTGATGATCCTATGTTTTGATGGTGACTGGTAATTTTACAGTTGCATGCAATGCCCAGGTCTTTGTTTAAAGGTATATGATGTGTATTTCCAAAGGTTTCAAACTGTTCACTGGTTATGTTGATAAAGAGCAATGTCCAGTGTATTCTTACTCTGTAATTAACACGTGAGAATTCTTCCATCATTGCAAATAAACTTTTATTTTATTCAAAACTAACGTTCTCTTTCTTCTCGTCAAAGACAAAAAGAAGCTTTTAAGAAGCCTTTTTTTGGGGGGGGGATACTATTGCATGTAACATACTTGTTTTTTATTTTAATCTAAACTAATCTGACATGATTACTGCCTGTCTGATGACTCTGATCTGTGGCATTTGTCCATAGGCAATTCACCTACTGTATATGTAATGCTATTCGCAATGCATTACAATACATACAAGAACTTAAGCCGAAATTAAGGTGAATTGAACGAATTGCTGAATTCGACAGATCAGAATGGCTGCACGGTTTGTGCAAATGCTGGCACTCGAATGGACGAATGAATCTCGTTTATTTTACATCTGTTCATTCGGTTTTCGTTTTCGTTTTCCTTTTTGTTTTTTGGCATTTGTTCTTGAGACGAATGAACAAAAGCCATTTTAGTCCGACTAGGCATTCTTCCGAAAACAAATGCACATATCTATTCTCTACTCGATCTTCCTTCCATGTCTGTTGCTGCTTCAGGCTGTTCTTTCCAGCTGGTGTACAGTCTCTGTTTGGACTTGGGGTGGAAACCCTGGTACATTGTGAGGCACTTTCTCATCTTCATATAAGCAGCTTCTAGATCTTCCTTTGGTCAACTCCCATTACAGCATGGTATCTGATGGCATGGACCTTGTTCCTCCCATTGAACTGGCTCTTCAGATCTTGTCGTATCTTTTGGTGGTACTTGGATGTTGCTGTATTTCTTGCCTCCTCATCATGGTTCCGTGTGATTTGGAGGATACCATGGCACTTGTAACTGGTCTGGCTGTGTGCCCTGCTGGAAGATCCACCCCATCACTGTATGTGTATAAAATATATATCTCTCGATACACATACATAACGTCCAAAGAGAACAGCACAATTTATCAAAAAAAGTTAGACAAACTTATTTCATTAAAGCTACTTAAAAACCCCTTTCTGCGAACACAAAATTGGAGCTTTAGTTGATTATTTGCTTAACCTCTTCTTCATGGGTATTTCTTACCAGGGACCCAAAAAGGCCTTCCTGTAACAGACAGGAACAGATTGATTATAGTAGGATTTGAGAAGGTAAAAAACAAAATACTTTAGGTGAGAATGATAGAGGGTGATGGGCAGCAAGTATAAATTGTGGTACTGACAATTTTCGGCATTGATAACTTTTTTTTAAAAGTAAAGTGATATAAAGAAGCTTTTGTAAAATGTCAATGAGAGTGCTCACATGGTTTGTGTTCCTGATAGATAGTGCAGATCAGGATTAAGCACGAATTTGGTGATAAAGGTGTCTTGGGTTGTTAACAGAGTGCTGGGGTCGAAAAGGAAGTGTACTTGGAGATATGAGGGCAGAGATGTAAAAGGGAGCACTCTTCTGTATGGTATTCTAATCAAGGCTAAGGAATTTCAGCTTCAAAGGTATTTTTTTTGTCAAGATGGGAAGCCAGTGAATAGCTGGCTTCCCATCACAGATCTTAGCCCAAGTCATCGCTCTCTCACGGTGCACTTTGGTAGGGAGTATACAAGGTTTTGCATATACTTCTTTCTGCACCTTGGACCCTCATTACCAGCAAGCCCTAATGCAGAATGTCAAAAGAGTAGACTATATCTCCTATAATTCTGAGTTTTGCTTTAGCTTGTCTTATGAAGCAAAGCATATAGTGGAATGCAGTTAATTTTAGTTGAGGAATATATATATATATATATATATATATATATATATATGTGTAAATTCTGGAGTAATTTCTTTACAGTTAAAATATAACTCAGATAAATATTTCCTATTTTATTACACACTTATTCAAAGCTGACAATAAACCTATGAGTCATAATTTTTATTTCCATTTTGCCAATCCAAACTATGCTTTCCAGAGAAAAAAAAAATAACAAACAGCTGCTGGTGGCTCTCCTATGTAAGCAAAGACGCACACACCTCCACTGACACTTGCAGACTTAATCTGTGTTGTGTTATATCAGTTGCTGTCCACCCCCATCTGGAGAATCTTTCAGTGACGCATAAGGTTCACACTAACCAAGAGTCTAGTTGCTTGGCAACAGGGCATGCAGCACCAGTGAAGCTTCCTGCGTCATTGTGGGAATGGTGGAAAGAAATAAGTTTATAAAAACTCACTTCAGTTAACCCCTTGGTGACCAAGAGCATGCCAAGCATGTCACAGGAAAATGTCCCGTTGCCGACATTAGACATGCCTGGCATGTCCTGTAGTTCTGATCACGGTATACCTGCTAAACACAGCAGCTTGCTGTGACTGGCTATCACAGCGACCACTGGAGACATGGCTGGAAGCCAAACATTCAGTCCCGGAGCATTCAGCCATGTCATTTACAGCCCAATTGTGGTATTGATTACAGCCTGCAGGCATATCATGATCGGGCTGTAAATGACAGGGCTGAATGCCTCGTGACTGAGGCAATCTAGCCATGTCTGCAGTGGCCCCCAGACACACATCCGGATCTATAGCAGACAAGATGCTTTCTGCCTGCCATAGACTATAGTTCCTAAGATGCCAAGTTAGCCTTTGGCTGCCTGAGCATGATAGGAAATGTAGTACGCAAAGCAATACATCAAAAGTCCATGTTTCGATGCTGCAATGACTGTCTCTAATTTTAGTTGCAAACCTATGCATGTGGGGCATTACTGTACTCGGGGAACGCTGCATTTCCTATATTGAGGTGTTTGGCAGTAACACATAACAATCTATGTAAATTCTAGATGTGCATTCGTTTTCGGACGAATGCATTTTCGTCCAAAAATAGCATTTTCGTCCATTTGTCCGAAAAACGAATAACGAAAATGCTAAGCTAACGAAAGCCGAATGAACGAATGGTTAATAAACGAAAATCATTCATTCATTCGTCCATTCGTAGTACTATTGCATTCTATAATCCGAAATAGAGTCGGTTTATAGAATACAATAGCATAGTACACTTACATTCCATAAACCGAACGACTTTTAAATTTATGAATGGAGACTCTGTCTCCGTGTAGTGAAATGACGACAGCCTATAAACCGAACGTTATAGAATACAATAGCATAGTATACTTACATTCCATAAACCGAACGACTTTTAAATTTATGAATGGAGACTCTGTCTCCGTGTAGTGAAATGCCGACAGCCTATAAACCGAACATTCGGTTTATAGGCTGTCGGCTTATGTAATACATGTAATCCTATTGCTATTCTATAAACCGAACATTCGGTTTATAGAATAGCAATATGATTACATGTATTCCATAAGCCGAAAGTCTATAAACCGAACGTTCGGTTTATAGACTTTCGGCTTATAGAAAACATGTAGTACTATTGCCTTTCTATGAACCGAACGAGAGCCCCATTCATAAGAATTTCTTATGAATGGGGCTCTCGTTCGGTTTATAGAAAGCCAATAGTATTACACGTATTCTATAAAACGAACAAATAAAACAAAACAAAACGTTTTGTCTGAAATGAATGCAGTAATGAACGAAATTCGTTTTAGACGAAATAACATTTTCTTCCGAATGGACGAAAACGAAACGAAAATTTTAGTTTTGCACATGTTTAATAGGCAGTGTCAGAAGAGTTAACCACTTGGGTGGCTAGACAGATATAGGCAGTGTCAGAGGAGTAAACCCTTGTGTGGCGAGGCAGTGTCAGAGGAGTTAACCCCTTGGGTGGCTAGACAGATATAAGCAGTATCAGAAGAGTTAACCCCTTTATCACAGTCACTCACACACATACACAGACAGTCTGTCACTCACACACATACACAGACAGTCTGTCACTCACACATACACACACACACACACACACACACACACACACTTACTGACATACCCACACACCAGATTGGCTGAGAACTTCTATCAAGCTCTCCTGGACACAGGGAAAAAAAGAAAAAGACAGCTGCATGGAGCAGCAATGGGCTGACCTCTGCCAGATGCCACAAGGATATTTTGCCCCCCTCCACTCCGAAAGAAATCCTGTGGACGTCTCCCAAACTCAGCACAAATATTTGAATCAATTTTGCAGGTTTTTTTTATTTTTTTATTAGCTGTCATAAATGTGTAAAAAAAAAATAAAAAGTTGGAAAAGTGTTTTACCATATTTTATAAATGTTGTTACAATAAATTATATGACACAATCAACTTTATAACTCTGCTATCAATGTGTGATTTCCCTTTTAGAGAACAGATCCTGATGAGACTAGTCACTAAAAGTGAACTGCAGTTGAGAATATTTCTTCCTGCCGTCTATACGATATGCAGGGTCAAACCTGGTGCATTTAATCTACTAGAAGAACCCAGTGCGGCCTGCATAATGCATAGATTCCTGAATAATGGAGAAATGTTAGTCTCAGTGCAATGCACCTGCACCTTCCTTTTTTGTGAATAGCTCCTATTGTCATTTGGAAACCTGTTAAAGTAATAGGCTAACGTTGTAAAGGTCAACAGTGACCTTGATGCATGAGGCTGTACGTAAAACAATTAAATGTGACCTTTCATTATCAGCCACATCATTGGACAAATTGGATCTTTCAGGTTGAATCAATGCCAGTCTTTAGAACACAACTTCAGTGATAAAATATTACATAATTATGTCACTTTCTTCCAGGAGTGCGAACGTATAACGGTCTACTAAGTAAAGAGAGAACTGTAGGGAATTTCCAACTCGACTTCTTTGGCTTAAAGTTTGAAATTCCCATCACAGTTGCTTGCAATTCTCTCTTTATTGAGCAGACCCTAAAGTTACGCTTGGAGGGAACATGTAACAGTCACAAAATTATCACTCTGTAATACCCCTTACGTACCAGCAGATGGAGCTGTTAAAACGTCATTACAAACTGATTTTCAGACATAGCTTTGAGTTTTACATGTTATACATGTTCGGATAAAAAACAAGTCACTAATACAGCAGAGATTAGCTGTATACAAAGATGCAATCAAATTCATGTAGCATTCCACTTGAGCTAGGAAATCCCCTGTTCCAGTATATCATTATTACAGTGAATCCATCTGTATAAGAGTGACTCTATCAGCATTTGTGTTATCATGTATTTGTTTAAATACAGCCAAAGGTTGGTGTAAACTTAAACAGTAAGCTCTTGATATATAATTTAAAGGGATGTTACACATTTAATTTCACAAACTGATGATACCAAAACCTTAGGTAGGCAGAGCCTCTTTCTGTAAACTTAAAATCCACAAAAAACTGTAGCGAAACAAGGACATTTTAAAAACAAGTAAAAAAAAAAGATCCACTGGCCTTTTAAAAAAAAAATCATATTTCATTTAACCCTTTCCCAACACTAGGATGTTCTATGCCGTCTTAATTCTAGTGTACCTAAATGATGCTAAGATGGCATAGAATGTCGGCTCCCCACCATGAGCTGTGCTCGGATCCCACTGCAGGGACTTTGAGTGGCCTCAGTCTGATAGGGAAAATGTAGTCGATGCTCAAAGCGAACACCGGCTACATTTTATCTAATCGAGCTGTGCCCGAACTTCATCGCAATCTTTTGGCAGGGACCCACAGGATCTATTAAGACCCTGATTGTCTCTCTGCCATAGTGTTCCTGGCTACCGATTACCGTGTGATCGCTAGCCAGGAACAAAAAATGATGTTTTGGTGCTTGCGTCATCTGGGACGCAAGCACCATGCGTTATGAAGGGGTTAAAAAATAACATTGGTTATGTAAGCGATAAACCCAACAGCAATTCATTTACATCCTAGAATCAGTCCATGTAGGTGTGGCCATTTGCCGATACACTGATTGGTGTTACTATATGACCGAGACTGATTTCCCTACATAGACCATACCCACCAGCAAACAGAAACAAAATGTCCTTATTGTTTGTTTCTTCCTTTAGCATAACAGTGATATCGTCTTAAAGGAATTCTTCCAACCTAAACATTGCTTATGCTGTGAATATAGATAATAAACAATGATGAAAAATGATCAATAGATCGTGTTAGCAAAATGGCCTGAAACTGCATAAAATAAGAGAAATATTGTTTTAAATTAGTCTGCGGTATCTCCTGCCTGTGACATCATCTTGTGACTTGTGATTTACACATTTCCAGTTGAAAAATGAATTATTTGCATATCAAGCCACAGGTGATGTCATAAACAGGAGACTCCACAGAGACATTTAACATTTAAAATATTTTTTTTCTCTTGTTATGCATTTGCATACATTTCTGCTAATAAATTGTATTGCTAATATTTTTGTTCTTTTGTATTCTCTACATTAAGAGTATAGGCAACATGTAGGTTGACAGAATCCCTTTAAGAACAAAAATATGATGGAGTAATGCAACAAATAACTAAATATTCTGTTGGTGGTAGTACTAAAAATCTTTTCAGATTTTTTAATAGCAAGAACTTACACCATTTATAAAGCACACACATTTTTAATAAACATAAAATTAAAAATGTACATTAAAATAAATAAAATATTTAGTACAATAAAAATAAAATACAATTAGTAAGCAACAATTAACTGAATCCTTTAGATATTTATTTATAAAATAACCTTATGGTTAGGTGCAGTAGAAATTTGTGAATTTATCTTGCATTATCTCCAAAGCACTATAAGATGTTTCTGCGTAACCATTTTTGTAGTAGCCTTCTACTACCAGGTTTAATGCTAAACTGATGGTGGCCAGTCTCCCCTCTCGGAAACAAAACACTTCCCCCTTTTGACATTTTTAAATATTGAAAAATAATTGGAAACAATATTGACTGGTGCTTCATTTTCTAAAATTATACAACCTATAGTTGGTAAAAGTTTTATAGTTCACTCCCTAACCCTGCCCCCTTGTGTCCCGCCTTCCGGGGGAAGAAGGTATGTGCAGATAATTCAGCATTTGGATGAATCCGCAGATAAACCTGCATTTGGACAGGAAGCTCATATAAACCGTAATTTATTGAACTTTGTCGCAGTTTCACATTTGTGGGCCAAACATATCATAACTAGTGTTGAGCGAACCCGAACCGCACTGTTCGGGTTCGTACCGAACATTACGGTGTTTGGACCCCGGACCCGAACACGGACATTTCCCTGTATGTCCATGTTGAAGTTCGGGGTTCGGCTATAAACCGAAAGTCTATAAACCGAAAGACATTCAGTTTATAGACTTTCGGTTTATAGAATAGCAATAGCATTACATGTATTCTATAAACCGAAAGACATTCGGTTTATAGACTTTAGTTTTATAGAATACATGTAATGCTATTGCTATTCTATAAAAAGAGAGTCTATAAACAGAATGTCTTTCGGTTTATAGACTTTCGGCTTATAGAATACATGTAATACTATTGGCTTTCTATAAACCGAACTAGAGTCCCCATTCATAAGAAATTCCTTTGAATGGGGACTCTAGTTCGGTTTATAGAAAGCCAATAGTATTACATGTATTCTATAAGCCGAAAGTCTATAAACCGAACAACGTTCGGTTTATAGACTTTCGGTTTATAGAATACATGTAATTCTATGCTATTCTATAAACCGAAAGTCTATAAACCGAACGTCGTTCGGTTTATAGACTTTCGGCTTATGGAATACATGTAATACTATTGGCTTTCTTTAAACCGAACTTGAGTCCCCATTCATAAGCAATTCTTATGAATGGGGACTCTATTTCGGTTTATAGAAAGCCAATAGTATTACATGTATTCCATAAGCAGAAAGTCGGGTCCCCATTGACTTCAATGGGGTTTGGGGTCAATGACGTTCGGTTTATAGACTTTCGTTTATAGAATACATGTAATTCTATGCTATTCTATAAACCGAAAGTCTATAAACCGAACGTTGTTCGGTTTATAGACTTTCGGCTTATGGAATACATGTAATACTATTGGCTTTCTATAAACCAAACTAGAGTCCCCATTCATAAGAAATTCTTATGAATGGGGACTCTATTTCGGTTTATAGAAAGCCAATAGTATTAAATGTATTCCATAAGCCGAAAGTCGGGTCTCCATTGACTTCAATGGGGTTCGGGGTCAAGTTCGACCCCGAACCCGGACTTTTTTCCGAAGTTCGGCCGAACCCGAACATTCAGGTGTCCGCTCCACACTAATCATAACTCAAGATATCACACTACTTAGAGAGGTATTTAATTTAGGAAAGGATGTGTTCTGTGGTAAGTACAGGGTTCTACAGCGTATTTTCCAGCTGTGATCAAAGATAACAGGGTTAAAAGAGCTAGAAATAATTATACTTTTTCCAGCAAAATAAGAAACATCAAAATCATTACAACAGGACATCAATCTGCATTTAGAGGAAGTATAGCGGTATTTAACACAACAAGTAACCATTACTGCAGATGAAACCAGTGCCCCACCCATGCGAAAAAAGGGAATTAACTAGTTATTTTGGGGAAGGGTAGTGGCCAAGCTAACTTAGCCCTTTGTCATTCTGAAGATGATAAATGAGTACTAATAACATTTAAGATTTATTACTGAACTACCAAATCAGTGACCTCTGAGAGTGTGTACTGAGCCTCTTTGGAAAGGAAATGCTTTATAAAAATTAGTTATTATTCATAGGAGTGGCAAGAAAATGAAAAGAGCACCAATGAGGGATGGGTGGTTTGACTGATAGAGGGGATAAACAGCTACAAAGAGAGGGGAATGTTTGGGAGTCAAAAAAAAGTCTTTGGTGACTAGCTGAATGGTACCAATACCTATACTGAGGGTATGAATGGAGTGCCAGCATCAAAATGACAGGATACCTTGTTTTAGAGATTTTTCCATCTCTAAGTTGATTTATGAAGTGGAAAATATCCATGCATTGCTGATAATTTGCTTGATGCTGCTTATACCTTTATACTCATTGTTAATAATCTTCTACAGGTTTATATAATGTGGCTGTTAATTGCTTCTTATATGGAATCAGTGTAGATAAGAAATATATAGACATATAAGATTTAGCCCTCATGCTCTGGGTATAGGTTCTAGATCCTAATAGAATCAGATTTTAGAACTACCTACACATCTACATTTTTATTTTGTACAGTGATGTTATTACATTAGCATTATGTTATGTTATGTTAACTCTGCCATAGCTTTGGGTATGTTGTTTTCGATACTCGTACATATGTTTACTCCACCATGCCAGCACTTTCCATTTTGTGTGGTGTTTTCTCCTAAGCATGGCAGTATGTGATGTCTCTAGAGGTGCGTAAATATCCTGGGAAGAGTGTGCATATTAACTAATTTTATTGTTCCAGTGACAGGTTCACAAACAGAAGGGGCTAAGCTCGGAAAAGGAAAGAATAAAAGCACCTGGCAAGAATCTATAGACATTATGTCTACTCAAGCAAATGCTGGTTCTCCATAAAATTGAAGCCCCCACACAGTATAGAAACTCTTCTTTAGAGGGATAACATAAAGATATACTTTCCAGATTTATTGTTCATGGAAAATTATTCAGTGGGGGTAACATGAAAAATACAAAAGACCAAATATAGTGCAATATCTCATTGAGCAATAATAGATGCTAGTGAATGTTCAATAGGAGAGGCCCTTACAGCAATTTATGCTCAAATACAGCTCTTTGATGTCTCTACAGGACCAGTGATTTTGGTTGTAGAAGAGTGTTGCATATAATAAAAAAACATAAATGGTATCTCTTACATATAAGAAAGAGTAGAAGTGCTCCAACACAGAGATATCTTAACCGGCTGGTGATGTGATGGCTCTGTGTACTGCAGCACTACTGTCTCCGACTTCCTTGTTTCTCCGATCAGGTCTCCATGCTAGGCTCCTCCCCCAAATGACACCAGGATGTAATCTACGCGTTACGTTTTAATCACTACGTCAGGAATTAGCATCACTTTTTAAAAAACTCTTCATTATTCATGCAAAAAAGTATGACCACAGCAGTGGGAACATACAAAACTGGTCAATGCTAAACCTGGCCTATAAGCCAGTAGAACTCAGAACGCCTAGCAAGTCGTTAGACTTGATACAAATGGGAAGGTAGCTAGATACAGATACTACAGATGTAACTCAGAATGCAAAAAAAGGTCAATTTTGAGCACACTGTAGTGAAAAGTAAAGCATGAATGACGTAAAGGACTTAATGAATAAATGTAATTAAGGTTTAGACAAAAAAGCTTTAAACTTAGGAAACTCAGTTCTGACATTCCTTTACTTTCTTATGTGTTACTGGTTATAATAGTCTACAATTTACACAATGGAGAGACTAGGCTTTATTTTGAAGCCCAAGATTTTCATAAGTTTTGTGTGTTTTATTATGACTTTGCAAATTATTGTTTTGCCTTTTACACTAGTGTCCTTTCATTACATAATGTTTGCCATATAAATGGACTTTTGACTGTAAGATCACATAATGTCTTGAGAGGTAAGTTGCTATAAAGCAAGAAGTCTGTGCAGAGTTAGTGTGTAAAGTGGCACAGGAAACTGAAATAATAGAGAGTGGGGTAATTTATCGCAATCTGCCTTACTGCTTCCAGTAAAAACAATACTTTAATTTACTATCCCTTTAATGATCATTAGATGTCTAGAGAATACATGTATGTGTCTTATTAAACATGTAATATGATTTTAAAAATAAAATAATGACCATCTTTCAAAAGTATGTGTGTATTTAATGATTTCATGGTGGGTGACACTGGGTCCCCCTTGTCTGACCCCCATTCACATTAGAATCTAAATATAATAAAGAGCTGGGGAGGAGAGAACTACAGCTGGTATGAATTACTTAGCCTTTTACTCAGCATTCACCCCATCAGCTCCTCTGCTTTCTTTCTTTCTTCCTTTTATTTTGTAACCTTTTCCAGTAATGGCAAACAGATGCTCTGCCTGTTATTCCATTGCTTCATCAAAAGAAATGTAACCCTTCTAACACAGCAAAGGCCAGTAACGCGTGTTCGACACTTAAGAAAAGAAGAGATACAGTTTGGATTTTCATAATGTGATGGAACTCTTAAGCAGACAAGATCCGTATTTTAATGAAGAACATGCCAGTTAATACCTGCCATTAGCTACCTGAGATTTAACTATTGGAGTCTTTGTTTTAAGAAAAATATTCTCGCAAGGCTCGCTTTGCTGATTCATTCATCATGAAATGGGTGTGATGGTCAGTGGAGACCGAGATATTTTAAATAATTTCTTTCTTTTGTTTTTACCAAAAACTGATGGACAAGAGACTGCAAGCTACTTTTACAGAACAATCACAGCAAGCATGTGATTAGCTGACGCAATAAAAGGTGTTAAAACAATTGAATGGTGTTAAGGTAGATAAAGCACTAGGGCTGTATGGTTTATACTCACGGGAATAACTGTTATTTTTCATTTTAAGGGATTCTTTTATTTCAGGCATGGTGCCCATAGATTGGCATACAGCTGATGTACAGCCTTCCTACTGTTCCATAGACTTAACATTGCCCTTGTGCCAATTTTTTACCAATATAAATGAGCGAAGGGGCCGAATGTGGCACCTGAATTGCATTTCAGGCACAGCCGGTGTCAGAAATGCAGTTCGGAAAATGCCCAATGGTGAACTGTGTATCCATGCGCATGCACGGCTGCGTGCCCTCGCTTGCTTGGATGAGGTTTTTAACCCCTTCGCTAGGACGTTCTATGCCATCCTAATTTTACAGGTCCCAAAAGACGCTAGAACGGCATAGAACGTACAGAGTTAAATGTTGGGACTTGCAGCAGCCTTCTACCTGTCAGATGAGGGCACTTTGAGTGGCCTCAGTCTGACAGGGAAAATGTAGCCGAAGCTCAAAGCGGCACAAATATAGCTATGGGTGCAGCTGTGGATGTTATATATTTAGACATTTTACATGGTTCCACACAAAAGGTTACTGTATAAATTGACTGAAACAGGCATATGCCCAAATGTTTGTGTGTGGCTTGTCATTTGGATGAAAGATAGAATAGAGAGGTGGTAAATGAGAAGCTCTCAGACTGGACAGATGTGATAAGTGGAGTGATCACCACCTGCTAAACTGCAATGTTATTGTGCCTTCACTCTATTACAAACATTCTACTCTATAAGATAGTAGAAGTTTCTGTTTAGTTCAGTTATTAGTTATTATATAGATAAGAACTTGGTGTTAGAACTTGACTTATTTGAGGTACCTTGACACTGGTGGCAAGCTTATTTGTCAGGGACAATGTCGAGGTGAACACAGGACCTAGAGCAGCCATTGATGTTAGACAGGAGTTCAGTGTGCAGAAATAGAGTAACTGGGCCAGTTGCAGGGGAATCGCACTCTCCTGAGGGCTTGACCCCCAGGTTGGTGTGGCCATGTACCAGGGTCCTGCAGTAGCAGTGGCTTTATCCAGAATATGACAAGACAGGAACTCGAGATACCCAGCAGACACCCTGAAGCAGGCATGGAGGATAGTACTATAGAGTTTTATGCAGGATGCTGCAGACTTAGACAAGTAACACCCTTTGTCTTTCTACCTCATGTATATTTATACTTAGTTTGGGCTCTGGCAAATATTAATATATCTATGTTGATTTTTTTGCTTATAGTTGTCTAGATGTTGGGTTATAGTAACATTGATGTGACATGCCTGAAGTACTCTCAATGTACCGTTCCCGGCATCTTACCACTGTGGGGTTTATGTATATGTGAATAGTAGAGATGTTTAGCACAAGAACCACAGTTCTTATATTCCTATACATAATGTCAATATAAGTATTGGGAGACTTACTTTCTGGAATGTCTGCTATTGGTTTTTGGCAAAGGGCCTGATTTGTTTGCAGTACACAATGCATTTATTATTATTTAATTCTTAGAGAATAGTCTTGGTGACCAGATGTCCCCGGTGTCAGGGGAAAGTCTCTGGTTTGAGACCATTGTCTCTGGGCTGGCTTTGGACCACTGATAATAGTTGTGCTCTTGCTAACTGCACCAGCACAGCCAATGTATAAAAAACTATACTATGTCCTCTAAATTAAGAAGTGCAATTCTTGCTTGGGCACTGCCCATGTATAAAAAAATTAGCACAGAAAACTACTGGAAAGTGGCGGACAACCTCTACTAAATCTCTACTGAAGGAGGCGCAATCTCAGGAAACTATTTTAAAAAAGGGTGCAATTACACATCAGAAATTGTACAATTTTTACAACAAAAAAGCAGACATGCACACTGAAAATATATGATAAATATATATTTATTGAGAATATAATAATATACTGATGATCAAAATGAATATATTAGGAGATGGAATGAGTAAATGGAGAGTAATGGAGCAAAAAAAAAGAAAAAATGGCAAAAACAATAACGTAGAAAAGTAGAATACAAAAAAAAATAGAAAAAATAGGCAATAAGCGTCAAAAAATAGTGACAAATTTTATTTTGTTGTTTCATATATATGCCCTTTAGGAGAGAGCGTATAAGCAGTACATTCATTGCACCTGTACCTATAATATAGCCTACCTTGAGGCTGGCAGTTCCCTACCCCCCATTCTTCTATTGTACCATTTTTATCATTCCCAAATGTTGTTCTTTTGTATTTTTTTTTTTTTTACATAACCCTCTTTCTTATTATTATTATGAAAAGGGATCGTGATATGTACTCTTTTCAATGGCCAGCAAGTCTCAAATCTGTTGTTTACACACTCATAGAACAATGCTCCTACAAATTATTTCTATACTCTATTTCTGTTGATAGATTAATGATAAACCTTGAAATTTATTGTCCCATGAAATTACGTGCGGGTACCCAAACAAAAGAGAGTGGGGGAGTGAGTGGAAGTCTGGCTAGACTTGAAATCTGATAAACTAAATAAGCATGGAAGTCAGGCTTTGTGGACACGGATTTTGTCTGTCATGTTTTACTCTGTTTCGCTTTAATTTTATCACTGGTGTCATCTGCTTTATATACATGATACAGACACATGTAATGAGTTTCTGAAAATAAAATTTTTAAAGGAGCAGTAACATTTTAACCCTACGTGTTTCCTAAAATAAAATACAAATATATAGAACTAAAATTTCAACGTTTTCTTTTTTTTACATACAGATAGCAAAAAAAAAAAAATCAATTTTATAAGGATGTTTTTCACAGATTACATACACACTGTATTTGGTTTGCTTCTCACATTCCCTGAAAGCACAAAATATAGCACTGCATTTTGGCTGGAACTGTTGTCAAAGCTGTATCCTAGGATGGGCTCTCTATATAGGAACAAATAAAACCTAGATTCCACAGTAAGGAAACGTATTGTGTGGCAAATGTTAATGCCGATCTTAGACTATGGAGATGTTGTATACAATTCTGACCCGCAGACTCATCTCGGTAAACTCGACACTCTGTACAATACATTGTGTCGTTTTGCACTACAGTGTGATTATAACACCATCATCAATGTAAAATGTTAAAAAAATTAAACTGGCTGACGCTTGCCTCCAGACGCATTCTCCACCTAGCGTGCTTAGTGCATAACCACTTCTCTGGAAAGCTCCCCCCCCTAGCTGAGCAGTATGATCACTCTTACTTCCTGCACATCCTACAATCTCAAATCCTGCACCAACCCTTCACTAGCAATCCCTCACTTCAAAAAGGAAGCAGGTCCAGGTGTATTCTTTTTCAGAGCTCCTCATATGTGGAATAGCCTCCCTGATTCTGCTAAATCATCCTCTAGTCTAAAATCCCTGAAAATGAGTGTCTCCCAAATCCTCAAACCAGATTGTAACTGTTATTAGTTTACAAACTACTTTGTATACTGTACATGTTCCTTTTTTGTAATAATAATGATTTACCCTGTATGTTCTCCTTCCAACTTGTCTAAATGTATGGATGTATTTATCTATGTATGTATCTATTTTTGATCTACTGTTAAAGGTGTAACTCTGTGTAGTTCCATTCTGGTCTGGGTCCCAAGGACATATGTGAAAACGAGAGATATCACAATGTATTCTTCCTGGTAAAACACTTTCTAAATAAAATTACCTGGGTCCGATCAAGAGACATTTCTGGGGACAGCTTTCATCCAGGTACAATAGTTTCTACCTAGGGACTTTCTCCTGAAACTGGGGACATCTAATCACCACAGTCTCTATCTGTATTTATTGTTTATTACAGGAGTAGTGATGGACTCCTATTTTTGTACTTTTGTAATTTAAATAAAGAAAATAAATAATAATAATCACCACAGTCTATTTACTACAAAGTAAACAGTGGTAAACTGGCATGTAAACTGAAAAATCCAAGGCCCTTACTAAAGACCACGAGCAGCTATTCTATAAAGGATGTCTCATAATGCTTGGTTTCTTCCCCAGTTAACCAATGAGATCTCTATAGGAATAATAATTAAAAAACTCAGTTACTGTGGCCTTAATTTTGAAATCTCCATCTTGATTCGTTGCAATTCTCTCTTTTGAGTAGAACCTATAATTTATTTTTTTTACTTTTTCATGACTTCTAATGCACCTCAGTGGCCGCAAAAATAACCCACAGCAGGGACATTGATGAACCATGGTCGTTTACAGAGGTTGTTTGGTTTGATAATGCCTGGTGAGCTATCTAGTGTAAGGTCCTAAGAGTCAGAGCTAGATGGATAAACACAGCACAGATGGTGCGAGCATAGAACAGACATTATGCTCCTGACTATCCACTGACAGTACAATCCATTATGAGACATGTGACCACTATGCAATAAAAATCATGTTGCTTTTCATACTAACTCCACAGTCCTCATGGGAAACTGCTGAATGCTAAAAAATGTATCCCACAAGAGAACAAATGTTTCTTCTCTGTCAACGATTCCTTTGCATGAGTATTTCCTAGACCCTGAAGCAATTTTGTGGAACCTCTGTTGTGAAATCTCCTCTCTTGTTTATCCAACATCTCCATGCTACACTGTATGGAAGTGAAACAGAACTCAGATTACTGTCCACTACATGTGTGGTATATATCTCTAATAGGTCCTTGAGCTGTGTCACACATGGACTGTGTAGTGTCTTGTTCTAAGGGGTGCAAGAAGGGACATATCTGTGAGCTATGAGGAAAAACATTTATTAAAGATGAAAGCAATGAAAATAGCAAAAGCGGCGAAAAGGGCACAGTGTGGAAACAAAAGATGGTCACTTGAAGCTTGAGAAGAAATCTCTGTTTATAATATTCCTGAGTGGTTGTAACAAGAGCAAAGTGTCATTACAGAGGCGGGAGATGTTAGTCAAGTTTCTAGGGACCCTTTCTAAATGCCAGGCTTGACTTTTCTTAAAGAAAAAACAGAACCTAAGAAATGTTTTGCAAAATCATTTTTTTTTAGGTCACTTTACAGACAACAGGAAACGTGTGATTCAACCAAAACAGAATACAAAGAACTTTCCTAAATCAGTTGCCTCTTTCAGCTGTATAATAGTTAAATCCCAACTATCATTAGACCAATAGTGATTAAAAGATACCTGGATATAAGTTATAAGCTGCACAAACCATTTTTTATCACAAATTGGACTTACCTTACATTTAAGGCAAACTGAGTGTTCACTCATTGTAATCATTTTCAAACACATTATTACCAGGTGTTTTTTATTTTAACTAATGGGGTAGTAGCATGGGGGTTAAAAATACTACTGTTATTGATCCTAATTAAAATATGGGTACTTCACCCAAGTATCACATGCAACCGATTGCTTACGCATAAATACAGTGAAAAATGGTTACAAAATATAAATACTGTAAATAAATCATTGCCACCAACCATCTGTATTCAGTTAAATTGTCAATATACCACTTAAACTAATGAATGAAATGGAGATCATATTGATATGTCAAACTAAATCTAAATGATACATCAAAATAAAATAATTTATACTAGTTGTACTAATAAATATCTTTAACAAAAACATTCAAATCTTAATCTGGTAGTATAACAAATATATACACACTAGAATAAAGGTGAAGAAAGTCCATTATGATGCCCGTATCAGCCTTATTCCTCCTATTTCTCCAATTTTGGCTAACATGCTACTTTGTACGATGTGCACTAATCATTTTGAAAATGGTCTTGCAAATTGACGTACTTATTGTGTATTGCTGATTGTTTTGCACCATTCTGTTTTGATATGTCCCCTCTACAAGGGTTTACATTATCATAGAGGGAAAAGATTCCTGACCTCACTAATCCTAATTTGTATTACTGACCTAAACACCAATCTATTCCCATGTTTAGTTCCACATGCTCTCAAGACTCAAGAAACTTGCATAAAATACTTTCTTTAGGCAATATCTTACTCCTTCCAAACTCCACCACATACTACCCCACATTCCCAGTGAGTGCTGAAGAGGATGTGGGTAGGTAGCTCCGACTTTCACATGTGGTATTCTTTCCCCAAGCTGAACCTACCTCTATGGACAGAAATCGCCAACTTACTTTCCAGAATTTTGAACATATATATTACTCCAAAACCTTGACATTTTACTTCTCTCACTCCTTATAAAAAAACTGAATCATGACAAAAATAAATTGATAACCAAAATGACCTTAGCAGTCCATAGAGCAGTAGCATCCATTAGGAAATAGCTTCAAGTTCCTACATACCTCATAATTCTATGGAAACTGAGAACCTGCATGGGAAAATTCAAAACATTTCACAACAAAATACAATGGCAGTGTTTTCTATGCACAAGTTCTGATACAAAGGAAACCAACTTACCCCTTACTCATCTTTTCATCTTTTCTCTTCTTCTTTCTCTTCTTCCTCATCGTTTCTCTTCTTCCTTCTATTTTTCCTATCTTCCCTTATTTTTTATATCACTACTGCTTTTTTTATTTTATCGTAGCCCTTACTTTTGTTTGTCAGTCCTGTCAATTAGGTTTTTTTATCTAAATTTTATCGGTGCTACTTTTCATGAAAATCTGTATTGAAAAATGTAAATTAAAAAAAAAAGAACTGGAAACAAGCTTCAAGTTGAATGGGAATATAAGCTTTTGAAACTGGAAATGAAAATAGTATTTTTTATGAACTTAGGAGTGAAGCTTTGGCTAGGGAAGGACTTAAGATGTAAAACAGTGAAGTAAAGTTGTGAGGTTCTAGGATCAATGGGACAGATAGTGTGGCTGAGAAGATAGAAGAACAGAAAACTCATCTTCAGCATGGCACAGGTAGTAGACAAAGCAGATATGAGGCTGCTGTGAATATAGGGGAAAGAGAATGCCCAGCTGTCTAATTGTGTAAATATTTCTCAAAGTTGGTTACAAAATTGTGAGCTAACAGAATATTTGAGGATATAAGTATAATAAGGTGAAGTTGTGAGGTGAAGGTACTAAAGATGTATCTGGGGTAATGCTAAATGGAGGATATGAGTAAAGTGATGTATGTTTGCTTGACAATACACCTATGATAAACAGTTCAGGAACTTCATTATAGGTTTTGTGTGCAAGGGTTAAAACAGTAAACAGCTGGTTGTGGTTGAGGGAATGTTATGCTGAGTTTAATCAATGGTGAAAAGAGAGATTGGTGAATTAGTGCAGATGTAATTAACTAAGGGTTTGCTTGGTCACAGAGCATACCTGAGACTGCACAAACTCGAAACTGAAACACAGAGAACAAATGGGTGGGGTACATTATATTGGACCAGAGAAATAATGCAAAGAAAAAACAGGCACGAATCAGAGGAAGAAACATAACAAAACCAGCTATGCTGGGCAAAAGCAAACATAAAGCAAAACATTAACCCCTTCCCAATGCTAGGACTGACTATGCCGTTCTGATTTTCAGTGCCTAAAAGACGCTGGGATGGCAAAGTACGTCCAGCGTTGAACAGCTCTTAGCGGCTACCCAGGATGAGCTGTTCTCGGATCCAGCTATAAACTACAACCCATTCAGCCTCACTTTGCAAAGTTCCTCTACTGAGAACAGCATCCTGGGGGAGATATAGTCACTGGATTGACACCGGTCTCAGAAACGATCCCCTTTAGGATGATACACCTTGGGGAGAGTCTGCTCTAGGGTTCCGTATTGTCATAGTATGAACATGCATGGGTCAGAAAACAGCTTCCAGGCGCGGTGGCAGTGAGATACTGCCGGGTAGAGTCTCACAGGAGGATCAATAAATGCAACATAAAAACCCTACATCAGTAGTCATATAGAAGTCACTCAGCATGATTCACTTCTAGTATTGATGTAGTATTGTTGGTGCTTTTATTGATACCTCATCAGTTGCATTTAACTAAATTGTGCCATGCCCATTGGAGGGCTTGCAACTTTTGATCTATGGGTAAAAAACTATTTAGTGGCCAATTTTCCAATTTCATTAGCCTACCCATTTTCATCAGAGACAGACACAGACAAACAGGAGAAAAAATATACTGACAGATAAGGTACAGAGGTTGATAAGACAAACAGACAAACAAACACAGATATAAAGACACAGATAGACAGAGACAGACACAGATAGACAGGCTGGACATACCGTATTTGCTCGATTATAAGACGACCCTGATTATAAGACGACCCCCCAAACTTTGGATATTCCTTTAGGAAAAAAACTAAAAGCCTGAATATAAGACTACCCTATAGGAAAAAAGTTAAACTTGTATATATTCACATGTAAATTGCTTTTTTAATAAAAAATTATATAAAAAAAATGCATTTCTTGTTTTTATTTCCTTTTATGTGCCAATTCTGCCTCTCTTTCCCTTGCCCCCAGCTTTGTCTCTCTCCCCCTCCCTTTGATTCCCCCCTCTCCTCTGTCTCTTCCCCCCCTTGTTTCTCTCTGCCCCCCCTCCCTCTGTCTCTTCCCCCCCTTGTAGCTCTCTTCCCCCATCCCTTCCCTTGTTGCTCTCTCTCCCCCCCTCCCTCCCCCTGTCTCTGTTTCTGCCCCCTCCCTCCCCCTGTCTCTGTTTCTGCCCCCCCTCCCTCCCCCTGTCTCTGTTTCTTCCCCCCTCCCTCCCCCTGTCTCTGTCTAAATTTCTGAAAAAAACCTCGTCTTATAATCGAGCAAATACGGTATATATTGACTAATAAGGTACAGACAAGACAATTAAGTAAAAGGTGCTACGGCCTAGGCATCAAACTGTGGTACAGTTCTGACGGTACCGCAGTCACTTTGTGACCGAGGCCAGGGCCACAAAGTCACTGTTTTGCTGCTTTCATCCTTAAGGACAAAACCATCATATGGTGCAGAGGGATACTTGATTTGTATTTTTTTTCATGAAAACATTTATATTTAAAAAGACTCAACTTGACAGAGATGACAATGCTATGAATCAAACCTGCACACTGAGGAATGAACCAGCTCTACAGTTACAGTTAACATTAACCAAATGAGTTCTGTCACTGGATTACAGACAGAAGTTGAACTGGCAGATGTTTCATGTACAAATTCATTAGAAATTGTAAATTTTTTTAAGTCTTAGGCACTTAAGATGCACAAGGGGAAGAAAGGGTCTTTTCAGTGTTGCCCTCTTATTTTCTCCATTTTACACTTTCTGTCAAATATTTTCTCCCACTGAAGATAAGTAAATGCGGAAACAAGCCAAGTCAATAATACTGCCCCATCCTCAGTGTTTATTATATATTATCCAAGTGGTCTGAGAGAGTAGAAATACCACAGCTCTGAGTAAGATGTCCAGCCCAGAGTTTTATGGCTATTTTAGGAAGTTTGCTGTCTCATATAGGAGGTGCATCCGTGGTGAGCTATGAAAACATTGGGCAGCAACATTATTTGTGAATAGAAACATTGTGTGCCCAATGAAAGTACTTCTCACAGTCCCTTAGGTCATATGTGTGGGAGTGGGAATGTTGGGGGTGATGTTCACTAAATCGAAACACCTTGGGAATTGGACGTTTGGGGTCAGACATGAATAAAAAGATAGTAAATCAAAAGAGTGACTAGCAGAGCAGTGCCATTTGTTCTATATCTGAATAAGATGACAGGACTGGACCAATGGTTTTTAATGCCCTTTGAGAACTGTGATTTTGTCAGCCATCCCTTAGATTGGAAATACATTCCTTTTTTTCAATGTGCTCTTTATTGTGGCAGTTAAAAAGTTAATCTACTGTACATTGCTGCCATAAAGCCTCTCTCCATTTACACACTTCAGCAGACAGGGACGTCAGCCAAAGGACAGTCAAAGGGTGGTGCCGTATGCCGAAGTTGCTGTGCAGCTGCACCTTCCGTGGGCTCATTCTATGCTTTCTTTTAATTTTATGTTTCTACAACTCAATATATTTCTGTACATCAGATTCAGTTGATCATTCACCTCTTTACTATATAGCCATACTGTCCTCCATTTGTCCCGTACTTTCATTTACGTTTAATCATTAATTATGTGACTGATTTATACTTGTATCTACACATGTGTACTTGGAACATGCTACCATCTTGGGAACAATGGAGTGTAATTGGGCTTACAGAAAGGTTTATCTAGCACCAAGCTGATTACAGAAGTTTGGTTCTTTTAAAGGTGTGGCTGGCAGTAAATATTAATTCTGGAAATTCTCCAAAATATCCATAAGTTAGAAATCGAGGTATGAGAGTCAGGATAAAGGTCGGGAAGGGTAGAAAGGACCAGATTCTGGACAATCCATTCTTCATGTGAGTAAGAGCAACACATCACTGACAGTGCCATGGTTATTTAATGGGCCTATTATCATGTTGGGGCACCTTATACATTTAAAAGATAATCCAACTCCACACTATCCCTTGTATAATAAAAGCTTTGGCACGTGCCCTCTATGTCACTTGAACTGGGACACAATTATATTTGGCCCCTTTGCAATATCGAGAACGAAGGTCCGGTCCCTGTGACTTAAGACTTTGAGAGAACTGAGGAAATCCTTTGTGATGCCAAGGAGCCTTACCGCTGTCCCGGCGCTTCCGTCGGGCAAACAACAACAAAGAAGAAAACAGAGTTAAAAGGTGAGTAGCAGAGGCTCCGGGAGAAGCAAAAAATGACCAGACACGGGATATGCTGCAAAACGTTGTTTACTGGAACATGAAGCAGCTAAGGCAATGCAGTGCTCCTACCCGGTGAGAAAAGTAACAAGCCTACGCGTTTCTCACACACCCAGCACCCTCACACACAGCGCTCTCACACACAGCACTCTCACACCCAGCACTCTCACCCACCACACACAGCATTCTCACACAGAGCACTCTCACACACACAGCACTCACACACACAGCACTCTCACACCCAGCACTCACACCCATCACACACAGCATTCTCACACCCATCACACACAGCATTCTCACACCCATCACACACAGCACTCTCACACACATCATACACATCACTCTCACACACATCACTCTCACTCACCATCACTCTCACACACCGCCCCCCTCACACACCATCACTCTCACACACCGCCCCCCCCTCACACAACGCCCCCCCCCTCACACACCGCCCCCCCCTCACACACCGCCCCCCTCATCACACCGCCCCCTCACACACACATACTGCACCCCTCACATACACACAGAACCCCCCAACACACTGCACAACAGACATACACAATACTTACATATATATATATACACACAGCACCCCTCACACACATACTGCACCCCTAAACACATTACATTCCAGACACACACTAGATCCCTTACCCAACTCTGGATCATCTACACACATACACACACTAGATCCCTATATACACTCTGAAACCGTTATAAACACACACTCACTAGATCTCCTATACACATTCTGGGTCCTTCAAACACACACTAGACTCATATATATATATATGTATATATACACACACTAGATTCCTTGTAAGCAAACACATACTACACCCCTAAACACACACTACATCTATATATACACACACACACTATAGCCTGTATTCACACACTTGCTATATCCCCTATACACACATTCTCTACAGCCCCTAGCCACATATGCATCACATTACACCACAAACACAACACAACTAAAACCGACCTTATTACACAATACCACACCACAATCAGCTCACTCTACACACACGCAATCCCACAAGGAGGCTCCAAACACATGCTCAATACTCTTTCCTGGCATTTTTGTCTCTTGGTATCCATTTATAGAGACACCAGAGACAAGTTGCAAGGAAACACAGTGCAAGCATGTTATTAAATTTGCTTGCACTGTGCAGAACAAATACAGGGCTTTTTTCTCATGCTAGAGCTCTTCAGCAGAGCTCTGCGCATGGTCTGCCCTGGAAGAGCATTGAACCAACATGCTCACTTTGAGAGGGAGCGTGTTTGTCATTGGTGATGACAAAACACACCTCCTCTGCCCCGCCCCCTTCTTAGTGGGCCGCTGTGATCAAAAAATGCCCGGGCCGAATTTTTCTCCCAGTCCGGCCCTGACTACCATGCTGCCTGTTCATATCCCCAGATCTGTGAATTCCGACAGATCCCGTGTCCCAGAGCGTGTCTGACGCCAGAGGGCCAGGCCTGCCTTTATACCGCACAGGCAGAATGAAGGTTTGCTCCCCATGCACAAGACACCATGCTGCCTGCTTTGGTGAGGGGAGATCTTCCAAAACTCCAAAACTCGTAGCTCTGATTTTCTTAAGAAAAATCAGGGCTGCGTGCGTCGACCATTTTATGTGCGCTCCTCTCACCTGTTTTTTTTTTGTATTTTTGGTGTGCAGAGGGATATTTTCACATTGTATTAGTCATGAGTGTCAGTCACCCAGGAAAGTAATTTTTTTGTATTTTATTTTTAACATTATTATTTTAAGGTGTAAACACAACCTGATCATTGTGAACCAGGGAGGTGAGCAGCGGTGGGATTCAGCTGGTTCGCACCGGTTTGTGTAAACCTATTACGAAAATTTTACAAGTTCGTCGAACCGGTGCAAGACGAGTGCCGTAGACAGGGCCGCTTTGACCAATTGTCAAAGAGGGCACTTCCCAGGGCACACTGGGTAAAGGGGCCCCTGCTTGCCTAACATGCCGCCTCCCCTTATGCAGCAGCCGTATCTAGCGTATGCGCTCCGGCTTAGTCTTAGTGCTGGCGGATATGACAGTAAGTCATATCCGGCAGCTGTGTGTCCATCCTCCACGCATGCTACGGACGCAGCGTGCGTGGAGAGAATACTGCTCAGAGGCCTCTTCAAGTTTAGTGAACTAGAATATGAAATTTAAGACCAAAGTATCCAAACTGAAAGCATAGCTTACTTAGAGAAATCTTCCAGCTTGTCTACTTTGGCCTTAAATATGGAATTCACTTTGAATTCACTTTAAATAACCAACATTATGTAAATTGTAGAAAACGTTTTGCTGTTTAGCAAAAAGCAAGTAGTTGTTATTTTGTTTGACATTACAGAAAAAAATATTACACCATGCTTGAAAGTCGGAACTGGTTACTAACATTTTTGAATCCCACCACTGGAGGCGAGTATTGGCTGCAGCTGATATTTTCATATGTAGTCTCAGGTCAGTAATCAGTGGTCTGGAATTAGTACAGTTGTCTTTGTTTCTTCCTGATTTTGAAATCACAATAATAATGGTGTCAGTATTCAAGAAGGTAATGACTTGTTTGGTTCAATTAGCAAATTGTTAACGCTTTAAATGCCAGGTTACATGTAACTGAATCTCTGTTACTATGCTGTGTTTCTTGGCATATCCAATCCATTACTTTATGATTGTAGACTTCCAAATGCAAGCAGTCACCACAACTGAGAATGTTGTCATGGCTGCGGTAAAGTGATTTCTTTTCAACCTACTAACTTGCTTTATATGACCATCCTGAGGGTACCTACTTAGTATGACTAAGTACATTATGTCCCATCCCATCCTTCTATTAGTTTAAACATAAAACTTTGTAAGGGGTTTCAGTCCATGGACTATAAACATGCCAGAGTGTCATATGTCAAGTGGACATAAGCAATTGTCCTTTTGGTTCCACTGTGCATAAACAAACCATCAAATTTAAGGTTTACAGAAGATATACAGGCACACTGATGCATAAATAGCCTCAAATCAAATATACAAGGTTTGTTTATTTGTTTGTGTACACATGTTATTGGTTAAAAGAAGATGATGTCATTCTTATTTATTTATTCCAAAAGGTACATGTAATAGAGTAGAAAAGCAACACAGAGAGGCCTATAATTTACAAAGCTGCAGACCCTGTTAATATCATGGGGGTTTACATCGGATTGCCATTTGGAAATTATATGTGGATGATAAGAATTAAAGTGTAACTTGGCTAGATGGTCACAGTCTGTCTACATGGCTATACATCAACATACAATGTTTAGAAAGTGCAGTACCGGCCCAGGAGGGCCTAGGGATCTAGCTGAAGTTACGACATTGCAAGCCAGCTGGGTCTAATCATTTCATTGCCAGCAGCGACATGTTACACATGGAAAGGGTTATGTGCTTTTTAGTAAAACATAATACAACAAACTCTAGAGCAACATACTAAAATATCAGCGTCAATACTGAGAAACATTGCTCGAGACTAAGGGATAAATGTATCCTAATAGGGAGGTGTTCTAACCAGCGAACAATTATCTGTCTTACATTATATCACTTGCATAAAATGTACCACATCTGTGATGAGTCACTGAGTGCACAACAATACTTACAATGAAAAGAAGTTATTTGCACATAAAATGTAAACAGCCAGAGGAAAAACAATCTCTCTTTGAGGAAGGTGCCTTATGATTTTCCCTTATATGTGTAGAGAACTATGTAAGGTTAGAAGAACATCTGCTTGCTTATAAATGAAGTATGGATAATGGGCTCTATTAAATGATTAATTTATCTCATGTCACTGAATATCATAGATTGCAATACAAATGTTTTAGTCAGTTGACTACAGCCAAATGGGTACATTAATTATTTTATATTTGCAAAGAGAGTATAGGGACCTAATTGGAAAAAATATGTGGATGCTAAGAAGAAATTATTTTCATTGTCTGCATGAGATCAAGCTAATGATTGAATTATAGTGATGACTCAATATACACCCAAATTTGTCCCAAATTTCATTCAGGTGGGGCACTTTTGCTGAATTTCACGAATCACCGAGATGAGGCCACTCAGTATTCCTGAATTCATGTCCAAATCGTCAGTTTGTACCATTTGCAAACCAAAGCATCGGGGGCATTCATATCGGGATATTTTCACCAATAAAAACAAAGATTTTCAGCTAGCCAATATTGGATCACACCTGAATATGCGCCGAATTTGGGTAATATAGGCAGAATCCGCCCATTTCAATTCTCCTGATCTGAGCTGGAGAATTTAACTTTAAAGCCCTCTAATGTACACTACAAAAAATGTTAAAGTGCTTTTTTCACATGGACATGCCTATATATACCCCCTAATATCATTTATTTTACAAATATCCATCATTACAATATTTGTAAAAAAAATAAGGTATTTGGACATGTATGGCACTATGATAATGTCAAAAAAGAGTACCATGAACTGTGGACATGTGTAAGGTGTGGATTTACCTGAATAACAACAACTGACAAAAATAGATACGTTTAAATAATATGTGTAATTTCCAATTACTTTCATTAGAAAATTATAATTGAAGTTGTTTTTTATGTACAAGTCAAGGGCAAGGAGGGGGCAGTGAGAGGGGGATGCAGAGATCGTCAGCGGACGAGTACAACTGGGTGAATAGAAATATAAGTAACCAAGGGTTCCATGGCTACAATCAAGATGTTATAGTATGCTTTTTTTTTTATCAGCATCTGATGAGGAGGAAGATGACATATAATGGGAAACTATACAGTATCATCTTCCTCCTCACTAGTGTGACCACCTGTATCAGTGGAGGAATGCTAGTTGTGGGGATTGTCGCAGAAGCAGCGGTACGCATGAAGCAAGCATGCTGCAATTCCAATTAAGCACACTTGTATCTCAAAAGTCAGCTGCGGTGTTCAACTCTAGCCTCACAATTCTGTTGCTACATCTTTTTCTCGTCAACGTCTGCTCTGCAACTACTACACCTAAGTGACTAGACAACTCATTATGCTTCTCCATTAACTCAGCATGGAACCCTTCTTGGCTGCCCACCATTTCTGGTCAATGTGTGTGACATCACACTAAGTACCACTAATCAGACCATAATATTAATGAAATGAACACCTGACAATCGAAGTTTGTCTCTTCACTTGTCATTTATATTTATAGTATCAGTTAGCAGATATATTGCACAAACCCATGCTGAACTCATTGCATGCTAATCCTGTGATTGAACCTATGTGGGGTTAGAAAAAATGCACTGTGTGGTTGGTCACATCGTTACATGGAAGATAGTACGTAAATAAATGAACCTGAAGGCTTTCCGGGTGACATGCAGCACACGCGGCATTCTCAGCCATAGAATAATGAATTAGAAGATAACAGCAAGCCAATGTAGTTCACCTGTTCACCATTTGAATAAATCCACAGATCAGCTAAGTGTAGATAAACATAGAAAATGTATCGAAAATAAAGTAAAAACATCATTAGAGAGCATTTTCCTGTGAGGCTTAGTCATACACTCTATGAAATCAAAAATTTCATTTCCAAAACCCTTCTACCTAAGTGTGTTGCAATAAGCAGCCAAGTGAATGGTTGAGTCAGGACCGGTCTTAAGTGTGCTGGTGCCTTGTGCGGGCCAACCCCATGTCGCCCCTCCCTCCTCTCTACCCTCATGTCGGTCTCTTTCCTTTCCCTCCATGTACGTCTCTCTCCTTTCCTATGTTTGTCCCTTTTCTATTCCTTGACTTTTTTGTCTCTCAAACCCCCCATTTTATATCTCTCTCCCTTCCCATGTATGTCTCTCCTCTCCCCACCCCCATGTCTGTCTCTCATCCTCCCCATATTTGTTCTCTTTCCTCCTAACTAAATCTGTTATCTCTTTCTCCTTTCCCATATCTTGTTCTCTCCCCCCATATCTGTCTTCTCTCCTCCCCCTTGTATCGATTAACTCTCCTTCCCCTCCCCATACCTCTCCTCCTCCTCATACCTCTTTCCATTGCCCCATATTTCTTTCCCTCTCCTTTCCCTCTCCATATCTCTTTCCCTCTCCTTTCTCTTATCATATCTCTTTCCCTCTCCCCATATCAGTTCTCTCTCCCCCATATCTGTTCTCTCTCCCCCTCCTCTCCATATCTGTTCTTTCCCCCCAATCTGTTCTCCTTCCCCCTCCTCCCCATCTCTGTTCTCTCTCCCTCTCCTCCCCATCTCTGTTTTCTCTCCTCCTCTTCTGTTCTGTCTCCCCCTCCTCCCCATCTCTGTTATCTCCCCTCCTCCTCTGTTCTTTCCCCATCTCTGTTCTGTCCCACTCCTCCTCTGCTCTCTCCCCATCTCTGTTCTCCTCTGTTCCTCCCTCCCTGTCCCATTCTTACTTGAAGCGGGCAGCATATGCTCCATGTGTTAAACACACACAGCAGTAAGTGCTGAGCACACTCCTCGTATGCAGTGATAATGCAGGGTATCGGAAATCCGATGCCCTGCATAATCACTACACACAGGGAGTGCGAGCAGCACTTACTGCTCTGCTCAGCTCCAAAGGGTGCGGACGCATTTTCACCTTGCACCTGGTGAGGTCCACCTCTCCCCTCCAGTGCAGCTGAGCAGAGGGCTGGTGAGGGGAGATCTTCTGTACGGTCGCACACCCCAAAGACTGGCCCTGGGTTGAATCAGACCTTAATTGCAATGATCTCATCAAGGATGATCTTTCGAATAGAAGTAATTTACATGTCTGCCAAAGACAGCCAAAGACAGAATTTGACTGATGTTAAAATCAACTTCAGCTACAGTAATAAATTATAACTAACCTTTTAAAATAACTTTAATAAATAATCAAACAGACACTAAATACTGCTGTGTTGGTTTCCTTTTTCAGACTTGACTCCCCACAGAATGCTGAAAAAAACTCCCAAATAAACCAGTTTATTTATAAGTGTCCTACTCCTTGCTACCACAAGGTGACACACAAATGACAAGTAAAACTGACCAGACCTCTGGAGGTCCACTGTTCTTTCCACTGCTAGGTGATAGTGAATCATTAACAACTTGATGTGTTCTGGGCAACTCATATATTTTGCTTCTTGCTATTAGAAATTACAAGAACTTATTATTCATGGCATAAGGCATTCTTGGTAACAAGGTGACATATAGCTCATAAAAGAAACCAACACATAAAAAGTATTAATTTGTATAAAAATACTGTATTCTCCCAGCAGTTTCAGAAAAATAAATTTTCCTTGGTGAAGGAGACTTAAAATATCTAGGATCAAATGAGAACATTTCTATCTACCTGGACACAGTATTCAGGATGTAAAACGTTAGGTACTAATGGGATTTTTTTCTCATCCAGAGGGAGAGACATATATGGGAGGTCAAATTAATATTTTAGTTTAAGGCCTTAATAACTGGCCTTAACAGAGACAATGAATGTATCTCCAGATATAAGCTGACTAATTAATAATCTTTTTACAAGCCCTGGATTGTTCCAGTGGATTTATTTCAAACTACAAACATCTGACCCCTACATGTATTTGTGTCTTATGATTTTATGCCCAAGATGCAGTTAAATACACAAAAAATAACAAGTAGACAGTGGCACTCACAGGAGATGGAGGAATAGAAAATCAGTATGGTCAGGAAAAACTGGGTATGCAGGTCACAGACTGCAGTCAAAGAGTAGTCCACAAGACAATCCGGGTTCACAGAGGCAGGTGGAAGACAAAACGTAGTAAGAAAGCAATACAGGGTCACAAGGGTATGAGGCAGACAAAAGAGTGGTCAGAATAGGCAGTACTTCTCCCAAAGGTAGAAGACTGGCAATAGAGTTGTCAAACCAACCTGGGGTCACAAGGGTAGGAGGCAGGCAACAGAGTAGTCTGGGTCAAAAGAAGGGGAGCTCAGAAGGAGAGTAAGGAGGGAGCACACTGTGGGACAACTAACCATCAGCAGGAAGGATCAATAACTGAGCACCAGCATTAGGACTGTCTGGGGCTTTTATCTAGCGTGACATCACACAAGACATCACAAGCCACACTCCCCGAGCACACAGCACTCACCAGAGGTAGAGAAGGGGGCATCGACATCATGGACCGAGACTCTGCCCCTCCGGTTGATGCCAGCAACAATCCGCCATTGCCATCTCCCTCTCCCCATGAGGATGCGGGAAGTGAAGATGCGGATGGCAAGGACGGCGATGGACGCTTCTGAGATGTAAGATACTACTATAATACATTACATTTTGTAAGTCTTTTACACTCAATATATGCCTTTGGTCTTTTCCTCTCTATATATGTGAGCGTTTGACTGAAAGAAAGTAAGACTCCACAAGTTTATAGAAGAACTTTGATCATCTGCTGGTTTTGTGAGTGGAATAATCTACCTCCAAATACTAGACATGTGCATTAGTTTTCGGACGAATGCATTTTCGGACGAAAATAGCATTTTCGTCCATTCGTCCGAAAAACGAATAACGAAAATTTTAACTAACAAAATCCGAATGAACGAATGGTTAATAAACGAAAATCATTCGTTCATTCGTCCATTCGTCCATTCGTGCTATTGGCATTCTAAACCGAAATAGAGTCGGTTTACAATACCAATAGCATTGTACTACATTCCATAAACCGACATGAATGACTTTCGGTTTATGGAATGCATGTAATGCTATTAGCTTCCTATAAACCGAAATTGAGTTCCCATTCATACGAATAGGTCAATTGACCTATTCGTATGAATGGGGACTCTTTCGGTTTATAGAAAGCCAATAGCAGCATGTATTCTATAAGCCGAAAGTCTTTAAAACAAACGACGTTCGGTTTATAGAATACATGTAATGCTATTGCTGTTCTATAAGCCGAAAGACATTCGGCTTATAGAACAGCAATAGCATTACATGCATTCTATAAACCGAACGTCGTTCGTTTTAAAGACTTTCGGCTTATAGAATACTATTGGCATTCTATAAACCTAACTAGAGTCCCTCCTCATTCATAAGAATTTCTTATGAATGGGGACTCGACTCTAGTTCGGTTTATAGAAAGCCAATAGTATTCTATAAGCCGAAAGTCTTTAAAACGAACGACGTTCGGTTTATAGAATACATGTAATGCTATTGCTAAACTATAAACCGAACGACTTTCGGTTTATAGAATAGCCATAGGATTACATGTAGTACATAAGCCGAAAGTCTATAAACCGAAAGTCGTTCGGTTTATAGGCTGTCGGCATTTAACTATACAGAGACAGAGTCTCCATTCATAAAATTATGAATGGAGACTTTGTCTCCGTGTAGTAAAATGCCGAAAGTCTATAAACCGAACGATCGGTTTATAGACTTTCGGCTTATGTAATACATGTAATCCTATGGCTATTCTATAAACCGAAAGTTCGGTTTATAGAATAGCAATAGGAATACATGTATTCCATAAGCCGACAGCCTATAAACCGAACGTTCGGTTTATAGGCTGTGGGCATTTTACTACACGGAGACAAAGTCTCCATTCATAATTTTATGAATGGAGACTCTGTCTCCGTATAGTTAAATGCCGGCTTTTAACTATACGGAGACAAAGTCTCCATTTATAATTTTATGAATGGAGACTCTGTCTCCGTATAGTTAAATGCCCACAGCCTATAAACCGAACGTTCGGTTTATAGGCTGTGGGCATTTAACTATACGGAGACAAAGTCTCCATTCATAATTTTATGAATGGAGACTCTGTCTCCGTATAGTTAAATGCTATTGTATTCTATAAACCGACTCTATTTCGGCTTATAGAATGCAATAGTACTACGAATGGACGAATGAACGAATGATTTTCCTTTATTAACCATTCGTTCATTCGGCTTTAGTTAGCTTAGCATTTTCGTTCTTCGTTTTTCGGGCGAATGGACGAAAATGCAATTTTCGGACGAAAATGCATTCGTCCGAAAACGAATGCACATGTCTAGTATATATTCACATGTAAATTGCTTTTTAAATAAAAAATTATGATATAAAAAAATCTTGTTTTTATTTCCTTTTATGTGACAATGCTGCCTCTCTCTTTCCCTTGCCCCCAGATTTGTCGCTCTCCCCCCCTTAGTGTTGTCTCTCTCTCACCCTCCCTTTGGCTCCCCCCTCGCTCCCCTTGTGTCTGTCTCTTCCCCCCTTCCCTCCCCTTGTTTCTCTCTACCCCCCCCCCCTTGTTATTCTGTCCCCCCCTCACCTGTTTCTTGCTCCCTGGTGGCTAGTGGGGGCAGCCGGGGGATGTATGCACTATACATAATAGACGGAAGTGTCGGGCAGCATGGAGGTTGTCTGCACGATTCGTGCAGACATCCCCCAGCTGCCCGATTCTCCCTGGTGGCTAGCGAGGGAGCGGAGGATGTCTGCGCGATGAGCGAGACCTCTCCTGCTGCCGCCCGGCATGACCGCCGGGACTTCTATGATGAAGCTGGGTACTTCCGGCTTCCTCATAAAAGTCCTGGCTGTCGTTCCGGGCGGCAGCAGGGGAGGTCTCGCTCATCGCGCAGACATCCACCGCTGCCTCACTAGCCACCAGGGAGAATCGGGCAGCTGGGGGATGTCTGCACGAATCGTGCAGACAACCTCCATGCTGCCCGACACTTCCGTCTATTATGTATAGTGCATACATCCCCCGGCTGCCCCCACTAGCCACCAGGGAGCAAGAAACAGGTGAGGGGGGGACAGAATAACAAGGGGGGGGGGGGCAGAGAGAAACAAGGGGAGGGAAGGGGGGAAGAGACAGACACAAGGGGAGCGAGGGGGGAGCCAAAGGGAGGGTGAGAGAGAGACAACACTAAGGGGGGGAGAGCGACAAATCTGGGGTTCAAGGGAAAGAGAGAGGCAGCTTTGTCACATAAAAGGAAATAAAAACAAGATTTTTTTTATATCATAATTTTTTATTAAAAAAGCAATTTACATGTGAATATATACTAGACATGTGCATTCATTTTCGGACGAATGCATTTTCGTCCGAAAATTGCATTTTCGTCCATTCGCCCGAAAAACGAAGAACGAAAATGCTAAGCTAACTAAAGCCGAATGAACGAATGGTTAATAAAGGAAAATCATTCGTTCATTCGTCCATTCGTAGTACTATTGCATTCTATAAGCCGAAATAGAGTCGGTTTATAGAATACAATAGCATTTAACTATACGGAGACAGAGTCTCCATTCATAAAATTATGAATGGAGACAAACGTATAGTTAAAAGCCGACAGCCTATAAACCGAACGTTCGGTTTATAGGCTGTGGGCATTTAACTATACGGAGACAGAGTCTCCATTCATAAAATTATAAATGGAGACTTTGTCTCCGTATAGTTAAAAGCCGGTGTTCTGACAAATTTCTGGAGCAAATTCTCCTGCGCAATCGCAGGAGAATTTGCTCACTGCGCATGCGCATAAAGTTACAGCTGATAACTCAGCTGTAACTTTGTGACCACCGTGCATGAGACAGCTGCGCAACCCACCTCCCGCCCCCCTCACACCCGCCGCACACCCCTTCTTACCAGATCATCGACCACAGCGATACACAGCGCATGCGCACGCCTATCCAGCCGTTTGGGAATGCGCGCGTCCGTTGTTGTGTTCTTAAGGTGGTAAGTAACACGGGGCGTCGGGACATAAGGGGGCAAGCATCCTGGTGAGGGCTGCCTCATCTTGATGGGATTTGTGATCCTCCTGCTGTATTATTGATGCAGCAGGAGGATCACAAATCCCATCAAGATGAGGCAGCCCTCACCAGGATGCTTGCCCCCTTATGTCCCGACGCCCCATGTTACTTACCACCTTAAGAACACAACAACGGACGCGCACATTCCCAAACGGCTGGATAGGCGTGCGCATGCGCTGTGTATCGCTGTGGTCGATGATCTGGTAAGAAGGGGTGTGCAGGGGGTGTGAGGGGGCGGGAGGTGGGTTGCGCAGCTGGTGCATGCGCGGTGGTCACAAAGTTACAGCTGAGTTATCAGCTGTAACTTTATGCGCATGCGCAGTGAGCAAATTCTCCTGCGATTGCGCAGGAGAATTTGCTCCAGAAATTTGTCAGAACACCGGCATTTAACTATACGGAGACAGAGTCTCCATTCATAAAATTATAAATGGAGACTTTGTCTCCGTATAGTTAAAAGCCGGCATTTAACTATACGGAGACAGAGTCTCCATTCATAAAATTATGAATGGAGACTTTGTCTCCGTGTAGTAAAATGCCCACAGCCTATAAACCGAACGGATAGTTCGGTTTATAGGCTTTCGGCATTTTACTACACGGAGACAAAGTCTCCATTCATAATTTTATGAATGGAGACTCTGTCTCTGTATAGTTAAATGCCGACAGCCTATAAACCGAACGACTTTCGGTTTATAGACTTTCGGCTTATGTAATACATGTAAACCTATGGCTATTCTATAAACCGAAAGTCGTTCGGTTTATAGAATAGCAATAGGAATACATGTATTCCATAAGCCGACAGCCTATAAACCGAACGTTCGGTTTATAGGCTGTCGGCATTTTACTACACGGAGACAGAGTCTCCATTCATAAAATTATGAATGGAGACTTTGTCTCCGTGTAGTAAAATGCCCACAGCCTATAAACCGAACGTTCGGTTTATAGGCTGTCGGCATTTTACTACACGGAGACAAAGTCTCCATTCATAATTTTATGAATGGAGACTCTGTCTCTTATTAGTTAAATGCCGACAGCCTATAAACCGAAAGACTTTCGGTTTATAGACTTTCGGCTTATGTAATACATGTAAACCTATGGCTATTCTATAAACCGAAAGTCGTTCGGTTTATAGAATAGCAATAGGAATACATGTATTCCATAAGCCGACAGCCTATAAACCGAACGTTCGGTTTATAGGCTGTCGGCATTTTACTACACGGAGACAGAGTCTCCATTCATAAAATTATGAATGGAGACTTTGTCTCCGTGTAGTAAAATGCCCACAGCCTATAAACCGAACGTTCGGTTTATAGGCTGTCGGCATTTTACTACACGGAGACAAAGTCTCCATTCATAATTTTATGAATGGAGACTCTGTCTCTTATTAGTTAAATGCCGACAGCCTATAAACCGAACGACTTTCGGTTTATAGACTTTCGGCTTATGTAATACATGTAAACCTATGGCTATTCTATAAACCGAAAGTCGTTCGGTTTATAGAATAGCAATAGGATTACATGTATTCCATAAGCCGAAAGTCTATAAACCGAAAGTCGTTCGGTTTATAGACTTTCGGCTTATAGAATACAATTAATACTATTGCCTTTCTATGAACCGAACGAGAGCCCCATTGATAAGAATTTCTTATGAATGGGGCTCTCGTTCGGTTTATAGAAAGCCAATAGTATTACATTGTATTCTATAAAACGAACGAAAAAAATTAACGAAACAAAAATAATGAACGAATTTCGTCTGAAACGAATGCACTAATGAACGAAATTCGTTTTAGACGAAATAAATAACATTTTCGTCCGAATGGACGAAAACGAAACGAAAATTTTAGTTTTGCACATGTCTACCAAATACCACACTAATGTATAACAGAATTATGCTATGATCTAGGTGCTTTTTTCTGTTTTTTTCTTATATATACACTGTAAACATACTGAGGATCATCTGCAAGGTGTACAGCAACACCATCATTCCTCAGGCAAATATTATATTTATTTTTATTTGCACTAAGGGTTCACTTAGCGCACCTACCACTCCTATTTTTTGGGTCATTTTGTCTGTCTATTTCACCACGTGTGTACACAGAGAAACACACAGGCTGGTGCTGCTTTGTATAGGATTAAGCGCCAGAATCTACCCCCTTTTTTATAGATTGCACTATAAAATTTGTCAGGCAATGTTAAAGAATCTTAACATGTATAGCCTTCCAGCAAAAGTGGTAGAGATTAATACAGTGATGGAGTTTAAGCATGCATGTGATAGACTTAAGATAAGGCTAAGGACTAATGAAAGTATACAGAAAATTGGGCAGACTCTATTGGGCTGAATGTTTCCCATCTGCCAACACATTCTATGCTTCTATAATGTTTTTTAAAGCGTTGAAAGTAAATCTCTTATATTAGAAGCTTCAGAAAGTTTTCCATTCCAGATACCAGTACAGTTGTGTAAGTGACATTTAACCTCTCACATCTGCTTTCCATTGTACCAGTATCTGTTTTCACCATGGCAACCAGACATATCACCTGACCCTGCATAAGGCCCAAGCTACCTTGTTCTACCAACTCCCAATGCCTCACGAGAAGAATGAGGCCCCTCTCACTACTACATCATTTATCATTCTGAAAAATAGAAAACAGACCTGCAAAAATCTATATTATTGGAAGATAGACAGGCTTTTAATTAAAGTGCAGAAATGCATAAACAAAAAAAAATGCTAAGTTTTGTGTGCTGCCAAATTCTAGCACATCAGATTCATGTTGTAAGACAGCATGCCAGATAGAGCCTAACATGCTAATTATTATCAGCAAACGCTTTTTGCAGCCCAACAAACTTTTTTGTGGGTCATGATGAGAAGAATTTCGTATTACCACTTTCATGACATTTGTAAAGGAAGGGCTTCCACGTGATATTCAAAACATGAAACATAGTAACATAGTAATTTAGGTTGAAAAAAGACACAAGTCCATCAAGGTTCTACTTATCATTCCAGCTTTTGATCCAAAAGAAGGCAAAAAAAAAAAAACCCTAAGGAAGCTATGTTGAATTTTGCCTCATAGGGGACAAAAATACCTTCTTGACTCCAAAGGGCAATCAGATTTCTCCTTGGATCAATAAGCTTGATTATTAATGCTTATTCTATTATTAATAGCCCTGTATGTTCTGCTTTTCTAAAAAAAAAAAAAAAAAAACATCCAGACCATTTTTAAATGCATCTATTGTGGTTGATAGTACTACCTCTCTTGCCAGTGAGTTCCATGACTTTATTGTCCTTACAGTAAAGAATCCCTTCATTTTCTGTCTATGAAATCTTTGCTCTTCCAGTCTCAGGGGGTGATCTCTTGTTCTTTGTACATTTCTGTTAATGAACAGGTCACTGGAGAGCTCTTTTTAATGGCCCTGCACATATTTATATAATGTTATCATATCCACTCTGAGATGCCTTTTTCTAACGTATATAAATGCAATTTTTTAAGTCTCTCTTCATAACTAAGATCCTCTAATCCTCTTATTAATTCTGTAGTTCCATAATATCCTTCTTAAGGACTGGTGCCCAGAATTGCAAATGATGACTGAATGACAACACATACTGCCTTACTTATGGTGACAAAGGGGTTAATATCTTTATTTTTAAAGAAAACTCTGAGTGAGAGATAAGTACCAACATTGTTGATGGTAGCTATACTGGACTTTGTGATGGACACTTTAATGATGTTCTATGGACTTTCATAGACCTTGCCATTTATATATATATTTTTTGTAAATAAGTTTTTATTGGATTTTTCACAGGAAATAACAATTCAAACAAAAGGGGAAATTAGGGCTGGGATACAGAAGAAGAAAGAGAGAAAAAAATAGGGGGGGGAGAGGGGTAATGTGTGGGGGGGGGGGGGAGGGGATACACATTAATAGGCAAATATCAGCAAAATACCTGACGCAGCAGGACAGAAACTTATTTTTGAACAATATCATTTCTCTTCCCCAAGTCCCAACCGTCCTCAACCGACCTTGCCAAATATGTTGGTGTCCTTGTTCTTGCACTTTGCCTATTCCTGCTGCGAGCCTGCTGGCAACTTGAAAATATAGAAAGAAATTAAGAGCGTAAAACTGCAACAGGACCATAGCAATAGCCTGGTGAAAAATAAAACAAATAATGTACCGTATTTGCTCGATTATAAGATAAGGTTTTTTTCAGAGCAAATGCTCTGAAAAATCCCCCTCGTCTTATAATCGAGGTCTCTTATAATCTGACCTCAAATTGAGGTCAGATTATAAGACATGGATCCAGGTCCCCAGCAGAGCTGCAGGGGACCTGGATCCCCCTCTCTAGCAGCAGGGGATGTCTGCGCAATGAGCACAGACTCCCCTGCTTCCGCCCGGCACGACCGCCGGGGCTTCTGTGAAGAAGCCGGGTACTTCCGCTTTCGTCACAGAAGTCCCGGCGAGCGTGCCGGGCGGCAGCAGGGGAGGTCTGCGCTCATCGCGCAGACTTCCTCTGCTGCCCCACTAGCCACCAGGGAAAAGCGGGCAGCTGGGGGATGTCTGCACGATACGTGCAGATATCCTCCATGCTGCCCAACACGGCAGACTATTATGACGGACAGCTGTCCGTCATAATAAACTGCCGTGTCGGGCAGCATGGAGGATGTCTGCAAGTATCGTGCAGACATCCCCCGGCTGCCCCCCTGGCCACCAGGGTTTGAAGTACAGGTAAGGGGGGGGGGGGACAGAGAGACAGATGAGGTGAGGGGGGCAACAAAGAGACAGGGGGAGGGATGGAGGGGGGCAGAGAGACAGGGGGGACAGAGCAGGAAGGGGGGGAGAGATAGAGGAAGGGGGGCAGAGAGAAACATGTGGGGGGAAGAGACAGGTGAGGGGGGAGTGAGACAAAGCTGGGGGCAAGGGAAAGAGAGAGGCAGCATTGGCACATAAAAAGAAATAAACACAAGAAATGCATTTTTTTTTAATATAATATTTTATTAAAAAAGCAATTTACATGTGAATATATACAAGTTTAACTTTTTTCCTATAGGGTAGTCTTATATTCAGGCTTTTAGTATTTTTCCTAAAGGAATATCCAAAGTTTGGGGGGTCGTCTTATAATCAGGGTCGTCTTGTAATCGAGCAAATACGGTATTACACGTTGAGTATCCCTTATCCAAAATGCTGTGGACCAAAAGTATTTTGGATAACGGGTCATTCCGGATGACGGATCATTTTCACCAACCAGTGCCTCTCAGCACTGATGAAATACAGTAGCATCAATTCAAATACTGTACGTGATGTGAGGCACATCAGGCCTGCACACATGCCATTGCTTTGCCTTTTGTTGGTGGGCTTGTTTGTGGGAATCTGAACATGCATGGAAAGACTATATCACAGCTTGAAGGGGCTGAAAAAAATGTTGTTACAATCTGACAGGTGTGTGTGTGGAATTTGTAAATTATTTCAAAATCCCCAAAAAATGTTTGTTAAAAGATCATTTTGGATAATGGATTTCTGGATAAGGAATACTCAACCTGTATATCCATTTAAAAGCACAGTAGTCCAAAAGGTGGCATCAAAATCATACAGCAATGTCTATGATCCGCCAAAACCTATTTTGTGCTTGTGAGCAAATAATCAACTTATAATTTGAAAATATACACGTAACCACATAAATGGTGTGGGTTTTTTTTTTTTTGTTCTGCGACTGATGTATAGGAATACTGAAAAACTGGATTTAATTTATATCAGGATTGCTTAATCCAAGGCAAACTACTAGACATGTGCAAAACTAAAATTTTCGTTTCGTTTTCGTCCATTCGGACGAATATGGTATTTATTTCGTCTAAAATGAATTTCGTTCATTACTACATTCGTTTCGGATGAAATTCGTTCATTATTTTCGTTTTATTTGTTTCGTTTTATAGAATACGTGTAATACTATTGGCTTTCTATAAACCGAACGAGAGCCCCATTCATAAGAAATTCTTATGAATGGGGCTCTCGTTCGGTTCATAGAAATGCAATAGTACTACATGTTTTATATAAGCCGAAAGTCTATAAACCGAGGGTCTATGTATTCTAGAAACCGAAAGTCTATAAACTGAACGAATAAGTTATTATTTTTTGTTGAAACAGATGAAGGTAAGAAAATGAAACCCAAGGAGAAAATAATGTGACAAGGTATTGATTGGTGGGGTTGGTGACTGGTCTGAGGTGTGGTACTTTGAGATGGGGACTGGAGGGCAGAATGTAGAGACTATCTTACTTTATGTGCTCAAATTTAGTTTTTTTTTTATGTCCTTGTCATTTCCCTTTTGACTTTTTTTCCCAGATTCACTATTTTCCTACCTTCTATTCCCCTGTTGGCAACCTGTATTGTTTGTGAGGTCCATAGTCAGCTTAACGTTTAGTGACCCCAGGATACATACAATTACTGGCGTCGCTAGAGGTGGGCTACTGGGGCTATAGCCCCGAATCCCCCCTGCATATGGAGACTCTGGGGCTATCATTGATTTTTTTTTTAAATCCTCCGCTGAGCTTTCCTCTCTCTGGGACATGGTCCCAGAATTGGAGGATTAAGCTCACGCAGGAGTGAGGAGGAAAGGCACTGCTAAATGGAGCTCTCTCCCTAGCCCCTTCTCCTCAAGGTGCGGCCCACAGGCAAGTGCCTGCAGTCACCGCACCTCCTGGCCCATCCTGTGAGATAAGCTTCTTGCAGGATGTCAAGTGACATCCAGCAGAAGAAACTGGATGATGGTGTTCTGCAGCTGCAGACACCTTTGAAAACATCCTCCTCCCTGCACATAAAGGCAACTTAGCAGGGAGGGGGACCAACAGTAAAAGGTAAAAAAAATGTTTGTAAGTGTCTGTATGTAAGTGTGACTGTGTGTGGGTGCCTCAATGTGTCTAAGTGTGTGTCAGGTTGTCAAGGTGTGTGTGTCAGAGTGTTTATGTAAGTTTATATGTGTGTGTCTATGTTTGTGTAAGGGTGCATACATCAGTGTTTGTGTGTGTGTGTGTCTAGGTGTGTGTGTGTAATGGGGTTTGCGTAAGTATATGTGTGTGAGTATGTCTCAGGGTGTCTAGGTGTGTGTGTCAGGGTGTTTGCATAAGTGTATATGTGTGTGTGTGTGTGTCTAGGTGTGTGTGTGTGTGTCAGGATGTTTGCGTAAGTGTATGTGTGTGTGTCTAGGTGTGTGTGTGCGTGAGAGAGAGATACAGTGTGTGTGAGAGAGATACGGTGTGTGTGTGAGAGAGAGAGAGAGAGAGAGAGATGGTGTGTGTGTGAAAGAGAGAGAGACGGTGTGTGAGAAAGAGAGAGATGGTGTGTGAGAAAGAAAGAGAGAGACGGTGTGTGAGAAAGAGAGAGAAAGACGGTGTGTGAGAAAGAGCGAGAGAGAGAAGGTGTGTGAGAAAGAGAGAGAAGGTGTGTGAGAAAGAGAGAGAAGGTGTGTGAGAAAGAGAGAGACGGTGTGTGGGAAAGAGAGAGAGAGAGACGGTGTGTGAGAAAGAGAGAGAAAACAGTGTGTGAGAAAGAGAGAGATTGTGTGTGTGAAAGAGAGAGAGAGGGAGAGATGGTGTGTGAGACAGAGAGAGAGACAGAGTGTGTGTGAGAGAGAGACACACTGTGTGTGTGAAAGAGAGAGAGCATGACAAATGTGTGAGAGAGAGACGGAGTGTGTGAGAGAGACGGAGTGTGTGTGAGAGACACAGAGTTTTTGAGAGAGTGTTTGTGAGAGATTGTGTGTATCTGTGAGAGAGAGGTGTGTGTGACAGAGCTCATCTGGGCTCTAGCCCCAGATCATAAACATATGTCCATAGAGTACAGCCTTCTGATTTTCTTGTTGCCCTATATTGCACTTGTCCATTATCTTCATTTCTTGCTCTTTCCTCTATCTTTGCCATGCTTGAACCATTTCCTTTTCCCCATTACTGCTTTTTCTAAAGTCTTACCTGAAAAACCCCTCTTGTTCAATTGTCTTGACTTTGTTATAATGCACACTTATACTTATACTTATACTTAACACTGGCAAAGGAGGAGTTACAAAGTAGAATTAACACATGTTGATTGTGCTATTTTTTTTCTCTCTTTAGAGGCCTAAAGACAAAATAGATATAGTTTAAAAAACAAATATTTGGTAGTTGGACGTCCAATTAAAAACACGACCAAGAAGTTATGCATCAACTCCCAGATAGAGGCATGTTTGAACACTGAGAATCAGTGCACTCAAGTTGTTACGCCACAAAAAACAAAGAATATCTTTTGAATGGTTCAAAGGGAGTTTGTTTTTTTTCAGGCAAATGGGTTCAAAATATAATTTAGGTTTTATTTGTGAGAAATCTGAAAACATGTGGAATCCTGAAAATCTTTCACAGAAACAAGAGAACTATCTGTCTTTACCAGTGCTTGTACCTCTTACCTCTCCCTTTGCCTATTTCCTGATACCCGTATATCCGTATTTTCCTAGTAGTAGGCTTGTAAATCACATCCCTGGTTGAATCATTAGAGCAAGATTTGTGCCTTTGATGGTATAGTTCTTTCTTCTATGGTTCTTTGGATGCAGTTTTCACCCTCATCTTCTGATTTCACAAAATAGGGGTTGCAGAACTGCTGGGCCATTTATGACAGTTATAGCTGCACCCCTTCTAACATCACGATTGCACTGGAAACATATTTTAAAAAAGCTTTTAAGGTTACATAATAGAAAAATGTGAATTCCAGTAATTCATCTGGCTTAAGTCCAACACGGCACATCACTCACTCAACATCTTCCAACAGTCACATATATGGTAGTGACAGCAACATAGAAATGTATCTTTATCAGATATATCACGCTTAACAAATACATGCTCCTGAAAAAGTGCAGTGCAGCTGTTTGATGCTGTGCTCAGTACATGGCAGTGTAGCTTGGGCTCAGCCATGGTTGCATTAAACAGCTCTGGAGTGCATACATAATGACAGACTGTTGGGCGCCATCTCCCTTTGGTCATGAGACATGACCTGACCAAATGGTAAATGGTATGGGAGCTTCCTCACCATGCAGACCGAGCTGCTGGGAAAGAAAATATACATATTTTAGCACTAAAAAAAAGTGTTTTTTGTTTTATTTAAGGAATTGTTATTCTTAGTCATATGAAAATTAACCTAAGGTTGGGCTTTAACAGGCAATGTAACACACTCTTGGCTGTTTATTGATAGTGGGAGTTTTAGTCTTACAATATCTACAGGGACTTAAACGTTAATGGAAATTCATCATCAATGAGAAACAATATATACTGCAGTTTAAACTGAAAGTTGCTGCTTCCTAATACATTTCCTAGACTCTGAGTATCAGGTTTCACTGCGGTGGGACATGTTCAAATAAGGTGATTTTTAAGAAAGTTTTAATGCGAGAGACTCCAGACTTTGTTTGGCTCAGACTTCTTGTGATTTGGCCAACTTTAGTTTTTCTATCGTATAGATTTCTCTGCATTTTCTTTATGATATTGTCAAGTAACATAAACAACAGGGAAAAGACCAGATATATGTGTTTAACCCCGTGTCACATGAGATCTCCATCTCTGCTACAAAAAATAGAAAGTCAGTAGACCGTTGTTAAGTACATCTACACATCGAGACATGTCAGCAGATCTGTCTTTACCACTGAGACATTCTTACTTTATTGGGCAGTATAGAACTCTGGATAAGGATATGTAAATAAGGCCAACAATCATTGCCTTTTTACCTCTGTATCTGTGTAATACAGGAACAAAAGAATAGACACACAGTTAAGAAATCCATACCCCCCTAGTTTTTTTTTAAAGACTACAAGCCAAATTCATACAGCTTCTTACTCTCTGAGATTAATAGTAGTTGCATCTGAGCCGTGAAGAGTTTTGTTCCCAGCTGAATACTTCATCTTATTCAGAAAGAAAGAATGTAGTTTTAATAAGTAGATATATGTGTATATGTAGATAGATGATATTGATATAAATATATATATATACGTATATATGAGTGTGTGCATAAAAGCATATATATTTTTTATACAGCCCCAATTCACCTCTGACTCACTCCCACCATTAAATTGCTGACATCTGCTCTATAAGAAACAAATTTAGGATGGGTGCTGAAGTCAGCAGTACTGTGAAATTTTCAAACAGGGCTTTTAAGTTTCAACAGCAAAAACCTAGATACAAGTAGGTATATGGGTAGACAGCGCTATATAAATAAACAGTGTAATCATAAAACAACAAAGAAACTCCACACCAGTCAATGTATAATAATATTACAATTTAATATAAAAATAGACAAAACATCAATATGTAGACAGACAGTATTATTAATAGATAGAAAGAAATGAACAATAGGCAATTCCAATTAAAATTACTCAGAATTGTGAATAACCACGGGAGGCTAATACAATACAATAAATGTAATACACACCTGTATTACCCGAAGTGTGCTGGGTATTTACTGTCCGCATCAGTGCCACATTATGCCGGCTATGTGTGTCCTCGATGCGTTGCCATGGAAACGACGCTCCCAACATTTAACGTCATTCCACTTCTGGTTTCATGGTCTTTCTTTTCAAATAATTTTTTTATTGAGTTTTAAAAGACATAAATTACAGAAATGATAAAAAAAATTTTTTAATATAGATTACAATATGGGGGGAAATAACAATAACAAGAATACTTAAGACAAAAGTACTCTGTGGGGACCCTAGATCCCAGTCTTATAGTCAGACTTCAGTTTGAGGTCGGATTATAAGACGAATCTCGAATATAAGACAAGGGGACCCTGTTTTATATTCGAGCAAATACGGTATTTCAAAATTGGACTTATCAATACAGAGCACCAGCTGCCATTATTTCTCCACCCCAGTTCTTGTGTTTTGTGCATAGTTGAGCTGCTTGGCCTTCTTTCCACGTCAGAGGTTTGGTTTCCCTGATTGGTTTAATTGTTTAACCCCTTAGTGACAAGACATTTTCACCTTGACTTTCCCTTGGTGACAATGGCTGTTTTGACATGTTTAGCTGTAATTTTTTTCTTTCTCACATACAGTACCCACACAAATTATATGTTGTTTTTATCGTCATAAGAAGGGCTTTCATTAGATACAATTATGTTCATCATAAAATATGGTGAAAATTTTTAAAAAACCCACTTTTTCTAACTTTGACCTAAAATATAATTTACACAAATAAAATCATTAAAAAAGACCCCGTCTAAATAGTTTCTAAATGTTCTCCCGAGTTCAAAAATATGCATGTTTCCATATTTTTCGGTATTTTTTTGCGAGTTATGGGGCAAAAACCAAAAATAGTGTTTTTTGTTTTTTTCCTATATTGATCTTTTGACCCCCAACCCGAACCCAAAATTTAACCCTAACACTAAATTTAACCCCAACTCTAATCCTTATTATATCCATTAATATTTTTTAACTTTAATTTAATTTTAACCCTATCCCTTAGGCTAAAAAATATTTAATTTTAACCCTATAGGCTAATATAGCTAAATAACCAGTTTTTAATTAATTAAATATGTATTTTAAATATTTTCCATTGCAATGCTACTAAACTATCACTAGGGGCAGTCAAGTAGCATATTCAGAGCGACGGAAGTGAAGTTACTTTCACTTCCGAAGCTCAGACCGGCAGAGGGCTTAGCCATATTGACAGAGCAGCATGCTCCGTCAATATGGCTCGCCACGATCGCTCCGTGGGGGTCCCAAAATAGAAATTTCGGTGCTGGCTATTGCCTCGATGTCGAGGCAATAGACCAGCACTGTTAAAGCGGTTTTCGCGATCGTTGATCGCGAAAACCGCTTCATTCACTGCAGGACGTGCCAGGCACGTCCTTTGTCGTTAAGGGAGTTTCTCCCAGGACGTGCCTGGCACGTCCTTTGTCGTCAAGGGGTTAATAGACAAAAAGGATGGAAAGAAGACCTTGTGTTCCAAAATTGCAACAAACACCGGGCAACAATAATATAATAATATATATTATATTATAATAATAAATATAATAATATATATAATAAATATTGTTAAAACAAATAAACTGAAGGACCTCCTCGGTCAAAAGCCAGGTAAAAATGATTCCTCCTATTTTAGCCCAAAGTAGACAAAGTGGAGCCTCCCTCGACGCCAGGCTATCCCGCCTGTATAATTAATCAAAGTTTAGAAGCTTGTCTAGTTAAGTTAATGATTGACCGTTTATTACTGAGCATGTGCCTTCCTCTTATCAGCCTATGATTAAGAGCTTTTGAAAGCACGAAACGCGTAAGGCGTCTCTTTTTTCACTGTGTCTTGTCCAGTTTCTTTTCTGTACCTGCCTTTTACATGATTTCTTAAGATGGCTTAATTTTGGCATTCCTTGTCTACTGTGAGCTCCCTCCGCAAACCGTTTTCTGCTCTATGATTAAGGGCATCAATATTCTTCCTAGATTATCTATTTACTCTCTTGTCCTGTATTACAAAATGAATAGCCAGGGGTCATTTTATAATCAGGGTTACCTTATTTTCAAGCAAATATGGTATTTTGTGTTTTTCATTATGTGGTTCTGGTTAAGTGACCAGTATCAGCATCTCTTCAGGAGGCTCAGCACCTGGCTTTATCTGTGGCTGGGCACAGCAATGTCTCATTGTTGGCGGCGTGTGGAGGCAGCTGCAGCAGTAAACACCATTATCCTTCACAGTGCGCATTCAGAGAGGAAGTACGAGAGGATGTGCTCCTCATAAAAATTTGCATTGCCCATGTTTATAGTGGGGCTCAGACCAACTGTTATGCAAGAAGCCCCAACATTTCTGATCCTGCAGATCAGCATCACTATTCATAAGCGATTTAAAAAAGGACAACCTATTTTTTTCAATGAGACGGAAGACCACTTCTGCCATTTTAAAAGTAATTTGATGGTGCTCCATCATTTGCCTTCGTCAATTACACATCACACAGCCAATCAGTGGGGTGGAGATGATAATCTCCTGCCATGCACCAATCAGTGTTGTCAGGTTGCAATGAACCGATTCCGCAACATGGCAGCCTAGAAGTTAGTGTTTAACTTTCAAAAGTAATGTAAATTGCTTCTGATTGGCTATCCATAGGAATATCATTCAGAAGCCTTTATAAGAAGACAGAAGGTATCTTGTGTCTGAATAAATAATTGTCAGTTGTTTAGGCTCTCTTTAAGCTGAACCAAACCAAACCTACCAATTGTCCCACTGTTTGTGGAACAGTTCAGACTTGGGACCTCTGTTCCACTGACCAAACACCAGTAAACTGGAGGCGCAAACAGAGTCTGTATAAGTGCAATGATAGATAGGTACTAAATAACCAACCTTGTATGGTGTACACTGGCTTCATTCGGGGCCATTCCTGGGCGAGTGCCCATGCCTGAGAAAGCAGAGCAAGAGGATTGCTGAACTGCAGAGCTGGCACCAATACAAGGTGAGGGTGTGGGGAGAGAGACAGACAGACATGAGGGTATAGGGAGAGAATGACAGGAGGGTATGGGGAGGGAGAGACATATATGGGGATATGGGAAGAGAGTGACTGATATGGTGAGCATGGGGGAAGTGTATTTATTACTTCTTGTGTACTTCTTTTTCCGATGATGCTCAGCAAGGTTAATGGAAGACTTTGGCTGGTTCGGCATCATGAGAACAGCAGGTATACTGCAAAAATAAATAAAAGCACCTCAGTATTTTGCTTATATATATCTTTAGTTAAAATAGAAGTTTCTACTGGCCCTTTACAATATAATAAAGTATGTGCTGCCCCTAACACTAGTAATAAAGTTTGTGTTGGCCATTTACGTCAAAATAAAGTTTGTGCTGCCACCCATAAAATGTAATGGGCATGACTGGAGTAGACATTTTTAAAAGAGAGGAGTTAGTAATATAGTCACACCCAGCTCAGGGCCCCCCCCCCCCCAAAAAAAAAAGCCCTCAGCCAGGCATCTAGGATCAGGCCTGGATTCGTTGACTCTTAAGAGATCCTCCCCCCTGTTGTCTCACATTGCACTTAGAAGTTCTGAGGTTAAAACAAAAGCATGTAGTTGGACCTGACAGTAGCTTTCATGGTTTATGTTTCTATGCTTAATGGATATAAAACATAATAGATCTTTTACTGAAACATTATTTTTCATGCATATCTTGCAGGGTTCATTTTAAAAATGCTCATGTGAATTCAAGGGTGGAGAGCAGTGTGGAAGAAACAGTTCAAGAGAATTTCACAAGAGGAAAATATTACATTTACCTAGAAGGTTTTAATTGGTATCCTTCCAGCTGGCTAAGGATGATGGGCAGTCAGTGTTGGACTCTTAACAACTGGAAAGCTACCATATTGCAACACTTGGGTTAGACTTTTGTGTGAGAACTATAATGTGTTTTTGTTTTTTCTTTATACATGTTTTACACCAGTTTGTTTCCAATAAAAGGATTAAAAAGTATGCAGTGAATGTGCTCTGCCCTGTCTGCAGAAGACTTTTTTCCACTTCTATAGTTTTTATACAGCTGGTTGCCTTCCAGAGGTTGATTCCAGCCTGAACTACAGACAGTGTCTCAATTACATTACAGTTACTGTACATCTAGGAAAATGAAATGCTTTATCTGTGAAAAACTCAGTTTACACAGAGGAAGGAAGCCTTGCAATTTCGTCATTGGCAGGATGACTGGTGACCTCTGCAACATACTGATCTGAAACCCCACCTTAATAACATATTATGACTGTGCACTTGGTTGGTGTGGATTGTACAACAAACTCAATCACCTCCCTAGAAATTACTTTAACCCCTTCGTGATTCTAGAATGTTCTCTACCGTCCTAATTTAAAGGTCCCAAAAGACGCTAGGAGTGCATAGAACGTGCCGTGTTTAACAGCTCATGGCAGCTCTCTGCTGCACTCAGATTACAAGGTCTATGAAGTCCCTGATCGGGTCTCTGCCATTGTGTCCCTGTCAACAAGTGGTGTTTTGGTGCTTGCGTTGTCTGGGACGCAAGCACCACTCGTCACGAAAGCGATAGACAAAAAAGAATAACGTTTTAAAGGGCCAGTAAAACACCAATTGTGGTCTGCCTTACAGTGTTTCAGTTGAAGACCCTCGACAGAGTTGGGAAGGGCATTCTTGACAGGGTGCTGAGGGGACATGTTCAGTCTACTGAACGTTTAAGGGGATGAGTCTGGGAGTTGATAAAAGCTAGGGAAGAATAAGATTAGGCGAAGCCTGTCGAGTATCCAGGATGGTTAATGGAGTACCAGAATGGGCTGAAGAAATCCAGACTCTGGTGGGATTGGTACCTCTAAACTCAAGTTATGGGGTCATTGGTTTCCAGTTATGTAATGTTATTTTATTCATTGTGTGGAATGTGATGTTAGGAATGGTGGTACAATGTACTGCAATGACTATTTCAATAAAATAACTGTGGCCTTTTTCCACTCCACAGTCGGTTTGATTCTCAGTTATTTATAGGTGAATACGTGCCCCCAAGATCAAAGCTATCGCTGTCATGTACAAGACATACAGTACATCGTATAAAGAAATGTGCTCCAGACACCCGGTACCTATACCAGGGAGGCTGAAATCTCGTAGAGTCACACAACATCTCGTAAATTTGTCCATTTTTGGCACTGCACCCCACTGCAGTCTGGTTTCTGGTCCCAGGATGTTAGCAGGTATCATGTTAGTAGAGTTTTCTCTTAACCACTTTTTTTGCAATTTTTTGTTGTGTATTTGTTTACCTATAATTTCTTTCTCTCATTTTGTGTACTCATACAAGCATTGCGGTTAGGGAAAAACAACGTTTAGCATAAAATACAGTTATTCCTTATTTCCATGTTAATAGTATGCTTGGAGACCTTGGAGACCTGGAGCCGCAGCCTCAGGGGGCCTGTTATTTTATTCATTTTAGGGTACGGGCATAGCACCAGCTCATGGCCCCAGGGGTTCAGTAATATGGAGAGCAATAATCAATGCCCCTTATTTTACTACTAAAGCCAGTTTTTAACATGCATCTCTAACATTATATATTAAATAATTGGTGTTATCTCCTTGTGCACCCTTTCTATACTTGCAATGTTAAGATTATTTTTCATGTGAATAACTTATAGCTGCCAATGTCACTTTAAGTTTACCAACACTACTAAGAGGAAATAATTTAGGACATTATTTACTATACTGCAGCACCCACGGTCAGCTGATAATTTTCAGCCTTTGTCCAAGGACAAGTACTGACTAAGTGTACAGAAGCCAACAGCAAGTTACACTGTACATAATGTTCCATCAAGAAAAACAGGCATGGATTGCAACATTTATTCTTTAATATAAACTAGTTTAGTGGCACATAAATACAATTTAATTAATTCTTCAAATCTGCATAATTTTCCTGTCATTACACAGATATGTGCATTCTACAGATAATTACAGTTATCACTTTCTTTCTTGCTTATTTTATTTGTTTTATATGCTGATTTTTAAAGTTATTTATCCTTGCATGTCAATAACAGAACAAAGTTCATCACACACCAAGCATGTCCTGTGCTCAGTACTTTATTAATCAAATATGTCAAGGCCAATAGAGACATTGGGAAGGCCCAGCCATGATCTAGAGTTCTATGTTGTCTAGCTTTTTAAAGTGAAATGATGCAAGTAAAGGGATGCAAACCAAACAAAGAGTAAGCTTGGGTGTTGGATATTATTAAATTAATAAGGAGAACCAGACAGATAGCAACAAACAACCACACTTTACCATTATAATGATGATAAAAAGTATTGTCAAACAAAACTGTGGCTCTCAAGTGATTTTATATGGCCATGATTCTGGATAAAAACTTCAGACCCACAATTGTATTGCATAAGTAATAGTATAATGGTGCCCCGCATAATGGTGCCAACGTATCAATGTTAAATATTAAGTGTCGAAAAACTGAATAGTGAAAATTGTATTTCAGCTGACCATGGCATGCAGTCCATGGATGAAACATTGAGTCCATAGGAGTGCTTTAGTTTGCCTTTATTTTTTTTTATTTTTTTTTAGTATTTTATTTATACAGTTTTCAGAAACAAATTTAAATACCAACAAGCACAATACGTTACAAACATTGCAGGACAACCATAAAAACATATAATCATCCTGCCTTTATAGACCAAACCATACAAACGTTTTCTCATAAATGAGGCAAGAAAGTGTTGCTAAAACCCCATTTTCTAACAATATTTACTCTAGTTTCCCAAATGTGAATTAGTCCATCTCTAGTGCCAGTCTTTTTTCATAACTGGTATCATAACTTCCATTTCCAATATCCAGAAACTTGGAATCCAATCCCTGAAGTCATTCCAAAGGACAACAAATGCTATATCACTCAACACCAGCAGGTGGTAGTGCAGAGTGTTTTACTAGCTCCTGTTTGCTGGGCACTGAAAATTTATTGTCTACTAATGGTCAGGTAATAATAGTCTGAATGAATGCACAACTTTTAAAGATACTGTCGTTGCATATATATTGGACCCTTGCTATAAGAATGATTTCCAAGTGTTACATTTGTGTACATCTATACAGATAATTTATATGTATATTCATAGTGGACTTAAAAGAAAATTAGGTGATTATGTTCTGGCTCCATTTTGTGAATATTTTCCATGATGCAACATCGTCCAAAATCTTTCAGCCAGTCTCACTTTACAACTGTTGTCAAAACCTGCATGATGATGTCATAATATACTCCACTGCTCTCTTACTGGCTTCTGTGTATCACTAGGGCAGGACTAGGTGGCTGTGTACGACTTTTTTTTTACTGCCTTCCAACACAAAGAGAGGGGATTAACCTGATCATAAGGCTGCCTCCTTGTGATGTAATAGTTACATTACCCTCCCATTCAATGCAAGCCTGTGGTCAGAATTCAGACTTATAGACTGCATTCTGTGTCTCAAGCCCCAAAGTGAGAAATTTGTGCTGTAAAGTCTCTAGGGGGGTGGCACCCAAAACACTATATTTCACATAAAGGCTGCACCCAGTCACACTTGTTTAGTTACATATTTTATTAAATACAGTCACATAATAAAAACAAAAGACATATCTGAAATCAACAATACAAAACAAAAAAAGAAACCCTTTTCATTTTTGGTGGGAGTGTCCCTTTAAGCAGTTTAACTAATGGGCAATGCCTAGTCTGTAGTGCTGACTCTACTGGAGAGCCTCTCCATGGATCTATTCACAAGCATAGATTAACTCATTATTCCAGAGACCTGTTTTTTTCCTTTTAATGTGGCAGAAGACTTCTGGCTCATTATAAGTCTAATTTTAATGGTGCGCTAACTGTGCATCATTCAAAAGATATTCTATCCTATTCTTTAGTATAGACTTGCGCACCTCCAATGACCATACAATCAGCTCTGCAGGTTGTGGAGAACCCTTCTCCAGAAGAAGTTCATAGCTTCTAAATGTTTCTCCATAGAAGTTAGTTGACTTCTGTGTGATTAAAAGATGTTGCATAGGGTTTAATCCCTCTTTAATTTACAATTCAAATGCCTAGCCCAGTTTTGTAAAGTTTCTATGTTTAGCATTTACCGGGTAAAGGACCTCAGCGTCTGTGCATGCAACTCCTGCTGTTTTCTATACCTTCCTGTGCAGGTTATATCCAACAAGTTGTTTTCCTGCACCAATACAAGCCTAAAAAGGGTCTATCTACTTCAAGGCAAGGACCACGTAATGAGAATCTATTTCATTGAAGAGAATTCTCTTTTTCAGTTATTTCATGGTACAATAACAAGACTAATATTGGACTTTGCCTCAGTTATTTTTCATGCATACAGGAGGTTTTTTTGCTCTCATAAGCCCAGATATATGAGTTGCTTTTAGTCACACTTACCTCTTTCTACATTGTTGTCCCCTTTTGGGCATAGACCAAGATGGTCTATTGTTCTCTTTTTTTTCAGGACTGCATCCTGAACTATTGTACATTGACATTCCACTCATAAAAATACCTTTTAACCTAACAATTTATCATAGCTATTTCCTGAATAAGTTACTGGTTACATGAAATGAACTTATGCTACAGTCATTGATCACTTAATGTAAGGCTTAAGTCTCTTACCATGCAAGACGGAGTCCAGTTGCAGGAAGACATCCCACCACACATGCAACACCTGGCCTACTCACTGGAGATAGGAACAATGAGTAGGTAGGTGAGTGAGTGCATGAAGGCAATTATTCCAAAAGCGAGGTACAAAGGGGTGAAGCAGAAATCTTGGTCGGGTCGTAGCATAGATCGGGGCTGGCTGAGAAGGTGCAAAGACAGGTGAAGACAGATGTTCAAGGGCTGGCAGCAAGGATCGAGGTCAGGTATCTGGACAGGGGTCAAACACAGGTAAGGCAATTATAAAAACAGGAAAGGTCACAGTAGCAAGGGGAACTTGAAAACTGGCAGCTTCTATAATCAGGAAGCATTGCTGATTAGGAAGAGAGGGTTTAAATAGGGTAGCCAATTACCTTAGGGGAGGATCAACACAGCTTGTTTGCATGTTGTCAGGACAAAGCCTTAGTGTATGAAGAGGTTTTCCATTAAGCCACTCCCACTTGACAATCAAGCGCCAATAGGAGGAGAAAGGGAGGAGATCCGGCTTAGATGTATGTCTCTCATGTATAGCAGTGTTTTCCAGGTCAGAGGGAGATATTTTGGAGGTTGGAGCTTCTTCAGCGTTCACCATCTTGGAGGAGGTAATGAAGATCGGAGCCGCCATCTTCGATGTTGCGAGAATCGTGCCTGCCATCTTGGATCCTGATTTCAGCGCGATCGCAGAGGACAGGGGACCCGGTGGCGCGAGGTATGACACCTTATCTGTGATTGAACCTATGAAGAGTTAAACATTCTAATCACTTTAGGGCACAACTACATAGATGTCATACTAATGTAAATCTAAGTCCACATTTCTGTATACATCGATATATAGCAGTATGTAAAGAGACTAGTAATTTGCTACATTTCCATTAACATCTAACTAGAATGATGTGGTGTAAATGTGTTTCTACCGTTAATGGTGGATCCCAGTGCCTGCACGTCAGGAGCCTGAAGTTGGTGGGAATAATATTGTCCAGGAGTTGGTGAAGACAGCCATGTTGGAAATGGAGAAGAATGCAGTGTTACTGGTGAGTGCATACAGTTGGGTGCAGAACATATCACATCAACATCAGCATTGGGCTTCATACATAAAAGAGGTAGCTGCATGAGTTATGAACATTCCATGCAATTCCCTCTTTGATTAATAAAGCCTTGTCTGTTATATATGTTTCTGTTGGTGGGGAAGAGGAAGTTGCCACAAAGGCCAGAAGAGCCCATGACCTGGTGAAGTCTGAGGACCAGCTGCCAGATGTTTTGTGGCTTGTGCAGGGCATGGGGACCCATCATCAATTGTTGCTGGGGGTTGAGGGAACACAGCAGAAGATGCTGGGAGTAAAGTGAGAGAACAGTGTTAATTCATATGAAATAACCTACAGGACACATGAATAGATGTTCAATATTTATGGCCAGCTATTTCCTGCTCTTCCTCCTCTTCACCTGCCTCTTGATATCAAAGTATCTGGAAGATATGAGTAGAACAATGCAATTGGTTAACTATCACTGATCATCTGTACAAGTTATCCTATTTACACATGTACATCTATCTAAACACATCTATCCATCTAGCTATCCATGCATGTACATATTGATATCTGCATACATACACACATATGTGCATGTGCTACCACATACCTACTACTGCACTGATATGTATTGTAAAAATCCATTTTCATTAGCTACTTGCAGCATTTGTTTGTACAGATAGCGAAAGTGTGGAATAGGCTATGATTTCAGAATTGTGAATGTATTCGGAGGCACTTCAGGGCAAGCTGTGCAAACCACCTTTCTATAACGATGTACCACCAATGTGCCTTGAATCAGAGGCACCATTTCAGGGTCGATTATCTTATTATCAACCCTTTACTTGTTATGTTCTTCAAAGGAGATTTAATATAGGGGTCATGATATATTATAAAAATGCCTTTCAAATCAGTCAGAAGGTAGTTCCTGCCTGATTAAAAAAAATATTGCAGATAGGCCTCTTTAATGTATGCATTTGCCTACAATTCTGCTGGATACATACTTTTTTATGTTCTGCATTTAGTCTATTAAGTTTTGTGTTTTTTTGCCTAAAATTTGTTCTTTGATATGCAAATGTTTCAATGTTTTTGGCTTTTGTGTGTGTATGGAAGTTCTGTAAGCAGGAGAGCAGCCACAAGACCCATTAAAAGTAATGTCCTAACCTGATCCAATTATATGTGACACCACTGTCCTGATTATTGTCAAAGCATCCTCTTTCCTGAAACCAAACCCATCTTCAGTGCAGTAATCTTTGTACTATGCTCCAAAGTACTATATGATTTTGCCAAGTTCTTGTCTGTTTAAACAAAGAGAGGCAAAGGGATGAGGGCATGTCTATCACTTAAATTATAGAAGCTGAAAGAAGGTGCCATGAACAACGCATCAGAAAGTGTCACATTAGTTAAGAACTCAATTGGTTAATGTATTTTTGCAGCTGTTTTTTAGTTGTGCTGATTCAGACACTGCCTTGTATTGTTCATCTTGGGCAGAAAGCGTACATCATCCAAGTTGGAAAGTGTTCATCATACAATAAACAAGTCTGCTTGCTGTGAACTTTCTTCCCTGAAATACTTTTCATTAGGAATTGGGCATAACCATCTGTAACAGTCTTCTAACAATTATCCTTGAGGAAAAACATCTAAGAGAAGATTTATATTGGTCAACCCATCATGTCAGCAAAATGCTGTACATATGGGTGTCCATGGGGTGCAAGAGGGGCATATGACCTCTCTCCCCCTTGCACCAGACCTTATTTTATTTTCAACAACATGGGGCTGGTTGGTAAGATCCTAAACTAGCCCAGCAGTATGTAGCAAGTAGGGGTAGGATCTCTGTCTAGCTCAAGGACAAAGAATTTTCTTCCTTTATTCCCTTGTGGCTATGTGCATCCCGAAGGGTGAGAGCAATGGTTATCACATGACACAAGATGCTGTGACACATATAAGCATCTATACCAAGTATGTCATCTCCTGAGCCATGAAAGGCAGGAATGTTATATGTATGTGGATGAAATGTGTAAAATACGTATTTACATAATTTAATTCTGCCACCACAACTGCAATACTGTAAAGGCGCAATCTGGCACTTTCAAAAGTGTTTACTTTGAATGTAGAGAATAAAAAGTACGATAAATGATTTGTGTTAGCAGAATTGCGTATAAACCTATAAATTAAGAGAAAAATGCGTGTTTACAAGGTGTCTGTGGTTTCACCTGTTTATGACATCACCTTGAGTTACTTTCCATGTGAAATGTGTAGTTTACATATCAAGTCACAAGGTGATGTCATATATTAACAATGGTATTTATATTTACTATGACCTTAATATTGTGTAAAAAAAAACATGAATAGCACCCTTTAAATTGCTAACTGGCAACTATTGAAGATCACTGTGACCACAGGAGGCAAATTGTAAACTTTCTCCAATTTACCTTTTTCCTGCTCAGCAATTTTGATCTGATTTTTGTCACTACTTACTCTCCACATTTTAAAGTTAAAAACAGATACAAACTCCACATGCCAGTAGTGGCCATGCTCCAAACTAGTTCACTTCTGTTGGGTTTAAGAGAAAACACAGGCTCTTTGAGCATACATCATGGACTGAGTATCTCCTTAAGTCATTGAATAAAACACATGTTCTTGGATAACAATATAATTTCTTCTGTACTATTCTTCCAGTTAATGTGTTTTAAATTCCTTGAACAAACAGATGTTTTGAGAGCTGGATGAAAAAAAAGGTTACGGAATCACAGGTCTTTATCCTTAAACAACCTGACTATCAAAATGTTTATATTACATCCAGCCAAATATTTTGGTACACAAACCTAACAAATCTCAAAGGGATGTGGGGAGCATGTGATCATGTTGCTTTTCTATGAGATATATTGGTTAATCATCCATTTCTGAATTATAACAATCTCAGAAAACCATAAATCCTAGCAGGAATCTATGCAAAAGCAACCTGTTATACTGCAGCTGCTGGGGACTATGATGCAGTATGCTCAGCCACTATGGGGTCTATTCACTAAAAAGTGAGTTGCAGGTGAATTGAGGTGAGATGAACATATAACCTCACTATTGTACATTGTGCAGGGACAAACCTGGTGAGTTTATCCCACTAAGAAAACTCACCAGGATTGTCCATGAAAAATGTATAGCTAAATTGGCGAGATTAAATGTTCATGTCACCTTAACTCATCTCACTTTCAACCCACCTAGTAGTGAATAGCCCCTTATGATTAGACTTAAATTGTTGAATTAACAACTCAGTGGTCACAAATAATACTGTACCATATGTAACTTAGTACTACATCAAACATATAGCAATAGACAGCATATTTAGAATGTAGCAGGCCACTAATGAAGTGGGATGTGGCTACTGTTGAACACTTACTTAGCACTTGGAAATCCACTATCACTAATGAAAGTTAGGCTGCTTAGACTCCTGTGACACCTATACAGCCCAATACAGTGCAACCACTTCATATTGTGAGCAGAGCAGCTGCTAGTGCATGACTAGTGATGCCTGGGCAACTTGTAGATAGCAACATGGAGACAGTGAGACAAGGCACCCAAGTATTTTTCTATAATCTTCTTTAGAGGGGAGCAAAGATAACAGGTGATAAAGAATATAGTTAATCCATGCATTCTTAAAGTCCTTTACTGTATGAATCGTGACCACTTCTGCTGGAAGGCTATCCCATGCAGTATTTTTATACAGGGTTTAGGTGAATGAGTACATTTTCCATTCATGTGATGATTATAATTGTGACCAGCAGGGGTTTCAATCAGCTATTTGGAGAGTTGTTTATAGAGAACTCTTGTTACAATAGACTATTAAAGACTCCATCATGTTAAAACTTCTTTTGTGCAAGATGAAGATTACTGCTTGCGAAGTCCACAGGCTTTTTTCCAGTGTGATTTCATGCAAGCATTCTGCCCAGTGATTACTCTTCATGTTTACTGAAGGTGCGGCAGCACTGATTATATAGACACTGAAGAGTTTTTTTCATGTAGTCATTCCTGTGCTCCTTGAATTGAATACATTGTGTAGACTCTAAGTGTCCTTGCTCTTGTACACAGTAGGATCTCTTAGCAGTGCAACATATTGTCTGATTACATCACTAGAGTTACAGGATATTCCATTCAAATTATTATGAATAATTCATAATTATTATAAAATTATTCTCATTGGTTCCTGCAGCAAAAAAAGGAAATTACTTTTACTCAGCAAGTGTAGGCAGTCCTGGTTTCTTGAAAGTTGCTGAAATTTCACAATATCATCTAGTTGTAAGTATTTTATATTTTAAGCAATGCAAAATGTTAAACATGCTTTTTCAAGTACTTGAAAGCACATTAATATGCATTAATATTTGGGAGATGAGATGATGGAGATGAATTTTTGCACTAGACGGTCCCTTTAAGGGTCTCAGAGTCATCACATCCAATATGCTCCTAGTTATAGTGATTATACTTGAAACTGCAAGTTTGTTATTTGTTTGTTGCTATTTGAAATCCCTAGTTGATTCCAATAAGCACCATTTCTGTAATGTAAACAAATTCAACTTTTCTAGCTTTTCTTCTTAGACAAACTCATCTATTGCTCTTATCAATAAAGTAGACCTCAACGGTACTATTACAAAAAACATGTATGTATGCAGAGGGGATAGATGCCCGATTCCTGAGACATACCATAACCCCACAGTCACCCATAACCATACCAGCCCATGTTCCCCCCAATAATGGACACGAGACTTGTGATGGTACAACAAGGCCACAGCACTTCTTTATTAAACACATATCAGGCTGTATAAACCACCACCATCCTTTAATACTTATATGTATAAAACAGAATACAGCCTGACAAATTTGACTAAGCCCTTGCCAGTAAAACCATTTTCCACTTCCACCCATATATTTATATATGGCCACCTTTTTCCAACCAAATCCAGAATCCAGAAGCTCGCCTCCCCTCCTCGTCCCTAGAGATGCCATAACTCCACCTGGCCCATCTCTCCCACAATGCTTACCACTAGCCGACTCACTTAGCTCAGTGGGCACGTCCACTACAAACAACTTCCATGTTGCTTTTAAGGTTAGGGGAGGACCCGAGCACCATTCTCCTTGTAATAACTCCAACTCCATTTTCCAAAACATATCCCCTACTGGCAAGGACAGCCAACCCCCGCCTGCTGCGACAAAAGAAAGTTAATACATAGAAAACACATAAACATAGGGAGGGAGGGTGGGAAAATTGCTACCAGGTGCGTTTACAGATTAAAATGGCTGCTGGGGAGAGAGGCTCCAGGGCTTTTATCAACTCCCCCTTGAAGCCCCTCCCCCAGCCCCCGTCAGTCATCTCTTGCCTCCCCCTCGCCCATACATGTTCTGTACAATTAATTTGCATAATTTCCCAGGGTTCTTGTATGTATGCAGAGGGGATAGATGCCCGATTCCTGAGACATACCATAACCCCACAGTCACCCATAACCATACCAGCCCATGTTCCCCCCAATAATGGACACGAGACTTGTGATGGTACAACAAGGCCACAGCACTTCTTTATTAAACACATATCAGGCTGTATAAACCACCACCATCCTTTAATACTTATATGTATAAAACAGAATACAGCCTGACAAATTTGACTAAGCCCTTGCCAGTAAAACCATTTTCCACTTCCACCCATATATTTATATATGGCCACCTTTTTCCAACCAAATCCAGAATCCAGAAGCTCGCCTCCCCTCCTCGTCCCTTGAGATGCCATAACTCCACCTGGCCCATCTCTCCCACAATGCTTACCACTAGCCGACTCACTTAGCTCAGTGGGCACGTCCACTACAAACAACTTCCATGTTGCTTTTAAGGTTAGGGGAGGACCCGAGCACCATTCTCCTTGTAATAACTCCAACTCCATTTTCCAAAACATATCCCCTACTGGCAAGGACAGCCAACCCCCGCCACAGACCCGCTCGTTTAACACCTTAAATCAGCGGGGACCACCCACCACCACCGCCATGGCCTGTTCCAAACCATCCTGCAACGCCAAGTTAAACAGATCAAGGCCCACCTCAGTTAAGTGAACTCCATCACTCCTGAAATACCTAGCCGCATCGGACTCAAAAACCCTATGGCGTATAGTCACGCCCCCCACACTCAACACAAAACGAGACACTCGTTTATTCAATTTCACCCGGCTCCGTTCCAGCGCCCTCTGATTGAGCGCACACCTCCAATAATTACGTGGTACCACCTCTGACCACACCAGCGACACACCAGGAAAGAGCACCAGCAGCCTCGCCAGATCCCTTTTTATGGTATCCCCCAGGGTCCACACAGGGACCGAACCCAGATCATTGCCCCCCAGATGAATAAGTAAAATATCAGGGGGCCCCAACAGCCGAGACAGCTGAACCACCTCGGGTAACAAGCGTACCCACCGCATACCCCGGAACCCGAACCACCGAACGTCCGCCACGGCTCCCGGAAAGCCCAGGCACTCTCCCCCAGGTCGCACGGCAGCCCGACTCCGTGCCCAGAATATGTACGAGTGGCCTATAAGCCACACCCTCCTAGGCGCAACATCTGTGAATTTAAAGCAGAGGAAACTGAGATCAGACCAGCCGGACGGACATAAGAGAGAAACCTGCGGGATTCCCACCGCCCAATCTGCCTGATAGCCCGCTCAGCATAACCCAGCCTTGCGGCCTCAGACGCAGCGCCAATCCTGAACGAGTGACCCCCGAACTCCCGGCTTGGAAGGCCCAGGGCCTCGACTGCCATCCGGAAGACCCTGATAAACTGGAATCTAGACAAAGGAGTCGCATCAGCGTGCACCAGCAATGAATTGGAACCGGCCGGTCGGACCAAACCGTACCGGTCAAAATAAGCCACCGGGCATACCATAGAACCGGGGACTTCCCGCAGGGAGACCCACTTTCCAACCCCAAGTACATCCGTCTTGGAGCGCCTGATCAAAAACCTCACCAGACCAGGTTCCCGCACCATATCAGCCGCCAGTATACCCCCAGGCTTCGTTTTTGCCTGGCTAACCAATTCCCCAATACACAAAGCTCCAAAAAACGCCACGTAAAAGGCTAACCGAAACAGATCCACCTCAAAAGGCGAGTGGCAAACCACCGGCAGTATGTGGCACAGGCCCAGCAACAAAGCCCCGGACGCCGGTTTACGGTAATCCACGGAATGAACACCCCTCCTCCAACCCTTCAACGCCTGACGCACTAAAAACTCCTTAGTCACGTCCCGTAGCCCAGAAGCTCTGAACCAGAAACTGAGGCCTGACATCCGTGCCGTCACCGCCGCGGGCGACAAGCCAGCCGCGTCCCAATGCCACAACAACCACAGTAAACCTTCCAAGCGAGCCCCATCATCCCTGAAACCCCCACGAGCCGACTCCAGATCCAACCATTCCCCCCAAACTTTACCGTAACGCTTCCATGTGGATCCAGCGACAGACTGGCTAACCCACTGTGCTATTCGCCCAACCCAAGGTCCCACAGCGTCGACGGGCACGGGATACCCTCCGGGTCCGCCCATGGTGCTGCCGCCCGGAACGTTGCCCACTGCGAACGAGAAAGTGCATCCGCAATTACGTTATGCACCCCAGGGATATGAACAGCACGAAAGGTCACATTAAAATCAAGGCAGTTAAGGACCAGAAGCCGCAACAGCCGAACTACCGGCGGGGAAGAAGCCGTCAGGTTATTCACCGCCAACACCACTCCCATGTTGTCACAGTGGAAGACCACCCTGCGATCCCGTAACGTAGTTCCCCAAAGGACCACTGACACCAGAATAGGAAACAGCTCTAAAAAAGCTAAATTCTTTGTCAGGCACCCCGAACCCCAGAACGGGGGCCAAGTCTCGGCAGACCACTGGGACCCCAAAATCGCCCCGTAGCCCACGGATCCTGAGGCATCCGTGTACAGATGGAGATCTGCGTTGGACACCTCCGGAGCCTGCCACAACGACCGTCCATTGTACCTGGCCAAAAAATCATCCCACACCGCCAGATCATCCCTTAGGGGCCGAGTGAGCCTGACATAATGGTGCGGCCGGCACACCCCCGCCGTAGCCCCCGCCAGACGTCTGCTAAACACCCTGCCCATTGGCATAATTTTACAGGCAAAGTTGAGCTTCCCCAATAAAGATTGCAACGCCCTGAGCTGAATTTTTCTCAAGCCGCAAGCCTTGGAAATGTCCGCCCTAAGGCCCAACAATTTATCCTGAGGAAGCCGGCATTCGCCGGCCAGGGAGTCAATCTCGATGCCCAGGAAGGAAATACAGGTAGTCGGGCCCTCCGTTTTGTCTGCCGCCAATGGGACCCCAAACGAAGCCAGAACCACCTGGGCCGTCCTCAACAAATGGCCACAGACTTGCAAACCCGAGGGACCCACCAGCAGGAAGTCATCCAGGTAGTGCATCACTGAGTTGCACCCGGACTCCTCCCTGATTACCCAATCCAAAAATGTGCTAAAGCACTCAAAATAAAAACAGGAAATAGAACAACCCATGGGAAGGCACAAGTCAACGTAAAACTTCCCTTCAAAATGGCACCCGAGGAGGTGATGACAGTCTGGATGAACCGGAAGAAGCCGGAAGGCCGACTCCACATCGGTTTTTGCCATCAAAGCACCAGCCCCTGCCGCCCTCACCATCCTAACCGCCGAATCAAAGGACGCATAAGACACCCGGCACAATTCTGCATCAATGTCATCGTTAACCGACTCCCCATAGGGGTAAGACAGATGCTGGATCAGCCGGAACTTTCCCGGTTCCTTTTTGGGAACCACCCCCAGGGGAGAAACCCGTAAGGCGGCCAACGGGGGCGAATCAAAAGGACCCGCCATACGGCCCAGAGCCACTTCCTTAGCCAACTTATCCCGCACCACCTCAGGGTGCTCAGCCACCGAACGCAAATTACGCAACCGCAAACAAACCTCCCGCTCCTGAAAGGGGATCCTGAAACCAAACTCAAACCCGTGCAACAAAATGTCCGCCGCCCTACGATTCCTATACCGGCTTAGCCATGGGCGCATTGCCCCGACGTCCACCGGCGTCATCCCCCTTTCCGCCCACGTCAGACTTGTCCCCACCTCTCTGACGCTTAAAGCACCGGGTGGCGGGGTGGCTACCCCCGCAACCGGAACACTCATGTTTGAAGCGACAACCGGCGCCAAACTTGCACTGACCCTCATTAAATTGCCAGCACCCACCCGGTCGTCGTTGGGTCGTGGCCGAGGGAGAGGGCGAACCCAGTCCCCCGACCCCCCCAAGAAAGGACGTCAAACCCCCCTGATGCGAGGCTGGCCGGGTCATAATGGCCAGCCACAGCCCCACGTCCATTTGATCCCAACCCAAAGTAGGCCGTAAAGCAATCCGTTGCCGGATTTGCTCATCATAGCGCCACCAGCTGAGACCCCCATAAATCCTACACGCATTCCAGATTTGATCCTGGTAACAAAACAAGGAGCAACATTTTTCCGGGGATTTCTCCCCGATGACGCTGGCCAAGATGGAGAAAGCCCGAATCCAATTCCCATAATTCTTTGGGATTTTGCGATAACGGTACTTCTCTTTTTCTTTCTCGGCATCCTTCAACTCCTTCTCAGGAGGAGGAACGTCCTCCATGGGGAGGAGCGAATAAATTTCCACATACTCGCCCTTCCAAATACGCTCCCTCACCTCCGGTTTAAGATGAAGGCCTAAGGGGCCCGACCAACATAAATACGCGGCCCCATGCGCCATCGGTGCGACTGGGTGTGTCAAATCAGCCACCCCAACCATCGACGCCGACGTACTCGGTGCCGCCGATGTACTAGGCATTGACAAGGGAACCGCAGGGAGCGCCGCAGCAGTGGCCGCCGGCAGCAACAAAGGGGGCGGTAATAAGGGGGACTGCGGGACCCCCGCCGTGCCCGGTAAACCAGAAACCACCCCCGGTGAACCCCCCGTGGAACCCCACACGCTGCCCATCGTACTATCGATGCCCTGCAGGGCCGCACTACCAGAAGGCCCAGCCACCCGGCTCACTTGCTCTATCGCCCCCCGCAAGCATTGCAACAAATCCACCCAAGGCTGACTAGCAGGAGTAACGGTAGACCCCCCCCCACCCCCCCAGAAAACCCCGCCAAAGGTTGCCCCGTGGACTCACCAGTGTCTCCCTGAACCGCGCCCAGAGCCGGCGTGGAGGCCCGGGAGGCCGCTGAATCACCCGCAACCTGGGAAGCAGGATGGGGGACGTGGAGTGGCACAGCACTAGTAGCTGGAGCCTGTGAAGGAGAGACAGGTGAATACAACGCCAGATCAGGAGGAGAGAGAAGCCCAGCCAAGGGAACCTGGTAAGTAGTCACAGGGGTAGGAGTAGGGGACGGGGTAGGGGGCAGTAAGAAACCCAGGGCCGGATCCTCATCCCCAGAAGACCCACTGCAGCTGCCCACAGCCTCCCCACTGCCCCCCGCCCGGGAGGGTAATCGAAGGGACCCCCGTTTTAGGCCCTGAGGCCTACTCACCACCCTGGCCTGCCGATCCGTGCTCCTCCTCCTGCTAGGCCCCGCATCCGGACGCGGGGGGGAAGGTAGCAGGGCTGTACCGGACCTGGTCACAGCCCTGGATGTCCTCCGTCCGTCGCGCTCCAAACCCCGAGGGGAGGGGCGCGGCCTGCGATCCCCGCTCCCACTAGCCACCGGGGATGGTCGCGTGGCTGCACTAGCAGGCCCGCCGCCGGACGCAGCGGGCCGCGCGGCCGACGGGCGAAGGCCGCTTCTTCGCCCAGCTCCACTCCTGCTCCGATGAGGCTGGATGGAGCCGGCATCCGGGCTCAGTCGAGCGGGCGGGCGGGACACCCGCCGCGCCCCGCCACGAGGACCCGCGGGAGGCGATGCCACCGCGGGTGTAGCAGCCTGCAGCGCTGCAAACTGCTGCCTCAACCGTCTGCCACCATCTGTAAGGGCCTCAGCCCTCAGGGCAGCGAGCATTGCCTCAATCTCCATGCCTGGGCCGTGAATAAAACACCAGAGCTGCAAAAAATTGCTACCAGGTGCGTTTACAGATTAAAATGGCTGCTGGGGAGAGAGGCTCCAGGGCTTTTATCAACTCCCCCTTGAAGCCCCTCCCCCAGCCCCCGTCAGTCATCTCTTGCCTCCCCCTCGCCCATACATGTCCTGTACAATTAATTTGCATAATTTCCCAGGGTTCTAGGGAGAAGCAAAAACATGGAAGAGAAAGAACATCATATCATAGCACAATGCAGTATGGTGTAACAGGAGGTTTATGGAGGAGTATATGTGCTCTCACAAACAGTTCTTCTTAAAAGAGCCCATCAAGAGATAAAAACGATCCTCATGTTCATGGTTGAAAAAACCTTCTTTAATAAATCTATATAAAATAATTTAAAATGCCAATGACGCAGTATCCGAATAAAGTGCAGGTTAAAGATAAAGATAACACTTACAAATTTCCAGGCACATGAAAGATTTGCACTACAGGCTCAAAACAGGGGGAGATGCTTTGATGGATGATGTAAACAGAATCCCAACGCGTTTCTCCGGTAGTGTCGAGATTCCTCAGGAGAAAAACAAGTAAAGTGTTCCAAATAGCAGCAATATCCATCCATTTTTCCATGGCGTTTAAATAGTACACAGGATACACTTCAATATCTGGGTACAAGTCATTCCGGATTGTGCACTGATTACATTTTTTTTATATATAATTGCATAAAATATGTAAAAACATATACGGTAGTGACATACAAAATATTTTGGTCATTATGAATGGAGGTAATGGACAAGGAGAAACAAAGCAGTATAAAATTTAAATGAAGATTCTGTATGTACTGGAAGCCAACTAAAATGACAAGGCGACAGAAACATGGCTGACGGCATGAGGGAGATGGCGCCAGCGGACACAAGGTCCGCTAATGAACCAATGGCAATACTCCTCGTTGTGAAGGGCATGGGCACAAAGGCAACCCAGCCCCTTCTCCACCCGCATATGGTGGTAATAGTAGGAGGTAGGGGGGCGTGTAGATACCATCCAGAGGAGGGAGCTGCCCAGCACAAGCCTTTGGTGTTCAGGTCATGTTCCCCCTCCTCACGGGAGACACGCTCTCATCCTCAGTCTCAGATGTCAATAGCACTATATATATGGCAGTAATGTAAATAACTAAGTCAAATATAAATAGCACTATACATGTGGCAGAAATGTAAATAACTGGGTCATAAAGAATTTACTCAATTACATATTAGAAGGAGTTTATCAAATTTACTGAATATTTAACAGCACTTTCATACATATAAGGTTCGCTAATATTGACACATAAAATAAGGAAAATCGAAATATATAAAAATAAATTATGTAATGAAGCACTTTTCATTGAAGATGTATAGATGATTTGTAAATCAAATTTTAATGGGTTTTATAATTAGTAACCAGTAGGTAATATAGCAAATTATAGAGCCTAAGTAGAGGCAACACTTAGTAATACAAATAGTGTAGCATACAGGTAAGTAAAAATTATGTTGTCAAGAGGCTATAACATGAAACACCATAATAAAGTGTAGTCGTGATAGATAAATGAAAGGTAGAAAGAGTCGAGTAGAGTTCAGTGGGTTAAAATGATGTCCAGGAGCTACACTACGAATCACTATAATAAAGAGTAGTTCTGCTATAACGTGAAAGGTAGAAAGAAATGAGGAGAGTTCAGAAGAGGGAGGGAAGAAAACAGGGAGAAAGCAGGAAGGTAGAGAAAAGGAGGGGAAAGGAGAAGCAGGGTATAAAGGAGAAAAGCCCATGAAAAGTGAGAAAACAAGAAAAGAAGAGAAGGGGTGGGGATAAACCCCAGGTGGGAAAGACCACCTGCGGTTTAAAAACACAGCAACAAAGGGCCTAGAACGGCCAGGATAAAAAAAAAAAAAAATTCTCCTGGTCAAACTACCAATACCGCCCGAACCATGGATGGGTTGGAGTGCCCTGGGGGGTAATGGGTACCAGGGCCACAATATAGAAAGCTCCTTAAACCAATGTGAAATCGTAGTGACTTAAAACAGATAAAACAGAAAAACTTCAGAAACTTTTTCAGAGAAGGCCGAGGCTGGGTGTCTCCCGGGAGAGAGAGCTTAGTCGAGGAGAGTACAGCCTGGTTTAACAAACAAGTCCAGAAACTATGGTGGACGGAGTTAGCATCCAGTCATTCTTCGGACACCCACGAACTATGAGCAGGGTCTTCACGTAGCGCTGAATCACCTGATGAGACATTAAGAAAAACATACATACAGGATTAAACAATACTAAGCTTAGGCGCTTATTGCACTGCAGGTAGTTATTCCTCTTCCATGGCAGCCTCTAAGGGCACTCAAACGAGAGGTGCTGGGAATGTTGTTGGTGTTGGTGTTGTCAGTCCGGGAGCTCGATAGCTGGGAGCGCAAGACCACTGAGGAATGAGGGTAAGTCCTTTAGGTGTGTCATGCCCCTCTGGCCCTTACTTGCAGTTCCAGTAGTTCCAGGTATCCAGCAAGTCCCTTAAGTAATCCGTGATCGCGGAGTAGGCCGAAGCCGGGGCCTGCAGTACAATCTTCTATCCGCGATCGCGATCGCGGTAGCGTGGTAGGCCGAAACTAGGGCCTAGAGTTTCTACAAGCCCAGGATACATCCTCCAGACTTCACCCCAATCAAGGGGAACCTATTTTCAGCTGTAGGAGGGAGGTAAACTCTGCCAAATCTCCTATTAACTCCAAGCACAGAGAGAGGGGTATGTGCTAGAAAAGCACACCCCTCTAACATCCAATCAAGTAAGGAGCTTGTCCCAGTGAGGGGAGGAGTGGAGACCCACAGCACTATAAAAACCCCTCAAACGGTTTCTTCAATGCTCCAGTGTTCCAGAGCTTTGGTTCCTGTTTGTCCTTGGACTTCAGTCTCCAATTTTCCCTTTGTTGCTGTGCTACAGTATCTCTATTGGATTTCCCGTTACCTGACCTTTGGCTTGCCTTCTGGATTACCCTGTTTGCCTGTACCCTGACCCCTGCTTGGATTACTACTCTTTGACCGCTGCCTGCCCTGATCTATTGGACTGTTTCCTGACTTCGCTTTTTGGATTATCCTTTTGTGGCACTCTCGTGCTCCTATCCTTACCAGGGTGCTCTGCCTATATATACTTGTGGACCACCTGGTAAGGGTTACCAGCAAGAGATAGCATCCCCTGCTCTATGCTCCGAAAACCTCAATCTTGACAGGGTGTCTGAGTACGTGGATCCAATTGTTTCTTCACACTTGCAAAGAGAAGGGAGAGTGCCAGGAATATTGTATATTTGCGTGTAAAGCCGCTGTAACAAGTTTAAGGAATCTCTGGGCCTGTAGTGTTGTCCAGGATAAGTCAGCATAGAGTGAGATCTCTTCATCTCCTAATTTCTGTGGGGTGTTGCCGTGAGTATAGCATTAAGATCCGGTGGGTAGTGAAAGCAGCAGACTACATCCCCAGTAGGCGAAGAAGCTGATCTTCTGCTACCTCGCAATCTGTAGATATTGTCGATCTCCACCGAGTCCACCACAGACCTCTGCAGAATTGTGTCTACCAAGCTTTTGCATAGTACCTCTAAATTCTGCTTCATCCACACTATCAGGAACCCCACGTATATGTATATTGCTTTCGCGCATTTTGTTATCCAGGTCTTCAACCTGTTGCTGTAAGGTATAGATGTGATGTTCTTGTTGCTGTATGTGGAAAATAAGTGCGTCAATGGTCTCCTATACGTGTGGTGATTTAGCTTCTAATGCCAGGACTCGTTGGTCCATGGACTGAATGTCAGTTCTGAGGTCTGCAATGTCAGCCCACAAGGGTTGGATAGCTGCATTAATAATCTCAGCCATGTCTGCTTTTGTAGGAATCTGGCGTATGAGCTCTTTCCATCCATCTGGAGGCTGCTGGCCCTCAATGGGGTCAGGAGAATGGTTTTGTAGACGGGTATTGTCGGAAGAGCCGGCCGCCATTTTAGGCGGTTCACCAGTACCCGCTGGACTCATGGTTCGGTGTAAGAACACAGCCGGTGTCTGAGAGTTGCTGGTTTTCTTGGTCCCCTTGGGTTTTGGGGTGTCAGAGGGTTTGTTCTGGCGACCCATTCTGGATTTTAATGAGGCTTGCTGGGCTGTACGTGCAAGTCAGCCAGGGAGCTTCACAGGAACACGTCCACCATCATGGCCAGCTGGCTCCGTCCCCCCAGATCTCTTTTTTAGGAGAATTATACAAAATGAAATAGCATATACAAGATGAGCTCTTGCTACTGATTTATAATAGAAGCAGCATTATCTTTTGCTCCCATGAGCAAATAACTTTCTATATACTTTCTAAACTTTTAGTAGATCTGCCCAATACATAATCTCAAAAATGTATTACCTAAAGTTAAATATCACCAGTAGCAATTCCATGATACACTTGGAGATGTTCTTGCTGGTGATTTGTGGTAATGATTTCCTCAGGGCATCTGACCAAGATCTCTGTGTACTTGTTAATTTCAGGATCACGTGCAGAGCACTGGGTGTGGTGGCTGAGTGACCTCCTCTATGGAAAAGAGAACTTGCCAAAATGTGTAGTGGTTACACCCAGGATCCCTTCTGTAGTGCCTTATTGCACCTGTGATCAGGATGTTAACGTCACCTATACTGAGGAAGCATTTTGAAGCAACCGTTTAAATTACAATATTTTTTTTTTCATTTTAAGTCATTAAGACATTTGATGATTGATGAAGATTTAAAAATAAGTATGTATGAAGACAACATACTTCTAACTATAACAAATCCTCTGGTGTTGTTTCCTGCATTGTTGAAAGAAATAAAAGGCTACTCAGAGTTATCTAACTATAAACTAAACATGGAAAATACCAAAATAAATGGAATTACTAAAATATATGGAATATGAAAGAATATAAGAAATTGGTTCTCTCTTGCATAGGGCGTTTAAATACTATCAAGTCCTATATTCTTCCTAAATGGATACTTCTGTTCTGACATTTACCCTTTACGCTTCATTATTCATGGCAAAGCATGATACAGTCTGGCTTTTCAAAATGTATTAATCAAAGTTTTAATTCAAGAATAAATACAAAATCTTAGATTTGTTATATCTAAGGCATATTAACAGGTAAATAAATATTCACTACAACAGTGAAATCATGAAATCCAAGATGTTTTAATAAAACCCTATACATAGCAAGTTTTTAATTGAAGATATACTTGTTACCCTTACCCTTATTTTATGTACCGTGATGTGCTCCCCCTTTTCTTTCTGTGCCCCATTTCTTACCTGAAAATATGAATAATTATTTGAAGGAAGATGTACTTGTTTTTGGGGTAAAGTATCATTAGATTTTTAGTTACTGCAGATACATGTTAATACTTGAGTGGCTTAGAGTTCTCAGGCTTCTATGGATAGAAGATCATAAAGATGAACTGGCTGGAGTTTAAAGAGTTAACATTGAGCCTGTGATGGGGTAAAATGGCACATACCACAAAGCTAAATTCAACCTCAGATGACATTATATCTTCTTTAATAGATGCAAAAATGATTTGTTATTATGTATTCAGTGGCTCTATTTCAACAGAGCAGTGCAGTACTTTATGAGGCAAAAGTTGCTTCTCTGAAGCACTTATCATGGTCAGGAACATAGCAGACATTTAGCAAAGACAAAACAAACGGACGATGAGGGTATGATGCACAAAGCGATAGCAGCTAGCCCCACCTTCCATTCAGCGCTTTCGCCAGATAAAGATTGGAAAAGTAATAAACCTGGGTGTCGAAGAGAAGGGCACCAAATAAAATCTGGATCACTGTGACCATGTTTGCTATGTAAAAGTAATAAATAAGGGTGCTGGAGAGAAGGGTGCCAAATAAATCCAGATCACTGCCGTTTGTCCAAAATATGAAAAGTTTTATTATAAACAACAGTAAAAAAAACGGTGCATGGTCACCACCGCTTTCAAAAAGTGGCGCCTAATACATTTTAGTCTATGATTAAGTACGGTGAACACGCATGAAATGCGTAAGGACAGTCAATTTTTGCCAGGGGTGGTGACCATGCACTGTTTTTTGCTACTGTTGTTTATAATAAACCTTTTTATATTTTGAACAAACAGCAGTGATCCAGATTTTATTTGGCAACCCCCATGTTTATTAATTTTACATAGCAAACATGGTCACAGTGGTCGAGGCCTACCACTTGAAAGGTCCTAGGCTAGCCTTGTGACCATCTGTGACCGCGGTAATTCTATTGTCTTTTTGATCTCATCTCACCACTACTTCACTGCTCGCTGTGTCAGACTGATACAGCACACAGGAAATAATCTCACTTTCTCCATGTTGCCATTAGACAGCAAGCAAGGTGATCAGCTGTGAGGGAGAGCTGCTAGAGCTATGGTCACAGAGGTAGGGATTTATGACACTCTGGACTGGGGGAGGTTTGTCAATGTAGAAATGGGGGAGATGAATGGCTACGTGGAAATTGTGGGTATTTCTGGCACTATGGAGATTGGTGGAATGAATGGATCTGTGGGTGGCTATATGGACAGCTTTTTATTCAATGTTTATCAGTTTTGGGCACCAACAGCAACTAAAAGGTATATTTTCACATTGAGCTAGTAGGCATCTCTTCTATGAAATGAGCCTAAAACCAAGCCAATACAAAATTGAGATTTCAATCCATGAATGTCCTGTATAAAGACTACTCATGTTATTAGACCTTTTTGCAATTTATTACAACTCTGTTATTGCATTCATTTGTGTTTCTACATCACGCAGCAAACTGTGAGATTTATTTCATGAGAGTCATCAGCCAATTCATTTAACTTTAATGGAGCATGTCATATCTTTATTTTGCCTTAAAACGTATTTATTTTTGGAGATATTGATTTGTGAACTGCCGTTCTGGGTGTTTGTATAGGTGCCCTTGGGTTGTAGATCATCCTGGTTGTCTAATATTGGACTATTTCCCTCTCCTTCTGTCTCTGGCTTCAGCCCAACTCCTTGGTCATGTTTTACGCTTCCTCCCTCCCTGCAGGACTTGCTGAAACTTCTCTTTATGAAAGTCTTTTGGTTTATGAGGTTATTTTTGTGTGTGCCAATTTCTCCGTAAACTCATCGACTCCTGCTTCCATCGGCTGTGATTCATGGAAATGATTGACTTTCTCCATGAAGTTGTGTTACTAAAAGATGTGTGCTTTGCTGAACATGTGCTCATTTCTCAAGAGATGTTGCAAATTCAGAATCATGCATTCATTTTGTTATTGATACCAGGAAGAATACATTGAGGTCTCTCTGTTTTTTAAAGTATTCGGAATTCTATAGCAAAACTCTTAGTTCAAGTTTCCAGCAGGTTGTGAAGGTCATGGCTATTGCCCCTTGGTCTACATACACACATGTTACTACCTGAATAGTTATATGCAGTGTTTCATTGGTGTTCCAGTAGAACGCCGTAGACCACACTAACCCAAACAAAATCAAAACACAAGCACACAATATCAGTCAAGGCAGATTGATGTTGCACACTGTTAGTGAAAGGGCATATCTAGGCCTACAAACATTAAAAGTGACATTGATTTTATTTTGTTACTTTTAATTATTTATAAGAAGCAAATGTTAAAATGCTTTACCACTTGTCTGGTTAACCCTCCATGTGTCTTTGCTGATGTACACCAAACCCCGGAAATACATCCGGGAGACAGAGGGCAGCTGCGAATTCGACAGCAGAGTCACTCATTCTGTTGCCAATTCGACCAGCACGAAAAGTATATGAAAATTCATATACCTTTCGTGCTGGTCAAATTGGCAACAGAGTGAGTGACTCTGTTGCTGAATTCACAGCTGCCATCAGCCCCTCGGATGTATCTCGTGTATTTACGGGGGTTTGTGTGCTGGCTGTTTGTGCTCTGGATTGGCAGCACACCTTTCAGTCAGGGGTGCGATACACCCCTAATATACACACTGGGTTTACATTCAGCTCTCTCTAGCAGTAGAGGGTTATAGGAGCGGCACGATGCCAGTTTTGCACTGCTTCTGCAAGTTAGATTTAGCCTGCATACTTCCCAGTAAAGCATAAGCCTGCCATTAGGAGGATGAAATGGCATGCATTTTGAAATGTATATAACATTTTACCCCCATGCTAGGACCACTGTACTTCTACAATAGAAGCGCAAGTTTAAAAAAATGTGTAGTGGCTCTTTAAGGAAACGCCCCTTTCTCAATGAGAAAAGCATTAATCCCAAACATAATTAAGCCAGTACTTTGACAGCATAACACTCACCAAGCCAACTTCCTTGTGTCAGTGTAACTGCATCATCCCAAGAAATGTCATAATCCCTACACAGGAACAGGCACTCACTTTATATGCAAAAAAGTAAATCTTAATACACTGTGTCTTATGTTGAATAAATCTAGATGATGCAGACTATCACAGGATTACACACATAATAAAATGCATACATAGAAAATCATTGTAAAATATTTCTTAAGAAGATGGAAATAGCAAACACAACCAAATAATATTTTCATAAAGTCATGAATAAATATTCAGCTACTCTCTATATAACCTCTTCTATCATAAAAACACCAGTGCCACCATGTCCTTTCATTTAACTCATGAGGTACCTGGGTATATACAAAACATGTCTGTCTCTCTACCCTCTGTAGGAATTTATTTTCCCTGTCACCACTTTTTAAAGGGACACTCCCACCAAAAAATGAAAAGTGTTTTTTTTTTATTTTGCATTGTTGATTTCAGATATGTCTTTTGTTTTTGTTATGTGAGTTTATTTTATTAAATATTTTACTAAATAAGTGTGACTGGGCGCTGCCATTTTGTGAAATATAGTGTTTATTGAGTGCCACTCCCCAGTGACTTTGCAGCACTAATATCTCACTTTGGGGCTGGGGACACAGAATGCAGTCTATAAGTTATAATTCTGATCATAGACTTGCATTGAATGGGAGGGTATTGTAACTATTACATCACAAGGGGGCAGAGTTATGATCCTGTTTGATCAGGTCAATCTCCTCTCTTTGTGTTGGAAGGCAGCTAAAAAAGTTGTAGTCACAACCTCCGAAATAGTAGTGTAAAGACAAGATGCAAACCCCTTCACAATATATGAACAGTAGCGTGAGTTAAGACTTGTTTAATGTTTCTATACATACCAGACAAACCAGCAGACCTGATATCCCCTATTGCAAGTGATTCTGGGTAAGGTTGTATAAATAAGTCCTGCTATAACTAAAGAGACAGAAGTAATTTTTAAGTGTTGTGACGAGCACATACCCTGACTTTTAGTTATTATGGCTAGGTGGTAAATACTACACTCTGTTATCAGTGACATAAGATAATATCAAATCTTGATATTATGGCAAGGTGATAAAGACAGCTCATTTACATAATAGCTTCAAGTTAACCTTTCATATTGTGGACACAAAAAACGTGACATGTTTCTATGATGTCTAATAGAACAAGGAACTCTGACTGTTTGGAAGTAACTTATGTGATTTATTCAAATGTCTCGGTGATAACACACACTAAGGGTTATTTTTTCACTTATTTCATAAGTGAAATGGTGACAAAATGGTGTTATTGTGACACCACCAGAAGAAAAAAAAGTTGATATGCCAGCTGCACCAAAATAGAAAAGTGTTTGAAAATTTTGTTGCAGAAAATGTGTAAAGAAAGACACATATTTTAAAGCACCACAAATATCTGTATCCCAATCTTAATTGTACTGTGTAATCAAGCTAATATTAAAGTGTGAGATTTTGTTCCTTTTTTTTGCTGACTTGAAAAGAAATGCATCCTTAGGTTTTGTGCTGCACTCAGAGGCAACTCTAGACTTTGTGAGGGGGATGGGACTCTTCATCGCCGCTGCTTCCGTGCAGCCGCTTCACCGCCGACTCTGTACAGCAAGACAGATCGTCACTGAAGATTTCATCGCGGGACATTTAATCGCTAAAGGTAAGTATTTTAGCTATTTTAGTTTGGTTAGAATTAGGGTTTAGTGGGTTAGAATTAGGGTTTAGGAGGTTAATTTTAGTATTAGGGTTTAGGGGGTTAATTTTAGTATTAGGGTTCAGGTGTTAGTATTAGGGTTAGTATTAGGGTTTAGCGGGTTAATTTTAGTATTAGGGGTCGGGAGTTAGTATTAGGGGGCGGGTGTGAGTATTTGGGTTAGTATTAGGGTTTAGGGGGTTAATTTTAGTATTAGGGTTCGGGTGTTAGTATTAGGGTTAGTATTAGGATTTAGGGGGTTAATTTTAGTATTAGGGGTCGGGGGTTAGTATTAGGGTTTAGGGGGTTAGTATTAGGGTTTAGGGGGTTAGTATTAGGGGTCGGGGTTAGTATTAGGGTTTAGGGGGTAAATTTTTGTATTGGGGTTAATTTTAGTGTTAGTATTGGGGTTTAGTGTTTAGTGTTAGTATTGGGATTTGGGAATCATTTATTAGGGGGGTATTTTCGTTTTACTTTTACATTTGTAAGAGCTGACAGTTCAGCGCTGAACTGTCAGCTCTTACATAGCCACGGCCGCGTTATTCTTCATTGCTGACAGTTCAGCGTTCTAACTGCCGCACTGAACGGTCAGCGATGAAGATGCGCGATGAAGTGTCCTAGACCCTTTGTGAGGCCTTAGGTGAAACTCAAACATGAGGCCCTCACAGGCACTCATAATTAAAAAATATATATGCAGGTGATAATAAAAATGAACTGTATGGATAGCATATTTTAAAACCAGTCTTAAGTCACAGCAATTAAAAATTCACAGCTCCTTGAATTTTATTTGTCTCATAATTATTCTACAAATATCTATAATCAAAAGTGCTTGGTATAGCACACACATACAAGCTCAAATGCTGATCAGATACACACACTAGCAGACACATACACTATGTGTGTGTATCTGATCTGCATATGAGTGTATATGTGTGTGGTAGCATGTGCATCTGATCAGCATATGAGTGTGTATGTGTGTGCGCTAGTGTGTGCAACTGAGCATTTGAGTTTGTATGTATGTACTTGTGTGTGTATGTAATGAGCATATTGGTGTGTATGTATGTGCTAGTGTATGTATCTGATCAGAATATGAGTGTGTATGTATGTACTAGTCTGTATCTGATCAGCGTATGAGTGTGTATGTATGTACTAGTGTGTGCATCTGAACAGCAAATGAGTGTGTATGCATGTGCTAGTGCATGCATCTGATCAGCATATGAGTGTGTATTTATGTACTAGTGCGTGCATCTGATCAGCAAATGAGTGTGTATATTTTTGTTACTGTTAACATTTAGGAGACATCTGATCAGATACACTAGAACATGTAAACACATTCATATGCTGATCAGATACACACACAGCACAGCTCCATCTATGTGCTCAAACATCTCATCAGGGCCAAATATGTGCCCAAACAGTTCGTCGGGGCCATCCACGATCCCAGACAGTTCATCAAGGCCATCTACATGCCCAAACATTTCATCAGGACCATCTATGTGCCCAAACAACTTGTCAGGGCCATCATTGTTCCCAAACATTTTATTAGTGCCAAATTTGTGCCCAGACAGCTTATCACTCCCATGAGTGTCCCCAAAAAGCTAATCACTGCTATCATTGCCCTTACACATTCCACTGCCATCTTTGTGCCCAAATAGCTTGGCAGGTCCATATCTGTCCCCAAACATTATTTTGCCCACAGTCATACTCAGTCACAAACACACTCACTCACTCAGTCAGCACACACTCAGCAAACACTCATAGACACACTCAGCCAGCACACACTCACTCACAGATACACTCAGCCAGCACACCATGACTCACAGACACACTCAGTCAGCACAAAGTAACTCAGACACACAGTCAGCACACACACGCTCACATAGCACACACTCATACAGCCAGCACACACTCACACTCAGTCCACACACAGTAACTCACAGACACACTCAGCCAACACACAGGAACTCACAGATAACTCCGCCAGCACACACACACTCACAGACACACTCAGTCAGCACACAAACACTCACATAGCACACACTCACTCACACAACCAGCACACACACACACCAGCAGATTTTTTAAAAATATTTTATGACCATCGACTGAGAAATACATAACAAGCATCAGGGCTGCAAGGAAACAGATGTTCACCCAGACTGATATGGCCCTCTCCCTCCCTGCCTGTCATGGAACCTGCATGGAGCAGGAGAGGCTCCCAATCTTCAGAGTGGTCTCACAGACCACATGTGCTGGAACTTCTGCTGCTGGCAGTGGGTTCAGAGCGGTGCTCTTCCCAAAGTTAATAGTGTGCGGTCCATGAGAAGGGCAGGAATGCACAGGAAGAGCAAAGGAAAAAAACAGAATGGCAAGGAATGCGGCATGCCGCCCCTTAATGGGCCAACACTGAAGGTTATTGTGACAGGGGGGCTTAACAGCATTAAGCTTCCCTGTCACCTCAAAGGAACTTTGAGTTTGGCAGCCGCGAGGCACCCTTCAAGTGCGAGGCCTTAGACGACTGCCTAATTTGCCAAATTAGAGAGCCACCTCTGGCTGCACTAGGCCTGACTCATGCACCCCTATCCCTCATTTGTCACACCGCTTTCACACCACGTTGCTCCCCTTCCTTTCATAACTTTTCCAACTACAACAAATTGCCCCTATATACTTACAACAGTGCTAGATTGCCCCCACATCCCTTTCCACGGCACCATATTGATCTAGCGGGGCAGCCTGGATGTGTGTGCAGCGAGTGCAAAGGTAGTAAGGGAAGCTGTACCACTAACAATGGTAGTGCTAGCTCTGCTTCAGACTGCTGTCAAACTCCTCCCACCCCACCCCTCCAGGCTGCTTAGTTGGCCTAAGCTGCAATACAACACTGTATTTAACCCCAGTATTTTTTTAAAGGATATGAAGCATCCTATACAATTTGTTATTACAGTTAGACCCTGTGACATTCCCTGCTGGAGATTTTTATGCAGAAGGTTATTGTAAAACGGAATCTATTAGTGTAGATCAACAAAGTGTTTAAATAGGTCTATTGTTTGCCCAGTAGTTTCTTAATTGGGATGGGCCATAGGTATGAGAGGCATGAATTTAATTTACACTTACCTTGTAATTAGCTTGTCTTAGCTTTGTAGTGATATGCTAATGATGTAGCCTCTTCTACCACCAGAAGCCTGATATTTCAACCAGAAGTTACCAACAGGGTAGCTCTAAAGGCTGGTTCGGAGCCCAGAAAATAGCTATTTGTGGGAGATAATACTTTTTGTGGGAGATAAGGGTCTACTCAATAAACAGAGATTTGAGATGAGAATTTCAAACTTTAGGTCAAAGTAGCCAAGTTGGTCCAATTTTTCGAACTCTGCTAGTTTGGCCTTAAGTTTGAAATTCCTGTCTCCGTTCCCTACAATCCTCTACTTTTTGAGTAGACCATGTAGAGTGTAGATAATATAATGTTCCACTTACCATAAATATATGACCCAAACACCCATTTCACTCCATATTAGCACAAGGTGATTACACAGGTGTATTTACTTTCCAAATTATATGACCGCATATAGGTTTGCTATCTGTGAAAATATGAAACACTCATAACCAATAAAAATATCAACTTTTGACTTCTATTTAACCTAACAAATTATGTGAAACCTGTGAGGCTTTAAAAACGTTTTCATACTTCTTGTGCTACCCTCTATGGAATCTTATAATTGGTATGGTGTCTGCACGGTCAATAAAATAAAAATATTATGTAGCTCTGGTGGATTGTGTGAGTGTTTTCCAGTACTTTATTGATTCTTGAGAAAGTACTTTAGAACATTCGTTTTTTTTTTACTGTTATATCCAGTAAAAATGATGTCCTGAAAGTATCCAAAGTCTATGCTCTCATGTTATATCTATTTAAAAAAAGTTACTTTGGCTGACATCATTTTTATTATTAGCTCTATGTGATAATGCAAAGTCTCCAGTCCTATGACATGTTAACAATTTTACTTAATGCTGATTTTATTAGAAGGAGATAAGAAACCATTTTGAACTCTTCTGTGCTGATTAGATTGAATGCCCTTTGATTTTGTTAGAAGGGTTTTCTCGTATTATTATTTGTATTTTAAAAAGAGCCAGCATACTCAGTAACGCTGTGCAGAACTACATTTTTTCTATCAGACATTTAACAGTGGTTTGCATTGTAATCCTTTGGGATGCAGAAGCATGTGTGACATTTTAGGGGTTAATTATAAAACTCAAGTTTAGACAACTTCTAAAAGTTGTCTGAACAGCTGGAACATTTAATTGTTTCCATGGTGATTCACTCCACTTTTTTTAATGTTACCTCATGACTGAGTTTTATAAATAGCCCTTGTTGTGTACCAAAAGGTACACTATAGGGATTATATATAAAAGTCAATTCTGGGGTAAAGTACTAAAAATGGTCTAAATGGCAGCTACATTCTATTGGTTTCTGTGGTGACTACTATGCTTTAGAACTGCCCCAGAATTCACTTTTATAAGTAATTTCTGATGTTTTAATTAATGAAGATTACATTAAAAATTAAGCAGTGGGGGGAAAAAAATCCAGAGGCATTATTCCTTTTTTAACATCCTCATATATCTATCTTTACAAAATGAGAGACAGGCAGGCTTGTTAAGTTAATCCTGTAGGCAATCCTTCAATGACTTGCATGCCCCTCTATATCTTGTGCGGATCTGGGACTATTTTCTATTTGCATGCCCCTCTGGCCTGAAAAGGTAAAAATTGTTCCTGGCAGTTTGATCAGACAGAGAAGAATTTACCTGTTTTGTCAGTTTGCCTCAGGCTTTCAAGCTAAAGAGAACTTAAGATATAAACATGCAATGAGTATGATGGCATGAGGGAGCTTTGCCTAATTGATAGGGCTGAATGGAATATTTACAGGCAGGACTCATAACTCTTTGCTGACAGTTCCCATCTGTCTGGTACAGTGGGCAAACTTCCTCAGGTTCTGAGGTTAGTAAACATTGCAGGGTGATGATCTGTTCCATGCTATTAGAACAGGACTGTGTAGTATATTGCACACACCCAAGTCCTGTGCCTGACATGAACACAACTTGCTTTCAGAACTCGGTCAACAAGAATTTATTTAGCATGATATTTTAAAAGAAGGCTTTAGCAATGCCTTTAATAAGAGAAATCGAGGTGTGCCAAAAAGTAATAGCGGAAACAGGACTCAGACACTTCATGGTCAACTTAAAACATGCCAGGAAGGGACTATTTACATGGAGGTTGCCCAAACATCCACAGTATGCAAATATAACCCACAAACCCTATAGTAGGGCTAGACAGGTTTGGCTGTATAGTTGTTGTTGTTGTTGTTGTTGTTGTTGTTCTTCAAATCATGCTCAATTGCCACTGGCAGACACAAACTGATGGAAGCTGTCAGACAGCTGAAAATTACCCAAACTCTGTTAGTTCAAGGGATGTCGGCATTGTTGACCTGCATATAAACCATTGGAAGAAAACACTCTCTGAAACACTGATTTAGATTCACATAGTAAAAGTTATTCAAAACGTAAAATGTACAGACTTCCAATCACTTATGGCATACAGACGGGAGCAAGCAAAATACAGGACATGCCTCACGCATTTCACAAACCTACACCGCATTTACTCGTAGGCACTAAACTTGATGGTCTCCACTGCTCAAAAACTTCTTGGTGTCTAATACTGATGGGTGCAAATTAACTATTATAGAGCTCCAGTGGTTATGCTTTACGTATACCAATATATTTGATTGATATTTATAGCTATCCTTACATATCATGATGGAGCATGCGAGCCTTGAATCAAGAAATGATTGTTTGCCTCAATCAATGAACCATGCACAGGTTTTAATGTGAAAGCAAAAATAAACCTGTTTAGAACTGGTACCATAATGAGAATGACTTTTTTTTATTTTATCCAATAGGCACAAGATTCTCAAATTCTGCTTTGGAAAGAATAACAATGAGCTAAGTATTCTCTTGCTGAAAAAGCCATATTTTGCTATCAGCAGGCGTGCACAGCAGATTTGAGGGAGTTGACATGATCTCATGTCCTTACAATGAAATATATATCCATACTGCTGGTTTATATATGAAGGTCAGTTGTGGGGCAAAGTGGTTCAGTCACCATGGAAACCAATGGAATGTTCCTGCTGATTAAATCACTTTTAGAACTTAGTCCCAAAAATGACCTCTAGACATAAATCCTCTATGTCTCTTTGAACTTGTGTTCCCTAGGCTGGTTTACTGCGTCTAATGACTGTATACCAAACATCCATCAGGAACCTATATTTAGACTACATTTTGCGGATAGGGACTAACTGCTGAGCTACATTATTGTGACTTAGATAACAGAGTACATTAGTTACTTCTAACTACACTGTGAAATGCTAGCAAAAAATGTAATAAATATGGTAAAAAAGGCAACACAGATATACAATATCACTAAATAAATGGACAAATTGATTGAGTACTGAATAGATAATGTGGTACCCAGAGTGTTACATTCTGTGCAACAAAGTGTATAAATTCCCACTCAGATATACAGTAAATTGCCATAAATGTTTTGTTTTGCTGTGATGAATATACAATTTATTACAGTAGACTATTTTCAGACAAATTATCTAAACAAAAGGAAATGGCACTGTTTGTTAATGTCTAGGTCCTAAATTTGGGATTTGAAGAAAAGCCATAGATCCCCCATTATTCATTAAGTGGAAAGTATCTTATTGCATTTTATCATATATCTCATCAACCTGGCTTACTTTGTATTTTAGATGAGCCACATGTGTTCAACAGATGTGAGGGTTAATGCATTTCAGTGGAAAGGAGAAGGGCAACTATGACAAAATTTGTAGCCCATCATACTGAGTCATAGACCAGCGCAGTATACTGCTGAACAGCAAAAGTATGTTTGTGTCCTTGAAGTAACTCAGTCACTTAAACATTGTTTATACTTTGAATGCAGAAAATAAAAAAATGATCAAAATGATCTATACATAGTGATCATTTTAATTGGTGAGAAATATTCAAACATCTTATCTACAACTGAGAGAGAAGAGAAGTATAAAAACCAATGCTGTACTACACCAGACTATTTTGTAGCTATTACATCTTGTGACTTGTTACCATTGCACAAGCAAATCTGAACAATAATTCTAAAGTCAGCCTCTTACAAGATTCCTGGCATTGATTTTGGGTGTGAGAGACATAGAAATTAGTCAAGAGGCTTTTTGTTATCAGGGGAGGCCCTTTGCATAAAAAATAACTATATATCTAAGTTTCATGCAACTTGCTAATGGATTTTAAGTTTTTGTTCTATTATCAACCAACCTGATGTTTCAATAGCAACATGACATATCAGTAAACTATTTCCTGGAAGTGTAAATCAATAAACTAAACCATGGTCATTTAAAATTTTATCTTGCCGACTGTGCTGATATTATGTTTTGTTTAATGTTTTAATTTAATTTTATTTTTTTATAGAAAGCTGGTTTCTGGCATGAATAGATGGCTAAATGATCATTATCCTGCAAGTCAATTTTGTTTTTGCTCAGGGTAACCCAATCATGAGGTTTATAGTGAACATTTTCTGGGCAATTTCATGATTTTCTATGGACCTTTGCCACAGATACTATTGTCCTTGTAAACATTGCCTCCCCTGCAAATGCCCTTGAGTATAAATTTTAGGTTATGAACCAACATATGTTGCTCTGTAAAGAAGTTGGATGAAGACATTTTCCCTAGTTATGGACATGGCACTAACTTTCTTGGGGTTCTTCAGAGATCAGATGTGCCCCCATCAGATCCTCTGCATGCTTTGTGCCTGAATTGATGGGTTCAAGTGTGGTACTTTTCACACTTGTTGAGAGATCTCTAGAACAAACAAACAACCAAGGTATATATTTTCCATGTCCCAGATGTATTTATCAATCCTCTATAATCTGAATAGATAGTCTGAGCATATAAACTGTATAACAAACATTGCAGGAATATGTTGGCCTATTGATAGTTGTAATGCATTATGTTATCTCCATGTTCTAGTTATTACAAGTTATGGACAAGTGTGATAAACAGAAGATGACCTTTTCATAATAGCCTTAGCACATCTCAAGTATTCTAGGATTCCATGTTAATATCATTATTCTAATAACATTTCATAAATACATTGAAGACTGAGCACCACACAGTGACAGAAAATACTGGAATTGTAAGTGTTGAACCAAAAACAGTCTCCAGTGAGGCTCTTTGTTTTTGCATGATTAACTGGGTGTCTTGCATTATGACAATTGGTAAACAACACTCTTTGCCTCTTTTGTTTACATGTCTCCCAGTCTTCCTCTTTGTTTCTTAGGCTCTGTTTACATCCCTTAAATTTGGACGTGCTTTTAGCTTAACCTTAATCCTGTGCAGGAGCTAAGCAACTCCATCTGCCCACCCTGTTTACATCACAGGTGAGGTCATACCAGCTGTGTCTGGCTGCTCCTTTGATCTTTCCACTGATTAGATAAGATACCAAATGGGGACAGCTGAGGGCTCTGATATCATGTTCATACCTGCCAGGACACATCTGGCATGTGGTGCAAATCCTTCATTACTGCTTAGACATCTCTGGGAAAGAACAACTTGATTCATAACACTTAAAAGTGTTTCCTTTCCCACTAATAATACCCTCCCCCCCCCCTTTCCCGCACAGAGACCAAGAATGGCAGTGTGAGTTACAGCCACTTCCCTTTTCTCCAACTTTGCTTTTATTATAAAAGCACATGTGAAAATATAGTGGTTCTGACATAGGGACAAAGTACATGCCATCTTAACATCTGACCAGCAGCCTCCATACTTAAAAAGCGCTCTAATCTAAGATGCTCTAATTTTTATATTTGATCACTCAATAGAACCCTAATTAGGCCCCTTAAATAATAATAAAAATAATAATAATAATAAAGTGTTTAACCAGGAAGGGTTCATTCAGATATTCAAATATGCAGCCTGGTGATTCAAATCCAGACACACAAAGACTCACACTCATCCTCTCCGGTACATAGTTGGATGAGTCACCTCGGAGATCCACTCAGCACAATCAGCAAAAAGGGAAAAGACACAGGGCACCAAACTATATACCAAATAAATCAAATAAGACTTAACTGGAGACAAAAAAATGGAGAGAACCTTGCATTATCAGTATGTACACAAAGAGGAAGAAAACATAAAAAGATCACAGGGGACAATATCATAGCAGCTTAAAAGAAAGGTCAAATTTGGATGTGGATTTTTACAAATAGACTTTTATTGTTATTTTGTATTTGCTGCTGTCTGCTTTTCTACCTCACTGGCTGCTCTTCTACAGTGAAGGGAGGAATAAGGAGCAAGACATTTTATCAGCTACATTCGCCACTGTGAACCTTCATGTGAGGATTATTATTTGTTTTTTATGTAATAAAACTACTAGTTTTTAATTTTATCCTATCTTTTTAGCAATTGATGTGATGAACCACAGACACCCCAGAGGTCTCCCAGTGAGTGCAACAATAGAGCAGTATACTGTTCCATGAAGTGTGAGTTTATATACATTAGGATCAATATTTACCTTACTTTTAAGCTGCTACAGTGTTGTCCCATGTGATCTTTTTTATGTAAATACTGATAATACAAGAATCTCTCCATTTTTATGTCCCCAGTTAAGTCTTATTTTGATTAATCTTGTTGTATAGTAAGCACACTTGGGTTTTTTCCCCCTTTTTGCTGTTTTATTGTTTATAGAGACATTAGAGCATTTGAGAGCTGCTTACATTTTTCACAGGTCGCTGTGTGTTTCTCTTTTGTTTACTCCATACAAACAACAGTACAGCACACGCACACACACACACAAAAGCGGCTGCTCAATCAGAATAAATGGTCATTGTGCTCCTTTATAAAAATTAATTATGTATTCATCCAAAATATAAAACCAAAGCAGCGGCAGAGGCTTCAGTAAAAAAACAAAAAACTTCCCATCACACACCTGACGCGTTTCATCACAAAATGGACTTAATTGTAGGTAAATCCATTAGAAAACACTCCCCTATATTTAAAGTCTAAGCAATTAAACACACCTGTGACGTAAAAGAAAAACTCTGATAAAAAAGAGAGCTAGGAGGGTAAAAAAAATCACATAAATAAAATATTTATCAAAACCTCAAAAACATTTCTGGAGAGTGCAAGGTTTGGTGCAATAAGTTTGTATTTAGCACTAAGAATATTGCATAGTTTTTACCCTTCAGAGTCAGAAAACACAGCCCCAGGGAAATATATTTAACCCCTTCGCGACCTTATGACGAGTTAACTCGTCATGCAGTCTAGCCGGTCTGAAACGGGTCCAGGACTTTGCCTCGCACCCGAAGCAAAGCTCCTGGACTTGATCGGTGGATTTCCGGGCATGCGATCGCGGTGATCACTCGATTACCACGATAACATGCAAATTAAATGGAAAAGTCAATGTGTTCACACATTGACTTTGCCTCTAATTCACTCTCTGTGCTTCACGTCCTTTTAGTGAAGCACAGAAAGTAAAAATAAATAAATAAAGAACATTGCCTGAGAAAAAAATAAATAAATAAACCCTTTCATTGCTGATCACAGTTTGTAACTTTGATCAGTTTCCTTCCACTTAATGGCCCTCATTTAGTTTATTTTTTTTACAATTATTTTTTTATTTTTGCAATTTATTAAGTTTTTTAATAATTAAATGTAATTGTAATATATTTATTTAATAAAATTTAACCCATGCATGCCTGTTGCGTGATTTTTATGGATCTAACATCGCACTCTTCAGAGTTTTTTTTTCTGTCTTTTTTGTTTAAAGGGGTTTGGGAACCAATATTTTTCTTTTTTATTAGTTAATTAGGGGGGGATAAGTGGGTTAGTGTTGCACTAATTGTGTAGCTTATTATTGGGAAAATAATGGGGGGAGACTTTTTTTTTCCACAAAATTTCCTCTTTTATATGTATTTTTTAATACTAAAATGTAAATAATTTTTATGTATAGGGTATCAAATGAAACCTTTAACTGTCCTATGAAAAACAACATATAACTTGTATGGGTGCATTAAATGAGAGAGGAAAATTATTTTTAAAAAAACGCATTTAAAAAATTGAAAAACGCTCTGGCCTAGGAAAATCCCTGGTCCTTAAAGGGTTAAAGGTTCTTGCACCTTTTACTGGTAAAAAGTGTGTTTTGAGTCACTGGGGTGGAGTATGCGGAGGAGCATATTTTCCATCCCACTTTCAGGGAGAGTGACTATACAAAGTCCAGGCCGGGATTTGTGTTAGACCTGGCTGCTAGAAGCAGGGTGATTAAGTTCACCTGTGTCTATTAGAGGGAGCTATTTGCCAGACAGTAAAAATTATGGTCTGGGCCTAGTGTGTTTAAAAATCTGGAAGGAGAGGTTGACAAGTGTTGTACAGAGTTTGTTCTGAAGAATGTTGTGATCTGTGACTCAATGCAACCTGAAATAAACAGCTGTGCATTTGGAAAATGTATCATCACTTCTGGAGATTGCTTTGTATTTCTGAGAAAGACTGTGCGGTATCAAAGATCCCAGATAAACCTATGCCAACAGGAACAGGTTTGTCACAATGTATAATATCAGTTATGTGAAAAAGGGATGTACAAGCATCAGTCAACCTATCACACCTCCAATGATGGAAACATTATTGTTATAAGATGAAATTTAAAAATTAACTTGTCTCATGGGACTGTAAATGTTTCCCTATCAGGGATTTAGTATTTTCTTCATTAATTAAAGCTCCTTCATGCGGCAGATAGAGGCGTGGCCTGTCCGGCCAACATACTGTTTGTTACAAGCAGTACATTTAATCAGATAAAAGACTCCCTTGGTGTTACAATTGGCATAAAACTACCTTTGCTGATAGGGAAACCTTTTCAGTCCCACAATACTGGAACAAGTTCATTTCAATGTCAGATTATAGAGATGGTTCATTTGTCATCCAGGGGTGGAGACTTCAATAGAAAATTGTGTCAGAGAGAAACATATTGTTTATTCACTCTATACTAGCTAGGTCTCAACTCAGAGTATGATGTGGGGTACTTCTGTTAAGATGGTAACTTTTTTTTTTTTGTCATCTATTAGAATAATGTTTCCAACACTGAAGGTGTGATAGGTTGAGTGATGAATGGACATCCTTTTTGCACATAATTGATATTATTCATGTATATATTAAAGGAATCACCTACTAAGTGTCGGTTAATCTGATCCTGAAATTTTGGGGAGGTTTTGATAAATATTTTATTTGGTTTTTTACACTGCTTGTTCTCTTTTTTTTTTTTTTTTTCTAAATCCTAGGTGGAGTTAATTGTATAGACTTTAAATATAGGGGAGTGTACCTACGATTAAGTCCATTTTGTGAAGAAACGCGTCAGGTGATAGCTGACACTTGGTGTGTGATGGGAAGTTTGTTTCTCTACCCAAGCCTCTTGCTGCTGCGTTGATTTTATATTTTGGATGAATAAAACAGATTTTTTGTTTTTATATAGGAGCACAGTGATCGAGACCCTTTATTCTGGGTGAGCCCTCACTTGTTTTTGGTGTACAGCCTTGTGATGTTTCCTTTAATGATCATTTCATTTAGGCTTCCCTTGCCTGCCAACAGTGCAGAACCAAACCCGCTGCCGACATGTACCATCTACTCTTCACGCTGTGCGCTGGCTGTCCATTAAACAGAGACTATGCCATACGTTTCCGGTCTTTAAAATCTAAAAAAACACGGGTCCACACTACCTTACATACCATCTTGTTTGCTTTGGTTCAGCTATGCTCCTGACGCAAAATCCGCGAACACAAAATTAATTCCCAGTCATTTTGCTTTCTTGCGCCAACACTCTCAGACCCATTAAATCAGATATGCCATATTCATAAAAACTGTTAAAAAAGGCTCAAAAGCGACTCTTTTACCAGACAGTCTGTCTGAACATCTGACTAATCGTGTAGCTTTCAGTTTGCATTATGGGTTTGTGCATTTGTAAATTGTGTTAATTCACTGGGAAAAAAAAGTGCTTGTAAAAAGTAACAAAGTCATTACTAATTTGTACTATTATATTATTCATGCTCAAAGATTCAGGAATGTTACCATGGGGTGTGGTAAAAAAAAAAATCACTATTCTAATTTTTATTATTATTATTACAGCTGTAAAAGATCACAGAATAGTAGAGCAGTGGTATAACTATCATAAATGGAAACAAAATCATAAAAAAAAATGGTGTTTTTATCAAAAATGAAGTATATGGTTTATATTTTCTAACTAATAAGTCATTTTTGTTTGTTAACTCGAGTATAAAGTCTTGTTCCAACAGACAATAATTAACTTTTTGACTGCCAGAGTGGTGAGCAATACGTGTTATTTTCCAGTATATTGCTCACATAATCACTCATTTTGGCATCTACAGGCTTATATTATCAATCTACTAATCGTTCCCAAGCTTTGTGACAAAATTAAATACGTAAACATTTCTGCTTCAAACCAATAAGCCTTGTAAAAGTGAATTTTTATCATGGGGGGTGTCTGCTTTTAACATTATTTCTTGTCCTACTCAATACATTAACGTGGGGAGATCATCTAGAGAGCTGAAGGTCAGAATAGAACACATTGGCAATATTAGAATTGTCCAAGCATTTCCTAGAACATCACAATAGAGATAATCACCTATCCTTTGTAGCAATCTGCAAGGTCTTACATTTTTTTATAGGGGAGCGGCCATACAAAATCACTAGGACAGAAAGAAATGTCATGGATTTTTTAACCAAAAGCGTTGGCACACCATCAACTAAATGAGGACTTGAGTAGCACCATTTTATGAGAAGCCATCTCTCTTTCCCTTGTTGCCTCTCTTTTCCCACTCTAACACCCTAATGTGAACTGGGTTTCCTGAATTATCACCTTCTAAGGATCTACATCATCTAACCACTTGTTGTAAGTTGCACTGACATTGCAATTTTTTTTTACAGACCACGCTATAAACCTAGGCGCTTGGGCTTCCATTGTAACCCTCGCCCCATACAACTAACCATGCCCTGCTCAAACAAACAAGCATCTGGGACTTTTAATAAGTTTTTAAATGTATGATCTTATTGTAATTTGGCTATCTGGGCTTCCTCTGGAGCTGGTCTACAAGATCTACTTGCTCTTATCTGAGCTCCCCCACGCTATTTATCTTGAGCAGGGTATTGCTCATGTAAATGTGAGTGTACCATGTATGCACTTTGCACTATTATACCATTGCACTGATATACTACACTATTATTGTTTTTTTTTGTTTTTTCCCTTTGCATAATATCTGAGCATTTCGTCTCATAGAAAAGGGTAATGCTCTTTTTTCTTTGTGTTGGTCACTAGCGCACATGTTCACTTTATTGTATTTGTTTTTAAAAAAGGCTGTTTGTGCCCCTCAGGCTCTTGCCTTGACACATTGGGCTATTCACTAAAAATTGAGTTGCAAGTGAGTTGAGGTGAGATGAGGTGTGTTGAGATGAACATTTGATCTCACCAATTTATTCACAATAAGGTGAGTTGCAGGTAAGTTGCTGTCAGATGAGGTGAGTTAGGATGAACATTTAATCTCACCAATTTAGTTTTACATTATGCAGGGACAAACCTGGTGAGTTTGCCTAGTGGTGGAAAACTAAACTGATGACATTAAATGTTCATCTCAACTCACCTCAACCCACCTGCAACTCACCTGTAAATGTATAGATATTAACGTATAGACCTTGAAGCACTTCCAATTTTTCAAAGGAAGTTGTACTCAGCTTAGTTACATGATCATTCTAATATAGTAGACAGTACTATTATCTATAGGCTTATCAAAGTAACAAACTTGTATATAACATACATACATCCATATCTCACTGGTCACATACATGTATTTATTTATAGACTTCACTAGACCTCTCAAGGTGTGCTGTGGTAAATATTAGCAGAAAACTTTTAAGTCCTGTAAGTTGCAAAGTGACTTATGTTTCCTGGTGTACATGGTCTGCAACAATGCTTAGGCGGTACGTGTCAAAGTAACATCCTCATGAATTGCAAAAAGCATCACACTACCTCCTCCAGCTTGCCACCACTCAGTGGTCATAATGTTATGGCTGATCGGTGATTGTACTAACACACATTTGTATATATATGCCCTAATCATTAATATGAGCTACTTTGATATATAAAATACATTTCTTTATAAAACACCTTACTTTATTTACACCTTACTATATGCAATGCACTCCCCCTTTGTATATTGAATATTTTCTTATATTGAATATTTTTTTATTTAAAAAAAAAATAAAAAAAAATGGGATATTTTTATTCCCATTATTTAATTATTGTCTACCTATATCATATGTATTTTCTTATTACTTAGAAAAGCCTAATATGTGCAATACTGATAGGTTTTTGTACCATATACCCAGGGGTGTATCTTGATTTTGTGCTGCCCTAGGCAGACAAAATCCGGGCACCCCCCTACCCAAGCTGCATACCCACGTTACACACCTAAGACATGCCCCATCACCTCCATTTCATGACCCCACATCACACATAACATTCAGACTCACATCAAGCTCATACTCCCATCACACATACACTCCTACTCCCATCACACTCAGTCACACACTCCTACTCCCATCACACTCAGTCACACACTCCTACTCCCATCACACTCAGTCACACACACTGACTCCCATCACACACACTGTCTCCCATCACACACACTCTGACTCCCATCACACTCAGTCACACACACGGTCTCCCATCACACACACTCTGACTCCCATCACACTCAGTCACACACACTGTCTCCCATCACACACACTCTGACTCCCATCACACTCAGTCACACACACTGTCTCCCATCACACACACTCTGACTCCCATCAGCACTTACCTTTCCCTGGTGGCAAGTGGCAGGCAGCATGGTCCCTCCATGCTGCCTGTTCGGCTCCCCGGTGATTGTGCTGACAGGTCACGTGACTGTCGGCACTTCCGTGTCACACTGCACGGGGAGCCGAACAGGCAGCACGGAGGTTTCTATGTGCTGCCTGTTCGGCTCCCAGTGCAGACTGGCAGGCAGAGCGATGGTGAGGGGGGATCTTCCGATCCCCTCTCACCTCCGTCTCTGCCTGCAAGCGCGGTCTTTTTTTTTAAAGGGCTGCCGCCCCCAAAATTTGCTGCCCTAGGCATCCGCCTAGGATGCCTCGCGGTAAATACAGCACTGCATATACCGACTTTCCTTTGGTCTTACTTTTCTTTTTTTCCTCTTCTATTGTCTTTCTTCTTAATGTAGTCTATTTATTGTGAGCTGGGACGCTCTGAGCAAGCCTATTAGCAAAATGGGTCAGGGTTTCTGTGCCACACTTAGGACTTCACCTTTTTGATGCACTTGTTTTTATATATTATATTTTAACATATTGTATATTTATTATTGTATTAAATTGCAAATTTGTCATATCTACCTGCCTTTTTGGATTGCATTTTAGCAGTAATATTCTCCTTTGAAGTGCTTTCACCATCACTATTTAATTTCAACATTTGAATACATTAACTTGCCTTAGAATAAAGTTATTTTTTTACCTAAGGTCATAAAAGTGTTAATTTCAGAACATGGCTCAGACAAGGAAAAATAGGTGCGATGCACAGTAACACTGTCTGCATGCCATGCAAGACAGACCCAATAAGGTTAGTCTAGACTAGGCTGGTGAGGCTGAGTAATCAATAGACCCAAACAGTGGTTGCTAGCCAGGTATTTTGTTTGTGGACAGCCTGCCCGCTAGAAGTCATCCCATAGACTAAGACATTTTTTTCCATGCTGATTTCATTTTTTTATTTCCAGTGCATTCCTATTTTGGACCAAACATACTTTGTATTTCAGAACTCCTAAAACAGAAAGTTTGTTAATACTTATAACCACCGACCAATATTTATCAAACTAAAGTGTACCTGTCGGAAACAATTTCTTTTTTTGTCCCTTCTAATTCCTCCTAGCTCGCGTTAGTTTTTATTTTCATTTACTTTCCTTGTTTGACTGTTGTTTTATTGCAAAATAAATCTTCTGACCTGTTTGTACTTCCTGTCTTTATTCATTGTTTGGTCACTTTTATGTGTAGAGGCTGTTTATCCTCCTGTTACTGCAGCACACCATCCTGAACTTAATATGAGCAGCTCCCTTTTGATATTTTCATCCGGTATGTCTAAATTTATTTTTTATAAATATTTATATTCTTTATTGTATCTAATGGTTGAAAACATTAATCAGAAAAAAATATGCAATTTAATCAATACAAAGGTATATAGACATAACATTCAATATATTATATTCAGCTAGGCATAAAAAATAATAATCATTAAATCATTAAGAGCAAAGTACTGCTCCGGGGAACTTTCATCCAACTTGTTTTTTTCTTTCTTTACTTAAAATTAGGTGACATAAATTTGACAACTTTGATAAAAAATAAAGTGGGTCCTTCATGTACCAGATTGAGTGCCGATCATAGGGTCACGGACGCCTGGGTGCAGGGATTTTTTTGGCACCCCAAATGAGGACATGGTTATGTTACCAACCCCTTTCCTTTGCAAATGTCCATTCCAGACATGCCCACTCAGACACACACGTGCAAACGTAACTCTCTTAAACACTCCCATCATACCACTCAGACACGTGCAAACCCATTTAAGGGGGTCATTAAATATGCCACATAAAGAGCCCATTAAAAGCATGCAACCAATCTGTCCCCCAGACTTGCCAATTCTGACTCCCAGACTTGCCAGTGCATTCCCAGACCTGCCAATCTGCCCCCATACTTGCCAATGCATTCCCAGACTTTCCAATTCTGCGTCTCAGACTTGACAATTCTGACCCCATACTTGTCAGTCTTCCCATCAGACTTACCAATCTGCCCCCCAGACCTGCCATTCTGCCCATCAGACTTGCCAAATCTGCCCCCAAACTTGCTAATTCTTCCCCCCAGACTTCACAATTCTGCTCCCGAGACTTGCCAATTCTCCCCGCCAGACCTGCCAATTCTGCTCCCCAGACCTGCCAAGTTCTGCCCCCCAGACCTGCCAAGTTCTGCCCCCCAGACCTGCCAAGTTCTGACCCTCAGACCTGCTAATCTGCCCATCAGACTTGCCAATTCTGACCCCAGATTTGTCAATTCTGACCCCCAGACCTGCCAATCAGGCTTGCCAATTATGACCCCCAGACTTGTCAATCTGCCCATCAGACTTTTACCAATTATGCCCCCCCCCCAAGACTTACCAATACTGCCCCCAGGCTTGTCAATTCTGTTCCCCAGAATTGCCAGTTGTGTCCCTCAGACTTGTCGATTATGCCCCCCAGACTTGCCAATCAGACTTGCCAATTCTGACCCCCAGGCCTGCCAATCTGCCCATCAGACTTGCCAAATCTGCCCCCAAACTTGCTAATTCTTCCCCCCAGACTTCACAATTCTGCTCCCGAGACTTGCCAATTCTCCCCGCCAGACCTGCCAATTCTGCTCCCAGACCTGCCAAGTTCTGCCCCCCAGACCTGCCAAGTTCTGCCCCCCAGACCTGCCAAGTTCTGACCCCCAGACCTGCCAAGTTCTGACCCTCAGACCTGCTAATCTGCCCATCAGACTTGCCAATTCTGACCCCAGATTTGTCAATTCTGACCCCCAGACCTGCCAATCAGGCTTGCCAATTATGACCCCCAGACTTGTCAATCTGCCCATCAGACTTTTACCAATTATGCCCCCCCCCCAAGACTTACCAATACTGCCCCCAGGCTTGTTAATTCTGTTCCCCAGAATTGCCAGTTGTGTCCCTCAGACTTGTCGATTGCCAATTCTGACCCCAAGGCCTGCCAATCTGCCCATCAGACTTGCCAATTTTGCTCCCCCCACACTTGCCAGTCTACCTTCCCCAGACTTGCCAATCTGCCTTCCCCAGACTTGCCATTCTGCCCAATCCACCTGCCAATTCTGCCCCCCAGACTTGACAATTCTACTCCCCAGATCTGCCAGTTCTGCCCCAGACATGACAATACTGCCCCACAGACATGACAATTCTTACTCCCAGAACTGCTAAGTTCTGCCAGCCAGATTTGCCAATTATGCCCCCCAGGAAACACCAACATGCCCCCCAGACTTACCGGCCCTGATACCCCTATGGGAGAGGTAGGAGCGTGTCAGGTTTCCGGGCTGCAGATGGGGGAGGGGCACAAAGCTCTCTCCCTGAGCAGACCACGTTTCCTCTTGGGCGCTGACGTGCATGTTTGTTCCGCTGCTTCTTCGTGCCCCATATTCCGCTGCTTAGTGGCAACTGGGGGAGGTGCACCCTGTGTAAATTGAAATCAAGGATCTCCCAGCTGGTGAATAGAATTTTATCACAAAGAAAATAATGTTAGCACTATCCTATAAGAACGCTAATAGAAAAACAGGAAAGGTGACCTGAATTGTCATATTTTTATTAAGGTAGATGAAATATTATGTTACAACACACATCAAAAGGCATCAACAGGAAAGATGTTTCAAAGGTAACCAATCCTAAATTGGTGTTGGGGTTTATAATTTACCTTCAATAAGTATTTCATGCTTGAAGTGTTTTCTTTGTGATCCCTATGTTCAAACACAGAAGATAGTTCAGTTAGCCTGGAGGTGAACAATTCAGGTTTTTAGGGCAAATCACTTTTAAACATTATACTTAGTGATATACACATATGCTTCAGAGGGCTAATTACTGGTTATTTAGATAAGTCTCCAAACCCTGACCTTTCATTGCCCCACCAAGGATTGAGCTGTTTCACACCTGTATTTGCCCATAAAATGGACTCAAAAACCAAGGTACAGGTAGTGCCTATAATTTAGGATTAGCTTGGTTCAATTACCTTATATTTTTAGATGCGTATAGGAATGAATGGGACTGTGACTGTAAAAGGACAGTGCTTACATTGTTTGTTCTTCTGTATTTCTTATTTATATACGTAATCTATGCAACACTCAAGCTGGTTGGCTAATCTAAACACTTTCTGTAACTATTCTTGATGCTGTACAGGGTTTTTGAACTGCTGTTACAGAGTGGACCTGCTGTCTTCTTGATTTTCACCATGTATACGTTTGAATTGAAAAGGCTGTGTTGTTAGGAATAAACTACACTATTATTACTTTCAAACCGATTCGATTTTATGTAAAGGACCACTCTAAATTGAAAAACTTACTTTTTTAATGCATATTTATATTCAATAACAACAACGTTGCACGTATTTATTACAATTTTAATTTCTAATTATGTTTAGGCTATTCACAAATATAAAGTTTGTGTACTGACTCATCTGCTGAACTGCCCAGCAACTAGCAAAGAGGGCTGTCCTGTGACCTATTAGAGGGGTGCTCTGTCGGAAGGACTTCCTTGTCCTCTGCCCTGTCAGAGGGGCTTCCTTGTCCTGTGCTCTGTCAGAGGGCTCCCTATTCTGTGTCCTACCAGGGGACCCCATGTTTCCTTGTTTTCTTTATTTATACTTAATCCTTGCTTTTTCTCTTTCCTTGTACTCCTTTATTTTTTTTACCTTATTCTCTTCTGATCCAATCCTGGTTTATCAATTATTTAGATGTCTGTTTACCTGTTGTATAGTTATTGGTTATTATATAGGCAGGGATAGCTCGATCGTCGCAACTCCTGAGGAGGCTGGGACAGTTACTTACACGGAGAAATTCTTTGAGTGTGTGCATTTCGTTATGACTTTTTATGGTCTCTGTTGGGGAATACCGATTTACACTTTGAGTTGAACACATTTGTGGATTCTGTAAGTGCAACTCTATATGCAGCATTTACCTGACTATACTGCTCTATATTCTACTCTATCTCACCATCTTTAGAGTTAAAGATGTATTTACCACAAAACTATAGTTTATTTTTTGAAGTTCATTTACTAATCATGTTTGTGAGCTTATCATATTAAACACCACTTGACACATTCCTTTTGTTAAGATTTGTTGCGCTATATTTTGTCTTTCTTTTTATGTTCCCTATGTGACATTATGTGCCCTCTATTTCCCTAAATACCATATACTGGATAGAGCAGCTTCTACCTCAGGGCTTTTGTATGTTGTTGCACCAACCTGGGGCCTCAAGCCCTCAAGGAAGTGCAGTTACTCTGCACCAGGCCTTGTGTCTCATATCTTTAATGTAACTCCTGTATACCATCTTGGGTGCTCAGGGTCTTAAGTCATCTGGATCTTGAAGTGGCAAAGGCTATCCCAGATAGAAGATAAGGCCAATACTAATGAAAAAAACTGGAAACTTTGGCAGACTAGATGGGCCAAATGGTTCTAATCTGCCAACACATTGTATGTTTCTATAAAGTGGAAATGCAAGGGTAGTGATGGTAAACATTTTTGGGCCAGAGTGCCCAATTCTATGCATGAACCCTCAAATCAGACCACTTCTTTAAAACAAACCGTATTATAAATCCCCTGTAAGCCACTCTATATAAATTCTATATAACTAAAGAAAATTTGCAACCAGGACTTTCACCAGCGCCCAGATTTCACCTCACAGGACTTACCCCAGGGGCCAACACCCAGATTTAAATTCACAGGACTTACCTTAGCACCCAATTTGCACTCAGGTCTTACCCCAGTACCCACTTTGCACTCACAGGGCTTACTCCAACACCCACTTTGCACTCACAGGATTTATCCTGGTACCAACTGTGCACTTAGGACTTGCTCCATCACCCTACCGATGCCATCTTATTCACACCCGCTGCTCAGGTTATTCAATAGCATGGTGCAACGGCATGTTAACCACCATCGACGTCGGCTTTCTGTGCCATAGGTTCGCTATCACTGCCCTAGGGAAACAGTATCTACTGGACATAGCATATATCTTTCAAAAGGCATCTACATAGAGAGTGATCCAGGTCCATGACAAAACCCTAATCTGTTAGAGTAAACAAGTGAGGCTTATCATTTGTATTGTGCCAATAGGATGAATAGTTCCCATTCTCCAAAAGGACCATTTTAATGATGATGGCCTAGGGTTTAACAAAAGAAACACAAACACTAGCATAAATATATCAGTATCATTTGATTTGAGAGGAGGAGCTGACACCCAACATTACATTCTTTTTAATTTAAAATGTATCAGTATAAACAAGGGCAAACAATGGCAAAGAAAATATATAGGTGTTTACATAACACCTTTAGACATTTGGGTACAAGTGTTAAGGGGGGTACTGCTTAAAGAGCTCACAGTACAACACATATAAACAAATATCTTATCAAACCATGGGTGTGCACTGTGTTACAATGACCAGAGTGTTGGTTGATATAAAGCCAGACTCGAAAGAAACTGTACTAATAGCTGATACTATCCTATCTGTAAATTATTGCAAGAAGACAAATCAGGCTGGGAAGGAAGCTGGTAATTTCCATTTGATTCAGTGAAACTAACTCCTCAATACCCCCTCTCTTCTTTTTTTTTTTTTTGCACTCCTCTGGTTAATAAAAAATAGCTCAATTTAATGATCTGAGAACTGTATCTCTGGTATTTGAACCACAAACGAAACAGACATTTTTACACCAATTTTCTTACCACTGATAAGTGATAACTTAAATCTCATAGTCGACCCATTTTTGAGGCTTCTGTTCCATTAAATTGAGGCTGTCCTGACATGACTGCTAAAGCAGCATTGCATTTAAACTACATAGTCTAAACACCAAGAAGTGCGGTACCTGCACATTGCCTAACCCCACCCTTTTATGTCTGCATCTGTATCTTGGAATCCAGTCCCAGGATGTTGGCAGATATAACATCCTCAAATAGAGCCAAGTATAAGCTTGCTGTAGCAATAAGAAAACAAAAAACAAATCTTCTTAACATGACGCTTCTCTATAGTACATATTTAGTGGTGCAGAAAAACTCTTCATTAGGTCTTGGAATGTTAAATGTTGTTTATTTATTGCGTATTAGTGGAATTTGGAATGTGTATGATTTCTGTGTTCTGCTTAACACGTTTACTGCCTGTTTTAGGTGTGTCCATGTTGCCTACATCTTAATTAGTTGATACCCTGTAAAAGCACATAAATAACTTCTGTTTACTTTTAACTATTATCATTGTTGTTGCTGGGAACAGGCATACAAAGGCTAAACATGCAATCCCTACATGAACAGTCTTCACCAGTTCAGATCATCACAGAATGGAAAGTTTTTAGTGTCATCAGTCCATCTTGACAATGTCTTAGTCAACGTTCCTGCATGCCAGGATCATTGCAACACCATGTGTTCTAAAGAGCTCCATTTTATTTCAGCCCAATTTAAAAATGCCTCATGTTGAACTATGACTTGTGCGGCCTCTGTCTCTCTCTTGCCTACCTCCAGACAGATGCTGAGATTAAGGTTGTCTTTTGTGCATAAACACAGAGTCTTTCAGTCCACACCTGGTTTTACTGCGTGCTAAAGAACAAGACATATCTTATTCGTAAGTGTGGAGTTTATTGCCCTAATTCCTTTTTCCTCTTGTGCCAAGAATGCATTGGCAATGAGGCCGTACAGAGTGCTCATACTGTAATGACGCTGTTTCCTTGTAAGGAGCATGTGCTTATATACATCAAAAACTCAATCACGGACTTGTAATAAAGTGAATGAACACTGATTTTTAAAGACGTTGTTTGTTAATTCAATAAAACCTGGAACACTGTTAGTAAGTGTGGGTGCTAGACATGTGCATTCGTTTTTGGACGAATGCATTTTCGTCCGAAAATCGAATTTTCGTCCATTCGTCCGAAAAACGAATAACGAAAATGCTAAACTAACAAAAGATGAATGAACGAATGGTTAATGAACGAAAATCATTCGTCCATTCATGCTATTGGCATTCTATAAACCGAAATAGAGTCGGTTTATAGAATACCAATAGCATTACATATACATTCCATAAACCGACACAATGAACGACTTTCGGTTTATGGAATGCATGTAATACTATTGGCTTTCTATAAACCGAACTAGAGTCCCCATTCATAAGAATTTCTTATGAATGGGGCTCTCGTTCGGTAAATAGAAAGGCAATAGTATTACACGTATTCTATAAGCCGAAAGTCTATAAACTGAAGGTCGTTCGGTTTATAGACTTTCGGTTTATAGAATACATGTAATTCTATGTATTCTATAAACCGAAAGTCTATAAACCGAACGACCTTCGGTTTATAGACTTTCGACTTATAGAATACGTGTAGTACTATTGCCTTTCTATAAACCGAACGAGAGCCCCATTCATAAGAAATTCTTATGAATGGAGTCCCCATTCATAAGAATTTCTTATGAATGGGGCTCTCGTTCGGTTTATAGAAAACCAATAGTATCACACGTATTCTATGAGACGAACGAATAAAACGAAATGAAAATAATGAACGAATTTCGTCTGAAACGAATGCAGTAATGAACGAAATTCGTTTTAGACGAAATAAATAACATTTTCGTCCAAATGGACGAAAACGAAACGAAAATTTGAGTTTTGCACATGTCTAGTGGGTGCACTGAAATAACTTGATGACCACCCTCACTATAAAAGGTATACGTCCGTTAACATGGCTTAAAATCCAACTATACTTAATCTCAATATTGGCCGTTTATGAAAGTTTATTTCATATATTTCAGAAATCCATTTACCGGTATATGCAATAATTTCCAAAAGCAGATTATTAATATAAACAGGGAAATGTTTTATTTTCAACTCTTTCATTCCCAGATTACAACCGGGCTACTCGCAACCCTAGCGCAATGGCCTAGGGCTGCAACACTTTTCACTTCTAAATACCCTATTCCCCACGCAGCCAACTGTGGCCCTGCTGCTGCTGCAGAATTACATTGTTTCTAGAATGGAAGGGAAAAGTTTCTCTGTGATCAAAGATACTGCTCCGACATCCCAAAAAAAGTCTGTGTTTGCATTCCAAATGTAAAGTTGTCATTTGCGTACTTTATTGAGTAGACCCTTAGAAGTTTAGCAATAGATTTCCTGGAATTTCTGGGATTTTCCAGAATGTGACAACTTGTAAATGATATGAGACAAAAAAGAAATTGCAATTCCTGCAATTATTGTAACTTTTCCATTTGTGAATTAAACCACTTATTTAACTCAAGACCTTGACTATGGTGAAAAGTTTGTCTTCCATCATCCTAATCTATGACTCAACAGTTTTGCCCCAGAGCTGCTAAGTGTCGGACAACTTGCTAGATTGTCCCATGATTGCAAATTGAGACATTTACAAGATACAATTCAATGCCAGCCACTTAGCTAAACTTGACATTTGTTCTTGGAAGTAAGAATTCTGCTGAACTTAATATCCTATGGTGAAAGTGCTTTAAAATTGAGTTCTTATTAAATTCATCTCCTTAACTTAGCACAATTTGCTTGTTTTTCTTTTCACAAAATAGCTACAAATACTATTTACCACAGTAAATTAACAAGGGAGAGAGACAAACACAACAGCATAAATAGGCTCACAATGGATATGTAGATGATTAAGAGGACAGACATACAAATAAAAAAAGATTAACTGTGCTCTGGAGATGAACACACAAAAACAGATATGCAAACATTAAAGCACACCACAGGATACTTTTTAAGATACTTCAATCAGATTCCATTAAAATGGAAAAATCCAAATGTTCTTATTTGACTTGTTTGTTCATCAATTAGTACGAGTAACAAGTGTGTGAATTTGACAGCTGACTGCTTTTATGAGAAAGCTGAGTCAATTGACGGAGATTCTGGTAATTTGGAAAGCATTTGTTTCTTTAACAGGATATTTTAGTTGAGGCTGCCATAATGACTAGCATATGTTGTGTGACCTCTGGACCCTCCAGAGACTACATGTCAGAACATGCATACTTCTAGGACATTTCAGGTGTAGTTAAGGTAGACTGTAAGTCAGGTCCACATCTCACCGGCTGGTGGTCAGGTAGTGAAATGTTCGTAATGAGACATTTTAAGAAAACTGGCACCTTGGCTTATAAGAACAGGCAGTACCCGGAATATCATTTCATTGGAAGTAGTAAAGTCTAAGAATTTCCAAATGTTTTGGCATAAGACCAAATCTGAGAAACTAATATGCTTTATTTGTTGTCCAACTAGAGGGACCGGTTGGCTCTTATCTACCCTTTCAATCTATGTTCTTTTTTTTCTTCTTTTTGCAGCTATGGAGACATGTCCAGACAATAGCTGGTCTCTCATCTCTAAATGCAAGTTAGTTATTAGCAAGCTAGATTTAAAGAAAGACATAAGGAAAAAAACAACTAAAAGATTTTGGTATCTGTTATAAAATGTTTATAATGTTTATCCATAGCATTGTAGATATATTGTGCCCTACTAGGTCCCATCAGTCATTTACTCTGAGGCTTCAGTAATCCAAACATCTTCGAGTCATTTTGTGCAAAATGACTAAAGGAGATAACCCTGCTTCTTAGTAAACTTTATACTAGGAAGTTTCAACTTATTTATCATGTTTAGTTTAAAAAATCTAAAGTAAGCAGTAAGCGCTTTGCTTTCTGGAATCTATGCTAGTCAGATTGCCTGTTGGCTGGCAGACACATCCCTAATTGGTGTGTCTGTCAGTCAAACAGGGAGTTCTCATCTGTCAGACTAACAGAAAGTTTCATAGTGCTTGATTTCTTCATACATCATATCTATGATATAAGTAAACATGATCAAAAGATAATTTGAGAAGTGGATAAGTCAGCAAAACATTTTTCAAAATATGTCATTACTATATTTAACACGATTAAATAAAGCAAAATAAGTAGGTATTTTCACTCAAAAGAAGAGTACTCAATACGATGGGACAATTTAAACTTATGGAAAACTAACGGAAAAGTAAGAAAATATTGGTTTACAATAATAGTTGTAGATACCTGGTCCACCATCTGTGTCTGGTAGACTATATGCTGCCTTCAGCTGGTTAGCAAATTATATGCTAACTGGCTAGTGCACAATACAATGATTGTAGCACAATACATGCTGATAGCAGCTATGTTTTACCATATTGGGTGGCTTATGACTAACCGCTATTAGCACACAACACGTGTGAACTGTTATGGGATTTTTCTTGGTCCCATACCTTGGTGCCGATATCTGTTATGGATTTTTTTGTATTATAAGAAAATATGTGAGCTTATCAAAATGCCAAGAAGTGAGCTTGCATATTTTCAAATTTGGCTAACTATATACTGTCAAGAGATATACTCTTGTCTGAGCCTGCCTAGCTATATTCACAAAGCAACTACAGTGTACAATCATCTGGATAAATATAAATTGATCCTTTAATGCATTTGCCCACCGTGGCTGGTGATTTTGTTTTTTTGAGTCTGTCCCTGTATTCTCTTATCAATTTGAGATGCATCTGTACAGACTTGTACAGGCTCAAGACTTTTTTTTTCCAGGTATTCACTGTGTACTCACATGGTCAAAAACACTATAACAATGACATTATTGTCAAAGCAAGACAGCTGATTTAATAGAGATTGAAGCAGATGATTGAGTAATTTTAACATGGGGTATTTTAGTTTGGGTCATAAAATACATTTTCAAAAGCTGGAAGATATTCACTTTGTGAGTCATAAAAGACTAAAAATTCAAAGATGTTGGGGAAAAGAAATGTGACTTTAAGAACAGCTGAGGGTGAAAGGGAAAGGACAAATCTGTTTAAATGTTCAAAGTGATGTGGGGGGCAAATAATAAAACTTAACACGTAATCAGTCTGTGCTAGGAAACATTGTTTCCCCCAAACATCTGCCAGGATATTAGTCAACCCGTCTCTCACCTTTCTGCTAACACCATTAGGGATCTTCCTTCGGTATATCACTGCAAAGGTCTAGTCCTTTTTTTCTGCATTACATTAGTTTGTTTTTGTGTTGAAAAAAAAAAATCAGACACCCTACAATGAGGCTTTTATGACGGTCCCATGAGAAGCATTGACTCACTGCAGCAGGACATGGGGGTGTTGAATTTTAGGGAGAGGCTTCTGAATACCGTCTGCTCTGTACAAAATTCTGCAAACAGGATTTAATATTATATTCTGCATGGTCATTAACATAACTCTGACTGGAACACCAAATAGAACTTCTTCGCACAATTTAAACTTACTGGAATCTGTGGCAAATGCAAAAAAAAGAGAGTTCGCTTGTTAGATATAGATTTACAGCAATTGATGAGAGGATTCTTCTTAGATTGATACATTATATGTATTTTTACAAGCTTTGAGATGAACGGTAACACAGGAAGGGTGTAACACTGAATTAAATAGATTGATTTATTCAGTGATTAAAGGCACTCTATATAAATAAAATAAAAAAAATAAAAAATTATTTTTACATAGTGTCTCCTGTACATGACATCACTTGTGGCTGGATTTGCAAATGAACTACTTTCAATGAGAAATGTTGCATTTGCATATCAACTCACATAATGATGTCAAACAGGACATCACGAACACAGTCCAGGTGACATGGGACCCTGATTCGCTGTATTCAGGAGTCTTGTTGCAGATTATGGAGACATAGGGCCTGGGGCAGGGTAATCACACACCCCTGAAGGCTTGAGTCCCCCTGGTTTGTACAGCCAAATTCCAGGGCCCTAAGATAGCAGCTTCTGTATACAGTAAAGGCAAGACTAAAACTGGTGATACCCTGCAGACACCCTGGAGCAGGCAACTCTGAAAGGATAAGCATTATTCTGCAGGCTAGACAGGCCAATCAGATCAATAGCAGAAAAGTCACTGAAACAGGACAGAACAGAATACAGAGTACAAGGACTAAGGAAGGACTTTGACAGAACTTAGACAGAGGACAGAAGCAAGAAACAAAATCAGAGTACTGGAGAAAAAGAAGAACTGAAAACAAACATAAGCAGGGAAATCCAGAAACTAAACTAAGAGTAAGAAATACAGGGTACAGGACTAAAGACATAGATACAGGGCAGAGACAGACAGAGAACACACATAGAGCATAGTAACAGAACTTAAAGGAGACATGTAAACAAAATGGCAGGTACAAACATAATAGGCGTTAAGTACTAATTCATGATTGTAAAAACCCGTTATAATGTGATAGAGCTGTGAATTGTTTTAAATTCACTATGATGTAACATATATTGCAGCTGATATTTACATATATAGTTTATATTTTGCATAATCTGGATAATACATGCTACATACAAATATATATATATATATATATATATATATATATATATATATATATATATATATATATATATATATATGATATTCGGCATTGTCATAATTCCTATAAATATAGCTTTTCGGTAATCTCAATATTTGATTTGCAAAAGGAGCCATTTTGCTCAACCAGTTGTAGACCAATAAACTACAGTGCCAGAAACATGCATTTACACAGAATTTTACCTAATCACATACTGCAAATTGTGTGTTTCATATTGTGGTTCCTTTGCGGTCCTTATAAAATCATTGCAACCAACCATTAAAGGGACTCCTAACTAAACTGATGTCCACTCATTCAATTGAGTTGCAGGACTCTCTACCTCTTTCGGCCTGCTCCTGAATCACGCTGGGGCTTGACATAGGAATAACAAATATTGATCACCAAATAAATAAAACACAAGAGACTTGCTGGGTTAGAAAAGGTCACATATTTATTAAAAGGAAACCTGCAACAGGAATATAAATATATAATAATTAATTAACAAACTAGCATACTCATAATACTTATGTGACAAAAACCCATCATATCAAATCTACTTGTAAGGTATTAAAAAAGATTAATACTACTCAGGGACCAGCCCATGGGTAGTCCTGCACATATCCACTCCGCTACTGCCACCCAAGTTGGCCATACCTTTGACATATGTCACACTGGCGTCAGACCTCAGGGACCCCTTATCAAAGCAACGCAAAATAATATATTAGCCATGGGAGGGAGGGTAGATACTTGTGTCTTTCCAAAATGTTCTAAAAGTAAGTGAAATCACTGGGGGAGAGTCTATATATAACCTAGTCGAACGTCCAAGTGTCTGTGAATTAGAATATAATGACCAATCAAGAATAAGTGTCAAACCTGGTGATGAATTGCTGACTTTGTCATGTTGGTCTTAATTGCATATTACACTTCAGGACAGTGTTAATTAGAAAAGAGCATGGTGGACCTATATTACCAAACCACAAACCAAATGTGACAACTTGCTGCATTCGAGAGGAGTAGGTCTCTATACTGATGATAACACTGCAGCACTGCCTGTCTGGCTAACTATATATTTAGAGGAGCTATAGTGTAGCACTATCTATCTCCAGCAAACAATAATTTCTTATTCGTATAGCCCCCCCCATCCCCTTTCTATGTGCCTATGTGCCTGCTTTTTTTTCAATGGTATATGGACTTTGCAATAACATTTTTAAACAAAATATTTTTTGAAATGAAATATCTATCTATCATGCCATTGTCACAAACATGGACTCACAAGGATTCAGTGCTGCAATGAGTATGTAAGAAAGGATGATATATTTATGTGTTATTTATACACAGTGCTACTTGCACTGTCACTTTAAATGATTCACCTGATACCTGGATAATTTGTCCAGCCCACTGTATATTCTGCTTTGTATAAAGTCTGCACTGATTGGCCTTGTGTGTTATAGCTTGAAAAAATGTTACCAGATTAATGCATCTTTATTTTGTGCTTTGGTGGTTTGGTGGAGCCTTTGCTCTGACACTGACAAGACTAGAGTGTCCACTATCAAATAGATGTCGGTGCTGTACCCTGTTGTCATAGAGAATGTATTGGGAGTATGTGCATTTAATAATATCATGAACCTCATACATCCAAGAAAATAAGTCTCTGATTGGCTCACAGAAATCAGTGCGATATAAAGATTCCTTCTAGGTTGTGTTATCCATCTGGCTATGCATTGTGGGATTTTCTATGCTGATGTCGTCTGTGTGCAAATCTTTTATTTGAGCTGAAGATGAAAATGATTAGGCAGGATTACATTGGATTTGTGGTGGCATTAAAAATATTTTTCATTTTGACTGTGGCAGTGTGTGGGTGACCACTGAAAAGACCTGAAAGTTTGCAGCACTGAGATATTATCTAGATTTACTAATCCATCCACCATCTGAGAGATCATCACCTCGACATTATTTCAACCTGATTTTGCAATATTATATAAAATCCATCACATTTCCTTGCAGAAGCAATGGCCAGATAGGCAGCTAGGTATACACAAAGGTATTTGTGCTCTTTCTCTATGAAACACACATTTCTGTAGTTACATATCTCAGATACTGTACAAAATTGTCCAGTGACATGAGTTTGGCTGGTTTCCAATCAGCAGGATCCAGTTCCAGTCGCTGACTCACAGAGGTTTGTGTTACACCAAGTCTGAGATTTTCCAGATATTTACAGCATCTGGTGGGTTCTTGTAAGCTAGGTACACCCACACACACAATGCCGTGAAATCCATAAGTAATACAGAGGTTGCTCAGACCATGATGTTTATCCATTAGGCTGCTTCTGAGTGATGAACTCGTTGCAAGGCAACTCTTAGCAGACAGGAACAAAAGACAAGAGGAGAAACAGTAAACATTTAACATTTATTTGTACAGCGCCACCAATTCTCGAAGCGCTTGGTACAGAGAAAAGAAAGGAACTACATACTAATTTAGACAAACTAGTACAGGTTATAAAGGACAGTCTATGCACAAGGAATGACAACAGATCATAAAAAGCATGTCTTATAATACTGGTATTAGTAGATGATTATGTGGTCAAAAGTACTGGTGTCTAGCCACATGATACACTGATATTGGTGTTTCCCTAGTTGTAGCTAACAGGACGCCTACCAACCCCTGTTCAACTACAAGCTATATGACCCTCGGCTAGTCTGTGCCAAGCTAATGGATAGCTGAGACTCATGGGAGATATAGTTGAACGAGGTTTGAGGGCCTCAGTGTTCTGCTGTGTGTGTATATTTGTTCTTTCTATATTGTGCATAGTGGTGTATGCTAACTGACTGCCCACTGCACATAAAAATAATTTTTTTTGATGTATATTTCCCAGACACTTCCCATTGAAATTCCTAAGGAATTTTTCTAAAAGTTTAGAGAAATGACAAGGAGATTCATATGGGAAGGAAAGTCCCCAAGATTATGACGGTTTAATAAGGGAAAAACCAAAGGGGGGGGGGGGGGGGACACTGGAGTATTGGATCAGGAAATGTATTATAAATCAGTACAGATGACAGGAATATTGAACTGGACCCAGCACGAGATGGGTAAACAATGGACAGTGTAACGAGAAGGCTCAGTAGCCAGATGTTAATTCTCTTTTTTGGGTTCCAATATCTCCTCAGCCCTCAATCTTTCGCAATCGATTGTCAGCTCCCTGGTCAATACACTTAGTAATAAGTCATTCATAGAAATGCCCAGAAGTAGACATGGCTACCAAGATTCTTACAGCAAGAACAATTTATTGCAGACAAGACAGTACATTTATACATTAAAACATCTTGATAACAGATGATTGAACAATACACTCATAACAGGATTAACGTCAATACAATGGGTAATACAATCAAACCTGGCACCAGGGTTAGGGGGGAACCAATGGGAATATACTGGGGAAAGTAGCGACCAATGAGGCAAGAGGTCCCTTTAATCCCTTTAACATTAGGGACCTTTAAACTCCTGTCCAATGGAATGGGCGCCCACTATTTTCCCCATGAAAAAGAGCGACCAATAGGATCCGTGCCGATTCAGAGCCCTGAATAAACCAAGGGCAGGCAAAAGTCCCAGGCGACTGGGCTTGAACTTTATTTTGGCTGGCTGCCTAGGGTGCTTCACCTCCAGGGAACCACACTAGTCCTGAAAGGGGCTGAATCACTGTTCCATAATTCTATTTCCCCTCGCCTTTCAGATACATTTCAGTCTCTTATTTCGGGACTCGGACCAATAGGAGGGAGAGTACTCGGCCCTTTAACTCACCAGCCAATCCCCATTCGAGTGACATTGGGCCAGGTCGTCGGGCTCCGTAGTCTCTAGGTCTAGGTTGTGGTAATGGGGTCACTACTTGGGTCGAGCACCAGGGGGCGGGGAACACACAAGTGATTTGCCCTTTTGGGGAGGTATTAAAGTTGGGAAAACACAGGGATTACAATTAGAACTAACACAGCATTTCCCGGCCGGCTCCCCAAGTCACAGAGGTTTGTGACAGATAGTAATAGAACAGACTGAATCAATGTCCCTGACTGTCTTGGTAGCCTCATGGTTAAATGGTAAACAACATCAGGATATAATTAACAAATACCTTAAGGGTAATGAGAGAGTTGAGCCAAAATCATATAATAATAAAAAAAAGAACTAATTAATGACACCATTGATTCATAATATGGTTTTCTTACCAGAGATGAATAGAGGAATTATCGAAGGTTATTTTCAAATGCAATTGTGGTACTGTGTTTCTAGATTGGTTACCTTTTACCTATTTCTACAAATATCAGCATTTATAGCCAAGCTGGAAATCTTAACTTTCTAATCTAATGCGTAATCTACCTTGCTTCTTTATTAGTTTCATGGTATCATGAAATATGCTTGTACTCAGGCCCGGAACAACATATAGGCAAACTAGTCCTAGGGCACATTTTCACAAGGGGCGTCACGTGCTCTCTTATCTTTGTGCCACAATAGGCAATGTGGGAGGGAGGCGGACCGCATCGGTTGCGAGGTAAAGTTCCTTCCCTCCTTCTGTAGCAGCGCAGTTTTTACCGGGGAGCCACTGGCAGCATAAGCTCTGTGTGTGTTAAAGGCACACGGAGCTTAGACAGTGCTGCTCGCCTCCTCATGTAGACATGGGAGGGAGGGGGTGATAAAGACCACAGATGAGGGAGGGGAGCAGTGGTGGGATTCAGCCAGTTTGCACCGGTTCGTGCAAACCTGTTACTAAAATTTAACAAGTTCGCCGAGCCGGTGCAAGCCGCAGGTAAGAAAAAAAAAAATTCTGTAAAAAAAATGTGGGCAAACGGGGCAGCTGCCCAGGACCAGAGGCGGCTCTCTAATTAGGTGAGTTAGGCAGCCGGCTTAGGACTCGCGGCTGCCTAACTCACCTTATAGCCTTTCACTAACCTTGGTTGTTTCCTCCGTGCATCTTCCCTCTGCACGGAGGGAGGAAACTCCGGTCGCGTTTCTTTTTTTTTTTTACTTTATTGAAGCTGCGCGGCTTCAATAAAGTTAAAAAAAGAAAGAAACGCGACTGGAGTTTACTTCCTCCTTGCAGGAGGGAAGATGCACGGAGGAATCGATCTGAGAGCAAGCAACAAGGAGGTAAGTACTGTGGAATGGGGGAGGAGGGTCAGGGTGGCATTAAACGAGCAAATCCTGGCATATTGAGGGGCAAAATCCTGGCATATTGGGTGGCAAAATTCTGTCATATGGAATGGCGAAATCACGGAACTGGTGACAAGGATTAAAGACCACAGACAAGGGAGAGGAGGGGGAAAGACCACAGACGAGGGAGGGGGAAAGAACGTAGACATGGGAGCAGGGTAAAGACCACAGACATGGCAGAGAGGGGAGAGGGAAAGACCACAGACATGGGAGGGAGGGGAGGGGGAAAGTCCACAGACATGGGAGGGAGGGGAGGGGGAAAGTCCACAGACATGGGAGGGGGGGACAGACCACAGACATGGGATGGGGGACAACAGTTATGGGTGTAGAGTGGAGAGAGACATAAAATGGGGAGATAGGAGAGAGAGAGAGAGAGACAGGCATGGGAAGGGAGAGGAGAGGGACAGACACAAGGAGGGAGGGGAGAAGGGGACACATTAAAAAAATTTACTTTTTCTTAAACTAGAAAAAAAACTACAGGCTTGTGTGTATGTGACTGCCTCTGTATGTGTGTGACTGTCTCTGTGTGTATGTGAAAGAATATTTTCTTAACTGTGTGCACACAAATGCATGATTGTGTTTGATGTGCTTTTGTCCGTCGGTTATTAGTAGACGGGGTAAGGGGAGGAGAAAGATGCGGAGTCAAGGGGCGGCAAAATGAGTGTTTGCCTATTGTGACAAAAATCCTTGCACCAGCCCTGCTTTTACTGTAACTATTTACTTTAATAGTAATAGTATTAATTGTATTATTTACATCTGTCAAACCAGTTTAATGATGATAACAAACAAAACTAACAACGCTTACCAAAATATATAGGCACTGTGAATTAATGTTCCACTTAACAACATGCATTAGTCACAACCAAACATACTGTCTGAATCGTATAAATGTCACAAACTGCTAGAATATGCAGTATAATCTGTTGATCCAGGGGAATTACTGTGAGATTTGTTTGCTTTGCAGCCCATTGTGCCAGATAAAGGACACGCTTTTGACAGTCTTTCCTTAGGATATTTTATTTATATTCAGGTTCATTAAGAGGCCTTTGGTTGAAAAAAGGGATACTTTAGTTGACTCCTTTTATTGTGTTATTTTTTGTTGTTGTTAACTTTGTTCGAAACCAAATCCTGCTTGTGGCTGTCTTTAGGTATGGGGCATTTGAAAAGAAGCACTAACACCTAAAGTTGAAAAGGGTTTAGATATATTATCTTTCCATCCTGTCAGTATCTGTAGAAGGCATTTGTTTTCAGCATGCAACTTAACACTTTACTTATGTTCTGAATGTTTTAGGGTTGCCACCTTGTCCATTTATTACTGGCCACAATTCTTACATGCTGCCTTGTCTTTTGTAGAAATTATATGTGAACCGAAGGAAATTTATTAACCAGTCTAATAATGAATCCCACAGAACCCTGTTGATAAATTCACTGATTTTGAATAGATCACGTATGATCTCTATACACTACAAGGCAGCAGTGGCGTAACTACTGTTGTCACAGGGGTTGCAGCAGCGACCGGGGCCTGTCACTCCAGGGGCCCGGCCGTCCTGCAACCAGGTGCCCGCCGGCATTGTGGTGGTGGCACATCAGATTTCCTGATGCCCGGTCAGCGATGCGGCAGTTTAAGAGCGCAACAAGAGCCCCAGTATGACATCAGCGCTGGGAGGAAGTCGTCACTTCCTCTTCCTCCCAGCTAACAGAGCGCCGTGGGAAGAGACCGCCAGGGAGGGAGTCAGAGTGGGAGCTCTGACTACCATCATTGTGAGGCAGTCACTGGACACCAGGGAAGTCACCTTCCTGCACCTAAAAGGTAGGAAACAGGAGGGTGACTAAAAATGTTTTTAAAGTTTGTGTGTAAAAGAATGTATGTCTGCATGTGTATCTCTTTGTATGTGTATCTGAATGTTTCTCATTAAGTGTGTCTGTGTATTTGCTTGCGTGTTTATGTGTTTCTGTGCATGTGTGTCTGTATGTGCATCTGTTTGTCTGTATGTGTCTCTGTTTGTTGGCATGTGTGTTTGTATGTGTATCTGTTTGTTTGCATGTGTGTCTGTATGTGTATCTGTTTGTTTGCATGTGTGTCTGCATGTATGTGTATCCACATGTGTATCAGTGTGTGTCTGTGTATCTGCATGTTTGCCAGTGTTTGTATCTGTAGAAGTGTCATTCTGTGTTTCTGAATATGTGTCATTCTGTGTGTCTGTGTATTAGCATGTGTGTCCGTGTATGTATCTGTATATATGTATGTATCTGTGTTATACAAAAGGATGGGCGGGGGAAGATGCATGGAGGGCCCCCAGTGCACTTTTCGCACCGGGGCCCTGTGTTTTCCAGTTACGCCTCTGCAAGGCAGCATGCAAAAGTTATATGTGGCCAGTAAAAAAAATGGCAGAGATGGCAACTTTACAATTTCTTCTGTATATTTACACTGAAAATAATTTCACCCGGGCTTTGAAGTTCAGTAACTTCAAATAAGAAGGATGTGGAGAGATTTAGCAATGGCAATAACTATTTGACACTTTACATTTCTTTTTGTTTATTTTACATGATACAGTGCTTATCTAAAAAAAATATTCAGACACTGTAGATGGAAACGGTCATCTAAAGCACTATATCCGTCACCTATATAATGGTCTACTCAATACAGAAAGAATTGCATAGAATCGGGATGGGAATTACACAATTAAGGCCAAAGTATCTTAATTGGAAAAATTCTCCTATTCAGTGTTAGAGGAATTTCAAGAACAATATGGTTTAAATCTGTCCATGGTGTCATGAAATGCAAATTACTCTTTTACCACTGAAAAGTAGTTCATTGTTAGCCACAGGTCATAAACAAGAGACAACACAGACAGATCTGCAACATATTTTCAATTAATGTATGCAAATCTAACAATGCATAGAATATTTTAGATATGTTTTTAATCTCTGCATCCACAGTATAAACAGTGTTTAAGGACCAGAATCACTATAAATCGCGAGGCAGCCAGAAGTAGTCATGTGACTGGGGCTGCGTGGATTTAAACATATAATTGCTGAGAGATATTTTAAAATGCATTTTAATCCAAGTCAGTAGAGGTCACATGGTAATAATTCATGATTTCTTACCAATTTGTGGGAAAAGCACATTTAGCAAATCCTGCCAGAGAGTTCATAGTATCTACATGTCCTTTTCCTTTTTTAGTCGTTATTGACATATGGTAAGGATAATGCTGTGACTCATGGCATGGGTTTTGTGGGGACAATTTTCTTTCAATTCATTCCTAAACTGGAAGGTCTTTGTATACAAACCTCAACAATGATTTATTTTGAACAATCCAAAGGGTAAGATTTCTGGTTCATTTATTTATGTTACACTACATTAACATTTATTTATATAGTGCCACAAATGTACGCAGCGCTACAAAAGCACAAAAGGGAAAAAGTAACAAAAGTAGACATATTCAGACTAAGACATGAGGTAAAGGGCCTGGCTTACAAGGTTACAATCTAGTGGTAATGGGGAACATGCGGTGGTGGATGCTCCATATGTGCTAGGTGTGCACATATGAAAAATATGATTTAAATGTGTATTTATTGCCTTCCGATTATGACATCATCTTGTCACTTGATATGCACATTGCATATTTCCCACATAAATTTCTGTATTCTAACACACTGCAGAGATCTTTTTTATTTTTATTCTTTGCATTTGCAGTATTACGAATGTTAGGTAATGGAGACCGTTTAATGAGCAGATTTGTGATTTAGGGGGTACTGTGGCAGTATTTCTCTCTCATTGTTGGATAGGGGTCATTTTTAATCCAAAGTCAAGTTAAGTGAATTTGAAGATGATTTGTCTGTTATTCCAGAACTTGGAATATCACCATGATAATAGCTAAATGATCATCTCTTTGCTTTTTAGGCATACTAGAACTGAAATAGTTAAAACCATAAGTAATCTTGGCTTTGCTGAGTAAGATGAAGTCATAGTCTGGCTGGTCTGAAAAATCCCCCACTCAGAGATCAAGTTCTCTAAATAGATCAACTTTACCTCCCTCTCCATTGTTTTAAGAAGGGGTCAAACAACATCATCTCTGCATCTGACCTATGGCAGAACTACCCAAAAGGACTGGATCTCACACAATTCCACAATTCAATTGAATGTCTTTAAAACCACACAACCACATATTTCAAAATAAATATTTTCAGGTACTCACTTTTGTTAATGTTTTAGGATGTAAGATGTAAGACTATAATGATACAATAAATGTATATTTGTTTTAACTTTGTATAAACCAAAAATAATGTTGTTTTGTACTCCACCCAGTTTATTTGTGTGGTTGTTCATGTCTTTGATATATGTGGAATGCACTTTATTTAATTCAAAATAAATTATAATTTTCCTGTAGTGTTACATTGAAAATCATTTCACAAGTGGAATCAGCATCTTTCTATTGAAATTGACATTTTCAACTGCTTTGAATACGATTAAATTCTTTCAAAAAGGAGGATTTTGGAAGATAGACATCAACAACATTAACTATATTACTATATTACGTGTTATAAGTAATTTTTTAGGAGGTACTATGTGTAAGATAAAAGGTTGGGAAAAAAGTGATAAAACAGATCTATTTGGTTTTCTTTCCTTTACATGAAAGGAATGTAAATATTGTTTTGGGGGAAAATTGTATTGGATCAGATTTACTAACATATTGAGTACATATATTAATAAATGAATATTAAGCACATTTACTAGAAGTTAACATCATAATTCTGCCATCTGCACAATAGGATCTAAAGCTTAATGCTGAAAAGTGAACCACACAAAATCAGGCATTACTAGCTGAGAAGGAAAGATTTGCAAGTTGGGGAATGTTCCAAATTCAGCTAATGCTACATTTTTCCAGTTTACTTGTCAGCTAATTTTTAGTGAACACCCCATAATATGACAGGACACTGATAGTTTGGAAATAGCTAGAATTCCACTATACCATAGTCTTATATGTATATAATATACACTGTACTAGACATAAACATAAATAAGAGGTTATGAGTAACCTATTAGTAACATGTTTTTTGTTTTCCATGTAGATTGCTCACAGTTAGAGAAAGTTTGTCAACTATATATATATTTTTTTTTTTACAATTTTCGTTTAAACTCCATTTGGGGTGTGTAGAATACTGTGCCTCTTCCAGACAGGCATGTCATTGTCCACCTGCTTTATGTGGGGCAGAGTGCAGGGATATGAAATTATAAAAAAATACTTAACTTACAGCAAACAGAAAGTTAAATTAAAAAAACAGGTAATTCTGGGCAAAAGCAGAATGGTGACAAATAGAGGGACACGAGCATTAAAATGTATTAGTAAAAATGAGATTATGAAAAAGAGGTGAGAAAAAGAGACTGAAAGAAGAAGAGACCCAAAAAAAACACTGATGGTGGGAGGGAGAAGCAAAACAACAGAAGTGGAAGAGCATAGGGCATGGTTTAAAACAAATTAAATATTGATGGTTGGTCCACAAAACCACAGGTGCATTTGATGGCACAATGAGTGGTCATTGTTGGCTTCTTTGCTGCAATCTGTGAATTCCAGAAAGGGAAAATCTAGTTAGTACACAATAATATATTCTATATCCAATGACTGTAATAATTGTTCTTCGAGTGTACTTATCTGACAGACATTTATCCGGCATTTCTCTTCTTGAGGTGAAATAGAGGCAGATTTCTTTGGAGATTCTGGAATCATGGCATTAAACAAAGAAGTATGCATTTACACATATAATGCCTTCATGTTCAGGAGGTGCAATTGGACTGAGGTTAAAATAATCTATCTCCTGCAATTTGGGTTTAATCCGTGCAACAAGAGTACAGACTACGAGTTCCAGAACATTGCTCATGTGTGTAATATTATGAAATATTTTACATAATATATTTGTGCTGACTGTGTAACACATGAAGTGTATTAATGGGTCCTGTTTAATCGGGTCCATATCATTAACCCTATGCATTGTGTAAAGGATGCCTATAATGTCAATCCCATCACTACCTGGGAGGCATCACTACTGCAAAACTGCAATATTGGTTATAACATTACTAACCCTGCGATTGACAGTCGCTACCAGTGATATTATTTATATTCTGTTTTATGTGCTCATATATATCCAGGGAAAAATCCTGAGGTTCTGGATTTGTTACGCAGATATAAATCCAAATCCCTTACCCCACTTATATTCAGTTCATCAGCTGGCTTCTCCACCAAAACATATCATTCTTTAGCAATCAAGATGTAGACTACATGCGGGTGGTTGGAAGTAATAAATACATGAAATCCTCTTTTTCAGTGCAAATAAATAATGTATTCTTCCATGAATAAAGGAAAAGTTGCTAAAGAATTATAATCACCGAGTCCGAGATGATGTCCACAGTATAATGAATTGTGCACCCTCACAGAAGTTGAAATGTTAGAGGTCTCTGATCCCTCCATTCCTGCATCCCAGGCAGAGATCCAGACTTGTTTTTAGAGGATATATAATGTAAAATCCTACTCCCACAGAATAGTTGTTGGGAAAACTTATCTCAGCTATCACTGCATTCCCTAGATGCATCCTCATAACCTGAGGTAATGCATATCTCATTGCTGGGGGTTCCAAATATTTCATTTTAAGTGTCCAGTGTATGTTGTTACTCAAGGAGGGGAAAAAAAGGGGGTTGGAATTGTTCAGTCAAATGTTTCTATTTAAGTAAGAACAAGACAAATAAATCAGAACACTAAATATAGGAACCAGAAAAAAGAAGAGAGAGAGTGTGTAAGAGAGAACAAAAGGAAAAGAACAAGACAATAATAATCACCTGCCTAAACTGGAGTGTTATAGTCCAGGTTGTAAGCATGCAAACAGAGCTCTCTACCTCATGTATCAGTTTGTCCCTTGTTTGTCTAAATTAGTATGTATTTCCCCCATATACTCTGTACCAGCACTGCGTAAATTGTTGGCGCTATATAAATAATGTAAAGTTATTTTGTTGTTTCTCTAAACAACCCTAAAAAGGTCTAATAAAAGTCTCAATTACTCCAACAGTTTCTGGAGATGCACTCTGTTTTCTGTTTTAAAATATACTCCACCTTTTACCATATTTTAGTGGCATCTTATAGATATCCAACCTCCACTCACCGCCCTCTCTGTTCCAAAGCTCCTGAGTAGTTATTATCCCATAGGATATGCTACAAAGCTATGTTTTGGATGCTTGATTCTGTATGGAAAATGATTAGGATTCTCTGATATACTTGGTATCTGTAAACATGGAGCTGTTGTTTACTGTGTCTAGAGGAACATACCAACCATAATTCACTGACTTATGACTAGAGAAAATCAAGAAAAAGAGATAATTATTAGCACTTATTTGTGAGAAATTATACAAACAACACCAAAGTGTTTTTTTCCCCCAATAACACTTCAAAGCTGGAAAAAAATGAATAAAAAAAAGTGAATGGTCAAAAATGAGAATAATGTGTATACAGTGTACCCACTGTGATAATACAAAATAATGATAATACCTATATTCAGTACAGCACTGGGTGGCTGTTGCTTGGAAATTTATGTTGTTCACAATACATAGAATGTAAAGAGAGAAAGGCACATAGTGCAATACTGCCACATACAATGGATATTTTAAAAAGGTATTGGTCCCACTTACACTGTCTAGTCTAGAGCATAATATTGCTTCTCCCCCTGTTCTGTCTCTCTCTCCCCCTGTTCTGTCTCTCTCTCTCTCTCCCCCTGTTCTGTCTCTCTCTCTCTCTCCCCCTGTTCTGTCTCTCTCTCTCCCTCCCTGTTCTGTCTCTCTCTCTCCCCCCTGTTCTGTCTCTCCCCCCCTTCTGTCTCTCTCTCTCTCTCTCCCTGTTCTGTCTCTCTCTCTCTCTCTCTCCCCAATCTGTCTCCCCCTTCTGTCTCTCTCTCTCTCCCCCTGTTCTGTCTCTCTCCCCCTGTTCTGTCCCCCCCCCCTTTCTGTCTCTCTCTCTCCCCCTGTTCTTTCTCTCTTTCCCCCCCTGTTCTGTCTCTCTCTCTCCCCCTGTTCTGCCTCCCCCCTTCTGTCTCTCTCTCTCCCCCTGTTCTGTCTCTCTTTCCTCCCCCTGTTCTGACTCTCTCTCCCCCTGTTCTGTCTCTCTCTCTCTCTCTCCCCCTGTTCTGTCTCCCCCCTTCTGTCTCTCTCTCCCCTTGTTCTGTCTCTCTTTCCTCTCCCAGTTCTGACTCTCTCCCCCCCTGTTCTGTCTCTCTCTCTCCCCCTGTTCTGTCTCTCTCTCTCTCTCTCTCTCTCTCTCCCCCTGCCCCTGTCTCTCTCTCCACCCCCTGTTCTGTCTCTCTTTCCTCCCCCTGTTCTGACTCTCACTCCCCCTGTTCTGTCTCCCTCCTTCCCCCCCCTCCCTTTCCTTTACCTGCAAATGTGGATCCAGGGAGGGGGCGGAGCTAACCGTCTGAGAGGTGTCTGCTTCACGGGCAGCAAGAGAAAGTGCTGCTCAGCTCCCCATGCTTAGTGCAGGCTCCCCATGCTTAGTGTAGGCATGGGGAGCGCGAGCAGCAATTTCTCTTGCTGCCCGCAGCTCCCTGTGAAGCAGACGCTGCTATGCTTCACAGGGTGGGGGCGGAGCTACACCTCTCAGCCAGTTAGCTCCCGCCCCCTCCCCGGATCTAGCAGAGCATGCCGAGCAGAGGGCTGGTGAGGGGGGATCTTTTGATCTCCCCCATTCAGTGCCTCTACCGACTTTATTTTTTTTTTTTTTAAACAATTTTTTTTTTTTTCTGAGCTGCTGGGCACTCGCACAGGCCGGCCCTGCATAGAATGTAAAGAGAGAAAGGCACATAGTGCAATACTGCCACATACAATGGATATTTTAAAAAGGTATTGGTCCCACTTACACTGTCTAGTCTAGAGCATAATATTGCTTGTTTTACATGCAACAATGGAAAGCCAATAGACACAGATATAAAGCAAATAACCACCTGAAATACTTGCTGAAAAGTAAACAATGGTATTTGTACTTACAAACTACTTGGTGGGGAATGCCCACAAACACTCAGATAACAAATATACAATGATTCCAGGAGGCAAAGTGCATCCTCAAGATCCAAAAAGCGAACATCCACAGAATATAATACAGCATGAGGATTATAGGAGAAAGGCAAGATGTTCACAGGCCTGTAGCATGACTCCTGGTTCTGTTCTTCTACTTTTGGTGGTCCAATACTGAATAAAGTATGACACATTTTGCGGGTCTAGGACTCTTCTTCGCCGCATCTTTATCACTGACCGTTAAGCGCGGCACTTAGAACGCTGAACTGTCAGCAATGAAGTATAACGCGGCCGTTTCACCGCGGCTGCAGCTATGTAAGAGCTGACAGTTCAGCGCTGAACTGTCAGCTCTTACAAATCTAAAAGTAAAAAGAAAATACCCCCCCCTAATAAATGATCCCCCCCAATAGTAACACTAAACACTAAACCCCAATACTAACACTAAAATTAACCCCAATACTAAAATTAACCCAATACTGAAATTAATTACCCTAAACCCTAATACTAACCCCCGAACCCTAATACTAAAATTAACCCCCTAAACCCTAATACTAACCCTAATACTAACCCTGACCCCTAATAGTAAAATTAACCCCTAACACTAAACACTAACACTAAACCCCAATACTAACTGTAAAATTAACCCCCTAAATCCTAATTCTAACCCCCTAAACCCTAATTCTAACCAAACTAAAATACTTACCTTTAGCGATGAAATGTCCCGCGATGAAATCTCCAGCGACGATTTGTCTTGTGCTGTAGAGTCGGCGGTGAAGCGGCTGCGTGGAAGCAGCCGCGATGAAGAGTCCCATCCCCACATTTTGCAAGAGTGCCTTCCTCAAGGTGCATCTTGTGTTTGTCCTGGTAGCCCCAACACTGTATTATCTGCAATGAAGGGTAATTTTTTAAGTATATCTGGCCGCCCAACTTAAGCATCTGCATGGTGAGTGGCCCTCCACATTAAACATTTTGACACTACCGCTATAGAACACGCTGAGCTTTCATTATGGACAGACCAGACTGGCCAATATGTTCTCAACTAATGTGACAATCTATGTTTCTATCAGTACTTTCCTGACAATGTGGTGCATTTGTGACTTAGGGTGGGAGAGAACAGACACCCTCACTATATGAGCTATTGTCTTGGTGTTATCAAAGTTCCTAAGGATTATCTGTCATTAACTCTATTTCAATGCATGTGAGATAAGAAGCATTACATTTTAGCACTCCTCGATAATTCCAGGTATTTATCTTTAAGACATTATACAAATAAAAGTGCTCCATTGTGTGACACAGTCAGAAAATCAACAATAAATGCAGAATTTACTACTAGTATTTATGAAAATAGAGTTTTTTATAGATTTCACAAGTGATATTTTGTGATGCAGATTAACATTGTTTCTGGATAGTTATATTACAGTATGTTTATTTAGCAGACAGACAGCCCTAGAGGAAAACAGGAAACAGTACTGTTGTGAATTTGAAATTTGAAAACAATTTGTATTGCTGTTATGCTGTCAGTGTAGCACTGTTTACAACATGTAAGTTGAAACAACTGAAAACTTCTTGTGAATTCTGAAAACACACATTTAGATTGTAGCTCATATATTTAAAGCAATGGATTAAGAATAAAAATATATAATATTTCAGCTATTGGAAACTTCCAGTCCCATTTATGCTCTAGCTTCCATACCCCAAATAAATGGAGGAGGTTGATCTAGATTGCAGATAATAGGGTACCAATCATCCTTTCAAGCTGGTAGTGTAGATGGTCCTTTTCCTTTACAGGTCTCATCATCACATTGTGATTTGTTTATCTATTTGTTGATAATAGTCTGTACAGTATAGTGCCAATTCATAATAGGGTTCAGGTACCCAGCCCACCCAGAGTGATATTAGAGAGTTGGGAATGTCAGTCTCGCCCTCACTAATTAAAAACAAAAATAAATGAAATCCCCGCTCAAACCATAACATCACAATGAGGTCACCAATCTCACTCCCATCGTCCTAATGGAAAATAATGGTGGTCAATGCCATCGAGTCTATCCTAGCTAAAAGATAGGGAACTGGGGACTATTAAAAGTATTTAGAAAACTGGGCAGACAAGATAGACCAAATGGTTCTTATCTGCTGACACATTCTATGTTTCTATGTTGCTGTTCCTCTTGTTATACGGTTTATTTCCCTTTAAATGACCACACACCTTTAGAGAATGTATAATTCCCACACGCAAATCAAAAGCTTCAAATATATTGTAGGATTTAATTAGGAGACCCCAGGCTCAAAACAGTAATCGACACATGGCACGTGCCCCATAACCAGGTAGAGTAATTGATTTTCCATCTCATCAGCAACATTTCTGGCCATAAAGAGAACTAGCAGTGACAAAGTTGCATTAGCCTTTCTGTAATAATCCGGATGACTCTAGCACATGGTGGAAAATACACGTCTTCTGTCTGCAAAAATACAGCAACCTTTCTAGTTCTTACAAGCACACCTGGAAATCAGGCTTCCCTACTCCTAGACATGTATATTTTGTTAGACTGTACAAAGTGAAAATGTGTGTGCATTCAACCATGCCCACAAAATGATATATTCCTGTGTACTCCAGATGTACTTAAAGGGACAGTCTAGTTCCCAAATTCACTTTGATTCAAGATGAAGATTGCTGCTTATATAGTGCACAAACCTTTTTTCCAGTGTGATTTAATGCAGGCATTCTGCATAAATCACATTTTTAATATTTGACTCAAGTATTCCCAAGTGATCACTCTACATGTTTAGTGCAGCAGCACTGATTATATAGACATTGAGGATTTAAAGTTTTGTTTCATTTAGTCACTTCCTGTGCTCCTGAAATTGAATACATTGTGTGGACTGTGATAAACTTGCTCTTGTACACAGTAGGATCTCTTAACAGTGCAACACGTTGTCTAATGATATCACCAGAGAGACAGGAAATTCCACTTGAATGAACGTTCCTCCTGCAGCAAAAAAAAAAAAAAAAGGAAATTACTTTACTCAGCTAGTGTGGGCAGTCCTGGTTTCTTGCAAACTAGCAAAATGCATGTTTTACAATTTCAGTTGCTTAAAATATAAAAAACTTAAAATATTTTAAGCAATGCAAATTGTGAAACATGCATTTTAAAATAATTTGTAAGCACATTAATATGCATTAATATTTGGAAGATGCATTTGTCCCTCTAACAAATGTAATAAACTAGAAATCTGCAGCTATTTATACACTGAACAAAATTATAAAAGCATCAATTTTGTTTTTGCCCCCATTTTTCATGAACTCAAAGATCTAAGACTTTTTCTATGTACACAAAATGCCTATTTCTCTCAAATATTGTTCAAAAATATGTCTAAATCTGTGTTAGTGAGCACTTCTCCTTTGCCGAGATAATCCATCCACCTCACAGGTGTGGCATATCAAGATGCTGATTAGACGGCATGATTATTGCAAAGGTGTGCCTTAGGCTGGACACAATAAAAGGCCACTCTAAAATGTGCAGTTTCTGCAACATGAGATGATGGTGGTGGATGGCACAACAATGGGCCTCAGTATCTCATGTTCAGCTCATGAAAAATGGGGGCAAAAACAAAAGTGTTGCATTTATAAATTTGTTAAGTGTATCTTGGCTGGGTAAGCTTGTCATAGCCTCGCCTGGCTACATTTCTATGAGCTAAGCTCCACCCATGAGGAAGTGAGGTCAAAAGGCTCTACATAACGTAATTAGATAATGCTATAGTGAAGTAAGGCAATATTCACTCCTTGTTAAAGGAATTCTGTCACATAAACGTTATTCATACTGCAAATGCAAGTAATAACAAATTATGGAAAACAATCTATACACTGTGTTAGAAGAAGTGCAAGCAAATACATACATTAGGGGACATCTTTTATGATATGTTTATGACATCACCTTGTGGCATGCTATGGAAATTAGACACTTATCACTGAAAAGCAGATGATGTCATAAACAGGAGACACCACAGACACATAAAAAAACACATTTTCGCTTTGTTTATGGATTTGTATGTAATTCTGCTAACATAGCGTATAGATAATTTTGTATTCTCTACATTCACAGTATAAATGTGAACTAGACTTTGCAGAAGTTCCACAGCCTATGTTTAAATGGTTATCTGCCCATTGTCTGTGTGCTTGTATATACCATTGTACAGTACTGTGGAATATGATGGAGCCTAATAAATAATTGCATTAATAATATGCAATATACACAGATACATTATTTCATATTCCAAATATCATGCAAGATTAATCTTTTAAGAGGATAATCACCTTACACATTAGGAATGCTGTATCTTTTGCAAAATGTGATTAGGGCAGTACCCTGATGGGGTTGCTTCATAAGAACAAGAAGTTACACAATATCACTTCTCCAGTCAAAGTTCAGACGGTCAATGACAATGCAATACATTTCTGACTAATTCACATTAAAAATTAAATTGTATATTTTTAGAGATTCCAGCTAAAGGAAGAATAGATTAAGGAACTTTGAGTTTAAACCTAGTGAACTAGATGGCAAGTTCATGAAGTGCCAACTGAATTCCTTGCTATGAAGATTCTGATGTCAACAGTCATGCCCAGGTCCGCCATCGCGGGGAGCTGGTGAATAGCCAATACCCCAGCAAGGGCCCAGCTATCCTGCAGCCAGAGGATGCCTTTGTGCTGTGCACAAATTTTAAAAATTTCATTATGTAGTGCGGGTCACACAGCCTGCAGCACTATCCCTTCAGGTGAACCGACTGTATCTGGGGATGGGTACAGCAATGTCTCCTTGTTGAAGGGATGTGGGGCCTATGCAGTGGTAAAGAGCGCTGTCCTGCTTGGAGCGAGTCTGGCGCGTTTTGACAAGAGTGGAAGGTGGCGGGGTGTGCTCATACTCTTCAGCACACCACACCTGTCAGAAAAGAGGTCTTCATATATGTGCAAGCCTCCTCCTAATAAGCAAAAACCTATGGGATCATGTACTAAATAAGTGCAATGGGGGGGTGGGGGGGGAGTAGGTAAAACATGAGTAAGGAGCAATTTGTGACTATTTGTATCATTTTGCGCTTTTTTTTCCTGATTTGCGCCTCTTCCGTTTATTTTTATTTAGCGTGCATTTTTCCGGTTTCGCTAATAAACTGCGATTATATTTGAGCATGCTAAAGAGTTTTGCAAATATTTTGTGAAAAAAAATTCTTATTTGTGTGTGAAAATTACACCAGCTCTTAGCCAATAACCCCCCCCCCCCCCCCCCCACACACACACCCACTCAGCCCTTTGAGGACGTCTCTGTTTAAATGTTTGTTAGTTAATTTCTAGTAAGTGGTGTGTGGTCCACCTTGGTGTTCCCCTGACCCCTACCTTCCAGGTACTTCAGTTTTCTTGTCAGCGGTTGTCCATTTTGCTGCCACCTGTCTCTTTACTATAGTCCCTTGCTGCTTCTAGTTACCACATATTACAAATTTGCTTTAAATATTGTATATTTCTTAAATTGTATGGTAATAACTGTATGTGGGTTAATAGTTTGTACATATTATTACACTGATATGTTTTGTTATATTTTTCTCATTGTCTGTTTTTGCTACAATTTGTTCACTTTTGCTGGGCCAACTAGCTACAATCCGTCATTAACACAATTACCTTGTACATAAAGTTTTACTGATACTTCATAAGGCTTGAAAAAAAACCTCAAATGTGAGTTGAAACGTTGCTTCTGTGGTCAGAATGAATACTCCATTCATGGTGTGCTGGACCCCTGTGACGTCATAAGGTCAGGCAAAAATAAATAAATGATTATTTCCGTCATTCAGCCATTGATGCTGTAATGCCACCAAAATCGGTCCCCCAGCGACAATACCATATCTCCCCATCTTTCAATATGGTGCTGCCCTGTTGTGGGCAAGAGCTCTCAAAGCAATCAGCTATCACTTCCATTGCTCTGTTGCTGTTTCCAGACTGCAACATTACACTAAACAAATAAATTAATAAAGAATTAGCCTAAGATTTAGGGTTAGGGTTTAAATTAGGGTTAGCGTTTTGGTATGGATTAGTGTTATGGTTAGGGTGATGATAAGGTTTGGGGTCAAGGGGTCACTCTAAGAGAAAATGTAGATTTATTTATTAGAAACTGTTTTATGAGGAATAATGGGTTGAGATTTCTCCTGTTTTGAAGCATGTCCTGGCGACCAAGTCCAGAACGGTATTACACAGTGTTTCACATTTAACAGCAGATTAAAAGATACATATATTCATACTAGACATGTGCATTCGTTTTCGGACGAATGCATTTTCGGACGAAAATAGCATTTTCGTCCATTCGTCCGAAAAACGAATAACGAAAATGTTAACTAACAAAATCCGAATGAACGAATGGTTAATAAACGAAAATCATTCGTTCATTCGTCCATTCGTGCTATTGGCATTCTAAACCGAAATAGAGTCGGTTTATAGAATACCAATAGCATTACATTACATTCCATAAACCGACATGAATGACTTTCGGTTTATGGAATGCATGTAATGCTATTGGCTTTCTATAAACCGAAATTGAGTTCCCATTCATACGAATAGGTCAATTGGCCTATTCGTATGAAAGGGGAATCTTTCGGTTTATAGAAAGCCAATAGCATTGCATGTATTCTATAAGCCGAAAGTCTTTAAACCGAACGACGTTCAGTTTATAGAATACACATGTAATGCTATTGCTGTTCTATAAGACATAGAACTATAGCTTATAGAACAGCAATAGCATTACATGTATTCTAAAAACCGAACGTCGTTCGTTTTAAATACTTTCGGCTTATAGAATACTATTGGCTTTCTATAAACCTAACTAGAGTCCCTCCTCATTCATAAGAATTTCTAATGAATGGGGACTCGACTCTAGTTCGGTTTATAGAAAGCCAATAGTATTCTATAAGCCGAAAGTCTTTAAAACGAACGACGTTCGGATTATAGAATACATATAATTCTATTGCGGTTCTATAGGCCGAAAGTCTATAAACCGAACGACGTTCGGTTTATAGACTTTCGGTTTATGGAATGTATAATGTAATGCTATTTGCAATGGCATTACTATAAACCGAAATAGAGTCGGTATATAGAATGCCATTGCCAATAGCATTACATTCCATAAACCGAAATTCGTTCATTATGTCGGTTTATGTAATGTATGTGTATTGGCTATTTTGCTATTGGTATTCCATAAACCGACTCTATTTCGGTTTATAGAATGCATTGCCAATAGCATGAAATGATTTGAATTTAGTATTAAAAAATACATTGAAAAAAGTGGAGAGGTTTAACCCCTTTGTGACGCATGGTGCTTGCGTCCCAAAAGACGTAAGCACCAAAACGTCACGATTTGTTCCTGGCCACTGATCACAAGGTGATCGTTAGCCAGGAACACTATGGCAGAGACCCAGTCAGGGTCTTAATAGACCCTGTGGGTCCCTGCCCAAAAATTGCAAGCCCTTCGGACGTCACGCACGATTTAGAGAAATGTAGCTGGTGCTCGTTTTGAGCACCAGCTAAATTTCCCCTGTCAGACTGAGGCCACTTAAAGTGGCCTCATCTGACAGGTGGGATGCCGCTGCAAGTGCCTGCAGCATGATCCGAGCCGCGATATGAGCTGTGTAACGCGTCCTGTACTATGCCATCCTAACGACTTTAAGGGACTTAAAATCAGGACGGCATAGAACGTCCCAACGTCACGAATGGGTTAACGTTTGCTCTGGTCATAATCACAGCACAGGCTTGTAGGAGTTAACTGTAATTACATTAATACATGAAAAGAATATAAGTAATATAGTAAAAATGTACAAAATAAAATTTATTTTGAAAAAACTAAATGAGGTCCATAAACTTGGAAGGAAACGGATCACAGTAAAAAGAAACTGTGATCAGCAAGGGAAGTGTTAATACCCCTTTTATAATCGAGGTCGTCTTATAATCTGACCTCAAATTGAGGTCAGACTATAAGACTGGGATCCAGGTCCCCAGCAGAGCTGCAGGTGACCTGGATCCCCCTCTCTAACAGCAGGGGATGTCTGCGCGATGAGCACAGATCTCCCCTGCTGCCGCCCGGCATGACCGCCGGGACTTCTATGATGAAGCTGGGTACTTCCGGCTTCCTCATAAAAGTCCTGGCGGTCGTTCCGGGCGGCAGCAGGGGAGGTCTGCGCTCATAGCGCAGACATCCTCCGCTGCCCCGCTAGCCACCAGGGAGAATCGGGCAGCTGGGGGACTCCATGCTGCCCGACACTTCCGTCTATTATGTATAGTGCATACATCCCCCGGCTGCCCCCACTAGCCACCAGGGAGCAAGAAACAGGTGATGGGGGGACAGAATAACAAGGGGGGGGGGCAGAGTAACGAGGGGGGGGGGGAGAGAAACAATGGGAGGGAGGGGGGAAGAGACAGAAACAAGGGGAGGGGGGCAGAGAGAAACAAGGGGAGGGAAGGGGGGAAGAGACAGACACAAGGGGAGCGAGGGGGGAGACAAAGGGAGGGTGAGAGAGAGACAACACTAAGGGGGGGAGAGCGACAAATCTGGGGGCAAGGGAAAGAGAGAGGCAGCATTGTCACATAAAAGGAAATAAAAACAAGAAATGAATTTTTTTATATCATAATTTTTTATTAAAGCAATTTACATGTGAATATATACTAGACATGTGCATTCGTTCTCGGACGAATGCATTTTCGTCCGAAAATAGCATTTTCGTCCATTCGCCCGAAAAACGAAGAACGAAAATGCTAAGCTAACGAAAGCCGAATGAACGAATGGTTAATAAGCGAAAATAATTCGTTCATTCGTAGTACTATTGCATTCTATAAGCCGAAATAGAGTCGGTTTATAGAATACAATAGCATTTAACTATACGGAGACAGAGTCTCTATTCATAAAATTATGAATGGAGACTTTGTCTCCGTATAGTTAAAAGCCGACAGCCTATAAACCGAACGTTCGGTTTATAGGCTGTCGGCTTTTAACTATACGGAGACAAAGTCTCCATTCATAATTTTATGAATGGAGACTCTGTCTCCGTATAGTTAAATGCCCACAGCCTTTAAACCGAACATTCGGCATGTAGTAACATCTGTGAGTAAATCAGGCCCAATTCTTCTCTATGAGAGCTTAATGAATCTCCTGCAAGTCAGTCCTAGCCTTCAGATGCCTGTGATTACTAAGATGTAACATGTAGAACGGTAAATACTAATCAGAGTTGATGACAAGACAACCCAATGTTATTTATGTAGAAATATACATTTTTTTCTTTGCTTGCTTGTCAAAGAACAGCAAACTACAGAACATTTCCTGCCCTACCAACCAATTTTTCTTCTAAAGGTTGCTAGATGTGATGAGAGCAATAGTCCACAGTCTGCAGTGTCAACCATTAGCCAACACTGGAACTGAGTGCCTTGGTGGAGCCCTGCTTGTGCACCGGCTCTTTTGAATGCTGCTTGAGCACTTCTTTTGGTGTACACTATGAAAGTCTTTGCTCGCACACCCTACAACGGCACCCAACTATGTATGATGTCAGACTTTTTGGGGACAACCACAGAGTGAACATCCTGTCGATGGAACACCTACAGTGTCCAAAAATAGAAAGGATTTGTAGACAAGTCCAGCATCAGGTAAAGAAAAGAAAAATAATATTTTTTTTCCCTCCATTTTTCCTATCTTCTAAAAAGTGCATCAGATCAATATCTAATGGTAGTTCTTTCTCAGATGGGAGTGCGAAATTAGCTGCACAGGAAAACCTGCATCCTTTGTACTCCCTCTCACTGATGTTATTGAATGTCAAGGCCCTTTTGAAATTATTATTTTAATGTAAAACTAAAGGAAAACTGTAATTTGCTTTAAAATAAAAAATAAGTGCACTTCACATACTTTAAAAGCCTGTGCCATAAACCAAAAATAAGCTAGGTGGAATTCATGAGGATCCATAAAACTCTGGACCTTGGCAAGTTCAATAATTGAATCAAAAAGCCAATACCTGAGGTAGTGTTGCCACCTAGCCGGTATTTTACCGGCAGGCCGGTAAAAAATTGGCATCAGGCCAATGTTAAGTCTATGGAGACAGTACCAAGGCCGGTATTTTTTTGAAGAAAAGGTGGCAACCCTAACCTGAGGCAAGAATTATTACCCCAAATTGTAATCACTCTTGAATAGGGTTGCCACCTGGCCGGTATTTTACCGGCACCAGGTAAAAAATTGGCTTGAGACCAATGTTAAGTCTATGAAGGCAGTAGTATGTTCGGTATTTTTTTGTAGAAAAGGTGGCAACCCTACTCTTGAAGTACCCATTGAAGGTTGCATGGGTAAGAGCAAAGACGTTTAGGAAGTACCCATTGAAGGTTGCATGGGTAAGAGCAAAGACGTATAGGAAGTTCACCAAGTCTATCTCGTTGTGGTCTATGAATGCTCTGAGTTTTAGCTTAAAACCCTCGGGTTTGTTAATAGACCTTAAATAGATTTTGTTTTTGGTATATTTCTTGAGATGACTTTTACTGGAACAACTTCAATATAGTACCATAGACAAAAATATAACTGTGCTGCTGTGTTTTTCAGAAATATAGATGTCAAATTTCATAAAATTGGAATTTTCATTGCCATTACAGTCACCTGATTAGATATGTCTACCTCTTGCACTGTCAAGAAAAGCTAATAGACTCTTATCTGACTGCTTTCTGTAAAAATAATAATCAAGATTTAATCGATGATACATTGAGGGTTATGTAGTGTGTGACAATCGGATTTCCTCAAAGTGACCCAATAAAGTGTGAGTGAGTAATGTGAGGCGCCCAAATCAAGGAGACGGCGCTCAGTGCGCCCCCCGCAGCCAATGCAAAAAAAAATAATATATTAGGCACTTAAAAACACCTGATTATTGTCAGAGAAAAGTCTCTCTTCCACACTGCAAGTATCGGAAGTTGTAAAAAAAAAAAAAAAAAAAAAGGCGCAATCGCCATTATAAATAAAACACACCCACTGCGCCTGTTTATAAACTCCTGAAACTGTGCAAATTTGTTTTACATAACCTCCATCCAGTGAATGAGTTTGCCAGACCACTTCTTTGACTCATAGACATGTTTAAACCTTCTGCAGAATAAATACCATTAAATAGCTTTTTTTAGCATGAGTGACAGATATCTACTTACATAAGTAACTTGTATGTATTATAATTTCTTAAGATCTTTATGAAATCTAACAACTAGACTGCTGGAAAAATTATATGTAATAAAGCTAAATATGAGAATACAAATTTTCATGGTAGTGTCCCTTAAATAAAACGCTGATGCATCTTATTTGATGCACCTGATTAAAGGGACACTACAGTACAGAAATGTTTTCAAAAATTGTTTTGAGCTCTTCAGTGAAGTATATTACAAAGAACAAAGAGATCAGCATAAGGTATCCCTTACAATGTTGAACAGTGAGCGAACTAGAGAGTAAAAATCCTCAAGCTATATAGACTCCAGTTCCCATGAAACTTAGCCAACCTTTACAGTACTCCACTACATTTTGAGCGACAATGATGCTCATTTAGTCTTTGTTTGGTAAATCAGGTATCATATTTCAGAACTTCGCGTTACTAATGCGGGAGGCTGTAAGTAAGCCCTAGGACATGTTTTCCGTTTAATACACCTATTCCTTTAATAAGCACATCATCACTGGGTAATTAATTAACCCTGCAAGCCCTCAGGATTCACTACTAACAGACTATTCCTTATCCATTCCTGATTCTACATACATTCCATGAGCCCTACTTTTATACAAGGGGTCAGCTCCTTCCCTTCGTGACGCCACAGTCTGGTAGCAGCCAATCCCAGAGCTCCCTGCCACACAGTCTAGTGCCCCCCACTCTATGTCCTCACTGGGTGTATATATATAGTGCTCGCCCGTCCACCGCTCTCTATCCCCTGCACGGACTCAGAATTCTTTGCGCTTTATCTACTTTCCTGTCGAATTCTGATCTTTATCATCACGCACCTCTTTTATTTTGGGAAATGTACCAGTAATTGGGCACACCTAAGCCCTTGATTCTCCTAGCAACTGTACCTTTTCGCTCCCCTGTAGCAAATGAAGATGCTCCGGGGACCCCTTCTCAGGCCGTTTCTGGTCTTGTGTGTGATAACCGCTCTGCAAGCAGCCCCCACAAACGAGAGGCGCAAGAATCGGAGACAGGCGCAAGAAGCGGTCCAGCCGCAGACGGCGATAGACTCCTACCAAAGTAAGTAGAGAGTTTGGTACTAGTCTGATGCAGGGCAGTACTCTCTCACTATCGCCACTCCAGTTACTAAGCATTCTATTTCCCGTTATTCACAACTAGCAAGGTTGGCAGAACATCTTATCCAACATAGGGTAGTTTCGCATTTACTTGACTGGGAATCCTGTGAGATGTAGTCCTCAGCAAATGGAGTGTGAGGGGTTAATTGTCACTGAAATTGGTCAACCATATGACACCTTTTTGCAGGGGCAGTTATGGAAAAAGGTATGCAGGAGCATTGAATTCAATGCATTTCTGCAATATGCATCAAACTTACATAGTCTACACACCAAGGCAAAGCAAATCAGGGTTCCCACCTAAATGTTCTCCCACAAGTTGTATGGACTCTTCCTATATCCTTTAAATGGCATCCTGCTTTGGTACCACCGCAAATGTAATCTGAAACTTGCAAAGAAATGGTAGTCGAATAGAAATTATGGAGAGTCCTCCTCTCTCCCCTGTTTAGTCTCCTTTACACAACTGTGCGTCAATGATTTTTTTTATGGAAGTTATGAATAATTATAGAATCCTACGTTTTGACTGAATGGTGAAGTTTTGCACCAGGAGGATTGAAGGCGTTTTCTGTGTGTTTTGTTTTTTTATGTTTTAGCTGTGGCACACAATGGGTTAAAACGCAAAAAACTCCCCTTGAGGAAAATGAGAAAAGCTCCCTAGCGCTGAATCAGGACTTGCACCGTATACAGAGGGATTCCCTTTGTTCCAAGTACCAGTTACTTTCCCCCAAGTTTGAACTCTGCACAGATTACGAAATAGACCTCACCCTCTTCAATGCCATAGGCGTTAACCGTCTCTTGTAAGGCTCTGGGTTGCAAACTTCCATTGGCACTGAAAGGGTGAATAGTGCTGCGATCTAATCTATTCACTGTTTCTTTTCTTCATGGAATTTAAATATTTAATGATTTTTTTTAATATAACAATTTTAACTTTACTGCAATGAAACAGCTTTTAGTATTTTGGAAAACAGAGGCTAATTTTTTAATTGGAGTGTTTAATTTAACTGCTTATTTCCTCAGTGGCTGCAATAAACTAGTCTTATTAGGGCTATTGTTGGATGAAGTAACCTTAGACTACTGACACAAATACCACTTCTGAGCCTCCCCAACATGGGACAGACATCATTTTAGGAGTGCCAAACCAGCAATGAGCTCTTTCATATGAAGTTTTTATTTGGCAATACCATGTTTTTACATAGGCACCCCTGAATAAGATGGCAATTAAAAATGCATACTACTGGGCTGGATTGGCATAGATATTTCTGAGCAGCTTACATTTTAGCCATTACAGCACAGCAGGCTTTAATCCACATATTTTACATAAGGATCCATGATTAAACCAATTATGTGATCACCCTTTAAGTGCTGCAGAAATAAACATAGTTGGCCACTCTATCCTAATGGGCTGTTTATTAAGAAGCAGTTAAATGTGTCCTGCTAAATATTTTGGATATTACTCCAAAATTCCATCTGATTCACAAGTTACACCCTATTAAACAGTTGAATTTGGATCATCTGTTGTTTTAATTAAGTACCCCTTTTGTTTGCAAATGGTCTCTTATGGACTAAATTAAGATTTACTGACCAATTGTCCTGTTTAGCTGTGAAAGGGTTACTTTTTCATTTTTCCACACATTCAGAGCTGTCACATTTTAAATGTAGTTTGGCTCTAAAGTAGAATGTTAAGCTTTATCTGCTTTATGCAGAATTAATGTTTTCATCCCCTGTGGTTTGTTTTGACATGATCTAGCATGACAAAAGTCAGAAGCATATGGTGTATATTGATATGGATGTAAAACACTTGTTTGATCCTATTCCATATCATGTGGTTTTTAACAAGATTAAATTATAGATTCTCATAAAGAAATTTTAGGTTTTTGTTGACCCACTTTTTTGTGGTAACCCTTCCCCAAATTATCTCCACTAAATGCTAGCTCTTGGCACTCCTCTCCTACAATTTTTAATAGCAGAGAAGTCTTACTGGTGGGAGGAAATTGGTTTCCCAGAGGAAGAATGGATATCCATTAACAGGGCTGCAAGCTCCTGAAGTATTTGGAACAATAGATGTGTTGCCAGCTGATCTATTTCCACTAAATGATTTTATCCCTTGTTCTGTCTTTAGCTTAATGTAGCCAGAGGGTATCTATATAGTTTGCTGGTTATCTGACTTTATTTGTCTTTTCTTTTCTTCCCACACAAGGACTAGAACCAACTATATGACTAGCTGTGGAATCCATTTTGTTCCTATCCCTGGGTATTTTGAGCCATCTTACTAATGATTATACCAAATGTGGAAGTGTAATAAGTAAATCTATAGGAAGTCTGGAATAAATGTATGCAGCATACACACAAATGTTTAAATTATTTTCCATACTTGGGCATTATACCATAGAACCCGTAGATGCAGGTTTCCATGTCCCCTCATGTTATTGCTCAGTATTACCATTTATGGGAATCCGAGTTGGGTAGTAATGCCTGATTTGTTTGTTTTTGCAGTAGTCTTGTTGGTTCACCTTTTTTAGTGACTAGCCCCTTAATGTGCAGTTCCTACTAGGTTTTTGTGATATTTGTTTATAAAATATGTAAATTATCAGTCACTGAATTAAAGGGACTCTGTCAACCTAACCATTGTTTTTACTGTGAATGTTGAGAATAAAAAAAGATTGATACATTGTATAGGCAGACGTGCAAGCAAATGCAAAAATTAAGACCCAAATATTTTTTCCATATCTGTGGTGTATCCAGCTTATGATGACATCACCTTGTGGCTTGATATGCAAATTACACATTTCTGCAGAAGTGATGTGTGTGTGTGTGTGTGTGTGTTTTTAAAACCTATTTTTCTCATAACTTATGCATTTGCTTGCAGTTCGCTAATAGATATAGTTTTTTTTATTTTTATATTCTCTACATGCACAGCAAGCAATGTTTAGGTTCAGAGTCCCTTTTTAGGGTGTGATTGATTCCAGTCTTTGAGCAGATGAGAAGCCAGATCTGCAGATGTTTAGTTATAGAACAGTATGGTATGTTTGATCCTATTGGTATAGTAGTCAAAACATACTATTCCAAACTGATTAATGAAATTTGTAAACTACAGTCTTTGTGATCACAGGATTATGAGGTCATCCATCTATTAATATAATTTTTTTTAACATATACATATGTTTTGAGCAATGTGACTCTCCTGTTGATTATGTAGTAAGCTGAAGTGTTCATAGTCGGTAAATCTCTGCTGACTAGTACTTTCTGAATATCTGTTCTTCATAGGTAATTGATTTCAATAGGAATTACATTTGCTGAGGTTTTTTGGCCATGATGAGTCCATTATCTTCAAAGGCGAGTTTACTTAACCTTTTTGTCTAAACAGTTTGCCTGAGGTTATGTAGGAATCCTGCAAACTTTTTTTTTTTTTTTTTTTATCAGTTTAAGAATTTGCTATTTTGCTGTAGGAGTCATAAAAATAATTTAATGATTCCTACACCTAACTCAATAGACAGAGCAACACCACAAAAGCAAGTAGGAAATTGGGTTTATGTATAAAGGGAATATATTTTGGGCAACATTGTAAAAGTGATCTGAACATTTTATTCATTTCTGTGGAGACTGGACCACTTAGAATTTTTTTCCCTTAATTGACCTTTATACTTCACGCCCAATGGCCTTCTTTTCTATTTGCTACACAGTACAAAATGCACACTTTCCATGTGGCTTGCTACTTTTCATCAGAAATGTTCTAAAATAAATACTTGAGATATCTCCTTTTTAAGTAGGGACATTAAATCTTTTGCTCGCGATTCTTCATTAACCAATAAAGGTATCCTTTATCTGGATTCAATGGAAACCATAGTTGGTGTTTTCATGTTGCTAGAATCCAGGATGGTGGTTCAAAGACTTCACAAATTGAATTTGGCCTCCTTTTTGACCATTACGAAGGACATGTTCACTTATAAGCCATTTCACATTTAATTTTAATTAAAACCACTGGACAGTGTCAAGTACCCTCTTAATCTTTACCCTGAGTAGATAACTTGTTATCTGATGGTAATGGTAAAAAGTTGACTAGGAGAGGTAGTGTTTAATTACTTTAGAGTGTGGGTATCAAGCCTAATCCCTAGAGGGCCACAATTCTGTGTGACTCTAATTTTCTTTTTATAATTAACCAAGAATCAAATAATTAGTACTCTGCCTACAAGATGCTTGCCAAGTATTCTTTTAAAAGCTTCTGTCTGTGGCCCTCAATTACTGGAGTTTGACACCCCTGCTGCAAAGGGAATGTATAGTTTTTCTTGTTATGTTGTATGTTTTATTGCCTTTTTTCTCTTGTACAGTGAAAGAGTTTCCACTACTCCAGTAACTGGAGACTTTAGTTACCTGTTCCAATACCCATTAGTCTTCAGGGTTTAATAAAAATGTTTCGCAATTGATTTTGGCTGGTACTAACTGGCGCACACTAGAAGGGCCAAACTGTTCTCCAGAACTTTATTTTAATACCTTTTTTTTTTATTTTTTATATTTTTTTATGGTCCATGTGAAAGCAATTTGATACTCTTCCATGGCATATACACCAATCAATTACCCTATTCCTATAATTGTTCCTGTTCTTTCCTTCCACTTTAATTAAAACTCCCTACAAATAATTCTTCCGAAAGCAATATTCTAAAATTGCTTATTTGGTTCAAATAACCAAAACACTGTTTGCTTACCACAGAGGGCTGCTACGATAATGGAAAGTACTATCAGATCAACCAACAATGGGAACGAACTTACCTGGGCAACATACTGGTCTGTACCTGTTATGGTGGAGGCAGAGGCTTCAACTGTGAAAGCAAGCCAGAACGTGAGTCCCTGCTCTGAGAATGCAGGCAATTAGATGGATCATGAGCCATTGTCAACATGTACTGCATTTTAGACCTATTCCTTCCTTCCTTGTGACCAAACGTACTTAGATAAATGTCTAACACAATGTGCTGCTGGACATAAGAATAACTCCCTGTAAAATAAGCTGGCAAACATTCTGAGAATTTTGGAGGACTCCTAGTTTACAAGAGTGTGTTTGTATATTTAAATTTACTAGAACTGCCGGTGATATTGGGGTCACTTTTGGTACTGTCCAGCATGCCTACTAAGCAGGTAGGTCCTCTGACACACTGAGTGCCAGCAATGAGTTGTGATCTCTGGTACTGAAAGGTTGGATCCCTTTTGTTTCCTGTACCAAGAATGCTATTTTTCCCTATTGGCATTAAATGAGCCTATGAAATACAGGTTTGAAAACCAATATATCCTGTAGTATGGTCATCTACTTTGAGAGAAGCTATGGCTCACACAAGTAAATCCTACAATGAGGGCACTATGTATAATAAGAAATGTTTCATGGCCCATGTAATCTATGTTGACAGTGCTTGATATGTTTGTCAGTAAGCTGTGGGAGGTAAAAATTATTATGCAACAATGTTGCTGCTCCAAGTGTGCAACTTACAAAGATAGTCAGTGTATGTTGAGATGCTTTCATGTTTATATTAAAATGTGTATACTTGAGAACAAATTTTCTAACCTCGTGGGTAATAGTTTAAAGTGACAGTGTAAATTTCTTAAAACAGCTGAAGAAACATGTTTCGACAAATATACAAGTGCAACTTACCGGGTTGGGGAAACCTATGAGCGTCCTAAAGACAACATGATCTGGGATTGTACTTGCATCGGAGCTGGTAGAGGACGAATCAGCTGTACTATTGCAAGTAAGGACATGCAGATTATTATTTCTTTATTTATTTTATGTATATGTAACACAAAGATTATCTGTTTGTGCTTTTAACTGGTCTATAGACCATGACATTAAGGATTGTGGTTTTCTTTTTTACTTTGAAATTTGCACTTTGCCATTTGGACTGGACTTCTCAGTGTCATGTGAATTCATGTTTTAGGATTACTCTGTTGAATGCACATAAAAGCTTTTGTGTAGCCAGGGACTTAAAGGTGTTAATGTGTGATTTCATGGGGTAAAGCCAGTTGTTCCTGCTATGAGGGGAGGGCTTTTCACAGGATCTATAGTGTCTCATTGCATGGGGAGAACAAAGCAATGTGCTGTAAGGAAATGAAAGATTCTGGCTCAATCAGTCCATTGTAAAATACTTGTTAAGTCATTTTTTTATCATTGTAGATTTGTGTAAGTTCACACATAGATATTTCTGAGTAAGTGAATAATTTGGCTAATTCAACAATATTTTAAAATGGGTTTTGTTAAGAGGTTTGATGCACTCAATGACTCCTTTCTCTCTATACTTGTAGATCGTTGTCATGAAGGTGGACAATCTTACAAAATTGGAGATACCTGGCGCCGACCCCACGAAACAGGTGGCTATATGCTGGAATGTGTTTGCCTTGGAAATGGCAAAGGAGAATGGACTTGCAAGCCTGTTGGTATGTATTGGGATGGTTTAATGTGTACCCAGTGTCCAGACTAACTTGTACATTAAAACTCTTAACTACAACCTTCTTGAAGTTTGCAAACCCCATCCTCAAGGTTGTCCATCCCTGTTCCTTGTTTTCCACCAAATTTGTAAAGGCATATCTTGACTCTTCATTCTGTATTTCATTTAGGTATTTTTGTACTTATTCTTGCAATGTTATTGCTTCACTAACTTGTTATCCTTTATCGCTTTTTGTTCTAGGTTTTAAAGTGTTTTTTTTTTATTTTATTTTTTTTTTGTGGCTTGATGTTTACATTGACACCTAGAAATTCCTTTCTTTTGGGTCAAACCAATGATCTAACAAGGCCCATCTTACTGCTCTAAAATAATATATATATATATATATATATATATATATATATATATTCTACATATTAATCTATCTCTCCTCCATGCTTTAAAACACGTACCAAACTTAAAGATCAGTAAGGTCTATAGCCATAAGCCTCCGATGTGTTAGAACTTATTAGACTCTAGGTGTCCCAAAGCTGCTGCTGAATTACAAATCCCATAATTCTCCACTAGCTTTCTAGAATGGCAGGAAATTATGGACGTTGTAGTCTGGAAACTGCTGTAGGGCTACAAGTGGAGGCCTGGTTGCTAGACCCTTACTCTATAGTGTTATACGTGCAATCCGACTCAGGCTCGCATTATTTGTGCGGATAGTGCTTATGTTTTTCTTTTTCCTCTCCACAGCTGAGAGATGTTATGATAACACAGCTGGAACATCGTATGTGGTGGGACAGACCTGGGAAAAGCCATATCAGGGTTGGATGATGGTGGACTGCACATGTGTGGGAGAGGGCAGTGGACGAATTACATGTTCTTCTAAAAGTAAGTGCTGTATTGGGTCATCTGAGCTAAAGTGTATGTTCTGCATTGATATCGAATTTGGTTGGTTATTAATCAGGAATGTGGAGACCTTTCTTTATCTTCTCTATAAATTAATTGTGCAAGATACGATGTTCCTATCCTTCTGGAACACTGCTTAATTGAGCAACATGATCTGCCAAACACATCTTGCATGCCACATGGGGACAATTTGCCCAAGAGATTAAATCTCGGAGGAATTTAAATCCTTGTACAGTTAGTGACCAATCTCCATTTAATCAGGCTATTTCCGTTCTTCCACCGGAAAATAAACCGTACCAAATAAATATAAATCTAAATAAAAGCTCAGCTTATGTTTTTTTTTTTGGGGGGGGGGGGGGGGGGGGGATTTAGTTGAAGATGCCAGAGCCACTCCAAGGCTTAGTTCCATGCACACAATCAAACAGAACTCAGGGCTGTGATAATTCTCCCCCCCCCCCCCCCCCCCCCCAGCAATATATCTTTGGATGTGAAGTTGGTTAAATCATTTCTGTGTCCTTCTTCTACAGACAGATGTAATGACCAAGATACCAGAACCTCCTACAGAATTGGGGATACTTGGAGCAAGACAGATGCCAGAGGAAACTTGCTGCAGTGTATATGTACTGGCAATGGACGTGGGGAGTGGAAATGTGAAAGGCATTCTTCTGCACAAGCAACTGGTAAGATTTGGGAGGATTAATCCATTATGTGCAATTTAAATCCTTATCTCTTTAGACATTCCTAAAATATAACTATTTGTGGGTTATAGAGGGGGGGGGGGGGGGGAAAGGTTTAATGTTCAATGGTAAAGAATTTCTGGAACAAACACGGCATTATTTTTTGTCTTCTGTAAGAACCCAAATATGTTGACGGCTAGTCTGCAGTTGGATACTTACTGGGTTCTGTTCCTGAACCTTGAAATTCCCAAAATGCATTTTTTTTCTCTCTAAGACTGAACTCCTTTATTGGCTAAGGGTTCCTTGACACATGGCCCATATTTTTGGTTTTGTTTTCTCTTCATTGTGTTTGCTAAAAAAAAAAAAAAAAAGCTTTATGAAATGTTTGTACAATTAACTGCATCTGCTTTGTCCTAACATCTCAGGCACCGGTTCAAACACTTACACAAACGTACATACAGTGTACCAACCTGACAGATCATTGGAACCTTATGCCCATTGTGTAACAGAGAGTGGAGTTATGTATGCTGTTGGCATGAAGTGGATCAGGGCTCAAGGCTCCAAGCAGATGATTTGTACTTGTCTGGGAAATGGAGTCAGTTGTGAAGAAACTGGTGAGTTTTATATATATATATATATATATATTTTTTTTTTTTTTTATTTTTTTTTTTAAGCTGGCGTCAATCAGTCCTCTTGCTAATGTGTTTTCACTTCCATATCGTTTTTTTGCTATTTGTACATTTTTAAGATTAAAACCTCAACTAGTTGACTGCTAGATAATTTTAACTATAGTTAATAACAGACTTGTTTTGCATTATGGTAATTTTTTTCCTCACCCCATATAGTTGCTGTGGTGACATACGGAGGTAACGCAAATGGGGACGCCTGTGCTATTCCATTCACACACGAAGGAAAGACCTATTATTCTTGCACACCTGAAGGACGTCAAGATGGAAAGCTATGGTGTGCAACCACCTCCAACTATGATCAGGACAAAAAGTATTCCTTCTGCACAGAGCAGCGTAGTAAGTGAATTGAACCACTCTTTTGATCCTAGCACTTAATGCTAATAGCCATTCTAGCAAAGTTGTGACTATAATGCAGGGGTAGGCACCCTGCAACCCTCCAGGTGTTGCAGGACTACATGTGCCATAGTCCTCTTGGCTTAAAGAGCATTATGGGAGATGTACTACATCAGAAGCTGGAGAGTCACAGGTTGCCTACTTTTGCTGTAAAGTTTAAGCAAAATGTTGTGGTTGTAAGCAATGTAAAAAATAACTTTAACAAGAATGGTGTGGTTTTGTTTGTTTTTTCTTCTGCCTAGCACTGGTACAGACACGGGGCGGGAACTCCAATGGTGCATTGTGTAGCTTTCCATTTTTGTACAACAACCGAAACTACACTGACTGTACTTCTGAGGGGAGGCGTGACAGCATGAAGTGGTGTGGAACCACACTAGACTATGATGCAGACCAGAAGTTTGGCTTCTGTCCCATGGCAGGTGAGTAGAGGTTATGTTGCCTTATAGCCTGTGGTACAAAAATTCTATGGGCATGTGTTAATATGACTAATTTAACTGTGCTCTGCAGTCAATGAAGGCCTTGATTATATCCTACAGCACAAAATAAATACTTTTTGTAAAGTATGTGGACCGGGAAGAATATATTGATCTCCCAGGTTTTATCCAAACTAGGATATAAAGTAGAGCGTGAGTCCAGCAGCAATATCAGCTGATCACAGACCTTACACCCTTCCGAAAGGGTCTTATGGAGATGGAACAAACCACGCATAGAATAGACAGGGGAATACATAGTGTGATATTGTATCACTAATTGATAGAAAAATACAACATTTTAATATAGATATAAAAAATAATGTGCTCTATTTTCATGTGCATAAATACAGGGTATGGTTTTACCTGTCCCGAAATAATGGTTGCCAAGATGTTGTGGTTGGGATACTCCTATGTCCCCTTTACTAGCCATAAAAGGTTACTGCCCCCAGGTGTTGAAAGTGAACCTTTTTATCAAACCTTCTTTCTGTTTAGCTCATGAGGAAATCTGCACCACCAACGAAGGAGTCATGTACCGTGTGGGTGATCAGTGGGACAAGCAACATGACCAGGGTCATATGATGAGATGCACCTGTGTTGGAAATGGGCGTGGAGAATGGAACTGCATTGCATATTCTCAGCTAAAAGGTAAAGTGCTCACATAAGCTTCCTTTCTATAGAGCGTGTAGAGCTGTGCGTTCTTGCAAAATGTTCAGACATTCTCAGTTCAAGTAAGCAACTACCATTTTAGTGCTTATGCTGCATCAGAGTCCATTATACACAGTGTATATTGCAAAATACTGTTGCAGGAAATAATGTGAGGTGTGTTTGTGTTTAATCCCAAGTTTCATAAGGGAAACTAACTTTCTGCTGGAGAACTGCAACTACCAGCTATGATGTAGTGTAGAATACAGATTTTTTTTTTTTTTTTTTCCCAGAAAAATATTCATTGATATTTTTCATATTCTTGAATGTAGCCATTATCCAGCTTTTTGTCTCCAAGTACAGTAGAGACCCACATACTCTGATTCACGTCCATTCCATGGTCCATGAGATCATAAATGCTGTGGATCTATCAACTATGATAACCATTTCCTCACCCAATAGTCTGGTGCCTCGGATGGTTGTACTTCTTTTTGGCATACACTTCCCAAAGTAAGCCTAAATAAAATGGTGTCCTCTGCACTTATACAGAAGACTCTTACAAGGGGCCCCCCTTTCCATTTTTGGTGTTCAGAGCTTGCTATGGATAGTATCCTGGTTGCAGGAATGATGTCATATAGTCTGTTTTATGGATGTCTTAAAGATTGAAAATGCCTCTAACAGGGTTTTATATTTTTTTACTTTTTTTATTTTAAAAATGGTACAGGGTGTTCTAATACATAAATATATCACTGCTGTTTATGTGCAGAACATGGGGAAAGTGGTGTGTTTGGTTACTCTAAGCCTACTACTTTAATTGAAATTCCACTTCCTACAGTGTTCCTCTACTAGTGTATATGGGGCCAAACACAATGTTTGACTCTGGTTTGCCAAGTAGTGTGTTTTATGGATGACATGGCAAGGAAAAGACCACATAACGTCATATACTTTGACTTCTTGGCAGGCACACGTGCGTTTCCATAATGTCTGATTTTTAATGTCTTCCAACTCTTCTTTATAAAGGGACAGTCAAGACTGCTTAAAAAGCTAACATTTAGATCCGTTTTGCTGTACATATTTGTTCAGACCTGTACATTAAATAAAAAACAAAGATTTGAAATAGTGTGACCAAAAATCTATTTCTTTGCATGTGCTGGATAGAACTTTGTATGCCCTTGGGAGTAAATTTAAAATGCTTCTAAGACTTCTCTAGTCCCCTGATGCTGTCCCTTGATATATCCTTTAAGCTGAAGTTGTTTTTTGGCATTCTTCTTCCTCCCCCTGCAAACCAGTTTATATTCCTGGTTTGTCTAATACTAAAATATTGCATCCTCTTTTTATAGATCAGTGCATTGTGGATGGAACCACCTATGATGTGAACCAGGTTTTTAACAAGCGTCATGAGGAAGGACACCTGATGAACTGCACATGCTACGGCCAAGGGCGTGGCAGGTGGAAGTGTGATGCTGTGGGTACGTACACCATTGTCTATCTTTCCACATTTCATTTTACCACACAGTTTTACTCCATTCTAACCCCCTCAATTGAAAATACAGTTGCTGTTTGAAATGGTGCTGCTAGGGAATCTCGTTAATCAAAATGGGAAAAACTCCACAAACCTACTAAAGCTTTTTAAACTACTTGAGACATTTCAAAATATAAACCATAATGTCTCGTCGCTGATCCTGACCATAACACAAACCATTTCTAAACCGTGTTCAGTAGTGTCCTGATGAGGTTTGAGGGGGGAAAAAAAAAAGATCCTTCTACAAACATTGCAGATTGTGGTGGAATGAAGGACCATGTTGACAGGGGGTACTGTGTGGAAATAGTTTGTGTTCTAGTTATAATAGGGATCGGGTGGGGTCATCTGCACGGCACATGTTTGTTTATACTGATCATAACTGAACAATGCCATAAGATGGACAGTTTACTGTGCTTTATTTTCTTGGGAAAGGAAAAGTTTAACTTGGTATACGGAGACAAATGCATTCCCTAAAATATGTTTCCTGGCTATGTTGTGGGTAGAGACTGGTGTCATTAACAATTTAATGGTGTTCATGTACCCTGCTGTAGACACTGGTTCTTGTTTGGACACTTTGCCTATTCCTGCTCTGGTTAGACACTGTTAATGGATGGGAACAAACCACCAACTGGCGTGGAATAAGTGTTAATCTTCCCAGCTATTGGATGTGTCCTGTGTGACGTGAGGGAACCAAAGAGGGCTGCCCTGTTAAATGAGGGATTGATGTTTTTAAATAATAAACTATATATACATACATACATACATACATACATACATACATGTCACTATGTATAATCTTGTATTGCTATGTTGTACAGAACAAGTGATACAATTCAGAGCTGTTTGAAATTCACTGGGCTTAAGCAGTGCAGATTCAATCTGTTTTCATTGGCAATCGTTCAGAGAGTTTGAGGACATGAACGCAAACACGGCTCCAGTGGTCTTTGTTCTTCTCTGTCCTCCCAAGCCTTCTAAAATAAATACTGTGTATACTCAAATGACCGGAAAGTTATCAGGATGCGATGTCGAACAAACACATTGTATAACCCTATGTGGCCACCACTCTGGCTTGGACAATAAATATGCAGCCATTTAACACCTTCAGTGATTCAAAATGGTCACAAACTGGCTTTAAACTTTTTTTTTATTTTTACTATGGGTTTTAAAAGTGTCTGTATTCATGCAAAAAATATATGGGAGAGGCACTATAAAATAAATGGTGGAGTCACTGTAAGTAGCTTCTTCCCTTAAGGGGTACACAACTGATCTGCGCAACTTAATGGGACTGTTTCAACTAAACAGTTTTTTTTTGTTGTTTTTTACTGTGCATGTAGGTTAAAAATCACTAGAATAACCCAGGGAGGGTGAGAAAGATATTTGTTTGGGAGACTAAGAAAAAACTTAGTTTGTACTTCCTGCTGAAAATTGGGAGGGCAGGGGGAAGACAAAGGAGAACAAAATATGGTACCACAATAGAGCGCTCCACCTAGCTGTAACCTATTACAGAGTCCCGGTTAAGCCCGTTGTATCCACAGGGGAGTGTTTCTCATGTGGAGGCTGAATTTTGTATATCGACAGATGAGTGTTTTTCTGGTACCAAGCATTCAGATGTTGTGTAACATGTATAGATAATCCACCACGGCTCTACCATATAGCTGTAGGTTGAATCTTTGGATTTCAACAGAAAACAAGGCGCTGAGTTTCATACTCCCTTAGAAATAATTTGTTTGGCTCCAAATTTTATATCTAATGCAAAAAAGACTGCCATGGGTGCTAATGTGGCACACATGTACACAATTTTTTTTAATGGACTTTTTGGGAACAAGACTCATCTGTACTTTCTTTAGCCACTGCCATGTTTGGAGAAGATATATTGATGATATATTTGTTCTCTGGTAGGGTGAGGAAACCCTCTTAAACACTACTTCAGTTCCTCAATACATGTGACCTGATGCAGCATCTTTGTAATTGTCACATAGGATACTTATTAGCTTGATTTCTTATAGCATTAAAGTCCACTTATAACCCAAGTAATGAGTCCATCAAATAAAATATTTTGAGTCAACAAATCCGTTTCACAATACAATGCTGTTGTCTGTTTTTATTGTGGTTAATTTTGTTGACCTGACCTATTGTAATTTTAGACCAGTGCCAGGATACAGAAACCCGCCAATATTATCAGATCGGAGACTCTTGGGATAAAACTCTGAATAGCGTGAGGTACCAGTGTTACTGCTATGGCAACGGAATAGGAGAATGGCACTGCCAACCTCAGTCTTACCCAGGTAACCACTCGCTGTGACTCTTGCTTATGGGTCTGTTATGATTGTAACTTTGTAACCTTGAAAAGCATCTTGGGTTATGGGTTATTTATTTTTTATTTTTTTTACACTTCCAAATGTCCTACTGGTTGAAATTTCCCCTCCTTAGTTACTTTAAATTGTAAAGTTAAGTACTATTCTAATTTCTGGTGGACAAAATTACATCACATGGCAGTATACAATTAAGTACACTGCAGAACCTAAAGAGCAGAAACCCAATTTTAATGTCTCACACAACGTTCTCAATTATTACACCACTACCCCACTATACATTTATATATACATATACATTTATATATATATATATATATATATATATATATATATATATATATCTATATATCTATATCTCTGCAGGTTTTTTGTTTGTTTAAGGCTCTTGCGAGGCAACTGAAGGACAAAGTTCATAAGGTCTGTTGTAACTATACTATCATTATGCTGATCATAATTTCTAGGAAACTCTTTAACAAACTTCAAATTAAGCCTTTTGTGTGGGTTCTCCCACTGAGAAAGTTTTTTAAAAAGGATGACCATTTAAAATTGAAATGTCTGAAAACATTCAATCTACAGACCATTTCAGAGGTGATTGTAATGTTTTGGTTATTCTGCTCCATCTAGAGTCCTTTTTTTTTGTATGCTGCTTATTAGTAATGGCTACAGGTCCTTCACTTAACCTTTTTAAAGCACTAGCAAGGAGGTGCCCATTCATTGGTTTGGTGCTGCATCACTTTTTTTAAATGCCCAGTTCTGTAACCCTTTAAATCATTTTTTATCTAATTGTCTGTCTTTCAATCTCTGTATCTTTTTATTGACAGCAATTCATGTATGTGTATCTCTATCTCATGAAGTGGCACCAAGGGCAACTAAATTTGTTTAGCCCTCCTCTGTTTCACTTATACCACCCAAAGCTAAGATTCTGGATGGTATGGGATCTCCTCATTGATTAGCTGGCATAGTGACCTGTGACTAGAAATCCAAAATTCAGTTTGACCCTGGCTAGTCCTATTGGATACGTAAATATCCACAAATAGCTTTATCAGTTTTGTAAGGCAAATGTTTCAGTTGGAATGCAATGTGCACTTTAATCCTACAAAATCTTGTGTAAGAACATAAGCAATCAAAAAGCCTCTAGATTCAGGTATACCATCAGGGGAATGACCCAGAACTTGTCAGCAGCATGTTTGTCCAGCCCCACAGCTTAGTCAAACAGTAATGCACATCCCAAGGACAAGCTGTTTCAAAATGCAACATCATTGTGGTTTTGCGCAAGAGTACAGCTTTAGAACCTGAAATATTCTATGTATTTGCTTTAATTGATGCTTAGTTACAAAGGTATGGTGCTCTATAACCTCGGAAATTGCTTTGATAAACTATTTATGTTGCTTGCCAGGAAGTATGAGTTTTCAGAAAGAGACCATTGTACGTTTGGAGGAAAAAATAATCTGCCATTTTTTTTTTTTCTCCCTCCAACAGTACGCCTACAATTCTCATTAATTAAGGTCACACAGAACTATATATATTTAATTTTTAATTAAATATATTTATATATGCAGATCAGAGTTCCAAGATGACGGAATATTAGGTTTAAATACACCCAGCCTGTGTCTGACCATAGGCGTGTAATGTGGTTTTACTTTTAATTCCATTGAAATGTGGAAAACCACTGCAATATACACATTATCTTATCACTTGCAGTTCAAACAGTTTTTGTTGTGGCTTAATGTATAAGCAATCTGCTAGAGCCGCAGTTGTCTCCATCTGAGTGCAGGAAACAAGCCGTAGGTGGCCATTCATAGTCTGTCTGGATTTTCTATGACCAGAAAGGTCAGGCCTGTGTCAAGCTTAGACCATTTATTCTGTAGTCATTTCACACAGCTGAAATGCCTTGCAAGCTAGAGATCATTACTTCAAATACAACACAAAATCTAGCCCCACCCCGTTTTAACCAATAAATGATATGAATTGTTGTATCTTTCTCATTCATCCATCTTGTAATTCTGTTGTCTGATGCGCTAGGCTAGGGTTTTAGAATCTTGTACAGTACAGAACACCATGGGCACTTGTTTGCTATAGCTGTGCCTCGTCTCACCAAGGAAGGGTGTGGGAGTCTGTGTGTGAATATATTTTATTTAACCTTTTTTTTATACTGCTTATATTTTTAATGGATTCCATGTGCTCCTAAACTAGAACATTCCCATAATCCTTGCATGAGACAAATGCCTGGATATTTGTGATGAATCCTATGCTATGCTATGCTATGCTATGCATCTATTCTTAATTACTACCCTCAGATAGGGAATTGAAAACAGACTGCATTGAGGAAACTGCACAGGCCTCGTGATTTAAGCTTGCTAAATTAACTACTCCATGCTTTAACAATAAACAAGATGTTTGTCCATTTGGCAGCATATTGGGGCTGGAAAGCCTTCTAGAAACCTCCTATTTTAAAATGGAGTTCTGTGATCAATTTTCCCATTTGTAGGCCCAAATATACCCTATATGTGAATGGCCAATAACTCATTTTGATACATATACCCTTGTTTCCTTTTTACAGCTGGAAATGGACCAGTCCAGGTCATTATCACGGAGAGTGCAAACCATCCCAACTCTCACCCCATCCAGTGGAGTGCGCCTCAATCTTCACACATCAAACAGTATGTTCTGCGATGGAAACCTGTAAGTCTGCTCCTACATACTTGTTTCTTATCAACAAGAAACTCACATTTTTAATGCCCTTAAGTATGTGGTTTTCGGATGAAAAGTGTGTAGAGTCCCACATGTATAGATTATTTGGTTAGAAAAGTTTTTTTTTTCATTTGTTTTTTTTTTTTTGGGGGGGGGGATTTAAGTGGTACATAAGTGGCAGGCAATCATTACCGAAGACCAAAGGAACTTAAGGAGTTTGCAATGACCTCTCAGGTTGTCTCCTGTTTACACATTTTAAGAGGTCTCTGTAAATGCAGATAAGATCAATATGCCTTCTCAGATTGCACTGCGACTAGGAATGGTTTTGTTCTAGGAATGGTCTTGTTCGGGTCAGAGGGCTTTTATCTGAAGCTTTTCTGTCTAAATAAATATCAAACCAGATCATGCATAGTACAAGTGGTTTGCTATCTCTGGCAAATCTCATGACCGATGCACTTCAGTGATTTAAAAAAATCTTGTTTAACCATCTATCCCATGCACATTTTTTTCCCATCACTAAATGTGTACAATTTAAACCCTACTTGTTTTCCTAAATGATTTCAAGCAGCACAAGAAAGTTTAATGTTGGTGACCTCTATAGGTCTTTGAAATGTTTTTTAAATATTTTTTTTGAGAATCATATTGTAATGATATGATGTATAATGTATAAATATCTCCTAATATTTCAAGTTGGTGAGTAGCTGAATATGTGGCTATAGTGGGACATAGCAAGAACTTGTATTATTTTTATAATTAGTAAAGTAAGTACAGGCAGAATACATGGCACAGTTTGTAAAATTCTGCAGATAAAGCATCATTTTATAAACCATAATACATACTTATTGTGCATGTAATATTAAAGGGAAAAGCCACACCACATTAGATGGCTTGGTGTATGGTACCCCAGGGCATATTTGAAAATGAGAGAAATCTCAATGCATTCTTCCTGGTAAAAAAAACAAAAACGCATTCTAAATATATAAAATAAATGTTGCTTTGCAGCATTTATTTAATTGGGTTTATTTGCTGCCAACGCGATGGGTATCTTAGATTACAGAATAAAGCACCTCTTAAGTGTTTGTTTTTTGTTTTTCTTTAGAAAAACAAGCAGGTGAGTTGGAAACAGGCAACCATTCCAGGACACCTGAACTCCTACACAATCTCTGGCCTGAAGCCTGGAATAGTGTATGAGGGGCAGCTTGTCAGCATTCTGCAGTACGGCCAGAAGGAGATCACACGATTTGATTTTACTACCACAACAACTACTTTGTCCAGTGAGTAATAATTTGTTGGGATATGAGCAATTGCTAACATTGTCATGTAATGAAGGTATTGCAATTTATTTTTTGTAGAACAGCAGGGCCAACTGGTAGCTGGATCTCTATTACAAGAAGTGTGCTTTCAAACTTTCTGGAAAGCTACCTGCACTAAACAGGCAGTGCTGAACTGCATCTATTATTTTCACATGTTTTTTAAAGCTGGGCTATTTGTAGTGTTTTTATTAGGCCGGCGTGCAAGCCTGTATCATCCCAGTTCACCATTTGCACTTGGCTCTATGGCCCCTGCTCTCCAATTTCATTATTGCAGGCAGCTTAGTCCTGAGGAAGGTAGGAGTAATGAATGCCTGCTGAAGCACCTGATACATGGGAACATCAAAGAGATTCCTTGGCAGGCTCAGCAGGCCTCTGACTTTACATGCAGTCTAGTCCATACTATTGTGAGCCCAGCTGTAAAATAAATAAACAGTAAACACAATTTGCATCCGAAAGATATATTTTTGAGTAATTCTTCGATTTAATCTGCTCTTAATGTGGAAAGACAAAAAAAAAATGTAGCCTTCAGGAAAGGGTAAATTTTTGTTCAATAAATCTGTCACTTAAAATAACATCTGTCTAAATATTTGCTTCATAGAGAAGTACTGTAATCCATCTTTAAATGGTCAGTTTCCATTGTGTTGAATGAATGTCAGCTGAGTGTTCTCTAATTGTCTTCCTTAGATAAAGTGCTTTTAATTATTTTTATATCCTACTGTCCCTTATTTCTGACCATGCACTCACACCTTTTTTGTTTTTATCCAAAGTACATTGTGAAATATTGCCATTAAAAGAAACCTTTTTCATACCAGTGGTGTTTTACAACTGTAGGGGGCAGACTTGCTTGTAGTTTTATTGGGTCGGATCAGACCAAGGATGCGAGTGCACTTAACCATCTCACACATGCATGATCATAGTGATGTGCATTGTTTTGCCACCACCACACATGTGAAAGTTAAGGAAAAGAACAAAACCGCATTGACTCGTGAATGACTGACCGATAAAAATGGCAAGTATGTCTGCCCAGTACAGATGTAAAATTCACACATCATTATTTCACAATGTACTTTGAATATAACAAAACGTGTGTGTGTGTGTGTGTGTGTGTGTGTGTGTGTGTGTGTGTGTGTGTGTGTGTGTGTGTGTGTGTGTGTGTGTGTGGCATTAGTGCTAAATTTTAACTGACCTTCAGGCTAATTAGTAACTGTAATTTTGGGAAGTCCTTTAGACTAAGAATAAATTGTTTACACTAATGTAAAAAAAAAAAAAAAAACACTTTAGTTTAAATAAACATTTTTGTTTTATTGCTCTGGAGCTCTGTCATCCACCCACACAAACCAACAATTCTGAACTTCCACAAAGAGGGGCAGAGGGATTTGGGTGCAAAATAGGGACACTTGGCAGGTGTGCTATGGTTCTGTCTTATGTTATCACTTTGTGTAGGTTTCCTCACTCTTCCTCTCCTAATATTCTTTAGCTCAAACTGAGACTGGAGAAACCACACCACCTCCATCTGTAGTGACCACCTCTGAGGCAGTTACCGAAATCACCTCCAACAGTTTTGTTATATCCTGGGTGTCTGCTTCTGACACGATTTCAGGATTCCGTGTGGAGTATGAGCTCAGTGAGGAGGGAGATGACAAGCGCTATCTGGGTGAGTGGTTTTTCTAATGGTTGTGTATAAGTATTTTATGTTTTGATATGTAATTCAGAAGTTCTTGTGAAGTACCATTCTGAATTGGCAGAATAAAATAGGTGTGTTAAAGAGCAGAATCTACAGAAAGAAAATGGCATTGTAATATTTTCAGTTTTCTGCAATATTCCACGTTTGCTCCAGAGATGGTGCCCCTAATTGCTTATGTAATCCTCTGAATTTTGTCTTTCTAGACCTCCCCAACACTGCCACATCAGTCAGTATTCCAGATCTTCTGCCAGGCCGTAGATACAATGTGAATGTTTATCAGATCACAGAGGAAGGAGATCGGAGCCTTATCTTGTCCACCACTCAGACAACCGGTGAGTAAGGGTCTTCCTGGAGAATTGAAAGCCATTCTGATTATTTAAGCAGCATATTAATGAGGTTTGGCAGCGACTGGTTGTAAGTCTTCATATAAAGCCATGTTCATTGTTTCTGCTTATCGAGCTCTTGGGATATTTGCACACACTCGTAATTGCCCAGGAGAATGGCTTTGCTGTCCCTGGATCAACTGACATTTCAGCATCACTCTTAGAATATGTTGACAATTCTAGGAATGTCTTTATCCACTTAACTTTTTTTTTTTTCCTTTTTCTAGCACCTGATGCTCCACCGACATATGATGTCAAAAGTGTTGATGATACATCCATAGTGGTCAGCTGGAGCAAACCCCAGGCTCCTATAACAGGTCAGGACCCATTCAAGTGATTTTTGAATTTTATCTTTGTTGTAGTATAGCCTTATAGATTTATTGATACATGCCCCTTACTGTGGGTTAAATTGATCAGACTTATTAGCTTTTTACTGCATTTTAAAATTGTGTAATTTACAGTTATCTCTTTTGACATTTCCTGTTTCTTCTAGGTTACCGGATTGTATATTCTCCATCAGTGGAAGGCAGTAGTACAGAACTGATCCTCCCAAACACTGCTACATCAGTGACCCTGTCTGAGCTTTTCCCTGGCATTTCATACAACATCACCATCTATGCCGTAGAAGATAACCAAGAGAGTACCCCAATTATCATCCAGCAGGAGACCACAGGAACACCTCAGAAAGGTAATGTATAAAGTGACCTGTCCTTTTTTTTTTTTTTTTTTTTTAAGTGCTCTATATGAGAGAAATGTACATACAGATTCCATGCTGTGGTTTCCACTCAATCACCATTTGCTTAGAAGTGTTTGTATACCTGACAAATCTGATTTACTGCCTCGGCTTATTAAGTCTTTTGAAATTAAGTCTTTTGAAACCACTTCTAACTTAGGATATTTGTACTCCGGTCGTTTGGCAGGATCCTCAATAACTCTTTGTTGCACTTGGCTGTCCACCTCTCCTTCTCGCCAGTCTCCTGTCCCAGTAGGTGTTTGTGGTGGCAAAAAAAAAAAATCCCAGCACTAGATTATTTTTTTTAATTCTTTTTCTCTTCAACCACCCAGTGGAGCAGAATGAACTTGAGTTTGGCTTAACATTTAAGCTTGCGTAAAGGTTTCTCTTTCATATCTGGCAAACCCAGAAAGCGGTCTCTAGGGGTATCAGATTATTGTAAAGTGCATATTCTTTTACTGGGTAATCCTGACTTTGCTAAAAAATACGGTATACAACCTTTAACCTTGGAGCACATTTAACTGGCTGGATAGTGTATCTTATTGGCATCCTTGGTAACCTTACAAGTTGAGAAAAAATACTTTAAACATTTTTTGTTTTCTTCTCCTCTTCAGCAGTGTAACCTCCATTTTATTAGGTTAAAAATATAATATATACTTCATTTTTAATTACATTTTTTTTTTTCTTGAAGTTTCCTTCAGCTACTTTTTCCTTACCATATATGTACTTAACGTTTTATTGTTTTCCCTATAGTTCATGTCTCCTCCCCCACGGATATGCAAGTTGTGGAGCTGACTGATGTAAAAATCACCATAATGTGGACCCCTCCACCAAGTGAGGTGTCTGGATACCGAGTGGTGGTTACCCCAGTTGCTCCCTCTGGCCAACCTGCTCAGAACATCCCAGTTGGCAGGAACACCTTTGCTGAAGTTTCAAACTTAAACCCTGGTACCACCTACTCCTTTGAGATTTATGCAGTGAGCCGTGGTCAAGAGAGTGAACCTTTAGTTGAACAGTACACTACCAGTAAGTGCTATGTTTTCTTGGGGGGGGGGGGGGGGGGGGGGGGGGGAGTACATTATTGATTATATAATGTAGGCCAATTTACTGCCAGGATCTTGGAGTGTGTGTGTGTTTTTTGTTGCTTTTTTTTTTTTTTGATTAAGAAAAATAGTAAAGGGGATAAACTTATATTTTTACAGTTACATAGTCATAAAGTTAAAAAAAAAAAAAAAAAAATTAAGGGTCAAAATCATCTAAGTGTTCATTTGCTCTGTTACAATCTCATGTTTTTAGGGGGAAAGCAGTAGAACATAAACCTAAATTAATAAGTGTTGATGCAAAATGGTTGCACCGAGGCTTTAATATTGGGCTCTTTGCTAGAGCAAGTTATAGTTTTGTGGTGTTTTATACCCGGCCTACCCAAATAGCATGAATCTGAATCTCCTGCACAAAAGTAGGGTTGGGAGTTTCTCCACTACTTGAAATGTCGTGGCACTATTGTCTCCCATAGGATCAGTGACTTCAGTCATATGTTTAGTATAGTTTTTGTGGACATAATACAATAAATGTTGTTATTAAGAGAAAGAAACTGAGATGAAATAATCTGACCTCTGAGAAATGTGGGCAGTATTTCTGAGAACTGAAAGGCTGGGACGTGAGGCACACTATTTGGGGTTTGCTACTTTTTAAAGCATCTGCCTCTCAAAGTAGCTTTAATTTTGAAGACTTCATGAGAAGTAAGTTTGGTGATAACGTCTCTTTAAAATGTTGCCTTAGTTTCTGTAATTGTGTATAATATTGACCCTAAGGGGTTGCAAATGTTGATGTGGCTAGTATTGTAAATAATTATGGTGCTTGCTTTTCTAAAGCTTCTCTTTTTCGGTAGTGTGTATACATTTTTTTTTTTTTTACCAGCTGGAGAGTTTTATGCAGTTTTTTGTTTCACATACAAGTGCACCTTTTTTCACTTGCAGAATTGGACGGCCCAACTGACCTGAAGTTCCGTGACATAACTGATGCCACTGTAGTGGTCACCTGGACACCACCCCGTGCACAGATTGGCCGTTACCTGCTTACAGTGGGTCCGACCCGGGGTGGGCAGCCAAATCAATATAATGTAGTATCCACTGCCACAAGCTACAAACTTAAAAGCCTTCAGCCAGGCACAGAATACACTGTTTCTCTTGTGGCTCTGAAGGGAGGCCAGCAAAGTACCAGTGCCTCTGAAACCTTCTTGACTTGTAAGTAAAAAGTGGAAGTTTCATGTTTTAATTATTTTCAGCTATTTCATATCCTCTGCTTTTAGTTTTCTGGCACGCTTACCTGCACAATATAAGCTATGCCACAAGAAGGGTTTTAGGATTGTGGTCATTTGAATTATGTATTTTTATCCCTTTGTGTATTTATATGATATATTGCTAAAGGGACACTACCACTTAAATAAGATGTAACTAGATACCCTGTGCATTGAAAACAAATGCCTATATAAGACATATGTCAGGGTTTTTTTCTTTTATGTTCAAATTTGTCTATAAATGTAAATATACAATTATGTGTTTATCTCCAGCATCCATTTTGAGAATTGTACCCATGATGCATTCTCCAAAATCTTCCAGCAAGTCTCAGTTTACAACTGTGGCCAGAGCCTGCATGATTATTTCATAAGACACACCCCTGCTCTCTTACTGGCTCATAGTGGGCAGGACTAGGTGGCTGTGTACAATTTTTTATTTTTTTTTATTTTTTTAACCTACCTTCCAACACAGAGGTGATTTGACCTGATGAAACAGTCATAACTCTGCCCCCTTGTGATGTAATAGTTACATCTCCCATCCAATGGAAGTCTATGGTCAGAATTCAGACATATCTGACTGGATTCTAGTACTGTAAAGTCTCTGGGGGGGGAAAACACTATTTCATAAAATGGCAGCACCCATTGTTTAGTAAAATAAACCCTTTCCATTTTTTGGTGGGAGTCCCTTTAAAAACTAACTGTTCTTTAACAGAGGTTAAAGCTATTTTTAAATTGCCCCTGTCTGAGGAAGAAGCAACATGTACTTCACGTTACACATTCAACTTCTCCCCTTTTCTCAGTTATTTGGATCAAATTGTTACAGGGGATGCAAGGTAGCTCCTCCTCTGGCTTTTGAGTCTAAAACTTAGGGCTTCTTATTGTGGGTGCAGTTGGTAACTAGATAAGCGTGTGTGCTTTTTAAATTTGATCTTGCAGGGTCTGAATGTATATGTTAAAGGCACATTCAGGATACAAAGATATATTATATATATATATATATATATATATATATATATATATATATTTTTTTTTTTTTTTTATATTTAGTGTCCCTTAAATTGCATTGTATAGTTTTGTGCTTGGGACAGGTTTGTAAATTGGATTGGTTAAGCGAGCAGCAAGCCTTGCAGGTTTTTTTTTTTTGTTTGGTAAAATTTAAAAAAACAACAACAATTTTTTTAAAATATTTTATTACTATAATCGGGAACATGCTTAAGGTGGATTAATTCATATTTTCTATTTAATTTGATAATTTTGTACTTTGAGGTATAGCTAAATATATCGACACAAATCTACAAAGTCTAGCTGCCTACAGGTTTCCGTGGTTTGTTGGAAGTGCAAATAATAGTGGAACATTCCATGAACTTGGCTTTGGCTATCTTAACCACTTCAATCAGTCTGCTGGATGTAGGTTTAGGCAGCCGACTTTGATGGTATATAAACATCCAGGAATAACATGATGGCCAGTTCTTTAGGACGTCCCTATGGTCATATAGGTGGTGCTTTTGATCCTGGAGTAAACTAGGTGTGTTCCATGCCCAGATGTGTGTTGCAGCCATCGCCATAATTATAACCCTTGTTCAGATTTTTAAGGGGTTTTAATGTTAATACTGTACAATATTTTGGTGCCATTCCAAGTTATGACTTGTACATTGCTAAGCTGCTTACACCACTTTTTTTCTTTGTTTAGTGGAACCAGTCGGCTCGATCCCCAATTATAACACAGAAGTCACAGAGACCACCATAGTCATAACATGGACCCCTGTGCCCAGAATAGGATTCAAGGTGAGCGCTTCTACAAATCATGAAAGAATTAGATCCCAGCACTTGTTGTGACAAATCGAAACGTTTTGCATAATGTTGGTAGGGTTGAGCATGTGGTAGTGTGTGGAGTGTTTTGGGCAGCACTTTATACCAATATACTTTTTCTCTTCTATCATGCATCCTGGGCCAGCAGCATGGTAAGCACCTGCTCTTATCATAATGTATAACCCTAAAATAGATTGTGGAAAACTTTTTTTAATATTTTGGTGTGTGTGTTTGTTTTCTTTTTTTAATTTATATAATCTTTGTGTTGCTCAGCTGGATGTTCGACCAAGTCAAGGTGGGGAAGCGCCCCGAGAAGTAATATCTGAGTCTGGCAGCATTGTGATCTCTGGTTTAACACCTGGTGTTGAATATACATACAGTATCTCTATTATCCAGGATGGTGTTGAAAAGGAAACTCCCATTACAAAGACTGTTGTCACACGTAAGTGTTTATTTAGCATGCAGTCCAAGACGATTGAAGGGACTCAATCACCTAAATATTGTATACATTGTGTTAGCAGAATTGCAAGAAAATGTATAAAATAGGAGACATAAGTTTTAAATGTGTATGCAGTCCCCTGTGAATGACATTACCTCATGACTTTATATGCAGATTAAATATTTGCAGATAAACCACAGGAGACACCAGATACATCTTTTCATCTTGGCAGAATTGTAATAAATACATAAGTTAGCAAAATGTGTGGTTTTTCTATTTTCTTTTTTTTTTTTTTTAAACATTTTAAATCCCCCCCCCTACATTATAAGTAAAGAATGTTTAGCCTTTAATCACTCCATTTCATAATGAGGGTTATTGTCTAATTTCTTTTTTATTTTATTTTTATTTTTTCAGCACTTTCTCCACCCACCAATCTGCGCCTCCATCCAAGCCCAGACACGGCTACCCTCACTGTATTTTGGGATAGAAGCACATCTCCAGGTAATTTCCCCCCATCCCCATGGCCATGCAGAGCAGAAAGTAGGATCAAGAAACTCAAATGTGTCCTGCTTGAGTAGGTTAATGTGTTTTTTTTTTTTTTTATATTCTCCTTTTTTGATTTTTGGAGGATATAGTTTAAAACAGATATATAACTAAATATAAATCTACACATTGAATTGCTGGCATTGCTCTGCAGCCCTTTTGCAGTAAGATCAATACATGTTCTCTAATCTCAAGGCGTCACTGGATACAGAATCACCAACACACCCACTGAAGGGCAGCTTGGTTATGCCCTGGAGGAAGAAGTGGATGGAACCCTCACATCTTGTGTGTTTGAGAGCTTAAGCCCTGGGGTGCAGTATAATGTCAGTGTCTACGCTGTTAAAGGTGATGAGGAGAGTGTCCCCCTATCAGAGCTTTTCACCCAGGGTAAGTACATTATGCAATGTTTTCTACACATTTACATTATTGTATTAGTGTCCTCCTGGTAATGATGATTGATGTACTGTAACAAGTGCTTTAATTGCAAACGGCTTTTATTTATTTTGGCTGGGGATATGCAAAACTACGTACCAAAAAGCTTCAAATCTGTAGATAGAACGCAAATGCTCTCATTAATTCAATGAGCCTACATAACTAATCCTTGCTAAGATTGCTATACTGCCAACCGTGAAATGTCTGCATTCTTTGTGTCTCAAACCTGAAAATATACCAGTATGTATTTATTGTTCTTGTGCAGCTGAAGGAATTTTTTATTTTCTGGACCATACTTCAGGTGCAAAGCTGCACAGTCTGCATGAACGAACATCCCTGTTCTATAATTGCCAAACCCTAGAGCTGTGTTGGGTTTAACCCTTTGCAAACAGGGCTGCCTTGAATGAACAAATGCTTTAAACAAATATATATTTGTTCATTTATATTATGCATATTTTGTCAACCTCTTGCGATCCATGTAAACATGCAAATGAACAGTGGAAATTATTATAGTAGGTTACCTGTTCATTGGCGGTTGCTAAACTTACTAAGCCATTAACCAATAGAACACATTGGTTGCACATGTCGGCTACATGTTCAAATTGGCAAATGTGTTTTTGCACTGAAACATCAATCTTGTTTTATTCAGTTTGACACACTTGGAGTTTAAAATGCTTTTTTTTTTTAATTTGTGTTGCTTTTTGTCTTAATTATGCAATCCTTGACTGACCTGCTTTGCCTCATTCCACCTTTTTGCCTCTACACCCGTTGCTTCTTCCTTGCTCACCCCGTCAGAGATTCCCCAGCTCACTGACCTAAAGTTTGTCGATGTAACCGATTCAAGCATTGATCTGAGATGGACGCCCCTTAATTCCTCCTCCATAATCGGCTACCGAATCACGGTGGTTGCGGCAGGAGACTCTGTCCCAATCTACGAGGAATTTGTGGGCCCCATGGATGGGTATTACAAGGTTTCAGGACTGGAGCCCGGCATTGACTATGAGATCAGCGTGATAACACTCATTAACGGCGGAGAGAGTGTTCCGACCACAATCATACAGCACACGGGTGATTGTACAACGCTTGCCCAGTTTACAAAGAGAGGGCAGTCCTGCATCGGATCACCAGCTATATCTTTATAAATATATCAGTAGATGATGGCTGTCTAAAATATTTTTTAGATATATGGCAGATGACATCCTCCAGCATCCTGATGGCTGCAGTTTGACATCCTTATAGTTGTAATGCTTTACATTTTATTACTTCTCCTCCCATCCCTCATTCCCCTACAGAAATGCTGCACCACCACAGTAAACTAGTGAAATTGCAAGCTTTATGTGTAAGTTTCACAAATTATCTCTCTCCTTCAATGCACTTACATGACTTTAAGAGATAAGATTCCAAACTACGCTGGTGATCTGTATGGGCATTGTCCTCTCTTTGGTGGGATTAATTATGCTGCATGTGAGGGTTCTGTATTGCCTTTTACTACTTGATAAAAGTTCACATGGTCGTTATGTATTCTCACTAGAATGTCTGTCTGTCTGTCTGTCTGTCTCTGACTTAAAAATGGAAGTACAGTAGTACAGACCATGCTTGTTGCACATTGAACTTCTTTCAGTGTTCCTTGTTTAGAATTTCTCATGCCATATAATGCATGGTTCAAGGACTTTTATGAGTAGAAAAAAAAACACATGGAGCATTCGGAGTAACACATTAGAGTGTATGATATTGGTGCTAAAGGTTATTCATAAAGCCTCTAACCTATAGTGTGAGGCAGGGGTGCCAGATGGGAAGACCAAATCAGAATGCTCAAAATGATTTGGGGGAAAAATTATACATTGGAGGGTTGACTTCAAAGCCCTCAAATATAAACAGCAAACCGAATACTTTAATTAACCATAGGATTTTGTACACTGTGCATGAGATATTATGCATGAAATTCTCTCATGGTTGACATTAATTTTGTGTAAATGGCTTCTATTTTGACACTTATCATATTAATCATTGTAGCTGTTCCTCCACCTACAAACTTGCGTTTTACCAATATTGGCCCTGACACCATGAGGACCACTTGGACACCTCCATCATCTATTGAGCTGTCTAGCTTCCTTGTCCGCTTCTCTCCTCTCAAGAAGGCGGAGGATGTGACTGAACTATCAATTTCCCCATCTGACAACATGGTGGTTCTAACAAGTAAGGTTCCCAAAAGGGTTGGAATGGGCAAAGTTCTTCTTTAATAAATAACTATAGTCTTCAAAATTATATAGTATTTGGAAGATAACCAATGCATTGCTGTTCTATTTCTTGGCAGATCTGTTGCCATTCACAGACTACCTGGTCAATGTTTACTCTGTATATGAAGAGCGGGAGAGCACAGCACTTAATGGTGTCTACAAAACTAGTAAGTAATTTCCAACCCCCCCCCCCCCCCCACCGTAAAATTTGCTATTTAACCATAACTTTAGCCAGTCACACTCTTCCTCTTCTGGTGTTGTGCTGCAATATGGCTCCAACATGACATGAAAAAATTCTTTGGTTCACTCTTAAAGGGAAAAAAGTATGTAAATGCCACTCTATTCCTAATGTCGCAAGCATCCACTGTTTGTGCTCCAAAAGAAGCTTATCTGAAATTCTGGCAACTCTAGTGTATGGCAGTCAACCTCTTGTACTGCCTCACGAATCATGAACATCAAGGCAAAGGTCAAACATTTGAGAACTAGATGGGCTCTGTCAAATGATAGACCTGATGGAAAGGTGACCTCTATTGGAAAGACCAGAATTCCACATGAACTGGGATTTTTTTATTTTTTTTTGTTTGTTTTTTTTGTATTGGCCTCTCAAAAGTGAGTGCTTTTCCATAAGAATTTTATTTTAATCACATGCGTGTAAATGCTTCATCCCATTATATCAAACCACTTTGGGCAAGATCATTCTGTTAATATGTTGAACATTAGTCTTAAAGGGTTAACGTCTTGATATATGGTAATTACTATTATTGCTTGTGGACTTCAGAAGAACACAATCTTCTTAAACTTCTTCAATATAAACTGCTACTGAAACTAGGTTTTGTAGCCAAGGTTAATCTGCTCCCACATGCCCTGGAAGCTGTACTGCTTTTGATGTGGTAACAGCTGCCTGTGTTTTGGAAACATGCACTGTGGCTATTTATTTGGTTTGTCTTCTGTATGCCATTAAGTAGAACACAGAGGCTTAGGGCTTGCAGTGGGAAGCACTGTGAACGGATGTTGGCTCCAAGATGCAGGAATCCAAAGCTTCCAGGAATGAGACATGCATTTCAAGCTTGGCTGTTAGAAAATTCTTCCCCTGCAGGACTAGTAGGGTTGCCACCTGGCCGGTGTTTTACCGGCAGGCCGGTAAAAAATTGGCATCAGGCCAATGTTAATTCTATGGAGACAGTACCAAGGCCGGTATTTTTTTGAAGAAAAGGTGGCAACCCTAAGGACTAGTGAGAGAAGTGGAAATGACTTCTAGTGTCCTTACAAGATTACTGGTTTAATATTCAGATAACTTGCATAACTCTTCAATCCATATGTTAATTACAATTCAAATACTTAGGTGTGATCAGTATGTCCTTAAATATGTTTCTCTTTTAAAGCATATCTCAGTAGATCAAAACCATGAGTGATCCTGTTGGAATGTGTATGTGCGCCCCTTTCTGAAGTGGTTTACAGGTACTGGAGGAGTGCTTCTATGCTGCAATTACACTAGGAGAGTATTTTATAATGTAATTGCAGCATCCCATACAAGCACTCCTCCAGTATCTGTATACCACTTGAGAAAGGGGCGCGCGCACACACTTTTGGGGGAAAAGAGAACCTATCCATAGTGTAATGGCGCACTGATACGTAATAAGTGGGAGTCGGTATAAATGCAGACATCTGGTGTAAACAACTTTATTTCCATGACTCCAAACCCAGTGGCACAGTATCACCGTCCTGTTAAGAGACATTTACAAATCGCTGTCTGATAAATATTATGAACTGAATGGATTAACTTCACTAACAAATAGTGGGCTCATATAGCTGGGAAATAGCACAGAAGAATTATCTAAGAACCATATTTCTGATTAAAAACCATAATCATTAAAGGGATTTTCTATGAAATAACCACATGTCCTTAAATGTGAATAAAAGGAAGAGAAAGAGACTGCAGAATTGTGGATACTTTGGTGTAGAACCTGCAAGTTGCAGAAAATCTCATTACCTCCTTAGGAAGCTGGCCAGCAAAACACATAAGAAATTTGTAGTTGGAATTTTGTGGTTTGATGTGTTTTTTGCACCTCTGTCTGTCTAGTTGCTATTTTAACAGGACAGTGGTGCTGTGCCATTGTGTCTTTTTTTAATCTGGTGTGGGCTTTTTAAATTTTTTTTTTTAATGTAATTTAAAGTTTTTGTGTACCCAATGGGTCTTAATTATATACGGACTCCCACATATTATTCACCTGTACTGTTACACTATGGATATGTTAACTCTTTTATTCACATGTATATGTGCCCCATTCTGTTTATGGTTATTTTATACCATTTTCAGTAAAGGGGCTGTATTGCACTTAACACCTCCCGGAGGCATTCTGGATCATTTTTAACAGGAGGCTGTAATATTTGCTCAAAGCTGTGGGTGACTAGCCATTACACTGTGCATTCAGGTACTATGGTTAAAACCTGTTAACCCCTAAATTGGTCACTGCTGTCCCTATCGTGGCTTAAATTAGTGTTTGCACTTATCAGTCTGCACTTTTTAAGGATGCCTGTATGAAAAAACTTGGGTTTATAAATGAGAGCTCAATAAGGTACTTGATTTAAATAATTTCATTGAAGCCACTGGCGTAACAAAAGTTTTGCAACAGAGCACTGTCATCACCTGCAACCTATTGCCTAAATGCAGCGGCAACAGGTGTAGGGGGTGCTGTCAGCAGAGGATGCCCCCTCTGATGGTACAATGCCAGCATTATCACTATTAATAATCAACCCCTGAGCAATGGAGTAGCAAATTCTGTCATTACCACATTCTTTGCGATCAGGAGCAACAAGTCTGCTTCTTCTGGCAACCACTGTGCACAATTAGGGATCAGATGAGCCCCTCAACCAGGAATGAGCTCTCCACCACACTAGGTTACAGTTTTGGGGATAGGGCTCATATTGGCACTTGTGCACCACACTTCCCATGATACTTTGCTAAATGTCCACCATGATGCTGGCAATCTGACCATCATGCGAACGTGTAGTTTACAGCGAACAACATCTGGATATTTATTTGCTGCGGTTTGCATTTCCCATGAATCTCAGCCTCATGGGAGCAGTAGGTAAGGGAAGTTAACAGCGGAGGGTGTGGTGGGTTTTAGCTGTGAACTATAACTCCCGTGACAAATTATGATGGCCGAGCATTGTGGAGGCAAAGCTTGCACTGACCAGGGATGAGAGGGCAAAGCTGACACTATAAAAAAATAATGCAGGGACAAAGCTGGCACTGTGGGTATTAATGTGGGGCAAAGCTAACAATGCAAAGTGGTCGTGTATGGTACTATTATGTGGTGAGGTTAGGGGGGCCCTGGGGCATTTTTTTGGGAGTATTTTACCTGCAGGCCGGTAAAAAAAAATTGTCTCGATGCCAATGTAATGTCTATGGAGGAACCAGCAAGGCAGGTATTTTTTTGTAGAAAAGGGGGCAACCCTATGTGTATGAGCTTCAATTAATAATAGAATGTAAGATGTTAAGATGCTACCTTTTTAGTAGCTGAGCCCCTCTTGATATTTAATGATTGCCTTGTTAACATATGGTACCCCATTTTCCTATAGCCCTGGACTCCCCATCTGGAATTGACTTTTCTGAAATCACCCCTAACACCTTCACTGTTCACTGGATTGCTCCTCGGGCTCCCATAACTGGCTACAGAATTCGTTACCAACTGGAAAGTGGAGCTGGACGTCCCAAGGAAGAGCGGGTGCCCCCATCTCGAAACTCCATTACCCTTACCAACTTGATTCCTGGTTCAGAATATACAGTCAGCATTATTGCAGTTAATGGTGGACAAGAGAGTGTGCCACTTGTTGGGCAACAAGCTACAGGTGAGCATCCAAAAGCCGTGTGTGACTTCTTCAGCGCATTGCTTTGTTCTGAATACTAATCTCCTTGTCTCCCTGATGCCCTTCTTCCAGTGTCTGATGTACCAACGGATCTGACCGTAACATCCTCCACCCCTAACACAATGACTATTTCCTGGGATGCGCCTGCAGTGAGTGTACGCTACTACAGGATCCTGACCTCCCAGACAGGTAATTTTTTTTTTTTTTTTGGTTGTTGTATTTTTTGTTTTTGTTTGTGGCAGTTTAGAAGCACTTACTTAAAAAAAAAAAAAAATGTTTTGCAGTGTTACTCCAGTTGGAATAATTTTTTAGTTTTTATTTCATGCAACTTTGTGAAAGTCATGTGGTCAAACAAGAAGCTTATGTGTTCTAAACAGGTGGCACCGGCCCAGTTCAGGAATTTACGGTATCTGGAAACTACAACACTGCAACAATCCGAGATCTGTTACCTGGTGTTAATTACACCATCACTGTGTATGCAGCTACTGGGCGAGGAGACAGTCCTGCTTCTAGCAAGCCAGTTACTATTACCTATGTGACAGGTGAATTGCGTAGCTCTTTTGGTAAAATATTGTAGACGTTCTGCAAATAGTTTAGACGATTAGAAGGGGCGGGGGGGAGACATTGTTCAACACTAACTGTGATTTGTTCTCTGGCAGATGTTGATCATCCAACAGAAATGGAGGTGACTGATATCCAGGAAAGCAGCATCCATGTTCGTTGGAGTCCCTCTGCAGGCCCAGTTACTGGATACAGAGTAACCAGTACCCCCAAAAGTGGTCAAGGGGAGACTCTTTCGCAAATCGTTCCTCCAGGTAGTGGTTTCAAGATGCTGATAATCACATGCTAAATTTGCTGTGCCATGTGCTCTGCTGAGATCCTGATCTTGCATGCAGGTTTTATGTTCCTGTCCTGATTTTTTTTTTTTTTTTTTAAACTGAACTAGATAAGGACCACCTGCCCCCTGTTGCACTACAGATCCAATGATCTAGAGACAGCATTTTGAGCTAGATTATAATGAGGAATATAGAATTCCAAAAAAAACTATTAAAGCATTTGTTCCCTTTTTTTTTTTTAAACAGATCAAACTGAGATGACCATTGTGGGACTGACCCCAACTGTGGAGTATGTGGTGAGCGTGTATGCCCAGGGTACAAATGGAGAGAGCGAACCTATTGTGGAGACAGCTGTCACAAGTACGTATTATTCCTCCAATTTTTGGAGGACTTGGTTCTAAAATTTCAACAGTGAGAAACCGATCTGGTTAAAGAGTAGGAAGGTTCCAAAAACGAAGGTCTTTCTCTGATCTGACATTGTGAGACTAGACTTAATTAGTCAAATCACTTGGCACTTTGACTGGACTATCCAAAGAGGACCTTTTTTTAATCCACTCTAAAATATTACATATTTATGACTTTCTGGGGATATTTCAAAGTCTTTAGCAGGAAAGCTATGCTTTATTAATAATTTTAGACATGCAGCTGGTCTTTAAAGAACATTTTGCTTCTAATTAATGCTTGATAATTGTTAATCACATTGATCTGTAAATGGTGGTCTAATTATAGTCAAAATGATGCAGTAGTACCTTGTAATACATGCTATTAATCACCCATAGCCTAAATTATTTTAGAATCTGTGGTATTGCAACTAATCTTTTTGCACAACATGGCTAAAGAAAACTTCCTTCATCATATAATGCAACAGCAGGCCTAACCATTCATTAAACTGTTGCAGCAAAAAATGACCAGCTTTAAATCTTGCATCGCAATGGTTTCTAGAACACCACCTTTTTTATTTTGAAAATGCTTTGGTTGGCTGGTATTTCATGATTAATGTGCTTTATGCAGTTTCCGCATTTTAGCCCCTTCAGTCTTGGCTAATGGCATTGCAGAATATCCGTTTGTTAACGTCATGACTGATGGTGCTAAATATGTAGATAGTTTATTTGTTTTCTGCTGTGGGAACTGGCAATGAAGGGGCTATCCGTTTCTCTGCCCATCGGCTTGCATTACATTGCATGCCTGGTTGACAGTGAAAGGGCTAGTGATGCGATCTGCCTGCATATTCTGCTTATCTCTGCTGCTAACTGCTTTCCTGGTTAATTTGCCTGACAGACATTGACCGACCTAAGGGACTGACATTCACTGATGTGGATGCTGACTCCATTAGACTGGCTTGGGTGATCCCTGACGGGCAGGTCTCCCGGTACCGGGTCACTTACTCCAGCCCAGAGGAAGGAACCAAAGAATTATTTCCTGCTCCTGATGGGGAAGATGATACTGCAGAACTGCACGGTCTAAGGCCGGGCACAGAGTACACAGTGAGCATTGTGGCATTGCACGATGATCTGGAGAGCAAGCCCTTGATTGGAATCCAGAGTACAGGTATCTGAGATGGTCCTTCAGATGTCAACAACCCACGGGGTGCATGCATCAAACATCAGTCATCCTGACTCCACCTTGTTTGTCAACTATCCTTATATTCTGTTACGTCAACGTGTATTCATTTCATTCTCTTTAATAGAAATTAAATGTTTTTCTGTGTAGTTTGGCCTTGTTAGAGTCTGCATGTCTAAGTTCTCTACTCTGTGGGTTACTGCACCTTCTCACACCTTGTTCTATAGTAATGTATATGTTGCCTATATCTTACAGCTATACCAGCTCCCACAAACCTTCAGTTTTCCCAAGTCACACCAAGTGGCTTTACAGTAAGCTGGCATTCCCCAAATATCCACCTCACTGGATACAAAGTACATGTCAACCCCAAGGACAAAACTGGACCCACAAAAGAGATAACACTCACTCCTGGAGTGACCACTACAACATTAAGTGGACTAATGGTGAGTAGTAGCATATCAAAATATAGACAGGCTTTAGTAAATTTAAGCTTGACTTAGTTTGTAGTTTGCATGGTGTAAGATTTCACAAATTGGTGTCTCCCCCTCCTTCCCCCTTTCACACAAGCTTATTGTTATATTAATTTTTGGTCAGTTCCATATGTGACCAAAATGTATACGGTCTGTTACTTAGGTTGCAACCAGATATGAAGTGAACATATACGCTGTAAAGGGCAACTTGCAGAGCCAGCCCCTACAAGGAATTATCTCCACCCTTGAGAGTAAGTATGGTTTTATTTCAACTATATGTATAATGTTTCCCTTTCTTGATGTATTTCTTTGTTAAATGATCTCTAGTTTTGTATTAGATGCAATTTAAAAATGTACAGACATTTTTTTTTTCCTTAAGTAATGTCAAACCCAATTGGAGACATTCCTGGCCCATACATTCAAATTCCATATAGTAATAGCAACAGAAAGTTAAGGGACGCAAAATATGTAAGCCGCTACTTTGATCAATAAAAAAGTACAATATTTTTATTGTTCAATCTGCCTAATGTAGTTTAACATCCGTTTGTACTTAAACGCATAGTGGAAGCAGTATTTTTGTTCCCTACAGGTTGATCTTGACAAAAAAAAACTGACTGTTAATGAGCGACAACATAAGATTTAAGTGCTCTTCAGTGTGTGTGTGTGTGTGTGTGTGTGTGTATGTACACACAATTTGTTTTAATTTTTATTTAGATGTTAGCCCACCTCGTCGACCAAGGATCACCGATGTGACTGAAACAACTGTCTCAATTGTCTGGCGCACCAAGACTGAGACAATAACTGGTTTCCAGATTGATGCCTTGCCTTCAGGGAGTCAAATACCAATCCAAAGAATTATTAGTCCAGATGTCAGAACCTACACAATCACAGGTAACAATGCTACTGACACTTGCACTTTGCTTGGGTACATGGAAAGCCTACTCTATGGCTTCATTTATTTTTAGTTCTGCAGTTTCTATTGGTCAAACATTCCTGCACAATTTTAGAAGTCTAACATGCAGTTCACCTTTCTATTTGTAGGTCTTCAGCCTGGCACAGACTACAAGATCTATCTGTACACCCTGAATGACAATGCCCGTAGCTCCCCTGTAACTCTTGATGTATCCACAGGTAAATCATACAACTAGTGGTAAAATGACAACTTTTCTAAACTTTACTACTGAAGGACTTTGTTTGTTTTAGCAGCATATACTCCTCTATAAACCAGACACCATGTAAATCCTAAACTGCTATTCTGCCTTCATAGCTGTGGACAGTCCTTCCAATCTGCGTTTCCTCACCACCACCACCAATTCACTGCTCTTCACCTGGCAACCTCCTCGCTCCCGTATTACTGGCTACATTGTCAAATATGAAAAAGTTGGGTCTGTACCCAAGGAGCACCTACCACGTCTTCCAGCTGGAACCACAGAGGCAACCATTACTGGTGAGCATGGGCTCCTCTTTAAGAGAACTAATACCATAAAGAACAGGCATTAATTCCTTCTAGGTTTTCTGCCTCTTCAGAGTACCCTACGGGGCATCTGGCTCTTAGGCAATCACCCAGTACTAGGATTTATCTCCCTGCCTCTTATAACTAGACAGGCTGTTTTAATAATCTGTGAAACCGTTTTTTTTTTCCTTCTGCCCCAAACTTATAGGCCTTGAACCAGGCACGGAATACATTGTTCATATCATTGCCGTAAGGAACAATCAAAAGAGTGAACCACTCACTGGGCGCAAGAGGACAGGTATAAATCAAGCACAAATATGGTCTCTGCAGGAAATGTTCAAAAAAAAGCCTGTCTGCTCATATTGACTTTTTGTTTTTTTTATTTTCACCTCTATTTCAAAAATGTTCTCCCTGACTTTACATCCCACCCATGTTCTGAAAACAATAGCAGCATGCACTGGGTTATGTTTTGGTTGGCACATTAAGCCTCCACAGTAGACTGATCCAGTTAAAAGATTTTAAACTTAAGTTTTTGTAATGAGCATCAAAGAGACTCCGCCATAGATATCTTGGAAAACATACATCCCTTGTTTAGACTTGTTGGCCTCTATTCCGTGAAATGAATTATCACTGATTATTGGAGTATATGGTGTTCACATGACCAGTCATCCGTTTTAGATTTGAATAGTGCCTTATGACTCCTGTTATTTCACTAAAACTACATTACCATTGCACTTGCTACAACTTTCAATTTATGTTTGTGTTTCTAAGACCAGGGCATATTCTTTGGTGCTGTTGACCCTTCCTTGCAGCTTGTAGTATATGCTAAGCAGCTTTACATCTAATGCAATGATATATAGGCTCATGTGCTTTTGAAAATGGTAGCTTTGTGCTTGGTGTAGGGATAGAAAAATCATGGCTCCTCCAGCTGCTTTGGAACAATAAAACCTGTTCACACAATCTTGGCTTCTTAAATCAAAGCTCACTGGTGCCAAAATTGGCTTCTTGGCTGCATGCAATGCATCTATTCTTAAACAATCAGCCATCAAGACGTTAAAGTATGATGCTCGGTCTGCGATCATGAGCTACAAAATTGCAATACCTGTGCTACAGCTTAAACTAATCATTAAACTTTTTTTTTTTTTTTTTTTAATGGGTCTGATGACCATTACTGGATAATTTGGTGCTTAATTAGGCACGGTGTATACAACAGTAGGTATGGTCTTGAGGTTTTAATTTTAGCCCACATTTTGGGGCCTTTACATTCCCCTGTAAACATGAAGTCCAAACCATAAAATTACACTTTTTGGAGGTTTAATTATTCTAGTAGTTATGCCCATTTTATCTTCTCCGGAAAGATTGGTTTGAATCTTCAAAAGGACAGTTTTTAAATGTTGGTAAAGGAGAGCAGAGAAAATCTTTAAAAAAAAAAAAAAAAAAAAACTATTTGTGCTGCTGCAGTAGAAAATATTGAGTTTGTGCTCTTCATAGAGCAGCAGGATTTAAAGAGTACTATCCCTTAGGTCATTTAAAAGCAGTTTAGATCAAAAGCACTAATTACCTACTGTTGTTGCAAGTGAATCTGTAAAACCAATTGTGTACCGCTACCACTTACGATTCTGCTGCTTGCTTTAATGCTTTGCTTTTATTGCTCCTAACTCTTCGGCCAGATGAACTTCCCCAGCTGGTAACCCTCCCTCACCCTGGTCCTGGTCCTGAAATCCTCGACGTCCCTTCTGTAGACAACACACCTTTGGTCACCCAGACAAAGTTCGACAATGGTAACGGTATCCAACTTCCAGGCACAAAGGGACAGCAGCCACAACCTGGCCATGAAGGACAGGTCATAGAAGAAGGCTTCCGAACACAGACCCCTACCACTGCTATGCCATTGAGACCAGGGCAATTTTCTCCTGGAAGCTACTATCCAGAAGGGGACAACAAACGCTCTCCATACTTTGGAGATTTTGATGAAGTATTTGGACCCCAGCGCAATGATACTGGTATTCAAGAGGTATCATCTCAGACTACAATCTCATGGAGACCTCTGCTGGAAACTACAGAGTACATAATCTCCTGTCATCCTGTAGGCCATGAAGAAGCTCCACTGCAGGTAAAACCATTATAAAGAAAAAAAATGTATGTATGAATGATCTCGCGCAGTAATGAAATTAAGGCTTTGTTTTTGACCTGCATTTTTGCTTTTTTTGTTTTGATTTTTAAATCTTAAAGGCAGTAATGCCAACATTTTAAAGGATAACTGTCTGCAAAAAAAATGACCTTTTATTTGAATAAGTGTAAACATTTTAAATAGAAATGCTTTAATGAAACAATACAAATAAAGTATTATACAATAAGAAGGTACTGTGCTACTCACCAATGTGAAAATGGTTTTATTTAAATGATAAAATAAATTAACCTTACCAACCCTAACAATGGGTGACCTGGTAAATTACAGAAGTGTCTTATGCTAAGAATGTTGCCAGACCTTGTATGGGGAAAAAAGTGTTAAACAGCCATAGGAGTAGAAACGGCAAATTTCTAATTGATCTAGTCATAAGCAAGAAAAATGATAACATGCAAAGTGCTAACAACTTCGAAATAATTAACAAAAGGATAGATTCCAATACCAGGATGAAATATCAAAATGATTGATATTTCAAATAATAAAGTAACCATAAACACAAAAATAAAACTAATGACCGAAAGCTGACCATTATATCATAAAAGTCTTGGGTCGAATCTTCCTTCATCTGAAACAAAATTCTAAACAGGTTTTCATCCAGGTAGATTTTTATATAGATGACAGCGGGTTGAATAAGATACTCTCTTTATGCCACCTTTCCATTAAAAATACCTTAACTTTTTCTGACTGTTGTCCTTTTTAAAATGGTTAATAGGCCCTACATTGTGGCCTTCAAATTGTCTGTCAGATTGACACACTTCCAGAGAGGCAGTAGAAAAGGCTTTGCTGTTCAAGCTGACAATTTCATAGACTGATGAGGCACAGGCATTTTTAAAGAGTCCAGGAGTCAAATCTCCTCCACATAAACAGTGATATCTTCTAAATGAAACCTAATGGAAAGAGTGATTTAGAAGCTGAATCCACAGACTGGGTCCACATTTGCAGAACCTTTTCAGATTTTGACTTTACTCCCTCCTTTACATTACATTTTAAGTTACTGATTTTGGTGTTTTTGGTCTTTTGATCTGTTGCAGTTTTATTTATTTTGCTTATTCAGTTTAAGGTACCTGGAAGTTCTACCAGTGCCACACTAAATGGTCTGACACGTGGAGCCACATATAATATCATAGTGGAAGCACTGAAAGGACTAGATAGACACAAGATCCTGGAGGAACTGGTGACTGTTGGCAATATAGGTAAGTGTCTATTTATATTTTGATCTTGAGAGCCAATTTACAGCTTTTGAATACTATTAGTTTTTTTTGCTTTTAGATTCTCATACCAATAATAAGTGTGCATGTACATCAAAAGCCAAGGAATGCCCAGAATATCTGTCTACACATTAAAACAAAATGGTTTACCTAATAATATGGTTTTAACAGCAGTTTCAGTTATGAAAAACATCCATCTTTAGATTAAGTTGATTTTCCCAGAGAATTTTCAGGGTATCAATTGACCTAAAAATTGTGCATTATGCTGTTGGCTTTTAATGGTGAGCATTTTTTTTTTTTTTTTTACCTACAAAATGAAATCTGTGGCATTATACTTTTTTTAATTTTTTTCTGCGATAGGATTAGTGCCTTACTATTTTTCTAAAGACCTATTTTTTTTGTTTTGCATATTTTTGTTTTTCCCTAATCCTTTTCACTTTTTGTTTTGCAAGTGCATGATACAGGAGACGTGCAACCCACAGAGGATACCTGCTATGATACCTTTAATGGTGCCTACTACACCATAGGACAAGAATGGGAACGCATGTCTGAGTCTGGCTTTAAACTCTGGTGCAAGTGTCTGGGATATGGAAGTGGACACTTCAGATGCGACTCATCCAGTAAGTATGAAACGTGTAACTCCTTCTTCCCCCAATTTACCATACTGTTTTTTTAATACTTTTTTTTTTTGCATAGCTGTTTAATAATCCATTTTATCCTTATTTTGGAACAGCTATTTTTAGAAGACCGTATTATTGGGTTATTTGGTTAGGGTACAAGCCTTTAAGAAAAGTGTTTTGTAGAATGTTTTGGCTACATAGTTTACTAGCAATACACACCTGTACTGATGAAATGTGTGCTGGTTGTAGAACATTGTAACAGAGTAACTGGTTTTATGTAGAATGGTGTCACGACAATGGAGTGAATCACAGAATTGGGGAGAAGTGGGATCGCAGAGGAGAAAATGGCCAGATGATGAGCTGCACATGTCTTGGAAATGGAAAAGGAGAGTTCAAGTGCGAGCCTCGTAAGTAGCACACTTTAATCGATTTATCTTAAACATTCCAGCCAGTGTTCGGTCAGGAGGTAAAACAAAGGAAACATTGAAAGCTTTTAGGTTGAGCTGAAATAGCACTTTATTGGGTATACTTGGGCTTCCTCCTGAATAACTTTTTTTTTTTCAAATGTCTTTTTCTGTTTTGTATACCAACGCCAGGAGGTCAAAAAAACTCTCCCATAGTACAGAGACCAGAAAATCATCTTTGAGTGTTACTTTACTGAAAGGGTAGTGGATGTATAGAATAACCTTCCAGTGGAAGTGGTAAAGGAAAACAAAGTGAAGGAATTTAATCATGCGTGGGATAGGAAGACTGCTTTATCGTATATCTTAGATATACGATAAGGTCAGGGCTTAATAAAAGTATATGAGAAAACTCAGCAGACTCGATGGGTCAAATGCTTATCTGCCGACTCATTGAAGGTTTCTATGAGATGAGTACAGTGTGTCATATCTTGGCATTACTCTGTAGTAAGCTAGGTCAGGGCTCGACAAACCCCAGGCGCCATGGCGACCAGGATATCTGACCTGGCACCTGGGTAACGTGAGCCCTGCATGGTGCCCGAGTCGCTCTGTTTGTTTTTTACCCTTCTGCTTAATCCAGTGATGTGTGTGTGCGCGCGTGCTGGCTGCACAGACTTCCTATACTGCCCCGAGCGCACCGCTATATAATGCAGAGCTATATCGAGGGACTGGAAGGGAAGCTGCTCTGTGCCACCGGGCTGTAACGGAACCCCCCTCCCTTCCCTGCAATGAGGTATAGCAGCGGGGAGGTGAGGGAGGGAGGGAGGGCGGGACATATTAATAAGTTAACTTTTTTTTTTCTTTAAAAAAAAAAAAAAAAATCTGCTGCCTTGTGCATGTGACTTACTGGATGTGTTTTGTGTGTATGCATGGGATAAATGGCAAATTGACACAAAGTAATATTAGAAGATCATGTTTGTAACCTAATAAATCCAAATAAAGATATATAGACAAAAGTGTCTGTCTAGCTGGCTCCTAAAACTCGGCTAAGTTTGTCAATCGCTGACCCTTTTGATAGACTAAATGACAATTTTTTTGGTGGGGGGGGGGGGGTCTAGATAATTGTTTGTGGTTTTTAAGTAAATGGCGGTATGGGTAATGATGCCTACTATATGTAATATTCCACAGATGAAGCTACATGCTATGATGATGGGAAGATGTACAATGTTGGAGAGCAGTGGCAGAAGGAATATCTAGGGGCTATCTGTTCATGCACATGCTATGGCGGACAGCAAGTGAGTGACTGCATTATATTAACTTCATATCAGAGAGGTCACCTGGTACATGAAATGTCTCCATCACCACTAAAATGCTAGTATTTTGTTCCTGCGTACATGCTCCATTCTTTGCCATATTATGCAATTCTCCTCTGTAGTCCATTTTATGTATGAAGCTGTTGGAAATATTCAGCCCAACACCACCTTAAAAGAAATGGGACGGGTAACCGTTTACCCTTCATTAGAAAGCTTAATATCTATGATAAAATCTCAGAACATTTTGAAAACTAAAAGCACTTAAAATGCCTCAGACCAGCAGCATTTTATGCTAATATAATTATTAGCATATAAAATGCTAATAAATGACCTCTGATTTAATTTTAGGGCTGGCGCTGTGATAACTGCCGCAGACCAGGAATTGTTGCTGCGCCAGAAGGTGAAACCCTCTCACAATTTACACAGAGATACCAGCCAAGCACAAACCTTGTGAGTATTATGGAATTCTAAAACGGTGTGTTTTGGACATTTGTGTTTATTCTCATGGTTGTTTTGTAACATACATTTTTCTTCCAACCCACTAGAATGTGAAATGTCCCATTGAGTGCTTTCTCCCCTTGGGCTATCAAGCAGACACAGAACATTCTGAAAAGAAAAAGAACTGAGACATCGTGACAATAACCGGAATGTGGCAACTGCTGTGTAATAACGGCTAGTAGGGCAGAATCTTGGGGGAAGTGGCATATTCCTCACCTAATTGGCAGGATATATATATATTATTTTTTTTATTTTTTTTTTTTTTTAAAGGCTTCAAATTTCACCCGAAGTATTGCCGTTCAGTATTCCATGATTGTAATTGTGTTATTTTTTTTTTTTTTTTTATTATTATTATTATTGATCTGGGAAAACAAAGGGTTTTTTTTTGTTTTTTTGTTTTTTTTTTAATGATCATTTTACATTTGGGACTAGAAGTAAAATAAATCCTGTTCTGGAGAATGTGTCCCTCCAGTTCAGGGAACACGTGGCAATAAATGTAATTTTAGGGTGCTTTTGGCTTGGAGTGGTTAACATTACAGCCAAACCTCAAAGGGACTATTCTGCTTTTTATAATCCTGATTCAGCGCAAGATTGCTGCTTCAGTATGATGCCTATATCATATGCACATCCTAATTACTTTTTTCGCACAATCCTTACTAATACCAAACCTTCCTGTATGGTCAGTGTTATTTATCAGTCTGCTTCCTTACCAGAGGAATCTTTTATTTTACTATGGAAAAGTAATTCTGAGGCCTAGAAAGTTATGGCAGTTGAATTTGATGTAATTATGGTTGGCGAGTTTTTTTTTTTGTTTGTTTTTATACTGTATGTGCCAAAGCTTTTACTACTGTGGAAAGAACTCTTCTTTTAATAAAAAGATCTTGAAAAATTTAATTTCTGTGTGTCTTCTGATTGTCTTAAGAGAATGCTGATTGTCGTGAAGTGTCTTTTTGATATTTTTAACTGCAAAATGTGCCCTTTTTGTAATCTGAATATTATCTAGTTACAGAAAATACTCTGCACTATAATAGAATTACCAGTAGGGAACATTTTGATGGCTCTTTCCTACAGGAAAAGTTAAAACATTTTAAATTTTCATTGACCTATAACACATTATACGGTCCTTTTCAGTTGCTTATGGTCTAATAAGCATATTGGTTTGAACTTATCTACAACACTGCCATTCTGTAAGCTGATGAAGTATAGGTATATTATTTTTTTTCATTTTTTTTCTGGCCTTCTAAAACTTTTGCAGGCTGCTTTGCAGTATATAGAAGTCATGTGACCAGAAGGAAATCAATTACCTAATAAAGTAGTGGATACCACAGAACCACATCGATTTCCTTCTGGTCACAAGACTTCTACATACTGCAAGGCAGCATGCAAAAAGTTCTATGAACACCGTAAAAGGTGGCAACCCTATAGGAAAGATGGTGGTGCGTTTGAGGGATTGTTGGCTATATAGATAGAATTAGCATATTTACTTTTCAGAACTAAAGTACTGGCCATCAGGAGGGGGTTAACTGTAGTTAAATTAACAACTTTGTGACAATGGAGATTGTATGTATGTATGTGTATATATATATATATATATATATATATATATATATATATATATATATATATATAAAAAATCCATTACACTATTTATGGATTGGGGCACACCTTAATTGTTGAATTTATGTGTTTCGATTGGACATATTGCCACATATCTATAAAATCAAGCCCCTAGCCATGCAGAGTAAATTTTGAAAGAAAATGGGAGTCTGCAGATATTAGATATTAAAAAAAAAAAATAGTGGGAAGGTCTTAAAAGGCCGACTAATGTATGTCTCTTAAGGGCCAGGTCGGGAGGCTCAGTATAACAGATCGGCATGATATATAAAATAACCTTCAAATTAAATCAATCAAGTAAACGTCCATATCATGCTTCAACTAGTCTATCTGGGCATTAAATTGACCTTTAAATTTAGAGAGGATAATAAAACTAAACTATACAAATGTATTGGTGTCATGGATGGGGAGATTAAATGTTGTAAACTCTTACTTTGTCCCAAAAATATTGTATCTCTTCAGGACTCTCCCGTTGGAAGTTCTGGGGAGTGTCATGAAGAATATCAAGATTGTTCACAGATTGTGTGGCTACATAAGAAACCATGAAAATCTAAGATCGATATGAGGAGGAAACCCTTGTAGCTAAGACTGGGACTTCCTGAAATTGGGAATTTATACAACGTAGTAATGTTCTCCCACACGTTGGCCTGGGTAAATAAAGTCGAAAATCCTTCCAGATGGTTGTCCCTATAGAAGGCCGCCCTGCAGGGAAGAAATCAATTTTTGTATAATATATATATACCGTATTTATCAGCGTATAACACGCGCCGGCGGATAACACGCACCTCATTTTAAGAAGGAAATTTCAGGAAAAAAAACAAATTTCAAATAAAGAACTTTGAAGCCCAATATGCCAGGATATTGCCCCCAATATGCCATTTTAATATGCCAGGATATTGCCCCTAATATGCCATTTTAATATGCCAGGATATTGCACCCAATATGCCATTTTAATATGCCAGGATATTGCCCCCAATATGCCATTTAATATGCCAGGATATTGCCCCCAATATGCCAGGATATTGCCCCCAATATGCCATGTAATATGCCAGGATATTGCCCCTTAGTATGCCCCCCCCCCCCTTCCCCAGTACTTACCTTGTTCCTGCTCCATCTCCCGGTGCTCTGAAGCTGCGTGGCTGTGAGGGAAGCGTTGTGAGCTCCCCTCCAGCCGCGCGGAACAATAAAGTTTGTTTAAAAAAAACACACTTTATTGACCGCGCGGCTGGAGGGGAGCTCACAATGCTTCCCTCACAGCCACGCACCTTCAGAGCACCGGGGGACAGCAGGAACGAGGTAAGTTTTTTTTTTTTTTTTTTTCCCCAGCCACCGATCGGCGTATAACACGCACCCATCATTTGCTCCCTATTTTCAGGGAGAAAAAGTGCGTGTTATACGTCGATAAATATGGTATATATATATATATATATATATAAATCTATCACCCCATGATTAAGAATATTATCAATAATACAATAAAGATGCATGATAGATTTGGCCCAGGAAACACACTGAATCTTTCTACTCCAATTGAGACACTGGAAATTCTAATCCCAGACCTTGGTCTGGAAAAATGGCTTTCAGGAGGAATCGTATCATTTAGAGACATGTACGGTCTGAATGGTGTGATTCCTTTCCAGATCCTGAAGGATAGATACAGGTTCACATATTCAGAATACTACTCCTTATCGCTATCCCCTCTGAATGATTTAGATTTACTCATAGAAAAAAAAAACAAAACTAGTAATTAGAGTTGAGCGGACACCTGGATGTTTGGGGTCGAACTTGACCCCGAACCCCATTGAAGTCAATGGGGACCCGATGTTCGGCTTATGGAATACATATACTATTGGCTTTCTATAAACCGAAATAGAGTCCCCATTCATAATTATGAATGGGGACTCTATTTCGGTTTATAGAAAGCCAATAGAATTACATGTATTCCATAAGCCGAAAGTCTATAAACCGAACGACCTTCGGCTAATAGAATAGCATATTCTAGCATGCATTCTATAAACCGAACGACCTTCGGTTTATAGACTTTCGGCTTATAGAATATGTGTAATACTATTGGCTTTTTTATAAACCAACCTATTGAGCTATTTGTATGAATGGGGACTCTATTTCGGTTTATAGAATAGCATTACATTGTATTCTATAAACCGAAAGTCGCTAGGCCAAACAAAATAAATTACAGAATCTTTTAGAAAAACTGGTGGAGTACAGGGCCCCGATGCTACCACAAGCTTTATGCTGTACATAGAACTGCCTCTGAAGAGGAAAACACAAAAAACATTAGCGGTTAGTATCATAACAGCAGTTAAAATTAATTCGGCTAGGTATTGGAGGAAAGTAGAAACACCATCATGGAATGAGATTATAGAACAAATAGAGTATGAATGTCAGATGGAGAGGGGATATAACCAAACACATAAGTAATTTTAGAAGAGTTGGATCGAGTATTACGGATCTATCTTAAACAACAAAAGGACTACCCCTGACTGGCCACACGTGCTCCTATAATGGAAATTTGTTTCATACTTACCGATATTTTCCTTTCCCGGTAATGGGCCATGGCAGCACTACTCTAGGGTTAGCTCCTCCCCTCACTCCCATTGGACAGGACAACATTTTTAGCCTATAAGAGGCCACATGACCATAATACCCCAGTTCGTAACAAGCCAACGACCAGGGAGGGTGCCCAGTGCTGCCATGGCCCATTACCGGGAAAGGAAAATATCGGTAATTATGAAACAATTTTCCATTTTCCCGGCCATGGCCATGGCAGCACTACTCTAGGGCAATGCCCAAGCAATAAAACTCGGGGGGGGGAAGGATACAGAACACACTATGATGCTGAAATTTATTATGTGACCATATAAGCTGATAAGACTGCAGAACCAAATTGTGCCTCTCTTGAGGATCTCACGTCCAGGAGATAATGCCGGATAAAGGTATTCTGAGATGACCACGTCGCTGCTCTGCAAATCTGATCAGAAGACACATGTGCAACAGCTGCCCAGGAAGTGGACAGAGCCCAGGTTGAATGGGCTCGTAGACCAAGAGGAACTGGAACCTGTTTAGACTCATAAGCCTTAGTAATGGCCGAGACCAGCCACCTAGAGATGGTCTTAGGAGATGCTTGTAGGCCCTTATTATGCCCTTGAGGGACGATAAAAAGCCTAGGGGATTTCCTCCAGCTGCCTGTCCTGTTGAGGTAAACCGATAAACAGCGAACCACATCCAAGGTGTGAGACAATCTTTCCTCCTCAGAAGAAGGAGATGGGAAGAAAGCAGGCAAAATAATCTCTTGGTTCATATGAAATGGTGAAACTACTTTAGGCCTGAACTCCGGGACTGTTCTCAGAACCACCTTATACTGTTGGAAAGAGATGAAAGGTTCGTCTGATGAGAGAGCTGCCAATTCAGAGACTCTTCTACCTAAAGTCAAGGCGACCAGAAGAGAAGTTTTAAGCGTAAGGAGCAGAACTGGAATCTCAGTAATGGGTTCAAATGAGGAACCCTGTAATGCTGACAGGACAAGTGGCAAATCCCAAGGAGGAGAAAAGGATTTGATAGGAGGTCTGATCCGCATGACAGCCTTCATAAAACAAGATACATCGGAGTCTAAAGCCCATCTCACACCAGATAAAGCTGAAAGGGCTGAAATGTGAACTTTCAGAGTATTCAGGCTGAGACCCTTGCCCAGGCCGTCTTGCAGAAAACCCAGGAGATCTACAGCAGAGAAGGAAAACACCTTTGTTAGACGCCCAGTCTGAGAAGACGTCCCAAATACGGCAGCCGAACTATTCCTTTTCCTTGCCTGAAGCATAGTAGAAATCACCACATCTGAGAACCCTTTGTCTTGTAATCCTTTCAGTCTCCATGCCATCAGCTGAAGGGATTGAGGAGCAGGATGGAACAGAGGACCCTGCGACAGCAAGTCTTCTCTTACATGAAGATGAAGAGGGTCCTCCATGGAAAGGCTCAACAACAATGGGAACCAGGGTCTCCGTGGCCAATACGGGAGCACTGCAATCACCACCACGCGTTCTCTCTGAGGAGGGTGAACATAAGGGGAATTGGGGGAAACACATACCCCATCCGGAAGTTCCAGGAACAGCTGAGGGCATCCCAACCTTCTGCTAGACGATGATGCTCCCTGGAGAAGAACCTCTGAACCTGTCTGTTCTGGAAGTTTGCCATCATGTCGATCTCCGGAAGACCCCATCTGTGAACCAACCTCTGGAAGGCCCATTCCGCTAAACACCATTCTCCCGGAAAGACCTTGTGTCTGCTCAGGAAATCCGCCTTGATGTTCATTGAACCTGGAAGATAAATTGCACATATCCCCAGAAGGTGTTTTTGAGCCCATTTCATGAGAGGAAACATGATACTCATCATCCTTGGGCTGCGAGTACCTCCTTGGTGGTTTACGTATGCCACCACTGCAGTGTTGTCCACTTGTAGCTTCACCCAATGGTGTCGGATTCTTGACTTTAGGTGACGCAAGGCCTCGAAAACTGCCCTCAGTTCCAGGTAGTTGGAAGACTCTCCTCGAAGGGACACCGGCCATTCCCCCTGAAGGGATATCTGGTTCATATGGGCGCCCCATCCTGTTTGGCATGCATCCGTGGTGACCACCAACCAAGGTATCTCTCCCAGGGGAAAACCTTTGGTCAGGTTTGCCTTTGAGAGCCACCATCTGAGAGCTTCCTTGACTTTGGATGTAAGAAGAATGGGCTGGCTCAAATCCCGATGCCTGCACTGGGTCAGGAAGGATCTCTGAGGGATTCGGATATGCCATTGAGCACATCGGGTAAGGCCTATGGTAGATGAAAGGGAACCCAGGATGCTCATGTAAGCTCTCGCCGTGATCTTGCGAAGATGAAGAATTTTTTTCAACTTCTCTCTCAGTCGGTATATTCTGTCCTCTGATAGACGGACAACCCCCAGACTTGTATCGAACCAGGCTCCCAGATAAATCATCTGTTGACTGGGTTGGAGTTGACTTTTCTGGAAATTCAGAACTCAACCATGTTCCTCCAACATTGATATGGCGATGTTTCGATGGGCAATCAAACATGGGTAAGTCTTTGCCAGTATCAAGATGTCGTCCAAGTAGTGGAAAATGAAGACACCCTTCTTCCTGATTTCTGCAATCAGGGAAATCAGGACTTTGGAGAACACCCTGGGTGCGGAGCTGAGGCCAAATGGAAGAGCCCTGAACTGCCAGTGTTTGTTGTGCAGGCAGAACCTCAGGAACCTCTGATATACTTTGGCGATTGGGATGTGGAAATAAGCAGTCTTGAGATCGATGGAAATTAGCCAATCGCCAGGAGATACTGCCTGGACAATGGAGGCTAAGGATTCCATCCTGTATCGTCTGGCACACAGAAAGGTATTGAGAATGGACAAATCCAGGATTGGCCTCCATGCATCCTCGCCTTTTGGAGCAAGACAAAGCCTGGAGTAGAATCCCTGAAATTGTTCTTCTCTTGGAACCTGGCAGATCACCAATTGTTGGGACAGAGAATCTATGAATTCCAGAAGTGCCTTTCTTTTTCTTAAATTTTCTGGAAATGAGGACCTGAAGAATTTTCCAAAAGGAGGGGTCCCCACAAATTCTAGACGATAACCTTGGGAGACCACGTTGTGGACCCACCGATCCTTGATGGAGAGGCTCCAAGTCTCCGAAAAATGAAGCAGTCTTGCAACTATTCTTGGAGACTGAGCCTGGACGCAGTCATAATCTTTTATTCTGGTGGGCAGACGCCCCTCTGCCCCTGCCACCTCTATGGGAGGATTGACCGCCCTTCCATGGCTGGCTCCGAAAGGACTGTCTTCCCGGTCTGTATTGCCTCGAGTCTCGGAAAGACCTCCTGTCAGCATTAGAGGATCTCCTGGTGTTCCTGTTGCATGGCAATAAGGCTTTACTGCCTTCTGCGGCTCTCTTGATGCACTCATCCAGCTGACGTCCAAAAAGCATGTCTCCCTGAAAAGGTAGTGAGCAGAGACTATTCTTGGAAGTGGTGTCTGCATCCCATGCCTTGAGCCAAAGTTCTCTACGGCCAGCAATGTTCAGGGCCATGGACCTAGCTATAGAGCGAACAAGGTCCACAGAGGCAGCAAGACTAATGTCTTCCACAGCTCTGCTGAGATGTGATCTACTCACTCCATCCTTTATGTCAGCTTCTAGATCCTCTGACCATTGTTTAAGTGCCCTGGAGACAGAAGTTAAGGCGGCTGCTGGGTGCAGACTGGCTCCTGCTGCCACGTATGCCTTGCAAAGTTTAGTATCAATCCTCTTCTCCATAGGTTCTCTCAAAGAGCCAGAGTTGTCCAGAGGCAAGGTGGTCTTCTTGGCCAGTCTGACTACTGCCGCGTCCACCTTGGGAGCTGAGATCCAAGAGTCAGAGTCATCTTTCTTGAATGGGTATAGCTTGGACCACTTACCCTGAAGACTGACCAGTTTTCCAGACTTACCCCATTCATCATGAATAAGGGTCTTTATGGTCTCATGGAGTTGAAAAGCAGTTTCTTTCTTTTCGAGACTAGCAAAGTGCTTGCTACTAGAGGGTATTTCAACAGAGGATTCTTCCAAACTTAGAGTCTTTCTGACTGCCTCAATGAGAGCTTCGGTTTTCCTCTCATCAAACCCCCCTGAATATGGGAACTCATCATCCTCTGATGACTCTGGGTATTTGGCAGGAAATTGACTCTTCTCGTAGGAGTCCACCATAGAGCACTCACTGTCAGAGACCTCTCTCCTCCTAGGCCTAGAACGCCTGGTAGACTGAGTGGCTTCCTTAATACCTTCAGCCACTGCCTGTTTGATGATGGAAATCACATCAGCTGGGTTAGCCACTGCAGGATGAGCTACTGGCGGGCCAGCTACCAGTGTCATGCAGGTTATGCAAAGCCTTCTCCCCTCTGCCGCCACTTTGTCACATGCATTGCACTTATACAGTCTTGGTCTCCTGTCCGCAGGTGAAACCGGGGATCTCCTCAGAGACCTGAGGGAACTGACATAATAATATAATGACAGAAGGCACTCTTTTGATTCCAATTGAGGTAATATATATATATCCATTGAGAGGGAGAGAAAAAAAAATAGTTTGACATACCTTGTACCTCTAGATTGTGACCTATTTCTTTTCTTGGCTGGTGAGGCCATGATGATATAAAACCTGAGCAGCTGGAAAAAGGTCGCCTGTTAGGGACTAATATCCAGATAAAACACCAAAAAAAAATATTGCAAGACATCCAATGTAAATGAAACATAAGGATTTCCCCAAAAATTCTGAACCTACCTATTGCACAAAAAGGGAGAACCACAAGATCTGCAGAGACCAGAGCACTGTATAACTTGCAGGATAAGCAACTTCAGATTGCCTCCAGACTCAATAGGAGGGAGAGAAAGAAAAAAAAAAAGACATTTAAATAGGGGAAAAAAAAAAAATTCCCAATCAGCCCAAAACAAAGGTCACATCCTGGCAAAGGCTGCCTGACCCGGAAGTACTCACTGTTTAGGCGCCAAAAAATGCAATACACCTCTGTCCAGCTCTGTAAGAGCCCCTCAGCTGCCAGGAAGCCTGGAACCTGTTCCCATCAGCAGAAATACGGCACCAACAAGGATTTATCCGACTTTGCAAGATTCCCAGCTGCTACCCCAGGGTCACTGCAGCATGCACCCCCGGTCACTAAGGGGGTTTCTGCAGGGGGTCGCCCTTGGTGAGGCGCCGTTTACTGCAGCTTCTGGGAGAAGAGAGGCTGAACTCATCCCAGGAAAAGGAACTAACAAGTCCCAGGTATGTCAAAAAAGAAAAATGAAATAAAATAATGAAATATCACACGGAGAAAAACCAAGGGAGTGTGGACAGGAAAAGAACTGGGGTATTATGGTCATGTGGCCTCTTATAGGCTAAAAATGTTGTCCTGTCCAATGGGAGTGAGGGGAGGAGCTAACCCTAGAGTAGTGCTGCCATGGCCATGGCCGGGAAATAGAAGTTAAACTAAATCTCAGAGTCCATGCGCCACGTCAGGAAGTGTGAATGTGTGTGTTTTGGATGTATATGTTCTCAAGAACTGAAAATAGAAGGAACTATGTGGGGAACAGAAGTTTCCTTAATTGGAGGCTCTATATTAAAGTAAAACAGAAAGTCTTAAAAGAGTTGGAAAGTAATTCTGCAGCCTATATAATGTAAACATGAAAAAAGGTAATAAGATATGTACATGTAGAACCTGGTTAACATAACATTTTAAGATTTGATGGATGGAATTTTCTGTAACATATACTGCTAGATGTTATGTATATCGTATTTATAGTGCAATGTGTATTTAATTTGAACATAAAGGATAAATAAATATTAGTTATCACTGCCCATCCTCATGATACTTATAGAGTGTTTGTTTTTTATTTTTGAAAGAGGATAATTTATATGTCTACCCCTACCTGAACAATGTAAAAGGTAGGGGGCTAGTTAGGCTTTAAATTTGTTTTAAAAAGTATATTGTATAGGTGCCGGAGCACTTTGGGGCAGCCCTGACACTGATGGATGTAAATATTATTTAATTAGATTTGATATAATCCATCGGATCAATGCATCAATGTAATATAAGGGTTTTATTAAAATAAAAATAAAAAACATGCCAAGGGTCCTTGGCCAGTCCCTGGCCCATTGATACACAGGGAATTGGGAGTGTGTAATTTTTAAAAAATCTTATATGCAACGCTACCTTTATGTGTGGCAAGTTCCATAGGGCAGTTTGGATTTTTATTGAAAAGCTATTTTTTTTCACTTCTCACTAAGGGTAGATAGAGATGAGGAGAGTAAAGTTGAATTTAAATTAGTGAATAATTGGGCCGATGGTAGAATTGTTATAATTAGGTTTTCTAAGTCAAATTCAACCTTTTCTTGCCATTTTTGAATTTTCGTGAATAACCCCCCTTGTTTTTAAGAAATAATATTGCTAGCATGTAAGGAAGCAGTGTCACGGGAAGATGGCATCCATTTATACTGTATTTGCTCGAATATAAGACAAGGTTTTTTTCAGAGCAAAAATTTAGGTCAGATTATAAGACTGGGATCCCCCTCGCGTGTTGCACGCAGACATCCTCCACTGCCACCCGGCACGACCGCCGGGACTCCTATGATGAAGCCGGAGAGAAATAAGGGAGAGAAAGACAGGGGGGGGGGAGAGGCAACTTTCGCACATAAAAGGAAATAAAAACAAGAAATGCATTTGTTTAATATCATAATTTTTATTAAATATTAAAAAGCGATTTACATGTGAATATATACAAGTTATCCTTTAGGGTAGTCTTATATTCAGGCTTTTAGTTTTTTTCCTAAAGGAATATCCAAAGTTTTGGGGGGGGGGGGGGGGGTTCGTCTTATATTTGAGCAAATGCGGTAATTAGGAAATTTCACTCCAAACATTTTGTCACATGCTTAAATGAGCATATATGTTTTAGGTGCCATGCTGGTCAAGAAATGGGCAGAGATTCTACTAAAAGCGGAGGTAAGCATCAGAAGAGGAAGCGGTTTCCTCTATATAGTATAGTAAGTGGCTTAAAAATAAGTGGAAAAGGTTGCACTCAGATTACCAATACCAGCTTAAACTGCAAACACTGCATTGGAATCTAATAAAAGTAGGTTTAAAACATACATCCTGAACCTTGCCACAGTTTTGTTTCTATCACATTCTGATGTGCTTTGCTGCTGGTGAATGCAGAGTGTAGCTACCCTTTCCAAACACCCTCTTTCTATGGTACCCACTTTGCACATACGGCTTCCATAATAATCACTTTCACCAGTGTAACTTTGCCACAGATGTACTCCATTACAGTAAGGTGAAGGCACTGAGTAGATCCTCCTAAGCACCTACTAGATGGAAGAGGCAACGCAGAGATACTCTTGCTCCTCTTAATACAGACGTTGGCTCACATGAGCCATCCCATGTACTGCGTCAATGTCTTCCTTCGATAAAACTCTAGTCTTCTAGCCAGAGGCGGCTCTCTAATTAGGCAAGTTAGGCGGCTGCCTAAGGCCTCGCACTTCGGGGGGCCTCGCAACTGCCTAACTCACCTAACAGATAATGTTTTGACACCATTCTGCTACCTACTCCATGGAGTAGGTAGTTGACATTGTAAGGTGACAGGAGCTTATCGCTGCCTGCGTGTAGTGTGTAGCAGGCAGCGATAAGTCAACTGTCACACTAACCTCCGTGCCATCAGCGTCAGCACTTTAAGGTAAGGGGCCGTCTTCACAGGCAGCGATTCTGTTTTTTTCTCTCCTGCACACGATTACCGCTCTGCTCCGCCCCCACTGTAACCAACACGGCTACAGCAGAAGCGCCAGCATAACGTGGTCTATGAGACCACTGGACACTGAGACCCTCTTCTTCTCCCTGCACATGCCCTGACAGGTAACTAAGCAGGGAGGGAGAGGGACATCTAAAAGAAAAACTGTCTCGCCGCCCTGATGCCCGTTATGCTGGTCATAAAAAAAAGTTTTTAAAAATCTGCTGGTGTGTCTGTGTGCTGACCAAGTTGTGTGAGGGTGTGTGCTGACTGAGTGTGTGAGTGTGTGTGCTGACTGAGTGTGTGAGTGAGGGTGTGTGCTGACTGAGTGTGAGTGAGGGTGTGTGTGAGTGTGGGCTGGCTGAGTGTGTTTGATTAAGTGTGTGCTAGCTTATTGTGTAAGTGAGGGTGTGGGCTGACTGTGTGAGTGTGTGTGCTGACCGAGTGAGTGTGTCACTGAGTGTGGGCTGGCTGAATGTGTGCTGAGTGAGTGTGTGCTCACTGAGTGTGTTTGATTAAGTGTGTGCTGGCTTATTGTGTGTGTGAGTGTTTGCTTGCGGAGTGTGTCTGTGAGTGAGTGTGTGTCCTGTCTGAGTTTGTGTGGCTGGGTTTGTGATTGAGTGTGACTATGTTTGTGATAAGCTGTTTGAGGACATAATGGCAGTGGTATGTTTAAGGACAATGATAATTAGTTGTTTAGGGACACTGATTTGAGTGATAAACAGTCTAGGCACAAATATGGCACCAATAAGAGGTTTGGGAACAATGGCAGTGACAGGGTATTTGAGGACAATGATTACCCCGATGAGCTGTTTTGGCACATAGATGGCCCTGATAAACAGTTTTTGCACATAGATGGGCCTGACAAACTGTTTAGGCACATAGATGACCCTGATAAAATGTTTGGGCACAGAGACAGAATTCGAAAGCAGTTTGGAGACAAAGAAGGCAGTCAAATAGGTTGATGAAGGACATAGGTGGCACTGATAAGTCTTAGGGACAAGATGCACTGGGAAGCTGTTTGGGATCAAATATAGCACTGTGCGTACATTATTGGACTATTGTAATAATAATTTGCAAGTCCTGTGGGTGATGAAATGTGGTGCTGTGATGTTTGTGTGTGTCTCCTAAATGTGAACACTAACACATATATACACACTCATACGCTGATCAGATGCACACACTAGCACACACATACACACTCAAATGCTGATCAGATACACTCAAGCACACATAGTGTATGTGTGTGCTAGTGTGTGTATCGGATGAGCATATAAGCGTGTATGTGTGTGCTAGTGTGTGTATCGGATGAGCATATAAGCGTGTATGTGTGTGCTAGTGTGTGTATCGGATGAGCATATAAGCGTGTATGTGTGTGCTATACCAATCACTTTTGATATAGATATTTGTAGACTAATTATAAGACAAATAAAAACAAGGAGTGGTGAATTCCTAATTACTGGGATTTAAGGCTGGTCTTAAAATATGCTATTTAAACAGTTCATTTTTATTATAGCTTGCATATCTATTTTTAAATATGAGTGTCAGTGAGGGCCTCACGTTCGAGTTTCGCCTAAGGCCTCACAAAGTCTAGAGCCGCCTCTGCTTCTAGCCCAGACGGCACAGAGTAAGCTTGAGCTAGGGTTGGACAGGTTAATCAGAAAAGGGGATTTGAAGAATCCTAGTGATAAACCTTCAGTATATGGGTGGGAGAGTGTGCATTGAAAGGATGTATAATGAAAATAACCATAAAAAAGGTTATTTATAAAACCCCAGAAACAAAAGTGGCAGCAGCCACTAATAGTGCCATTACATTTCTGGCATCCTAGGTCTCCAAACAAATTTGAGATAAAACTTGATTTATTGAATTCACATGTGAAAAGCTATTTTATTGCCATTAGTATAACTTCATCTGTCCACCTTTTTAAATCAGAGATACAGACAAAAGCAGTGGTTAAGCCTGAATGTATTTTTTTAAAATTTGTGTTACCCTTTTCACGGGCACCGTACCTTCATTAAAATTACTTTAGTTAAGATACGTAGGGGATTTAAAAAAAAATGTTTAAAAAAAAAATGAAAATCTAAGACTAGAGTGGATTGAAAGGCTGTCACGGTCAGCTAAAACTAGAACTGTGAAAATCGTCCACAAAGCATTCAAGCATTTGTTCACAGATTTTTGGAGTGGAGGGCGACAACCATGAGAGACATCCATGGATGCAGTCGTTTTGGGGTTATACCTTGTGGGAGAGACATACAATGTACCATGACATAATCCATACAACATCATAAAGTATAGGCAAAGTGTCCATGACATAACCCATACATCATTAAATTGTCCTTCACAAAGTCCAGTAATTGATCACCATGAACAATGCTGGTGCCTAACCCCTGCCCATCATGCTCAGCCAGGCAGAGTCACAGCACTGCAGTCCCTCTGGTATTCTCTGTTCTGTAATCCACATCATTTGCATTTAGTTGTAATGCTTTTCTGGCTGTTCCTTGTGTTCGTGGCAAAGAAAAATAAACTTTCGTTTTGTGTATAAATCACAGCCAGCTGATTGCCAGGGTATTTTTAAGAAGGTATATATTAAATGATGCCGCTGGACAGAATGAATCATTTCGCACTTTTGCTTGGGAAAAGTTGAAAAGTTTGCAAAAGTTGAAAAGTTGCATTACAGAATAACATTTTTCATTTTTTCATTAGAGCAAATCATTTTACGCGTCCGCAATTGATTAACGCTCGTTTACATTAAAGACATTAATACAGATTTTTGCACTTATTGTATCTCATTTGCATACTGGAAGTCACCCAACACCCGGCAGTTCATGGGATATATAGCTCCTCTGGCAAAAGACCTGTCTCATATATTATCAGGACTGGAACTAGTATACACAACTAAGTCTGGATATCTCCTGTTGACAAGACAAATGGGAAAAGCTGCCCACTGCACTGGCCTACCTATCAATATAACTGGGTGGCTACCCTCAGCATTGTGGATGGCAAATGCCTACCTACATCTGCAAGGTCCATATCTTATCGCCCAGCCAAACTGCTAAAACAAAATATTCTCAAAGAGAATGCATACCATGTAATTGTTAAACACATATGTTTTTCTTTTCCATTGAAACCAAAATGCACATGTTAACCTGGGAATGCACTCATCATGTAGCTCCCAAACAGTCCAGGTATTTATAATGTTCATCTTGCCCTTTAAACAGTTCAATCAGCCACACTGTCAGTCTGATTAATTAGCAATTTGTGCATTTTAGGGTTTATCTTGAAAATCAGAACTGCTCAAATTGCTTGAGGTTTCCTATGAAGTTTGGGAAAACTGTGGTATTCAATCAAAAGACTTCTGAAAGGGCAGTATTATCAAGCAGCAATGTACTTCTGCCTGATTCAAACTGAATTCAGGGTTTGGTCCCTCTTTAATCGTCCTAAAACTTCATAAGTTATGATAGTTTACCAGGCCATGTAATATTTACAAAATACAAATATTACTTTGAAAATGACAATTCACTATTTTTATTAATACAATCATTGACATTCTCCTTCATTGAGAGCACATCTTTGTACTCCAGTCTGCCCCTCCTCTCTCTCCTCCATGCCTTACGCTCCTGCTCTAAAAGTCATTGAGTTTGCTCTGTTTCTCTTCTTTGCTATTCACAGTCATGTTCTTTTGACATACCCTGGCTTATGGGTCTTGACATTCTGCCAGCAAATCTAGAGTCATCAAGTGTTTGCACTCTATGGTGATTGACCAGCATCAAGGTTGTCATAACATTAAAATAGCTACTTATTCCTTTAAAAACAAGAAATTGCTGCTATCAAGATCCATCTTAACCTTTCTACTTGTGTTTAATAAAAGCCAGGCAGTAATAGTCTATTGATCAAAGTCTACAGCTGGGTCTCAGAATAAACAATAAACCCACTTCTTAAACACAAGAAAACATTAATTTAACAGCTATGGGTCCCAGACCTTCCCATGATACCTTGCAGCACAGACCAAATCACATTTCACTCAGTAGAATATTGCATTTTACCGGAACAATAAAGCACTTTTCTATACCAAGCACCGAAGTTAGTATTTTAAGCAATTTTTCAGCATTTGGAACAAGTACAGAGGCTGTTTTTAACATTTCTGTGGTGTTTAGCTGTAATTGTTTTCCTCTTATTTACTGTACCCACACACACTATACATTGCTTATTTCAGAATAAGAAAGGCTTTCTTTAGTTACCATTATATTTTTAAAACTTTTGCTTGAAATCTTTTACATATCTAACAAAAGGAAATGAAAACACCCTATAAATATATTAAAATATTTGTCCTGAGTTTAGAAATACCCCATGTTTACATGTTTTATGTTGTTTTCTTGCAAGTTATAGGGCAATAACAGCAAATAGCGCATTGTTTTTTTCTAACCATTTCTCCCCCGAATTACCTATAGTGACATTGTAATCCTAAAAATAACCATAACCCTAAGACTAACAAAAAAAAAGTTTATTTTTTTATTTACTTGAATGTTGAGTGCAGCAATACCCTTATAGCAAAGTTAGCGTTCACTGATTGCTCGCTGTATGGTTAAAGGGACTGATTTAATATACACGTTTTTAATAATCATTAAATGCCAAATCAGTCATCACCATTTACTGTCTACATACCTTTCAAGCTTGTTAAGTGAAAGATGATTTTATTTTCTATGAGTGTACATTAAAGGTAGAGTTTCTCTTCAGATGGGATGTGTTCCAAATGCACTTCTGTTTTTTTTCCTATTAGGCAGGTGTCAGCTATGGCAAAGCAGGGGTTGTCATTTTATTAAAGAATCCATTATCCCCCCAAAAAATTCAAATGATGCTTTAGAGGCTGCTTGTATGTCCCCCGCAATTTTTATTCCAACCTTTTTTTGAACTGATGGCTAATGATCCAGTAACTGGAACTGGAAATTAGCACATGCCTGTACACACACACACATACAATGCCCACACGCATGCATACACACAAACATTTAATACTATCCAGGTCATGTATAAACACGGCGCACACAGCTCCACACACGAGCGCAATTGGTGTGTACGCTTATGTACAGAGCAGACTTCGGGAGTCTGTGCAGCCTCCAACGGCTACTTACAGTATGGATGTGCCAGCAGCCATTGCGCCTGCGTGGCCAAGGTCTAAAAATCTAAACTGCAACTGCTGTTAAACGTAACCAACAGCGACTGCGCCTTTTCTTAATCCTCTTGACACTTGATGCAGGAGATTTGCATGAACCCCCAATGTTTTGCGGGGCTTTTAAAAAAAGGGTAACCATTTATTAAACGAGCACTGTTAAAGTCGCATGACAACTCTTTCTTGGAGGGGAGCACGACAACTGCTGCAGAGAGATACACTAGGCCTCCTGTGTCCTTCCTCTCACTAACGCCACTGTATTTAGAGGGCCCAGTGAAATTATTTTCATTGTGAGATGACTGAAGAGTTATAAATTGTTTTAAAATAAAAATAATTCCATTTCACTTATATTGAAAGCATGTACATGATGTAGAGAATGAGCTATGCGGAATGCCCCTTTAACAGATAACTAGATATCAGATAAGACCAGTAACAAATAAATTGTAAAAAAAATTGAGGAGAATGCAGTGACTGTATTTTCCTACTCCGCGCAGGGAGGAGAGGGAAGAATGCACGCAGGAGATGGCCGGGGAAATGGAGCAGCCAGGAGGTAAGTACTGGGGAAGAGGGGGGCATATTATTGGGCAAGTTGGATGTGGCATATTAAATGGCAACATAATACTGGCATATTATTGGGCAAATTGGCTGGGGCTTATTAATTGCCAAACAATACTGGCATATTATTGGGCAAATTGGCTGGGACATAATAAATGGCAAAATAATACTGGCATATTATTAGGCAAAATAATACTGGCATATTATTAGGCAAAATAATACTGGCATATTATTAGGCAAATTGGCTGTGGCATATTAATTGGCAAAATTATACTGGCATATTGTGAGGTTCAAGGAAAAGGAGCGTGGTAGGGAGATTTGGTGGTCAAAAAGGAAATACCAGAAGTGACACAACAAAAGGGGTAAGGCAAAAGAGTAGTCAGTACAATCCAAAAGGTCGAGGCAGGCAGCAAAGTATCAAAAAGCGGGTTAACAAGTCCAGGAAGGGTTACAACGATGAGGGTAGTCCAGGAGAAGAAGCCAAGGTCGGTAAACCGGAAGGTCTCAATGAATATCAGGTAAATCACAAAGGAATGGGACTGAGAACAGACGCCACAGCTCAACAAGCAAGAAATGAAGAAGGTGAGTGTAGGGTTTTTATAGGGCTGCTGATCAAGGACCTCTCCCCTTTACACCCGGGGACCGCCCCTGAACCATGTTATGAATAGGGAGAAGGAGTACAGCCACTTCTCCCTATTTCCCTTGCCCCCTTGGTAGCATCAATCGCACAACGTTTCTCGCGAGTAAGCCCCTCCTCATACACCTCTTGAAAGTAGTTGCATCCACCATGAGCGGGTGATTAGCAACTCGAGGCCGGGGATTCGGCCTACCTCGTGGTCGCGCTAATGTGCAACAGCCACAAACAGGGACAGAGGATGGTTCCCTGGGCAAGGTAAGTGACGGTCCTGGGACCTGACACATATTATTGGGCAAATTGGCTGAGGCTCAGTAATAGTAAAATAATACTGGCATATTACTGGGCAAATTGGCTATGGCTTTTTAATAGCAAAATAACACTGGCATATTAATGGCAAAAGTCATACCAGTTTTTTATGCACATGGGGGAGATACAGGCAGCAGCTGTTACCTTTCTCCAAGCTAAATTCCGGGTATTGCATTGCCATTATATTAGCTATAATACTTACTGGGTAAGTGGCAACCCTAATTATAAGTGGAGATGGGGGGGCTTGGGCTGATGCATATCCTCCACATAAATATAAGCTAATACTATATGTCAAGGTGGGGCTGAGGCAATTATGTAAAGGGGGGGGGGGCTGGCATGTACTGCATCAAATATTATCAGGGGGACACAGAATACCTTAAACTAGAGGGGGTCCCAGCTTCCTGGTGTTTTCCCTATGCAGCACTAAAGCCTGAGGAGGTGCACCAATAAACCAAATTGATGCTATGGCCATTTTTTAATGTGGCAAATGTTCCCCAAGCATTCAGAACACACAATCCATTGAAGTTTGCCCTGAATGGGACTGGGTAGACTAGTCAGAGTGCCCATGATGACCACTGTCCATCGCGAAAAGGGCCTTCACTGTACTATAAATAAAAAGAGATTTGTTTATTTAATGTAAATGTATTTATTCTCCTCATTCATCTTCCCGAATTGTCAACATAGCCATATCTTGTTTTGTTCCTGAAGCGAGAGGTCACTTTACTTGTTAGAAGAATTGTAACTGTATCCATTAATACACGAATGGGAAGTGATATTATTGGTACTTGAGTCTAATGTTAATTGAACATATTTGTCAGATTCATCTCACCTGATGATTGGTATTTGTTTTAGTGCTCTCTATGCACTGCAGCTATAAAATTTGCTTCGATTCCTGAAATGAAAGGTTACTTTACATGTGAGAAGAATCTTAACCAAATCCTCACTTTAGGGAGGAAAATCCCCAAACTGAATGGAGAATATTATCAGTAATAAATCATCTTCCAGGTCCACTACCAGATATTTATCTAACAAACTTCCTAATTATATTCTAAAAATGAAGGACTAATATGCGAATATACCGTATATCCTCGATTCTAAGTCGCACCTTGATATATACATAAATACCAGCTAATGGCTATGATGATTATACTTGCAGTATATTTGTGTTATCTTAATAAGTAAGAATAATCTAGAGTTAAGCAATACTTTACCATTTCTCTAGTCTCACCTGTTGGAGACCACCCAAGTACTATAACTTTGATGCCCACTATCCGATTGCCTTTTCTTTTTTTTTATTATCACATTACTTTTGTTATTCTACAATAATCAGATTTACACCATTTGACCTAATGATTAATTATACCACCATCTATGGCTGGCAGACTATAAACTGATAATTATACCATCACCATCTGTGGTTATCAGACTATATACTGATAATTATACCATTATCTGTGGCTGGCAGACTATAAACTGATAATTATACCATCACCATCTGTGGCTAGCAGACTATATACTGATGATTATACCTTAATCTTTGGCTGGCAGACTAAATACTGATAATAATAGAATCATGTATGGTGTGAAGGCTAAATGTTGATAATAATATCTCCACCATCTGTGAATGGGAGATTATAAGATCAGAATAATACCACCATATGTGGCTAGCAGACTATATACTGATAGTAATTGTGCTGTGTGTTGCATCGTGACATTACACAACAGCTGCACCCGATTTGTCACCTAAAGTTTGGCACTTCAGCTGTTGTAAACTATATTTCCCATGATGCTTATGCAAAGTAATACTGTAATTCTGGTCTTGACGAGTGGAAAACCTAAACACATCTGTGGGTTGGGGCTAGAGTTTGTTTCTGCTCACCAGCATTCGTCCTCATCCGTTTGTTCTTTGGGCACCACTTTCTGTCGAAATTGACTGGAAAGAATGTGAAATTGAAATTGATTGTTAAACACGAAACATCAAGAACTGATAATTACAACCAAATGTCCTTTTAAACCCCACAAGGAAGAATGTTGTACTGGTATCGGGGGTATTTTCTTTGGGTTGGACGTACAGGGCACACAATTATAAATGACTCTCAGCACAATGGTAAGGAACAGTAATTGCATTAGAGGCAACGGTGCACATATGGGAGTGGTCCCTAATAGCAGAAAGTGAGGCTGGTCTAAATAATTGGGTTTGACCAGGCTGCAAAAGGATATGGAACCTTAAAAAAAAGGGATGACCCTGTCCAGAAATGGGTGATGTTTGTTCCAAAAGTACGAATGGTTAGAAGGGAGGTCGTGAAAATAGACCAAACGTTTCCCATGCCCCCTTCTCCCCCCCTTATTCCTCATAGGAGATGGGTCAGAGCTCATGTACATTGCTGCCAAACCCAGAGTTTCCTGGTCAAACTCAGCAGGTTTTCTAATATTTAGTACACCCAAGGGATATATTTGTGTCTCTGATAACGTGATGCAGAAGAAACAGGGCTGCTGTACTTACAACACAGTCTTGTCTTCTTTCTCTTCCTCCATTCTCTTTAAAACCAACATTCTCCCTTCCCTACTATTTAGGGCCACAAGTTTTCTTCTCACCCGTATCGGCATGGTGTTCAACCGATACGGGCATCTGTTTCTGATAGCAGATAGAGTGATGTTAGAGTGATGTTTTAGAGACAGAAGAGTGTTTAGAAAATGACTTCTAGATTATTTATGAGCCCCCTACAGAGCCTATTATAAGCCATCTCATAGAAAGGTGAGATCATTCCTGGTGGTCTCTGAGGTGTGAGACAAGATTGGAAGAAGACATTATAGAATATTTTCTCTCAGGATAATGAATAACTTGGGGGTTGTTTATAAAAAAAAACTAAATTTTGGTGCAAGATGCTAAAAGTGGTCTAAACTGCAGAAACATTCCGGTGGGTGTCATGGTGACTGCTCCACTTTTTAGAACTTTGTCCCAGAGTTTAATCAGCAAAAATCAGGTTCAACTCTTTTCCCATTATTGCTATTGCTGTTGATCCAAATGAAGGAGAAAAAAAACTAAAAAGGGACTGTTTCAACTAAATATTGTCTTAATTGTGAATGTAGAGTATAAAAAAAAATTGAAAGTAATATATACATTGTATTAGAAAAATTGCAAGCAGATGCCTAAATTAGGTGAAGACTGTGTTATAAATGTGTTTTTGGAGTCTCCTGCTTATGACATCACGTGTGGCTTGATATGCAAATGAACTGGTTTTTAAAGGGAAATGTGTAATTTGCAAGCAACAGATGATGTCACAAATAGGAGACACCACAGATACAATTTAAACATATTTTTCTCCTAATTTAGGCATCTGCTTGCAATTTTGCTAATACAATATATAGATCTTTTTAAGTCATTTTTTATGCTCTACATTCACAGTAAACACAATATTTGGGTGATCCAGTCCCTTTAATTTAATGAATTAGAATTTTGTGTAATGGGGGTAAAAACATTTCTTAACCCCAAATGGCTAAAATGTTATAACAAAATTTTACAGATCATTACACGTGAGTAGAGAAAAGGTTGCTAAAAATAATATTTCCTTCCATTGCCATTGTTTTTTGCTTGGCTTTCACAAACTAGCAAAACCAAAGAGGTTACTTGTAATTTAGGAAGAGAAATATCTACATAAAATAAACAGTACTTTTAGTATGCTAAAACATGATCATTTTCCATAAACATGTAATACATTTATAATACATTTTTAAAGGAACAATGTGGTTTTTAACCTGTAAAGTGTGGTAACATTGTATTTCACCCATTTTTCAGACCCCCAACCCACCAGTTTGAAATGTTTCACTCGTTTTTGAATAGACCTCTATATTTACCTCATTTTCTCCCGAATGACTCTTATAGGAATCTCTCTCTCCATGTGAATGATGTCCTTCCGAGGAACAAAGCAGATTTTTGGATATCTGGTTTGGAAAGAAACAAAAGTTAAGACAAGATCCATCCAACACAATATAGCCCAGAACCTCTAAAACCACTAGTTTTTAATGGAGGCCATTCCAGTCCGAGTCTGAAAAATAATTTTAGATCCAGATAATAAGCCAGTTGGAAGATACAATCATAGATCCCTTTCACAGTTTATAATGTTATCAAGCAAGGCGTATAAATGATATTTACCTGACAGGAGATCTTGCAATTCGATCTTAAAAGAAATACAAGCTATCCACCACAATATTCGGTCTAAAGAGAAGAGAGGGGAGAGGGGAAGGAAAAAGGGTAGAACGCTTTAATCATATAAAGGGATTGAATCAAGCAAACATGGAGTCCAGTTTCATGTGTGAGGGGATCAGGCATAGGCAAATGGAAATAAATGTGGAAATTTCCCTTGACAAACTGTCCAGTGGAAGTAGTAAAGAGTAATATTGTAAAGGGATTTACGAATTCCTGAAGAACAAATATATTGGAGCTCCCATTATGGGCAGTCTACATGGGCCAGTGGGAACTCATCATTGGCTTTGGACCAAACCTCTCTATATCGTATATCTCTGACCTTCTGGTCCTTCCTTACCTGTTTATCCCAGCTGCTCATTATAAACCCTAATGGGTGACAAATGCGTTCTTCTGATCTTACATAATGTAACAATAATTCTAAACAACTCAGCCAATGTTAAGGTGATAACCTGAAAAATAAAATCCCACAGCATCTTTGACCATTATCAAACCTCCTGCCTCTCTCAAACCACTAGTCAAATGTCATCTGACAGGAAAGTTTTCTGTATTTACTTTTTTTCCCCCTATTTTTTTGGGAACTCTTAGTGGAATTGTGCAGATCAAATATTCTACCTTTGGTATTAAATATGAACGTGCAAGATTTAATCTTCCCATCCATGATACTTGGATTTAATTCCATTTCTGGATCAAGTTCCTCATCTCCTCTAGTAGGCTCACCTAATTGGTCTGCACTAATTTAGTTAAGTCTGTATTTAACTTGATAGCCAAGTATTGAATACTGTTGTTTGTCCAATTATTGCTATAGTCTTCCCTCAGGGTTTCTTCCTGATATTTGCCCAAACTGAAGTTTATAGGGGTCTCTTCTAAATTAAATTTATAATTTGCAAAATGACTATACTCCTTAATACACTCCGTAAACTTTTTAGTCGATTTTTCTGGCTGAGAAATGGATAATATGAAATCATCCACATAAACTAAGGAACCCCTACAATCGAGGGTGTTTGAAAATCTCTGTCGGGCTAATTAAGACAGAATAAATGAAAAACAAATAAAATAAATGAGAAAATAATTAAAATCTCTCACCTTTAAAGATGGGAAAGGCCTTTGCACAGTACTACACTTTCATATATAATCTTCCCGAAAACAAATTCTCGTCCTAAGAATTGGCAAATTTTTCAAATACACTAAATCTACCAAAGATAAAGCAGGTGTTTACCAACCAAACAGGCGTGACCTAATAAAGAATCATTGTGACATCACAGTGGAACCTATTCCAGAATCTTGGTGATGTCATAAGTGTAGTGGAGCTAATATTGAACAAGTCTTTTAATCTATGTAAAGCCATCACTTTAAAACCAGCACGCTGTATTTATTGTATATGTATTGGTTCCCACTCATGGGCACAGTACATTTTTGTGTAATCTCACACAGTTCTGCTATTTTGTGTGTAATTAAAAACAAATCTTTTCTTACTGAAAAAGGAAGGACATATTTTGTATTGCTGATTATGCTTTGCACTGTCCACAGGAAGCATTGCTTTTAATCTATGTATATATATATATGAAACATCCCTTGTGGCTGGGGGCACTTCCGTTGTCCAGAGCTTAAAGGAGCACACATAGGTGGAGCTAGTCAGGTCAGCGTACCACGCGTCCATCAAAATCATTGGGGATCTAATTTACTAAAAAGAGAGTTGCATCTCAACATTTCATCTCACCATTTTATTGTGCAGGTACAAACTTGGTAAATTTGCATAGGGGAAAACTCAGAGATCGTCCCTGCACAATGTATAGCTAAATTGGTGAGATGAAAGTCTTCTCACCGTTATTAATGAACAGCCCAATAATATTAAAATAACCCTTTGTGCTAGCAAAATTTATCGTATTGTATAGATTTTTGTTTTTACAAATACATTTCTAAGTTTCTCCAAGCTTTTTAAAAAAGCGTGAAAATGGACACCAACAATTGTGAAATGCAGATGTCACATCTGTTGTGACCAGGGCCGTCTTTAATAGTGATTGGACCCTGGGCAAGCATTTTCCCCCTCCCCTGCATGCAATCACTCCATCCATCGCAATTTTACCCCCCCCCCCCCCCTTCTCACACGCACACAAAAAAACAAAAATAAGCACACACACAATTGGACTTTTCTTGCAGTGAGTATTTTTATTGCATTGAATAAAATGTGTATATTAAGTGTATAATTGTATAAACTGTATATTTGGATTAAAAAAAAGTGTATATATGGCTGCAATATGTATACCATCTTACTATGCAACACTGCACTACAACTACTCATTACCTAAATGACAAAAATACACAGATATTAGAGAGCACTTACATATGTTCATATAGATTAATACAGCACTTGTCATGCACCTATATTGCACCCACAGCACTTGTCATGCACTCATATTGAACCCACACAACAGTGTAAATTTGCCCCACAGAACATGCCACAGTTTCACTTTGTTCCACTGAACTGCCCATGCAGAAAAAAGCCACATTGTCACTTTTCCCCATAGTACGTTATTTTTCCCCAGAGAAAATGCCAGTCACTGTCATTGCATATGCAACAGTTTGCCTGTTAAAATATGCCGCCGTTTGTGCATTAAATATGCCAGTCAATGTGCCCATCAATATGCCAGTATTATTTTGCCATTAATATGCCAGACATTTTTCCCATCAATATGCCAATATTGTGCCAGATACCAGTAATTTGCCCATTAAGATACCAGTATTATTGTGCCAGTACGATGCCCAGGAATAGTGTGCCAGTACGATGCCCAGGAATAGTGTGCCAGTACGATGCCCAGGAATAGTGTGCCAGTACGATGCCCAGGAATAGTGTGCCAGTACGATGCCCAGGAATAGTGTGCCAGTCAGAGCCAATAGTGTGCCAGTCAGAGCCCAGTAATAGTATGCCAGTCAGAGCCCAGTAATAGTATGCCAGTCAGAGCCCAGTAATAGTATGCCAGTCAGAGCCCAGTAATAGTGTGCCAGTCAGATGCCTTTAATTCCCCCAACCCCCCCTCCCAGTACTTACCGAATGCTTTTTCTCAGTGTTCTCCGCTGGACGTCTCCTACGTGCAGTCTTCCCTCCTGCACGGAGGAGGGAAACAGTCACCGGATGCGACGTTACGTCACATCCGGCATCAGTTTTTTTTTTTCCGGGCGCCACATCCACCGGGTGCAGCTTGCCGGAAAAAAACTTTCACAAGCGCAATGCGCTGTGAACGTGGCAAGCAGGGGCTGGGGGCCTACGGGACAGCTGCCTTGGGCACCCCAGGAGTAACTGGGCCCAGGGCAGCTGCCCCGTGTTAAAGACAGTCCTGGTTGTGACCACTATTGTGCTGGCAGAGATGTGGCAAAGTGTCCATGGCAAGCTCTGTGAATAACCATTTCATGAACTATGGACCATAAACAAGTGGACCATAGCTACAAAATAAATTTTTACCATGCAGCATGTTGGCGCGTACACAAAGCTGATTGCACACGCTTACTTTAAATTGTGTCAAACAATAAATAAGATTTATGATAGATCTGAAAACTTAGCGGGGTTAAACCTAAAATTATTTTAAATGCGGCATCAAAATGATTTTAAATGCGGCAGAAGGGAACTGGTGCACCTCCTCCTGTGCTAGAGCTGTGCTTCACATCTAGAAGTGAGCTTCTGTCTCAACCATTGTTAAGGATTTAATACAGACGTTGGAAAAATCTCATTGAGGATTATCTATATGTGGCAATAACTAGCCTTGATGGTCAGAACACAGCATTCACCAGGGCACCTTCACCAAGAACCATAATGGCGATCACTTCTTATGGCAACCTGCTACATTTGTAGGGCCCTACATGACAGTTTAAGTCATGTAACTGGACACAGAATTATAGCCGCGATAATGCCAGGGAGGTATCCACATTAACCCAATTGTAGCACATTCCAGGTAAGGTTACTTCAAATAAAAAAAAAATGTTTTAAAAAAAACGTACCCCACATCATGAATACAAAACATAACTTCCAGAAGCCATGAGTGCAACAAATGTTTAATTAGAACCGTACAAAAAGAGATTACAACATCAGCCAGTACCGCATGGAACACTGGAATACTCTGAAGATTAATGGTGGAAAAGACGCAGTTGTGTGTGTGCCAGGACGATGCCCAATTCATCACAAGCATCAGTTACAATCTTGTCAGCTGCAGAACCTGCTGGGGCAGCGATGAAATGAACCCCACTCTGCAAGAGAATGAGGAGAGGTTAACATGGGTTGGTCTTTTTAACTCATTACAGTAGCTCTCAAATGGGAACTGGCAAGAGCTCAGCCCAAGAAATTACTGGCTCCCCTACACCACTCCACCAATTTATGCTCCCTGAAGATGAAAATATTGTGGCAACCATCAAAATGCTCAGCTTTACTCATCAATTACTTCCTATATCATTTGGACCCTGTCCTGGTCACTGGGGACCCTGTCCCTAGGGTGACCTTATGGCCGTTCTATTCCTGGACACGATAAATGCATACTCCAGGGGTGTCATTAACAAAGACCAGGCTTCAGTGGCCACAATAACTTAAGTGGTTACTATTTGACCACCATAGATCTTTTAATTCCTATGAAGATAAACAGATCCATCAGTTTGTCTAAATGGCGTTAATAAACTAGCCACTGAGACAGTAACAGTGTCAGCCCAACTACTAAGAGTGAAAGCATTATAATAACATTTTAAGTATATTAATATTAAATAGGAGGTGTTCACTTATTCATTGTTGCTTGAAATTAGAGCAGATATTGTGTGGTCACAGGACTAGTTCCAGTCATCCAAACCTCACCTTCCTTGCTCGTTCCACATTATCTCTAAATGGGAAGAAGGCATCTGAACTGAGACAAACTCCGCTGAAGGTGGAGATCCACTCTTTCTTCTCCGCTTCGGTCAGCATTTCTGGGGGCTGCTCAAACAGATTACGCCACTGTGCTAACTCTGCCTGGGAAACAAAAAAAAAAAGCACTTGGTATACAAAGTTAATTCATATTTTTTTTAGAGCACCTAGTTTTATTTATCTCCCCCCCCCCCCCCCCACAATTCAAATGTCCTTCCAGCTAATTGGATGGTAAAAATTACTCATGCTGCCGTTTTTCAAACACGCCACTCATGATCAGCTAAGGTTTTTATTGTTTTTAATAGGTTTACACAATAGTGAAGCTTCATAAAAAAGGAAGCAGTATCATAGCTTACAGTGTCTGTAAGAAGAGTAATACACACACGCACGCTCTATTCCTTACTTGCTCTAGGGTCCCGCTCACATACTGATCAATGGCATTTGCCATTTCTGCCCTCTTCACTCCAGCTTTGAACTTCATTCCTAGGACTCGTGGGTGATGTCGCAGCCACCAGTTATCTGCCTTGTCCCCAGCCAATCGTGTACAATGTATACGGGACTGCTGTCCAGCGCCCATACCTACCACCTACCGGGGAAACCGCAGAGGACAAAACTGAATACAGGGCTCTCTTATCTATTTTGTATAGCTAGTCTTGTTTATATTTTGTCACCATACATAATTACATTCCATTTGTTTTTTCCTTACCTGACCATCCTTCGCGTAACAGACAGAGTTAGACTGGGTATATTTTAATGCGATTGTTGCTACAATCAGATCTCGGACAGCAGATTCTGGAATCTTAAAGAGAATACAAATATATAAAAGTTCTGAATTAGGCACATTTTTTGCAACAAACAGGTGAAATTAGCAGGGTTCTATATGATTGGCCATAGGACCTACCTCTTTCTTGGCAGTCACCACATTGCTGAATAAAGAGCTGTCTATAGCAGCATCATTTCTCTTCTGCTCCAGCTGCATGCCAAAAATGCTGCGGACTTCGGTAGAAGTTGGCTCATATGCAAGGTCCATCTAAAAAGGAAGGGGGGAAAAAAAAGTGTTAAAAAGATTGCATTGAAGAAAATAAAAGCAGACAGTATGAAGAACAGGAGATATTTGTAAATCAGATTAAAGCTTTACAATGCATTTCTTTTCTACTGATTTTATTCCCATTATAGCTACTGTTACATTTCTGGTTTTAAATTATAAACAAGGCAACAGAGGATTCATCTTGCTTGCTGTTGGAACAGGCAGTTGCCTTTTAAACTGCTTTGTAAGATAAATTATTGTTTGCAGACCAACAGCTTAAAGGTATGTCTTGTTTTTTGTTATGTGACTAATAAAATATGTAACTAAACAAGTGTTATTTTGTGAAATAGTGTAAGGTGCCACCTCCTAGTGACTTTACAGCACACCTTTCTCACTTTGGGGCTGGGGACACAGAATGCAGTCTATAAGTCAGAATCCTGATCATAGACTTGCATTGAATGTGAGGATAATGTAAGTATTACATCACAAGGGGCAGAATTTATGGTCCTGTTGATGAGGTTAATCTCCTCTCTTTGTTTTGGAAGGCAGGTAAAAAAAACCCCAAAAAACCTAGGTCCTGCCCACTATGATACACAGGAGCCAGTAAGAGAGCAGGGAAGTATTTTAGGACATCATGCCACAGTAAAGTGCCAAATTTGCCACAGTAAAGGGATGCAGGCTGGAAGATATTGGACAATGTTGCATCATGGGAAATATTCACTCAAAAATGGAGACAGGAGATAAACACCTAATTTTATTTTTTCCTTTTATATGCAAATCACTCAATCATATAAAAAAAATAAAGTTGCATTTGATTTATATATGTGTTTGTTTTAAATAACCAGGTAATCTAGTTAAATATTCTGAAAGTGGTAGTGTCCCTTTAAGCTGCCATCATTCTGTATCATCAGTCTGATACAAAGATGAACGCCAGCACAGACTGCCCAAGCACTTACCTTAAGAACACAGTAACTCCCATTTTTTTTCTTGGACAAGATCTCCAGAGCTGCATCCTCATAACCAGGAGCGACAATGCCATCAGAGACCTACGTTTTTGTAAAGAGGGGTAAGACATTCTTTTTTTACTAATGCAATTTAAAAATTCTGTGAACACCAGGCACCTAGAAAGCAAGATACATAAAATGGTAACCTGATTGGATGAACAGGTATGTGAGCCCTTTACGGTTTGCCAGAAAGCGCTCCAATCATCCACTGTGATTTTCTCAATGAAGCAAAAAGCAGAATGAGAGCTCACACACCAAGAGTCTGAGATCCAGTATTGCTCAATGACCTGGATCAGTTTTGAGAGCAATCGTTGTTAGGGTTTTTACAGACTTTAAAAACCATTTATTAGAGTTAATGGATTGGTACACCATACTGGCACGTTTGTTTTGTTCTTTTTTGGCACAAGGCATGGAAGAGAGACCCACTATGGGGTTCAGTTGCATCAAATGTTGATACAGGGGATATAACCAATAGAGTTTTAATTATCCAAAACACAGCCACATTATCATTTTGCTTTAATAAAAGATATTTGGTTCTGGCTACTAAAGGTTTGCAGGTACATGTAAGAAGTTCCCTTAAGACTGAAAAGAGATACATTTAACCGTTCTAATGTCGTATTCACATGAAAAGCGGATGTAGCCATAGCACAACACATGCTGTGCTCCCTACCTCTCGGGAGATTATTTTTGCTGTAGCGACATCACAAACATCTGAAATAGCAATGAAGTCACCAAACGAGGACATCCTGTCAGCGCCTGGAATCATTAACATACAGAAAAAAAAAAGAAGTCAGAAGATTGTAGTAGAGCCTTTCAAGGGATTTGTATAAATTATAATTATTCATTCTCTCCTAGTTTATTCCTTGATATCAGCACTGTATTTTCTTCTTTTGAAAATGTATATTTACCTCTTGCTCGAGCATATGCGGTTGCTAAAGGGGTAAGTGTTGGATAGAGATCCTGAACCATACAGACTTGAGCTTCTTCCTCTGTCAATGGAACCCCCACAGCGGCACCTTGTGGAAAGAAGAAACACTGCATTCAGTTCCAGCTGAATAAACAAATAGAATGTATACACTCCAGCAGTAGGTTATATTGGTAACTAGAGTAATAAAGCACTGAGGCAGTTGTAAATCAATATTCTTCATGATGGTTAGGTAGGCACATAGAAAGTATAATTAAAAAGGACACTCCCACCAAAAAAATTACTTTTTTATTTTGTATTGTTGATTTCAGATTTGTCTTGTTTTTCTTATGTGACTTTATTTAATAAAATATGAGATCAAACACTCATTTGAGATTTTACCAGATCCTGCTCTTATCTTCTATGTTCCAGTTTTTCTGTACCTGCTGATGTTCCAGATCCTAAGTGTAAGATATTTTATGCACTTTATATTAAATTCCTTTTTAATTCACTAAAATCATCTCTTATTCTTTGGAGGTTGAAAGTATCCAGAAAAAGGAGCCGTCACGTACTTTCTGTGTTGTCCCAACAATATAGGGACTATATGTGAGTGCTCCATGTCTTTATATTTGCACTATTAAATATATCTCTGTATTTGCCTCACTGGGTACACATTGTATAATTTGCACAGTTGAACCACTGTGTTATTGATATTGTCACTTTACAGCACGTATAGCGCACTGTCACTTTTTTGTATTTTCAATAAAATAAATAAACACGTGTGACTGGGTGCCGCCATTTTGTGAAATAGTGTTTTTGGGTGCCACCCCCAGAGACTTTATAACATTTCTCACTTTGAGGCTGGGGAAACAGACTGCAGAATAAGTCAGAATTCTGATCATAGACTTGCATTGAATGGGAGAATAATGTAACTATTACATCACTAGGGCCGGAGTCAACATCCTGTTTGATCAGACTAATCTCCGCTCTTTGTGTCGGAAGGAAGGTAAAAGAAAAAAAAAAGAAAAAAGTTTACCACCTAGTCCTGCCCACTATAATGCACAGGAGTCAGCAAGAGAACAGGAGAGTATCTTATGACATCATCATGCAGGCTTTGGCAATAGTTGTAAATGTAGACCAGGCGTTAAACACTTAACTTTATTTTTCTATGCAATGAATTATATATATATATATATATATATATATATATATATATCAAAAACAAAACGGTGGCATATATTCTACAGGCCTACTCTATAGCAGCCCACTTGGTTGTGCACAATTACAATTTTTTATGTATGCCAAATGTTGCCAGCAAACCACAATGACCCTAAATTCCATGGGTTTTACCTGCTGGGCTGACATGCTTGAAGGAAGTAGCTGCAGGCAGCCCCAGAGCCTTCTTCAACTCATGCACTAGCTGCCAGGCGTTCAGAGCATCACATAGGTTAATAAATCCCGGGGATCCATTCAACACTGCAACATAGAATCAGGTCAAGTAACTACAGAAATGAGATACACTTTAATATAAAAATAAAATACTGTGCACAGCCAAATCTGCGGTGGTACTCCAGTTGAGGCTGGGCAACCATTTTGTTTTCACAGTTGGGTATACGGAGTATAGAAAACTGCTAAGTCCACTCTGCTCTACTTGATCAAAGCGTTCCAGTTTGAGGGAAATCTTTAGTTTACATTGTTACTTTATTTGAATAAAACCCATGGTGCGCATGCATGGGGCATATTTGCTGGTTTAGGTAGTTGTGCTGGCAATATTACTCACCTGTCAGTGGTAAACAGGAATCTCTGGTGTAGAGCTGAGCAGGGACTTGATGGGGGTTAATCCCGTAGCGCAGCGGAAGTTGAGAAACCCCTTTACTGTACTGCTTCCGGAAGTAGTCTGAGATCGCATCATCATACTGCGCTGTATGAGTAAATGCCTATGTGGAGAATGTGTAGGAGGATTACAAAGCTTCCAACACTAGTTTCCTACAAGTGATGGCGCAGTACCACCTAGAGAGTGTCTGGAAAAAAATACTTTTAGAGAAGCATAATCTAAAGTAAATAAAAAAAGTAAAGTTACCTAAAGTAAATCAGTAACAAAAACAGTAGAAGAAAAAACCTAATGAACCATTACATGAGCAGAGTCGTATACTCCACCAAAAGGCATGCATGGCTTGGGAAAATACCCTTGCTGGGGATCCTATAAAACAAACAGAATATGGGAGGAAGAGGTCTGCACCTTATCTGAGGTAGGGCAGTAAAATACCGATTACCAATAGGGTGGGTAGCATTTGTAGAAGTTTTCATTTTTTCCTACCCTCTCTCTGTGTGTTAGCATGATGGTAAGGAAAATAGTGGAAGAAACAACACAAAAAAAAACCCCACGAATATATACTGGTTTCATATCTTCACTCTTTCCCCACTTAGCAAGTTATATGACACTGTGCATACCTTCAGAGCCAGCTGGCACCGGGTCTCAAGGGTGGTGTCCTTTTTGTCCGATTTCTCCATTTCAACAGCAACGTTATCATAGTCACTGGGGTCACACAACACAGTTACACGGGCATGGTTCTTGGCACCCGCACGCAACAAAGTTACACCACCTACCACAGCATAGGAAAACATACAGCACATAAAAGTTCAAAGAATTATACAAGACTTGGGAAGTTCTGTTATTACATAGTTCAACACACACACAAAAAAAAAAAAAAAAAAAAGTGCATTTGGTTGAATTAATGTACAGACTATACATCAATAGGGCAGAGGTGCATTGGTGTGGCGGGTGAGCTTAATTATCCTTTGGCCAATTAATTTAACCAAAAGCGCTTATTCATATTATGTTTATATTTTTGTTGCCAACGTTATAAGAAGCGCAAAGTTTTTTTTTTTTATTTTACAGCCAATCACACTGTATTTGCAGCATGCTCACACCTGTTTGTTTAGACTTCATTTTATACAATTTACATTATTTCAGCCTGTGACTACCACAGCGCACGGACATTTTTCTTTTCCTTGCTAAGACACAAGTATTGTCTAACTAAATGATTAAAATACACTTTATAGTACAAACACCAGCACGCACACGTCCATAAAATCAACACATTTATAGCTCGCTATTTATAATTTCAATGCTCCGCAACACATGAGCATACTGAATAGTAAACTGGCCAAACAGAAGAATTTGCACTGTTTGTTCTTAGTATTAAGAGTTTTGATTGAAAAGGGGGCGAAAAAAAAACCACCCACTTTGGTAAAAGATACACAAATATTTTTTTATTTCCATGTGGCTGGAGTTTGTAAGCTTACAATGCCCCCAACTAAATCACTTATTAAGTGATCTCTGGTGTGAGATCAGTTATCACAATCTACTTCTATATTTACCTTCCCATCTTCTCTGCCTATTCACTCTCCGTATGTATCTCATGTTCCCCACCCCCTCTAGAATGTAAGCTTGTGAGTTTTAGTCTGAACACTTTTGTCTAATAGCGCTTGGTACAGGGCATAAGAAGGGAGTTACAAGCACAGTGGAAATTGTTGGCGCTATATAAATAAATGGTAATGTAATAAAATCCAATATATTATTAGAATTCTCTAACAATACTGGATAAATAACAAACATTCCCATTTACTGCAAATAAGCCCCAGTAAAGATATAATCAGAGATTTAAATAATAGATTAACACAAATCAGCATTTCATGAGATATTAGCAGGACTAATGGCCGACATGTGAGAAAGAGAGGTTTACCAATGTCAATCTGTTCGACAGCTTCCTCGACGGTAACTCCAGGTGCAGACACAGTCTTCACAAATGGGTATAAATTACACACCAACACCCTGCAAGAAGCACAGAATCAAGCTGCAAATAAAGATCCCGTAACAAGGTACAGAGAAAAAACTACAAATAAATCAGTCAGTATTGGCATGGACAGGTTTATTCACTTTCAGTAAACAAGTCAGTTCATGGTGGGTATCACTTCAGATTGGTTGAGAAGGAACAAGAAATTCCTTGTATATCAATGTTTTTAGGTAATCCATTGGTTTGTGTACACAAGAGGGCCACCAATGGAACACACATAAAGCCACCTATATTCTGCTCCTCAGAGTGAAGCCAATAAAACAAACCAATTAGAAGTCCTTGAAGTATTTGAAAAATGAAGGTGAATGAAAGAGGCAAAAGGTTTGTATTCACCTAACATTTAGGAATGGTGCTAAATGAGCCATGGCTTAAAAATAAGTTATTTAACTGAAAGGTTGCATGACGTGTAGGCTCAGTATAGCGCCATCACGGTGCAGACATGTTATTTACAATCTTGGGTCAGATGAGAGAAAACAAAAAAAAACTTGACTCCAACTCAAGATGTTTTACAGATAGTGATGTTTAAGAACAAGGAAATTAATAAAAGTACTTCTTTGTATTCTTTCATTAAAGTAGCTCTATTTCAAATGCCTACACATGATGCAACATTTCAATTAAGCAACTTCATTTTGTGCCAACAGTCCTTTTGCAAACCATTGGTAGATTTTAGGAGCCAGGCAGGCAAATTCATGAACCCCTTAAGAAGCCTGGCTCATCGGATTCATCAGGCTTTGGGAAAGGGCGAAACAGACTGGCACAAATCTAGAACAGATCCGAGTGTAATCCAACATCAAAATATTAAAATCTAACTTATTGGTTAACACAAATGCATTATACATTGGCCAATGCAGTGACTGCTAACCATTTTCTGGAAAATGATTCACATACCTCACATAGCTGAAACCCAATCTAGAGAGGTCAGTCTGATCTTCAGGGCGGTTTCTCGCAAGTATTCCTGACCAAAAAATTGTTTGATTAATACATTTTTTTAAAATCCTGGCTTCCTATATAACTAGGCAATGAATTCTGGCATTATAGCAATAACCCCGTAGAATATTCACATCACAGTGGCAGCATTCAAAAGAGTGCTGCAGCTGTGATTGCAGAGACTTCTCACCATTCTCATCTAATGCTGAAGGTTTCACAAGGGCATTGTGTGTTAAAAGACAATAAGAATAAATCCATAGTAACCTGCATGAACGGCTGGGTGTAGGGTCTTCACACGTCCCCCCAACATCTCAGGAAATCCTGTGAGTTCAGCTACATCCCTAGAGCATAGGACAACATAGGAGATTTTATTATGGAAGAAGAGGCTACACAAAAGTATTGTAATCATTATCTAGCCAAGCAGACTTAAGGCTAAAGCTATTAACGAAGGCCCCTCATAGAAGGAGCAGTAAGTAAACGATTGCTGCTGCCAGCCTTAGTAGGTTGCAATCAAAGCTATGACAGGTGTATGGAAGAGCAGAATACATTCCAAAAGTAGACAACCTTTTCCCCCTTTTAGTTCGTGGAATACGCTTCTATTTCAGAACACAAGTTTAGGGGATATGGGGGCTGAGCTTGCATGTATGGATCTATAAACATTAATAAACTACAAGGTTGTAAAAATCAGAATGTACTATTAAGTACCCTGAGGGCAGGGTACTTAAAGAAATGACCAACCCACTTGTGTGTACCTGACAGTAAGTCCTGCATCGCGAAGGCATTTAGCAGTCCCACCAGAGGCGACCAATGACAGACCGAGGGAGCTCAAGCGTTGGGCAAACTCAACCAATCCAGATTTATCGGAGACACTGAAAAGAGCTGCAACACAAAGCAACAACATTACGACAAGAAAACTGTAATCTTTTAAAATGTCCCTGAATTAATTTGTGGTATTTGTTACACTACTATATAACAGAGCATGTTAACAACAACATTTTATTAAATTTGGTCTTGTCAAGCCCTGCTGTAGGTGCCATCTGCTGGGTTTGTGACAGTCTACATAAAGGTTACTAAACTTCCCTGCCCCCTATTTGGCGTCTAGGACAGTTCAGCGCGGCTGATTCACTGATAGTTCAGTGCTGAAGTGTCAGCGTTTACAAACGTACACCCCCAAATAAATGAAACCCCCCAAAAGTGACCCTAATACTGCTACCCCCCAAACCCTAATACTAAAACTAACCCCCGAACTCTAATACTAAAATTAACCCTAATGCTACCCCCAATAAATTGTCTAAAGAGAAACAAACATGTACTTTTAACAGTATGTGCCAGTTTATCCTAAAACCAGCAGGTGCCATGCTTCCATGGGAAGAAGGCATCCCGGTCTGGTTGCCAACTGACTCTCTGCTAGCATAGAAAGAGACACTACTTTTTACATGGAATCAATAGGTCCCCTTTGCTGATCCAATGCAAAAATGAGGGTCTCTCTACGCTAAAAAAGCATTGTACATTCAGACAAGCACCCAGCTTGTCTGACTGCGGTGTGTGGAGGCTATGTGTGTGCAAAAAAAAGTTTACATTGTTCTTTAACTGGGCATGTAGGGGAGGAGAAGACAGAGAGAACACCCTTCAAGACTATAGCACTACTGGTCCAATATGCATGTCCCAAGTATTAGCAAAGAATAGTTCATATATAGAGAAACTCCAGACCCATTTCAAACACATTTTCTCCTAATTTAGGTATCTGCTTGCAATTTTTGCAAAATGTAATAGGTCATTTTAGAGGTAAGGTAACAGGATGTATATTTGCATTGCAACAAATCTGCACAGATTACAAAGACATACATAACAATTTCCACTTACAAACTACTGCAATCTGACCCTAAATAATCCATCATCATGTGATGACACAGTTGTTCACTTGCATAGACAACTGTTTGAATAAAATGAAAAAAATGAAAGACATGCGGACACAGGCTCGTTTGATAGATTTCCTTTTCCCTGAGGGGCAATATGCACGGTGATTAGAAGCAGCATGGGGTCACTTATTAAATTAAAAATGAAACAAACATACTTTTCTTACAGATTCTCCAACAGGAAGTTTGGAAGTCACAATACAAATGCACAATGAGATGTGCAATAATGTCAGAATGAACGAAATACAGTGTAACGGCGAAGGGAGCGATCGATCCATTACTGACAAGAATGGAACTATAATACAATGTAAATACTTATTACTGATGTAGGTGCAGAAGGGTAGATCATCCTTCCTTGCAACAAAACTACTAAAGTAATAGGACACAAGAAGACGCTGACTAGTCCCTACAGGACTAGAAGGGGGTGAGAAGGAGTACGGAAATGTAATAGAAGACAAGGCGCGGATAGTTAAAGACATGCGATGATTTCTAATGTATGTGCTCTTACCCAGCTCCGCCATCTCTCTCTATGTGAAATCAGGCCGCAGGAAGAACTACACGTGTGCGCAGTCTGGGCCTCTTGACACGCTAGGCGGGGCCAGTCACTGTATTAAGGCGGGGAGTCGTGACGTCACATGTGGCGTTCCGTAGAGAGCAGGTGACATACATCAGGGGGCGGAGTATGAGAGGTGATGTCTGGCGAGACAGGTTCATGAAAGATGCGAGATCCATGGACCGGCGACAGAGTAAACCGAGTCCACAAATTCAAGTAAACATCTGATTAAAAAAAAGAATATATATTTATAAGCATCATGGCGGCAAAAGCGTCTCTATCACCTAAACAATGTTTATGCTGCAAACTAAGAGAATGAAAAATGAACTAAACTAGCTTAGATTGTAAGCCAATGTACGAACAATGGGGAATGTGTCATTTTCATATCAAACCATGAAGTTAGGTCATTAACAGGCATATTTTAAACATTTTTTTAAAATATTTTTATAACAAAATAGCAAAACACAAACAACAATTACATTTGTGAGGGCACCACCAGTCAGTCATTTTACACATACTTAATGTGGATAAATATAAATCCATACTATATATATATATATATATATATATATAAATATGATATTTGTTATGGAATTTACGGCACAATTTTATAACAGTCGTCCTTCAGTCGCTTTTCCTTTAATTTCCATTTGGAGGATTGGAGTCTGTCTCTCGCCTCTGTTTTCACTATATTATGAATCCATCTTTCTTCAACACTCAGTTCTCTCAAGCCATGAATTCCATATAGCTTGAAATCTAATTATTCTATCTCTCTTTTTAAAATGACCCTCTTCCATTCTGCAAAAAAATTAACTTGTCCTCAATTTATAGCACCTCTAATCTTCCATTTTCTTGCCAAAACATTTTAATTGACATCATGACATTTAGTAATAAATGATTTTGGAATAACTTCGTCAAAGGAAGCAAGTGAAAAGGGAATATCAGGGGTGCCAAAATTATGTCTACCCCATACATTTATTTAATTAATGCTATAAGAGACATTCACTCCCTCGCTTTACCACCACATATGGTATATGGTTCCCACTTCTCTATTACATCTGCAGCAAAGAACAGATTTGCGCTTGACGAATCTCTGGATTCTAGCAGGAACCATGTACCATCTATGGAAAATCTTTGAGCTTGTGTAAGCCTACTTGTGAGAATGTTAGTAGTTTCCCATTTATCATTAACCCCTTCATGACCAGACTGTTTTTGGAATGTTGTGCGTTAATGACTGAAGCTGTTTTAACACTTCTGAGGTGTTTGTGTTTAGCTTTAATTTTCTTATTTATCATTTGCTGTACCCACAAATTATATATTGTTTTTTTTTTTCAGGACAAGAAGGGCTTTATTTTAATACCATTTTTTTGTTCATATCATTTATTTTATTATGAAAAAAATAGTAAAATATGGTGAACATTTTTAAAAAACAACACTTTTATTTGTAAAATCTTTTACTAAGCTCCGAAAGCTAATGTAAAAATCTGCTAAATAGATTCTAATATTGGTCCTGAGTTTAGAAATACACAATGTTTATATTTATTTTTGCCTTTTTTGCATGTTCTATGTTAATAAATACATGTAGCACATATCTGTTTCAAAAACATTTAAAAAAAAAAAAAAATTAGCTTTAGTGACATTGTAACACCGATATCTGTCATGAACCCTGAAGAGTGTGTGTGATGGGAGACAGTGTGTGTGACTGAGTGTGATGGGAGTCAGAGTGTGTGTGATGGGAGACGGTGTGTGTGATGGGAGACAGTGTGTGTGACTGAGTGTGATGGGAGTCAGAGTGTGTGACTGAGTGTGATGGGAGTCAGAGTGAGTGTGATGGGAGTCAGAGTGTGTGTGATGGGAGACAGTGTGTGTGACTGAGTGTGATGGGAGTCAGAGTGTGTGTGATGGGAGACAGTGTGTGTGACTGAGTGTGATGGGAGTCAGAGTGAGTGTGATGGGAGTCAGAGTGTGTGTGATGGGAGACAGTGTGTGTGACTGAGTGTGATGGGAGTCAGAGTGTGTGTGATGGGAGACAGTGTGTGTGACTGAGTGTGATGGGAGTCAGAGAGTGTGTGATGGGAGACAGTGTGTGTGACTGAGTGTGATGGGAGTCAGAGTGTATGTGATGGGAGACAGTGTGTGTGACTGAGTGTGATGGGAGTCAGAGTGTGTGTGATGGGAGACAGTGTGTGTGACTGAGTGTGATGGGAGTCAGAGTGTGTGATGGGAGACAGTGTGTGTGACTGAGTGTGATGGGAGTCGGAGTGTGTGACTGAGTGTGATGGGAGTAGGAGTGTGTGACTGAGTGTGATGGGAGTGTGTGTGTGATGGGAGTATGAGCATGATGTGAGTCTGAATGATGGGGCATGTCTTAGGTGTGTAACGTGGGTGTGCAGCTTGGGTAGGGGGGTGCCCGGATTTTGTCTGCCTAGGGCAGCACAAAATCAAGATACACCACTGCCCACATGTACACTTTTTTTTATAAAATAGACATCCCAGGGTATTCAACTTGGGGTATTTTGACACTTTTCATTCAGTCATTTTACCACCAGTCTTGGTAAAGACAAGTTTTGACGCAGTCATTTTGTGTGTATTTCATTTCCACATATTTTGAAATTTAGGGGTTGTTTTTTATTTCCAAACAAGACCCCAATATATGTTCAGCAACTTCCCACATAGCGGTACCACACATGTATCGGTTTGCTAGGGTTATGTGGCAGGTACAGGGACAAATTTAGAATACGGTCATTGCAGTTGTATAATGTGTATTTTTTATGTAATGCTTGCGGACTACATTTCCTTTCATGCTCAGCCAGCCAAAAGCTACCTTAGCATCATAGGAAATGTAGTCTTTAGTAGGAAGTACAGATTGTTGTTATCCTTGCTAACCTGCGGCTTCATGGATCATATATCCAGCTGCTGCAGTGGGCCAATGTAAAGCACTGGCCCCACTAGCAGTCCTTTTTTAACCCCTTAGTGACAAGACATTTTCACCTTGACTTTCCCTTGGTGACAATGGCTGTTTTGACATTTATGGGGTGTTTGTGTTTAGCTGCAATTTTCTTCTTTCTCACATACTGTACCCACACAAATTATATGTTGTTTTTACCGTCATAAGAAGGGCTTTCATTAGCAAAAAATCATAAGATATGATGAAAAATTAAAAAAACCCACTTTTTCTAACTTTGACCTAAAATATAATTTCCAAAAATACAATCATTAAAAAAGACCCCGTCTAAATAGTTTCTAAATGTTGTCCCGAGTTCATAAATATGCATGTTTCCATATTTTTCGGTATTTTTTTGTGAGTTATGGGGCAAAAACCAAAAATAGTGTTTTTTGTTTTTTTCCTATATTGACCTTTTGACCCCAACCCGAACCCAACATTTTACCCTAACACTAAATTTAACCCCAACTATAACCCTTATGCTATCCCTTAATATATTTTAATTTAATTTTAACCCTATCCCTTATGCCAAAAATTATTTAATTTTAAACCTATAGGCTAATCTAACTATATAACCTGTTTTTAGCTAATTAAATATTTATTTTTATTTTTTTACATTGCTATGCTGCTTGGCTACCTCTAGGGGCAGTCAAGCAGCATATTCAGAGCGACGGAAGTGAATTTACTTTCACTTCCGAAGCTCAGATCACCAGAGGGCATAGCCATATTGACGGAGCATGCTGCTCCGTCAATATTGCTCCCATGATCGCTCCATGGGGCGATCGTGAGTGCCCCAGAAAATAAATTTTGGTGCTGGCTATTGCTTCCACATCGAGGCAATAGACCAGCACCGTTAAAGCGGTTTTTGCGATTGTTGATCGCGAAAACCGCTTGATTCACGCAGGACGTGCCAGGCACGTCCATTGTCGGGAACACTGTTCCCGGCAGGACGTGCCTGACACGTCCATTGTCGCGAAGGGGTTAAAATAAAATAGCCCTAGAGGACCACAGGCAGACGCATGACCACATGTCAATGTTCCTCTATGGATTAATTTCTTATTTTCATATAATTTATTTTTTTTTGTTTACAATTTTTATTTATTTATTTCATTAACTTTATTTCATTTTTACATTTTAATTTTTTTTAATTTTTATTTAACTCTAACCTTAACCCAAGGGTTAGGATTAGCACAATACATGTTATTTTTATTTTATTTTCTTGGGTGGGCTGAAGGTGCTTGGGGGTACCAGGGGGAGACAGTCGTAGTGGAGCAGGGAGAAACTATAGCTGTCAAAGCAGGCACCTGCTTTAACAGCTATTATTGGCTGTCACAGTGTCCGGATGTTTCTGGGGGCCTCAATGGACATGGCTGAAGTGTCTTGGTATAGAGACACTTAGCCATGTTATTTTTAGCACGAGAGAGCTGCCCATTTCTCCCAAATATTATTATAACCCACCAGGTTGTCAGTGTTAACACAAAACAATTTTTACCTTGAAACTCGATCTGGTTTATTACAGAATTCCAAGTGGGAATCTCTCGTTGCTTCCAATTCCCAGCCAGGCAAAGTTTTGCAGCTAGCAATATATTATAATAAAAACCATTAAGCAGATAGCTTAACCCTTTAGTGACATAACTTTTTTGGCTTGTCTGACGCTTGGTGACATGGGCTGTTTTAACATTTCTGCTGTGTTTCTGTTTTGCTGTAATTTCTTTCTTTCTCATTTAGTTTACACACACAAACTATGTATTGTTTTTATCGTCATAAGAAGGGCTTTCTTTTAATACCATTATTGAAAATGAAAATATGGCAATAACAACTGATTTTTTTTTGTTTACTAACTTTTATTTAAAAAATTGTATACGCATCTACAAAAGACAACAAAAAAACACTGCTAAATAGTTTCTAATATTTGTCCTGAGTTCAGAAATAGCTAATGTATTATGTTTTGTGCTTTTTTATTCAATTTACAGGGCAAGAACTATAAGTAGTGCAAAGCTATTTCAAAATCCTTTTTTTCAAAATTAGCAATAGTGAAACTAGTGAGGGAACCAACCTCGCCACTATGTTCTTGAGAAGCCTGGTTGCTCGTCTGCTGTCTCTGGACTATGGCCCCATGGTAAAAGCTTGTATTTTCCCCTGCAGAAAGGTTTGTTTGTGCCTTTCTGCCTGGGTGTTCGGTAGATTGAATCTACCGAACCAACTCATGAATGAACGGACCACCTAGGCAAGGAATGTGCCATAACACTAAACGTTAATATTGTTAGTTAGTTATATTCTGTTAGTATATTGGTTATGTGTAATGTTTAATTCTGTGAGTAGACCACTCTGAAGGTTTATAATGTGACAGTGACTCCAATAGTTTACTCCAACATCCATTGTTCTGTATTAACAGTATTAACTGGTAAACTGATTATGTTGTGTACATTACTGTGTGTATTGTAATTAGGTCTACTTACTCTATGTTAATTCCTATTTGGTTTGCAGTCTGAATGTCTAATGTATTCCTTGCCCCAGTTAGTTGGAGAACTATGTTTAGTTCCATCCCCCCATTGTATACTAATGTCTGTGATGTCATGTTTATGTCTTTTTATAAGTCTGTGTTGTTACATAAATAAAGGAGTTGTTCAATCTTGCTGTACCTAACTGCTAGATGTCCTGTCTATTTGGGTACAAAGAGCAAAGGTCCAGGAAAGACTTGCTGGGTGAATGCTGAGCTTTAATTGGGGGCTGAGGAGGTGATTACACACAACGGACAGAGGGTCTACTACATCCGGTAGACGGTCCGTTACAGTGACATTCTAACACTGATATCTGTAATGAATCGATGAATGACCCCCCACATGTACATGTTTTTCAAAACTAGACAACTCAAGGCATTTAATTTTGTGTATTTTGACACATGTAGCCATTTTACCACCAACCAAAGTTTGCAGCGAAAAACAAAAAAATTAGATTTTTCGCACAGATTGCAACAGAGGTAAACATGTCCTGAAAATGTGAAGGGGTACTGCCAAATGATACCTGAATATGTGTTCAGTAACATCTCCTGAGTACAGGGATACCACCCATGCATAGGTTTGTCCGCTTGTTTGGCGAAATCTAAATCAGCAAAACTTCCTGTCTCTTAATTCTGGCCACTGATCTTATAATATATCCTCTCATCATGCATTTAAAGGAATTCCATAATGTAAGATCTAATACTGTTCCTGTATCGTTAATTTCCATAAAGAGGGTTACTTGCTTTGTTAATTACTCTAGGATACGTTTATCATTCGTAAGTCTCCAATTTGAATAATTGATATAATTAGTGTTGTTCTTAAATTCTTAAGTGGTTGGGGCATGATCAGACCAAGTAATGGGACCAATAGTGGCTTTAGTGAATAAATCTAATGATTGTACTTCCATGAGCAAATTGATTCTTGAATATGAAGAATGTGAATGAGAGAAATATGTGAAGTCCCTTTCCTTCAGCTGTATTATCCTCCAGACATCAATTAGAGCAAAAGGTTCTGTAGTACCATGGCCGTCCTCTTTATTTGGGGATTGATTAATGGTGGCCTGGAAATACTCTTTGTCTATTTTTATATCTTGAATGCAATTAAAATCTCCTCCCTTCAATAAATGTCCTTTCTTTAATGGAAGTATACACCCTGTTCCAAATTATTATGCAAATTCTATTTAACCCCTTCGCGACCGATGACGGTCCTGGACCGTCATCGGTAAAAACACACTTAGTGACCGATGACGGTCCAGGACCGTCATGCAGGTCTGATCGCAGTATGCACGCTGGCATACCGCGATCGCGCTACTAACGGCATGGCTAAGTGTCTCGATACCGAGACACTTCAGCCATGCCGGTTGAGGACCCCCCGGGAACATCCGGGCACTGTGACAGCCAATCACAGCGCCCGGATGTTAATAGCTGTCAAAGCAGGTGCCTGCTTTGACAGCTATAGTCTCTCCCTGCTCCACGGTGATCGTGGGGCAGGGAGAGACTAAATATAGTGTGTCAAATCTCCCCCTGGTCCCCCCCAGTAACAACCAGCCCCCCAAAGGATTTTTTTAATTAAAAAAAAAAAACGTTTATTTTTTATTTATTTTTTTTCCTATTGTGCTAATCTAAATTAAAAATTAAATAAATAAAAAAATTTAAAATAATAATAATAAATTGTATAAAAATAAAAAGTTATTCCGTAGAGGACCAATGACATGTTATGTCTGTCTGTGGTCCCCTAGGGATATTTTATTTAAAAAAAAAAAGACTGCTAGTGGGGCCAGTGCTTTGCATTGGCCCCCAGCAGTAGATAGGGGCCCGCAGCAGCTGGATATTTGATCCATGCAGCCGCAGGATAGCAAGGATAGCAAAAATCGGTGCTTCCTACTATAGACTACATTTCCTATTCTGCTACGGTAGCTTTTGGCTGGCTGAGCATGATAGGAAATGTAGTCACAAGTATTACATAATAAATACACGTTTTAAAGCTGCAATAACCATATCCTAAATTTTGCCCTGTACCTGCCACATAAACCTAGCAAACCTATACATGTGGGGTACCGCTATACTCAGGGGAAGTTGCTGAACATATATTGGGGTTTTGTTTGGCAATAAAATAGACGAACCCCTTTAAATTCATACCTAAGTTTCAAAGTGTGTGGAAATAAAACACACAAAAATTTACTACGTAAAACTTGTCAAAGATTGGTGGTAAAATGACAGAGTGAAAAGTGTCAAATTACCCCAAGTTGAATGCCCTGGGATGTCTACTTTATAAAAATGTGTACATGTGGGGGGTTATTCAGCGATTTATATCAGATATCGGTGTTACAGTGTCACTAACGCTAATTTTTAAAAAAAATGGTTTTGAAACAGCTAAATGCTACTTGTATTTATTAACCTAAAACATGCAAAAAAAAAGCAAAAAAACATATAAACATTGGGTATTTCTGAACTCAGGACCTATAGTCGAATCTATTTAGCACGTTTTTTCATTAGCTTTTGAAGCTTAGTATAAGAATTTACAAAGAAAAGTCAGGAAAAGTGTTTATTTTTTGTACTTTTAACCATATTTTACTATTTGTTACACAATACAATAAATTATATGAACAAAATAATGTCATGAAAAGAAAGCCCTTCTTGTCCTGAAAAAAACAATATATAATATGTGTGGGTACAGCAACTGACAAAGAAGAAAATTAAAGCTAAACACCTCAGAAGTGTTAAAACAGCCTCGGTCACTAACGCACAACATTCCAAAAACAGTCTGGTCATGAAGGGGTTAAGTGTCACAAAGATTAAATATTTTGTTTTTCAGTTTAACTCATGGATGGCATTGTGTCTCAGGGTTCTTTTGATCACTGAAAACAATCTCGGACACCTGTGATAATTAGATTGCCAGGTGAGCCCAATTTAAGGAAAAACTACTAAAGGAGGGTGTTTCACGTTATTAACCCCTTGGCGACACAGGACGGACTAGGTCCGTCCTGTGTGCCGAGGCGTTAGTGACACAGGACGGACCTAGTCCGTCCTGTGTCAAAACGAGCACTGAAAGCGGAGTTTTTTCCGCTTTCAGTGCTCAAGCAGCATTGTAACGATGCTTCCTTGTGGAAGCATCGTACAATGCTAAAAAAAATGCCCGTCGGCATTTCGATCGCTCCGGAGAGTGATCGAAATGCCGGTTTTAAAGGCACAGTGCCTTTAAAACGCGGGCATTTCAAAAATGAGCATAGGAAGCGAATTTTTCGCTTCCTATGCTCAGAAAGTGTTTCTGATTGCCTCGCAAGTCGAGGCAATCAGAAACACAAAAAAAAATGCACGATCTTGGTCACTGTGTGACCAAGATGGCGCTGCCCTTCTAAGGGCAAGAGCACAGGAGGCAGGAAGTACCTGCTTCCTGTGCTCTCTGGCTGTCACACGATTGCCTCTTCACAGAGGCAATCAGTGACTGCCAGGCACACTGACAGGCAGTGGGGATGCTCTCCTGAACATCCCCACTGACTGGTCAGATCAATATTAACTCTATATTGATCTGACCAGTTATGATCTGCCTCCCTCTCCTCACATTTTTTTTAGTGAGGGAGAGAGACAGATCAAAGTTCTAAAAGTAAGTAAAAGTTAAAAAAAACAATAAATACACAACACACAAATAATAAAAGAATAAAAAATGTTTTATTAAAACAATTCCCTGCGTTTAACCCCCTCCCTGCCACTGATCTTGCATAAGCAGTGATCGTGCACATCAGCGCATTTATTTTTGCTGTTTGTGCATTTTTTAGGGGTTAATTTCTTTGTGCTGTAATTTATTACAGTACTAAAAAGGCTCTTCTAAGAGTTATTAACCCCTTATTTGCCGTCGATCACTGCTTACGCAATGATATTGACGCCAAAGCAATTTTTATCTGTCTGCATATTTTTTTTTTTTTTTTTACACATACCCGCTAGGGGATTACATGTAAAGTAAAAATATTTGAGAATTTTTTTTTTAAGCTGCCTGAGCGCATAGCGATCAGTAACAGCGAATTAGTGGCAAAGGGCGGTTTGGTGATTTCTCAATTAAGCTCACCATTCGCCCTGGTCAGATCAAAATTAATCGGATCAATATTCACAAATATTGATCTGCCTCCCTCTCCTCACTTACATTTTTGTGACGGAAAGAGACAGATCAGTATTAGTGATATAAAATAACATTTTATAAAATTGGCAGGTTTTATGAAAGTCTTTCACTGTGTATTAACCCCTTCCCTGCCATTCATCACTGTGTAAGCAGTAATCTTGCACAGCAACAGTATGTTTTGCTGTCTGCACTGTTTTATGGATTAATTTCTTTGTACTGTAATGTATTACAGTACTAGATAGGCTCTTCTAAGAGCTATTAACCCCTTCTTTGTTCAAGATCACTGCTTACGCACTGATTCTGAGGCCGCGGACTCAGGGTTCGATTTTCAACCTATTCAGCTTTCTGATACATCATCTAGCGATGTATCGGTGGCTGCTGAGCCCTTGCCACAAGTAGTGATGGGGGTCTACCGATAAAAAAATATATGGTTTGGTGGGGGTAAATTACATTGGCTGGCTTCAAAGATATATCCCATAAAGGACACGGACGCAGGTTGACTACATGTCAAAATTCCAAGTTGGAATTTTGAGATGCGCATCTCATAAATGTTGCCTTCTAGCCAAAAACAAACCAACAAACCTATGCATGGGTGCTATCCCTGTACTCGGGAGAAGTTGCTGAACACATATTGGGTTGTTGTTTGGCAGTGACATATACCAGAATCTGTGAATTCATGCCTGAAGTACAATGCATGTGGAAAAAAAACTCCCAAAAAAGTACTACCACAAACTTTTACAAAGGCTGGTGGTAGAATTAGTACCTATACAGTGTTAAAATACCACCATTTGAAATAGCTTAGGATGTCTATTTTCCAAAAATATATGGTTTGATGGGGTAAAATTCATTGGACGGCTTCAAAAATGTTCCAAATGGAACATGGGCGCAGGCTTACTACATGTCAAAATTCCAGGTTGGAATTGCGCACCCCCTAAATGTGGAATTTTAGACCCAATACAAACCAACAAACCTATGCATGGGGGGTATCCCTGTACTCAGAAGATGTTGCTGAACACATATTGAGGTGTTGGTTGGCAGTGGCAAATACCAGAATCTGAAAATTCCTGCCTGAACTACAATGTGTGTGGGGAAAAAATGACATCCCAACCCTTTGACATAGGTTGGTGGTAGAATTAGCACTTGGAAAGTGTTAAAATACCACAATTTTAAATACCCTAGGATTTCTAGTTTTCCAAAATATATGGTTTTATGGGGTAAAATACTTTGACAGGCTTCAAAAGTGTCCCAAATGGAACATGGGCGCAGGCTGACTGCATGTCAAAATTCCAAGTTGGAAATGCACCCCCCCTAAAAGCGGCCTTTTAGCCCCCAAATAATCTAACTAACCTACACATGGGTGGTATCCCTGTACTCAGGAGATGTTGCTGAACACATATTAAGGTGTTGTTTGGCACTGACACATAATAGGATCTGTGAATTCATGCCCGATGTACAATGAATGTGAAAAACAAATTACTATCCATAACATTGACATAGGCTGGTGGTAGAATTAGTGCATGAAAAGTGTTAAAATACTACCATTTGAAATACCCTAGGGTGTCTAGTTTTCAAAAATATATGGTTTTGTGGGGTAGAATACACTTTTCGGCTTCAAAAATGTCCCAAATGGGACATGGGCGCAGGTTTTCTGCACGTCAGAATTCCAAGTTGGAAAACCAAAAAGCGCACCTCTCAAATGTGGCCTTTTAACCCCAAAACAAACCAACAAACCTATGCATGGGAGGTATCCCTGTACTCAGGAGATGTTGCTGAACACATATTGAGGTGTTATTTGGAAATACCCCTTCACATTTTAAGGTAATGTTTACCTAAATTTCAATATATGTGAAAAATTTAAAAAAAAGATTTTTTGCTGCAAACTTTGGCATAGATTGGTGGTAAAATGGCTACATGAAATGTGTCAAAATACCCCAAGTTAAATGCCCTGAGTGGTCTAGTTTTCAAAAATATGTACATGTTGGGGGTCATTCATGGATTTAGTACAGAAATCAGTGTTACAATGTCACTATCGCTAATTTTGAAAGAAAGGATTTTAAAATAGCTTTGCACCACTTATAGTTCTGGCCCTGTAACATGAATAAAAAAGCACAAAAACATAAAAACATAGGCTATTTCTGAACTCAGGACATATATTAGAAACTTTTTAGCAGTGTTTTTTTGTTGTCTCTTGTACATGAGTATACGATTTTTCAAATAAAAGTCATAAAAAAATTATTTTTAAATTTTTTTGCCATATTTTATTATTTTTTTTTACATCAAATTATATGCTATTATCAAAATAATGGTATCAAAAGAAAGCCCTTCTTATAACGATAAAAACGATATATAGTTTGTGCGGGTACACTAAATGAGACAGAAATAAATTACAGCAAAACACAAACAACTCAGAAATGTTAAAACAGCCCATGTCACCAAGCGTCGGACAAGCCAAAAAAGTCATGTCACTAAGGGGTTAAGCAGAGCACCATTTTCATGCAATATGGGGGAAGAAAAAGGATCTCTCTGCTGCTGAAAAGAGTGAAATAGTTCAATGCCTTGGACGAGGTATGAAAACATTAGATATTTCACGAAAACTTAAGCGTGATCATCGCACTATTAAGAGATTTGTGGCTAATTCAGAGCACAGACGGGTTAGTGCAGATAAAGGCACATTGAGGAATGTTTCTGCCAGATCCATGCATCGGATCAAGAGAGCAGCTGCTAAAATACCATTAAATAGCAGCAAACAGATATTTGAAGCTGCTGGTGCATCTGGAGTCCCACGGACATTAAGGTGTAGAGTCCTCCAGAGTCTTGAAAATGTGCATAAACCTTCTATTCGGCCACCACTAACCAATGCTCACAAGCAGAAACGGCTGCATTGGGCAGAAAAATACATTAAGACTAATTTTCAAACAGTCCTGTTAGGTGATGAGTGCCGTGCAACCCTGGATGGTCCAGATGGATGGAGTAGTGGATGGTTGGTGGACGGCCACCCTGTTCCAACAAGGCTGCGACGTCAGCAAGGCGGTGTGGAGTCATGTTTTGGGCCGGAATCATGGGAAGACAGCTGGTCGGCCACTTTAGGGTCCCCGAAGGTGTAAAGATGACCTCTGCAAAGTATGTGGAGTTTCTGACTGACCACTTTCTTCCCTGGTACAGAAGGAAGAACTATGCTTTCCATAATAAAATCATCATCATGCATGACAATGCACCATCTCATGCTGCAAAGAATACCTCTGCATCAATGGCTGCTATGGGGATAAAAGGAGAGACCTCAATCCTATTGAGAACCTTTGGAGCATCCTCAAGCAAAATATATGTGAAGGTGGGAGGCAGTTTACATCCAAACAGCAGCTCTGGGAGGCTATTCTGACATCTTGCAAACAAATCCAAGAAGAAACTTTCCAAAAACTCACAAGTTCAATGTATGCAAGACTTGTGAAGCTGCTATCAAATAAGGGGTCCTATGTTAAAATGTAACATGACCTGTTAAAATGTTTAAAAAGTTAAAATGTTGTGATAAGTTTGATTGAAATAGCTTTTGATTTCAGTATATATGCTGCAAACACAACAAATGACAATTTTCAGTTCTTTACCACCTATAAAGTGTTTTGAAACTTACTGTGCGTAATAATTTGGAACAGTGCATTGTAAGTTTTTAAAAAAAATACTTTTATCATTAGGAGGTTTGTTCAATAAAATTTGAATTGTACTCTTAATAATACCAGTTGATAACATGAGAATTATGCTGACTGTTATTTACATCAATTATTTAGGTAAATTAGAAAAATGTAATTTGCATAATAATTTGGAACAGGGTGTATATACATCCTGCAAAGCAAGGTCCAAGGACCATGAGGACGTATATATACGTCCTGAGTTTACGCTACATGCCTGCAGTTATTCTCAGAGGCTGCTTTGGATCCACATGCTCCTCCAATACAGCGTGCCCAGCAGAGAGCGACGGAAGTTAGAAAAAAAAAACTCTTCTGTCGCTCCCCTAGAGGCAGTCAGCATCATCACAGTTAGAAAAAATAAATAAATAGAAGGAAAAAGCTAACCCTAGATCTACTGACCCTAGATCTAGGGTTAGGGCTATAATTAGGGTTACAGGGGGGTTGGGTTTGTACAAGGGTTAGATTAAGGGGTGGAGCTAGATTTAAGGTTAGGGTAAATTTAGGGTTGGGGTCAAAAGGTCACTGTAGAAGAAAATGGTTAGGAAACAAAAAAACACACATTGATTATTGCCTTATTACTTGAAATAAAACATAGAGAAACATGGAAACATTGGTATTTCTAAACTCAGGACAAATATTAGAAATATATAGACGGGGTCTTTCTTACCATTTTTAATTGTTTAAAAAAATCAGGTCAAAGTGTTTTTTATGGCATATTTTTATCATATTTTATATATTTTTTAAAAGTAAATGATATCATATGATGAAAATAATAGTAAATGAAAGCTCTTTCTGCCCTTTAAAAAATGATATATAATTTGTGTGGGTGGACTGAACACAAAGAAAGAAATTCACAGTTCAGCAATTGATGACAAAAAAAATGGAATTCTGGTCTTCAAGGTACATCAAATGCAGCATAGCACTCTGTCACTAAGGGGTTAACAAGGGGTTTTGCAGATAGAAACTCCCTTAACCCTGGGCTTGACAAATCTGATATTTGGAGCCAGCAAAACAAATTACGAGCCAGACAATGGCACATCAAATCACACAAACATACACACATAATCACGCACAGAGACAGTCACATACACTCACATCTCACAGATATCCAGTCAGTCACATATACAATCACACATACACACCTCACAGACATCCAGTCAGTCACATACACAGTCACATACACACACCTCACAGACATCCAATCAGTCACATACACATACCTCACAGAGATCTAGTAAGTCACCTCACATACACAAACAAGTTATCAGTTTTTTTTGTTCCCTTAAATGTGTCCTCCCTCCCCGCTGCTTTACCTCAGGGGAGGGGGACATTCGTGTTGCTGCAGTGTCTGTGCCTCTAGAGGCACAGACCATCTTAATTAGTCTTCTACCCAAATACCAGGATGTCATGTGACACCCGGAACTAGAGCGCGTTGCGCAAGGGAGCAGAGCTTGCAGTCTGTGCCGTCTGCACAGACTTTCCCCCCTCGTGCTGCGCTTTAACTAAACCAGAAGGCAGCAGCAAGGGGTTACATATGACTAACAGCACCTGGGTGTCAGGTCTGATTTCCTGGTCGACCTGGCGCCCGAGGTTTGTCGAGCCCTGCATAACCTCTTTGCAGGGGCTGATCCAGAGTCTGATCTCGGGAGGGCCACATGTCCGTCTGTCTTTTCCTCTCTCCCATGTCCGCCTGTCTTTTCCTCTCTCCTATGTCTGTCTGTCTTATCCTCTCTCCCATGTCCGTCTGTCTTATCCTCTCTCCCATGTCCGTCTGTCTTTTCCTTTCTTTGATGTCCTTCTGTCGCACTCCTCTCACTCCCCGTGTCCCTGTCTCTCTTCCTTCCATGCCCGTTTCTCTCCTCTTCCTTCCCATGTCCGTCTATGTATCCTCTTCTTTCCCATGTCCGTCTGTCTCTCCTCTAATTTCCCATCTCTCTGTCTCTCCTCTCCCATCCCATGTCTGTCTGTCGCTCCTCTACCATCCCATGTATGTCTCTCACTTCTCCCTTCCCATTTATGTCTCTCTCCTCTTTAATATGCCGCAGCCAATTTGCCCAATAATATTCCAGTGTTATTTGCCATTTAATATGCCCCAGCCAATTTGCCCAATAATATTCCAGTGTTATTTGCCATTTAATATGCTGCAGCCAATTCGCCCAATAATATGCCAGTGTTAGTTGTCATTTAATATGCCCCTGCCAATTTTCCCAGTAATATGCCAGTGTTATTTGCCATTTAATATGTCCCAGCCAATTTGCCCAGTAAAATGCCAGTGTTATTTGCCATTTAATATGCCCCAGCCAATTTGCCCAGTAATACGCCAGTGTTATTTGCAATTTTATATGCCCCTGCCAATTTGCCCAATAATATTCCAGTGTTATTTGCCATTCAATATGCCCCTGCCAATTTGCCCAATAATCTGCCAGTGTTATTTGCCATTTAATATGCCCCAGCCAATTTGCCCAGTAATATGCCAGTGTTATGTGCCATTTAATATGCCCCAACCAATTTGCCCAGTGTTATTTGCCATTTTATATGCCCCTGCCATTTTGCCCAATAATATGCCAGTATCTGACATTTTATATGCCCCTGCCAATTTGCCCAATAATATGCCAGTGTTATTTGCCATTTAATATCCCCCAGCTAATTTGCCCAATAATATGCCAGTGTTACTTGTCATTAATAAGCCCCAGCCACTTTCCCCAGTACATTCCCACCATCTCACCCTCCCCAGCACTTACCTTTTTCCCTGGTGGCTAGTGGCAGGCAGCATGGTCTCCTCCAAGCTGCCTGTTCGGCTCCCAGGCGGTAGTGCCGACAGGTCACGTGACCCGGCGGGAGTATGACGTCTCTGCCTGCAAGCCCCCGTTGCCCCCCCCCCCCCCTTGATCCGCCACTGCCTCTTTGAAAATTTTTTGGCCATTCTGGACAATGGCTATTTTAAAATGTCTGTGCTGCTTGTGTTTTGTTCTTTGTCATTTGCAGTACCCACACAAATTATATATTGTTTCTATCAGGACAAGAAGGGCTTTCTTTGGATACCATCATTTTGATCATATCCTATAATATAAAATAAAAAAAAAATATGGTGAAAAAATAAATTTTCTGACTTTTATTTGCAAAATCTTTTACTCATCTACAAAAGGGAATGACAAAAACCTGCAAAATAGATTCTACTATTTCTCCTGAGTATGGGCATACCACCCATGCATAGGTTTTTTGGGTTGTTTGGGGGCTAAAAGGCCACATTTGTTTGGTGTAGTTTTTGGTTTTCCAACTTGGTATTTTGACATGCAGACAACCTGCGCCCAGTGTATTTTACCCCATCGAACCATATATATTTTTTAAAAGTAGTCACCCTAGGCTATTTAAAATGGTGGTATTTTAACACTTTCCATACACTAATTCTACCACCAGTCAAAATTTGTAGGGGTCATTTTTTTTTTTTAGTAATCTGTGTTTATTATATCCAAGCACATGGATGACAAAATCAGGTTGGTACAATGAAATAGAGACAATCCAAAATAAAAAAGACAATTGGGACAAATCGTTCAGTGTGATGTCTTTTTGGAAGGTGGATGTAGTTATTTTCCACCATGTACAAAGTTCCAATAATAAAAAAAAATATCCTTTGTTATATTGTAATAAATTACAGTAAAAAACTGAATCCCTAAAAAATGCACAGGCAGTGCTCCCTTCTGCTGGGCTGAATTGTAAGTTCTTTTTGGTGTTGCTAAGTGCCTCGCTAGCCTCGGAGTGATCGTAGTGCGCTCTTGCAGTTTTTTTAGTGTTTGATGGCTTTCTTTGCTCCTTTTAGTGCATGATGACTATTTAGTGCATCACAATGGACACATTTATGTCGGGAAAGGGTTAAAGACATAGGACGTGTCAGGCATGTCCTGCGGTGAAATGAGAATATAAATGTCATGCCCCTCTTGCCCTTACCTGTAATCCCAGTGTTTCCATGTCTCCATCCAGTGTTCTAAGTCCTCCGCGATCGCGGAGTAGGTCGAAGCCGGGGCCTGTAGTAAGATCTTCTATTCGCAGTAGCGCGGTAGGCCGAAACCAGGGTCTAAAGTTTCTGCATACATCAGATACATCCTCCAGAGTTTACCCCAATCAAGGGGGATCTAATAGCACTTGTAGGAGGGAGGTAAACGCTGTCTCCCCTATCACCAAAGCTCCTATGGACTCCAAGCACAGAGACAGAAAAGTATGTGCTAGAGAAGCACACCCCTCTAACATGGTATGGAATAGCCTGCCAGCAGAAGTGGTAGAGGTAAACACAGTCAAGGATTTTAAGCATGTGTGGGATAGACACAAGGCTATCCTAGCTAAAAGACCGGGAACGGGGGACTAATAAAAGTACTCAAAAAAAATTGGGCAGACTAGATGGACCGAATGGTTCTTATCTGCCGACACATTCTATGTTTCTATTCAATCAAGTAAGAAGCTTGTCCAACAGAAGGTAGGAGTGGAGACCCACAGCACTATAAAAACCCCTCAAACTGTTACCACAGTGTTCCAGAGCTTTGATTCCTGTTTGTCCTTGGACTTAAGTCTCCAGTTTTCCCTTTTTTGCTGTGTTGCAGTACATCTATTGGATTTCCTATTACCTGACCTCTGGCTTGTCTCCTGGATTACTCTGTTTACCTGAACCCTGACCCGTGCTTGGATTGACTTCTGCCGGCCCCGATCTATTGGACTGTTCCTCACTTTGCTTTTTGGATTATCCTTTTATTATTTTGTGGCACTCTCGTGCTCCTATCCTTACCAGGGTGCTATGCCTATACACATGTGTGGACCACCTGGTAAGGGTTACCAGCAAGAGATAGCATCCCCTGCTCTATGCTCCAAAAACCTCAACCCTGACAACAAAGCAATCAGTGATCACTTCTATTGCTCAGTGGTAATGCTGAAATACCTTGAGGCATTCAGCAACACAAGAAATTGGGACCTTGGGCGCTGTGTGATTGCTATCTAGAGCAAATACATTTGCCATAATGAAAGGCAGCATGCCTTTCAAATATGGCTCTACCCTTCTGCTGGCAAGAGCTTTGGAAGTGATCAGTGAACACTTCTGCTGCTTTGGGGATACTACTGAGAATTAGTATACACAGATGAAGTAGCGCAGAATCACATGTGGGAAGAATAAATGAACAACACATCATTGTAGTAAATTCTCAATTATTTATAAATATAAATAGAGTAACCTGCTGATGTATATATTATAGTTGTTAAAACACATTTGTAAAGGTTAGCCCTGCTAAATTCTAAGCAGTCAAGACATTCTCGAAATAGGGTACAACAGTGGTTACACAGGGTTAAATCCTGTCGCAAAACCTGTGATTGCAATCTGCATGCTGGGGTAAGTCCTGGGTACTGGGCAAGTCCTGTGAGTACAATGTTCATGCTGGGGCAAGTCATGGGTGTTGGGGCAAGTCCTGTGAGTGCAAGCAAAGTTCTGTGGCAAGTCCTGTGAATGCAATCTAAGTGCCGGATGCTGGGACAAGTCCTGTGAGTGCAATCTGCATGCTTGGGCAAGTCCTGTGAGTGCAAACTGTGAGTTTTTCTGCAAAGAAGGTGCAATAAATGTGGTGGGAGATGTAAATGCTGCCAGTATGTTTTGTTGGAACCTACAGTTAGGTTAACACACACACAAAAGTGTGAAGGGGGCAATGTTCAGTTCTTTAGATTTCAAAACATTGAATAAATAAAAATAGGAGAAATGGCCAACATTGTAAACAAATTAAATAGGAGAGAAACCGGTTGAATCTTCTGAATGGATGCAAGACGACCCAATGGGTTAATCAGTGAATGGGAGGTAAGTAGAAAATGAATAAATTGTAAAAATAGACCCTGTATTTCATAGGTTGTGGGTAAATCATGATTCCCATAGACATACTAATTATTAGTAGGTAATAACTGTTCCAAATTGTCTATCCCTCATAACTCTCTTTATATGTAAATTGGTTTGCTATGGTCAGTAAAGTAAATTTTGTAAATGCTGTTTGAGGGGTATGAAACAAACATAAAACTGAAAAACAGGAGAAACTGAAATGATTGTAGATAGTAAAGGTAACAGAGTAATGCAGAAGGGCAGGTTGTTAAAACCCAATGATCATAGTCAACCAGGAAGGGGTTGAATGCTGAAAAATATACATTTTATCTTTTAATTAGAAACTTGATAACAGCAATATAAGACTAACTAACAGTATATATACAAATACGAGTGTGGTGTGATACCAACTTGCAACAAAACCACATACCTTCCACCAAAGAAACATTGTGTACTTCAAACGAAAAAAATAATTCACAGCATTTCTCTGTGTGTTATTTGGTAAGCCAAAAATAATACATGCAATATGCCAATTGTTCCCTAGATGGCAGAATCCAAACATGAAAGACGCAGCTGTATGCTTGAAAAATAAAATGTAGGTACAGAGGAAGGCTACAGGGTTGCCAAACACGTTAATAATCTCCATTATATACATTTGTGCCAGAACACCATTAGTAATGGAGCGCTACCTTAAAAAGGCCCGCTTTAGTCTGTCTCATACATCCCTTGGTCTTGTAAGGTAAGGGGAATACCTTCAAACTAACACTTCATTTGGTAGCAAATATAAAAGAAGTTAACTAAAACCAATGTGGCTAACTGTTAAGGTAAATCAGGAAATAAATAAAATGAAAGTAGCATTCAAACATTATAAAGCTGATGGATCAGCAGAGGCATTTGCAAAATATAAAAAACAACAATGCCTGTAAAAAAGCAATTACATTAGTTAAATTGGAGAATGAAAAAATAATTGCTAAGGAGAGGAAGAGGAAACCCCAAAAATTATTTAAATATATAAATGGCAAAAAATGATAGGCTGAAAATGTTTGGTCTTTGTTATCTGAAATGGGTGAGATAGTCAGTGGAGACAGAGAGAATGCAGATATTTTAACCCCTTATTGACAAGACATTTTTACCTTGACTTTCCCTTGCTGACAATGCCTGTTTTGACATTTCGGGAGTGTTTGTGTTTAGCTGTGATTTTCTAATCTCTCACATACTGTACCTACACACATTATATGTTGTTTTTATCGTCATAAGAAGGGCTTTCATCAAATACCATTATGTTCATCATATATTAAAATTTACTACAAAAAAAAATCATAAAATATGATGAAAATGTTTTAAAAAAAACACTTCCTAACTTTGACCTAAAATATAAATTAAACAAATACAATCACTAAAAAAGACCCCGTCTAAATAGTTTCTAAATGATGTTCCGAGTTCAGAAATATGCATGTTTCCATATTTTTCTGTATTTTTTTGTGAGTTATGGGGCAAAAAACAAAAAATAGTGTCAAATATATTGACCTTTTGACCTCAATCCGAACCCTAAATTTACCCCTAACACTAAATTTTACCCCAACTCTAACCCTTATGCTATCCCTTAATATATTTTAATATAATTTTAACCCTATCTCTTATACTAAACATTATTTAATTTTAACCCTATAAGCTAATCTAACATAATACTAGTTTTAAGCTAATTACATTTTTTATTTTTTTTTTAACATTGAAATGCTGCTTGGCTACCAAGCACCATATTCAGAGTGACGGAAGTGAATTTACTTTCACATCCGAAGCTCAGACCACCAGAGGGCATAGCCATATTGACGGAGCATGCTGCCCCAATGATCGCTCCGTGGGTGCCCCAGATAGAAAATTTAGGTGCTGGCTATTGCCTCGACATCGAGGCAATAAACCAACGTCATTAAATCGTTTTTTGCAATCATTGATCTCGAAAACCACTTGATTCATCACAGGACGTGTCAGGCACGTCCATTGTCGGGAACTGAGTCATGTCCATTTTCGCATAGGGGTTAAATAATTTGTTTTTCTTTGGTTTTTACCAAGGAAGAACCAATGATCAAGAACTTGCAAGCTACTTTTACAGAATGGTCACCACAAGCATGTGGCTGACACAAGAAAAAGTGTTAAACAATTAAATGGTGTTAATGTAGACAAACAGGGCCAGATGGTATACAGTGAGGGAAAAAAGTATTTGATCCCCTACTTATTTTGAACGTTTGCCCACTGACAAAGTAATGATTAGTCTATAATTGTAATGGTAGGTGTATTTTAACAGTGAGACAGAATAACAAAAAAAATCCAGAAAAATGCATGTCAAAAAAGTTATAAATGGATTTGCATGTCAATGAGTGAAATAAGTATTTGATCCCCTATCATTCAGCAAGATTTCTGTCTCCCAGGTGTCTTTTATACTGGTAACTCTCTTAGTGCTCCTAATCTCAGCTTGTTACCTGTATAAAAGACACCTGTCCACAGAAGCAATCAATCAGATTCCAAACTCTCCACCATGAACAAGACCAAAGAGCTGACCACAGACAAAATTGTAGAGCTACACAAAGCTGGAATGGCCTACAAGACCATCCCCAAGCAGCTTGGTGAGAAGGTGACAACAGTTGGTATGATTATTTGCAAATGGAAGAAACACAAAATAACTGTCAGTCTCCCTCGGTCTGGTGCTCCATGCAAGATCTCACCTTCAATGATCATGAGAACGGTGAGGAATCAGCCCAGAACTACATGGGAGGATCTTGTTAATGATCTCAAGGAAGCTGGGACCATAGTCACCAAGAAAACAATTTGTAACACATTAGGCCCTGAACGACTGAAATCCTGCAGCGCTCGCAAGGTCCCCCTGCTCAAGAAAGCACATGCACAGGCCGTCTGAAGTTTACCAATGAAGATCTGAATGATTCAGAGGAGAACTGGGTGAAAGTGTTGTGGTCAGATGAGACCAAAATTGCTGTGTTTGGAGGAGGAGGAATGCTGCCTATGATCCCAAGAACACCATCCCCACCGTCAAACATGGAGGTGGAAACATTATGCTTTGGGGGTGTTTTTCTGCTAAGGGGACAGGACAACTGCACCACATCAAAAGGACAATGGGTGGGGCCATGTACCGTCAAAACTTGGGTGAGAACCTCCTTCCCTCAGCCGGGGCATTGAAAATAGGTTGTGAATGGGTATTCCAGCATGACAATGACCCAAAACACACAGCCAAGACAACAAAGGAGTGGCTCAAGAAGAAGCACATTAATATCCTGGAGTGGCCTAGCCAGTCTCCAGACATTATTCCCATAGAAAATCTGTGGAGGAAGCTGAAGGTTCCAGTTGCCAAACGTCAGCCTCCAAACCTTAATGACTTGGAGAGGATCTGCAAAGAGCAGTGGGACAAAATCCCTCTGAGATGTGTGCAAACCTGGTGGTCAACTACAAGAAACGTCTGACCTCTGTGATTGGCAACAATGGTTTTGCCACCAAGTTCTAAGGTCAAGGGCTCAAATACTTATTTCACTCACTGACGTGCAAATCAATTTAAAACTTTTTTAACATGAGTTTTCTGGATTTTTTTTTTTGTTATTCTGTCTCTCACTGTTAAATTACACCTACCATTAAAATTATAGACTGATCATTTCTTTGTCAGTGGGCAAACATTCAAAATCAGCAGGGGATCAAATACTTTTTTACCTCGCTGTACACCCATGAGTTCTTAAAGAGCTAAGCCAGGTCCTGGCCAGACTGTTATTTCTTATTTTCATGAATTCTTTATATCAGGCATAGTATCCACAGATTGGCGTAAAGCTGATGTGGTGCCCATATTTAAAAAGGGATCAAAATCCCAGCAGGGCAATTCCAGACCTGTAAGCTTGACATCTGTGGTGGGGAAACTGTTTGAAGGGTTGCTAAGGAAATATATTCAAGATTTAAAATTGAATAGAAAGTTCATTAGCATGAGCCAACATAGCTTTGTGAAAGACAGATCTTGATTAACTTACTAACTAACTTAATTACATTGTATGAAGACTTAAGTAAAAATATAGATATGGGTGCTGCAGTGGATGTGATATATTTAGACTTTGCTAAGGCATTTGATACAGTTCTACACAAAAGGTTACTGTACAAGTTGACTGAAATCGGCTTAGGGACAAATGTTTGCTTATGAGTTGGCAACTGGTTGAAAGATAGAATGCAAAGGTTGATTGTAAATGGGAATATTTTAAATTGGACACAGGTGATAAGTGTTCAGGGTTCTGTTCTGGGTCCTCTTCTTTTTATTTTGTTTATTAACTGATCTCCCAGAGGGCATAGGGAGCCATGTCTCAGTGTTTGCCAATGACACAAAATTTAGTAGGGTAATATAGTATAATAGTATAGTTTTTTTTTGCAGCCTTCTGTCCAGGGGTTAAGTGTAAGGAGCCTTAATGGCACCTCATCCAATGCATTAATAAGGTTTTGGTAGCAGTATAGACCGATTTGTATGCCCATTATATAGTAGGTGAGTTTAATTATGCTTTGGCCAATTCATATAACCAAAATGTATCTTTTTGATTACATTTATATAATTTTTGCCAACTTTTTTTAGGGTGAGAAGGACAGACAGTTTTTCTTTTATTGCAAATACAATAAATAAGAATTTTATATTATTTGGATGCATTACTTGGGTACACATTTTTTTGGAATGACTTATAAAAGAGTATTAATGTATATGATTATTATAATATTTCTAACATGAACTGGTAGGGACTTTGCAAAATGGTTCTATTTTTCTAGTTCTTACTGACCCTTGTCACTTGGAGGAATTCCCTGATACAAACTGCACGTTATGTCATCTTTGGTAATAGTTAAATGACGTACCCAACTATTAATTTTTCCCTTGGGCCAAGCAACTTCTAATTACTGCTCTGATCCATTTGCACACAGTGAGGGAACAGCTTTTTTTAGTAAGCAAATATTTGTAATAAATAAACATGAATAAACATCTTTGGGAGGCTGGGGATTGCAGCACCTAGAATCCCCTACAGGTCTGGTTTGTTAGACTTTGCAAACAGTTACAGTGACCATGTAACCCTCTTTGGATACATTGTGGACAGTTTTGTGTGTAAATCACAAAGGCGCGGTTATGTAGTTATTTATAAAACCAATAGTTGTTCTAGCACTCTGTGAGCCGATGTATAATGCTATTTTCCGACATAAGTCTGGAGTTAACGCTATATGTGTTGCTCTGGCAAGTTTAGCGTTGGCGTATAAAAAGATCATCAAAACATCGTCTGCCAAAGCCATTTTGACGGGAACACCATTTCCAAAATATAGAATTTTTTTTAATTTCCTGATGTTTCTATGTGAGCGAGTTTTACACACATCCCCCCCCCCCCCCCCCTTGGTTCGCTCTCACATTCCCATTTTTGATATACTAAAGTATTTATTCTAGTAACCACTTTCAATGTGTTTGGTTTGATCATATCACAAGCAGTCTGATTGTCTGACTCATGGAATGGGCATTTCTATTTTGAAGAATCCGTTGTTCTTGCACATCATGCTTGATTTGGCTTTGTTCCAGGAGTTTTGTTGCTTAGAGTTTGCATGAGATGAATCCCCATTGTTTTCAGTGGGGACTTTTCTCTGTAGTTTGCTTCATTTGTTTGAACTAAATGAGTCCCCAGTTGCCTTCCACGAAGGTTGCTCTCAGGGAATTTGGTCGAGAGATTGTTTCGAGGACTTTTCCTTAAATGAGTCCCCACTGACTCATGGAAACAGAGTGTTGAATTTATCCTCAGTGCCATCTTACAGTTGTCTCTATGTCTGCTCATAGTATACATATTGAAGCTCCAATTTGTTATATAGAATAAGATTTAAGGTCAACTATAGTGATATTTGTATCCACTTAAAAGAAGATATTCATTAAATAAAATGAATAGTGTATTTTTTAATGGTTAATATATAACCCTCACAAGCAGCACTGTCATTATGAGGAGGGAGCAACTATTTTACTTACCTTTTTGTAGGATAAACAGAGCATGGGAGGGAGGTCTGAGAGGCAGGGAATAGGTTCTATTCAATAAAGAGAGAATTGTAGGGAACTGAGAAAGGAATTTCAAAGTTAAGGACAAAGTATCTGAGTGGGAAAAATTCTCCCAAATGCATTGGAGAAATTTTCCAACTAAATTTTTAATTTCCCATTTAAATTCTCTACTATTCTTTCTTTTTTGAGTAGACCCTAATGTGTATAAATGCTATCCAAAAATGAAAATTCTGGCTAGGCTGATTACTTTTTATTAACTTGTGTTCTGCTTTTTATAAATTGCAAACCATTATGAATTATATGTTAATAAAAGGTTCAGTAAAATCTTCTCTATTTTTATTTAAACAATAACAATATTTTTTCTTTAAAGCCTATGTCTGGCACTAGTCTCACATATTATCACTGTGAGCAATATACAACAGAGCCTTTTCATTGTTAGAGATTAGCCCAAGCAGCACAATTACACATCTCATTGAATGACTCTATTTATATATTCTCCTCCAGCATGGTAGATATCAAACCCAAACTGGATTTACAGATTTAACCTTTGTTTTTTTCTTTTGGTCTGTGAATGTGTGGATTGTGGACTGATCAAGTTATCTACACTTAATTATAATATTTAAGTCTACTCCAGTTCTTTATAGTCATCTCACATTTGAATGGTGATTACACCGCATATATTTGACATTTAAGGCAATTTGTTTGCTTTTAAGTTTTATTTTTTTTAATTTTCACTACACCTTCTGGGGTGCTTGGGTAAGTCCTGAGTGTGCAATGTGACTCTTAGGAAATGTCCTTGGTGTGCAATATGGGTTCTGGGGCATGTCCTAGGTGTGCAATGTGAGTGTTGGGGCATGTAATGAGTGTGCAATGTGGGTGATGAGGCATGTCCTGGGTGTGAAATGTGGGTGGTGGGGCATGTCCTGGGTGTGCAATGTGGGTGATGGGGCATGTCCTGAGTGTGCAATGTGGGTGATGTGCATGTCCTGGTTGTGCAATGTGGGTGATGTGCATGTCCTGGTTGTGCAATGTGGGTGTTGGGGCATGTCAAGGGATTTTTTTGCTTTCCATGAAGGTGATTTTTTTCAAGGGTGGGGAGGAGGGAGGGCTAATTCAGTTTACTGAAGCGGTTTAGTTGGAAGGTCGAATTTTATTTAATACTAAGTCATATTTAACATCCCAAATCAACCTCCTCTCGCCAAATTCAATCTTTAGTGAACAGGTCACTCTAGACCAATAGACATTCCTTAATGTGTGTTATTTCCAAAACTGGTTTTAATAATCACATCATGCATTCTCCAGAGACACGACGCATGCATTCTCCTTTTATTGAGTTCAATGACATTGCAGTAACATTAAGATTCATTGTGTATTTGATCAGATGGAGGTGAAATTACACAAATTTTAGAATGCCATTTAAACCACATCTTTTTTAAAAATACTTAGATTTCTTTTTTAATAATTATGCAAAATACATTTTAAATTTAAAAAAAAAAAATAGAAAGGGGATCACAATCAAACCCCTAAACTAGCTGAAATGGTTACATACAAAACATAAAGGGACCAGTGACTCACAAAACAAGTTAGTCATTAAAGCGAAAGTTTCTCAAAACTACATAAAAAAAAAACCGGTCTTAGATTAAATAAATGGAGATTTGGTCACATTATATGGCTATATAACAACCCACCACTGTGTCAAAGTACTCCAATATTGTTGGGTGCTAACAATATTTTTAACAAAATTTAATTGCTTCAAATACATTACTTACAAAGTACCAAATGCCTTTTATGTTTCACACAAACTGAGACACTTGAAATGTATAAATCAATTAGGATCCTACTTATAGAGCAACTGTGATGGGTCAGCTCAGCCCAGAAGCCCGGTCAGGTCGCCTAAGTCTTAACTATCTTCAATTTAAGCTAATGTATAGGTAGTACCTGGTGACTACAACACTTGCAAAGTTTAAATAAAAAAAACAATCTCCCCAATTGCTGGAGATGTGGGGCAGAAAGAGGAGACACACTACATATCTGGTGGTGATGTGCTTTAATTATGGAATGGTGTATATCAAAAGTTGATTGAGAAATTTGGAGATGACTGGAAACTAATACCAGAAAAAGCACTTCTCCACTTAAATCTACCAAGAAATGGAGGAAAAAATATTTACTTCTTCCTACACTTATTGACAGCAATTAAGCTGGAGATTGCAAGAAATTAGAAGGTACCGGGTCCTATCCTATGGCAAAGGATACAGGCACAACTAACCTTTCAATGTCGTATGGAAGAGGGAATTATAAGGCAGTTTAACTGGAATGATTGAAAAAAAAATGCATTTGTTTTTATTTCCTTTCATTTGCCAATACACCCTCCCCATACTTGCAGTGCTCTTCTACACTCCCTGGTTTCTAGAGGGGCAGCCACTGGATGTCTACACGATGCACGCAGACATCCATCAATGCTGCCTGACACGTCAGTCGAGGTTCCTAAGAGGGAATGCTAGGCAATCATGTGATCTCTGGCAGTGGCGGCTCTAGACTTTGTGAGGCCTTAGGCGAAAGTCGAACATGAGGCCCTCACGGACACACATTATTAAATAAAATATATGCAAGTGATAATAAAAATGAACTGTAGAAATAGCATATTTCAAGATCAGACTCAAATCCCAGCTTCTAGAAATGAACAGATCCTAGAATTTTATTTGTCTCATAATTATTCTACAAACATCTATAAACATTTGGTATAGATAAAATTGTGTGCGGCTGACTAACTCACATTGTTATTGCTGTGTCCTAAATGTGAACACTAACACATATCACACAGTCATTCATAGACACACTCAGTGAGCACACACTGACTCACAGACACACTCAGCCAGCACACACTCACAGATACACTCAGCCAGCACACACTGACTCACAGACACACTCAGAAAGCACACAATCACACACCAAGAGAAACACTCAGCCAGAAGGAAAGGTGCTCAATGTTGAAAGTGGTCTCACAGACCACGTTGTGCTAGAAGATTGGCACTTTGTTCTTCCTCACAGCACCGGATGCACTGTGATTTAGCCATTCAAAATGCCAGAATTTTGTAACTCAATATGCCAGGATTTAGCCATTTAATATGCCAGGATTAAGCCATTCAATATGCCAGGATTTTGCCCCTCAATATGCCAGGATTGTGCCACTCAATCTGCCAGGATTTTGCCCCTCAATATGCCAGGATTTTTCCACTCTATGCCAGGATTGTGCCCCACAATTTGCCAGGATTTTGCCACTCTATGCCAGGATCTTGCCCCTCAATTTGCCAGGATTTTGCCACTCTATGCCAGGATCTTGCCCCTCAATTTGCCAGGATTTTGCCACTCTATGCCAGGATTTTGCCCCTCAATATGCCAGGATTTTGCCACTCTGTGCCAGGATTTTGCCCCTCATTATGCCACAATTTTGCCCCTCACAATGCCAGAATTTTGCCTCTCAATATGCCAGGATTTTGCCACTGTATGCCAGGATATTGCCCCTCATAATGCCACTATTTTGCCCCTCACAATGCCAGGATTTAGCCTCTCACTATGCCAGGATTTTGCCACTCATTATGCCAGATTTGCCTCTCAATATGCCAGGATTTTGCCACTGTATGCCAGGATATTGCCTCTCACTATGCCAGGATTTTGCCCCTCACCTCATTATGCCAGGATTTTGCCCCACACTGTGCCAATATTTAGCCACTCATTGTGCCAGGCTTTGCTCGTTTGTACCACCCTCCTCCCCCCTTCCCTAGTACTTACCTCCATGCTGCTCTCCGTTGTTTCCTCCGTGCATCTTCTCTCCTGCACGGAGGAAGGAAGTTCCGGTCGCTTTTTTTTTTTTTTTTTAAACTTTATTGAAGCTGCGCGGGTTCAATAAAGTTTAAAAAAAAAAAAAAAAACGCGATCGGAACTTCCTTCCTCCGTGCAGGAGAGAAGATGCACGGAGGAAACGTCCCAGGTTAGTGTAACAGGGAGCTTAACGGCAGCGTTAAGCTCCCTGTTACATCAAAGGTAATAAGGTGAGTTAGGCAGCCGCGAGGCCCCCGTGAGTGCGAGGCCTTAGGCAGCTGCCTAACTCGCCTAATTAGAGAGCCGCCTCTGATCTCTGGGTTCCATCACAGAAGTTCAGATGGAAGTGCCAGGCAGCACTAGCTGCTTGTGCGGAAGATCCAGGATATCTGCGGGGGACCTGGATCCTTGTCTTTTAGTCATACCTGAGGTCTGATTATAAGATGACCTCGAATATAAGATAAGGTGACTTTTTTAGAGCATTTACTTTGAAAAAATCTTGTCTTATATTTGAGCAAATACGGTACATTATGTTAGCAGAATTGCAAGCAAATTCATAAATTAAGAGAGAAAAAAATGTGTTTGATCAGCAAACAAAATAAAATGACATTAGTAAACCTCTCTTTGCATTACTCTGGACACCCCATAATTTGTTACAGTTTTCATTAGTAAACCTACTCTTAATGGCATATCTTATGTTTAACGTTTGCAGTAATACATTTCCCAAGTCCTCTCTTTTGTACTTGAAAGCACAGATTCAACCAAAAATATTTTTAATAAATTCTTTCCTGCAGTCCAACATTATTTTTAAACACAAATAATTCTGTAACAGGATATTTTACAAAAGTGTTAATAGCTCAGTTATAAAATCAGTAGAGAATCAATAAGCTATGTTTTCATAATTCATTTTCTATTCATATTTAATATACAGTACCATAAGTTTATAGATCCTATGTATTTTTTTATATTTAAAGGAACACTATCCCACATTTTTACCTATTAATTCAAATGATTGTAATAAGTGTCTTACACCAACATATACTTTCTTAAACTTGTAAAGAAAACATCAGATAAAGACAGACTGCAAATTTGAATCAAGTCCACTAAAAACAAGATCAAGCTTGAATAATAGCTTTTAATCTGCAGGTGAGCATGCCGTCAATTTTACTCAATGTATCATCAAAAAGTATTGTCAATTAAACTTTTTTTTATTTTTTTTTTACAGAAAACATTGTTATGGCAGCTCAAGAAATACATAGCTCGAAACACCATTTTTAATGAAAATTTCGTTCATGAAACTGCAATTTTATAAAATATGAAATCTAGATTGCTCCAAAGCCTTGTTCCACAATTGGATTGCTTATGCTTAAAGGGACTCAGCCTAAACATTGTTTAGACTCTCAATATAGAGAATACAAAATTATGAAAAATTGTCTCTATATTGTGATATTGCAAATTTCATACAAATGCTTTATATATAGGAGCACACGTCGATCGAGCAAGTATTTGGTGCTATCTGCGTGTGTGCCATGTTTATACATGATCCCCAGTGTGTTTGGGGAGTTATTGGCTCACGATATTGTTTTGTACTGCTCACTACATGTTAGTATTATAAACCAACATCAACCCGCCAAGAGTACAAGCGGAGTTAAATCCTGAAACCAATGTTTTCAATTTATCTGCAAGGATATTAACATCACATCCACTTTCTCTGCTGTCTCAAGGATTATCCTTTGCACCAAGTACAAATTTCAAGAGTTTTAATACATGGATGATATGAATAAACTCATTAGAGACTTAACAGTGAAAAAGTATCTGCACGCAAGATCAGGTGATTAAGTATAAATATTACCAATATAAAATAGTCACATACTATAAACATATTTTGTTTCCTTAATAATAACTGTACAGCACACATCTGTACACACTAATACAGTTTACACACAATAAAAAAAACTAACAAAAAAGTACAAGAAACTCCGTAAAAATGAATACCTTTCACTTTAATGAATGCAAATACACAGTTAATCCAAATCAATAATTAAGAGATGTAAACAATGTGTCCGATTGGCATTCTGAGAGAAATCACATGGTTTTTAACTGTTTTAAATTTTGGTGGAATGTCAGTTACCTTCACTCTTAACAAAAAAGAAATGTATGATGGGACCATTAGTCTAGCTTATGATTAAGCGCCAAAGCGAGGTGTGAAACGCGTAAGGCGTCCATCTCCACGTATGTTTTTTTCATCCTGTTATTAATATTAAGTTTTATATCTGATATCATATACTTTGTAAATAATTCTGATAAATTCTATAATCTATTAAATTTGATAAACGACAAAGTGACACAACGTAATATTTAGAAGATCAGTTTATTACCTAATAAATTCCCCCCAAAAAATATAGTATAAAAAAAAAAGGGAAACAAACTGTGTGACAATTACCCCCACAAGTTGTTTGCAATAAAGAAGACTTATTTATTGCATGTCGTTGTCCGATGGCTTCTTCATTTTTTATCTCAGGATAGCATCCATTTTTTTATTTTTCTCTATATTTAACTCTATTCCAAGTTTTATCTGCATGACCAGAAAAAAATAAAGTTTGCAAATGAAATACAAATAAGCAGTCATATGTGTTATTATTTCCACACTTGTCATATTCACAGTAGTCAGTCAGGCAGAGACTGCAATTACATTTTTTGGTTTCGGAGGCTCTTTTACTATTGGATAGCGACAAGAATGTCAATTCTGTCTCTGGACTGATGTGGTTATATTATATTCAACATAGTGATCATCAGTTATTTATGTAATATTATTAAATGCATTTGCTATTCATGATCATTATATGTAATATGAACACTAGGGATTATAAACATGCTACTTACATAAAACTCATAAAACATGATTAAATAAGCAACGGATCTGATTATAGGGCTCCTGCTAAAAAAAAAAACCTGAGTGTAACAGGGTTTTAAATTACGTAGCTCTTTTATGTGTATTTGATATGAGTTTTACTTCCTTCAGCTATAATTTAAATATATCTTTATGAGATATCAAATTATCCATTTTTTTTTATATATTGTGACTGAGAAGGAATTTACAATTTAACACCCATGTTTACACAAGGAACAGCCGGAAGCGATCACTTGGTGTATGGATAATAATCGTGCACTTTGCCTTAAGAAAGCATTAGCTATCAGAAGAAAGTAGTTACAGAGTTCAACGTTAGAACATTGTGTTAGTGCCTGAAAACGTTGAGATGGCAGATTCTATGGAAAAGTGTGGCAAACAATATGATGGGAGTACAGAACCATGGGAACTGAGCTATATAAACAATTACAGATCTATAGATAAAGGGTTTTAGTATGGTCCTGTAAGACAAGGACATCTAATTGTTTACTGAAGTGGGACATACGTTGAGAAGTGCCTATGCATATTGGGTTACAATACATTTATGTTTAGCTATTTATCATTTGTGCACAAGCATTCCAAAAGATTCTAAACCAACATTACTCAAAGAAGACTACATATTCATCGGGCTAATGAGAACAATGGCACAATAACTGTAGCCAAATCAAATGTGGTTTGCCAGGTTTCAGCCTGGTTTCCTCAGGATATGCAGTGGTAAGAACAAAACCAAACCAAAATGTTCATAAAAGTGAACCACTCCAGAGTGTCTTTAAAACATATCCAATTGTATTGTGACTCTTCCGTTCAAAACCAGAACTTCCAAATACTCATCTTACCCAATCATTCCAACTCTATGGTTTTTGATCTACTTATACTGATTCTGTGTTCCAAAGTGTTGTGCTGAATACTGAGGCAGGTCTGCACAGACAAGACATCAGGACTGAATACTGAAGCAGGCCTGCAGATACGGGAATTACAAGACTGGAAAATGTGTAAGGACTGCACAAAGGGAACTGCCAGGTGCCGCTCACAGACTGAGCAGGGTGGGCTTGAAAACCTCAGACAGGGCAGGCTGAAAGCCCTCAGACAATACAGGCTGGAAGCCTTTGTACAATACTGGCTTGAGGCCCTACGACAGGGCAGGCTGAAAATGGTGCTGCAGCAGGAATGAGATGGCATAGGAAACCACCGGAACCCTTCCCCTAGGTGGTTCAGTCCCCAGGTTAGAGCTCCCAGGTCCTGAATGGAAAAGACAGGAGGATGCCAGGGAGCCAGAAAAATGTGAAACATGAATGCTGTAACAATACATGATTCAAAGGCCCCATGTTAAAGAGGGACTAGCTACTTATAGGGCAGAGCTGCAAACAATAAGGTGAATAATGAGGCTGACAGCATCCTCCACTCTGATGAAACAACCAGCCACTAGTGACAAAAAGTGGAAATACCCACGAAATTCAGTTATAATACATTCAGAAGGCGGGAATACAGGATTGAAACATGACATACCCACAGGCTGTGCGTTGGATTATCTTTCTGTAAGAGAGGGTGCACATGTCCATGTACAGATTTAAAAATGGATGAAAGGAAAGAGTAGGAATTTTACATGAAGACCCAACAATTTGTACCTACACCACCTATGCATATAAAATGTACATTTGGCACTGTCTTATACAACACATGTATTAAAGCTAAATAAACATTATTTCTAAATACCTCAATAAAGGCCTTCTTATTTCTGATAAATGCCTTGGTTGTTTTAGCAATAGAAAGGTAAGGAATATAATCAGATTGTATGTTTGTTTCCACCTTAACACCCAGGTATTGAATACACAATACAAAATAAACATGGCTGTCATGTTTTTATTATATGTACAGGAATTTAAAAATACATAAATTAGTTTAGTAAGCAAATAGCGACACCAGGTTTTAGCTGGAGAATACAATTTTACAGTTTGGGAATATTAAATAATATTGTTGGTTTGTAGCTCTGATGAGCCAGATTAATGCTTCTAATGGGGGACGTTGGGCCTGTTATATTGTAGATAGCTGTGTAGGAAAGATTCAAATGGAGACTATCTAAATAAAAGTGGATTTATTCGTGATCAATTAAACAATTAGTGGCCCCCCCTCGAACCAATTTTTCTAAAGTTGCAATGAAAAAAACTATTTGTAAATGTATGCTTTTTAATATTATATGCAACTATTTTCATATCACATTCAACTATTTGTACACATATAATAAATATGTTAATTCAATTTCTTGTTTTTTGTTTTTATTCCTTTTTCTGCACCCACATTGCACCTAAAGTACTTTTTTTTAAATTAAAGTACAAAAATACAAAAAACATACAATACACTTATATATGTTTCTCTACAACACATTGTGAATATCTTAATTGGCGGCAGGGTTATTGGGAAATAGGGGAAATGGGGAGATACCTTCTAATGGGTGGCCCTAGTTTTAACACCACATGTCTGGTTCTGATTATCATTTCTGAATTTATATATATATATATATATATATATATTTTCTTTTCTTTTCCTTTTCTCTCCCCTTCTCCCCTTCCCTCCCTGCACCCTCCAGAAGGACAACAGACAGCATAACAAAAAAAAAAACAAAGACAAAAACAAGGACAAGAAGTGCTGGGTGTCTTCCCCATCTACTAATTCCCACCAGGTCAGGGTCAACAACTACATCAGTTATTCTTTATCAAATCTGACCAGCCTTCCCACTGATTTATTCTTGGATTTGACTAGTTTTCCTGTCTTAAAATTCCAGCCTCCATTTTACATTGTACTGATACCTGATTTTTTTTATCATTGACCATGTGGGAGTATTCGGTAGTTTCCAATATTTGGTTATTGCCAGTTTAGTTGCTACCATTATATGTATTACCAGATATTTTTTTTATCTTTAGGCATGAAATACATAGGAGAGACAAGTAAATTTTACCTAAAGGACTTAACACACCATAAGGGTATCCACAGCATTTGCATTCACTTATATTGGACCCACAGCACTTGGCTTGCACTCATATTGCACCCATATGATTTGGCATGCTGCAGGGTCAATTTACCCACAGAACATACCTCAGTGTCACTTTCCCTCACAGAACTGGCCCTGCAGAACATGCCACGGTGTCACTTTGCCCCATAGTACATATTATTTTGCCCCACAGAAGATGCCACAGAATCACTTTGTCAATTAAAATGAGCCACAATCATTTACCAATTAACATACCACAATCAGTATACCAGTAACATATGCAACAACCAGTTTGCCCATTAAAATATTCCACAGATTGTCCATTACAATGTGGCACTGTTTGTCCATTAATATGCCACTGGTAGTTTGAATGAATATGCTATTGTTAGTTTTCCCATTAATATGCCCCAGCCAATGTGCAACAATCAATTTGCCCATTAATATGCCGCTGTTCATTTGCCCAGTAATATGCCACAGCCAGTATGCCCACTAATATTCCACAGCCAGTATGCCCATTTATATGCCACAGCCAGTATGTCCATTAATATGCTACTGTTCATTTGCCCATTAATATGCCACAGCCAGTATGACCATTAGTATGCCACAGCCAGTATGCCACTCTTTGCCCATTAACATGCCACAGCCAGTATGCCCAGTAATATGCCACAGCCCATATGCCCAGTAATATGCCATAGACCGTATGCCCAGTAATATGCCACAGCCAGTATGCACAGTAATATGCCACAGACAGTATGCCAAGTAAACTGCAACAGCAAGGATGCCCAATAAAATAATCCCCAGTACCTACCTTGCTGCGGCTGCTTCCTACGCAGTCTTCTGGAGGGACATACAGCTGCCGGATATGACTTGCTGTCATGTCCAGCAGCACTAAAAGTAAGCCAGAACGCATACACTAGATATGGCTGCCAGCTGCTGCACACGTGACTCTCTCCGTGTGAGACAGTCACGCAGGCAGCGAGGGAAAGGGGGGGCATGTTGGGCCAGCGGGAGGCCCTTTAACCAGTGGGCCCTGGGCAAGTGCCCACTTTGCCCACTGGTTAAAACGGCCCTGCATGTACTAAACAAGTGAAGTGGGGAAAAAAGTAGGCAAAACATGAGTAAGGAGCAACATTTCTTTTCCTGTATTGCGCCTCTTCAGTTTATTTTTATTTAATGTGCAGTTTGCCATTAATATGCCAGTATTATTGTGCCATTAATATACCACAGCCAATTTGCCCATTAGTATGTCAGTATTATTTTGCCATATGCCAGTATTACATTTGCCATTAATATTTCAGTCTTACTTTTGCCATTAATATGCCACAGCCAATTTGCCCAATAATATGCCAGTATTATTTTGCCATTAATATGCCCCAGCTAATTTGCCCAATAATATGGAGGTATTATTTTGCCATTTAATATGCTCCAGCCAATTTGCCCAATAATATGCCAGTATTATTTTGCCATTAATATGCCCCAGCCAATTTGCCCAATAATATGCCAGTATTATTTTGCCATTTAATATGCTCCAGCCAATTTGCCCAATAATATGGCGGTATTATTTTGCCATTTAATATGTCCCAGCCAATTTTCCCAATAATATGCCAGTATTATTTTTCCATTTAATATGTCCCAGCCAATTTTCCCAATAAAATGCCAGTATTATTTTGCCATTAATAAGCCCCAGCCAATTTGCCCCAAAATATGCCAGTATTTGCCATTAATATTCCACTGACAATTTGCAGGACTTAGGGGTGAGGGGGATCCTCTGATTTTATTTTTATTAAAGGGGTTGCTTTTTTTGTGTGTAGCCCCTTAAAGGCATACAGTGCTGCATATATATTGGCCACATTAGTAGTAGGAGGACCAATGACTGTGGGAATCAGAGTGTAAGGTCATCAGACATCTTGATCCTGTCTATCTGCATAGCCTAATGTTAGACTGTGAGCAGCAATGACAGGGTTAATATTCAAGTATTTATTACCTGATGAACTTGGTGAATCACATGCCCCTGATGAAGCAGCTGACCAAGGGCTGCTTAACGTGTAGGGTTTGAGTCAGCAGACTTTGGCTTAACAGAGAGATCATCATCGCACCTCCAAGAACGCTAGTTGTGCTGGTCGATGCAGAGTCCCTTCAAGCTGACGGGCTGCTATTGATGGACACAGGGCCACTTTAACCAATGGGCAAACTGGGCACTTGCCCAGGGCCCACTGGTTAAGGGCCCCCCCCGCCTTGCCACGGGTGTCACCCAGCTGGGGCATCCGCCCAGTGATTCGCTGCTAAACTTTTTTTCCGCACAGGGGAGAAAGCCTCCCATGCACTCTGACCCTGTTGTAGCACCGGGTGTCAGTGAGATCCTGATGCACACTTTGTTGGAGCGGCTCAGAGGTGCGGCTACTACTGTCAGTCTCAAGCAGGCCGCACCTCTCTGGCTGGCGGGCTACATGTTGGACGCCCATGTCCTATATGTTTATAAATATATCTATATATGTGTGTGAAAAACAGTGTTAGAACTGAGTAGTATTTTTAGGCTTACATATAATAACAGAGATGTTTGTTTCAACATTCTGATTGCTGTGGGTCTAAGCAATATATAGTCACATACAAGTAACATAGTAAATTGGGTTGAAAAAAAGACCTAAGTCCATAAAGTTCAAAGCTTCTACCTATCCTTCCTGCTTTTGATCCAAAAGAAGGCAAAAAAACACCCTTAATAAGCTATTTTGAATTTTGCCGCATAGGGGGAAAAACTCTTCTTGTCACCAAAAGGATCTCAGATTTCTCCTTGGATCAAGACGTTCTACAATATTAATGTTTATTCTGCTATTGATAGCCCTGTATGTCCTGCTTTTCTAAAAAATTGTTTTAAAAAATCAAGACTTTTTAAACTAAATCTCGCCTGATGGTGCTTTGGTCCTTAACAGATCCCTGCCGAAATACCGCAAGACTTTGTAATTTCACGTGTGACGTTGGGGAGGCTTGCCTAAACCTGGAAGTTCAGGCATGTCATGTTTTATTAAAATATGGGCAGCACTCACTTTGAGCGTCGGCAACATTTTACCTGTTAGAGTGAGTCCGTTCAAAGTCTCAGGGGATGACTTCTTGTTCTTTATACATTTCTGTTTAAATATATACATATATAATATTATAATACCTCCTCTAAGATGCTGGTTTTTTTTTTTTTTTTTACCATGCATAAGTGCATCTTTTTTAGTCTCTCTTCATAACCAAGATCCTACAATCCCCTTATTACATTTGTTTCCCTTCACTTTTTCTAGTTCCATAATGCCCTTTTTAAAGTGCATTTTTCAGGTGCACAGAATTGCACTGTATATTCAAGTTGAGGTCTTACCATTGACTTGTAAAGAGGTAAGATGATAACTTCTTCTCGTGAATCAATGCCCCATTTTGTACATGCCAATGTCTTTTTGTCCCTTACTGCTTCTGACTGGCATTGTGTACTGTTGCTAAGTTTGTTGTCTACGATGATTCCTAAATGCTTCTCATTAGTAGTTATTCCCAGGGAGATACCATTTAAATTATATGTTCCATGTGTATTATTTTTTCCCAAAATGCATAACTTTACATTTGTCTATATTGGACCTCAATTGACGCTTGCCCAGACCACCACTTTGTTTAAATCTTAATGCAAAGAAGAAACATGATGGTTACGCTGTATTACCTTACCTAATTTTATTCTATCAGCAAACACCGAAATGGCTCTCATCACAACCTGGGAGATTATTAATATATAAATTAAGAAGAAGAGGGCCTAAAACAGACCCCTTAGGTACCACACTTTATACATTGGTTTAGTTTGAAGGTTTTCCATTTACAAAAACTCTTTGCATGTTATCTTTTAGCCCATTTTCAATCCAAATACATACATTTGCCCTCAAGCCTATTTCTCTCAATTTGTAGAGTAACCTTTTGTGTGGAACTGTGTCAAATGCTTTAGCAAAGTCTAAATAAATCAGCTGCCACACATAGCTCTATATTTTTACTGACTTCTTCGTAGAATGCATATACATATGTATGTCAGCTCCTTGACCTCATATTTAGTGCCAAGAAATACATTATGAAGAAACCAGAGAACTGACCCTGCAACTTCCAACATAGGAGCTCTTTGTTATTATGTTGACAGAAGGATTAAATCCAGCATTTGACTGTAATTAATACTCTGTAAATCATATGAGAATCAGGAACACTTAATTAGATACTTGGTAATGGTTTACAATATTGCAGGCATTTTTATTCTAATAAAATGGGATTACTGTTGGCAAAATGTAATATATTTTAATTAAAGGGTCATTCCCACCAAAAATGAAAAGGTTTTATTTTTTTTATTTTGCATTGTTGATTTTAGATATGTCTTTTGTTTTTGTTATGTGAGTTTATTTTATGAAATATATTACTAAACAAGTGTGACTGAGCGCCGCCATTTTGTGAAATATAGTGTGCTTGGGTGCCACCCCCTAATTTTATTTTTACTTTTATATGTAATTAATTCAATCAAATAAAAAAACAGGGGAATATGATTTAAATAGGTGTTTGTGTTAATGACCAGGTTATCTAGTTATATCTTATGTAAGTGGCAGTGTCCCTTTAACCCCTTAGTGACCGAGTGCTATATTGCATTTGATGTGCCTTGAAGACCAGAATTCCATTATTTTTGTCATACGTTTACTGAACTGTGAATTTCTTTCTTTGTGTTCAGTCCACCCACACAAATTATTTATCATTTTTTAAAGGACAGATAGGGCTTTCATTTGATCCTAGTCTTTTCATCATATGATATCATTTACTATTAAAAAATATATAAAATATCAGGAAAATATGCCATAAAAAACACTTTTTCTAACTTTGACCTAATTTTTTTTTTACACAATTACAAATGGTAAAAAAGACCACATCTATATATTTCTAATATTTGTCCTGAGTTTAGTAATACCAATGTTTCCTTGTTTGTCTATGTTTTATTTCAAGTAATAGGGCAATAAACAATATTAGTGTTTTTTTTTTTTCTAACCATTTTCTTCTATAGTGACTTTTTAACCCCAACCCTAAATTTACGTCAACTCTAAATTTACCCTAACCCTAAATCTACCCCCATCCCTTAATCTAACCCTTGTAATCATCCGAACCCCCCTCTAACCCTAACTATGACCCTAACCCTAGATCTAGGTTTAGTAGATCTAGGGTTAGCTTTTTCCATTTATTTATTTAATTCATTTTTTCTTTCAAACTGTAATATACTTAACTGCCTCTAGGGGCAGTCAAGTAGCAGTTTCAGAGCGACGGAAGATATATATTTTTTTCTCTCTTCCGTCGCTCTCCTCTGGGCACGCTGTATTGGAGGAGCATGCTCCTCCATTACAGCCCACACCCGCGATCACTGGGGGATCGCGGTGGCCAGGGGGGCACAGAAGGTGTTACATGATGCCTCATTCGAGGCATCATTGCAACACTTTAACATGGATCCGAAGCAGCCTCTGAGAGTAGCTGCAGGCATGTAGTGTTGCGCAAAAGAAGCGCAACACTACATGTAAACGGAGGACGTATAGCTTTTCAGGACGTATATATACGTCCAAATGCGTTAAGGGGTTAAATAAATAATTGGAAAATGGAATGTTCATAGACTAACATTTTTAAAGTAATTATTAAATATGTTTTAACATTAAGAAATGATAACATAAAAAACAAGTTAGCATAAATTACATTTAACCATAAAACGATGTGACAAGTTTAGTTAAATACAGTTTGTGCTCCTCACAATCATTGTGATAAAACCCTCACTAATGGCAGAAATTCAACCATTTGATCCAGTATCACTTTTTTTTCAGGCTAATGCATTTCTCTGTGAAATGGTAGTGTAATCACTGCAGCCAGGTAATTTCAGTGGAAGCAAACATTAACATCATTGACATGTATTCATGGCTGGGAAGTGGGAACACATAAATGTTTAGTGATTTGCTGAGGCTACACAGCCCTACCAACCACTAAGTGTAGGGCTGGTGTCAGTAATCTGTTTAAATACTGGGCATTCAAGGGTTGGAATAATCATTATTAAAAAAATATGTATTCACGGGGAGAATAAGATATAATAGAGTAATATAGTCAGAACACCAGAATCAGTGGTGCAGGGAGATAAGGGGATGGGTTACTTCATCGCGGCTGCATCCGCGCAGCAGCTTCACCGCTGTCACTTCACCACACGACAGCTCATCGCGGGAGATTTCATCGCTGGACATTTCATCGCTAAAGGTAAGTTTTAATGTGTTAGAGTTAGAAGATAGAGTTTTAGAATTAGAATTTTAGTATTGGGTTAACGGTGGTTAGAATTAGGGTTTAGGGGGTTAGAATTAGTTTTTAGGGTTCAGGGTTCATTTTAGTATTAGGGTTTAGGGGGTTAATTTTAGTATTAGGGCTCGGGGGTTAGTATTAGGGTTTAGGGGGTTAGTATTAGGGGTTGGGTGTTAGAATTAGGGTTTAGGGGGTTAGTATTAGTGTTCAGGGGTTAGTATTAGGGTTTAGGGGGTTAGTATTAGGGTTCGAGGGTTAGGGTTTAGGGGGTTAGTATTAGGGTTCGGGGGTTAGTATTAGGGTTTAGGGGTTAGTATTAGGGTTCGGGGGTTAGTGTTAGGGTTTAGGGGGTTAGTATTAGGGTACGGGGGTTAGTATTAGGGTATGGGGGTTAGTATTAGGGTTCGGGGGTTAATTTTAGTATTGGGGTTTTGGGTTAATTTTAGTATTGGGGTTAATTTTAGTATTAGGGTTTCTGTGGGGCACTTGGGGGCGGGATTCATTTATTGGGGGGTATTTTATTTTAACTTGTACGTTTGTAAGAGCTGACAGTTCAGCGCTGAACTGTCAGCTCTTACATAGCCGCGTCCACGATGAGGCGTCTGCATTATTCTTCATTGCTGACAGTTCAACGTTCTAACTGCCGCGCTGAACTGTCAGCGATGAAGCCGCGGCGATGTAGTGTCCTAGACCCGGGAGATAATGCTCTCATTTGAGGAATTCAGAATAAAGGCCCATCAACAAATCATGATAAATCTGCAATCCAGACTGGAAAGGGAAATAAACACGCACATAGCGTTATATCTTAAAAGTACCTGTGCTTGTAAATAATACATTTCACTTACAGGACACGGTGACACACCAACATATTGGGAGGCATGTATAAACACAGCGCACACGCAGATTGCGCCACATTCTGTGCCTATGTATCAGGCTTTGAAAAGGGGAGTTTTTATACATAACCCTCATTCTGTGCAACCACAGCAGTTTAACAAAATCCTTGATGCTAGTGGCAGCAAGGATATCCACACAACTGCGCCTTGGGTCCGCTGTCAAAGCGTTTTGATAAATTATAGTTAGCTTCCTCCGGAGAAAATGAATGAAATTAAGAAAATCATATCTGTCACAAACGGCCACATCTTCTTGCTTGGAAAACTCTTTGCTCAGAATTCTTAGTCAGATCCTTCCTTCTAAGTGACTAGAACTAGCTACATTGTTCTATGTTTCTATGTTCCTATTTACTACTGCAGACCATTATAAATTCACCTCTGAAGAAGCTCTTTTGGCCAAAACGCATTAGGTGTTATGTCAGGAGCCTCGAAGCTGCTCTGCTTTTTTAATATGGCTGTATCTCTATATTATTCAATCATTTGATTAAATTGTCTCTTATAACTTTTATATTGGCACATTATATTTGTAACCCTGTTTTGTCTTGTTACTGTACTTCAGCTCCCAAATCAGTCATTTACAGGTACTATCTCCACTTTTGTTTCTTTGAATATTTGCTCACTGTAAGTGGTTGGCTGTGGTTCTTTCATTTTAGTTCTAGCTCTTTTTTTTTTTATCTTGACCCCTGTTTATTTTTCTAACTGGCACAGGCTTATACTAATTTTTTTTTAACTATTTCAAGATATACTATATATTCTACATGGTAATAAAGTACTTTGTAAGGATCCAGTCCCCAATGTCGTGTTGTCTGAGTCAAGAAAAATACAGAATCTAATAAACTGTAAGTTGGTTCTAGTTTCTTCATGTATCGAAAGGCACTGGCAATCATGCGGTCAGTGTTTATCTACTATTCTATTGATTAGCCTGTTTAGCTTATTTGTTGTATCAGCTTATTACAAGAATAGTTAACTTGCATTTTATATTCTTTAACTTATCATGGACCAGAATGAGGGACACTTTTGATTTTTGAGGAGTGTCTGAAGGTGTCACATTTTTTGGTGACTTTATGGTGACATTTTAAGTCTATTTATGACATTTGTTATGCCATTTAGAATAAAAATAATTCACTTTATCTACAAAAACGGATCTATAAACACAATTACTGCATTTGGAACAGACTGCATGATGAATTTTATTACTTTGTAGCTCTGTAATACTCGTAACATTCTGACTTCCTAGAAAATGGGGACACTAGAGGAGGGTAAAGGGGATTTGGGGCAAACATATGGACTGTCCTCCTAAATAGGGACACTGAGGGTCATGGACCTGTAAATATGTATGAAAATGTTGTGTTACTATTTTCTTTTGTTTATTTGCTTATACAATAAAGATTGAATCAGGTAAAACTAAGAAGATGGGAAATGAAGTATGTTTAAGTCAAGCAGTTTTGAATAGGAATCTTTCTTGTGAATGACTTGATTTGTATTCAATTTATATTTCTCTGTTAAGTACCTAGTAACCAGTTATTAATGCAACAGTTGAACCTTTGCAATCACTTTACAACCCTCTAGAGCATGCTATAAATCACATACAGTTTGTTTAACTTGAAAAGAAAACCTTGCAATGAAACACCTGTCCAGATATATCTATTTATAAAACGCCACTCCTCAAAGCTCTCCTAATGCAAATTGTAGACATTTTCCACCAACATAGATGACTTACTTTAAGATTAACCTGTTAGTCAGCAATTTTGTCAAACTAAATGTGGTGCTGCAGGGACATTAAAACATCCCTCAGTATAGTATCTCTTAATTACTTGAGGTTGTATTATACTTACAAGGGGGTGGACAAAAAAACAGAAACACTACATGAAAATAACTGCTTTTTTTTTTTTAGAAGTAACTCAATGGCAGCTGAAATTGGGTCATATTAGACTAACTGCCAATTAAAAGTCTTTATGAGTCAGCTATCAGAGGTCTGACAATTAGCCCTGTGATATGTGCTAGTTTTTCAAAGTAATTAACTAGGAGGGAACTATGAACACCAGCATGTAATAAACGTCTTCCATTGCATCCCCAACCAACTAATCTAAACATCTTTGACATCATTATGGCAATTTCTGGAGTCTTAATATAACGTTGTAGACAAAGAGGTACCTAGTCATTATAAGATCCTTAGTATTATTATTAGAGCAAAGTATGCAACCAGGAAAAGTATGTTGCAGTCATATTTTCTTTTCAAGTATGTCCTGGGCCCTTAAGTGTTTCTGTTATTTTGTCCACAACCAGTAATTATTGTACAATGCTACTTTGCCATATAACACTGAAATGCATACATAGTACATTTGTTTTTAAAGTCTACCTTAACATGCTCCCACGGCCACAAGGAAGGCCACATTGCTTTCAATAGGCTGCTGGCAGTCAGCAATGTAATTTTAAATATTTTTTTTAAATATTAACTTGTCTTATACTATAGGAACTGGTATATGTGTTCATGAGATACACAGAATGATCTCTCACTAAGTACTTTAAAGGGACTGTATCACCTAAACATTGTTTTTATTGTGCATGTAGAGGATAAAAAAAATGATTGACAATGTTCCATACTTTGTGTTAGCAAAAATACAAGCTAATGTCTAAATCAGGAGAAAATGTGTTTTAAACATTTCTGTGGTTTCTCCTGTTTAAGACATCACCTGTGGCACCCATGCAAATGAGCTGATTTTCAATGGGAAATGTGTAATTTGCATATTAGGCCATAGGTGATGTCATAAACTGGAAACTCCACAGACAAATATAAAATAAATTTTTCTCGTAATTTAGGCATTTGCTAGCAATTTTGTAACACAATGTATAGATCATTTTCAATTAGTTTTTATTTTCAACATTCACAGTGAAAACAATATTTAGTTAATACAGTCCTTTAAAAGCTATGGGTCTTATATCTGTCATATATCTGTTCCCAGACAGACTGAATTTATTGGGCATCAGACTGGAGTGGCGTGGCAGTGTAATGAAGGGGCGCTAGCAGAGCCACCGCTAATATTGTTGCTGGTACATCCTCTCTTACTGCCTTGTACTGCCTAAATAGATATTTGTGGGGACAAATGGGGCAGTGGAAAGGATGTGGGGTCAATATAGTGTACTGGAAAGTAAGTGCGAGGAAGAAGTGCAACCTAGAGAGGAACGAAAGCAGATGATTGGGGGTTCATGAGTTTGGCTAGCCCTACGGCTGCGCAAGACTAAATACAACACTGATATTAATGTTATTGTAACATTGAGTGTGGGCTCTGTGTGATCTCAATCGGCACAGATCTCTACTCATGCTACACAGAGCCCTGCACACTTTTGTTAGTCAGAGCAATATGTCAAAACCTGGTGCACTTGTAGAAGAACATCACATACTACTGGAGATCTCACAGACCCCGCACTGCACATTGGGACTGTCAGGAATGTTATTTCCCTCTTGCCAAGCAGGCCCACATTAAAAACTAGTGATACTTGATATTTTATGCCACTGAATTGGGCCCATTTGGTGATTTCAGCCTTCTGGATAGACCCAGTTGGTATTTTACTGGCAGGCCAGTTATCTCGAGGCTTATGTTAATTGAGGCTAATGTTAATTCAATAGAGGTATTCGCATGGCTGGTATTCTTTCATAGAAAATGTGGCAAAAGGTGGAAAATGTATACATGATCATTTGCAAGTTAATTTACATTCTTGAAATGCATACTTGAGAACAAGGCATACATTACAATATTTTTGAATCATAAAGAGGAATGTGGACTAACATACTGACAGGGATTCAAGCTGCCAATTTACTCAGCACCAAGACTTTTTTTTACACTTCATGACCTGAACAACATTTGTAGTATGGTCGATATTCCAGAGAATTTTTGATACTTTGGTCTCAAGTTTGAAATGTAACTGTAATTTCCTTTCTCCCTACATATAATTATATAATGCTATCTTTAATCCATACTTTTTAGACCTTGCATATGGATTATAACACATTGATAGAAAATATTTAATTTAAAATAATTTGTTCAAATTGTGCCTATATTAAATATTTCACAATTACAAAGCAAGTAAATTGACTCACAGACTGTGCTCACAGTTCGAGTGTGCTTTTTTCAAAATGACCTGCTGTTTTTTTAAGTGAACAGTTTGTGCTATTTCAGCAGTTAGAGCAGCAGAGAAATAAAGGTAAATTCAGTGTTTCAGTTACTGATGGACTCACACTCACACCACACATGATGAGCAAGCTTGAAGATCTCACTTAGCACATCTTGTCACATGTATGCATGCTTGGAACAGCAGTTCCAGAGTCCATATTAAGCAAGTAGCCTCTCCGAAAGCTCAGATTGGAGCTCTGGAGTGGTATATTGCAACACTGAGAGATACTGACAACCTTGAAAGGAGTAATTTGCCCACTGAGCAGAGCTTAGCTGGGTCACCTAGAAATGAGGAAGGAGATCCGCCAGAAGGGAACCAGGCACATAGATGGGTGACAGTGATATGTAATTGTAGTGGGAGAGGGAAAAGAAAGAGTTTTTCCATCCAAACAAATTCACTTATTTAAGTGAAGATGTTGGGGAGGCAGACTCAGAAGTAGATTTTCAGGATAAAACTGTTCTCCCTAACAGCTGGATAACAGCTTCTCTAGCTTAGAGGGGATCCAGAATAAAGTGAAGCCTAGGTTGGTTGTGGTGCTAGGGGACTCTAATATAGTAAATCACAGGGTAACCTGTGGTTCTGAATACATAAACCACATGGTTTGCTGTCTTCCGGGTGCCCGGTTTCGACACCTTGCAAAGTGGACTGATTAGTGGGAGGGGCTGGAGAAGTTACAGCTGTCTTATTCCATATTGGCACCAATGACAAAGTAAGAAGAAACCTAGAGAGTCTTGAAAGGTAAATATATGGATTTAGGGAGTAAGGAAATGGATCTTCAATGAAGTGTTCTCAGAGCTATGTATGAAGTGTTCTCAGAGCTATGTATGAAGTGTTCTCAGAGCTATGTATGAAGTGTTCTCAGAGCTATGTAATGACCTACACCATAAAGACAGTGGCAGATTAGGGCAGGGAATGCATGGTTGATCCTTGGTGTAAGAAAGAAGGCTTTGGGTTTCTAGAGCACTGGTCTGATTTTGCTTTGGGAGATAATCTCTACAGTCAAGACTGATTGCACCCGAATGCAAGAGGGTCACATGTGCTTGGGGGCGCATGGCTAGAGAGTTAGAGGAAAGTTTAAACTAGGAATCGGGGGAGGGGCAATAAACATTGGGCTAGACAATATAGAAGGGAAGGCAACGTAATAAGTACCCAGGTGGGTGGATTTGGGGGCATGGTTAGTACAGATTATAGGGAGAAGCCTACCAATTTAACTCACAAATGAAACATGGCAGTGTTATGGATAAATGTGCCATAAAGTGTATGCTTAGAAAATCCAGAAATGTAACTGGTAAAATAAGGGAATTAGAGCTGGTAGCAGGAATTGAAAACTATGACTTAACTGGCATAGCAAAAACATGGTGGTCAATAAATTTGGAGGACTATATGTGTTTTTTTTTTTTTTTTTTTTAGAAAAGATAGCTCAAAAGCGGTGGAGGAATCTGTATGTATGTTATACCGGCATTATTGCCTCCCTTGCCAAATATATATATGATGAAAGTAGTGAACATGTGGAATAATTGTGGGTTGAGATAGTCAGTGGGGGAAGAACTGCCAGAACAAATTAGTGGGCATTTGTTACAAACCACCGAATATTGGTGATCTTGAAGAATCACAGCTATTAATGCAAATAGAAAAGTATATAACATTGGATCTTTGTTATCTGAAATGGGTGATGTAACGGACCGTCTACCGGACGAAGTAGACCCTCTGTCCGTTGTGGGAAATCACCTCCTTAGCCCCCACTTACAGCTCAGCATTCACCCAGCAAGTCTTTCCTGGACCCTTGCTCTTAGTACCCAAATAGACAGGACATCTAGCAGTTAGGTACAGCAAGATTGAAGAACTCCTTTATTTGTGATTTACACAGCACATATACACCAAACTGCAATCAGATAACACTTGATTAAACAATAGAAAACTTAAACACATCACCAGTAAAGCAGTATCTAGCCACTTTAATCTGGAGCCAGAAGCAAGATAGTCAGACTGGGTGCCTGACATAATTAAACAATGGAAGGCTTAAACACATTACAGACAGGGTCCATAATCTACAGGGAGGTGTTTGGCCCTCAGGCCTCTCCAAGAACCCCAGTCAGGCAGAATGTCAGAATTCACTTTGTGACATATCTCCCCAGACAGGGTGACTCCTAAGTCAGTCTGTATAGTGGTCTCCCCATGGCCATTCACTAGTTTGCAGTCCCCACACTTTTTTTGTTCAAAAATAGAATTTACCCAGCCAACCTCCACCTCTCCCGAAACATGCATCTGCCGCTGGGGAGAAAGGCCAAATGTTCCTTCTCCCAGAAATCCTTTCAGCCGCTGGGGAGCAGATAGGGTGGCAGGGTTAACTGGGCTCGATACTATGGGGGTATCCCATTTAGTCCCTGGGGACACTGATGCCAGCACTTCTGCTGGGGAGATAACATCCCGGCAAGGCACAGTTTCAGGGGTATACTGCAGGGAACAGGACAAGGTGGCTGTGGTACCCATGCAAAGGAGTTGGGGAACACTGCTAACTGCCAAACATTCAGGAGACCCAGGTGTGGAGACCGATGTCCCATCCACCCCTCCTGGGTCATTTTCAAAAGGTAAAGGGGTTAAATCCATGGGATGCAGTGGGCAGAGGCCAATTGCACTCTGCTCAGATGCTGGCACCTCTGCCAGGTACAAAAACTCTCCAAGCGGCAGGGGTGGACAGAGGCCAGCGGCACTCTGCCCCATTGCCAGCTCTTCTGCTGGGACACAGGGTGGGTAAAAACCAGGGATTGCGTTCCAATAGGGCTCCTTGAACCCAGGTGGAGGTGGGCACAAGGAGGGCAGGTCCTGTTTGGGTTTGGGGAACGGTGCCAGCAGTTCAACTGGGCATTCAAGGGGTGACAGGGGTAACGGGTCTGGGGACGTGATGTCAGCCGGGGCCTCCACAGGTTTTCTCCTGAAAATCTACTTCTGAGTCTGCCTCCCCAACATCTTCACTTAAATAAGTGAATTTGTTTGGATGGAAAAACTCTTTCTTTTCCCTCTCCCACTACAATTACATATCACTGTCACCCATCTATGTGCCTGGTTCCCTTCTGGCGGATCTCCTTCCTCATTTCTAGGTGACCCAGCTAAGCTCTGCTCAGTGGGCAAATTACTCCTTTCAAGGTTGTCAGTATCTCTCAGTGTTGCAATATACCACTCCAGAGCTCCAATCTGAGCTTTCGGAGAGGCTACTTGCTTAATATGGACTCTGGAACTGCTGTTCCAAGCATGCATACATGTGACAAGATGTGCTAAGTGAGATCTTCAAGCTTGCTCATCATGTGTGGTGTGTGAGGGTCACATGTGCTTGGGGAGCGCATGGCTAGACAGTTAGAGGAAAGTTTAAACTAGGAATCGGGGGAGGGGCAATAAACATTGGGCTAGACAGTATAGAAGGGAAGGCAACGTAATAAGTACCCAGGTGGGTGGATTTGGGGGCATGGTTAGTACAGATTATAGGGAGAAGCCTACCAATTTAACTCACAAATGAAACATGGCAGTGTTATGGATAAATGTGCCATAAAGTGTATGCTGAGAAAATCCAGAAATGTAACTGGTAAAATAAGGGAATTAGAGCTGGTAGCAGGAATTGAAAACTATGACGTAACTGGCATAGCAAAAACATGGGGGTCAATAAATTTGGAGGACTATATGTGTTTTGTTTTTTTTAGAAAAGATAGCTCAAAAGCGGTGGAGGAATCTGTATGTATGTTATACCGGCATTATTGCCTCCCTTGCCAAATATATATATGATGAAAGTAGTGAACATGTGGAATAATTGTGGGTTGAGATAGTCAGTGGGGGAAGAACTGCCAGAACAAATTAGTGGGCATTTGTTACAAACCACCGAATATTGGTGATCTTGAAGAATCACAGCTATTAATGCAAATAGAAAAGTATATAACATTGGATCTTTGTTATCTGAAATGGGTGATGTAACGGACCGTCTACCGGACGAAGTAGACCCTCTGTCCGTTGTCGGAAATCATCTCCTTAGCCCCCACTTACAGCTCAGCATTCACCCATCAAGTCTTTCCTGGACCCTTGCTCTTAGTACCCAAATAGACAGGACATCTAGCAGTTAGGTACAGCAAGATTGAAGAACTCCTTTATTTGTGATTTACACAGCACATATACACCAAACTGCAATCAGATAACACTTGATTAAACAATAGAAAACTTAAACACATCACCAGTAAAGCAGTATCTAGCCACTTTAATCTAGAGCCAGAAGCAAGATAGTCAGACTGGGTGCCTGACATAATTAAACAATGGAAGGCTTAAACACATTACAGACAGGGTCCATAATCTACAGGGAGGTGTTTGGCCCTCAGGCCCCTCCAAGAACCCCAGTCAAGCAGAATGTCAGAATTCACTTTGTGACATATCTCCCCAGACGGGGTGACTCCTAAGTCAGTCTGTATAGTGGTCTCCCCATGGCCATTCACTAGTTTGCAGTCCCCACACTTTTTTTGTTCAAAAATAGAATTTACCCAGCCAACCTCCACCTCTCTCGAAACATGCATCTGCCGCTGGGGAGAAAGGCCAAATGTTCCTTCTCCCAGAAATCCTTTCAGCCGCTGGGGAGCAGATAGGGTAGCAGGGTTAACTGGGCTCGATACTATGGGGGTATCCCATTTAGTCCCTGGGGACACTGGTGCCAGCACTTCTGCTGGGGAGATAACATCCCGGCAAGGCACAGTTTCAGGGGTATACTGCAGGGAACAGGACAAGGTGGCTGTGGTACCCATGCAAAGGAGTTGGGGAACACTGCTAACTGCCAAACATTCAGGAGACCCAGGTGTGGAGACCGATGTCCCATCCACCCCTCCTGGGTCATTTTCAAAAGGTAAAGGGGTTAAATCCATGGGATGCAGTGGGCAGAGGCCAATTGCACTCTGCTCAGATGCTGGCACCTCTGCCAGGTACAAAAACTCTCCAAGCGGCAGGGGTGGACAGAGGCCAGCGGCACTCTGCCCCATTGCCAGCTCTTCTGCTGGGACACAGGGTGGGTAAAAACCAGGGATTGCGTTCCAATAGGGCTCCTTGAACCCAGGTGGAGGTGGGCACAAGGAGGGCAGGTCCTGTTTGGTTTTGGGGAACGGTGCCAGCAGTTCAACTGGGCATTCAAGGGGTGACAGGGGTAACGGGTCTGGGGACGTGATGTCAGCCGGGGCCTCCACAGGGGAAATGGGACACAGGTCTGGGGTCTGGGGTAGGGGCAGGCAGGAGCCAGCGGCAATCTGCCCGGATGCCAGCTTTTCCACTAGGTCATCCACGGGGGTAAAGGGGCACAGTTCTTGTGTCAGTGCATCTGCTGGGGGAGGAGCAGCACTGATACTTACAGTCTCATAGTCAGGGGGCTGTATGTGGTGGAGTAGCTGTATGTATGCCTTCTCCAGCTCCTCTTCTTGGGTCACCAAATAGTCCAGATCAGCCTCCAGTTTGGGCACAGTGGGAATATTTGCCTCCCTTAACTCCCGGAGTTCTTCCCACCGGGACTCTGTATCACTCCCGAAGCCCGGATCCAGCTGGAGATTTTCCAATAACAATCCAGGACCACCAAAATCATAGCCCTCTGTGGGAGTGTCATCCTCCAGCTCATGGTATAGCTGTGTGGCATACCACCGCAAAGCCCGGTATCCACAATCCAGGACCATCTCGGCATGGACAAGTTCCCCTAACTCAGCCACCCAGTCTTTTTGGGGCTGCTCACCCAGGTATGGCATTCTATCACTCAGCAGGCTCACATACCATTCCTGGGAGCTGGGTAGGACCTTTCCCCGGTACTCCTGGTCCCGTATGAGAGCCTTCATCCACAGATTCAGGCGGCTGCAAGCTCGCTGTAACATCTCATCCGGCGGGACCGGACCGGTCATCAATTTGTAGTTAACAACCAAGGGGGCTGAAGTACCATCCTGGTACTCCCTGGTCAACAAGCCAGTTTTGCAATATTTATAATCCATGGCCATCATGCCGACTGCTATCCCTTGCTGGTGCTCTGCTGCTTATCCACTGGGCTCTTGCAAGGAGGATCCCACCGCTTGCCACCAATGTAACGGACCGTCTACCGGACGAAGTAGACCCTCTGTCCGTCGTGGGAAATCACCTCCTTAGCCCCCACTTACAGCTCAGCATTCACCCAGCAAGTCTTTCCTGGACCCTTGCTCTTAGTACCCAAATAGACAGGACATCTAGCAGTTAGGTACAGCAAGATTGAAGAACTCCTTTATTTGTGATTTACACAGCACATATACACCAAACTGCAATCAGATAACACTTGATTAAACAATAGAAAACTTAAACACATCACCAGTAAAGCAGTATCTAGCCACTTTAATCTGGAGCCAGAAGCAAGATAGTCAGACGGAGTGCCTGACATAATTAAACAATGGAAGGCTTAAACACATTACAGACAGGGTCCATAATCTACAGGGAGGTGTTTGGCCCTCAGGCCCCTCCAAGAACCCCAGTCAGGCAGAATGTCAGAATTCACTTCGTGACAGGTGAGATAACCATTGGGGATAGAGCAGTGGTGTATCTTGATTTTGTGCTGCCCTAGGCAGACAAAATCCGGGCACCCCCCTACCCAAGCTGCACACCCACGTTACACACCTAAGACATGCCCCATCACTTCCATTTCATGACCCCACATCACACACACACTCCTACTCCCATCACACTCAGTCACAAACTCCTACTCCCATCACACTCAGTCACACACTCCTACTCCCATCACACTCAGTCACACACACTGTCTCCCATCACACACACTGTCTCCCATCACACACACTCTGACTCCCATCACACTCAGTGTCACACACATGTCTCCCATCACACACACTCTGACTCCCATCACACTCAGTCACACACACTGTCTCCCATCACACACACTCTGACTCCCATCACACTCAGTCACACACACTGTCTCCCATCACACACACTCTGACTCCCATCAGCACTTACCTTTCCCTGGTGGCTAGTGGCAGGCAGCATGGTCCCTCCATGCTGCCTGTTCGGCTTCCCGGCGATTGTGCCGACAGGTCACGTGACCGGGCGCGCGTATGACGTCAGCGCGCCCGTCACGTGACTGTCGGCACTTCCGTGTCACACTGCAAGGGGAGCCGAACAGGCAGCACGGAGGTTTCTCTGTGCTGCCTGTTCGGCTCCCCGTGCAGCCTGGCAGGCAGAGCGATGCCAGCAAGCGCGGTCTTTTTTTTTTTTTTTAAAGGGCCGGGTTTTTAAAAAAATATATATTTTTCAGTGCTGGGGGGCGCTGCCGCCCCCCAAAATTTGCCACCCTAGGCATCCGCCTAGGATGCCTCGCGGTAAATACAGCACTGGGATAGAGAGAGAGCAGATATTTTAAATAATTTATTTTCTTCTGTTTTTTGTCAAGGAAGAACCAATGGACAAGAACCTGTAAGCTTCTTTTGCAGAACAGTCACAGCAAGCATGTGATTGGCTGACACAAGAAAAAGTGTTAAAACAATTATAGAATGTGTCGGCAGATAAGAACCATTCGGTCCATCTAGTCCTGACAATTTTCTAAATACTTTTATTAGTTTTCAGTTCCCTATCTTATAGCTAGGATAACCTTGCGCCTATCCCACGCATGCTTAAAATCCTTGACTGTGTTTACCTCTGCCATTTCGCTGGAAGGCTATTCCATACATCCACTACCCTCTCTGTAAAGTAATACTTCCTGATATTACTTTTAAATGGCTGCCCTCTAATTTTATACTGTGTCCTCTAGTTGTGGTAGTTTTTCTTCTTTTAGATATACTCTCTTCCTTTACTGTGTTGATTCCGTTTATGTATTCAAATGTTTCTATCATATCCCCCCTGTTACATCTTTCCTCCAACCTATATATGCTAAGATGCTTTAACCTTTCCTGGTAAGTTTTATCCTTCAAACCATGAACCAGTCTAGTAGCCCTTCTCTGAACTCTCTCCAAAGTATCAATATCCTTCTGGAGATATGGTCTCCAGTACTGCATTCTGCTAGCATTTCCTGCTGCTCTATTGCATTGCCTACCTACCTTTAAGTCCTCTGAAATTATTACTCCCAAATCCCTTTCCTTTTTGGGTTTTTACGTGCATAATCTTGCACTTGTCCACATTCAATGTCACTTGCCACAGCTCTGACCATTTTTCTAGTTTAGCTAAATAATTTGCCATTTGGCTTATCCCTCCATGAACATCAACCCTGCTGCAAATCTTTGTATCATCAGCAAAAAGACATACTTTGCCAACATGACCTTCTGCAACAAGACCACTGGTACTTAAAGAGCTAAGCCAGACCCCTGGTAAATATGTTACCGTATTTGCTCTATTATAAGACGACCCTGATTATAAGACGACCCCCCCAAACTTTGGATATTCCATTAGGAAAAAAACTAAAAGCCTGAATATAAGACTACCCTATAGGAAAAAAGTTCAACTTGTATATATTCACATGTAAATTGCTTTTTTAATAAAAAAATTATGATATCAAAAAATGTATTTCTAGTTTTTATTTCTTTTTATGTGCCAATGCTGCCTTTCTCTTTCCCTTTCCCCCATTTTTCTCTGTCTCTCTCCTCCCCTTAGTGTTGGCTCTCTCTCCCCCCTCCCCTTGTCTGTCTCTTAACCCCTTCCCTCCCCTTGTCTCTGTCTCTTAACCCCCTCACTCCCCTTGTCTCTGTCTCTTAACCCCTTCCCTCCCCTTGTCTCTGTCTCTTAACCCCCTCACTCCCCTTGTCTCTGTCTCTTAACCCCTTCCCTCCCCTTGTCTCTGTCTCTTAACCCCCTCCCTCCCGTTGACTCTGTCTCAGCCCCCCTCCCTCCCCTTGTTTCTCTGTCCCACCCCCTCCCCGTGTCTCTCGGCCCCCTCCCTCCCCCTCACCTTTAACTCGATCCCTGGTGGCTAGTGGGGGCAGCCGGGGGATGTCTACACTATACGTGCAGACATCCTCCATGCTGCCCGACACGGCAGTCTATTATGACGGACAGCTGGTCCGTCATAATAGTCTGCCGTGTCGGGCAGCATGGAGGATATCTGCACGTATCATGCAGACATCCCCCAGCTGCCTGATTCTCCCTGGTGCCTAGTGGGGCAGCAGAGGATGTCTGCGCGACGAGCGCAGACTCCCCTGCTGCTGCCCGGCACGCTCGCCGGGACTTCTGTGACGAAAGCGGAAGTACCCGGCTTCATCACAGATCCTGGGCGGAGGCAGGGGAGTCTGCGCTCATATATTTGATATGGTTCCACTGTAAAAATTGACTGAAATACGCTTAGGGACAAACATTTGTGTGTGGATTGGCAATTTGCTGAAAAATAGAATGCAAAGAGTGGTTGCAAATGGGAGGTTCTTAAATTGCACAAATATGATAAGTGGAGTATCTCAGGGATCTTTCCTGGGTGCCATGTCTCAATGTTTTGCCTATGACACAAAACTAAGTAGGGTAATACATTATAAACTTGATGTGTCTTCACTGCAAGATGATTTGGACAAATTGGGTGACTTGGCAGATAAATGGCAATGAGATTCAATGTAGACAAATGTATAATTTTGCATTTTTTGTATAATAAAAAATAAATCACATATACAGTAGTTTTAAAGGTGTTTCCTTGGGAAAATCTACCAATGAAAAAGATTTGGGAGTAATTGTAGATAACAACCTTAGCAGTAGGACACAGTGCCAGATGGCAGCTGCAAAGGCCAATATGATACTTGCATGTATTAAAATAGGTATTGACTCACAGGAGGAAGATATTATTCTGCCTGTTTACAGGTCCACAGTAAGAACCAACCGTGAGTATGCAGTTCAATTCTGGGTACCTTTTTTTAAAAAAAAACAAAAAAATAATAATAAGGGGAATGGAAAGTTTATAAATGTAGAAAGGCTAGAAAAGTTAAATTTGTATATGTTAGAGAAATGGCATCTTACAGGGAATATAATACATTTATATAAATATGTACAGAGCCCATACAAAGGTCTTTTTAAAGACCTGTTTATTAACAGAATGGTACAAAGGACAAAAGGTCACCCGCTAAGACTTGAGGAAAAAATATATATTTTTCTAAGTGAAAGAGATTTATGACAGAAAAAATAATAAAGGTATGGAATTTACTGCCTGAAAAGGTGGTGCTAGCCCTAAATGTAACCCTAACTCTAAAACTTATGCTAACCTTTAATTGATTCTAATTTTAATTTAATTCTAATCCTATCCCTTATGCTAACCCTAATTTAATTGTGACCCTAACCATTATTCTAATCTTAACCCTAGATTTTAGCTAATGAAGTCTTTTTTCCATTGCAATGTTGCGACTGCCTCTAGGGGCAGTCTAGCAACAGCATCAGACCGACGGAACTGAATTTTTATCCACTTCTGATGCTCTGCCCACAAGAAGGCAGCAGCCATATTGGAGGAGCATGCTGCTCTCCAATATGGCGCCTGCGAATCACTCTGTGGAGCGATCATGGTTGCCCCAGAAGAAAAATTTGGTGCTGCCTAATGCCTCGACATGGAGGCAATAGAACAGCACCGCCAGAGTGTTTTTCGTGATCATTTACAGAGAAAACTGATCATTCCACGTGCCTGACAAGTACTTTGTCGCGAAAGGGTTAATTTATGAATAGCAACACCAACTAAGCACAGTAATAAACCACATGTATATCTAGTCAATTACACTTTGAGGTCTATTAATGTAGCCATGAATATTCATTCCATAAAGATTCTGGACCCGTGGTACAGAATGGAGGAACCACCAAAAGGGGAAAAGCAAGTACCTGGATCCACTAAGGAGGTGTACACCTTGATTGTTATGTATCAATGTTTGAGCCCAGGATAGGAGCATCTGCAGACTTATTTGACTCTGATGGAACCAGGATCCAAGGAATTCACTATTGTAAAATGACTGGAACCAGAAGAACCACAGATTTGACAATACAGACTAGTGGCAGGCAAAGGTGTGGTAGAAGGACGAAGTCGAGGTCGGTGCAGACTGACGAGGACCAAGGTCAAAAGGCAAGTCAAGGTTGAAACCAGAGATCAGATTATAAGACAACCCTATATAGACATTAGCCTCGCCATGAGGCAAGCCGTGCTTCTACTTGTAAGCAAAATAACAACTGTAGCTCCACAGACCAAGGCTGAACCAGGTGCTTTGACTGCTGCTGACAAGCAGGGCAATAATGTATAAAAAAAAAATTAGGCACTGCGGAATGCTTCAAAAATAAATGTGTATATTGATGTGAGGGTCAATCCACAGGTATGTTCAAAACATAGGGAGGGGAACGCACATTACACGTTTCGCGTTGAGGAACGCTTAATCATAAGTCAATGACCCTCACATCAAAAAACACCATTTATTTCTGAAGCATTCCAGAGTGCCGACTTTTTTCGTTAATAAATAAGACTTCCCCCCAAACTTTGGATATCAATCTAGGGGAAAAATAAAGAGCCTTAATATAAGACTATCCAATAGGAAAAAAGTTTAAATTGTAAATATTAAATCACATGTAAACTGTTTTTTTAAATACATTTTTTCAATAAATTCAATATATTATCATTGAAAAAGAATGCATATTTTGTTTTTATTTCCTTGTTCTTCTTGACTCCTTGGTGTCTAGTGGGTCAGCCAGTGGATGTATGCAGACATCCTTCAGTGCTTCCTGACACTCCCATCGGGGCTTCTGTGATTGAATGCTGGGATTTCACACATTGTGCAGACACAGGCTGCATTCAAGGAGGATGCAGGTCCCCTGTAGCTCTGCAGGCACCTGGATCCTAGTCTTCAAATCAGACCTCTACCTTGACAAAGACCTGACAGGGTTCAAATGTTGCCTTTGGTGTTAATAGACACTCCACTTTGAGTGCTATGTGATTCATAATTTTTCCTGGAGTTATTATATTGGACCTAGTGGAGTCCTACACACAGCACCATTTGAAGAGTGAGTGCTGATAGACCTTATTTGCTCTTATATGAAGATTGACCTGATACTTGATACTGCATATTGAACTGCATGCTCTGATTCTTGTGCAATGCCAACTGTGCTTAAAAGCACAACATAACTTACGCCTATCACATGACCTCTGAATGTCTCTGTCACCAGTCACTTGTCATTTATTTCTAATAGAAATACACTTCAACTGAGCAGGGAGCAAGGAAATCTTTTCATGTGACACAATGTGTCACCTAAGTCACATGCAGGTATCTTAATGATGGGCCAAAGCTCAAATGAGAATGCAAAGAGGAAACTCTCTTTTTGTTAAATTGAATAGAAAAGGGAAGGGATCTGATGTATGTGTAACCCACACCCTTACTGTAGGGTACAATCATATACAGGCAGCTTGTACTAGCTGAACTAACAAATAAACCCACTCCCCAGTCAGCCCACTCAAATTCCACTACACAATACCTCTGTGGATAGTGCATTGTCATCAGGTGTGGCTTAAGTCACAAATAACAGCTTTCTTACCAAATATTTGCTGCTAATAGTATATCTAAGGTTGGGCTATTGAAGGAAAATATGATGCAATGACATATTCTGGTGACGAGAAAAGAGAATAAGAACCTGTGTTCATGTACTATTGCAAAATATATAATATCCTTTAAGAATGGCTTTCATCTCTTGTTATAATCCACTGCTAATGACTCGATCTTCGTTATTGTGTCAGATGTTGTACTATTGCAAACAGATTCAAGGGATAAGATAATTCACTATGATTGGTTTTCTGTCCTCCTTCAGCCTTTGTAATTTCTGTACTACCGTATTAATGTATATATTATGTTCTTACTTGCCAACTTTCAAATATTGACCAGTTTCCTCCAAAAGAGTCAGTCTATTAAAACATATCCTGGAAATGTCAGGACTTTCTGTAAAACAAACCAAATGTTATTCTCAAAACATTTCTAATGTGAAGTTTTAATGTGAGCAGCTTAATGTGAAAAAGAGAGCTTAATGTACTATAATGTGCCCAAACAATAATCAGTTGCTTTGAAACATTGCACTACCTAACTTTTTAACTTCCCAAACCTATCCTGGGAAGTTTCATGGATTTTTGTTTCCCACAATGCAAATGAGAGACAATAAGCATTTTTTTTTGGGGGGGGGGGGGGGGGGGGGTTAATGTCGATTAACATACAAAAAAGGACTTGAATATTAACCAATTTCCTCCAAACATTGCACAATACAAGATTCCATCTATTTAAACATATTCTGAGAATGTAAGGATGTTTGGTAAAAGATACCAAACGTTATTCACATATAACTATTTTTTTTTTACAATCTTAAATGTTTAATGTGAACAGCTTAATGTAAAAAGAGTGTAATGTAGACATGTGCATTCGTTTTCGGACAAATGCATTTTCGTCCATTCGTCCGAAAAACTAAGAACGAAAATGCTAAGCTAACGGAAGCCGAATGAACGAATGGTTAATAAACGAAAATCATTCGTTCATTCATCCATTCGTAGTACTATTGCATTCTATAAGCCGAAATAGAGTCGGTTTATAGAATACAATAGCATTTCACTACACGGAGACAAAGTCTCCATTCATAAATTTATAAATGGAGACTCTGTCTCCGTGTAGTGAAATTCCGACAGCCTATAAACCGAACGTTCGGTTTATAGGCTGTCGGCTTATGTAATACATGTAATCCTATTGCTATTCTATAAACCGAACGTTCGGTTTATAGAATAGCAATAGGAAAACATGTATTCCATAAGCCGACAGCTTATAAACCGAACGTTCGGTTCATAGGCTGTCGGCATTTAACTATACGGAGACAAAGTCTCCAATCATAATGAATGGAGACTCTGTCTCCGTATAGTTAAATGCCCACAGCCTATAAACCGAACGTTCGTTTTATAGGCTGTCGGCTTATGGAATACATGTATTCCTAATGCTATTCTATAAACCGAACGTATACGGAGACAAAGTCTCCATTCATAATGAATGGAGACTCTGTCTCCGTATAGTTAAATGCCCACAGCCTATAAACCGAACGTTCGGTTTATAGGCTGTCGGCATTTTACTACACGGAGACAAAGTCTCCATTCATAATTTTATGAATGGAGACTCTGTCTCTGTATAGTTAAATGCCGACAGCCTATAAACGGAACGTTCGGTTTATAGGCTGTCGGCTTATGTAATACATGTAATCCTATGGCTATTCTATAAACCGAACGTTCGGTTCATAGAATAGCAATAGGATTACATGTATTCCATAAGCCGAAAGTCTATAAACCGAACGTTCTGTTTATAGACTTTCGGCCTATAGAAAACATGTAGTACTATTGCCTTTCTATGAACCGAACGAGAGCCCCATTCATAAGAATTGCTTATGAATGGGGCTCTCTTTCGGTTTATAGAAAGCCAATAGTATTACATGTATTCTATAAAACGAATGATTAAAAATTAACGAAACGAAAATAATGAACGAATTTCGTCCGAAACGAATGCAGTAATGAACGAAATTCGTTTTAGACGAAATAAATAACATTTTCGTCCAAATGGACGAAAACAAAACGAATATTTTAGTTTTGCACATGTCTAGTGTAATGTACTTTAATCTGTTCAAACATCAATCACTTGACTCTTGTATTGTGGATAATTTAAGTTAAGCTATTTATTTATTTTTTTACATTAAGCTGCATTAAACACCCAAAAAAACAAATTAATGTCACTCATTTGCAATGTGCGAAACCAAAACCCATTGTACTAGGATATGTTTGGAAAGTTAAAAACTTAGGCTATACAAACTTTCAAGGCGGTGGGGCACATTATGGTACATTAAGCCATTTATAATAAACAGTTTAGGATTATAAGCAAATAGTTAAATGGGGATGGGACTCTTCAGCAGCCGCTTCACCGCCGACTCTGCGTAAGTATTTTACCTATTTTAGTTTAAGGGTGCTTAGAATTAGGGTTTAGGGGTTTAGAATTAGGGTTTGGGGGTTAATTTTAGTATTAGGGTTCTGGGTTAATTTTAGTATTAGGGTTTAGGGGGTTAGTATTAGGGGTCGGGGGTTAGTATTAGGGTTTAGGGGGTAAGTATTAGGGGTCGGGGGTTAGTATTAGGGTTTAGGGGGTTCATTTTCGTATTGGGGTTATTTTTAGTATTGGGGTTATTTTTAGGATTGGGGTTTGGGAATCATTTATTAGGGGGGGTTATTTTTATTTTACTTTTACATTTGTAAGAGCTGACAGTTCAGAGCTGAACTGTCAGCTCTTACATAGCCGTGGCCGCGATCAAACGGGAGCGAGCGCACAGGGCGCAACACCCCAGGGGGCGCCTGACCGCCCGTTAAAAAAAAAGTTAAAAAAATAAAAAAAAAAGCCGGTAGAGACACTGGATGGGGGAGATCAAAAGATCCCCCCTCACCAGCCCTCTGCTCAGCATGCTCTTCTAGATCCGGGGAGGGGGCGGAGCTAACTGGCTGAGAGGTGTAGCTCCGCCCCCACCCTGTGAAGCAGAGCAGCGTCTGCTTCACACGGAGCCACTGGCAGCATGAGAAAGTGCTGCTCGGCTCCCCATGCCTGCATTAAGCATGGGGAGCCGAGCAGCACTATCTCTTGCTGCCCTGGGCTCCCAGTGAAGCAAAACAAATAAAATCTCCAATCCTAAGTTTGACACTGGAAAAACAAACAAACATAAACAATATAGTATATGACTGATGTGTACTCTGGTTCACAGTAAAAAGCGAAACAGGGCTACAAATACATGTATAAAAGTAATCCAAAACCATTTAACATAATGATTCAATTAAACACATACCTTCGTATCTAAAAACATAAAAAAGCAGGGCAGCTCCCAGACTCCTGAAAAAACACCTAACGCGTTTCGCCAGAAGGGCTCCTTCAGAGGGGAATTTGTAATAAAGTATATTGTAGTGAAATGGAACTTTGATCCTAAAGGGAAAAATGGACAGAAGGGAAGAGAAAAGAAAGAAATAGTAAGATCAGTTCCTTATTTAAATATTACATAACTAAAATTAATTAGCCAATTTTTCACTAATGAACAAAATTTTACCAGTTCATGTACTTAATGTTTCTTGTTTTTATTATTCACCTAATTCAAAGAGTAATCTATGCATGATACCAAGAAACACTACTACAACACTATAGGCAGAAGCCCTTGTTGTAAAGTAATATGAAGAGAAAACCCTGTGTGTAAACCACAAGTGGGGGGTAAAGATTAGCTACAACCAGCCCATTCTCCAATCCCTATGGCATTCAGTCAGAAATGGCTGAATGTTTATCATGGAAGTTGCAGTCAACAATAAAAAAAAGTTATTTTATGGTGCAGTAAAGCCCACCATAACCCAAGTCTATAACTACAATTCAAATAACGTTCACTTAGCAATATGGCAGGCTGGATATTATTCATAAAAGAGAGAACTGTAGAGAATTGAGATGGGAATTTCACATTTAATGCCAAAGTAGTTGAATGGAAGATTTGTTTTAACTCTGCTACTTTGGCCTTAACTTTGAAATTCCCCTCTCAGTTCTCTCTTTCATGAATAAAGCCATTAGTGTTTGTACTTTAGACTTACTATAGCCCCTCCCTTCCATTCACTGCCCCATCAACAGTTAGCTACAATTCCCATAATAATCAGTTAGCAATGTTATATGCTCAACATCATGGGAGTTGCAGTCTAGGAAAGGTAATGTTGTGCAGTTTAGTATGGCTCTGTGATGCATTATTGTATGGGGAAAAGAGGGTAGTTAGAGGGTAGTAAAAATGGACATAAATGCAAAAAAAGTCACTTGGTAGTTATGCAGCAGTGGTGGCAAACCACTGGCACTCCAGGTGCTGTTATTACATTTTTCCTGATATTCACCCAACCAAATAAATGGCTGAGAATAATGAAATGTGCATTCCGCAGCAGGTGCAGAACCAATACATAATGATATAATCGCTAACCTTTTGTACTCCAGTTGTTAAGTACTCAATTTCCCATGAGGCTCAACATACCAAATTGGCTGAGAGTCATGGGAAATGTAGTCTCAACAGCTGGAGTATTAACTCACCCTAGCTGCAAAACCTGTATGCCTGTATCTCTGCACATGTACTCTATGCATATGAAATAGCAGCAGCCTGAGTTAAGGGGTGGAGACCAGCAAAAATGGAGAGCAAGGGAGAGCAGACAAAACCACTCTGACAGCAAGGTGGTTTATAGAATTAAATAAAAAAAATGTTTTTGCTGCATTCTATGTGTGTTTTCTGCTCTGTATGTCTAGTTAACCGACCCTAAACAGCTTACTGTTTTACCCTCCCCTATTTATCCCTCCCCTATGACAAAATGTAGCAGCTACTTTCTTTGCTACAATGTAGTCAGTTCTGGTTCTTTACACAGAAGGTGTTGACTAACATTAATGAATATTAGTGAACTATTAATAATAGTTAAATGAGAACGTACCTCTCAACTTCCATTAAAAGGGAAGTGCCTGGATAATAACAGCAAGATACACAGTAATGATCGCTGTAGGAAAAATAAAGTTTGAATAGGAGGGTCTAATTAACAAAGTTAAATCCTGAAATTACTACACACTATAGAATTGTAATCTTCCCAAAGGGAATAAAATTACTAAACTAAATATTCTTCAACAACATAAATTGTTCAAAAATAATTTTACTAGTGCTCAGACCTGCCCATAGAACAAATGCGGGCAGAAAATACATAGTAGAACAAAATATAAGGATAGATATAAAACATAATGAAAATTCCTGTCACACATGGGGTGATGGCATTAGACCCTGTGTGCTCAAGTTCAGGAATCCATTGGGCAGGAACGAAGACACAGAGCCTGGTGCAGGGTGACCGCATTCCCCAGGTGGCTTGGGGCCCCAGGATCACATGGACACATTTCAGGCGCCCTAAGAGAGCAGCTGAAGTATACAGACAGAGCGAGGATGAACTTGAAGATATCCTGCAGACATCCTGGAGCAGAACTTGGTATACAACTATGACAAGACAGCAGGATGCAGCAGGTGAGGCCAGAAAAACTAAGAGACAGACTAGGCAGAGCAAATATCATGGAAACACAAGACTCAAGGTTAGAGATAATGACAAAGATACAATGCATGAAACAGACTGGAAAAACATAACTACAGAGCTAAAAGGGACATACACAGACACAACACATAACAATATCCAGAGGTAAGGGTTAATGAGTAGGAACACAAGGGAACATACAAATGAACAAACAAAGATACAGGAACTAGGCTAACTCTAGAGATGGTAATGGTGAGGATTTAGATAAATTATGGCCATTAGATGAAACTTTCTTACCATGTCAAGGTATGTTACAATTAGACAAGTCCCTAACTCTAAACTGAATAAAAAACAAGATCCAAAGACTTACATTGCACAGACACAAAGCAAAACTGAATACTGTAGACTGGATGCTAGAGAAACAGAACAAACAGGTAGGGTTGGAGTTTAAATAGAGGAACTGAGAGAACTTAGAAAGAGACTAAGAAAACCCAGAATGGAACAACAGATCAAGCAACAGACAGCTATGGAGCAAAGAACAATGGGACTCTAAGACAAGGCTGAGACACTATGACAGGACTGAAACACTATGACAGGGCTATACAGTGACAGTACATCCCAATAAAGGGACTCTAAGACAGGACATTCCATTTAAGAGACTCTAATACAGGGTTCAAGGAATCTCCATTACAGGGACTCAGGTCACCCCTTTTACAGGAACCGCACTACAACCGACTGGGCAGATGCCACTTTGGCTGTAGCCTCTCTTCGGCCAGACTAGGCAGGTGCCACTCAGAACAAGGAACTAGGGTATACCACTCTGTGGCTGGAACTACAGAAAGTGCTACTTTGTAATCAGAACTACGATGTGCCACTTCTGTGGCAGGGACTAGGAAGTGAGGAAAACACAAGAATAAACAAAGGAAAACCCAAGAACAAGGATAACTAATAAATAGAACAGAATAGCAAAGACTGAAAGAAAAACCAGAGAAACTGGATATGTACTAGATAAAAGATGAGTCTGCACTCGGGATGGTACCTGACAGCGGGATGATCCGGACAGCCAAACAGCATAAATGCAAGGACCTCTGTCAGTAGTATAAAGATATCTATTTGTGATAATTGCCAGTGACATACAACAGACCCCCCCCCTCCAAGGAGTGAATGCCTTCACGTTTTGTGCCTATGTATGGCGCATTAGCCTATTTATTGAATATTGATGGGACCATGGTATATATTTATGCCTCTGGGGCTACTGCTTTTTTATGGTGCCAGGAACATTTGGCCAGACCCAGTCACTGTGAGCCAATTTTAATTTAGGGACCAGTGGCATTAAAAGTATATATATATTTTTTGTTTTTAATTCAATGCTTAACTGGTGAATTAAAATGCATGAAATTCAGCTGTTTTAGCTTCATTTGGATACATTTTTGTCAGTTTCAGCCCTTACTGAGTTTGAGGAATCCTGTGGATTTCCAGGCCAATTCTCCCAAACCAAATATGGCCCAAAATTAGCAGAAACTGCCAAATGTTTTAGGAAAGGCCTCTCAAATTAAAACTACACATGCAACATGTGCATAGGAGCCTTACGAAGCACAAATCTTCCGGCTTTTTCCTTCAGGTGTACAGCTATTATTTCCACTCATATAACTTTGCAGAATCTAGAATGTAAGTGTGTCTAGAAGGAACCTATGAATTAATCAAGGAGAAGATCCCATAGGAACTACCTTGATTAATTAACTGTTTTCTGCAAAAACAGACAAGGGTGTGTGTGTCCAGCTCTCTCCCTCCTTTTCAAACATTAAAATGTCCCTCAAAACTCATCTCTTTAAAGATGCTTACTACCCAACTTATTAGAATACCGGTCATTTTACCACTAGCTGATTCCACCTAGCTGGAACACACACAATTCATCTTTGGCCTATAACACCTACTGCCAACCATCTACACTACTGTTAATATAACTTCACTCCCTCTGACCTCTTCAATCCCTTATGTGTCTCATGTACCCCATTCCCTCTAGATTGTAAGCTTGCGAGCAGGATTCTACCTCATGTACCAGTCTGTTCTAGTTTGTCTAACTTAGTATGTAGTTCCCTTCTATGCTCTGTACCTAGCGCTATGTGAATTGTTAGCGCTATATAAATAAATGTTAATGTAATGTACTGTGATTGTGTTTAATATTTTGCATGGGATTGTATGTGCTGTGTGGGTATGGGTGTAACTGTGTGTATAGAATGGTATGTGTGTGTGTCTGTATCTATGTATGTGACTTTGTGGTACAGTGTATGTATAATTGGGAAGCTTTGTGAGTTGTAAATATACATACAGTACAGTGATAGTGTTAGGTTACTTATGATTCAGATGAGGAACCCAGATTCTGGGATGAACACGCCAGCAGAGTCGGTGCAAAACTTTTTGCCGCCCTAGGCGAACATATATTTTGCCACCCCTTGCTGTTCCCAGGCATTTACACACACATACACATGCAGGCACATGAACACACTCATGCAATGTCAGATGCAGCCACACATACACACACAGTAAAACATGCAATGTCACACGCAGCCAAACATTCACACATATTCACTGTCTGTCTCACTCTCCCTCCATGTCTGTATCGCTCTCCCTATACGCCATCCCTGTCTGTCCCTCTCTCCCCATGTCATCCCTGTTTGTCTTGCTCTCCCTCTACGCCATCCATGTCTGTCCCTCTCTTCCCATGCCATCCCTGTTTGTCTTGCTCTCCCTCTACGCCATCCCTGTCTGTCTCTCTCTTCCGCCTTGCCATCTGTGTATGTCTCGCTCTCCCCATGCTCATCTGTTTGTCCCCCCTTTAATCTTTTTCTTCTCCCCAATTATCTTCCCATCTTTTGTTTCTCTCCCTCATGTTCATCTATTCCTCTTCCCCGTGTATCTCTCTCTCCTCTACCACCAAGTCTGTCTTTCTCACTGCCCCATGTCTGTTGTATCTCTCTTTCTCCCTTTTTTTCTTCAGGTAGGGGCCATTCAAGAACAGCATTGACTTTTTGAGGTTCCATTTGTATTTCACCAGGGGAAAGAACAAACCTCAAAAATTAAATGGTGGGGACTTCATAACAATATTTATCCAATTTAGCATATAAATCATTTAAGCGTAATCTCTCTAACACTTTTATCACATGATCACGGTGTTCTGAGAGGCTGATGGAAAAAATCAATATATCATGAAGGTAGATTACCAGGAAGGTATCCAGATAATCTCTGAAAACATCATTAAGGAAATGCTGGAATGTTGAAAGGGCATTACAACCATATATTCATAGTGTCCAGAGCTGCTTCTAAATGCTGTCTTCCATTCATCACCACTCTTAGTGCGGAATAAATTATAGGCTGCACGAAGGCCAGTCTTGATGAATGTGGAATCAATGGAAGTTCAGGAATCAATGGAAGTGGGTAACAATTTTGAATAGTTATATTATTTAATTCACAATAATCTACGCATGGCCATAGACCACTGTTTTTTTTCCAATGAAGAAAATGCCGGCTCCAGCAGGAGAGATGGATGGACGGATGAATCCTCTTCTTAGATTTTCTTCAATATATTCTTTTAAATACAACGATTCAGGTTCAGGATATACCTGGCCAAAAGGAATCGGGGCTCCTGCTAACAAGACGATGGGGCAATAATATGGCCAGCTTGGGGGTAATTGTTCAGCCCTTTTCTTGTCGAATGCATCAAGAAAGTCCATGTATTGGGGAGGAACTTTAGTTTGATATTTTGGTTGTGAGTCTTGATATAAAAGTATTTGTTTAGAGGGGTGGAGACAGCGAGGAGGTACAAGTAAATGTCCCTGTGGCCCAGTCTATGTTAGGATTGTGAATCCATAGCCAAGGTAGCCCCAAAATCACCAGAAACAAAGGAGAAGGAACAATGTCAAAACAAAGTTTTTCAGAATGAATGGATTCTAGGAGTATCAATAAAGGAACTGTCTCTTCCATGACAGGGGCAGATTTGAGATGTGAGTCATCAATGACTTCTAGGTAGGGGTCGATTTTGGGCGCCCTGGAATGAGTAGTTGATCAACCATGATCAATGAAACAACAGCTGGCTCCAGAATCCACAATAGCAGAGAGTGTTATTGAATCATTGGCCCATTGCAAAAACATAGAAACAGAGAGGTGAGGGGAGCCAATGACAGGTGCAGAGCTTAAGCAAAATTTGGGTTCTTGTTCCTTATCTCGGGGTTTGCGACGTGGGGAATGACGTAGTAGGTGACCAGGCTGACCACAATATAAGCAAAGATTGTTATGGCGTCTATAGGTATTTTTGGTTTCAGATAGAGGTCCACGAGCTTGACTGAGAACCTGGGCCGAGAACGTTGGTCGGTGGCTGAGAACCTGGGGATTGGTACATGTCTCTTGGTATGCACCTACTTTAATTAATAGCAAGTCTTTTTTTCTTTACCATACCATGTTATTGTCATGGGCTGCCTATTATTTGTGGGTGGTGGTCTTTGGCATATTGTTATATTACTAGTGGGTCTGTGTTATGTTTCTAATTGTCAAAGCCTGGGTTAAATGACAATGCTTAAATTCAACTGATGTGTTTTGTATAATTAAAGAGGTGCCCATGTTTAAGTCAACTCTTCTGTGTCTATTTGATTTGTGGGTGGGTATGAGGTAGCTGAATATAAACTATACTACTGTCACATATACACACATAGTCATATATACACACGCACAGTCACACACAGTGTGTGTTATCTAAATTGGCTGCAGGCAGGCTGCTGCATCTTACACTGAACTCTGTGTGAAATAGGGACTAAGCCAATCAGTAGAGTAGAGAAGTCTCTCCTCCTTCACTCAGAGATTGCATTCTGGGACTCTACATTGTCCCGGCATGAGACTGCCTGGGACCTGGGAGATAAAGTCCCATTGCGGGAAATCGGGGGCATGTTGTCACCCTAATATGTAGCCTTCAGATTGTGCAAAGTGTGTTCTGAAAAATACCCTGGCAATGATATAAGAAATCTTTTATGTACAAACAATTTACGCTATTCATAATTTTCTCAGTTCTATTTATTGAATAAAAACTATATTTTGATCTATTTGTGACACATCACTGAAGGGGGTCCCTTTCTTCCATTATATGAGGTAGTAATGACTCACAAACATTGAGAAACAAGAATACATTTGGTCAGGATAGTGTCTTGATTTCTAATAACCAAGCAGCTGGTTTCAGGATCTGTGTGGCTCGCATGATTCCTACTTCAGTGCAGCCTTCCCAATAGGGCTGTTTCTAGGCAACATTGGCTCTGAGGACAGAATGGCTTCTCCCTTTCATTGCAACAGATGGTGTAGTTTATTTAATAACTTCCTGTGTTTTACAATTCTATCTAGTAGTCAAAGTCTGAGCCATTTTACCTGCACTAATCCTTTTTATAGTTTATAACCTATAGTTCAGTCACTTAACATTGAACTGTGATGAGTTGTTGACTCATTCGCGGTTTTATTAATGAGTAAATCCCATGTACTTATCATAATAATAAAAAGTAAAAAAAGTAATGCATTCCAATGAAATGTCAGGGTATCCTGAATAGAGTCCTGTAATTAAGGTTGCCATTTTATTAGGGTACAATTAAGAAACATGCATACTCTAGTGTTGCAATGGGTAGCTAGAGATTACTGACGAGGCTACATTTTACTGACTACAGCTCTGGGGTATTTATTTTTCCTATAGATAAAACAGGTCAACCCACCTGCAATAGAGACAACTCAATTGGAGTACTTTCAGATGCTTCATGCAGACATTGTGCTACAACTTTCTGCCAACGTTAGACATAGTTTATTTGATTTCTGCACTTTCGTTACCCATAAAAGTATATATATTTGATAAGTAAAAATACTAAATACAAAACTTGAAAACTATTTAAAACTTTTTTTTAGAACCAAGAAAAAGAATTTGATTTCAATTTTCAAACAACTAGAGCAGGGGTGTGTGCGTGGGCCGCATTCATTTTTCATTCATTCAGAGAATAATATATATAATTATATACATGTGTGGGTATGTATACATATAAATATATATATATTTCACACTAATGTGCAGTGGTCACATTAACTACAAGCACACACATGCATACACAGTCACACTCCCCCCCCCCCCCTTCCCACACACACAGTCACACTTACCACACACACACATACACATTTATACACACATACTCACATACATACACTTACCCCACACACATACACATTTACACACACACACTTACATACATACATACATACACTTACCCCACACCCACTTAACATGCACTCACATAGATACACATTTATACACACACTCGTATACATACACTTATCCCACACACACACCATACACATTTATACACACACACTCACATACATACATAGTTACGCCACACACTCACATACATACACTTACCCCACACACACACTCACATACACTTACCCCACACACACATACACATTTATACACACACACTCACATACATACACTTACGCCACACACACCTACACATTTATACACACACACACTCACATACATACACTTACCTGACACAGCTTCTCATGCGGTGTGCAGTTCGAGGGGCGGCTATCAGAGCAAAGCTCAGGCGGGCCGCACCTCGATGCCCGGCGGGCCGCATTTGGCCCGCGGGCCGCACGCTGGACGCCTCTTAACTAGAGAATGTGGCACACAGCAATGTTCTTTCACAATATTTAATTAGAGTGTGGTAGTCACCAAAGCAGTTTATGCAAAGGCCTGGCAGCTTAGGGCAAGATGGGCAGTGGTAGCTGGAATCCTTTCTTATGCCTTTCTCCAAGCAGACTTGGCAGCATTTTTTCAGTCTGCATTTTTTACAGACAGTAGGGGGGGATCCTGCGAGAGAAATGCCTCCTAGTAAGTCTCAAAACTTTTTCATACTTTCTGGATTTCCTGATTTTTTTTTTTTTTTTACATAACATATGAAATTTACATAATCATTTGATAAGATAAATGGCTACCTATTATTTTTTAACAGGTATCCATCTTTCTCTGCACAAGATACTGAACGAGACATTGGTCTAGCAATTTAAATTGGAATTAAAATAAGCAGGATAAAGAGTTAATATTAAAATGTTAAAAATTCAATAAAACCAAATGTAGCAAAAAACTGATCACCTCAATGATGAGACTGTACATAATTAAAAATAAAAAAGTTTAAAAAATTCCCAAAAATAATTGACAGTAAAAAAATTTATTTTTTTAAATAGTGTGATCAGACATGAACATAAAGGGTTAATTTTTATTAAAACGTTCTGGAACTCTTTACTGGCACTCTGGAACACTGTATCTCTAATATGTCACTATCGGCCCATTACGATCACTGTGTGAGGTATAGAGGATGACAGGGATACTGTGTCAATGTTTCTAAAGATTGACTTAGCCATGTGATCACTATGATTGCTGTAATTAGTGGATTACTGGGATCACATGGTCAGGAAGACGTAGATTCCCTGCTTGGAGATGCCTATGATGCGAGGAAGTCTCCAGTTCCTGGGACGCAGATAAGCAGCGCTCATGGGAGGGCGCTATACATTTTAATGCAGGACATCCTATACTATCCTAACATTGGCAATACACCCACGTTTCAGGACAACGTAAACATTGATGAAGACTATAAATAATTAGCAAAAATTATCTATACAGTGTGTAAGCAGAATTTTAAGCAAATGTATAAATTAAAGGGACAATGGGGGGTGAGATGTATAAACGTAGCACACATAGGAACATGCACCTAATAAAATCATACCTCCCATCTATCATGCTTTTGCACGGTTCAGTCATGCCCGCTTCATGCCATCTCAAGAAATATGTTTCTATGGCTCATTCTTTGGAAAATCTTCCCAGCCACAGAAATAAGTGAACATGTATGTCAAAATATAAAACTAGCAATGCACTCCATAGTAAATAACTAAAAGTGAAATGAGAAGACCCAGCACTCTGTCTTCTCATTTCTTCATTGCCTTTGAATGCTTGGGTGGCGCCTTAGATGTTCACCCCTTAAAATTGTGCGCGACTCCAATGATTGATTTCAAATTCACTAAAAGTGGACTTGTCAAGTGGTCTTCAATGTCTGAATTGCAAAAAAATATCTTACTTGCCCAACCCGAGTAACCATACACAGAGCCAGCGTTTTGGTATCGGAAATGATGATGAAAAAAAGAATAGACAAATGGAAGGAGCTTTCACCAGAAAATGTCTGGTCTGCTACTGCTTGGATCTCCACAAGCCAAGGTCCTAAAAGTATGATTACCATGAAAAGGTGCAGGGAGATCCTTAAGTTGCATCTAGAGCTTCATCCTATATGTCTAGGACAACATATGGTTGATCAAGTTAAGGATCAAAGAGTTTAATAGTTTATTAAATCAATAAATTTATGTTTAGCATACTGCTAATTATGTTGGTTTATTATCTGTATTTTCATTAAGAAATATTCTCACAATATTTGTGTTGTAAATAAACGCTGTGGCCAGTTCTAAATCCATCATGTCTCTTTATTTATTACCCTTTCCTGTGATTGTATTTACACATGCCATAGTCATGCAAATTTCACATTTGCCATGAAAATGTGTTTTTTGTTTTTCTATACAAAGCTACCGGTATTGTTATAAACAGGAAATACTACAGGCACATTTAAAACACAATTTCTTGTACCGTGATTTATGCATTTGCTTGCAATGTACAGATTTTTTTTATTCTCTACATTCACAGTATAAACAAGTTTTAGGGGATGGAGTCCCTTTAATGCTTGTTTCTTTATAGGTCACCTATAGCATACCCCCCCCCCCCCTCCCCCCACACCTCCGGGTGCCCTGCCAGAGAATACCTGTGAAAACAGAAGATCACTGAACAAACAAACAAAAAACAACATTATTTATTTTAGATACATATCTTTCCCATGCTGCAATATAAAAACTAGTTCTAAAAGCTTCTACATTACATGTGTGCCTGAGGCTCCCTTGGCAGAATGTACTGGCACACCGCCCAAACAATGTAAAAACCATTATCAGCATCTAATGCAACAGATAAGGCTGTCATAGGAAACTATGCAGGTCAAGGTGACTTTACTGCTAATTAGTTGTTCCGACATTTTTCCAAAATGCAGGATTGAGAATATCAGAATGAGGCAAATGATTATATTTTTATCAATCAATTATTCAATTATATTATTGTGAATCTTAATAGTTAATGCAATCTTTGGCAAAATAATCGATATGGAGAACAAACCCACTTTGCACTACTGGTATGTTGAAACACATATTTTTGTACACACAGGTCACATATTATTGTATGGTCATGTAATCTTTTTTTGGACTTATCACATACTAACCTGGCTTTAAGTTATGTCCATCGGCTTTAGTTATGTCCAAGTGAGAAAATGATACCCCCCCCATTCAACACTTCCTCCATGGGCAGCCTTTTTAATCATTCTCCAGTTGGATGAATACAGATGTATCAATCTGTTCTTGTTCATCTAACTTAGTATGTAGCCCCCCTACATAGCTATTCAAATTGTTGGCGCAATATAAATAAATATTAATGTAATTTAATCCAACTTTTGGAAGATTACACTCCAGTTATTGATGATGACTGATGCTGCCAAGTCTCTCACACTGAGCACAGCATCAAACAACTTTCACTATGGATGAAATATTTGCCAGTTAATATTATGTCCCATGCTGGGAGAACGAGGTGTATCAGTAACTAGAGTATTAGAGTACTGTTCATAAGTGAAAAGGTGACTATCTGATCTACTTCTTTGTCTTGATGAGCATGAAGAGTCATATTTCAGGTTATTAGCCGGTTTGTTGTGGTTACAGTCTTATGTCACATGCATAGCCTCAGACATATAAATGGTAATTGCTGTCATGTGGGAAAGTTCATTTCTTGCATGGCCTCGTTACCCTTTGTGCTGAAAGGTAACATGGTGTAAATTAGTTAAATAATTGAAAAAATTGTGCCACACATTATAATGAATCTACAGAATCCCATAGTCCTGCATCTATTGACTAGCACATGTATGGTGCAAACATAATCTTCAAGCATTTGAGACCCCCCCCCTCCTCACTGCTAACTTCTGAATTTTGAGGTGTGCCAGCCTATCATTCATGCTGGTTTTGATTAGTAAGGCACAGACAAGCTGTGGATAAGCAACATGTACCTCCTTTGGCAGTACCTGTCACAGCTGATCACCTGCATGGGCTTGAATTGGCAGTGTTCCCCCCATAAATTAGCGTTATTGGGTTTTTCAAACACTATAATCAACACAGTATGGGGAGGCAGTAGAGTGTGTGTGTGGGGGGGGGGGGGGGGGGGGGAGATACATTCTGGGACAGGTACTGACACAGAAGTTACTGATGTTCAAACTGAATAATTCTGTTTTTTAACCCATAGCATAGTATGTTTATGATACAATTGTGTATTTGTTGTGAATGTACACTGACTGGCACTACTAAAGCAAGATTGGACCAACAGGACACGTGGTAGAAGTTCTTATCCCCGCAATGATATGTGCTGAAGATCCTGCTGCACTGACTTGCAGCAGGATCCCCAGTGTTAGATGAGGCCACTTTGAGTGGCCTCAGTCTGACATAAGAAATGTAGAGAATGCTCAAACCGATGGTCCGCTACATTTCTGGCATCTCTGACGTGATGTCACAAAGTATCGCAGGATGTCGGCAGAGTGTATAGAGACCCTGATCGGGTCCCTGCTTAGATGTTCCTGGCTGCTGATCAAAAAGTGATCGGCGGCCAGGAACAAAAAGACACCAGTTTGGTGCTTTGGTCGATAAGGACCAAAGTATCATCCTGTGTGAAGGGGTTAAAGGCCAAACTTGGAAAAAAATATCCTATTCAGCTGCTTTGGAGAATTTTTCCAACTCAGCTACATTGGCCTAAAGTTTGAAATTCCCATCTTAATTCCCTGCATTTCTCTCTTTATTGAGAAGACCTTATAGGATTGTCATTTCTGATGGTTACATAATCTAACCCTGTAACAAAGCTTGTTAGGGGAACTGAAAGGTGTCACATGATCTCCATTTGCTCATTATCTTCTATAATCATTTACCTTTATCTGTCGCTCAGATTAAAGCATTTCCTACCCATGCAACATTCCTTGTTCACCAACCCTTAAAATACTAGAAAGACAGGTCTTTATTAAATCTATAGAAATTTCACAATCCTTCAGCACTGAAAGGGTAATATTTAATTACTACTCAAGAATGATGACAGCGGCATGGCTCTATCAATTTAACTTTCACTGGTGCAACATGATTACCTGTGTTTTTTTCAAATGTAAGGTTACCAATGTATGTAGCTTCAAAGCAGGCCTTGGGTACATAGGAGTTTGCTTAAGGGAATAGATTCCACTTGTATTAGGCAATTAGGCAAGAAAAATTCTGCATAAGGTGCATGACTTAGAGGACATGTTGTTCTGACCTGGAATTTCTAAATAAAATGTGCTGTAATAAAATTCTCTGTATCCGTGACCCTGATTTTATACTTTTATGTAATTAATCTACTTTTCTATTTTTTAGATTAAACAAATCAACATGGTCTTTCAATAAAAAAATATATAGTTACAATTGCCAGTATAAAAAGTCAAATAGTGTACCCGTTTCATTTAACCTCTTAAGGATGAAGCTGTTTTTAAACTTCTGCAGTTTTTGTGTTTAGCTCCTTTAATTTACTTTCTCATTTTCTTCTTTCTCATTTACTGTACCCACACAAATTATATAATTTTTGGTGGTTTTAAGAAGTGCTTTCTTTGGATACCATTATTTTGGTCATATCATATCATTTATATAAAATAAATAATAAAATATGGTGAAAATTGAAAAGAAATAAAAGTTTTTCTGCCTTTTACGTGCAAAATATTTTTCTCATTTACAAAAGCTAATTAAAAAACATGTTAATATAGATAATAGTAATTTCCCCGCAGTTTAGAAATAGTCTGTGTTTACATGCATTTCTGTTGTTTTTCTGCAAGTTATAAGGCAATAATTAAAAGTAGTTTATCTCTATTTCCTAACTATTCCCCTACAGTGACCTTTTGATCCAACCCTAATCATCACCCTACTCGAAATGTTAACCTAAACCTAGCACTAACCCTAAACTAACTCTAACCCTTATGTTAGCCAAAATTGGAACCCCAACCCTAGATCCATTGCTAATTAATGCTTTTAAAGTGTAAGGTTTCTGACTGCCTCTAGAGGCAGTCTAGAAACATCAACAGAGCAATGGAAGTGAACATTGGTCACTTCTGAAGCTCTTGCCCACATCAGGGCAGCCCATGTTAGAATGGAATGCTGCCATTCCAATGTGGAGCGAATGAGGTTCACTTGGACACCAGAATTTGCTGTTGCTTAAAGCCTCGACATCGAAGCATTACAGCAACACTGCCTGAGCAGTTAAAGCACTTGTTTTAAATGGAGGCCGCTCCTCTGTTCGTCTTTAAGGGGTTAAAAAATGATGTATAAAGTATCTTAACTCTTTACTCTTTTCCATATACTAAGGTTGGCTATGTACTTAAAATCATTTTATTTAGAAGTGAGCACCTAAATCATTTCTTACATTTTTATTAAAATCATTGGTGTCTAATCACTTAACACTGAACCGTGGTGAGCCAAAAAGGGAATTTTCAAAGCATTAACAACTGAGTTTGAAACACAGGCATGTTGTAGAAATTTTGAATGGCCACTTTCACTTAGAGTGTCTAAAAAATATGAAATGGTAAAAGTTTTTTTTTTTTACCCAACTGTTCCTATGTCTTAAAAATTGCATATACAATTTAACTGAGTTACTGCTGTTGCTCTAGCAGCAATCCTGCCTATCATCCCAAGCATCACATAACTGACTGTATATTCTCATTAATGTCACATAAGCATAAGACTTAATTTAAAGGACCGTCCAAATTAATTTACATTAGTGACATGGGCGTGACTCTTAACTCTCCCCTAAAGTATGATAAGGTGTGACAAACCCCAGTAACCATATCTTCTAAAATACTAGTGCTGACACCTAACTGGTTTGATTATTTTAGCTAGCACTGTCTTCATTGCTTCCAAGAAACATAGGTTCGCTCCTTAAAGATATAATCAGTAAAAGGCTAACAAAAACAAGGATACTTCAGAAGCTTTTCTGCTGTGTTTTGGGTGGATGCAGGCACCATACACAGGGGAATATATTTACATTTCAATGGTTCTTACTAAAAACCTATAATTATAGGTTTCCCAAAAACAGGTTGCCCCAGCATTGCACTGTATTCCTGTTTGGCTGGATAGGTAATCCTCATTTCCAACAAGGAAGAGCGTCTTTCCCCTTCTCGTAATGGAAGAATGAGGGGATTCGAAATCTGGATGCTCATGCTTAGCATGCTTTTTGTCTTCTACTGACCTACTTCAATCTGGCTTTAAACCATTACATGCTACTGAAACTCTAAAGGATTATAAGACATACTTATACTTGGTAATTCCAAAGGGTTTACTTACTTTTTCTGGCCACTGCAAATATGTGTGTGTGTGTGTTTATGTGTATGTATGTATGTATGTATGTATGTATACATATATATATATATATATATATATATATATATATATATATATATATATACAGAAGACACACACAAACACTTAGTGTTTGAAGTATAGCTCAATGTGAGAATCTTTCAGCTACTCTGGCCTTAAGTTTGAAATTCTCTTCTCATTTTTCTGCAATTCTTTCTTTCATGAATAAAGCCAATATAGGATATCGTAGGTATATGTACTATATATGTATATATATATATATATATATATATATATATATATATATATTGTAAGAATATGCATGTATACATAAAGCATATGCATACACACACACACAAACACATCCATGTATGCATATATTTATGCAGTTTGTGTATTATATAAACGCATATAACAAAAACACAAACAAGTATATTTTTTGAAAATCACACTTTAGCATTTACCTCCTTCAAAAGAAGGAGAGGTTAACACATAGTTGTAATAATATAGTTTTTGTATAATAATAATATTAATAATAATGATAATAATAACATAGTATTTACATAATAATAAACAGAGCAAGGTTTAAGTCAATCACTTTTAGAGACTTATAATATGTATATATTTCAGGGCCTACAAACACAAATTAGTTTAGAACATGTGTATAAAAAATATATATATGTGTATTAATATATACATATATAATTTTCTACACATTTAACTAATCACCGAACATAAAAATCCACTTGTCCACCAATGTTTAATTCTTAATAATAAAAAGTTTTTGGAATAAAACAAGGAAAAGAATATGTGTATCTGAATATATATATGTAAACACATATATACATATGTGTAGTTGCTAATGTCAGATTAACCCTCTTGTTAATTAAGTCTTGTAAATAATCATGCTAATTATGCCATTAAAGGTACACATTTCTAATACCGGAGCCGTTGGGCAATTCTCCAGGCACATACATAGGCATTGTATCTGTTAGTTGAAGTGTGACACATGTCATTGAACAGAGCCTAGGTGTGTCATTGCAGGTCTAGGGGAGGGGTGATAGAAAGGTGTGTTTTTAAGGCCATACAGTGAATCAGTAGCATCTCTTAGTTTCCTTTACACAACAACAGCCATAAGCAGGACTTCCAAGACGGGAGCTTTACCAAGCACATACACAGGCCTCTGCTGTTTCCTCAATCCAAGATTTCAGCAGCATACAATGAGTCCCTGGCATGTGATTTTGCAGTAATGTCTGGAAGGAGAAAAACATTTTTTTTTAAACTTATTTAACCTTTTTTTTTTATTGTTTCTTAAATTAAAACTGCCTAGTAATGGCTTCATTTTTCCACCAAATCAAGGTCCTACTTTGGAAAAACTGGTTAAGTGCTGTCAGGCAACCGGTAAGTTGAAATGATACATTTTAGGCAAACATTGTATTTGTGATTTATTGCACATTTTCTAGAAACTGTGATTTCTATGCTTCATGCAATATATATGCTCAAAGTATGGGATGTGTTGCTTTCTAGGAAAGAAATGTACAGAGCAATAGATGACAAAACTGATTGCCTTCATTTACACAATGAACTATACTTTACATTCATTTTTAGATTTCTTAAATTCCTTTTTTATTCTTTCTGTGCACTGCTTTGATTTTGCAAGATAGATTTTAAGTTTCCCAGATCCTAAACTCTGTTAAATTTAAAGTAAAGAAATGCCTAAAAAAAGCTGTACTAAAGAGCATAGATATACTATTTTGATAAAAAGGTACATTTTGCAGGGAATTTGGTTTGAGGAGACATGGGTACAAACACTAGAATTTAAATGTCCCAATGCTTATTCCATGACAGTGATGAAGTTACTATTTATTGCTAACAATGCTTCTCAAATGGTAATATGCATGGCTGGAGAAATATACTTATTTATTTTTTGCTCTTTATTACTTGTCCCCTATTTCTTATAAAGCGGCCCATTTTATTCTTACAGAGGTAGAAAACGCTTGTGCTACCCCTTGGGTGACCACATTTTATTTCTGCCATCCTGGGACATAGTATGTATTCAAAAATAAGTAGATTTGAATCCGCACAACACTGATCCCGGTGCCGAGGTACAAAGACGTCACCCAAGTCTTCAATACAATAAAGAAAATACAGGACCCAGCACTCAAACGCAGGCTATTATTAAACTCCCACTTTATTCACTGAGTGCTGGGTCCTGTGTTTTCTTTATAGTATGTATTCAGACACACAGGCATGTCTATATATTAGCAGGCAGGCTGTAGCACCTGCTACAACACTTTGCATAGACACTGCATGCATGTGGAGTGTTGTATAGACCAAATATTTATTAATGAAGCTAAAGGAAAATATCTTAACCACAAAGCACTTGCAGAACATCCATACAGTGCCAAACATGACCCCATCCTGTCTCACCTACTATCCATCACCTCTCCTCTGTCCAACCCGAACCCACATCATCAACCTCTCTTTGTCCTCTGGAACTGTACCTTAGAGTCCACAAAAAAATCTGCTATCCTGTTAAAGTTCCAAATGTGATTATTGTGTTGCCATACGCTTCCTTGTGGTGCTGAGTGGGCAGAACCTCAGTAATCGGAAGTGTACACTAAAGGATCTGCTCAATAAAGAGAGAATTGGACGGAACTGAGACGATAATTTCAAACTTTAAGCCAAAGTTGGAAGAATTCTCCCATTCAGCTGCATGGAAACAGTTTCCAACTCGATAAATTTGGACTAAAGTTCGGAATTCCCATCTCAGTTCCCTGAAATTCTCTCTTTATTGAGTAGACCCTTATGATGAACAGTAATGCATCTATGTGAGACACATGCTGTTACTATTACAGCATTTGGACTCTAATGTATTGTATGGGGCATTAAAAGTATCAGAAAAAGTGATCTATTATACAAACCATTTTTTTTAAAAACAGATTAAGGTATAATTAGATCCAGTGTATTTATTTTAGAATAATTACCTCTCCTAACAAAACATTATTTTACTGGAGTTAATTGATTTTTACTGTGTTTTATGATATGGTATTAATAATTCTGTAGTCCTAGTCTGGAAGAATTTAGCTGACGTAACATAGGTCTATACTCATGAAAGATGGAATTTCAGGGATTTTAATGGAAGTGCAAAATTTAGACTAAAATAGTCTTAAGTTAGCAATTTCTTGCAGTTCCCTTAGTCATAGAAATGCAGGTTGTCCGTGAAAGTGGCAGTGCGCGGGCTGGCAGTTCTTTCTTCTAGTAGACATAAATGTGGAAAGATAATTCAAATGAACTAAATATAGGACCACTGTCGGCAAAAAAATAAGTTCTGTTTGTTTGAAATATTACATCAGGTTTGGGCATTTTAAATAGAATCGCTTTAATGAAAGAATATAGAATATATTGTGTACCGTCTGCTTGTATCGCTCTATCAGGGGGCAGACATGTTTGGTCAGATGAAAGGAAATCTAATTGAAGATTCTAAACAACTTGTCAAACCCCTGGGAGAGATCCACACTCAAATTACTTTATTTTTACACTTTTATTATAGCATTTCTATTTAAAATGCATACACCTAGTGCAATCTTTCAGTTATACATGACTTCATTTTTTGCTGACAGTTGTCCTTTAACAGAGTTCCACACAGCTCTCTCAGTAAGTTCATTGAGCAGGTGACTCCACTGATGGACTTGAGAGAATGTTAGTTATCTAGATGGTTATGTATAAATAATGGTGTGCTTTTAATTGTAAATATGGTTGTTTTTTCCCCATATGTTCCTGTATTGAACACACTGGGTCTTAATTATGCATCTTATACATTTTTTTTCTCTCATTTTGACAGCACACTACACTTAATGCCAGATGCAAAATATGTGAATTTTTTATACTTTACTGTTGGTAAAATTTTAGAAGGATAATTATAATATTGGGCACTGGGTGGGATCTGCTCCACAGCTATATTTTCTCTTCTGACTTCCTCTTCAAACTGCCCTTTCCAGTCTCAAAGGGACACCATCACCTAAAAATTGCATTCCTAAAAATAAGCTCTATATATAGTTAGCAGAATTGCAAACAAATGTATAAATTGGAAGAAAAAGATTTGTTAAATGAGTCTGTGGAGTCTGCTGCTAGGATTGGCAACTTCTTTTTTTTTGCCTTACATTTTTTGCTGCCTTGCTGTATGTAGAAATAATATATGACCAGAAGGAAATCAGTTAACTAATTATCTAACATTTCTTTCTTAATTCATGCTTGCAATTCTGCAAAATGTATAGTTCATATTTTTCATTTTGTATTCTCTACAATTGCAACATAAACAATGTTTAGGTGACAGAATACCTTTAAAACAAATCTTCCCTTCCTGTCCTGCCTTAATCCAACAACCAACCCAGCGATGGCTAACATTTAACCCCGTAGCTGTTGTACAGTTCCCATAGTGCTCATTAAGCACTTGGCTTAGCATTATCGCAAGTAGTTTCTGTACCAGAGGCTTGCCTGCCATGCTTCCTTCCCAGCTACTTTCTCCCTTTATTGTTTTTCCTCAAGCATTTTTTCCCCACCTATCCTAATTTATGCCACTCTTACTACACACGGTGTACTCTATTCATTAGAAAGTGAACTGTGGTGAACAGACAAGTGAGCAAGAAGTAAACTAAAAAAAAAAAAGGTGTTAACAGATGTTCTGTTCCCACATGAAGGCGAATGAAGGTATAACTGATAATAGCTGTGTGACTTCTTACCTTCGTATCCAAGCAGTGGGGCAGACAGGACCGGCAGATGTTCAGGTTAGATGGATCCAGACTCAGACATGAAGATGAAATCAGCGTGGGTTTATTCAATCCAGATAAGACAACAAACGGTGATACAATAATGTTCTGTAGTAGTGGTAACAATGCTGACTTGTTAGAATGTGTCCTGAGGCTAGCTGCTGTGGCTGCAGAGCTGCAGCTGAGCTGCTGCTAACTACTGCTGACTTCTGCTTACTTCTGCTGACTTCTGCATGCTTCTGCTGACTTCCGCATGTCAAAAACTGATGCCTTCACTCGAGCCCAAAAATGTGGAGTGTCTAGTCACACAGCCATGAGGAGAAAAAGAAAATGGCTGCTCCCAGTGAAGAGACCTGCCCAGCAAGAGCCCACGCCTCCGAATAGAAAAAACTTTACTAACAAGAACAGGGACGTGTGGCATGCAAATTCTGGCCAGCAGATGGCAGCAGTGAAAGAAATGCACGGAAACAAACATGTAGAAATAAAGATTAATAATGTAATGTACAAATAACTATAAGGAGAACAGCATACTCCCCGTCTGAAATTTACGTAAGGAGATTTCACTATGACGAATGTCCATAAAAATATAATACAACCTGTAACAAAGAACGTGTGAAATGCAATAAACATGACATAGTGGGTTGGCTGACCCATAGCGGGTAAAACTGTGAAGTTCGAGTTCAGTCCTTTTTCATCCTTCAGGAACGTTCTCGATGGGTAATATTAGAATGAGTTCGTTAATCGGCCTTGCAAAAGTTTTAAGCTCACCCTTCCTGAAGATCTTCAGCTCCACCTTTCGGACCTTGCCATCCTTGCTCGGAAGAACCTTTGTAATTAGTCCCATAGGCCAGGTGATCCTTTCGGTTTGTTGCTCCTTCATTAATACAAGGTCTCCTTCTTTCAAGTTTGGTTTTTGATGTTGCCATTTCCTCCTTCCTTGAAAAATATTGAGATACTCTTTACGCCATCTGTTCCAGAAGTAATCTGCCAGGTGTTGTACACGTTTCCAGTGTTTTTGGTAGATATTCCCATGGGTAAATTCTCCACTAGGCGTGAGCATATTGTCCGTTTTTTGGGTAAGTAGAATAGCCGGAGACAGTATGGCTGGTGTTTCAGGATCCATAGATACTGGCACAAGGGGTCTTGAATTGATGATAGCTGAAACTTCAGCGAGAAGAGTGACGAGAGTCTCGTGCGTAAGTCTTGAAGAGTTTACATCCATCAACATAGAATTTAAGATGTTGCGTGAGATCCCGATCATTCTCTCCCAGGAACCCCCCATGTGGGAACTATGAGGAGGATTAAAAATCCAGGTGCAACCTTTTTCCGCCAACTGATCTTGGATAGGCTTAGTGTCGATGTTCAGTTCTCTACAGGCGCCGATGAAGTTACTTCCCTGGTCTGACCTCAACTGTTTCACTGGTCCTCTGATGGCGAAGAACCGTCTTAAGGCATTAATGAGGCTGGATGTGTCCATAGATTCTATCACCTCTATATGAACGGCTCGCACACTCATGCAAGTAAATAGCACAGCCCAACGTTTACTGTTTGCGTGACCACCACGGGTTCTACGTGCGGACACCATCCATGGTCCAAAGACGTCTAGGCCAGTGTAGGTGAAGGGCGGCTCTGTGCATAGTCTATCCGCGGGCAAGTCGGCCATTTGTTGGTGTAGCTGTTTTCCTCTGGCTTTACGACAGTGCACACAGTCATGCAGTAGTTGGGCTACACGTTTCTTCATACCTATAATCCAAAGACCCGCAGACCTTAACTTGCCCTCAGTGATTTGTCTGCCCTGGTGTTCAGTCTTTTTGTGGTAATGTCGGATCAGCAACGTGGTGATATGATGTTTGCTGGGAATAATGACAGGATTTTGCTCCACAACTCCTAGGTGGGCTTGATTCAAACGACCACCAACTCTGAGCAGGCCAAAAGTGTCCATAATTGGATTTAAGTTAGCAAGAGGTCTTTTTATAGGAATCTGCTGTCTGTTGTTCAAGCACTTCCATTCTACGTTAAATTCCTGCTGCTGGACATGACGTATTATGAGAGACTCGCTATGAGAAATGTCCTCAGCAGAGAATGGTTTATGACAGATGTGCCAACCGTGACAATCTTTATCTTCTTGAGTGTTGTGATAACATCTGGCGATGTGCACTAACCTTGCAATGGTTCTGACAAGTCTCATCCAATTGGAGAAATGTTCAAAACGATGACAGTCGAGCCTGGAGGTCTGCTTTGTTTCAGTGACTAATGCGCTAACTTCGGCGCGGATTTCTGGATCATTATCCGGATCCTGGATGCTGTAAACTTCCTGTTCACATTTGTCTGCCCGTCCTAGCAGAAACTCTGGGCCTGTAAGCCAAGTAGATTTAGCAAAGGAACCCACAGACGTAGGCCTGGTGGCGTGATCTGCTGGATTAATTTCGGATGGTACATAGTGCCATTGTTCGGGTTTGGATGACCTCCTGATTCTCTCAATGCGGTTACTGACGTACACATAAAATCGTTTTTTCTGATTGTAGATGTAACCTAGAACTACCTTACTGTCCGTATAATACTGGACTTCGTCTACGTCGACATCCAATTCTTGTTGAATGAAGTCTGCGATTTCCACCGCTAACACGGTCCCACAGAGTTCGAGTCTGGGAATAGTATGATCAGGCTTGGGGGCTAACTTAGCCTTACCAAAGACGAACCCGATGTGACTCTGAATGTTGGCGTCTGTCACCTTCAGATAGGCAACCGCTGCTATGGCCTCCGTGGAGGCGTCCGAGAACACGTGGAGTTCCTTCTTTACGCTGGAGGCAAGTGAGGTTTTAACATAGCATCTTGGGATGCGGATCTGGTCCAAGGCACACAAAGATTGTTTCCAGGCTTCCCATTTTTGCTCTTTGTCAGAAGGAAGAGGGGTATCCCAATCCTTGATGGTTTCTGAAAGCTGTCTCAGTAGGGATTTGCCCTGTATAGTGATGGGTGCTACAAATCCCAGCGGATCGAATAGGCTGTTTACCACTGATAGGACGCCACGTTTCGTGAACGGCTTGTCTGCGCAGCTTATTTGAAACCCAAAGGAGTCGGCTGAGAGATCCCATCTGAGGCCCAAGCTCCTTTGAACGGGTGGACTGTCCAGTCCCAGGTTAATGTCCTTGAATCCGGGTGCATGATCACCCGACTCAAAGGCCTGCATTACGGCCAGGCTGTTTGAAGCAATTTTGTGTAGTCTAAGTTTAGCTTGGTACAGCATGCTTTGAGTTCTTTTGAGCAGATCGATAGCCGCTTCCTCAGTTGGTAGTGATTTGAGTCCATCGTCTACGTAAAAGTCTTTCTCTACAAAGTCTCTGGCGTCTGTACCGTACTTTGATTCTCCCTCTAACGCAGTTCTCCGAAGGCCGTACGTTGCTACGGCAGGTGAAGGGCTATTTCCAAATACGTGTACCCTCATTCGGTACTCCACCACTTCTGCGTTAGTGTCGTTGTTTTTGTGCCACAGGAACCTGAGGAAATCCCGGTGGTCCTCCCTGACTACGAAACAATGGAACATCTGTTCGATGTCAGCGGTGATGGCGACAAGCTCCTTCCTGAACCTCATCAGCACTCCCACTAGGTTATTTGTCAGATTAGGACCTGTGAGGAGGACATCATTAAGGGATACGCCTTGATGTTTGGCGCTCGAATCGAAAACGACCCTAATTTGATTAGGTTTCCGTGGATGATACACTCCGAATGAAGGCAGGTACCAGCACTCTTCGCTCTTTCTTAGGGGTGGAGCTGGTTCTGCGTGGTTGTTACGGAATATTTTGTCCATAAAGGCGACGATGTGTTCTCTCATCTCAGGCTTGCTGTTCATGGTACGCTGAAGAGAGTTAAATCTGGATCGCGCTTGCTCCCGATTGTCCGGGAGCCTTACCCTGGTGGTTCGGAAGGGTAATGGAGAAACCCAGTGATTGGTTTCATCTTTAAAGAACTCACTGTCCATTATCTTAATGAACTCTCTGTCTTCTATTGATAAGGCTACCTTATCATCATCCTTGGTTGTGCGAAAGACTGATCTCCCCAAGTCGTCAGCAAAGAGGGGAGAAATTATGTCAGGTGGTTGTACGAGGTCTGGAGACTTCTCTTTCACTTCATAGTGATGAGGACACGGCTTAATGCAAGTTGTGCGTCCGTCTCCACGCACGTACGTTTTGAAGGAGTCGATTTCTGGTTGATCCAGGCATACGTTTCCTATGACTACCCATCCCAGGTCCAGCCTCTGGGCATATGGTGCGTAGTCGGGACCATTACACTGTTGGCGCACCTTGTGCACCCTTAGATTGTCTCTGCCAAGCAGGAGTAGAATCTCAGCATTGTTGTCCATAGGTGGGATAACGTTGGCTAGGTGCCTTAGGTGCGGTTGGTGAAACGCAGCTTCTGGGGTAGGAATCTCGTCCCTATGGTTGGGTATTTGATCGCATTCAATCAGTGTTGGTAGGGGTATTTCGGTATTCCCACTGATGGGGGAAGCAATGAATCCTTGCGCCCTCCTGCCGCTAGTCTCAATGCGGCCTGAGCAGGTGTTTAAGATGTAGGGTTCTGATGGTCCCTTTATCCCGAAGGTTTCGAAGAATTTAGGTCCTGCTAGGGACCGGTTGCTTTGGTCATCGATGATGGCATACATTTTTACTGCCTTTTCTGGTAGTCCCTCTGGATAGACCTTGATTAGGCATATTCGGGCACAACATTTTTCACCCTGGCCCTCGCCACATACTTCCAAACATGAGCAGGAAACAGCGGCGGCTGCGTTAGCGTGGTTCTGGGGCTCCCCGCCATGACTTGGAGCGGGACTGGTGGCGACGGCAGCTGGTGAGTCTCTGTGCAGTGGAACTGGGTGCATAGCCGAGGCATGTCTTTCACTATGACACTCCTCACACTTGATGATGGATTTACAGTCCTTAGCCATGTGCTCCAATGAAGCGCAGCATCTGAAACACACCCCCAGCTCGCTGAGGAACTTCTTGCGCTCCTGTATGGGTTTGGATCTAAACCCTCTGCATTTGTTCAGTGAGTGTGTTTTTTTATGAATGGGACATTCACGATTGAAGGACTTGTCTCCTGATGAGGTATTGTGCTGTTTACCCATGGGTGCTGCAGAAGATGGTAGGTTAGTCTTTCTAACACTCACGCTGCTCTTAAAGTCTCTGTGTTTATGCATGGCACTCTCATACCTTGGTGATGGTGTCGCTGGAGCTGTAGTGTTGAACTCCAGGAAATCGAGGCTGGGGTCATTCCTCATCTGGGACTGTTCTTCAATGAATCTGCAGAAATGAATAAATGGGGGAAAGGTGATGTCATGCACCCTTTTGTACCTTGAGACTGATGCCGCCCACTTTTCTTGCAGACTGTATGGTAGTTTCACGACAATTGGGTTCACTCCATGGGCTGTATCCAGGTAGCATAGCCCGATGAGACGAGGGTCTCTTTTGGCAAGCTCTAGTTCCATGAGCAGGTCACTCAAATCCTGAAGCTTATGGACGTCCTTAAGATTGATCTTTGGAATGTTCTGCAATCTCTTAAATAGGGCCTTCTCTATAGCTTCTGCACTGCCAAAGGTACGTTCGAGTCTCTGCCAGGCGGCAGCGAGACCTGCTTCTGCTTGTCCCACATAGACAGTTCTGAGGCTCTTGATGCGATTTGTGGAGCTTGGACCCAGCCATGAGATCATGAGGTTGAGCTCCTTCTCTGCGTCTAGTTTGAGGTTGGCAATGGTGGCCTTGAAAGTTGCCTTCCAAGCTCTGTAGCTCTCTGCACGGTCATCAAATTTTGAGAGACTTGTGTTAATTAGCTCTCTGCTCGCCATAATCCTGGCCAACTCAGACATATCTGATTTCTCACTGCTTGTTGTCACGACAACCTGTGGTGCCGCCGGGGCGTGTAGGCTTTGCGGCGTGAAAGGGTGAGATGCATCCAGGTAGAATGATGCTGCTGCAGGGTTGAGCTGTGATCTAGTCTCTGTAGATCGTGAGGACTGCTGCTTGAGCTGTGGAGGTAGGCCAGGAAACGCCTGATGGCCCTTTTTGTAGTTTTGTAATAACTGTCCTTGAGAGGGCACATCTGGGTGAACATCATCAGATTTCTCGGGTGCTGTAAGTGACACTGGCACTGTAGGTGGAGATGACTTTGAGGTTTCGGCGTTGTCGGCTTGGACGGTACTGCATACTGGGGGTGATGCAGGTAATTGTTTCAGTACATAGTCGCTGGTGCGGTCAGCTGAATCTTCTACCTCCTGTGGTAGCGAGCAGACTGGATCAAGACCATGGCTTAATGCTTGCTCAAGTAGTCTTACTTTAGCTAATGCAACTTCCTCTTCCATCTCTGATTCAAGAATCTTTATTCGAGCCTCTGCTTCTGCGTCTGCCCTCTTGGCCTCTGCTTCTGCCCTCTTGGCCTCTGCTTCTGCGTCTGCCCTCTTGGCCTCTGCTTCTGCGTCTGCCCTCTTGGCCTCTGCTCTTGCCAGAGCTTCTTTTTCAGTGAAGGAACGTCTGACTTTGGATTGCTCTGCATTTATGCGGGCCTCTAGTAGTCTGTCGCTTAGGGTTGAGCTTCTTGAGCACGATGATCTGTATGACCGAGAGGAATGTTTGGATGAATTTGATCTGTGTGATCTAGTTTCTTGCAAATGGGAGATGCGGAGTTCCGCTTTATCTTTAGCAAGCAGCACCATGGTGTCTCTTTGAATGTCTATAGATTCTGCCTTGCTCAATTCTGAAAGGGCTTCATCATTATTAACGTTTTTTAGAAAGGTTATATACCTTGTGAACAGTCTCTTGTATCCTTCATGAGCTGTGTTCAGCCGCCTGATGCCAACTTGTAAGCATGAGGTATCACCGGAGGATTTGAGTCCTGACATGAGGGAGGAAACTCGCTCCCATAGTCCTTCCAGGTTATCGCATAGCTCATCTTTTGTGGTTTGATAGTTTTCCCTGACCTTTATTGTCGGTTTGAGGGAGCGTCTTGGTCGCACGACTTGGTCTGCTGGAAGTGTGGGTTCTGCTTCCTGTACTTCTTGGTGATCAGTATCGGGCTGCATTAGCTCTGTTTCATCACTGGGGAACTGTGCAAGGTCCTTTTTGTCCATTTTGATTTAAGGTGCGCTGTCTCTTTAAGAAAATAAACTTTTGAATTGGGGGCTGAAAATTGCAGTGTAGCTGCGCTGGGGCACTCTGGCAAGGTTCCTCAGGTGTTTTGAGTGATTTGCGGGGGTTTAGGTTAGAGAGGGACCCCGTGTGCGTTAACAGTTCTGCTATGCGAGCAAAGGTTGATATGGGTTATATAAAACGGCTTGATGAGTTGTGGAGGGCTTTCAGGCAACAGTAAAGATACTGTGGGCATGCGGGGCTTGCCCTGAGACTTGTGGAACATGCACTGTAGCTGGGCAGATTCGCTGCAGATAGGCCTGTTGCAGGGCGATTCCTTAGTGTGGTAACTCTGAGGGAATCTGTGACTGGGGTGTGGGCATTAAGGCAGTTTTTGACTGTTCTGTTCCCACATGAAGGCGAATGAAGGTATAACTGATAATAGCTGTGTGACTTCTTACCTTCGTATCCAAGCAGTGGGGCAGACAGGACCGGCAGATGTTCAGGTTAGATGGATCCAGACTCAGACATGAAGATGAAATCAGCGTGGGTTTATTCAATCCAGATAAGACAACAAACGGTGATACAATAATGTTCTGTAGTAGTGGTAACAATGCTGACTTGTTAGAATGTGTCCTGAGGCTAGCTGCTGTGGCTGCAGAGCTGCAGCTGAGCTGCTGCTAACTACTGCTGACTTCTGCTTACTTCTGCTGACTTCTGCATGCTTCTGCTGACTTCCGCATGGTCAAAAACTGATGCCTTCACTCGAGCCCAAAAATGTGGAGTGTCTAGTCACACAGCCATGAGGAGAAAAAGAAAATGGCTGCTCCCAGTGAAGAGACCTGCCCAGCAAGAGCCCACGCCTCCGAATAGAAAAAACTTTACTAACAAGAACAGGGACGTGTGGCATGCAAATTCTGGCCAGCAGATGGCAGCAGTGAAAGAAATGCACGGAAACAAACATGTAGAAATAAAGATTAATAATGTAATGTACAAATAACTATAAGGAGAACAGCATAACAGATGACTTTGAAAAACAAGTGAGTTAGAGATTTTTTCCAACACAGCAAACCCTAATTTTAGTAGTTTACTTGTCAGTTAAGTATTCAGGAAATAGACACCTCTGTGTTGTATCCCTCGCTCAGAGAGATAAACAACCAAACAAAGAAGTTTTTATATCATCACCACTGTTTCCATAGCAAACAGTTAAATTGAAAACATTAAAAGGACTGGATTTGTGATAAATAAATATATACACAATAATGAGGGGTTGGATAAAGTGACAACAAGTCCCGGATTGCCCAGGACAGTCCTGCAATGGGACTTTAATTCTTGGATTCTGAGCAACCTCATTCCAGGACAATTCAGAGGAATGAGGAGGTTTCAGCCCATCAGTAGAGACTAGACATGTGCATTCGTTTTCGGACGAAAAACGAACAAGGAAATTGCTAAACTACCGAAAGCCGAATGAACGAATGGTTAATAAATGAAAATCATTCGTCCATTCATGCTATTGGCATTCTTCAAACCGAAATAGAGTCGGTTTATAGAATACCATTAGCTTTACATACATTCCATAAACCGACATAATGAACAACTTTCGGTTTATGGAATGCATGTAATGCTATTGCTATTCTATAAACCGAAATAGAGTCCCCATTCATACGAATAGGTAAATTGACCTATTCGTATGAATGGGGACTCTATTTCGGTTTAAAGCCAATAGCATTACATGTATTCCATAAACCGAAAGACTTTCGGTTTATAGACTTTCGGTTTATGGAATACATGTAATGCCATTGCTATTCTATAAACCGAAATAGAGTCCCCATTCATACGAGTTTTGCACATGTCTAGTAGAGACTTCTGAACTCTCCTTGAGTCCACCTATACATGGAGCTAGGTATAAGTTGCACCAGCCTGTCTGCAGTCATCACCAAATTGTGTTTGGGAGAAGTTCCCCGACACAAATCAGGCACTTTTCAGCGCTTGATACTTTATCCCAAGGCTGCGCTGACGCAACGAGTGATGACACAACCTAAATCTACGCATTTGGCGAAGATAGTGCAGAACCCCGAAATTTGTCGGGAGTCTGCTTCATACATTGGCGCACATGCCAATTGCACCAGTATTTGGCGCAAAATGCGAGTGCACCATGTTTATACATGCCCCCTACATGTCTATTTACTTGATGGATGGTCCCATATGTGCCCAAAGGTATATTTACTCACGTATTATAAATAATGTGCTGCTGCTGGTACCCCTATTAAAAGTGAACTAGGGTAACTAACCTGAATTATTGGTAACATAATTTAAAAGTAAACACTGCTGCATAGCCATTTTCTGGGGGGGGGGGGGGGGGGGGGGGGGGGGGGGGTTCCTCTAATTCAAAGAGGGAAAAATAGACAGTTTACCTGCACTCTTAAAAATGGACAATGATAAAGTGGTAGAGGGGTGCCAGAAAATCCACAAAAGAAAATATATGAAGAAAAATAGGATACTTTGCACACTATGTCAGATTACAGATTTATTCATTAGTACATTGTAAAAAAGTCAACGTTGCGACCACATAAGCAGAGTCTTCGTCAGGCACATACACAGAAAAGTTAGTAATATGTATTAACTTATAAACCTTTAATCTGATGTGGTTTGTCGAGTGTCCTAATTTCCTTTACTAATTCAAAGAGTGAATATGAAATATTTTAAAACTCTACTCTATAAATATGTAAAAATTGCTGTTAAAATTAAACGATTAGGTGTTTTCTTATTTGCATATTCCATTAAATAAGCATGGTTATTTACTGAATTATATACAGGTAAGCACAATAAATGTACACGAAAAAAGGCTTAAGGTTCATCTGTTTTTCCATTCTCATTTTTCATGTTATCACAACATTTAACATGATTGTATAATAGGGGAAGGCCGGTATTTTGATAAAGTATTAATAGGTAACCCAACAAACACTATGTTGTGCTTAACACCTTATGAAAACAGATATAAAAAGATTTTAAGAAAATATAAGGTAAGAGGAAACAAAGGACAACTTCCAGCTAATTATACCATAGCCAGAAGATAAAATAATAAAAACTATTTTGTTTTTGCATACATTGAATTATTTTATATTATAACTGTCTATTTTACCTTGAAATGCTTGGTTTATCAAGTAGGCAGTACTCTGGGCACAGATGAAAAGATATTGGGGAACATGGCATCCCATTTTTCTTGTAAATAGAAATCTATGTTCCTCTTGCATAGATCTTGACAGGATGCTGGGATATTCATTCATTATTTTTTCACACTCAAAAGATAAAAAGAGAAATATGCCTGAGGGATAGAAAGTAAGGTTAAATTAATGGAGGAAAGGGAATTAATAGTTTAACTTTTGTTCAAGTATATGTAGTTTGTTATCCTGTATTATTTGCTTAATTTAAACAGTCCTGCAGAATATAATGTTGCTATATAAATAAAATATTACTAATCACAGTAATAGGAGATAATAGCTGGGATTTAAAGAAAAATAATAACGAGGTGCGAAATTAGACTGGCAACAAGAGTGGTGGCGACATGTTATGAGGATCCACAATTATACCTACAATGTAGTTCCCACTAAAAGATAAGGTTCTACCACTGTGGTATTATGTGGATATAATCCCAGAAATACACATACAAGGAATTATCTCTCTAGTGTATCATTAATCAACTTAATATCAAACCTAGTAGTGTTCATGTCACAGAAATTTACACTCAGTTTCTCTACATCCCCCCCAGTCTCGCAAATTCTCATCCACCATTCCCTGAGCTGGTCTTGTTACATTCCGAGGGAATTCCCAGGTTACGTTTCAGAAACAATCTCTTGATCTGTTAATGTGTGCTTCTGTAGTGCTGTCCTGACGGTGTAACATAACATTTCTTTATTTCCTTTCAGGTGTGGTCACTGGTCCTCATTTTATGGCCTTTAGTCATATTTATTATACTGGCAATCACCCGTCCTCAATTTCCTCCACAGAAGATGGCAAACTGTGAGTAGAATCAGAAAGACCTGATAAATGTTCTGCATTGTAACAGTATCTCTATCTCTCTCTCCATCTCTCTATCTATTTGTGTAATCCTACAATTGCGTGAAGAAAAATTTGTATATCTGCAACACCCAGGTGTTGTCCAGGAGTCCCCGTCCATCTATACATAAACAAAAATTAACTTATGGACTTGATAGAATTTCAAAGGCTGCAAGAATATATTGAAGGTATATTATAGTTCGACATTTCAAAAAGCCTCCAGGTCAGAAGCAGGGAGGGAGCCTGCCCGAAATGACAAACTATAATACAGTATATTCAGAATGGCTATACTGGTAGGCTCCATGTTACTATACTTCTAGTAATACAAACCCTGCTTACCCTCAGGTTAGTTCACAGTGAGTTCACAGCTGGTATAGTGATTATTCCAGGCAAGCACAATCCCTGCTTTCATTTACTCCAAGGTTAGTTTGACAATAGTGTTTTAGGAGTTGGTATACTGGCCATCTCAATCATAGCTGTATTACTTGTAGCACAATCCCTGCATTCATTTACTCCAAGTTTAGTTTTAGGAGTTGGTATACTGGCCAGCTCCATGATAGCTGTATTACTTGTAGCACAATCACTGCTTTCATTTACTCCAAGTTTAGTTTTCGGAGTTGGTATACTGGCCAGCTCCATGATAGCTGTATTACTTGTAGCACAATCACAGATTACCTTCACCCTGAGGTTAGTTTGATGAGAGCATGTTTAGAGCTGATATTCTAGCCAATTCTCTCCAGGCCATTGTTGCAGTAATTGTATCAAAGCAACAAAGCTGTCTTTTTATATGTTAGCACACACATGACAGATTTAGGCATTGTATTTGTGATAATCCCTTCTGACATCAATCAGTACAAGGAAAAAGTAGGGCGTTGCAGAATATAAAGCTTGATGGCTTACCTCAATTCTGTTAGAAATATCTTCTTGCTCTCTAGATGGTTCCTTTTCTTTAATAGAGTGGCAGTGACTCATCATATCAGTATCTAGTTAATAAGAGCATCTCTTCTACAGGACAATAAATTACACAAATCGCCACCAAAGTTTCTTTTTCACAGGTTTTGATTTCAGCCAGACATGCGTCACACCTTTCTAGCAATAATGTTACTTTGACAAAGTAACCATTTTCTTTGTGTACTGTCTTGGTGTATATCGTTTCATTTGAGACTTTGCATAGTGTTTTATTCATGTTCTATGTTGTCAATATATTTGTCTTGGTTTTGTTCTCATAGCTAATAATGAAGGATCTGGGGAAATGTAACATAATATGTTTTAATGATCATGTAATGATTCAATGTCTGTTGTCTGCTGTTTTAAGAGATAACCTAGTTACTAGTATATCTGCGTACATCAGGAAGGAGGCTAGCACTCAATTGTCTTTGATTAAAAAAATACCTGTTTATTGGTGTAGCACATCATTTCAGGTTACGATTTTTGCTGCAGTGTTTATAAACACTATATATGTATTATATTTAGCTATGTATAGTGTATATACATATATATTTTATAATGTATGTGTGTCTGAGCTCTGATAAACCCTATAGTCTCACAGTGTTCATCTACTTCCAGCTTGACTAATTTTTCATCTTTTTTATACTACATTTTTCCAATGTGTTTCATATTCTAGTTAGAAGGTCTTGAGGCGGTGGGCCACACAATGCCCGTCTCCTAAGGCATTTTCTCTTAATTACATATTTGCTTGAATAAAAAAGACCCTGATTCTAAGATGTCCCCCCAAACTTGGATATAATAATTTAGAAAAAGAAAAAGCCTACAAATAAGTCTATTCTTCATGAAAAAAGGGTTACTATTATGATAATTCACATGTAAACTATTATTTCATATTTAATCAAAATTGAAAAATGCATTTCTTATTTTTTATTTCCTTTTATTTGCCAGTTCACCCCCCAGACTTGCAAATCTGCCCTTAGACTTACAAAAGCATTCCTAGATTTGCCAATCTGCCTTGAGACTTACCAATGCATCCCCAGACTTACCAATAGATCCCCAGACTTACCAATAGATCCCCAGACTTACCAATAGATCCCCAGACTTACCAAAGCATCCCCAGACTTTGCAATGCATCCCCAGACTTGCCAATTTGCCCCTGACTTACCAGTGCATCTCCAGACTTGCCAATCTGCCCCTAGACTTGCCAATACATACCCAGACCTGCCAATCTGTGTGTAGGACTTTCCAATCTGCCACTGAAATTTTATAATCTGCCCCCAGATTTACCAATGCATCCTCAGACTTGTCAGTGCACCTCACAGACTTCCCTGGTGTCTAGTGGGGCAGTTAGAGGATGCCTGTCCTCCAATCCTGCACGACACTTCTTTCTCAGAATTCTAGGCCGAACACCAGGAGGTCATGAGACCCCGGTGTTCTGTCATAGAAGCCGTTCCAGAAGTGTCAGGCAGTATTTGGAGGATGTCTGTGCGCAACAAGGACAATCAAAGTCCTCTGCTGCTCTGCAGAAAATTCCCCTGAAATTCTGAAAGAATATTTTATATTCAAGCAAATAAGTTATTTAAACTTTTCTGGGTAATGTGTTGTTGTATGTTGTATGATTATTATAAGAAAATAAAATAAAAAACGGGAGTTATAGTACAAAGCATTGAATGCTTTATTCAAATCATTAAACCATTAAAGCATGCTGACCCTGATTGACCCAAATGGCATCCATCTAGCTCGTTTCATCATAGGACTTAGACGTAGGTAGCAGTTACCTCCCACTCGTTTGAATGAGCAAGAGTAAAGTGTGTTTGATTGAAAGTACGTAAAACGGTTACTGCCCTCAATAGTAGGTCTCCCAGATGATTTGTGAACCTTTGAAAGATGGTAAAAAGTGGGTGTGATTGGATGTTCCACTAGCAGAAATTCTGCCACTTTGACATCAAACACTTGATTCTAAACAACCACTGATCCTCCTTTATCAGAGTTCTGAATTCCTGTGTTATTATTATTTTTGATGTTGTTCAGAGCTGTCTTCTCCACCTCACTTAAACTGGTAGAGTCATTCAGCATTTTCTGATAACAATTTAAGTGTTCCTCCACTGCCATTTGAAAACTATCTATACCAGGTCCCCTAAATTGAACAGGATAAAACATTGATTTTGCGTTAAATGGTTTGGCAGGGATACCTGATTTAAAGGAATGAACTCTGCCCTTCAATCCAAAACTGTTGACATCTTGGAGAAAGCATAGATCTCTAAAGTGACACTAGAGGGACACTCCTGACTAGTTAACTCATAGAGCAGGGAAGAATACAGCAACCAGTCTGCAACTGTGTGCAACCAGTATATTATAATTCGCTCTCACAAACTTATTCACATTGCAGATAGTTGAGGAAAAAGGTTAAATTGATATGAGGGACAAAAGCCGAAATATTTCGGAAGTAATTTCGGCAGAGGAAAAAGCATAGTCTAATAAGTTCAGCACAATTTGAAAAAGTTTGGGTATCTCCAATTTGCTCCACTTGTCATCTTTAGGGTGCTCAGATGTCATTTGCGCCCATATCTCCTGGGGCTGATCTCGTTTTTTAGGCGTACCTCGGAAAATGCCCCATCCAAATTAGTAATACTTTGGCGTGAGGCAGACAGGGAAAAGGTAACTCTCTTTGTGATGCTGGATACAACGACAAATCCTTATCAGTGTTTTCACTGTCTAAAAAACTGACTTGCTTCTGATTAGAGTTACGAAATGAACGTGAATGTGTACAGGATCTTGAGGTGGCTCTAGATAAATCAGCTCACCAATTACAGGCGACATTACGTTAATAATCTTTTTTGTGTCGATCCATCTTAGTTTTCTTATGAATAGACAATTCATGTAATTTTGTATCTTAAAACGAAGTTCCTCTTTGTGGGCCAATAAAATAGATTGAGTCTCTCTAATCTGTATTTGTAATTTTTCCTTTCCAGTCTACTTCTAACTGAGCAATATATACAGTTTCAAAGAGCACTGGGTAAGAGTGGCATTCCAAAGTTCATTAAAGGACAACTGTAGTGCATGTAAATATAGATTTACAGTGCTCTTTAGCTATTTTGTCATAAATAGGTGTTTGATTATTTATGAGCTTGTTGCACTTTAACTCATGTATTTCTGTGTGTAGCTACTTGGCTTGATAAAATCTACCCCCCTTTTTTTGGATCTGCGATTTATTGTTATAATGTTGCATTTTTACTATTTGAAAACATTGTATCTCTAAGAAAGCTACAGTGTGTTTTTCGGTTATTTACTCTTTGGAAGCAATATTTTTCTATGTATATATATATGTTTGCAAAGTATGCAGCACGCCTGCCCTGGGTGTTTTTTTTTGTTTTGCCAAATGTTAACTGTTTTGCTTTTCTTCTCCCCTATATATACTGCGGTATTTAATAACCTTTTTTCTAAAATAAATTTTTTCTTTAATTTCATTTAAATATTTTTGTTTTGTATTGATGTGTTTTAACTTTTATATTTTTAAATGCTGGGATAGTAGGATCAATCAAATACACTTTACTCTTGCTTATTTAAACGAGTGGGAGTTGACTGCTACCTACGTCTAAGTCCTCTGACGAAACGCGTCAGGTGGATCACATTTGCCAATCAAGGTCGAGGTCAGCTGTTCCATGTGTTTGTTTGAGAGTTTAACTATTTGAATAAAGCATACCAAGTTTCCTATTATCATTTGTGTGGAATCATTTGCTAATTGCAATTGCTTATTTGCGGATACAAGGTTATATTTAATGATGGTGTGGAGATAGAAAGTAATCTTGCATGTTGGACCTGCTTGGAGCCCTTACAATGCCCACAATACTGCTATGTTACGGTTTCAGTCTAGCTAACGATTATGCACTATTGCTGCTCTCAATCCCTTTTCCTCAAACTGTTACACATCAATAGTGCTCAATATAAAAAGGCACATAATACAGGGTAGGCCCCAGAAGTATCATTTTGGTAGCTATGGCTACCTTTCTTCTGGAATTTTCCAGCCATGATTTCTGGCCACAGTTCTGACAATAGTCCAATCTAAGATACCAAACACATTCACACACAGAATGAATGGAAAAAAAGAGAATTTCATATACAAGCTAATAAGCTAATAATATGAAAGCATTACTACTTGTAGCACGATCCCTACTGACATTTATCTCTGTGTTTAGTGATAGTGAGAGCTCTCATGCTAGCCAGTTCTCTCTAGTTCATTGCCAATGAAAGGACTTGTGTAAACATCAGTACCATTTAAAGTTTTAATTGTGAAAGGAGGACTGAGAGCTTCCGGAGCATCCAAAATGAAAGTCAACAAGGATTATAGTTACACACACACATGCCCTGCAGCTGGGAATAGAATAGCCTGGCACTTGGATTTATCTAAATGTGACCATTTGTTTGACTCTTCCTAACCTTCGCTGTTGGCAGCAAATCATATTGTAAAACATCACCCTATGTAACCTGGCCTAGCACACACTGACCACATTCAACTTTTGTCCCCACTTCAAGTACATGGCTTTCTGGATTTGTAAATAAATGTACAAGGCCTGTGTTGGTTTATTCCAGGATTTTTAGGGAGGTGCATATCTAATATACAAGGATGGCTGATGAATTTCAAGAGTATCAAAACCCAGCATACACCTGGAAACTGCTAATAAGTAAAAGCTGCGTGCTTACACCCTATCCCGTCTCTATCTGCATGCAGTTGACATCAGGCTGGAACATTGTAGCTTGTCAAGTCATCTAATAATCACATTTTTGTCTGTACTTGTCTCTCAAATATAACTTACGTTTTTTAATCCATGCCACATGCCAGTAGATAGGAAACATATGGATGACATTTATTTAGTTTATTTGCTGTCTCGCCATCAAGGTTGGGTGGGTATCCCATATACAGAGACCTAATAAAGCCATTAGTCTGCAAATAGATATTTTTTTCCATCTCATTGGTTTAAAGCCTTCTCTACCATTCAAGAGGGTATGAGAAATAGACATCAAAGACATCTTACAAGATAAAGCATGTGATACCACAATGTGTGCAAAGGCACTAATGCTCTCACCTTTCAGGCAATGAACCCAACGATTTTGACATCAGGTGTGGTAAGCTGCAAGGACTCAGTGCTGAACCCTGACTACCAAAGAGAATCATTAGTAACATGTTTGTGCACAAAACATTGAGTACACATGCAAAATTCCTCATTTCTCACCCCCATCATATTAAAAAGATCTAGAGTAGTAAGGCTTATCATGATCTGCATCACTGATTTTTTTTCTATTTTCTACATTAAAATATCTCTTCAACTATATATGTATACATTTTCTTCAGCATGGGTTTCCCTATTGATATCATGGCTACTTTAAATTACCGTATTTGCTCGAATATAAAACAAGGTTTTTTTCAGAGCAAATGCTCTGAAAAAGCCCCCTTGTCTTATATTCAAAGTCGTCTTATAATCTGACCTCAAATCGAGGTCAGATTATAAGATTGGGATCCAGGTCCCCTGCATAAGTGGCGTCACGAGGGGGGTGCGGACCGCACCGGGTGATACCACCAGCGGGGGTGACTCCCGTGCTGCCGGCACCCCCTGCATTAAAAAAAATCAAAAACGTACCTTCTTGCTGCTGTGTCCCGATGCAGGTCCGTGCCTGTGAGGGAAGCGTTGTGCGCTCCGCTCCAGCCGCTCGGATCAATAAAGTTTGTTCAAACTTTTTTTTAAAACAAACTTTATTGATCCGCGCGGCTGGAGGGGAGCGCACAACGCTTCCCTCACAGCCACGGACCTGCACCGGGAGACAGCAACAAGGAGGTAAGTACTGGCTGGGGAAGGGGGAGGAGGGTGGCATAATGAGCATACTAAGGAGCAATTTCCTGGCATATTAATTGGCAATATCCTGGCATATTAAATGGCATATTGAGGGGCAAAATCCTGGCATATTAAATGGCATATTGTGGGGCAAAATTCTGGCATATTAACACCTTCGCGACAAAGGACGTGCCAGGCACATCCTGCGGTGAATCAAGCGGTTTTCGCGATCAACGATCGCGAAAACCGCTTCAACGGTGCTGGTCTATTGCCTCGATGTCGAGGCAATAGCCAGCACCGAAATTTCTATTTTGGGGCACCCACGATCGCCCCACGGATTGATCGTGGGGAGCCATATTGACGGAGCATGCTGCTCCGTCAATATGGCTAAGCCCTCTGCCGGTCTGAGCTTCGGAAGTGAAAGTAACTTCACTTCCGTCGCTCTGAATATGCTACTTGACTGCCCCTAGTGGTAGTTAAGTAGCATTGCAATGGAAAATATTTAAAATACATATTTAATTAATTAAAAACAGGTTATATAGCTATATTAGCCTATAGGGTTAAAATTAAATATTTTTTAGCATAAGGGATAGGGTTAAAATTTATTTAAAATTAAAAAATATTAAGGGATATAATAAGGATTAGAGTTGGGGTTAAATTTAGTGTTGGGGTTAAATTTTGGGTTCGGGTTGGGGTCAAAAGGTCAATATAGGAAAAAAACACTGTTTTTGGTTTTTGCCCCATAACTCGCAAAAAAATACAGAAAAATATGGAAACATGCATATTTTTGAACTTGGACAACATTTAGAAACTATTTAGACGGGGTCTTTTTTAATGATTTTATTTGTATAAATTATATTTTAGGTCAAAGATAGAAAAAGTGTTTTTTTTAAATTTTCCATCATATTTTATGATTTTTTTGTAGTAAATTATAAGATATGATGAACATAATGTTATCTAATGAAAGCCCTTCTTATGACGATAAAAACAACATATAATTTGTGTGGGTACTCTATGTGAGAAAGAAAAAAATTACAGCTAATCACAAACACCCTAGAAATGTCAAAACAGCCATTATCACCAAGGGAAAGTCAAGGTGAAAATGTCTTGTCACTAAGGGGTTATATGGCATATTGGGGGCAAAATCCTGACATATTGAGGGGCAAAATCCTGGCATATTGGGGGGCAAAATCCTGGCATATTGAGGGTCAAAATACTGGCATATTGGGGGACAAAATACTGGCATATTGAGAGCAAAATCCTTGAATATTAAATGGCATATTGGGGGGGGGGGGGGGGGGGGGGGGCAAAATCCTGGCATATTAAATGGCATATTGGAGGGCAAAATCCTGACATATTGAATGGCTAAATCCTGGCATATTGAATATGTAAATCATGGCATATTGAGTGGCTAAATAATCCTGGCATATTGAATGGCTAAATCCTGGCATATCGAGGGGTTAAATACTGGCATATTTTAATTGGCAAAGTGATGCTGTGGCATGGTCTGTGGGGCAAAATAACATGTACTATGTGGAAAGTGACACTGCTTAGTTTTGTGTGACAAAGTGACACTGTGGCATGCCAAATCTTGTAGGTGCAATATGAGTGCAAGCCAAGTGCTGTGGGTGCAATATAGGTGCATGGCAAGTTCTGTGGGTACTGTATGGTGCTGTATTAAGTCCTTTAGGTGCAATGTGGGTGCAGAGGAAGGGAATAAAAAATAGGAATGCAATTTTTATTAAATAAAATTTTAAATAATTCAAATAAGTATAAATGCAATTAGTTATAGAGAGATGTCTGTGTTTATAGATATGTATTGTTTTCGAATTGTACAATTGTCACCTCATGGGGCTCCTGTGTGTCGCAAAATTAATGGCTGTCCTATGTGCGGCATATTTACTGGGCCCCACGTGTGGCATAATTAAGGGGCTCTTTTGTGTGGCATAATTATGGGGCGCTTGTGTGTGGCATAATTAAGGGGTGCCTGTGTGTGTGGCATAATTAATTGGGCTCCAAGGTGAGGCATAATTTATGGGGCTTTGGTGTGGCATAATTTATGGGGCTCTTGTGTGTCATAGTTATGGGGCTCCTGTATGTGGCATAGTTATGGGCTCCTGTGTGTGGCATAGTTAAAGGGCTCCTGCGTGTGACATAATTGTGGGGCTCCTGTATGTGGCATATTTAATGGGCCACCTGACTGGCATTACTAAGGAATCTGTTTGGCATGGTATTGGAGGAAATCCAGGGGGGTGACACCATGAGTTACCGCACCGGGTGACACCAACCCTAGTGACGCCTCTGGCCGGTGATGTGCGCAGACATCCTCACCTTCCGCTGACTTCATCATAAAAGTCCCGGCGGAAGTGCCGGGCAGCAGCGGAGGATGTCTACACGTATCATGCAGACATCCTCCGGCTGCCTCCACTAGGCACCAGGGAGATTTGGCAGCCGGGGGATGTCTGCACGATAGTGCAGACATCCTCCATGCTGCCCGACACTTCCGTCTATTATGACGGACCAGCTGTCCGGGCAGCATGGAGGATGTCTGCACGTATCATGCATACATCGCCCGGCTGCCCCCACTAGCCACCAGGAAGATACAAGGTGAGGTGAGGTGGGAGGGAGGGAGAAAGACACACAAGGGGAGGGAGGGAGGGGGCAGAGAGACACACAAGGGGAGGGGGAAGAGAGACACACAAGGGGAGGGAGGGGGCAGAGAGACACACAAGGGGAGGGAGGGGGAGAGAGACACACAAGGTCAGGGGGAGAGAGAGAGAGACACAAGATGAGGGGGAGAGAGAGACAAATGTTTGGGGGGAGTGAGAGAACGAGGAGGAGAGAGATATTGCTGGGGGGACAGACAGAGACAACACTAAGGGGGGAGAGAGAGACAATGCTGGGGGAAGGGGGGAGAGAGAGAGAGAGAGAGAGAGAGAGAGAGAGAGAGAGAGAGAGAGAGAGGCAGAATTGGCACATAAAAGGAAATAAAAACAAGAAAGGCAATATTTTTATATCATAATTTCTATTAAATATTAAAAAGCAATTTACATGTGAATATATACAAGTTGAACTTTTTTCCTATAGGGTAGTCTTATATTCAGGCTTTTAGTTTTTTTCCTAAAGGAATATCCAAAGTTTGGGGGGTCGTCTTATAATCAGGGTCATCTTATATTCGAGCAAATACGGTAGACATGGAGTGTATCTTGTGTTGTGCTACTTTTGCAGTGTTTAACGCTCAAAATAGTAACCATGAGCGAAGGTGATTTAATTGATTTCATTATTTTGTATTTTCATTAGCACTGCCATTTGTTTGTATGGTATATTGTTTTTTGTTGATTCCCTTAGAGCTTATTTTAATAATTATTTTTTTATGTAAATTTGCGAATACAAATTGGCATGTTTGTGACTATTTTGTTCTGTTCTTTTTATTAGAACTTGCAAAAAGCTGGCGTATTTTTCACATGCAGAAATTGAATACATTTTCACAAAACATCTGCCAAAGTGCATGCGCAAAAATTATTACAATATAGTAGCACAACCAGAAAAATACACACTAAAGGGTGTACTCAATAAAGAGAGAGTTGCAGGGAATAAAGATGGGAATTACAAACTTTGGACCAAGTTGGAAAAATTCTCCAATGCAGTTGAATGGGAGAATATTTCCAACTCAGCTACTTTAAGTTTGAAATTTCTGTCTCCATTCCCTACACTTTTTTTTTTACTGAGTAGACCGTTATATAAAAATACATTGAAGGAAAAAATGTAAAAAAATAAAATAAAATGGGTCTGGGAGCAATTTGGCAGTCTCCCAGCCTGTGGCAGATCCATGGGGCGCATCGGGGCAATTGCCCCCATCCCTCTAACAGACCATGTAGAGTTACACGGCACAGAGACAGAAGAGACACAGACATGGGATGGAAGAGACATAGCCATGGGAAGTGAAAGGAGAGAGACAGACATGGGAAGTGATAGGAGCGAGACAGACATGGGAAGGAAGAGGAGAGAGAGAGACAGACATGAGAAGGAAGAGGAGAGAGAGACAGACATAGGAAGGAAGAGGAGAGCAAGACAGACATGGGTAGGAAGATGAGAGAGAGACAGATTTGGGAAGGAAGAGGAGAGAGCGACAGACATGGGAAGGAAGAGAAGAGAGTGACAGACATGGGAAGAAAGAGGAGAGCGACAGACATGGGAAGGGAGAGGAGAGAGACACGTGGACATAGGAAGTGAGATGAGAGTGACAGAAGAGGAGGAGAGGAAAAGACAGATGGACATGGGGAGAGGAAAGACAGATGGACATGGGGAGAGGAAAGACAGACAGACCTGTGCAGTGCCCCTCCCGAGATCAGATTCTGCTCCTAGGCCCATTCTTTAGAGGCAAGAATCAGGGCTACATGCCTTGGCACGCATGAATATTCTGGGGGCTGGGAATCATGGGGGCTGGGAATCATTTTGCTTGTTCCCAGACCTTTTATTATTAGGGGGAGCCAGGGCTACTAGTGGGGTATTTTTTTTTATTTATGTGGCCAGGGGCATTCTGCTGACCCTGGGGCAGGGTGGTTTTTAAATTTATTTTTACATTTTTTTATTTTAATTTCAATTCTCCAGATCAGATCAGAAAGTATGGGTAGTAAGCCAGTGAATGCCCTCTAACTGCTTTGATAAAAAAAGGACAGGTAAAGTAAACACTTATTCAGTATCATAACTACAGAATGTTTTCCAGTCAGAAACTGCAGCATGGAGGTGAAAGTGTGTGTGTACCTTTTAATCCGCAAATTCTCATAAAGTAACAGGAGAGCTTGACAACAATTTTCTTTTTAATTTGTGTTTATTGACTCAGTACACAGGTAACAAAAATGAAATACGATCGTTCCTGAGTAAAGTGTTTATATTATCAACAATATAATGTTGGTCTCAGCCATCGTTTTTCTTCATTTTTTCATTTATGTAGATGCATATTGTGTAATTACTTATTTCATTATTTGCATATTCATTTCTAGATTTATTTGTTTATATAGTGGATAGCTGGGTGGAGTCTATACCATTTTTCCTTCCTTTTTTCTGTTTGTATATTTCAATACCGGTATCGGTAGGGGCAATAGGGGCAGAGCTTAATATATCGGTAAAGATATACTTCAGGTTTACATAAGAAAAAGGGCACTGTTTTTTAAATTTTTGCTACTAATATTTAGTACCACATTACATCTTACAATTACATTACAGAATAATAATATAATATATTATAGAACACCTCGATATGATCAATAACATTGAATTTTTTATATATTATGTACAGTGTGTTCTTGAACTCACTGACTTCATGAAACAACTGCAGAAACCAGGTTTTAAAAGCTCTGCTAGCGGAATGCTTGGTTGTATAGGGAGAGGTATTAGCAGTGGAAAGAGGGAAGTGCTCGTGCCATTGTACAAAGCACTGGTGAGACCTCACTTGGAGTATTGTACGCAGTACTAGAGACCGTATCTCCAGAAGGATATTGATACTTTAGAGATATCAGATAAGGGCTACTAAACTGGTTTATGGATTGCAGTATACAACTTAAAGGATCTTAACATGTATATCTTTCAGGAAATACGAGATGGTTGGGGAGATATAATAGAATCATTTAAATACTTAAAGGGAATCAACACGATAAAGGGAATCAACATACGTATATTTAAAGGAAGAAAGATTACCACAACAAGAGCACATAGTCTTAAATTAAAGTTGCAAATGTTTAAAAGTAATATCAGGTATTACTTTACTAAGAGGGTAGTGCATGCATGGAATAGCTTTCCAGCGTATGTGGTAGAGGTTAACACTGTGAAGGAGTTTAAGCATTCATGGGATAGGCATAAGGCTAACCTAGATATAAGATAAGGCCAGAGACTAATAAAGTATTTAGAAAATTGGGCAGACTTGATCGACCAAATTGTTCTTATCTGTCAACACATTCTATGTTTCAGTGTTTCTATGTTATAATGATTCGTTAGCAGTCAATAGAAATGGATAATATAAATGGATGCACAAATATTTTTACATTTAAAAAACCTAAATTTTATTTCTGCAAATTAAGAAATTATTGGCTTAATTGAATTGCCTCTGGCACCCAGATGGAACCAAGCACTTGCCCCAGCACCCAGATTGCACTCACAGAACTGCACCTAGATTTCACTCACAGAATTTAACCTAGCACCCATACTACACCCACAGGACTTTTCCTTGCACCCAGATTGCACTCACAGGTTTTCCCTTGGCACCCAGATTTTACTCACAAGACTCACAGCACCCAGATTGCACTCAAAGAACTTGCCTCAGCACCCAGATTGCACTCACAGAACTTACCCCAGCAAACATTTTGCACTCATAGGATGTACCCCAGTACCTGTATTTTACTTTGCACTACTAGCGCCTCTGTGGAGTCTGAGCGTTTGGATGTCACATGACTCCCAGGGAGCGAGAGCCAGCCTAAGTGGAAATCTGTACACCTGGGCAGTGCACAGACATCGACTGCCTGACTTTTTCTTCCTTCTTTCACTCCCCTCCCAATACAAAGAGGGCTGGTGAGTGGAAATCTTTGGATCTCCCCAGCGAACATCTCAGGCACCCCCTGGATACTGCACAGGTCATGCACTCTAAAGACCAGCTTTAACTGCACATATATATCTACTGGAGATCAACCTGTTAGGAGTAGGGATAGCAAATTCCCCAGATAAATGTGGATTTAAAGTGACTTGTCTTAATTTCATTATCTTTAATGTAATTCGGTCCTATGAGCATTACACAGTGGTAGAAAATTGGACTGGATAGAAACAATAGGGTTCCAGCCTCAATAAATTGTTGTGAGTGTCCTCCCGGTCAGGGTGCTGTAGTGCTGAACAGGATCCTTTTCACAACCTCATAATCTGATAGATAGCAAAACTATGAGCCCAGCAAACTCAAAATAAAATGAGAAGAGACGACCAATAATAATAAAAAAAATTATTTTATTGAAGTCCTTGGATAAACAATTAAAAATAAAGACAGAGGAGACCATAGATTTGGAAAACAAAGACATTTGAGGCATTTTTACACATAATGCGCTTAATCCAATAAAATTATGAGAAACCAAATTGGCCAAACTAAAAAAACTTTTAAACAAAATAAAACGTTTTAAAAAACAAATTAATAAATGAGTACAAATTAAAGATATACCCCACCACAATTAATAGTAAAACACTGAGTTCTAACAATCCGAAACAATACATACATTTGTATTTAAATAAATCAGCACCACAGGAGAAGTGAAAACTGCATGAATAAAAAATGTAATCATATAGTGTAAATGACAATTACATACAAATTACTAAATCAGATACCTTTAATAATATAACATACAATGATAAAAGATGGAGCACTAAAACTTCACAAAACAAGCACAAATATACTTACATTTTAGCTGAGAATAAAATTAAGTATATCTGTGCCTGTTCTGTGAAGTTTTAGCGCTCCATCTTTTATCACTGTATGTTCGATGGAGAGGTGTTTAAGGGGACACGCACCTTTTAATTCATTGTGACAGAGCCTGAAAACACCCTTTCTTTTTTCCTTTAATAATATTACAGTTAATTAAATCATTGGCATACACTGATAATACATGGAATCTGAATATGCCATAATTACTATCACTTAATTAAAACAAACCAGAAAACTCCAGTATACCTTGTATTGAATCAAACATGAGGTGTAATACTGCCCCCTCTTGGAAGTCCCTGAATTCTCTCAATGCCTGAAAAGTAAAAACATTGCATAGACAGAAAGGTTTACCAATAAGGGAGGAAAGATCTTTTTTTTCTACACTTGTGAGATGCTCTCAACTACAGGATTTTAGTTGCCTCCTAGTCTGCCCTTTATATTGTATGCCACATCAAATTTCCAGTAGCACAGTTGATGTGACTCTTTATATGAAAAATATTGCCATTTACTGTAGACACAAATGCTTTCCTCTCCCTACATTCAAACACACACATACATATGGAAAGATACTAACAAAACTTAACCAATTTCCATCTGGGGGTGGCATGTGAAGCATGCTAGGGGCCATCATATTGCCTAAATTACAGGGGCTCTCTGTAAATCTCTTGTAAATCCCTCAAAAATGCCTTTTGCACCTTCAGCACTCACTAACATGTATTAAGGATGCCTCTAATTCTATTCATTTATGACTGTACGTAGTGACAAAGGTCACACCATTCCTGTCTTAACTTATCCTACTAGATCTAGAGATCTCTGTATGTCCTACTCACAGTAACCTCTAGCCTTGACGCTCTCTTTCAATTCTTCTGCCTGCTGTTCCAACAAGGACTGATCCGTGTAATTTGGTTTAAGTCTAGTGAATTATCCTGTAGGTACACTCCTAATGACATATCTGGGATGGCAGCTTTCAGTGTGTAAAACTGTGTTTCCAGCTGCTTTCGTGTGATAAACTGAAGTACATACATTCCAGGAACATCGGAGATGGATTTACTCTGATGCTCTTAGGTGAAATGCAAATTTAAATCACTGGTATTAACAAATTTGAGGTGTGATTGCACTTCTTTATCACCTGACATCACATCAATACCAGGTCTTCAATATAACAACCAAAAAAGACTATGCATTGTAAAACTGGATTGGGATGAGAAATGAAATGCTCTTGCCAAAAGGCCATGTATTAATTGGCAAATGAGTAAACAAAACGAGCCCCTATATCCTCAAAATTTGTGTAATCACTAAACCGTTAAATGCATGAACGAGCAGCCTTAAGCCCACTGTCATGTGGGATACGTGAGTAGAGAGAGACTACAAGAGTATCCTTCTACGTTACCTTACTAAGCTGTTGCAACACTTGCTTGGTGTCTCTGATGTAGCCCTTCTGGTTATCTACAACAGGTTGCAGGTATAGGTTCATGGGTTCTGGGAGTACCAACCCCAGGTCACCAATTCAAAGAAAATTGGTCTACTGTGTGGGAATCCACCAAGGACTTGTGGACCTTGGGGAAGAAGCATAAAATTGGCACAGTGGTGTTTTCCTTATAGCTGTATTGGACCTTGTCACTGTTCAAAACCTCAGAATAAACACCCAAATCCAACATTTTACTGTTTAGTGAAATTATATTTAAGTCCCTACTATGTAGTAGTATCACTAAGTTGTCTCATAGCTGATTTAAGATAACATGACCTGTTCTGAACCACTCTTATCTGCATGGTTTTATGACTTCTTTAACAGCGTCAAACTCACATTTGGCAAAATCATTTTTTTGGATTCTATTAATACAACCAGCTCTTTCTCAACTAACTTTTGGTAGGTGTCCACAGCTGTACCACTGCTTTTTACATTGTAGAAGCAAGGCTTACATTCAAGATGTGTGGAAATAGTAATACCCTCTTTAGACATTTATAACTAGGGGACTCAAGGTAAGACACATAAGTCCTGAAAATCAACATCCAAATTCACTTGGCATCACTCATATTGAGTGCCTCGTCACTGGTAACTTCAGACATGTCGGTGCTCAAAACACCATGTAATTCATCTATCAAAAATGTAGCTACAGTTTTTTTAATTTGCAAAAAAACTGTTTCTTCAAAGTGCCACAAATGTATTTATGTCATCGAATGTCTGCAACAAATCAAAATGATGGCTGGGTGCAAATGACACACCAAAGCTTACTACTGTCAACTGTGCTGGAGTGGGTCAGAAAGATTGATTTCATTCAATACATTAAATACCTCTTTCTGTTCCACAAAAGCACTAATTTCTCCTTCTCTTGGGTTTTCCTCATCTTGTTCTTTTTTTCTCTTGCAAGAGGTGCGTTGACTCTTGAAATCCTTGGTCAAATGCCTCAATTTCAGATACCTGGGTGAAGAGTCAGTGGAAACTGAGGAATCACCAGAGAAGATATAATCTGTTCCAGATGCTTCCGTTTCACTGAAATAATGCTTTGTCTTTATTGCTTACCCTTGCGTGACTTAACTGTTCTTTTCAGTATAGATCTCTGCAAGGCATTGTTATTACCACCATAGCATCTTCACACATACACCTCGTTATATAGATAATCAAAACTATACATTTTTGTATTTTTTGGAAAGGGAACTTAGATATCTACAATTGGGTTTCACCTTCAAATCTTTCCCATTTGTCTCCAGAGACTGAAGTAAATTTTGCAAAGACATCAATAATTGTTGCTTGTAGCTGATAATATGTTGCATTCATCTGAAGGAGCAATCTGAGTGGATAATATTTCATTCCTTCTTAAAGCCCTGAAAGTCTACTTATACACTTTTATTTAGATAATTCTTTTTATTATTTTATTGGGCAATTTATTTTTAAGTTTGTCCAAGGATGTCAATAAAAGCAGTATTTTATTATTATTGGATATGTGTCTCCTTGCTTCATTTTGCTGGCTCATAAAAAAAAATTACACTTTCAGACATGTCTGACAGTGGGGGTTATTCACAAAAAAACAAGTTAAACTTCAGAGCAACTTGGGAAACCTTTGTTGTGAAACGGTGGTTCACAACAATTTGAAAGATCACTTGGAGTTTCCCCCATTCTCACCTGACTTGAAAAGCAGGGAGTTAAGTAAACCAGTGAAGCACTCAAAGAACCAAAATTGTGTCTGGCAAGTTTAATGAGTGGCTAATCTTAACTTTTTTTTCTTTTACTGTGTCAGAAAACCAGATCTGCCCCATTAAAACTGCAACTGGAATGGTGCACCATAGTGAAAAAAATGGGGTATGTTCACTGTAATATATGCCATGCACAATCAGCACTACAGTAGTTGTCTGGCTCACAGAACAAGAGTTCCTCAACTAGGCAGCCTGGAAGTCTCTATTAGAATTCCAAAGACAAATTGGAATCATTCTGAACGGCAGAGCCGCGCTGGGGCATGTGTACGGGGTGCACCACACCCTAGCACTCTGAATGTCAAGGGTGGGAGCATAGCACAGCTGCAGGGAGGAGTGAAGTCTGTACTGGCTGAAATGGCACACACTTCATACTCCACCTCCTTGCGATCTGCATCTCCAATAAAGTTGGTGCGATGTCACATGATATCTCAGGGCTCTAAATCATAACGGCACGGCCAGGACATTGGCAAGTCTATGGGTGCATTGATCAGTCTGTGGGATCAATGGCATGTCCTGGGGGTGCAATACCAGGGAAAGGAAAAACAGAGAAAGGAAATAAGTACAAGAAATACATTTTTCCATAATATTTTTCTTAAATATTAAAAACTGTTTACATGTATAGAAATATATGCTAGTAAATATTTATATTTAGGCTTTTTCTCTTTTTATTTTTCAATATTGAGATTTAAAGTCTGGAGGGTTTTCTTATATTCTAGCAAATACGGTAATACTACAATACTAGACCACTGATCACTCACGGAATACATTAAAATGATGCCTTGAAGCAAGCTATGCAGAGTAGCTTATAAGTATGTGCTTATTTTTGATACCCCTCACAAGGGATAGAGGAGATGACTGGATGATCTCTTTTGTGGCAACAGTGTCTGGAAGCTTATAACTAATACATGGATTATTAATTCCAATCATGGCATAACAGCCTGTAGTTGGAATGTTGTGTAGCTTATGCTAGGGGTGTTACTTTTTGTATAAGACAATGGGAAACTGGTATAGCCTGTGGGACAGGACTATATTTAGGTGCATGCATGCACTTTTAAAACCTGAAGAATACGCAGAGAAGCAGAGAAGGGATGGTTACATAACTATACACTTATTTGTGATGCAAAAAAGTTGTTTCTTATTAGTTTCCTCATGCCTTGGGGAATCCATACCACTGAAGACTTCAAACAAAGCCCTTCCCTCTATGTAATGGTAAATGCATTCCTAAAAAAAAACAAGTTTATTACTTATATAGGTTATATAGTATATCTGAGTTTTATCAGATATTTTACATGTAGAGAACATCATTTTGCAAAGCAATATGCTGATGATGATATCATTTGAAGGAAGGTGAAGGATCAGAAGATGACGCAGACACAAATAGGTAGTTTGAGGATGATGGAGTTTGGAAGGATTTTCACAGAATGTCTGCTGATTTAATGTAAGAAGACAGTTGTGGAAAGCATAGAAACCTAACAAATCATGTCTCATCAGCCACAGTACACAGTATGCTCTGGACAAAGTAGGGTCATTTCCTGAGTACCATGAGTGAATAACGGTGTGGGGGATCTTCGTTGGATTTCCCATTGAGCAGAGTACGGTGTACTCTAATCAATGTCTTCATTCAGATCTCCTTCCTGTGATTTAAATTCAAGTTCAAGTCCACTTTACCATGAACCCCAGGGAATTGCAAAAACTAGTTCTCCAACTTGCCTGTCTGTCCAAATTAGCTTTTCTGGTCTGAATGTTTTAAATTGCCTTGTAAGTTCACTATTTAGTAAATACACTCTTTCTGTTCAACGGTCCTGGATCCCATATACCTTATTACTGCTAACGTCATAAATAAATCAATCTACCTGTCTGTCTTCACGTATTAAATATAGAAATTAGAGAGAGACAAAGAAAGCGAGACATATGCCCCATGGCAATTCCTGGTTAACTACATATTTTGCTTCTACTATGTTGTCAAACCTCCTCTTATCTTCTTTGGTGCAATCCTTGCTGGCTCTATCCAGTTTACAGATACTGTGCATTATTAGTGAAAGGTCAACTCTGCCTGTCAACTGCAGAAATGGAGGGTTGGCTGATAATACCTCTTCTGCTCTCCCCTACTAAGAGTGCAGCTGATCACCCTGGAGATTTGTGGTCCCATCGACTCGTGCCTTCAGTAATTATAGATCCTAACTGTCAAATCTTTCATATCAGTTCATATCTGTCTTTGTTGTTTTCAGCAATAAATGTGCCTGCAATTTTAAACATACAAAAGATTTTGGCATGAATTATTTACTATGGCCAACAAAGAAAGAGATCATCTTTTAAACCTCTGTTAGTATCACAACCTAAAGAACCAATCATAAGAGAATGGGCAAAACCAGGAGATAAGTGGGGGTGGGGTACCAAAATTCTAATGCAGTGGGACCCTTGAGGCTGGAAGGCTGGGTGGAGATGAGAGGGGTTAGTTTGCATGTGATTAGGTGCTCGTTTGAAACACAAAATGCGTAAGGTGTTTCACCTCCATGCTATGTCTGCCTCTTTTTTTCTCTGTTACCTGGTGATGGAATAAGCGCACAAACAAATGTGAGTCAATAAATGATCCTTATTGTTGTTAATGGTGACAAGCTGTCATATGTTCTGACTTTTCTTAAATTAATCAGTTGGACCTGTACTGAAAGCCCACTATATGTGTACATAATGGCAATATGAAGAATACCCAGTACCCACTTGTCCAATTTGTACTGGGCACACAATGGTATTAATTGTGGGCCTTAGGTAGAGATTATCCCGTGCTTTGTATTATTTAGGACTGTGAATGTAACTCACTATGGTGTTTAAACAATGTGAAATATATCCATGAGTACCATTTCTCATTTATAGGTTACCTGGCTCCTCGCAGTCTCCAAAGTGCTGGGCTTATACCATTCCTGGAAAACTTTCTGTGTAACACAGACACAAAATGTTCCAAAAATAGCTATACACCACAGACATACAACCCAGTGGCAATGAACAGGTGAGGACTGAAAGAAGGCCTTGTATGAGACATTTATGGAGCCCCTTTTTATCTCTTATGGACTACATTTCCCATGATGTTCAGCCAGCCATATGGCGACCATTAAAAACATGGGAAATGTTCATGGTCCGTAATGTTTGGTTTCCATGGGAGATATAAAGCCACCAAGAGATGTGTCATAATTTAAATGTTAAAATAGTTTAAAAGGTTTTGTTTATCCCACGTTTTTGTGTGCAATATTTATAATCATGTACCAAAAGGATTCTGTTTCATGACAGGCTGTCTTGTAAATACTTTTTCAAACCAAATATATACGGGTGACTGTGCACAACCAAGGTTAGGGTTCAGTGGCAAAGGACTCTTTCAATCAATCAGGCGAAAACAAATCTGATCATTGTAAAAAAAAAGAGTGGTATATAAGGAGACCATATGCAAAATATGAGCTCAAGTTTTATGGGAATTCTAACGATACACTAATATAAATCCTGTCTGAGTCGACAACAGAAAATTACTGTTTCTCTAATACAATATGAAAATAGACCAAAAATCTGAAATAAATTAGTAATGGACACATTATAAATATGGTAAGCTAATCTTAAAACTGATGCTATTGTTCCCTGTTTTCTCAATATTCCATTTATGTTAGACAAAAAGGAATAGATTCTAGCGCTTATATCTCTAATAGAGCATCACCAGCCTATGTGGTTCTCTGTATACACACGTGACAAGAACATAAAGGTGGACTGCAAACAGCAAAAAAAAAAAAATGTTGTATATTGGAGTTTGACTTTGCTATTATAGACTTGGACAGAATAAGTTGTTGTTTTGGCAATGAAATTAAAACATTACATTTTTTGCCATAACTCCCCATACCACTCTCTTTTTCTATTGTTCACTTTCTTTTTAGTTTACGAGCTAGATAGATTTGGTTGTGAATTCTTTATACTCCTAGATGCTTGAACAGCTGTGTACTCTTATATTATCAATGTTTGGTTATCTAACACAATGTAGATGAGACAGTTCAGTTTTAAAAGTTTATTTGTCTGTTCACACATGTATGCATCTACTACTTATCTCCATTAGTGCACACAGTAATACTAAAACTTGAGCGTCTCTGGCATTATTATTGTGCATTGAAATATAGAAAGTTATCTGGTCATTGGCCAGTATAGTATTAGTATACATGTGGCTGCCTCTTATGCAGAACACTATGCAGAGTTGCCACTCACTCGGTATTTTGCTGGCAGGCTGGTATAAAATTGGCTTTAGGCCAATGTTAAGTCTATGGAGGCTATAGCATGGCTTGTATTTTTTGGGGGGAAGAAAAGGTGACCCTAGCTTCACAAAAAAGCTATGTAAGACATATATAAAGCAAAACACACAAACCTTTAGTACTGTAGGCATGCTACAGTCTTCTCCAGACCTGGGCATCTCCTGACATCAGTCAAGATCATATGACCCCCACAGAGTTTGGACACAGCTTATCCTTTCCAAAAGAACCCAATTTCTCCATGTGCCAATAAAATGAAAATATAGCAAGTCAAAAATGTTGAAAATAACTTTGAGGTTCCGCAAGTGGTTCATATCATTGTTCTCTCATTGAAACTCTTTTACAACACATGGGACATGTTTGAAGATCTTCTTATAATCTCGATTACACTTTTAAGTACCAGGTAACCCTATTTGTAAAGAAAAGATTTAGCAAATAATGGGTAATGTTTTAACCCTGACAAAACTGGCTTTTTTTGCATTTGGAGGTTTGCTTTCATGACAGTTTGTTTTTCTCTGTACTCTCTATAATACCTCTTATGACATTATCATCAGGATAAAAAAACGTTCTGTAGATACTGGAGGAGGCAGCACATTCCCGATGAACGATTCCACACCCATGGGTAAGTTCTTTGAGTCTTCCTTATCTGTGCAATACATCACTGATAAGCCCAATGATTATAATGTTCAATAGGTCCATATAGTCTGGATAAAGATAGAATACAGCTTCACACTCACCTGGCATCAGGATTTGAAAACCTCAACTGTGAGAGAAAAGGGAAAACTATTTGTAGGCCCTAACTGTACCTTGCCTTTCTATTTGTTAATTATAACTGGCTTTAAGCATTTAAAAGTTTTCTGCAGGACATGCTATTTTCTTTATCAGGATAATAAAGTTAAACCAAAATCATTCATATTTATAAAACTCTTTTTTTTTTTTTTTTTTTACTTGCTTACTTTGAAATATTAAAGATTTATAAGGACATATTATGAAATGTGTTTCCTTTATTTAGGGAGCAGGTCAACAAATGTGGAATCTAACCTTGCATTGCTAACAGAAGCTGCCAATGTGGGGAAGGTAAATATTCCACTTATTATGCTGTTTAAACCTGGATGGAACATGCTTATTGTGATCATGTACTTTCTGGAGATTTCTCCATACATAAACTTTTCTAGACAATATACTTTAATATGTAATCTATAATATACATCATGGATATATAATGTATAATGTACATAATATATGTAAATAATATATTTAATTAGAGGTCAGACAATTTTAGCTATATAAATATTGTTTATAAAGTAAAAGTAGTGACAATGTGGAATTTAACTGAACATTAAGTTGTTTTATTTTGTACTTGATGAAGGAAACATGACATGGTAGCTTCTATCATTGGGGATATGTATTTGCCTAGAAATAACTAAACTTAAAACCAGACTGTGGGGTAAAACAACATTACAATCATATATATATATACATTCCACATATATATATCCAAAATTATACAATGACTAAACATAAACATAAACAATCCATAAACAGAAAACCAACAAGCTTGCAAGAGTATCCAGGTGGCTGCCGAATAAGTCCATGTTCTGGGCATATACCAATGCCCCCAATACCCGAGGTTCGAGGTACCACTTTCCCCTCGAACCTCCCACCAGAGTCCCGATTGACTCTCCCCAATCCATTCTTCCATTAACCCTCCTGGATACACTGCAAGCTTCCGCCAACGCTGTGACATGTAAATGAATAAATAACTAAATAATAACTAAATAAATAAAGGCTGATTAACCAAACAATTAGGGAGGGTGGGTGGGACAACAGGTATGGGGGAAAACTTTTCTTAAAACGGTCCCCAAACTTCCTGTTCCTAACTTTTATACTCTCCCAACTCCTCCCACAAATTCATACTATAGGCTGACATATCCTCTCAGCACCCTGTCATGATTGCCCCTCCCGACCTTGTCTGGGGGCTACATTATGTTTGAATTGAGAAGGAATGTATTTATCATTACAAAATGCAAGTGTCATGCTTGGTGTTGTTTTTAACCTTCCTCTAGATCAGTCTGGATAGTTGTAAAGACTAAACTTGGTCAATTTGTGCAAGAACCAAGATTAAGTTACAGAATCACAAAGAATCATTCAAACTTGTGGTTATTTTCCAATCCTGATCTCTACAGGGAAGGGATTGCCCAGTCTCAGGGGATGACCTCTTGTTCTTTGTATATTTCTGTTAATGAACAAGTCACTGGAGAGTTCTTTATGTTGGCCATGCATATATTTATATAATGTCATCATATGCATTTTTTCTAGCGTATATAAATACAACTGTGCAAGTGCAGAAGATAGGTGAGATTGTACAGTGGCGGATGCTCCATATGTGCTAGGTGTGTGCCGCACACCTAACACGGAGCACCCGCACTGTGTATTTCTGGGGGTTTGTGTGCTCCGAGCAGAGAGCACACAAACCCCAGAAATACATCCGAAGGACAACGCTGCATTGAATTCGGCAACTCATTTGCCAACAGTCACTCACTCTGTTGGCAATTCAAGAAGCAGGAAAAGTATACGAAGTGACTCTGTTGCCGAATTCAGCACAGCGTCGTCTTTCAGATGTAACAACGTCTCTCGGGTATTTCCAGGGGTTTGTGTGCTGAGTGTTCTCAGCACACAAACCCCCGGAAATACACAAGAGACGTTGTGCCTCCGAGTAATAGACGTGCTCCGGGCTGGCAGCAAACCTGTCACTGGGAAATTCCTGAGCAATAGCTGTTAGCATTCTGGTTAGCTGCTCTTGGCCTTAACACAGTGGAATTAGTTGGCTATGAGACCTGACATGTATAATTACTTTGAAACTAAACACTGACATTGCAGAGATAATTCTTCTTCTATTTCTTCTTGTTTTCCATTACTAGACAGTGATTTGGGCTATCCATTCAGGAGATATGAAAGGAGCTCTATGCACTTCCATTAAAGCATTTCTCACAATGTCAAATACTCCCAATGCAGAGCTCCAGTATCTTGAAACCAACTTCTGTAACAGCAAGCAGACAGCGGCGGCACTTCTAGCATCAGCATTACTGGCACAGGTACCTTATAACTGCAGAAGATATATAGGGTTTTTCACTGCAAGGTGAGTGAGGTAAGAGGAACAAACCTGAGGAGTTTCTCCAGCAAGAAGAGCAGAGTTGGTCATCATATTTGGCCCTGCATAATGCATTGCATATTATCCATGGTCAGCTGAGTTTATCAGAAGAACAGCAATTTTGTCCTTGCACTATACTGTACCTGAACTGTATTGTTTAGTCGGTGACATGAAATGGTTATCTCACGTCAATTCACCTGCACCTCCCCTTTTAGTCAATAGACCACACTATTTAATGTGATACACAAGGATGCTAAAACAGAATGTACATGGTTTTATTAATACATGCTTAGAACTATTGCTAAAGGATGAACACAAAAATATATTTACATTGCGTTTTATTCATTTTCTTAAAGGCAGGGAACATACCAGATCCGGCAACTATTTTACTGAATACCTTGGCACAGATCGAAAATGTGCAAAGTAATACGGCTCTGTGGAACTTCCTCCTGATGCTTCCAGAATGGATAACGAATCCAGAAAGGTGAGATAGAAACAGCGTTTGCATTAGTAAAACATATACATGATATACCTGATGGTCAGTCTTTCTTTCGTAGTTTGAACACAGCCTAATGTGCTTATTTTTGGAGTGCCACGCTGTGAAACACGTGGTATGTATAGGTGTGTCTTATAGCGTGGCACACCAAGAATGATCACATTAAGGTGTGTCCAAACTGAAGTAAATGTAGCTTAAATTAATTACTGTTTTGTTACAAAAGAAGTACGCAATTGCGTGTTTCACAATCAATAAGTCATGGTGTAAACAAAGAATTCGTAGAAATGCCCTACCCACATCCATTTTGAACTGACAGAATTCATATGTACCAACTAGATTACTTTCAGATTCATTTGTTTTCTAATAACATTGCTTCCCAACATTTACATTATTGATAGGACTGCCCAATAAACAACAATAGGGAAACAAATCATCAAGAATTCCATTTGATATGGATCTGGACTCTAATTTCCATTGTGAAAATACAATGAAAATATGTTGAATGAAAATAATTAATATAAAATGAAATCAAATGTATTCAGTAGTATTTTCTAAATTAAGCTTCTTCTCTATTTTAAACAAAATTTAAATTGACATCAGTGGAGTCTGGAAATTAAAACGTAGCTTTTATTAGTATTCGATAAAAAAAGGAGTAGTTACAAATAGGTGTACACTGAACAAACTGGTGAAAAAATTGTGAATAAAGTGAAAATAAAATAAAATAAAATTAGGCTTGCTTGTCCAGATAGATAGTCAGTATAACTCTGGATAGGAATATAGAATATCAAATTGTTAAGTGGAGAAGCAAGCTCAGTGATCAGACATTATTCAGTGTGACTATATACTTCTGTCCATATCTGACAGTGGATAGTGATAGAAAGAAAAACTGATCACTGAATATATAGGTCCTCAGTTGTCCCTGCCTGAAAAAATGCACCCTTTGCCTAGATGATCCACAGAGCAAATGGCATAACCCAGCCCCAAGTTTAAAAAGATAACTTATTACCCACTCTCTCTTTGGAGATATAGAGAAGTAAAGGTGAATATATGTTATATATGTACAGGGTAGAGAGCGAGGGGTTAGGAATAAGGATATTGTTATTAGATAATTTGTACCTCACAGGGTTAAGGATGATCAGGTAAGAGTGGAACACATGCAAACAGCAGGGTCTGGATGGAATAAATTCCTATATGTGTCTGCACATGCTCCACTTATTATAAAGAGCTCCTGTGGATTGTACCCAGTAAGGCTCATATAAGGCTCATATGATTGCAGATAGTGTATAGGGTGTTGGTGCAGCCAGGTCTGCCCAGTAGAGAGGATAATCGGTTGATTCTGCCTGTACTTTGTGCCTTACGTATGTTTGTATTTAGTGCTTATTGCTTGCTTTACTGGCGTATGTGGTGCCAGCCCTAGCCTTCATTCATTAGAATCAAATCAACTGATTATCCTCTCTATTGGGCAAACCTGACTGCACCAACACCCTATACACTATCTGCAATCATATGAGCCTTATATGAGCCTTACTGGGTAAAATCCACAGGAGCTCTTGTTTTAATTTCCAGACTCCACTGATGTCCATTTAAATGTTTTTTTTTTCTATTCAGGGTTACACCCTAGTGGTAGTCTCCCTACTTAGCACATTTGCTATTTGTGAGATCCATTTTTTTCTGCATTCTTCTCTATGTTGCTGCAAAAAGTCTCCTGCTATATTTACTGAAAGTGTTAAATAACCTAGACTACGTGCTAAAACCTTCACTTTGTCAATCATAGCAAGTTCTTCATTAAAGAAACTGGTCTGATCTTTTATCCCTGTTACTTCCTGCTTAAAAAATCAGAGACAAAATCTTTTTGTTGTTACTAATCACAGCTTTACTCGTGAACCACAAATGGATAGCTTTTTTTTAAAGCATGTATACAAATCTGAAGCTTTCCAACAATACCTTGTTTTAAGTCACGTTAGTCAGATCAGATATTAAATACTATCTTAGAGCACCTGGTAAATATAATGTGACAGCAAACAATGATTGGGAAATAGACAATTCCCACAGTGAGAGGACTTTATGAAATCAATTTCCCAAATGTTTAATGAATACATATCGTGTATACATATTGTTAGCCCTTTGATGACTTATGGTGTCACGTTACATATTGTTAGCCCTTTGATGACTTATGGTGTCACGTTACATATTGTTAGCCCTTTGATGACTTATGGTGTCACGTTACATATGGTTAGCCCTTTGATGACTTATGGTGTCACGTTACATATTGTTAGCCCTTTGATGACTTATGGTGTCACGTTACCTATTGTTAGCCCTTTGATGATTTATGGTGTGTTCTCTGGGAACCAAAACACCTTCAGTATGATTTTGCGTTCCTTAGACCTGATCACAGGATCCTTAGATTTTGGGACATGTGTTAACCATGTTATTAACCAGGAACTGGTAAAGTCAATTTTGTTCTACTGTAAACAGTGTTGTCTTACACTCCCATCCCATACATGCATATGATTTATGCATATATTGTATATGTGGCTGGTTTTATTTACAAAATAATTTCTTCTTATTCTAATAGCATCCAAACTTAATACACTTTTTTTTAAGTATTAAAAACTCAGAACCCCCATATTTTCAAGATAGGTGAAACTTTTAACCACCTTATATGAATTATATTTATTTTTCAGAAGGAAACACAATAGAACTATTCCCAATGTAATAAGGGTTAATGTAGTGATGTATATCTATACTGTATATTAAGTTTTAAATATACCCTGATTTATGTCTTCCTCAGTATTTCTACTAGCACGCAGTTCAACCTGAATATTTCCGCACAGCTTCCAGGAGCTTCAAACATACAGTCGTGCATTAATTTCATCTTCACAATCGTAATGCAAGGTAAAATATATAAGGACTTATTCGGTAAAGAGAAATACAGGGAATTGCGATGGGAATTTCAAACTAAAGGCCAAAGCAGCTGACAAATTCTCCCATTCAACTGTTGATTTTTCCAACATGGCTACTTTGGCCTAAATTGTGACATTTCCATCTCAATTTCCTGAATTTCCATGCAATTCTCTGTTTATTGAACAGGCCCTATAGAATCTATGTTACTGTTTGTCCTGATTCTATAAGTGACTGCGAACACAATGACATGTTTCCCACTCTCACAATAATAAGTCTTTATTAGCTCGTTATGACCAGAACAAATTCATAGTTCTTTTGAATAATTCCATCATTTGATCCTTAACATGCTAGGTTCATCTTTAGTTCTCAGCAGGCTCAGCTAGCTCAATGAATCAACAACCACTTTTGATTCCTTCCCAAGTATCAAGTAGAATATATAAATCTTTTAAGAGTAGTTTCTTCAAGCTCTTGACAGAAATATTGACTTAAAGGGACAACGATTGTTAAAAATCTTTTAAAAATGATGGCTAATTGAAAGATTGCATCATGCATACATTTTAAATAGAAATGCTTCATTAAAAGAAGACAAGAAAATAACTTTTTTTGCATCATCTTGGGTCAAATGAAGGAGGAGCTGACCCATATGACAACATGTCGGCCCCTGATAAAAGGGGTGGGCACAAACATTGCTAATACTGGACATTTACTAGGCTTTGTGATGGACAATTTAACCCCTTGACGACAAAGGACGTGCCAGGCACGTCCTGGGAGAAACTCCCTTAATGACAAAGGACGTGCCTGGAACGTCCTGCAGTGAATGAAGCGGTTTTCGCGATCAACGATCGCGAAAACTGCTTTAACAGTGCTGGTCTATTGCCTCGACATCGAGGCAATAGCCAGCACCGAAATTTCTATTTTGGGACCCCCACGATCGCCCCACGGTCGTGGGGAGCAATATTGACGGAGCATGCTATGGCTATGCTCTCTGCCGGTCTGAGCTTCGGAACTGAAAGTAACTTCACTTCCGTCGCTCTGAATATGCTACTTGACCTAGTGGTAGTTAAGTAGCATTGCAATGGAAAATATTTAAAATACATATTTAATTAATTAAAAACAGGTTATATAGCTATATTAGCCTATAGGGTTAAAATTAAATATTTTTTAGCATAAGGGATAGGGTTAAAATTAAATTAAAGTTAAAAAATATTAAGGGATATAATAAGGATTTCAGTTGGGATTAAATTTAGTGTTAGGGTTAAATTTGGGTTCGGGTTGGGGTCAAAAGGTCAATATAGGAAAAAAACAAAAAACACTATTTTTGGTTTTTGCCCCATAACTCGCAAAAACATACCGAAAAATATGGAAACATGCATATTTTTGAACTCGGGAGAACATTTAGAAACTATTTAGATGGGGTCTTTTTTAATCATTTTATTTGTGTAAATTATATTTTAGGTCAAAGTTAGAAAAAGTGGGTTTTTTTAAATTTTTCATCATATTTTATGATTTTTTTTGTAGTAAATTATAAGATATGATGAACATAATAGTATCTAATGAAAGCCCTTCTTATGACGATAAAAACAACATATAATTTGTGTGGGTACTGTATGTGATAAAAAATAACAGACAAACACCCTAGAAATGTCAAAACAGCCATTGTCACCAAGGGAAAGTCAAGGTGAAAATGTCTTGTCACTAAGGGGTTAATGACATTCTATAGACCTTCATAGGCCTTGCTGTGGACACTGGTGTCCTTGTATATACATGTTGCCTATCCCAGAATGTGACCAGTCATTAACACATCAGCAGCCATTTTGAAATTCAGGCTACTGAACAAGATCAGTGATAACATCATCATAATATGTCACGGTCTCTGTATCCCCTCTTTACTATGATGGGTAAGATGCTCTACACCTGCCAGTGAGTAGATTCAGAATCAGTGGTGTTTGTGTGTGTGAGGAAGCTAGAAAAAAAAAAAATCAGCTAATGGAAACAGGAGCAGCTGTTGTGTAACTATTTAACATGACTTGGTTTGCGGCATTTGTCTCCTTAAAGAAAGCTCTGGGTTTAGAAAATAATTAACCAGTGAAAGGACTGTAACTTTTCATGTGTTACTTTGCATCAATGATGTTTTTTACTTTTACAGTAGAGAATGGCTCGTTTACTACTGTTTTACCTGGGATCATCCAAGCACTTGCAAATCAAGACCTGAACAATGAACTAAAAGCATGTATCTCATTGAACCAGGTAAGAACTTCAAGTTATTCACATAGTTTTTGAGGTTTATGAATTAAACATAGGGTTGCCACCTCAGCCATTTTTATCCTGCCTCCTATACCGTTTGCATGCTGGTCATATTTGTCCTCCACAATCTGAAAGGCAGTGGGCAAATGTTATGTGTGTCTGGTAAAAACGGCATAGGTAGCAACCCTAATTAAACATCACCACTTACCAAGAAGTCCTATAAGTCATCATCCAGGTGTACTTATTGTTATTTATTGTTATTTAAATCAGTTTAATATTTATACACAGAAAAGAAAATTGATTAACATTGTGTTAATTAAGGAAACATTAGCTGGAACTAAGTCTGGCTCTTACTCTTTTCACCCATAAACCTGGGTGGCACAAAACTGAACTATGCAGTGGTGCTAGAGATGAAGGAAATAAAAAATATGTTCATCAATCCTCTTGTATAAATGAACTTATTGTGTATTTAGAAATCCAATTGCAAAAAAATAAAAAGCCATTAATATAAAAAAAGAGCAATTGACATGTTCCTAGAGAATCTCTTTCAGTGAGGGAATAATTAGGAAACTGTAAGTAACTTTCCAATCTTGATTGGTTCTGGTCACATTCTTTGCTAATGCAAATTAATTTCAGGCAAGGTTAGGTGGAAGTGGAATTGTTATAGTAGATATAGGTGCTGATATTATATGAATGTATATCTGTTTCCCATAATTATTTATTTATTATATGTCTTTTTTTCTTGGCAAAATAACAATATACAAATAAAGTACAAAGTTGTGTATTAATACTGAATGAGAGAAACAAAAATATATTATTATGTTTCCCATAATTCAAAACACAACTGTAGCATCGGGGTTGCGACAGAGACACTAACCTCAGAGATGAGAGAGTGCAGTGATTATAGATGGCCGAGCATCATATTATGGTAGTCCAGAGCATCACTCGATATTTGGGAGATATACTCTAGCACCATCCCTAATTCTAAACTGGTGTGAATTATATTTTATCTGGCTAACTATTAGGAGCCATGTTTGGTATGAGAGGCATAATTTTATGTTCAGAATTCTAGAGTTGTCATTAAAAGAAAAAAAAGAAATCAATTATTCTGTGCAGCACCAGGAGAAGGTTTTCTGATATTTTTTAAGGTAATATATTCCAATAATTGCTTCTGAAAGCCCTGAGCCAACACACTGAGTTTGTGAATGGGCGGATTGAAACTGGGTAAAACCATATAAGTCCCCCAAAAGTTGTTGTGCAGTTAAAGATATATTTGGTACAGAGTTCACAAAATTAAAATGTACCTTCTCAGGAAAAGAAAAACTCCATGTTTTTGGCACCTGTTCCATTTCTTAATGACAGCTTATGTACTGTGTACACAGTGGTTTTTAAATAGTTTCTGTATTGTTTCTAACCAATTTTCATTCTGCAGTGGATTCCATGTGAGGTTGGAACCAGCCAATGCTGGTCTGAGGTGAAGCAAGCATATGAAATATCATACTGGCTGGTGACATCTCTGACGAATGCAACTAATAACAATGTTTGTAAGTTATCTGACCCCTTCAGACATGCACTATCACCTCAGTTTACCTGACTATCAGGTCAGTTTACATTCTGTTTATCGCTCACAGTCTTAAATCATGTTTCATGCAGGTACATTTAATGGCACAAATGTGATTTGTGACAGTTCCATCCAGTTGGGCTATTTGTTCGAGCGTGCTTTGATACTTATTAATGAAGTGACTGGTGATCCGGCTAATCTGCTGAGGTGAGACTTTATTTGTATGAGTCCAAGTGTAAAGCCGATAAGATACCTAAGATAAGATATTAAAGATGACCTGTAAGATGTCTGTAGAACCATGTTCAGGTTCTACAGATCTTACAAAACTACCCAGTAATATGGCATCTTAGAAATAATTTCCACACAAAAAAGACTGCAAATGCTGCTAGTTCCAGAATCATAGATCTTTAGCACATATTTAAAGTACAAGTAAGTATTCCCCTTCCTGAAGTAAACTTATTGTGTATCTTTGCAGATATATGATCATTTACACTAAGCTCTGCCTCTCAGCAGAGGCAGAACTCAGCAGAATGCTGCTACATGCTGACACTGCCAATGTGTGCTCAGCCAATCAGTGCACACCATCTGATCATGGTATATCTGGTCTGCTGGTGCAGAGAGTGATCTTAGTTTTCTAATGCCACCAACATAGAGGAACTAGTTAACCCTTTCCTAACAAAGGATGTTCCAGGCCTGTCATGGCAGACAGTTCAGTTGCCGGCAAAGGAAGTGATTGGCATATCCTGCATGGCCTGGCTTGGACAGCCTGCTCATGTCCCTTGGCCAAAGTAGCTAAATTGGAAGAATATCACATTCAGCTGCATTGGAGAATTTTCCCAACTCGACTACATTGGCCTAAACTTTGAAATTCCTGTCTCCTTGCCCTGTAGACCCTTTAGTCAATTTTTTTCAGGATTAGAAGGGTTTTCGTTAGATACATATCCTGTAATATCTGGGAGGTTTGAGGGACATGGGCAAGCTGTCAAAGCCAAGCGATCGGAATTGCAAACCTTAAAATTAGATTTTTATTGAATAGACCCCATAGAGATTAATTATTAATATACCCCAGGTACAGCCTTTTGAGTTAAAGGAGGGCAGGCCCTTTTCTCCCTCTGACAAATGGGTTTATACTAAATCTGGATATCTCTTGAGTCACGCCTCGCATCAGAGCTAGAATTTAAAAGGGTTAGTTTCAACTTTAGCATCAAACTCCTACTGACATCCTTTCATTATTTGGGTATCTTTATCACTGTTTCCCAACTTTATCTCATTTTGTTATCACTTTACTGAGAAAATATATGTCAGTATATGCATATATTTAAATGCATATGTATAAATGTATAAATGTGTATTTATTTTTATATATATATATATATATATATATATATATATATATATATATAGTGAGAGTGAGAGACAGTGAGTGAGATTATTTTATTAATTATGATGCAATAATTTATCAAATTTTAGTAACAAGAAGCTAAAAAGTAATTTTCCTTCTAGGAAATTTCCGTAAGATATGTTGGCAGGTGGATCTGATTTTATTGACACCACAAAGATGAATAATAAGGACAAACCAGTCACACCAGTTACTTTCACTGGTTTGGTTTTCTTAGTGTTCTACAAGCTTTGCGTAAATAAATAGACTATTCTTGGCTGTGAAAACTCCCACATTGGAGCATTCCAGATATTAGCAGACTTGGCCGGCTTGTTTACTAAATGAAACACATACTGATGACTGAGTTGCTTCATGGTAAAAACACATGTTCACTCATAAATTACATCCAACCACCAGAGCCATAGCCTATCCCATTCTTTGACAGTGCGCCCTCACCTATGCTACTCATAGGGCTTGATCACGAGTCTTGGGCATTAGTTTTCAGAAGAAATTTGTAATTTGTTCGAAAAATTAATGTAACGCTGAATGAAAAATGCAAAATGAATGAAAATAATTTGTCCACTCGCTCATTCAAAGGTTCACTCAGGAAGTAATAAATATGTTTTTCTGGCATGTTAAAACTATTACCATTCCAATAAAACATTGATTTGTATTTTTTTTTAATCATATAATATTATATATTACTATGATATATACATAACATTAATATACTTTTTCTAATACCATTATGGCATTATTAATACTTTACTTTAAGTTTTTTTTATATTTATTTATTTTTTTATTTAATTTCTTTTTATTTATTATATTTTATTTTAATAAAGTATATATTTATTGTATTATGTTTAGACTTGTTTTGTATGTCAGTGGCATGGTATCTTCACACACTTTTGTTTTATTTGTCTGATAACTTCAGGATTATGCAGCGTGCCTGGGTGATCTTCAAACAAAACAAATTTGATGAGCTTGTCATAGAGAAGCTGAATCAGAAAATCACCATTCAATATTCTCAGGACCCTCAAGCGCAAATCGTTCTCACAGAGCTTTTCCGTTTGCTGCTCAATACCACAGACTTACTGATTACTGAGTCTTCACTGAACCTCCAGTTCCTGAATACATCTTTGGTAGTAGTGCAGAAACTACTGGGCCAGTTTAATTTGCTTCTGCCTAGAAATGTGCAGGGAGAGCCAATGAATTCCACACAAATTCTAATGCTCCTACTGCAATCACTTGCTCAGAATATTCAATACCACAACCTGACAGGCCTTCTGTCAACCTATAATGTGTCCAGTCAGGCACTGACAGAACTTCACTTATTAATACAGACTATGCTACCAACACTGACAGACTCTGCTTCTCTCAGTGACGCCACAGCACTTATCAAGATTTTTTCTATCCTTAATCAGCCACAATTCAGTGACATTAAACAAACACTTCAAACACTGCTGAACTTGGATCCTACCATTCTAAATGTAACTTCTGTTCTCACTGACACTTTTAGCCTCTTTAACCAGGTAACACATTTGAGCAGTATTTTAAACAGCTCTGCCAATCACGAAGTCTACTTCAAACAGATATTAAATTATCTCATGTCTGATGCTACCATGATAAATAATCTTTGGAGCCTGAATTCATATATTAGTTATGGTGAGAAGCTAGATTTTCTCCAATCGGATGCCTTTAAGACCTTCATTTTGGATTTTTTTTCTCCAGGGAACCTACAGAACCTGGGCTCCAATGCAACTAATATAACAACAGCTTTCTTCAAACTCCTCACAACAATCATTCCCCCTCAGGGTCAAGAGATTTTTCAACATTTTCAAAATGCTTCCGTAGCTCTGCTGGACTCAGTTAACACATGTCAGAAAGAACAGAACAAATGCACAGACAGCGTTCTTGTTTTTCAGCAGCTTCTGGTTAAATCCATAGTATTTGTTGCCTCACAGAACAACAGTATCGTGCAGCCAGAATTAGCCACTAATCTGCTGCTTCAGTTTCAAGATTTTAGCACAGGGGAAATATCTGTAATCAATAATATCTTCTCAATGGCTGTGTGCTTTCAAGGCTATGCCGGTTTTTCATGTAACTCTTCTCAAGGCATTTATAAGCAAGTATTAGATGCAATAAACATGATTCTTAATGTCACAATCACATATGACCAGAGCCTAATGACCAAAAATCAACTAACAGCAACATTCACAAATACCTTTACCAATACCCTTCAAGTACTCCAATCTGCAGAATTTTACAAGCTTCATATTCAGCTAGAAAACATAGCAAATGCGTCTAGATGTTACTACACACAAGACCATCCACTACAGTGTACTCTACAGTTGTCTTCCAGTCTCACTGATCTCCTACAGGCCTTGCCATCAACCCAGACTCAAAATGACACTTTATTTGCAGTCTCTTTCTTTGCTAAAGCATGGCAAAAAGAACTTGAGGGGGCTGTAGATGTTTATCTGCACTTGAGTTATTTGTATAATTTAACTCAACTGGCATTTCAGAATGATTCAGCTCTACAGGACATACACACAAGTATTACATCTATTATACAGTCGCTAGAGGAAATTCAGTCAAATTGGAATTCAACCATGCAAGGATCTGGGAAAAGTATAGGCAGTATTCTGGAAATTCTGAAAGCAGCCAATGTGGATGACACTATTCCTGCAACTCTCTTATCTCAAACATATAAAGAACTGGAAAACATAAGAACCAAACTTCAGATAGTTCAGTGGTATGTTTTTTATGTGAAAAATGAAACAGAAAACATCAGTAATTCTGGAAATATTTACCCTTTTGTGGCCATGACACAACTTATTTTAAACGATGTTCTATCCACTATACAAGGCAATCCCTCTCTTGTGTCATTGGCAAATGAAGTACAGAATGCAATGAATGTGTTGGACACATATCACATTTTACCATCTCTCCAAAGCTTACTGAATGTTATAATGCAAGACGGTGTTCAAAATGTGACACAGGTCCTTAACAAAATGGCTTCTGTATTCCAAACTGTATTTAAAGATGAATTCCTTAATGGAACCCTTTGGAATACTTTTTTCACTGCAGGCAACAAAAATGACACTATGTTTGTGCTGCGTTTATTACAGGAATATGACAGCAGAAGTCTGGTCAATGTGTCTTCGGCTTTAAACTCCATAGAAAGAATCCTTTTGGAATTGCAAAGTGTTGTCAATGACACAAATCTACTTATAACGTTAGACAATGAGAATCTGCAAGTTATCCTCAGTGTATCTAAGGAAATTATGGATATGATTTCCAATGTTGAATATTCAGGGAATTTTAGTGTGGAAAGTGTTGACAAAGTATATATCTTGCTGCTAGAGTTGTTGAATACAAGTAGTATACAGAATTTTACATTTATGGAAGGGACATTGAAGAATATTTTGTATTTAAGCATGCATTGTTTGTTAAACAACTCAAATCCAACAACTAATCAGAACTGCTTTGCCATGGACATCGTAGATGCAGTTCAGAGTTTATTAAATGAATCTGGTTGCCAAATATCTCTGATGTTTCCCCAGACTAAGGATAACATGACTTTGAATGATATCTTGGAGAGTGGTCTTATTTCTACTTTAAGTAAAACTCTGACTGAATGCGATATGGAAGCCATTAATGTAAAAGAAGGACTGATTTGTTTCACTGAATCACTGGGACTTGTCTTCAATTTCCTGCATGGAACAAATAAACTGTTTGGGCTTAACGTCTCTTGGGTTCAACGAACAGATACAGCGATGGCTCTCATTTCTGAGGAACTTGTAAAAAACAACATGACATGTGCTGCAATAAACCATCAAGCTGTAGATTTGATAAAGCAGGTGTTTGGAGTACAAGAAAACTCCTTAAACAAACTAATATCTCTTTTGTCTAATCAGTCATTAAATGGAAAGGATCTACTGCAATATTCTAACTATTGGAATGAGACAATTGCTATACTAAAGTTATACATCTCCACACAAGGCCAAAGCCTTTCAAATTACACCATGTTCAACATTTTGAATGATGCCATATTCAATTTTATTAACATCCTGCCAGATGCCACCAACCCCTGGCTTACAGCATCAGCAATATTGGAGACCTTATATAACATGTCAACCAATCTTGGAACTAGTCAGCAGTTACAAGAGTTTCTTCAAATCCTAAACAATCTAAACAAAGTTCATAGTCTTGCTGACCAAGGATTACGTTTTGCCACTCAACTCTCCAACATTTTTAATGGAAACTTTACTGAAGGCTTTTTAAATCCAATTAAGCAGTGGATGTCTGCCCTGAATGTGACTTCTGCTGAGACGTGTACCAGCTCACTGCAAACCATTTACAGCCAGGGTGTGAAGCCAACCATCTCAGACAGTAACATACAGCTATTTACAAACATTAGTATGTGGACATGTAGGTTAATATTTAGCAATCAGTCCAGCACTGGTTGGATAGGAAAACCGATCACAGCTATTATAATGAGCATTGAAACAACAGCACAGACAAATGTAACACAATATGCAGGGATGGCACTGCACATAATATCCTCAATTAGAGACTTGGTAAATGTTACTAGCTTGGAGAATTTGAATAACTTCATTACTTCTCTGGCTGAGACACTAAAAGAACAAAATACAACAAACAGTTGGATTGTGTACCAAGCCGTCCATAACTTTATTAATTCATTGCAGTCATTAGTAAATGAGACACTTATTAATAGAACTAATGATCCCTCCCAGATAGTGGAGGAAGTCACCTTACAAGTGATTGGAGCTGTAAACACCCTTCTTCAAGGCCTCAACGTGACAGGTTATGAAGAGGTCTTCTCAGTTGCTTCAGACATTCTGCAAGCTTTCTTCAGCAATAGAAATACCTCACTGGCTGTGGACAACATAGCCCAAAAGTAAGTTTCTGTTTTGCTATTCTCTGTGTGGCATAATGTTGTATAACTGAATGACAACAAGATTTATAGAATAAAAAACCAGAACCAACATAGACATGATAAGATAATGAAAATGTCTGGATATCTTGTTACTTGGTTTCATAGAGCAATAACTTCTTGGGGTTTATTCAAGTCCGTCATCACTGTTTTTTTTATACTCAAAATGTTCTATTTCATTCTATGGTATTCAATCAGGAGTGTGCACCAACATTGCTCATGGTGTGCATTAACTGTGGTCTGTGATGGATAATTTAATAATGTTCTATGGGCCTTCAAACTAAACTTGCCATGGACACTGATGTGCTTGTACATGACATGGTAGCTTCCATCATTGGGGATATGTATTTGCCTAGAAATAACTAAAACTTAAAACCAGACTGTGGGGTAAAACAACGTCCACAGCACTTTATTTAAATAGTCATTGCATTACAATTATATATATACATTCCACATATATATCCATATTATACAATGACTAATATAAACATAGACATTCCATATACAGAAAACCAACCAAGCTTGCAAGAGTATCCAGGTGGCTGCCGTATAAGTCCATGTTCTGGGCATATACCAATGCCCCCAATACCTGAGGTTCGAGGTATCACTTTCCCCTCGAACCTCCCACCAGAGTCCTGATTGACTCTCTTAATCCATTCTTCCATTAACCCTCCTGGATACCCTGCAAGCTTCCACCAATGCTGTGACATGTAAATAAATAAAGGCTAATTAACCAGAAAAAATTAGGGAGGGTGGGTGGGACAACAGGTAGGGGAAAAACTTTTCCTAAAATGGCCCCCAAACTTACTGTTCCTACCTTTTATACACTCCTAACTCCTCCCACTAATTCCCACTATAGGCTGAACATATCCCCTCAGCACCCTATCATGATTGCCCCTCCCCGACCTTGTCTGGGGGCTACAGACACTTTGCCTATCCTTCTATTGAATGACAAGATAAAATAACTCAGGTCATTGAAGAGAACCAACTGTAACATAAAAAGTGGCTGACCGAAAAGTAGAACTGTGACATCTAAGAATTGCGTTCCTTATGGATTAAAAACTCTTTGGCATATACCTACTCACAATTTTATCCTTTTACTAGGATCGCTATGTATTTCACTTGTGCGGATAAAATGGAAGCACAAGTGAAATTTTTTTTTTGTGGCTCTTTAAATAGTTTCAGCTTGATATTATACTTTACGAGTTTCCCTATAACATAAAGAGGAGATGTTAATGTATACCAATTTTAATTTGTAGACTGGCACTCTAATATCTTATTGATGATGGTTAGCTGCTTAACTTTCAGCTGTTAGAATAGTATAACAGTTTAGCAAGGCTTTTACCCAGACAGAGCTCCTACTGAATAAAGCAGTTTTATTATGTAAGCATTATCTATTTGCACTAATCAGTTTAACCCCTTCCCGACGTTAGGACGTACTATGCCGTCCTAATTTTAAGTGACTAAAAGTCGTTAGGACGGCATAGTACGTCCTTTGTTAAACAGCTCATCGCGGCTCCTCGCGATGAGCTGTTCTCGGATCCCGCTGCAGGCACTTGCAGCGGGATCCCATCTGTCATCTGAGGCCACTTTGAGTGGCCTCAGTCTGACAGGGGAAATGTAGCCGGTGCTCAAAGCGGGCACCGGCTACATTTCTCTAAATCGCGCCGTGCCCTAACTTCCGGGTTCGGGCACGCCTCTGTGACGTCACACGTGACATCCGGAGGTCTCGCAATATTTTGGCAGGGACCAACAGGGTCTATTAAGACCCTGATCGGATCTCTGCCATAGTGTCCTGGCTACCGATCACCTTGTGATCGGTGGCCAGGAACAATTTGTGACGTTTTGGTGCTTGCGTCTTTTGGGACGCAAGGACCTTGCGTCATGAAGTGGTTAAATACTATATTCCCAAAAGATAAATATTATTCCTATTTAACCATTCACTATACTTTTAGGGGCAATGATTATGTGAACATGTGATTGCTTTTCAGGGGGTAAATGAACACTTGGAATTGCATCACAAATGTTAAAACCCTGGATTTTCCTTTAAACCACGTGGAACCAGGGAATTCAAGAAAACAGCTAATCACCTCCTAGAATTCCACTGTTCAGGGGAGGGAGAATAGTGAAAAAAAGCCCACTGAGCCCAAGGAAGAATGTTACAATGTTAAGCTCTAAAAACGTTAATGCAATTTAAATAAAAACTGCCAAATGGATTTAAAAATTACAAATGCAAGAAATGAACGGTTCTTAAATGCAAAGGCACAGAAGCTGTAGCTCAGATCAAGTATGAATGAGCACAGTTATCACACAATGTATTCACATATCTCTGATAAGAATACTCACATGCAAATTTCTTTTATTTGCAGGACACTGACACAAATTATGACCTATCTCCAGAATTATGGGCTAGAGAAGTTTATCCTCCAGGCATTACAAAACCAGATCTCCACTGCCAACCCAGAAAATCAGGATGCTGTGAGGATCCTGCAGGAATTATTAAATATCATGCTCACTGCAATAAATGTAACAACTTCTGAAATTGGATTACAACCAAGCTATCCCAATGCCAACCTAATTTTGAACACAATAAATGTCATTCTGGGACAACTCAATAATTCTAGATTGCAGGATCTCTTGCGTGGAAACAACAAGAATATCACTGAATATGTTCTAACTCTGATAAATTCTATCCTGCAGAATGCTCTACAACAGAATAATGTATCATCTGATTGGACACTTTCCAAAAATGGAACTAGTCAAACTGTCGTCAACCTTGAACGCTTGATAAATAACTGGATATCACAAAGTGAAATAGATCCAGGTTTTTCCTTTAACTACAGTGCAACCTTAGTCAAGTTATTTTATCATTTGTATGAATCAGAAGACGAACAGCAGCTATACCATTTATTAAACTACAGTAGCAGAAGCATAAATGTTACAGTTTTACGCAATGTACTTGTGAATTTATATGACCTCATCCATTTGAATGACACAGGCAATATGAACATAGCAAGAGAATTGTACTTAAAGCAGTTACTGAACTTTATATCTGACAGCCAGTTAAATAAAGAATTAAGCTCCCTGATTAATATAAGCCAACATTTTTCATTTTCACCAAACAGCGAGGTTGCATTGGAACTATTAAAACTCATTGATGCTGCCAGTCCTTTCAATGTTGTTGATGCAAGTAACCTGACCTCTCTGCTGTTTAACCTTTTTTCTGGGTACATAACTCAACAAGACCAGGGGAGCTTCAACAATATTACAAGTGCTATAGTGTCCGCCATTGAAATTCTCCAAAAATGCAGCCAGGATGTGGAAACATGTGTCAGAGCAGTCTCTGCCTTCCAGAACTTGGTAGTGGATGTTGTCCATGCTCTCTCTTCCCTAGAGATGTATGGTGTTGACACGCTGCTTGCCAACAGCTCATTGATGGAGTTTAATCTGCTTGATGAAGCAGACATTACCCTGATAGACAATATGTTTTTGGTCCTCTTGTATTCCCAGGAAAACTCTTACAATGTCTCTGGAATCTTCACAAACGTATACCAGCAGGTGCTCACGGCAACTGATATAATAGCAAACATCACTAAAGAGCTAAACAATAGTTCTGCTCAGTCAGGTTTAGAGATGATCAAGGATGATCTTCAGTCAATGAAAACCATTCTGCAAATATTATCAGACAACAACATGACAGAATCCCTTCTCCACATAATAAGAATTCACCAAAGTTTTCACTGTCCAAACCTCACAGATGTCGGTTCTTTGCAGTGTATTTTCAATTTCACGTCAAACTTTCTGAATCTCCTCAATCAACTACATCTATCTGCTCCACTGACAGCAAAGATTGCAACCATGTCTTCACTAGTTGACTATTGGATGAAAGAAACAAATATAACCGCTAATACGTACCAGCAACTGGTTTCCTTTTACGAACAAGCAAATTCAACACTGCACCCAGTGCTGATAACACTAACAGATCTTTTGCAGACCCTGGATGATATAAAGACAGATAATGATACTAATTCTTACAGCATGGAACAGGACATAAATAGGATTTTTGAGCTTTTACAACCATATGGCATCCTTAACTCATCAAACATAACTTTTAATACAAACATTGATGATTTGGAAAAGGTTCAGGCCCAGCTCGAGATCGTGCAGTGGTACGTTTTGCACGTAAGAAATTTTACAGGAAATCTTAATACATCTGATGAAATTTACCCAATGTATAAACTGACTCAACTCATATTCAGTAATGTAATATCAAGCATGGACAAGTGGTTGACATTTCTCAAGAATCCCCAGAATGCAGCTGAAATATTAACTATGGTGAACTTATCAGCCCTAGAAGCAAATGCATTATTTCAAAAGTTAAATCAAGTATTTGCTGTTAACTCAATGAGCCCAGTGGAACAACTACAAATGTGGGCTGAGCAATCAAGTATCATTAACAACATGATGTCTGATCTCAACAACTCAAGTTCACCTGAGTTCACAACAATCTGGCAAATTGTAAATAGAATCCTGGCAGGAGATTGGAATATGACGTCTACCGATGAATTTGTGAAGACCTTGCAAGCCGCCCTTACTAATCAAAACATATCCATAGAAGAAGATCTCTTGCACGTGTATGAAACATTAATCAGTATCCTTAATCTAACGCATTCTACAGGAAACATGAATATTACACAGTTGTTGCATTTTTCTTTGGATAGCTTTTCTACAATGGATTGCCAGGGTGTCTTTAAAATAATCCATGTCATTTTTCAGATTATGAAAAATAAAAATATAACCACTCTGAGTTCAGATGATATCTTCTTCTTAAATTCGACTCTTGAGATCTGTGACCTTTTAAACTGGAACTATTCAAAAAACGATTGGGCCAAACCGCTTCAAATTGCCAGAAACCTGATGGCTTCTCTTGCGCCTTTTGTACCGGAAAGCACAAAAATGTATTTTACCATAGCTGAAAATGCTATTGGAATAGTGGCAGAGCTGATTGCAGAACCAGGTCCTTCTCGATACACCATTGGCACTATGATGAAAATTGTACCAGCAATAAATGAAATATTTGGCAGCACAGCAAACATTACAAATTGGACAGAGAACACAATTTTTCAAAATCTTCTTTATTTGTTGCTGGATTTGGCCTGGAGCGCGTCTGCACCCTCAGAAGTTCTCTTATTGAAAGTAGAACATTTTGTCTTGGAGACAATATCGCCAATACAAGATATGCTTAATACGAAGAATGACTCTTTGCAAGACGTTATGTTGTCTTTTTCATTGGAAGCTGTGAAACAATTTATCGACAGGACACAAAACACATCTGTTGATGATAACTTTTATATTCCGTAAGTCCCTTTTTTCCACTTACCATGTTATTCTCTATATTATGCATTAGATTTGTTGTTAACCAGAAGTGTTAGAAACTGGCCAACAGGATCGAAATCAGAAGTGAAATATTTTATCCCACTTATTTTGACAGAAGCAGGTTTGTTGAAGAGCGGACGCAGACGCCATCTCCTGGTAGGGCAGGCAGTGTACATGGTGCATGTGGCCTTCTTCTCAGGGCCACACTTCATTATCACGAGTGCCACGCACATGGTCTGCACAAGAGAAAAATGTACATGACAAATAGTTGTGGCTCACAATATGCCTTTTTACTTGTTTGAAAATATGAATAGGTAGTTTATTTTAGACAAGTAACACAGACATACAAATACATAAAAATCATATTTCTAAAGCAAATGTGTATGAAATTTTAAATTGGTTTTTATTTCAATAATATCCTAAGACTACTTGATGTATATTCCTGTGAAGAAGCCCATATTACTGTTATATTTCTTTCGTAAAAGCAGGTTTAAGACTCTCTGTTAGGTATCCATGCAGGAAATTGCTAGAGAACTAAGAGTACTTATTTTTTGAACTCATATAATTCTTTTTAAAGAGTTGCTTTAGAAGTGTTGGCCATATAGAATTTATTTAATATTCCTAGATTTAGGTGAGTTGTATGATAACTGAGCCATTGTGTGTGAGTAATGCAGTCTATAGTGCACATCACATAAATAATGCAGTAACATTTCATACTTTTTCTCCAGGTTCCTGAAGCAGATGTGGCAGTCATTTAGACAAAGTGGCTTGGAAGATTTAATCGAGCATGAAGTGAACGAGCTGATTCTTAAAAGTGATTTTCGAATATCAAGCGATCCAACTATCTGGGCACAAGTTCTGAGGCTTATGTTCAATGTCACAGACCTAATCATTTCGGAAATGTCACCCAGCCCACCATATGTTACCACAAACACAACCGTAAAAATACTGCAGGCAGTTGTAGAAGATATCCTTCCAAGTTTTCTACCTCAGACAGAGAATACCACAGAAGTCCTAGAAGAATCGCTACAGACTGTTCTCAATCTGACCAGAACATTAATTGCTTTGTCTGAGCAAAATGAAATCAGCCAGTTTAACACACTGATTAGCAGTCTGTCCAGCATGACACTTGGAGCAGGATTCTCCAATGACACTGCTAAGCTTCTCCAACTTTTCTATACTGTGAATCAGACAGGCCTCATTCCTCAAATAGTCAGCACTTTGCAGGTTATCTTCACCTCTAGTAATGTGGAGCAGGGAAAGCTGTTCTTAAATGCACTGGACATGTTTATTAAGCTCACAAAACTGAAGAACACAAGTAATATTCAAGAATTTTCTTCCATCATTGCAACATATTTCCCCAATTCTTTGGAGGTTGGCAATCAAACACAAGCATCCTTAAATACCATCCTAAATCTATTAATGTATCTCAACAGACTGTCAGTTGAACAACCAGCAGATACAGCTAATGCTATTATAGAAATATTACCATTCTTTCTGTCTCCTGAGCTACAAGGTTTACCTAAAGATGCAATTAATCAGACTACTGGGCTCCTTCATCTGATTACTCAGTATATACCACCAGCAGAACAGGACATCTTTCAGCAAGTAGCAAATACCAGTCTGATGATCATTGACTCCATACACAAGTGCAGTGTTAAACCAGAAAACTGCACAGATCTCATTGGTGGATTCCAGCGCTTTGTGTTGGATGTTACACGACTACAAACAGCAATACAGAATGGGAGCTGGGGAGGACAGTTAACAAACAGTTCTCTCCCACAGTTTGGATCATATGACAATTTGCAGAAAACTCTGATTAATGATTTGGTTCTCCTACTTTCATCTACTCAGGATAATCTATTAAACTCATCAGAAGAAGGGGTAGATGCATACAGAGAGTTACTTGAAGTGATTAATTGGATTTTGAACACCACAAGAGATGATCTTAACATCACCTCCTCCACATACCTGGAAAGCTTTATGGATACGATCAGATCCACCAACATCACAGAGTTTATTCTCCAAATAGAAAATGTGCTGCATGCAACGCTGTGCATTGACAATACAAACACTGACCCATTACTCTGCAGCTTGGACCTTACTTCCCAAATCACAAAACTTCTCCAATCACTGCCTCTGACACAACCAATGAATGAAAGACTTTACATCATCTCATCAGTGGCAGAGCAATGGCTCAACGCAATACATACTAATCTTTCTACCTACCAGCAACTCAGCCAACTCTACAATGTTACAACTCTAACCCTTAAATACCAGCCCATATTGCATGCAATCAACACATCAGTTGTAAATATCATTCAGATGTTACAGGGATCTGGGAGGCTATTGAATGTTACTGTGAATGGGACAGATGCAGCAGTCAGTCTTCTGTCTGAGATTTTACAAGCAAGTGATGCCACAAACTACAACCTTTCTGACATCTTAATGTATAACATTAGTGATTTTCTGGACGTCGTTAGAATGGAACTTGATGTTGTTCAGTGGTTTATGCTCCATATGACAAATCAGACAGCAGGTTCGGACGTGGACCCAGGCTCATACACACTTCATCTAGTAACACAATGGATCATAGACAATTCTGAGCCAATTAATCTCATTATAAGGAATGTACAATTGGTGGTGAATTCCGTTAACAATTCCTTGAGTCTGACGGATATTTTGCATTCAATTAATGAAACAATTCAGATATTCAGCAATTTGTCAAATTCCACTTTCCTTACAAACTTTATTTCAAATGAAACGATAGACAATAATGTGTGGGGGCATTTTGTACAACTTATATTTAATGTCACAAATTTAGTAATTTCAGAATCATCACCAAACCCACCCTATATAACTTCAAGTACAGCTATAAAAATACTGCAGGCTGTTTTAGGAGATATCCTGACAAATGTTGCACCACAGTCTGACAGTATCACACAGCTCCTGGAAGAATCCCTACAGACGGTACTCAATGTGACCAGAATTTTGATTGATTTGTCTGGGCAAGATGGAATCAGGCAGTTTAACACACTGATTAGCAGTCTATCCAGCATGACATTTGGAGCAGGGTTATCCAATGACACTGCTAAGCTCCTTCAACTTTTCTCTACCGTGAATCAGACAGGTCTCATTCCTCAAATAGTCAGCACTTTGCAGGTTATCTTCACCTCTAGTAATGTGGAGCAGGGAAAGCTGTTCTTAAATGCACTGGACATGTTTATTAAGCTCACAAAACTGAAGAACACAAGTAATATTCAAGAATTTTCTTCCATCATTGCAACATATTTCCCCAATTCTTTGGAGGTTGGCAATCAAACACAAGCATCCTTAAATACCATCCTAAATCTATTAATGTATCTCAACAGACTGTCAGTTGAACAACCAGCAGATACAGCTAATGCTATTATAGAAATATTACCATTCTTTCTGTCTCCTGAGCTACAAGGTTTACCTAAAGATGCAATTAATCAGACTACTGGGCTCCTTCATCTGATTACTCAGTATATACCACCAGCAGAACAGGACATCTTTCAGCAAGTAGCAAATACCAGTCTGATGATCATTGACTCCATACACAAGTGCAGTGTTAAACCAGAAAACTGCACAGATCTCATTGGTGGATTCCAGCGCTTTGTGTTGGATGTTACACGACTACAAACAGCAATACAGAATGGGAGCTGGGGAGGACAGTTAACAAACTGTTCTCTCCCACAGTTTGGATCATATGGCAATTTGCAGAAAACTCTGATTAATGATTTGGTTCTCCTACTTTCATCTACTCAGGATCGTCTATTAAACTCATCAGAAGAAGGGGTAGATGCCTACAGAGAGTTACTTGAAGTGATTAATTGGATTTTGAACACCACAAGAGATGATCTAAACATCACCTCCTCCCCATACCTGGAAAGCTTTATGGATACGATCAGATCCACAAACATCACAGACTTTATTCTCCAAATAGAAAATGTGCTGCATGCAACGCTGTGCATTGACAATACAAACACTGACCCATTACTCTGCAGCTTGGACCTTACTTCCCAAATCACAAAACTTCTCCAATCACTGCCTCTGACACAACCAATGAATGAAAGACTTTACATCATCTCATCAGTGGCAGAGCAATGGCTCAACGCAATACATACTAATCTTTCTACCTACCAGCAACTCAGCCAACTCTACAATGTTACAACTCTAACCCTTAAATACCAGCCCATATTGCATGCAATCAACACATCAGTTGTAAATATCATTCAGATGTTACAGGGATCTGGGAGGCTATTGAATGTTACTGTGAATGGGACAGATGCAGCAGTCAGTCTTCTGTCGGAGATTTTACAAGCAAGTGATACCACAAACTACAACCTTTCTGACATCTTAATGTATAACATTAGCGATTTTCTGGACGTCGTTAGAATGGAACTTGATGTTGTTCAGTGGTTTATGCTCCATATGACAAATCAGACAGCAGGTTCGGACATGGACCCAGGCTCATACACACTTCATCTAGTAACACAATGGATCATAGACAATTCTGAGCAAATTAATCTCATTATAAGGAATGTAGAATTGGTGGTGAATTCCGTTAACAATTCCTTGAGTCTAACGGATATTCTGCATTCATTTAATGAAACAATTCAGATATTCAGCAATTTGTCAAATTCCACTTTCCTTACAAACTTTATTTCAAATGAAACGATAGACAATAATGTGTGGGGGCATTTTGTACAACTTATATTTAATGTCACAAATTTAATAATTTCAGAATCATCACCAAACCCACCCTATATAACTTCAAGTACAGCTATAAAAATACTGCAGGCTGTTTTAGGAGATATCCTGACAAATGTTGCACCACAGTCTGACAGTATCACACAGCTCCTGGAAGAATCCCTACAGACGGTACTCAATGTGACCAGAATTTTGATTGATTTGTCTGGGCAAGATGGAATCAGGCAGTTTAACACACTGATTAGCAGTCTATCCAGCATGACATTTGGAGCAGGATTCTCCAATGACACTGCTAAGCTCCTTCAACTTTTCTCTACTGTGAATCAGACAGGCCTCATTCCTCAAATAGTCAGCACTTTGCAGGTTATCTTCACCTCTAGTAATGTGGAGCAGGGAAAGCTGTTCATTAATGCCCTGGACATGTTTATTAAGCTCACACAACTCAATAACACCGGTAATGTTCCAGAACTTTCTTCTGTCTTTGCAACATATTTCCCCAGCTCTGTAGAGACTGAAAACCAAACACAAGCATCCTTAAATACCATCCTAAATCTATTGATGTATCTCAACAGACTGTCAGTGCAACAACCAGCAGAAATAGCTAATGCTGCTATAGAAATATTACCATTCTTTCTATCTCCTGAGCTTCAGACTTTTGATGCAATTAATCAGACTGCTGGGCTCCTTGGTTTGATTTCTCAGTATATGCCACCAGCAGAACTGGACAACTTTCAGCAAGTAGCAAATACCAGTCTGATAATCATTGACTCCATACACACGTGCAGTGTTATACCAGAAAAATGCACAGACCTCATTGGTGGATTCCAGCAATTCATGTTGGATGTTACACGACTACAAGCAGCAATACAGAATGGTAGCTGGGGAGGACAGTTTGCAAATAGTTCTCTCTCACAGTTTGGATCATATGACAACTTGCAGAAAACTCTGATTAATGATATAGTTCTCCTGCTCTCCTATGCTCAAAGTTATCCGTATAATTCCTCAGAGTTACTCAGAGTTGTAAATTGGATTTTGAACACTACAGAAAATGAGCTAGACATACCCACTAGTACATCTCTGCAGAGTGTTATAGATGTGTTGAGATCTGCAAACATCATAGAATTCATTCAACAACTGCAAAATGTGCTACATGCAACAGCATGCTCTAACCAGACAGATGCAGATCTAGTACTCTGTAGCTTGGACTTAACCTTCCAAATCACACAACTCCTCCAACTGTTACCTCTGACACAACCCATGAACCAAACACTGTCCGTGATCTCATCAGTGGCAGAACAATGGCTCAACACAATACATGCTAACCTGTCTACCTACCAGCAGCTCACCTACCTCTACAATGTTACATCTCTAACCTTTCAGTATCAACCCATATTACAAGCAATCAACACATCAGTTGTAAATATCATAGACATGTTAAAAGGCTCTACTACACTACTGGAAGTTAATTTGAATGGAACAGATGCTCCAGTTAGACTTCTTTCTCAGATTTTGCAAGTAAGTTATTTTGATGTCGCCAACTACAATCTTTTCAACGTGTTAACATGCAATATTAGTGACGTTCTGGACAATATTAGATTGCAGCTTGATGTGGTTCAGTGGCTTCTGCTCCACACGGCAAATGAGACATCAGTATTGGAAACTCCGTTCACCTACACAATAAGTGCAGTAGCTCATTGGGTAATAACTAATTACCAGCACATAAGTCTTATTATAAAAGATACAGTATCAGTGATTGAGTCATTAGACAATTCCTTCAGTCTGTCAGACTTTACACATATATTTAATGTAACATTTCAAAATGAACATCTTCAGGTTCTCATCAAGCAAGTGGAAACTGTAATCTATAACTCTTCAGGACTGACTTTCCTGGAAAACCTGCTGATGAATGAAAACATCCAGAATGATACTGTATTAGCTTTGCACCTTTTGCAAGATATTAACCAAGTCAACTCATCTCTGGCCTTTACTTCCATTAACAACGTCATTACGATTTTACAGGGACTGACAGGAATAGAGCTAGGATACTTGAATCAGTTCCACAACAATGCCACTGTAGCTAAAGTGTTTACAATTGTGAGGGAAGGCATGGGAATCCTTTATGACATTCAGGTTAAAGAATCTATCGATAAGGATATGATATACAGAATATATAACTTCACCTACTTGTTGGTGCAGGACGAGTGGAACTGGGTTCCATTTCAGAACATATCAGCAATGGAAGCAGAGCTTCTAGATGTGTGGTATTTAGCTATGAGCCCTTTCCTTGGAGGACAGGGATCTCAAGCATACATAGGTAACTGCACATCCCAAGATGTTCTAAATATACTTGTTCAGACAATATTTAATAATGGCACTGGAAATGAGTCAATGGTGGAAGCAAATTGTCTGTGGCAGTTTGTTAATAACAGTTCCGATACTGGCATAATGACCAACCACACACTTAATGAAATGATATACCTTGCTTTGCAGAGCTCCCCTATAGTTCATAACATTTGTACTGGAGATAGTTTGAACCCACTAGCTGATGAGATGGCTTGCTTATTGCAACTGATGGAGCTCTCTGTTAATGTACTGGCAGGTTTAAATAATGTTTCTGGTTTGCACATACCAATAGTTCAGTCACTTAACCGTAGTCTCACATTTATCTGCGATGACATGCTAGAGCACAATACCACTTTTCAGCCAAAAGTGGCTTTGATCCAGCTTCTCGACCAACTGTTTTCCAACCAGTCCAGCCCCATTCATTTTTTCATTCAATTCCTTATGGATAACACAGGCCTAAACCTACAGACTTCAGATTTACAACTGAGATGGGCACAGCTGTCCAAGAGCATTAAGGTTTTGTCCACAGTGCATGGGCAATTTGATATTCGGATTTACAAACTGGTTGAGCTGATCATAAATGTAACACATGTGCCCGATTTTCTTGAATCCTGGGATGTCCTGGACAGTTTCCTATCTATGAACTGGACAGTAGTTGAAGTTAATGAATCTATTGCTATTCTGGAAAAGCTAAGAAGAGCGATTGTGCTCATCAACAGCGGGATGGAAGCAAAATCGATCCAGATGTATCAGGCAGTTGTTTCACTATTAAAAACCCTAAACATTACATTTGTTCTTAATACTCAAACTCCGTCAGGAATTAATTTGAAATCATCTTCATTCATTCAATGTGATACTGCTCTGAAAGCAATTATCCAATTTTCTGATTCTGTCTGGGCAACATTTGACTCGCAACACTCACATTTACAGGAAGAGTTAGTTGGAAATGTCAGTTCCTTGGCCTGTGACCTGCTGAATTATCAGTCCCTGACTTATAACTGGAACAACATGGCACAAATTCAACATATCCTACCTTACATTGCAAATTACCTACCTGTCGAGATGACCAACTATTTCACAGCTGCAGAGAAGATAATTTCATTTATGCTCAACATTCCCAGTTCTACCATTTCCCAGGAGAACATCTTGAATGGTGCTTTCAAACTGTTAATTCAAGAACTAAGACTCTTCAATAACACCAGCTCCATAGCAGATTGGTTGGAAATAATCCCTGTGCGTAGCTTTTATTCTTTGCTAAATGACATCATCATTAACCTTGGAGTCAGCATTCCATCGAAGCAGACCACCACTGAACAAATAGACGTCTTGCTGAATGTTCTAGCTGACGCTCTTAATGCCCCCACATACCCGCAGGCGTTATCATCCATATCACAACTACTGACATTACTTCCAAGCAATTTTTCAGGAATGAACAATATAACACAGGAGTAAGTATACTTTTATTGTTAGCAATCTGTTTGATCATTATCACTGTGAGCTACTGTTTAGTGCTGAAAATACATAACTCTCTTTCATCCCAATTAACCAAAAGAATACTTTTCCAGATAACCTTTTAATATCTGACATTTTCAGTTCACTTGTAGTTTACTTGGCATTTCAGTTTTAGTGACTAACTCCCAATCACACTCAAACACGCTCTGAATTCAGGTAACAGAGGCAGAATTGACCCATTTTATTTCTCCTGGTTTTAGTTGGTGAATTCAACTTTAAATCCCTCTAAGGTCCTCTACAAAATATTTTAAAGTGCTTTGTTCACATGGACATAGATATATGCACTAATATCATTTTCCTACGATTTTTCATTATTACAATATTTGGCCGAAAGACTATATTTGGACATAAATGGAACAATGGACATCAGGGGCGTACCTAGAGCATTTGGCACCCGGGGCGGACCCTGAGTGTGGCACCCACCCCCACCCCCCCCATAATAAAAATGTAAGAAAACACCCACAATTTTTTCAATGTTTGAAAATTGTACAATTATAGATACCAGGAATAGTGTGCCATTCAGAGCCCATTAATAGTGTGCCCGTCAGATACCAGTAATATTGTGCCACAAAGAGCCCAGTAATATTGTGCCAGTCAGATACCAGGAATATTGTGTCAGTCAGAGCCCAGTAATAGTGTGCCAGTCAGATGCCTTTAATATTGTGCCAGTCAGATACCAGTAGTATTGTGCCACTCAGAGCCCAGTAATATAGTGCCAGCCAGATGCCCAGTAATATAGTGCCAGACAGAGCCCAGTAATATAGTGCCAGCCAGATGCCCAGTAATATAGTGCCAGCCAGAGCCCAGTAATATAGTGCCCGCCAGATGCCCAGTAATATTGTGCCAGCCAGATGCCCAGTTATATAGTGCCAGCCAGATGCCCAGTAATATAGTGCCAGCCAGATGCCCAGTAATATTGTGTCAGTCAGATGCCTGTAATATTGTTCCAGCCAGAGCCCAGTAATATAGTGATGCCTGTAATATTGTGCCAGCCAGAGACCAGTAATAGAGTGCCAGCCAGAGCCCAGTAATATAGTGCCAGCCAGATGCCCAGTAATATAGTGCCAGCCAGATGCCCAGTAATATAGTGCCAGCCAGATGCTCAGTAATATAGTGCCAGTCAGAGCCCAGTAATATAGTGCCAGCCAGAGCCCAGTAATATAGTGCCAGCCAGATGCCCAGTAATATAGTGCCAGTCAGAGCCCAGTAATATAGTGCCAGCCAGATGCCCAGTAATATAGTGCCAGTCAGATGCCTGTAATATTGTGCCAGCCAGAGCCCAGTAATATAGTGCCAGCCAGATGCCCAGTAATAGTGCCAGCCAGATGCCCAGTAATATAGTGCCAGCCAGATGCCCAGTAATATAGTGCCAGTCAGAGCCCAGTAATATAGTGCCAGTCAGAGCCCAGTAATAGAGTGCCAGCCAGATGCCCAGTAATATAGTACCAGCCAGAGCCCAGTAATATAGTGCCAGCCAGATGCCTGTAATATTGTGCCAGCCAGAGCCCAGTAAAATAGTGCCAGCCAGATGCCCAGTAATATAGTGCCAGCCAGAGCCCAGTAATATCGTGCCAGCAGAGCCCAGTAATATAGTGCCAGCCAGATGCCTGTAATATAGTGCCAGTCAGAGCCCAGTAATATAGTGCCAGCCAGATGCCTGTAATATTGTGCCAGCCAGAGCCCAGCAAAATAGTGCCAGTCAGAGCCCTGCTCGTTTTAAACCACCCTCCTCCCCCTTCCCCATCACTTACCTAAAGGCTGCTCTCTGCTCCCGGACCGACGCCTCCTCTGTGCAGTCTTCCCTCTTGCACGGAGGAGGGAAACACAGTCACCGGATGTGACGTAACGTCATATCCGGTTGCTGTGATTTTTTTTTAAACTTTTTTCTGGCGGCCGCGTCCAGTGGATGCGGCTGCCAGAAAAAAAGTTAAGCAGCGCGATGCGGGGGGGTGCGGGCAGTACGGGTGTCACCCCCGCTGGAGGTGTCACCCGGTGCGGTCCGCCCACCCCCAGCTTACCCTCGGGACGCCACTGATGGACATGTCAAAAAAACGAATCAAAAAAGAGTTAGGCAGCTTAATACACAGACACCAATGAGTAACCACAATGTAACCACAATGAAAGAGAAGGTGTACCCATGTAGAATGATAAAAGAGTACCATGAACTGTGGAAGAGTGTAAGGTGTGGATTTACCTGAATAACAGCACAGACAAAAAATTATGATAAGTTTAAAAAAAATTGTTTTTTAATTTCCAATTTCTTTTTCACTGGGTACCATCAATCACACCACAGACAGCAGCATCAAACACGTACACATTTAATTGCATATTGGGTTAACCCAATAGTTAATAATGTAACAGGCCATCTTTAATACAGTACAAAAGGGTCAGCTGCACTAGACTTAGGTATTCTATAGGGTCTTACATTAGCTACTCCATTTGCTTCCATTACAGTCACCTGCTTCTACCTTTATTTTGCCACTAACATAACTGCTGTGCATGATAACCAATGCGTGCTTAGTGATGCTCCATCTCGTCTGCATGTGTAAGCTTGTAACTTCATGGAAGATAAGGCACCACAGAGTTGTGTGAAAGGAGGAGTAGCCATGGCTTTTGCTAACTAGCATCCGTGCCCTCAATCCTTGTCTAATGGCCAGATCAAGCCAGCCAAGCAACTGCTAGGAAAATATTAAGTTCCTTGTGGTGTTTTGGGGATATGGTTTGACAATGAGCTAGCAAGAGAAAAGGCTTGGGCCTTGGGGCTAGCCTGGGGTTCAAGCATTTTTAATGATAGCCCTGGAAAAGATTAATGAGAAGTCAGCACAGAAGATGTCAATGTATATTTTTGTATGACAATAAATTAAACATTTCTTTTATTGCAGAATTCTAAGTCTTACTAAGGAACTGACTGTCGATGTACAGAATGTTTCTCTGCCTGAACCATATGGTATAATTTTAAATTGCTTGAATAATGCAACACAAGGTCTCGTAAATGCGCCATCAGGTATGCTTTGTCCTCTATGTTTGTATTTCTGTTATTTTTGACATTTTGGGGCATTTCACTTTAGAAAGTGTTTAATAGGTTTTGGCACTGAGATGTCATAAATATCAGTGGTGACCCCCTCCAAAAAAGGCAAACCACTAATTAGGGAGTACAACATAATGCATTATAGATTTTATGCAATTAATGTATTTTGTGAGGATCTAGGCTGAAGAATGGATTTTAAAATGGATTTCCTTGTGGTTAAACATCCCTGATTAATCATCTTCTGTAGGTCACCTTCAAGATGTGATTCAGCTAATTCAGGATGTGTTTACTCAAAGCAATGAATCTGCAAATACATCAATGATTCTAGGACAGCTCAAGCAAAAGGCAAGTGATCCTTAGCAGTATTGTTTCATGTGCTGTTTCAGAGTTTGTATAATATGTAGATATATTGAATAAGGGAAAAGGTGGGGGGGGGGGGGGGGAGGGGGTATATGCATATTTACAGCTGCACAACCAGTTATATAAAATGATTTAAAATACACTAGAGAAATAAGTAAATAAGTATGAAGTGTTTTATATGTTAACACAAAGCTGGTTTTGGTTGTGTTTCTTTTATTATTTGTAGCATATAGAGTTATTTTTCTCAGTACCATAATGCTCCCATGTGTGAAACACATCGCACTTGCTTAAACAGTGTGTTAACACTGATTGAAAAATGCTTAAAGGAACATTATTTTTACTGTGAATGTAGAGAATAAAGCATAAGTGGAAATTATCCATACATTGTATTAGCAAAATTGCAAGCAAATGCCTATATTAGGGTAAAACTGTGTTTTCAATCTGTGGTGTCTCCTACTTATGACATCACCTGAGGCACGGCATGCAAAATGTTACAGCTTTTCAATGAGAAATGTGTAATTTGCATACCAATCCACAGGTGATGTCATAAGCAGGCGACACCACAGACACATTGAAAACACATTTTTTTCTCCTAACTTAGGCATTTGCTAGCAATTTTGTTAATACAATGTATAGAAAATGTTCATTAATTTTTATGTTCAACATGCACAGTAAAAAAAATGTCCAGGTGATACAGTCCCTTAAAAGACTAATAAAACTTTTAACTTGTGAGTATATTTAACCATAAAACAATGAGTCTCTTCTTTGTCTCTCTCCATTATTCCAGATATACAAGTTGCAAAACCTGACATCTGTTCTCTGTGAATTTAGCAGTTCCACCTCCTGCGTCTTGGCGTGTCAATATCACACACTGCTAAAAAATACACTACAGCTTGTTGTTACAGGAATACAAAATATCACCACAGCAGCTAGCACCACAACATCATCACTGATCATGACCACCGTTACTGAGAAATTGTGGCAATTTGTACAAGATCTACTCTCTTCTGTATTTAACTCTGTGTAAGTAGTATATGGGTACATCCATACATTCACTCACCAAGGTGCGAATATGGATATGATGGCTTATATTTGGTTGTTCAGGCATGGATGGGATAATGCCTAATTTTTCATAAATCAATTTAGAGTGCGCTTATTTATTATACTTAGAGACTGATTATCTATTGCCCACTAACAGTTGGCATCTTAACTTGGCCTTGTTATCTAAAATAATGATTAAAAACACATTTAACCAGAATTGGTACATTGAGATATTCTAATTAAATAGCACACAGGAGATAATATATTGATCCAATATTTAAAAATATAAATTTATTTAAATAAGCAAGCAAATACAAAAATATACTAAGTAGCATAACCTTAATAGAACACAGCAATTAGTATCTAGTGAGTACCCTCCTTCCCTAAGCCACCTGGCAGGGCTGCCATCAAAAATTGTGCAGTCACTAAGAGACCAAATAGTCTGGGACCCTACCTCCCCCACCCCATTTCTTCTTTCGTTATTGTCCCACATAGGCTCCCTGGTGTCTAGTGCAAGGCAGCATGGTGCCTGTGTACTGCGCAGGTGCACAGACATACTATCATGCTTCCTCTTGCACTACCTGTGTGGTCTAATGTCTGAGCACCAGCAGGTCATGTGACTTCTGATGCGCTGACCTCAGAACACACGTAAGGAGTGTGAGAGGCAGTATGGGACGATGTCTGTGAGCCTTGGAAGTGCACAGACACTAGACATGTGCAAAACTAAAATTTTCGTTTCGGTTTCGTCCATTGGGACGAAAATGTTATTTATTTAGTCTAAAACGAATTTCGTTCATTACTGCATTCGTTTCAGACGAAATTCGTTCATTATTTTCGTTTCGTTTTATTTGTTCATACAAATCAATTGAGCTACACATTCCATAAACCGAAAGTCTATAAACCAAACTTCGTTCAGTTTATAGACTTTCGGCTTATGGAATCCATGTAATGCTATTGGCTTTCTATAAACCGAACTAGAGTCCCCATTCATAAGAAATTCTTATGAATGGGGCTCTCGTTCGGTTTATAGAAAGGCAATAGTATTACACGTATTCTATAAGCCGAAAGTCTATAAACCGAAGGATGTTCGGTTTATAGACTTTCGGTTTATAGAATACATAGAATTACATGTATTCTATAAGCCGAAGGTCTATAAACTGAACGACCTTCGGTTTATAGACTTTTGGCTTATAGAATACATAGAATTACATATATTCTATAAACCGAAAGTCTATAAACCGAACGACCTTCGGTTTATAGACTTTCGGCTTATAGAATACATGTAATACTATTGGCTTTCTATAAACCGAACTAGAGTCCCCATTCATAAGAAATTCTTATGAATGGGGACTCTAGTTCGGTTTATAGAAAGCCAATAGTATTACATGCATTCCATAAACTGAAAGTCGTTCATTATGTCGGTTTATGGAATGTATATGTAATGCTATTGGTATTCTATAAACCGACTCTATTTCGGTTTATAGAATACCAATAGCACGAATGGACGAATGGATGAATGATTTTCGTTTATTAACCATTCGTTCATTCGTCTTTCGTTAGTTTAGCATTTTCGTTATTCGTTTTTCGGACGAATGGACGAAAATGCTATTTTTGGACGAAAATGCATTTGTCCGAAAAGGAATGCACATGTCTAACAGACACCATGCTGTCTGCTCACCACAGAGAGGCTGGTGAGGGGAGATCTGTTGCTAATGGGGTCCACTCAGGCCCATGACAGGTGTATCACCTTTCACCCACTGATGACTAGCATAATGCATGTAATATAATCAACATTTGTGGATAACATACCTACCAAAGGTCAATATTTAAACCTAATATCATGCATATAAAATTATTATCATATAATAGACATACATACATACTTCACTACATATCCGAAAGTAATATGCCTGGTGATTACTGTTCTGATCCCCCGTGGAAAATAAAAAATTTTTTGAGGCAAAGTCATCACATTTTTAGGCTAAGAAGCTTGAATTTCCCTCTGTGTATGTAGTGACGTTATTGTGTTCAATGGACTGCAGTTATTACCATACACATTGATTTGTAGTATGTATGCTATCTACTATATATGCCAAACATTCTATATGCATGATATTAGGTTTCACCTGTAGTAAGCATGTTTTCCACATATGTTGATTATTTTCTATGCATTATGTTTGACTAGGGTGATATTGTAGTCCCTGGTGGTTTAGGTGAGGAGGATGTTCACTAAGGTACTTAGCTGCCGAGTTCTATTTAGGTTGTGCTATTTATGTTTGATTGTATTTTGTTTTTTAATTGTGTAAATACATTTATATTTTGATACATACAATTGGGTCAATATAATTTCTCCTGAATGCTATTTAAAGGCTGTGTCCTGCTTCTGTTTTTACTACTTAGCACCCCTTGGCTATATATATCTATATAATATAATAATTCATTATATAATATATATATATATATTCATTGCCCATGAGTTTGGAAGACCTACATATTATGGAGGGGACATCGATTTACAGGGAGTATGCCCTCCCTTTGCCTGTAATGTTTGCTCCTAAGTCTAAATGAGCATGCTTTGTGACTGTGCCATCTCATCCTCATACATTTATATTTACATAATCTGCCAATTTAACATATACATACTGCACTATTTTATGCATTCTATTATATAGATATGGATAATGCTGCTTGTGTAAGAATATATTTCATTTTATACAGGTGCACAATATATTTCACCAACTCAGGTTTTTTAATATCATTGATTGACATTGTGTATTACTATTATAATAAGGTTATTTTTACATTTATGTGTGCTTACTATGGTTTAACTACATTAGCTCATATAGAGACTTTTGATATGACATATTTTTGCTTTGCATGATTTTGTTACACTGCTACACTATCACATTTAATTTACTTTGATACACTTTAAAGTGTCACAGTTGAAGTGTCTATACTCTCTGTGTTTTGCTTTTTTTTTTGTATCTTTTTAGTCTTTGGACCATCTGGGTGGTCGGTCTTTTCTAGCATGAGCTGCAAGGGTTTTTGTGGACACCCGATTCTATATATTGTTTGGACACCACGTATTTGGATGTAGTGTATTGTTCATCCTATTTTTCTTACATCTTTTTTTTATGCATAGAACAGGTCCTAATACAAATTGATTTTTTTGTATTTGAAATTATATCATTTTTAATTTGGAGAATAATTTCATAATTTATTTTGAGTGCAGATCTGATTGTAATAACAAGAGATACAATTAATGTTCTGGAGGGGATTGATTCCAACAGGCAAGGTTTTTAGAAAATGTTTTTTTATTTGTATATGATATACCTTTTTATTTTTATAAAAACAGTTTTTTTCGGTGAAACCCATGATTTCCTTCCATTAAATATGTCATTTTGATTTTTTCTCTCAGAATACCATTCCAAGATCTACAACTTGTAAGTGAACAGCTGTCTAGTCTAACAGAACTGGTAGGACTACCTAATGTCACAACATCTCCGGACATCAAGGGTACCTTTCAGTCTTGTTTATTTTGTGTTTGTGTTATAGTTTTTTTTTAGGATGTTAACTTAAACTACCCTAGCAGAAAATAAAGTTAGGTTTAATTGAAAGATTGCGTCAGGTGTACATTTAATGAAAGAATACAAATACATAGTTTTATTAGGGGGGAGAAATGTTTAAGATCTTGGGTCAGATCGTCCTTCATATGGCCCAAGCTGAAAGAAGATCTGACCCAAGATGTCCATTTTGGATAGAGCTATATGGAGAAAAAGAGGGCTGAATAATGTTCTTTATTTATATTATTTCATTAAAGAATTTCTATTAAAAAAATATACGCCTAATACAATCTTTCAATGAAACCTAGTAAAAATACTTAATGCACTTTCAATAAAGTATAACATGTTTTGCAGAGAGTTGTCCTTTAATATATTACACATTATCTTGGGGGGGGGGGGAATAAATAAACATTTAAAAATAAATATATTTTAGCATTTTTTACTCAAAAGTAGTTCATTTTACTATCTCATAGGAACTGTGCACTAAAAGTGAGGTGCAGTAACAAACTGTGATCAGCGCAGGGTGAGAAGACTAGTTTTGTTTTTTTTACAGGGTTTCCGCTTGTCTGTCAATCTCTGCACTTCACAATCAGAATGAAAAATCAGTGCTTGAAAACATTGACTTCCATCTAATTTGCAGTGACTGACTAATCACACAGATCACATAACCAATAAAATAAAATGCTGATCAGTTACAGGAACACTGCCTTGGTTGCGAAGCAGAGTCCTGGACCCGTTACACATTGGCTGGCGGGCTGCATAGAGCCCACCACCAGCTTAACTGCATGAGAAGATAGCTTATTATAAGGTCACGTAGGGGTTAAAAGTGATTAATTTGCATATAAAGCCACAGATGATGTTATATACCAGAATATTTAAAGCACAGTTTATTTTAATGTATGCATTTGCATATTCTGTTAATGCAATACATGGATCATTTTTGATCATCATTTTTTACAGTCACTGTATCAGCAAAGTTCAGGTGTTCGAGTCTCTTTAATTGGTAATATAGGATAAGTTGGACAATTTTTCAGACTCCTAATTGTTGCAGTTCTTGAACAAATTGACTTTTAGTGAACAGACTGCATTTTCTGCAGTCCCATTCCAAATATGTATTTATGTTTGCATGTCCAGATTGTTACAGCTGTTCATTGGGACTTTCCTGCCTCCAGGATGAGAGGAGCAGGGGGTAGACCAAGTGATTATGAGTGGATGTGAATATTGAAGGGCAGTGAGATTAATCACACATTTGTTTTTTTTTCCTGCTAAAGTAACAATAGGAAACATATTTGGCAACAACATCACAGTGATGAATGCATTGAGCCAGGTGGTAAAACTCAATCAGTCAAGTATCCAGTCTCTTATGGAGGTGCCAATACCAGATAATATGACACAGGTGGGTGATTTGTGTGTACTATAAAAACCTGTTCAACAGAAACAATAAAGAGAAAATAGTAAAATAGCTCATATGAAATACAAAACGTGCATGGTTACATTTTCTTCTTTTTAAAATAAACATGTAAAAAAAATGGTGAAGATGATGAAGCAAACACGGGCAGCTAAAAAAAAATTGGTTTGAGCCCAATGTTAAGTTAAATGAAGCAATAGCAAGGCTGGTAGTGTTTTTAAGAAAACGTGGCAACCCTACTGACAGCACCACTATTAGCAACTCAAAGGGTAAGATGCTGGTAGAGTTCATATATGTTCCAGTTTAATTCCAGTTTATGACATTTTCCTTACTGATTGCAAACCTCTCCCCAATGTCTCCTTCTACAGATTCTGTCCTGGATAGTCCAACTTAGTCAGTGTCATTCCAATCTGTCCCTCGTGCCAGGATCTCTTCAAGAGTTTTGTGATCTGTCCCCGACGCAGGGCTACCAAATGGCCATTATATTTTTGCAGAATGTGGATGTTACCAAATTGCTGTACAAAGTGAGTGCTGATTGTTGCACAATGGGATCTAGAAGTAAGATAAGTGTAAAAAGTTAAAAAAAAAAGTATTGTGTTCTATTTAAATAATGTAACCATGTGTTCATTTAATAGTTGTTCCCTCTTAATCCAGCACACATGAATTCTTTTTCTTATGTACTCAGCCTCTTTCTTCAGACTTCAGGCTTTAATCTCACTCCCCGTTATCTATTTTATCACCTGGGCCATCATTCAGACCATCTACACTTTACCAAATATAAATAATACATAAAAATGTGTAAATATTACAGTGATGACAATATATATATATATATATAGAGAGAGAGAGAGAGAGAGAGAGAGAGAGAGAGAGAGAGAGAGAGAGAGAGAGAGAGAGAGAGAGAGAGAGAAATTGACTTCCTGTAAAATAAAACCAATTATATTGTGTTATAATAATAATAAAAATAATAATCTATCTAAGATGAAAAACAAGCTTTATTGTATAGAAGCTGATGTTTTGAATCATGTACAGCCTCTCTAGGTATATATGTCTTCAAAACCTTTCTCTCACTAAGCATAACCTGAAGTGAAAAAACCACTGTGCTTAAAGGGATATAAAACAATCAAAAACTGAATAGAAACCAGCATTGTGCTTGCATACCATTCCCAAGTTCCTCGGACTGAGTGATTTAATGATAATGATTGGTTGTCAAGACAGCTGTGCAGTTAGCTGTGGAGGTACCACATATCATTGGGGATTTGAAGATCACAAGAAATTGGTGAAATACAGATCTGTATCAGTGCTAGAATGAATTTCTGCCATGGATTACATTTTGCTTTGTTTTAATATTTGATCCTACGATGCTTCTTCAGTTCAATGTCAGATTAAATAACCAACAGGCAAAAACCTATATTTCATTGTACTCATCCTCAAGCTATTGACAAGGCTCCAAGAAATAACTTAAGTGTCTTTAATCACTGACTTTTCCCATGTTTATTAGCCTTGAGACTTTTGTGTGTTACAAAACATCTGAGATGTCCTACCAATTTGCACATACTGTACTATTAATGTTTGTTAGACTTTGGCAAGTCTCTATCAGTTTCCTTATTAGGACAATTGAATGTTGCTGTTTTTTCTCTCCAGCTTATTCTACCAGCATCATGGGAAACAAACATTGACTATCTTCTGACTGTACTAAGTAAATTGATAGATCAATTTGGGCTAGTTACTCTTAGGACAAAAGATATTTACACAATGATCAGTATTACAAATCTTCTGAAGAGTTCTTCAACTACTACGAGAAAAAATGTAAGTATTAAGTTTGTAAAAACTCCATATTATAATTGTTCATTTTATATGTAGTTACAAACTCAATTTCCAGAGCGGAGCATTGATTTTCTAAGAAGCAGCATAGCAAAGATTAATATTGGACAAGGATCAGCACGCTTTTCCTAACAATAATTTATCATACCCTCCTTTAATTATACAAAGATTATTATTAACGCTTAAGTTCTGTAGCCAAACTTCATGAAGAGGCATAATGGTGTTGTAGTAGTTCTATTGTTTTAAAGCTTGTGGGTGCACTTATAGGGATAGATTTAAGGCACAATATACACAGTGTAGAAATAGGGAACCAATGTCCAGTTTTATTACCATTTTCAACTTATAAGTCAAGCCTTGACCTTAAAATGCATTCCATATTAGTTGCATAGTAAACCACCTCCACCATTTTGAACTGTAGTCTTTGTAAGACACTAGATCTTTGTCTGTCTCTCTCTACCACCCAGAATAAGTAATCATGTTATAGGCAAGTTCATCTTTTCTCTCTTTTTGTCAGTATCAGTTTATGACAAGAAGCCAAAGCACTGGATCAGCATCTTTTATGGACATCTCAAATTATATTTGCACTAAGAACTACACTATGCTCGGTGAAGCCTTCAGCTCTCTTGTTCCTATGGTAAAAATGTCAAGGCAAGCCACCCAAAGAGCTCAATCCCTTAGCAGCATATATGGCATTCCAAGTCAGAGTAAGTATTTGTATACTGAAAACCGAGGAGTGCTTTTCTAGGTAATTACAGCACCCTGTACTGCTACTAACTAAAAAAAATCATCTTTGTTTTTCAGACACTTTTTGCTCCGAATTATTCCTTAACTTGGTGCAGTCATCGTCTGGAGCTGCTTATTGGATTCTACTCAAACCCTTGTTATATGGAAAAATCCTATACACACCTAACACTACGGACACTCAAACAATAATGGATACGGTAACATGCTAAAAAAACAATAAACGTATACTAAAATGATAATCGTATACTAAAGTGCACCTTTGCCAAACAACCTAGGGATGGCATGTACTGTACATTAATTGCCGTAGTCATTTTGTTTTCTTTAAATAAGGTTGATACAGTTTTGTGAACTCTTCAGGACCAATGGCACTTAGGCCATGATCTTCAAAGGGTCCGCTCCAACATCATTTTTTTTATTTGTTTAAGCATGCTGCATTAATAATGGTCCATTTTACATTATGCTGAAATTTAGTGTGCTCCATTCAAATAATGGGTGGATCACTGAGAGTGCACAGAAGTGTGTATGGTGAGTCCTATCCATGGAGTTGCATGGGTTTATTATTAATTGTGTCATCTGCCGGTAGATTGAAGTAAACCCAACGTGTATCTTAATAGATACACGCGGGTTTACTTTCTGCAGGTCCCAGTTGTCGCGTGCTGACAAACGTCAGCACGCACACAGCCAATCATTTATTCAACGTGCATTTTTCTAGTTGCGATAATAAATTGCGATTAGATTTGCACGATAAAGAGTTTTGCGAATATTTTGTGAAAAATAATTCTTATTTCTGTGTGAAAATTACACCAGCTTTTAGCAAGTGCTATCAAAAAAATATTTGCAAAATTGCCTGTTTTTATTCCCAATTATGCCTGTTTTTATTCCCAATTTGCTCCTATGTACTATTTGAGTGTTAAATGTTTAGTACATTGCAACAGGAGCAAAGCGCAAAAATAGTTTTGCACATAAAAAATATTTGCGTTATTTTAGTACACGCCCCTCTTAGTCTCAATTTTCAAAAAGTGCCTCAAAATTCACCTCTTAAAATCCAGCAGAAAATCATGAGAACTTTGCCAAAGGGTCACCCAGCCCTGGCTTAGGACACAGAGCTCTGTGGCTTTATTTAAATAGAAGGACACAACCAAAATGTATTTACGATATATCTCCTATATCTCCTAATATGTTGAGTTACAGCAATAGTTCTTAAGATACAACAAAGGCGCTTAACTGATGTATATGGAGTGCAACCTCTATACTGTGAACACATTTCTGATAATGGAAAGACAGGCCTAAAAATGTGGTTTTATACAATTTATACCTAGTTAAGGTCCCCCCTGCTGATCTCATACAGAAACGAGGGTCGCTCTCTGCGCTAGCAGAGAGAGACAGTCGCCAACCAGACGGCTGCCTGCTTCCTATGGAAGCATGGCAGCTGTCGGTCAGAGGATAAACTGGCATGTACTATCAAAAATCACATACTAGGGGCAAATAACTTTTCACTTGTGCTTCTATATTAGAAGCAAAAGTGAAAAAAAATTTAGTGTCCCTTTAAGGATCTATTGTTTGGCTTATTTACTGCATAATATTAAATATGTAATACATTCTAAAAGTAACATCAGGATGTATTACTGAAAGGGTAGTGGATTGATGGAATAGTTTTTAGCAAAAGTGGTAGAGGTTAATGTAGTAAAGGAGTTTATGCATAAGGCTATCCTAGTTATTAGATAAGGCCAGGGACTAATACATGTATTGAGATGATTGGCCTGAACACATTCTATTTCTATATTCTATGTTGTTATGCGGTTCTTAACTAGTTTTTTATAATGGTATATAACACTTTGGTTCTAAAAGTGGGCGAGAAGGAAAAAAAACAATATTTCATCTAATTCAAGTATGGATTTAATAATTACCTTTACTTACCTTACAATTGGCAGCAGGGCCATCCTGCGTTTTCAGCATTTTCAATCTCAGGCTGCTTATCTCTTCCCTTGTTTCCTGACCCTGCCTCCTCCGGTGCTGGTACTCACTTGTTCTCTACTGTGACTGCTGCTAGACTTCCTTTTTTCCAGTAATTTGTTGTCATTTGCTCCAATAATTGTCAGTATATTTAACTAATGCTGGATTAGCACTGCTGGTTGACAGAATTACTCCACCAAGCAGGTCCAATGGCAGAACCAAAGTCTAAGGTTTTTACAACAGATTGTTTTTCATATCTCAGGAACTATAGATCATAGGATAAAAATGTGAAAAAACATTTATGGTATAACAACTCGGTCTGGAAATTTTGTTGATGAAATTCTGTTCCATCTATTAGGATTTGAACTTACAAGCATACCATCCAAGAGTCAACTTAGGGTCAGACTGCTTTTCCAGAGACCAGAAATATGTCTTTGGTGCATGGCTCTGTAGGGTTTAGCAGCATACATACAGAAAATTAGACAGTTGGAGTTATTTTTAGTATTTTAGTCCAAAAAGTGAATTAATCTATAGAAAGCATTTGGTGATTTTCCATGTTTAGAGCTTTCTGCCAGGTTTATACATAACCGTCAGTTTTGTTAATTTAACCCACTTTCCTCTGCCAGTTATGTGAGTGTGTTTGTATTTTATCTGTGTTCATGCCTACACAGCAGTAAGAGCCACCTCTAGATCCAAGTGCAACAGTGATTCACTCTAATAATATCATACTCTGTCTTTTTTCTACACAGACCAATACCATTCTGCAAGACATGAAGGGTTACAGAGATCTGATGAACACCACTTACACAAGTATCAATATGTTAATGAAACTGTGGCCTCTGCTTGACCAAGCTCAATCACTTATCAACGTAATGCAGGTCAGTTATCTTCATATCATCCACTGTCTTGTGTGCGGTACAGGAAACCTTTCCAGTGTTCATCTGTATAGCACAAGGACTTACTAGTAGTAGATTACACCCATCTTCCCAAATGACTGCATGCATGGCTATTTGTTTATGGAAAATGTGGGCATTTGCATTAAGCTTGATATGCAAAGGGCACAAAGGGTGAGAAACTTCTGAGAGTATGAACATGGAAGTCAATGCTGTAGGAGGATTAGGACAATACATGGTGAAGAGAGATGGTGAAAAAGAAAGGTGTATGGGAAAGAACAATGTCTATGCTGTTCTACTATGGGCCATAGTATGGCCAACAGATTCACTAGACATTCACTTCCTTTGTCCCTACAGTTTGTAGATCCAAAGTACTGTAGTGGGTCAGTATGAATGGGGGAGCAAGTGAATTCATGGGAACCCATGTTTTAAGGGTGAATAGCAATGGGGACCCTTTAACACTGAATAGAATAAGTAAACATCAAGAATTGGTGCTTTCTTGAACAGACGAAATTCAGGCAAATGTTGCCTGATTCACCCTGTAGATCAAGTAGGCAAAACCATTCTACATATGTATATATGTTTGATAAAAGTAGATAGATTGCTTTGCTGGGCCCATGTGACATTTGGGACAGAATCACAGCCTGCCAATTGAATGTAGCAGTCCTTCATTATCACCTTGTCTAATAAGCAATATCTGCTGAGTTGCATGGGGATTTGGCACAAAAAGGTACAGATAGGAGAGGAGAATCATAGATGCAAATACAGCTACATCTGTAAAAAATGTTTAAATTAGACAACCCAGAGATATTTTTTATTGCATTTCTGAATTTTGGAAGGCTGGTGTCTGTTACTCTGTGTCATGTCCAATCAAAGAAATGATTATAAACTGAACCTTTGAAACTAAATATATTGTTTTGCTTCGCTTGGTGCCAACATACCTGTGTATTCTTCACAGAACCTTCTCAACAAACCTTTTGTGAGTGCCATTATCGCAAACATCTTGAATACTACTACCACTGAACTGTTAGGCAAAGTAAATCAAACAGGTAAGAAATTGGTTGATCGGCTAATTTTTGGTATAATCTCTTGTTAAAAAGAAAATTCCAAGTTCTCATTTTTCTATACACCTTTCAGTCTAGAGAAGGGGAGAGAAAAAAAATTTTTGACAAAAAAAAAAAACACCTTTATTTTTCTTCTAATAGAGAGGCACAAGTAAAAAATGTAGTTGCCCCGGTGTGAGAATAAACTGGCAGGTACTTTTGATAGTTGCCTAAAGGTTTTAGATATTTGCCTAGTCATTTATTTTTCGATATTTCTTAGACATTTACCTATGGAACATATCTTGCACTCACTCCTTATTCACAATAAATGCAGATAAACATTTAATACACTTTCTTATTATCTCTGTTATTGGCCATAGTAACCATCTCCTGAATGAGTTTTCTCTGGTTTGACTCTCTCTACTGCTCGCTCCCCCATGACATTGTTTCCCTTTTAACTATACACTCCCCTAAAAGGGCACTTGTTCATGCAGCAGAATGCTTTCCTCATCACCTTTTGCCATAAACGTCTGCAAGACTTTACCCATGCTGCCCTGTCAGTGGAACATGAGTAAGAGCAATTTGCGACTATTTGTAACATTTTGCGCTTGTTTTCCCTGATTTGCGCCTCTTCCGTTTATTTTTATTTAGCGTGCATTTTTCCAGTTGCGATAATAAATTGCGCATGCTAAAGAGTTTTGCGAATATTTTGTGAAAAATAATTCTTATTCGCGTGTGAAAATTACACCAGCTTTTAGCAAGTGCTATCAAAAAATATTTGCAAAATTGGCTGTTTTTATTCCCAATTATGCCTGTTTTTATTCGCAATTTGCTCCTATGTACTATTTGAGTGTTAAATGTTTAGTACATTGCAACAGGAGCAAAGCGCAAAAATAGTTTTGCACATAAAAAAATATTTGCATTATTTTAGTACACGCCCCTCTTAGCCTCAGTTTTCAAAAAGTGCCTCAAAATTCACCTCTTAAAATCCAGCAGAAAATCATGAGAACTTTGCCAAAGGGTCACCCAGCCCTGGCTTAGGACACAGAGCTCTGTGGCTTTATTTAAATGGAAGGACACAACCAAAATGTATCCAGGATATATCTCCTAAATCTCCTAAATCTCCTAATATGTTGAGTTACAGCAATAGTTCTTAAGATACAACAAAGGCACTTAACTGATGTATATGGAGTGCAACCTCTGTACTGTGAACAAACACATTTCTGATAATGGAAAGACAGGCCTAAAAATGTGGTTTTATACAAATTGCTTGTTCATGAAAGCAATATTTACAGGGATGCATATGGTGCAGTGTAATATACGTTATATGACAGTAGGATGACTAATTCCTTTCCACTGCTGTTTGTGCTGAGTCTAGGAGTCCAGCAGCACACTGCAATGCACAATGTATATCATGTATATATCGATACATATTACATATTGCTTTTGTATCTCTGCAGCGGAACTCATCACCTTGCTTAATGGCACCATGAATGAGATTGACACATTTGGAAATTACGCGTATGTGTTGTCAAACTTGTTGTCTTGCATGGAATATGACCGTATGCAGCCCAAGAACAATGTGACTGACATGATGGCAGAGGCTTACACACTACAGAAAACTAACGAACTGTTTGCAGGTGACAAGGGGCATATTGAAGGATTCTAAATATCAATGGCAGTGTCCTAATCGACAGAGCGCAGGCAACTTTACCCTCGGGGGGCAGGGGGTAAAACATTTTTGTGGCCCATAGTGCAAATTCATCAGCCTACAGGTTATCATTAGAGACAAAAAATGATAGACCAGACAAGACAGCTATGTTGACAGAAAAGGAAAATAGAGTGACAGCTTGAATGAAATTATATTATTGTATAATGGGGCTATATTTCAGGAGATTATTAGACAAGTATAATCTTCCAAATTTTATCTAGGTGGGAAACATCCAGATTTCCAGTGTTTGTTTTACTTGATAACTATAGGTTGGCCATGTCTTGTTTCATTCATTACTTGTTTTATAATGACAAGCTGTTATTTGTTTTATTTAGGAAATATTTAGTAAATGACACATAAATAGAGTATCACTATAAAACAAGTAAACAACTGAAATATTTATTTAAAATAAACCTTTTGGGATTTGTATGCAGGGATTCTGGATACTTGTTTGTTCACATCTAGAAATAGAACTAGAAAACAAAGTTAAATGTGTTGGAAATGTGAGAGACGTGTACACTGGATTTGTTCTCCAGTGCATCTATAAATAAAGAGCATTCCAATGTTGGAAACACTACCCCTCATTTTGAAGGCAAGTTACAATGGACATAAAATGTTCAGGATGTATAGAAAAAGGATTGACTGCTTTTACACGTTAAACATTGATAATTGCTTTCTTTTTTGTGACTTCCTGGTGTTTTTCATTGTGGGACTTTTATATAATGCCTATATGTCCACCCCTTCTCCTGCCAAATGTAAAATTGGTTTTGATGCTTTTTATTGGGCATTGCCCAAGCTCTGCTAGATATTATTGTTGAATGGAATTTAATTTGTATGTCAGTAGCGTGTCATTTGCTTGTCCATAAATACTCTTTCATTTCTGCAGCTGTTACTTTTGATCTCCCTTCGGAATCCAACAGTACAAAAAGAAATACACCTGGGACCCTGCCTAAACAAGTCAAATACAGTATCAGTATGCGATCACTACTCTCGGAAGATACAAGCTCCATCAAAGACCTCTACTGGACCCCTGGACCACACAACTCAGGAAACAAATACAGTCGGGGATTTGTCTATCTACAGGAAAACATAGAGAGAGCAATCATTAAAATCCAAACAAATAAGACCTTGGATGATATAGGTGCACAGTTCCAGCCTATGCCATATCCCTGCTACAATAAAGATAGGTGGGTTCATATGTCTAGCAACAGAGCATCATTCCATGGTTTGTGGTAAACACTGATATAGGACAAGATCACAGTGAAGTGAGTGATACAAATGAGCAAAATGCTCCTTTGCTAAGCTGCTGAGGGCAGTCATTGTCACTGGATTTTCTTCAGATTAGTAAATATAATTGTGGGATTTGGTATAACCACATACAGACTTTTTAGATTTGACACACTGGCCAATCAGTATAGACAGAACTGGGAACTGTTATTACTCTGTGGTTTCCATTGTGTATCGCCAAAGCACAGACTGGCTACCTAGTGCTTAACCTATAAGATTATTATATAATAGCTATTTAGAGTCCCAAAGAACTAGTCTTTAAGGCTCAGTAAATGCATTTTTATAAGGATATCTATTCAATGGGGTTATGTAAAAAGGGTTGTACAATTGCTCCAAAATTAATGTCTGCGCATATGTATAGAACCCATACTGATAGTTTCATACATTGGATACAGGTGCATTAGCAACAATACAACTAAAGAGATTAGTATAATGCACAGAAACAGCACCATTAAATATAGATTTCCCACTTGCTCTGTATGATACAAATCATAATATTTTTTTTTTTTTAACTTTTTATTGCCAATTTGTTATACAAAAATAATTTAAAAAGGCATAAGTATATAATACAAAGACATTAATAATATAAAACTTCTAGACACTCTGCACTTGGCACCACAACTCGGTACATATACGGATATCTATATCTTTCCTTCTCCCCAACAGTTTTGTTTTGTGATAAGCCAACGCATAGAACAGACTGGCTTCTAGTGGTAAGGGTCCCAGGTGGGCGAGGGGGAAGAGGGCTACTCCCCCCTGTAAAATCATGATATTTCATTGTTATATATATATGAAGGAATGTATAAACACACTGGATATAGCTTAATGTGCTCTTTTTCCCTTCACAGCTGGCTGTACAGCATGTCTTTCTCACTCCCCATCGCATTGATGATCACCTGGGTGCTCTTTGTTGCTGCATTTGTGAAGAAGCTTGTACATGAGAAGGAGCTGAGGTTACATGAGGTACAATATAGGGTGTATACTACAAGGAGATACTCCTTACTTTACTTAACACAAAAGGGTCTATTTACTTAAAGGGGATGTGCAGGTTAGCTCAGGTGAGATGAACATTTCCTCGCCATTGTAACTATACATTGTGCAAGTAAAAAAAACTGGTTAGTTTCCCCCACTAAGCAAACTGGCCAGTTCTGTCCCTGCTCAATGTATAGTTAAATTGGTTAAAGGATATGTTCATCTAACCTCAAATCACCTCAGTCCACTTTCCCCTCACCTTTTAGTGAATAGCCCCCAAAAAAGTCAAGAGAAACTGCACAGTTTCTGAATGTATTCTGTATTTGCCCCAATTACATTATTAAGTAATTACATTCTAGTAACCAGCAGCATTCATCGAGCAGCCCATGTGCCACATGCAGCCCATTTGCCACATACATTTAATTTTCCCTATTTAATGTGCGCTTTACTTTAAATAAAGTTTATTTTAACTGTTTGTAGACAAGTTACACATTACTGATAATTAACCCCTCCCAAACGACGCAAGCACCAAAACGTCACAACTTGTTCCTGGCCACCAATCACAATAGACCCTGTGGGTCCCTGGCAAAAAATCTCGAGACCTCCCGACATCACATGTGAAGTTCGGGCACGGCGTGATTTAGAGACATGTAGCCGGTGCTCGCTTTGAGCTACAATTTCCCCTGTCAGACTGAGGCCACTCAAAGTAGCCTCATCTGACAAGTGGGATCCCACTGCAGCTGATCCGAGCACGGGGAGCCGTGATGAGCTGTTTAACACAGGACGTACTATGCCGTCCTAACTGCTTTTAGGCACTTAAAATCAGGATGGCATAGTATTTCCTAACGTCACAAAGGGGTTAGACAAACATTTTTCTGTCTCTAGTAGGCAGTTCTTCATTTTTACTGTAAATTAAAAAATGTAATGCAGCCCACACACAAATGTATTTCTGACCATGTAGCCCGCTTTTGAAAATACTTGGATGGCACTGGTCCATTTATGCCTTCCAAACAATGTATACACAGACGTTATGAGGGGTAAAGATGATTTCAAACTCCTCCACGTATAAATACAGTAAGTAGTAGAGGCAAAATTGAACACATAACAGCAAACATGAGTCGTCAAACCTATTTTTCACACAGAAATCCCCAAATTGCAGTGCAGTCGCCACAGCAAATGATTCTGGGTAGGCATATGCACATAAAAGCCACAATGTCTCTTTTTTGGAAAAGACAATAAAAAGAGACCCAGACCGTTTCCCTTCACCTAATATGTTGTAAGCGGATTTAGATTTTTGGATAGAAGTGCTATACAAAGAAGTTGTGTTTGATTTATTTGTAGAAATAATCATGAACACAATATATAATTTTATATAAAAGTTTTTTACAAAACAAATAACACACAGTACACTCAGCAGTACAGTATGAAGTTTTCTTAAAAAAAGAGACTTCCTCGCATCATCCTTGTGTAGGTCAGCTTATTAACATAAATAAATGTAAAGACAAATGACTACTCACAAAAGTCAATATCACCCAAACGAATATCAATATACAGCTTGACTCCATGGGCCCTTTCAAGATTCCAACTCTGCACTGCGTATTGTACACAATCCAGACTGTAGTTCTAAGCATGGAAGTTTTATTTGCTGAATGTCATGTCCACTGGCTGAGTGCTTGATGAAGAAGGATCCTACTCATTTCATGATACATTAACCATTTTCTCAAGGATGTTTTCTAACTTCAACTGCTCTATTTATAACTTTTAAACATGCTAATGTGTACATATTACAGTGCATTTTTTTTACGTAGTATCGTTGACTTTATACAAGTGCAGACAGCAGTAGGAAGACAGCCTGAGTTTACTCAAATAACTTTAGATCTGATATAAGTTTGGATCAATGAGAGTTGAGCTTATGAAAGTTAATGACCACAGGTAATGTAAATATATATATGCACAGGCCCAGCTAAGAGCAATGATACACTCTTTAAATAGATCTGCACGGCTTGAGGCTAAAAGACAATATATGTAACTCCATTTTCCATGTTGAGCATCTAATTAAAATATATTTTGTTTCTCCCACAGTACATGAAGATGATGGGAATCAATTCCTTCAGTCACTTTTTTGCTTGGTTAATTGAGAGCACACTCTTCCTAATTGTCACTGTCTCCATCCTCGTCCTGATTCTGAAATTTGGCAAAATTCTCCCGAATAGCAATGGCTTTATTCTATTCCTTTTTTTCCTGGATTACAGTCTGACAGTGATCTCCATGAGCTACCTCATCAGTGTCTTCTTCCACAACACTAACATTGCTGCACTGAGTGGCAGCTTGATCTATATTATTGCATTCTTCCCCTACATTGTAGTGGCTTCCAAGGAGAATTTTTTATCGATGGCTGGAAAGACCTTGTTGGTGAGTTTCACCTTTACATAGGATGATTTTATTTTTTGATATGGTGACAAAATAATATTAGTTGGTCTGATAAGTGTATTGTGTCAGCAAAAATAAAAGTTATGTTAAATTGAAAGACTGCATCAAGTGTAGACATTTTAAATATGAATGCTTTGATGAAATATTAGAAATAAAATTCCTTATTGAGCACTTTCTGCTTGCATAACTTTATCAGGGGGCAGACATGTTGTTTAGAATCTTGGGTCAGATGAAGAAAGATCTGACTCAAGATGTCTGCCTTTGGAGCTATACAAGCAGAGAGCTCAATAAGGGAGCTATATTTGTATTCTATCATTAAAGCATATCGATTCAAAATGGCTACACTTAATGTAATCATCCAATTAAATATAAATAATTTGTTTCCTGGCAGTTGACCTTTAACACTATGTGGGTTATGTATAGCTCACCTGCACACAAAAGTTGAGATGTTAAAAAAAGCTCAATTGCTATTTTTCGCATATAATGGCGAGTGAGCTTTTTATTTACTTCCAAACACCTCCATGGGCAGGAATTTCTGCCATACAGTTACTCTTATCAGGTCCTGAGAAGTGCTTTATGTTTTTACATGGTTTGTTCCAGTGTACAGAGTTCCAGAGCAACCTTTAAATTTGGGTACAGACTTGTTGTGAGTCCGCATTATACATATATACATTGGTGCACATGGGGACAGCACCAATATTAGGTGCTCTTCCTGTGTGTACCTTCTTTCATACACGTTTCTTTTCTCTGCATTTACTATTTTCTATTAAATATAGTATTTTGAATGAATATATACAGCACATTATTATCTATGTTTTATCATTTCAGTGTATTTTTTCTCCCACGGCATTGAGCTACGGTACTCAGTATATTGTTTATTATGAAGAGCAAGATACAGGTAAGTTTCAACCTATTTGTTAGCTTACTGTGGGTAATTCAAGGGGTGTGACTAAAAGTTAACGTCTTCTTCAGTACACTCAGTTGAAAAAGTCTCATCCTATTTATTAGTATTTTGAATTTGTACAAGAAAAGTTTAGGCCCTTACTATTAAGACCTTGTCATTGCTTATTCATTCTAGTGTGTTATATGCAAAAGTAGCTGTTTGCAGGTTACAAGGAGAATTCTTAGATGGTGCAAAATATCAGTATTATCTTGATCTACAGCCCACAAATGTTTAAGGCTAGGATGGAAGCCATGGGATATATAATTTAATTAGCACTAGAGTGCTACCTTTTTATGGCAATTGTGTTTGAGTTTTAGATATACTGATAGCAAGCTAGTATTCAGCATGTGAAGAATCTAGCAGATACACTGCACTGCTGATAAACTTGTGTAAGCTTTGTTTTCAAACTCAAAGTTTGAGCTGAAGTTGACAGAGAATTCCACACCTGTCAAGTATAAGAAACTTTATATTACGTTAATAGATTGGCAGTGGTAAATCATAGAATCTCAATGTAAAAAGCATTTTATTCATCTCCAATTGACCATCCACTTAATTTTGCCTTTAACTCCACTTTAATAACAAATCAAGTGGATTTGGGGTTTTATGCTTGGACCATGATTTTCCATTGGGTATCGCACTTGATATAATTAGATTGTAGCTACATAGATGCCAACAGTTACACCTGGCATAAACCCTCCAGAGGTTTACACAGTATTATACTTGCTTATTCTACACTTATTGATAGGTCAGTATTAGATGATGTCCATACAGCAGCAATAGTGTTTATATGTCATCTTGTCTTGACAGGAATTCAGTGGAATAACATGTATAAATCTCCGGTGCTCAATGATACATTTAACTGTGCTTGGACATGCTGGATGATGTTAATAGACTCTTTCATATACTTTATTGTTGGTGCCTACATCAGAACAGTATTCCCAGGTAAGAAACATGTATATTTAAAAACTAGTATAACAGTTAAAGTTCATTGTAAAATTCTTGTATTTTTTGAAAAACATTATACTTTGTCACAGCCTTTTCCTTGCATCACTTGACCACAGGCAAGATTTAATCTGCCCCACCAAAAATGTAAATGTAGCATAACTAAATGATCATTTCTACATATTGTTTTGGTACTAAAAACAAAAGACAGATGTATATAAAGTGCTTGTGGAAAGGTAAGATGTTTCTAATGCTGTCCTTAACAATCATAAATCTAACAAAAAATGTCTATGCAAAACTACATGGGTCTGAATCTATTTTATTGTTGGAGAGTACGATATACCCTCTTTGCGGCTTTTTGCATTTTTCAATGCCAGGTGCTGTATCTTCTTGTGGACGTCATTACACATGATGAATCACAGGTGTTTTTCATTTTTAACTTCTTGAGTATTGTATGTAAGTGAGCAGCATGACATCTTTAATTAGGCAGCTTTTGATAAAGCAAGTAGTTGCAAAATGCGTTAAGCGCTTGCCTGTATTTTGCTACATTTCTCACATGGATCAATACTCCGGTTTTGTTATACCGTGATTTTTTCGGATTTAAGGATCTACATTAAAGTAAATGCTTTTAAAGGACCTTGTGTTCTTGTTTCTATTTCCTTTTGGAGTGCCAGCTTATATTCTCTTTCATTGTCTGCTGGAGAGTGCAAGATCCATGGGAACGAGATGACCAATATCCATCCATCACATAAACAAACAGATTATTTCTTAACTAAAGCAAATACTAAAGAACAAATATTAGATATAAAGATTTTTACAAATCATTACAACATTTGGATGGAGGGTTACAATCTAATCTAATAGATTCTAATCTCAACTTCCTTTGCAATACATTTAGATCCATTTACAAATTAGAAAAACTATTTAAGGATTGAAACCTGGAAAAGCACCTGGCCCAGATGGGTTTTCATCTCTGTTTTACCAAAAATTGGATATTCTTACATAATCTCTCAGCTTTCACACATATAGTTTAAAAAAAAAAAATAATCACATACAAAATGCTACATAATTCCATTAGTCAAGCCAGGTAAAGATCCCACCCAAGTAGCCAACTACAGACCAATATCTTTGATAAATTATGACGTCAAGATCTACTTTACAATATTAGCTGCCAAACTCAAATTAATTATACTGAAACATTATACACCAATGCGGTTTTGTCCAGGTCAGGGGCACGTCAAATAATATTAGGGAATTGATAAATCTGATTTTTCATGTGGCTCTACAAAAATCTAGCATAGCACTAATGGTACTCAATGCCAAAAAGCCTTTTGATCGTGTGGATTGGCGATATATGGAGGCAGTCTTAGAAGATCTTCTTGTGGACGTCATTACATATGAATCACAGATGGTTTTAATTTTTAGCTTTTGGGGTATTTTATGTAAGTGAGCAGCATGCCATCTATGATCAGGCAGCTTTAATCATTTAATCATTAATGGTGCTTTCATAAATAGCACGATGGTCTTTTATACTTATGCCTCTGCAACAATATCTGTCTTTGTTACAATCAGATTGTTTTTTTTATTAGAAATGGCACAAGGCAGGGTTGACCATTGGCTCCCATTCTCTACATATTGACAATAGAACCATTGGTAGCATATATAAGACAGATGAAGTCAAGGGCATTCTGGTTTATTCTATCACTACTAAGATCACATCATATGTGGATGATGGGCTTCTGTCCCTGACAATTCAGTCCCAGTGATATCCTACTTGATTAGAGAGTACAGCAGAATGTCAGGATATAAAGTAAATATAAATATATGGGATGTGCTGATTTATCCTCCTCAAGACCATTGTGGTTGGAGACAGAAAAGTCTGATACTAAAAATATTGAACCCTTTTATCTATTCTTGTGTAATGCAGAATTCTTCAAAAGATTGTTAGTGACTAACCCAATTATGGAGGGACTTTGACCACAACAAGAAACTTTTTTAAAAATGTAAAAAATTCAAAATCATATTTAATCGCCACTCCCATTCCCTGGTTAGAATGCATAATTAGAGATCTAAACTTGGGGGAATGGAAACATAATAACCTTTTGGATGTATCCTGCAAGGTTAACCCAATTACAAATCAAATTCAGACTACCAGAAAGGGAAATGTTCAATTACCTAAGAGTTAAAAATCTCAACTGATGACTATATGACAAGGCACTATAAAAACAAATTAACCCCTAGATCTAGTAAGTTTCTAAAACATATTGCACCACAGGACAAAGAATCTTCCTGGAATAAATGAGAGCAAGATTTACCCAAATCATTTTCTGTAGGATCATTGGGTACTGGGTATATTGAGAGTAAAGAAAAATATCCATGGTATAAACTTACTAGAGATGCATTATAAACTTATATACAGAGTGCATATGTTCCCATAAAGGTAATGCAGGATATATCCTTCGTCTACTCTTCCCTATTTGCTGGCGAGGTGGAAGGGAAAGGAGTTCACTTTTTCACATTTGGTTAAGTCCTACCTTGGGTCCAAAATTGCTTAAGTCCTACCTAGGGTTGCTGGGGATAGTCTGTCCAAGTGTATGCTTGCATGTAAATTGGACATGTCAGTTCAGGGGATTGCGAATTAATTCAATGCAGCTGATGCTGTTTGAATCAAAAAGAAATTACAAACCAAGAAGCATTGGAGGAGTTCTGAAACTACAGAAAGGTTTAATTTGTAATGCATTACTAATGCAATGTGTAAATGTAATTTAATAAGTAAAGATTATAGAATAGATTTAGGGCACCGGATATTCCATTTAACTGTTACTACTTGTCTCTAGGGTATAGGTGAGGGCTGGCAACATGTGACTTGGAGGCAAAAACAACTTAGAAGCCTACAGGGAAACTTTGTAAACTCACCTGTTATTATCAGAGATAGATCTAGATAGACAGGCAAGAAAAATATATGGACAGATAAAGAGAAATTGATAGACAGACAAAACTATTTTATAAAAAAAATAAAATAGAAAGTGCTATGCACTGGGGCACTTATAAGTGATAAGTGGTTCAGTCTCAGCCTATTGAGCCAGGTTATAGAGCAATCCATTGGCAATTTTCCTGCTGTCCCAAACCCAGTCACCCCCTGAAAAATACAGTATGATTTTTGTTTTTATTTGGAGAAATGCTATTTTAGTTCTTTTTGAGACATTCTTGGTGTGTTCTGTCACTTGTTGATCTGGCGTGCTAGACCTTTTATTATGTGTCTTTCAGGCATGTATGGCATTGGAGCTGTTTGGTATTTCCCATTTCTTCCATCTTTCTGGTTGGAAAGTTGCGGATTGGCACACCTGTGCCCAAAGAAAGTAAGCGGATTGAAGTTCACAAATATGATGGTGCAAAGCGGATCACAAAAAAAGGGTAAGCGATGTATTAGAAACATAAGGGTCTACTCAATATAGACCGATCTGTCCTGAAATTAGGCCAGACTGTGCAAAAGTAGACGAATTCAAGAAATTATTGTGGATTTTGGGACCGAATCACCGGTGTGGTCCATTCGCAAATGGACTGCAATTCTCAAGATTTTAGTTGGAGAATTGAATAAAAAAGAGTAGAAGAATTACATTAAAGTAAACACATTTAAATATATTAAAATAGTATTTTACATTAATATAAGCATTTTAAAATTTTAATAAAAAACATTTTATATTGTTTTATGTTAATTTACTTTATTTTTTATGTATTTTCTGTATGATGTTTATTATTATTATTATTTTTAATGATTTTATTTGATTACACTTTGGCCCACTTAGGGTCCATTTTAGGCATCTGTAGCTGAATTCATACAACTGGAATAAGAGTTCCAAATAAGAATCATTCCGTCTATCATATTTCTACCTGATTTAAAATCCTCATCTTTTAATTTGTCCCTGGCCTTATCTCATGTTCAGGATAGCTAGCCTAATGCTTATCCCATATTTCCTTAAACTCCTTTTACTATATTAACCTTTAATACTGCTATAGGAATGTTGTTCCATGCATCCACTACCCTCTCAGTAAAGATCTTTAAGCCTCTCATCTTCTATTTTAGGCCCCAAATGTTATAGTACTTTTCCTAAATGTACTCTCCTCTATTCCAGTGTTGATTCTCTGTATGTATTTAAATGTTTCCAAATGTCTAGTCAGATATAGATGTTAAGATCATTTAATCTTACCTGACCATTTTTTGCTTATACTCCGCAAGTACGCTATAAAGTCAGAAGAACTTCCCTCTTTCTACCACTTAGTAGCATATTGCCATATTGCAGGCCACCCTTTAAATCAAATGAAACAATTACAGCTAGTGCATTTTTTTGAGTTGACCATTTTTCAAATGTTTGTTTGGTATTATATTGCCTTATAGCTTTAAAGTGAGTGAAATATAGCTTAGACTATCTTGCCAGAAGCACAAATATAATGATATTTTATATGGGGGTCTTTGCCAACAGATGCCCAATGTATCCCATCAGGACCCCCAGAACATTTGACACTAATTTGTCTTTGATCATTCTGTGTTTTTATATGTTTTGCACATTTTGTTTCTACCCGGCAATCCCCTTCAACAATTTTGTTTAATCTTTACTTCAGTTGTCTTTCATTACATTTCTATAAAAAGAACACAGATGATTTTAGTATTTTGATTTATTTGCTCTTGAAATCTGTGTGTGCCCGAGAGGGTGTGTAATGCTCAATTGTAGGGAAACGTTATAAAGTGGAGCAATCAGCAGCAACATTTGTTTCCATGGTGATTGTTCCACTTTTACAGCTTTGCTCTAGACTTTCTCTTCAGATGTTTACATATTAATATGCCTTATATGTTAGGGTGCTGGAAAATCTGGGGGCAAAGTAGAAGTGGTAACATTTGCTTTAGAAGGAAGTCTAAATAAATAAGTCTCCTCTAAATATATTTCATTTACTCTAATCTCTTAGCAGGTGGTGACAATAATCTCTCTCCAAATAATGAAATGGAGCCCAGTGATCTCAATGTTGGCATCTCCCTCCATGGCTTAACAAAGACCTACAATTCCAAAATGGCTGTTAAAGACCTAAACTTGACATTCTATGAGGGCCACATAACTGCTATTTTGGGGCACAATGGAGCAGGGAAAACCACGACTCTGTAAGTGCAAAACAAAGACTTCCATGTGGCTCAACTGTAAAAAGCCACATACTTTGTGTACGTGTTAAACACTAATGGGGTGATTACAAGCCCTGTTGCCAAGTTTAGTTGGAAGGCAGAAACCCCTATGTTACCTGTGTGAGGTATATTATGGGGAACAACTGATATCTACACTTGAGTTCAGTTTTGCTTTTGTTTTTTTTGCAGCTCCATGCTGACAGGACTGTTCAGTGCCACATCGGGTACCATATACATATATGGTGAGGATATCAGAACCCATCTGAACCGCGCACGTAAAAGCATGGGTGTCTGCATGCAGTACGATGTGCTGTTTGACCATCTCACAACAAAGGAACACTTGTTGCTTTATGGCTCTATTAAGGCACCGCAATGGGATAGAAATCAACTGCACATGGAAGTGAAAAGGTAAGAACAAATTATATTATGGAATAGAACCGCAACTAATCGGGCATTTATAGCTGGCAGGTTGGAAAACTGTTCCCTATCAGCTATTTTTGCCTGATTTGTTCAGTTCACCACAGTTCACTAGTAAATAGAACCCTTTGATGCTTTCAGTGATGGAGGGATAGGCAAACAGAGGTAAACTACAAAAATGTTTTTTCACAGGGATGCACTTACTCTGTGACGGACACATTTATGATGTTCTATGGACCTTAAAAGACCTGCCACGGACACTAGGGTTCTTGTATGAATACTTTGACTATAGCTTTAGGCAACTCTCTCCAACGATCCAGATATCACAGAAAAAAAGGACAAATATGACGTTACAATCGTGCGATCAAATGAAAAATATACAGACCATTTATTTTGATGACTGATTGCGCTAAGAATGATAGTCTTTGATCAGAGCGAGTTACAACTGAATTTATTTATGGTTCTGCTTTATGTTTCAAATTAATTGATTTTGGGAAACATTTATCTCTGAGTGATTTCCTGGGATACACAATATGTAAATCTCTGCAAATACCATTCTAAATAGGTTTCTTCAGTGTGGAGTCAGGAAACAGTTTTCTAAAAGTTAAGCAAATGATACAGTAATGCTGGAAATCAAAGATGATTCTCCATACAAATGCATATGTGGAGTTCCAGTATGCATGCAAAACTTATGCAAATTGCTTAGTTTGCCTTTTAGTGCTTCAAGAAGTCCTAATTTTAGAGCAGGCAGAGACTAGCATTTGTTTATTTTAATCTGTGCATTTTTCTGGCCCATTAAGGTGATTTGAGTGCACAGATGTACTTTGATTGGCTCACAATATCAAGAAGCCAATCAGCAGATAGCTGTAAAATCAAAGGAAAAAGTCATAACTTGTACATGCATATCTTAACTTAAATCAGTAATGTTGCCCATAAAAAGCCATTTAAATTTAGGAATAGCTGCCCCTTTAATGTTGACCTGTTAAACACAGACTTCAATTTACTTTAATCTAAATTTTTGGTGCCAGGATCTCACACTCCCTCAGCACACCTCCAAACGCTTATCATGTGAGCACATATCTCATTCTGTGAGTAAAGAAGGAGTTAAAATGTGCACCATTCAAAAGGTATTGACCCCTAGCTTCCATTTCATTGAGCAAAGCTCCATGGCAGCAGAGAGAGTGATGGTCCAACAACCATCTTTCTTCATCTTTGGTGTGTGCACACCTCAGTTGCATGGCACGTCTGGAAGTCAGTTTTTGACTTTCAAAATAGAATGAAATTACTCAATTGGATCGCAGTTGGAAAGTCTTTTTAATAAGACAGAAGGTGTGATCCTTCAGGGAGGTTTAGTCGCTCTTTAAATCTGTCCATGCCACAATGAGCAGCCATTGTTGTTGAATTGAAATAACTTTTCAACTATATATATGACAGCAATTTGGGTAGTACAATACATAGATGAAATATAGCAGTCCATAGAAAATAAATTCAATATATTTGTGATGGTTACATAAAATTGCCAGACAAGGTCTTGAAAACAGGTCACGCTGTGGTCCTAAATGTTGACAATTGTATGTAACTATCACACATGAATTTTTTTTCTTTAAGACCCGTTAATGAAGCTTTTTTCTATGGACTTCTATATGTTCTGATGTTAGGAGAACCCAGGCATTACAACTGTTTTGACTATACCTGTTGAGCAGAGTACAGACACTGTGGACATTTAAATGCCTATATATCTTTAAAGAAGCACCACTTTATTTAAATTGAACTTAAATTGAACAAAAGTTCATAGTGCACAGGTTATATACTTAACCTGTGCACTGTAAGCGGGAAAGATGGTTCTTCCGGAATTCCTAAATATAAATGTCGGTTTTAAAAGCCAAGGGGTTAAATAGTTTTTATATAAACATTTCCAATCTGAAAATATATTAAATGTGTTCTGCTTCCAACTTGAAATGAATATTACCCAGGATTTCCAAATCTTCCCATTTACGTCAATGCTCTCACTGTCCTGGGAGAGTTTTGCTGAATTATTATCAGAGCAAATCTGTTAGTCAGAACTTTATGATCAGTGGGCCTGGCAAATTATGGAAATAAAAAAAAAAACGACGCTTCATTGCGTTTTTCTGCTGGGTGATCCTGTATTGATTACACAATGTTGGTGCAGCACTTTGGAGAGCTGCGTACACACAAAAACACAATATAAATGCAAATTCCCATTAAGAGGTTTCTTCAGTGGAGACTGTATGTAACAATGTAACAAGGCTATGCTATTGCTGCATATTTTTCAGAGCAGGTAGTATGTATAAATACATGATCTTTTTTCTTAAACTACCATAAATGTATAATACATACACAAGAGCAACAAACAATGCGGACATCTTTAACACAAAGGGGTGCCAATATACATCTGACTGACGGTTGTGTAATAGCCATGTAATGCAGAACCAATACATACATCATAACATCATTATATTTCAGCTAGGAACTAGCACAACAAGGGAACATGTAATAAAGTAGAATGTCAGACAGTACATAATAAGACCTTTTAGATGTTTTGATGGCATCTCCCCTAATCTGCTGTCACATCAGGGAATAGGCAGGGCACTACTAGAGATGTAGTCCATCAATAGCTAGAGGGTTTCAGTTTGGTGTTACAATCCTGCCCTAGAGGAACCACCACCACCATAGAGGTTATCTCTTTTTTTTTTTTTACTTTAAATATCCACAACACACAATTACATCATACCAGTCCAAACTGAGTAGCCAGCTAGAGGTAATTTACAAGAACAAAACTGCTGACAAGGACTGCTTAATAATAATATATACAAATTATTTTATATTATTATATAGTACTGTATAATATATTGTGTATGCGTTTTGGCCATTGTGATATCGAGCACGCAGCTTCTCAAAGTTGCTACTTGAGTCTTGTTTACATTAGATAATTATAGGTTCTTTTCATATATGCCTAGCAGACTGAACCACACTTGGGAATCTTTAAAAAATGACCATGGCAGACATTGATTTACTTGGACATACTAAGAAAACGTTATGGGGTAATAGGACATTATAAATAACATAGTTAATAGATGGTTTGCTAGGCATATTACATAAAATCTGTAATTTTTCTTGTAGGACTTTGAAGGACACTGGGTTGTACAGTCATCGTCACAAGCCAGTGAGAACCTTATCAGGTGGAATGAGGAGAAAGCTGTCTATATCTATAGCTCTCATTGGTGGCTCCAAGGTTGTCATCCTAGATGAACCCACCACTGGAGTGGATCCATGTTCAAGACGTGGTATCTGGGAAGTTATATCTAAAAACAAGACAGGTAAGAACATAACTTGGGTCCTAAGTTAAAATATATATAAGCTTGATGTTGTTGTGTGTATGTTAAAGAGTAACCTGTTTATGTAGCTTGGATTCAGGAAATAATACAGAGTTGTTGGGCAGTTTGGTTGATATTACAATATTATTGAAGTATAATACTGTTTACATTCAAAAATCTACGTCATGGCTAATGCAATCCAAACTCTAAGTCAGCATCTGTGCTTATACCCTGATTTATATTATTTCAGATAAAACAATTATTTTGTCTACTCACCACTTGGACGAGGCAGAAGTTTTGAGTGATCGAATTGCTTTTCTTGAGCAGGGAGGGCTGAAATGTTGTGGGTCTCCATTGTTTCTTAAGGAGAGGTTTGGGAGTGGATACCATCTAACTCTCACCAAAAAGGTAAGTTGTACATTGTAGGACACAGGAAATAGCATTCATTTCAACACTCTAAACACTGTGTCATAAAGTAAGCAGTAACAAATAACCATCAGAAGATATAATGGGAAGAAATTCTGAGACAACTAATGACACTGAAGAGGGCAAACATTAAATTCAGATTCCTATTGAATGCAAGAGCAAGTTGTGGCCCTCTCGAATATTAATGTCATCCTTGACAAACCTTCAAGTAGGTATAAATGAAAACAGTGTTTGTTTTTCTGAAACAAATCATCACATAACTTTTTGCATTGTATTTCATAGATTAACTCTTCACAAGATATTAACTTTTTCTTTCTGAAGACAAAATGTTTTAGTTCCTTAAATAATTTCTTGTTCCTCCATTGATCTGAATGTTTCAATATTTACACCTTCAGGTCAGAGGCATGTGAAAAGCTTTCACAATGCGGCATGTAGAAAGGGATAATTGATAGAGACTAGTTATTAAGTCACCCGTTGTTATTTAACATTTTTGAATTCACTGCTTGGAGAGGTGGTTCTAGCAAATACATTAGATTTGTTTAAAAGCAGCCTGGATACTTTACAGACATGAATATTTATTCAGTGCTTGTTGATGCAAGGAGAAATCTGATTGCCATTGGTAGTCAAGAAGAAAAACATTTTCCCCACTGAAAGAAGAATTTGAAATTGCTGAAATAAGGGGTTTTTATTTGCACTTCTTTTGGATCAACAAGAAAAGGGTTGAACTTGATGGACGCAAGTCTTTTTTTCAATCTAAACTACTATGTAACTATCTAACATGCTTTGGTCCATTTACTTCCATTCTGCATGCTTCCTGTACTGTCCATGATTAATTCAAAGCTTCTTATTTTATCGATGTGAGCATTAATCATGATGACATGCTGATATTCTCAATCTCCCTCTCTACTGTGCACTTATCCCAAGAAACCAGTAAAATGTATTTTCATAGAAGGCATATAAAAGCCACTTCTTATGAACCATATTTGATTTAAAGTTACACTACCATGTAAATGTGTATTGTCCTATTTGAATTTAAGCACAATCTAAATTATTGTAAGTAATTAATGTCAGACTTCATAAACATTTATAAAAATCATCCATGGCCCTGCGGGTAGCTTGTATTTCAATCTTCTTAACTCTTTCACTCTTTCTAAAGCAAAATAACCCGATCTTACTTTATGGCATTTATCTTGATTTAAAAATCCTTTCAAATATATCTTCCCATTTGGAAAATGTGCTGACAGCTTGCTGTACCCGTTAGTAAGCTGTATCTGGTGATTTCAGCACAATGGGTGAAGAGCAATCTTACTGTTAGAGAGTATCAGTAAGTCTTTTTAGATTGGAGGATCAAAAGTTGCCATATGGACCCAATAACAATTCATATTTTGAGTATTTGTTAACATATCACAATCTATATGTGGCTCATTTTCTGGGGGATCTGGGCCAATGAAAACACACATGTAGTCGCGTTCAAAAATGCTAAAAATCGGCATGATTGGAGAATTTGTAAACTAGTTTTAAATATGTGTATCAGTTATTTATTGTTAATAAAACATAAGATTACTAATGCAACTAAGCATTCAAAATAAATGATGTCAGTGTTTAAACAATAGTGGAATCCAATTGAACTGACCTCTGACGCAAAACCCTGCAAGCTCTTGAATCCCAGGAGTTATGTTATAAAAGATAAAGAGATTCATTGATACATCTCGCATACCATCCCTGTGATAAGCAGGACCAGCAAAAGTAGTTGCCTCTAGATTAAGTTGTGCAGCCTCACAATCTTCAACATAAGAGGATGCTGGGATTGAATGATGGGAACATACATTAATAAAGGAACTGGAGGTATTCAAGGTCTAGTAATTAGATGTAAACATGCTGCTCTCTTTCCATGAAAACTCACAATGGAGAGTTGAAATCTGCATGCTAAATTCAAGTAGTTTGCAGGATAATTAATATTCTAATAAGGGTCCATTCTACACATCTCTAGTATCAGCATGACCTTGAATGGACAGACTGCTTGTGAGTCAAAATCTACAACTGTGATTTCAAGTGTAAAGAATAACTGTTAATATTAGAGCTGCAGTGCATAGATGGGAAAATAGATCCATATATATTGATGATATAAACACTGCTCTGGATTCAGCGTTAGTCCGAGACATGTTAGGATATGCTAGCTGATCCTCAGAGAACTATTCCTGTTGAGTGTTTTGGGAATGGTAATTACACAGGTTGGCTGTAGTACTGAAATCAGAGCCAGATTTTGCACTAGGCAAAAAAGACGCGTGCCTTGATGTTCTAAACAGTTATTGGCTGGCGACCAAGAAACACCACGGCTTAATGTTAAAAAGAAACACGTTTCTTGTGTATCGTATCAGTACTATGGATCTGCTCACAGTCATTCATCTGAGCTGCAAGCTGTGTTTGGCAGTCGCTGCTTCTGCGGCAATGGAAATGTTGTTACTAAATGACAATGGTTCCGTCCCAACACAGCTACGTGCCCTTTCAAACACTGAAGATAATACAGTCACTGTCTGTAAAGGTTATTTACCTTGCATAATAATAAAAAAAAAAACGCCCATCTTCTACACATAAAATAGGCCTTTCTCTTTAAAGGAGAAAGCCCTTAAAGGGACATTCCCACCAAAAAAATTAAAAGGGTTTGTTTCCTTTATTTTGTAATGTTGATTTCAGATATGTCATTTGTTTTTTCTATGTGAGTTTATGTTTCATATAAATATGAAATATTTTACTAAACAAGTGTGACTAGGTGCTACCATTTTGTGAAATATAGTGTTTTCAGGTACCACCCCTAGTGAATTTATAGCAATAGTATCTCACTTTGGGGCTGGGGACACAGAATGCAGTCTATAAGTAAGAATTCTGATCATAGACTTGCATTGAATGGGAGCATAATGTAACTAGTACATCATAAGTTGGCGGAGTTATGATCCTCTTTGATCAGGTCAATCTCCTCTCTTTGTGTTGTTTTTTTATAATACAGTCCCTTCCCCAATGCTTTGAATAATAATAATAATAGATTTTTATTTTGTAATTCTAGTTCCCTGATCGAGAGGATAACCGGCAATGTGATTCAGAAATGGTGACGTCACTTATCCAGTCACATATCCCTGAGGCAAAACTGAAGGAGGATGTGGGTGGAGAACTTGTATACGTCTTGCCACCTTTCAGAGCTGAAATATCAAGTGCCTATTTGTCCCTTCTCAGAGCTCTCGATACCAAAATGAGTGATCTTCAGATTGGTTGCTATGGGATATCAGATACTACCATAGAAGAGGTACATTTATTAATTTATTGTGATGGGTGAAGTTGGGTAATTATGGGGGCGTAACAAGGGAGGAGGAGCTGGGATTCATTTTGACAGCTACTAGCCCTGTTCCCCTCCCCCAAGGTTTTGATGGGGCAGGAATTATTATTTATTTATGGGACCAGCAAACATCCGCTGGACCTGGGGTGGGATTTTGTTTCATTATTTTTATTTATTCTTAATTTTTCCATTTTTATTCTCCTGCTCAGAATAGGAGAATTTAATGTCCAAAATGAGGCAATCATGAACCCTGAATCTGAATTGTAATTGGGGGTGTTTCCCCCGTATACTGGGTAGCCGAAAACGTAAGGTTTTCGTCTCAAAGGTAAAGTGATCCAAAGGCCGTCAAAGCATTGGTTTCCGAACTGGCCAAAGATTCGGACCCAAAATGTGGCATATTGAGTAGCAGCATTTTGGGGATTTGTTAGATTCAGGTAATATGCCTGATCCAAATCCATTTTGAAATGGATCAATACATACTGAGTAGACCCTATAGATGAATAAAGTCTAGATCCTGCACAATGGAGTCTTGTAAAAGACCAGATCTAGAACAAACCCAGCACGAGTGGTGTCACTAGAGGTGGGCTACTGGGGCTGTATCCCCGAATCAGTGTGTATGTGACAGAGACAGTGTGTGTGTGAGAGAGACACATTGTGTGTGTGACAGAGAGAGTGTGTATGTGACAGAGACAGTGTGTGTGTGTGTGTGTGAGAGAGACATTGTGTGTGAGAGACAGTGTGTGAGACAGACAGTTTGTGAGATACACAGTGTGTGTGTGTGAGAGACACAGTGTGTGTGTGTGTGAAAGAGACACAGTGTGTGTGCGAGAGACAGCGAGCGTGTGTGTGAGAGAGAAAAACAGTGTGTGTGTGAGAGAGAGAGTGATTGTGTGTATGACAGAGTCAGTGTCTGTGTAAGAGAAACAGTGTGTGAGAGAGAGACAGTGTGTGTGTGAGAGAGAGACAATGTGTGTGTGAGAGTGAGACAGTGTATGTGTGAGAGGGAGACTGTGTGTGTGAATGAGAGAGAAACAATGTGTGTGAGAGAACCCATCTGCCATGGGCTGTAGCCCCAGGTCATTTGGAGAACTAGCAATGCCCCTGCCCAGCACAACAAATTGTTTTCATATTGACCTAAACTGTACAATACACACACAACATTCAATGTTTCTGTGTGGAGAAGCCACTTTCACAGTTGGTGAATCTAACTATTGTTTTGACACAGGTGTTCCTCAAACTGATTGAAGGGGTTGTTGACGATGATGAGGCTGCTACACATCAATCTATACCAATATCAAATATAGACAATCTTATTGTGCAAGATGAAACATCTTCAACGAGCTACAGTTTCCCAGACAGAGATGGTATGGTATTAAACGTACTGTTCACAAAGAAAAGGCCGCGTTAACATTTCCTTACAGTATTAGGTCTGCACCAGCTGGTGATAACATGGAAGATTGTACTGGTTTTCTGTCCATGTAGTGATACATTTCCAGACAAAAGAATGGTTCAGCCTTTGTATAGATGTCTTGATCCAAACTATACATTCAACCAAATGTTAGATATTCTCACCAAGGATTGACAATGCTTAACAACCTGCACTATGAGTTTTAGCTCACGTGCCATTACAGAGAAACATACGCACAGTATATCAGAGAGGTACACCCACAAAAGTGGTCTTATTTGTGAACTCTTAAAGTATGTCCATAAATATTAAGGATATCTTCAAGTGTGGACTCATTACTCACTGTGCCAGATAGACACACCAGCCATAATTTACTGACAAGGCTTTTAACAGGCTAAATCCTATATCTAAGATATGCCTGAGGAAGAATTTTCATTAAGTGCCACCAGCACTGGTATTTAACGTGCAGGAAATAAAGCCCAGACACTGAATTGAAATGATCATAGCAAACATGAAGAGCTGCCAGCTAAACCATTTTAAGTAAAGACTATTACTGTCATGCACAGGATATTTTGGTTAATATTATTTTACGTGCTAATATTTATTAAAAGGAAATAACCATTAAAAATAGAATACTTGGAATCTCCAAGAAGTTATTGTATATCTCCCAAGTGTCTCTTAGGAGGGACACTTATATTGACACTATATTGACACTATTTTATAGGAGCACCGAATTGTATATATGTGTATCACAACTCTAGAGCAATAAAATCAATCTTCTAGTGTGTTTATATATTAGTTTTTATGCCTGAAATGCATTATTCCTATAATAAATGGCTTACCAAATTTCATAAATTGTTCTCAATTTTCCACACCTAAAAACGCCCCTTCAGTAACAAGTGTGTCCTTGAATGGGCTATTAAAAAGTTGGGAAGTATATTATTGGAGTAATCCAATAATGTGCACAAATTTTCCAAAGTCATTTTATCATAACCAGTGAAGTATGCTCATTTAATATAATGCAAAATGGTAGAGTAGACGGAATATCTTATTACCGTACAATAAATGAGCATTGGAAGCATACTGTACTGGTAACTCTGGATAAAATGTAGTTGGTTAGTTTGTGCACAGACATTTTTTTGTGATTATTGAAATCATTATACAGATGGCATACAATGTATAAAGTTGCATAATGGCCTTTGACTATATTCTTACCAGCCCTTTGACCTGAGCTCCTCTCATGACAGAATTCCCAAATCCTTAACCAGCTTTAATGCCCAGTATTTTCATTGTAATGTACAAAAGAAACATTATGCCATCCGGTACATTGCCAAATGCACCGTGGTTATAATTAAGAATGTAATGTAGGTACAGTTCTCTCACTAATAAACTGCTTATTTTTTCCATTATTCTAGTCATTTAGGATGCATCTAAAATGATATTGGTTCAGCAGACATCCTGTAGTAAGCATAAGACATGAGTTAAAACTGTTCATATATAAATCAAAACAACACACAAGTGTTGCACTAGTGTATCACCATGCCATGTTTATCTATAGAAAAGCCTCAACACTCTTTAAAATGTATACTCCGTCCTTACATTGGCTGTTGCATTTTTTTGTTAAAGTATCTGCATTGAAAGAGGATTCAGGGAAACATTTTAAATTGTGTTTTTCTTTAAACTGAAATCCTGGTGCTGTGACAGGGAGTCAAAACTCCTAGAAAAACAGTGAATGAATAAGCCTCTTCCTATAACATGATTTTTTTTTTACTGAACAGACCAATCACTAACCAAGTCTGAAAAGCTCACTGGCTTGACTCTGACGTTCAAGAAAATCATGGCTATCTTCATTAAGAGGTTCCACAACTCCAGACGAAACTGGAAGGGTCTCATATCTCAGATCCTGCTCCCAGTGTTATTTGTCATTGCTGCAATGGGGTTAGGAAGCCTCTCATCAAGTACAGCAAATTACCCAGAAATCCTACTCTCCCCTAATCTATACGGTACAGATCAAGCAGTGCCTTTTTGGTAAGTAAATTGACATTTCTGAAAAAGCAAAAACTAACGAGAAAAAATATTTGAAGAAAGTGATCCGAGGCCTACCAAGGAAATGATAAAGATAAAAGACAATTAGAACAGATACCTCAAGCATTGATAATTACAAAACAATGGGAATGGGAATATAACTGTAGTTATATCATACTTAATAGTTTAACTGTATACTGAAAGCACTGTGGTATTAAAATGAATCGTCACCTAACCATCCTTCATAGTGTGAAGGTAGAGGATAGAAAAGTATCATAAATATCTATAGATTGCATTAACAGAATATCCAAATGAGTACATTAATAGAAAATGTGTTCTTAATATGTTTGTGGTGTTTCCTATTTATGACATCATCTTTGGCTTTATATGCAAATAAATGACTTTTAATGGGAAAGTGTAATTTGCATATAAAGCCACAACGCCTTTCACTGACTAGACTGTACTGTGGACTCTTTCTATTTAGGATTTCTTTATTTTATTTTTTTATTTTTGCTCCCACCCGCATTTACGTCCCCATTTATTAATTTTTTTTTTGTGATTTAAATGTTCATGTTTATTTTTGAAGGATTCATAACCGGAGCTCTGAGGATCTGATGTCTGCAATGTCCTCTCCTCCTGGCATTGACAACTCGTGTATAAACAACAAAGCGTAAGTATTCATCTTCTAGTTCAGTATCCACTAACCCTCTCCTTATAATTATCCATCAGTTTCTTTATACATTACTGACCTTGTGAAGAACAGAGGATTGACATGTGACCAACATGTTCTGGCACACAAGAGGTTAACATGACATTATCATAATATATCAAAATATTTTAAAGACCAACTCCTGGTGAGGAGGTCCTGTCCACAGCATATCACATATAACAGCTACTTGGACCATACAGATATTATAAAGTAGGAATGCTGTGTGTAAATTGGCACAGCATGCATGGATTGTATGGGTTATATGCATTTTAACTTAAAGGGGAAACTACTTTACACATGCAATTTAATATTTCACTTGTATACCTGATAAAATAACCTTAATACTTGTCCTGCGCCCAGAGATCATACAAGATAACATAACATTTGAACAATAATAGTTGATTGTAGTCGGGATCCTCAACAGTGCACTGCCCCTTTGCTCGGCTCTACTGTAGGATGCACAACCTCTTGTACTTAGGTTCTTATGATAAGAGCCATACATTAATTTTAATTGCCTGTACATTATCAAGTGCCTGTAAAATATGTTGTAGTTATAGATAGTAACCATAATAATCCCACTGCTCTCAAACTTTTCTAGTTCTTACCAAGTGGAATAAGTTAAGAAATAACTATGTAATGGTTGTGCAGATCTCCTCCTTCCCCCACTGTACCATCAGTGGTGTATTTTGGTTTTGTGCTGCCCTAGGCAGACAAATTTTGGGCACCCCCCCCCTACCCACGATGCACACCCACGAAATGACCCATAACCCACGTTGCACACCAAGGACATGCCCCATCACCCCATTTACATGCCTCCATCACCCCATTACATACACATTTCCAATATTATTTGCCATTAATATTCCCCAGATAATTTGCCCAATAATATGCCAGTATTTGCCATTGACTATGCCCCAGCCAATTTGCCCAATATTATGCCAGTATATTTTTCCATTAATATTCCCCAGCCAATTTGCCCAATAATATGCCAGTGTTATTCTGCCATTTAATATGACCCAGCCAAATGCCCAATATTAAGCCAGTATTATTTGCCATTTAATATGCAATTTCCAATTTGCCCAATAATATGCCAGTGTTATTTGCCATTAATAAGCCCCAGCCAATGTGCTCAATAATATGCCAGTGTTATTTGCCATTTAATATACCCCTGACAATTTGCCAAATAATATGCCAGTGTTATTTGTAATTTAACTTGCCCCTGCTAATTTGCCCAATAATATGCCAGTGTTATTTGCCATTTAATAAGCCCCAGCCAATTTGCCCAATAATATGCCAGTGTTATTTGCCATTTAACTTGCCCCTGCTAATTTGCCCAATAATATGCCAGTGTTATTTGCCATTTAATAAGCCCCAGCCAATTTGCCCAATAATATGCCAGTGTTATTTGCCATTTAACTTGCCCCTGCTAATTTGCCCAATAATATGCCAGTGTTATTTTCCATTTAATATGCCCCTGCTAATTTGCCCAATAATATGCCAGTGTTATTTGCCATTTAATATGCCCCAGCCAATTTGCCCAATAATATGCCAGTGTTATTTGCCATTTAATATGCCCCTGCTAATTTGCCCAATAATATGCCAGTGTTATTTGCCATTTAATATGCCCCAGCCAATTTGCCCAATAATATGCCAGTGTTATTTGCCATTAATAAGCCCCAGCCAATGTGCTCAATAATATGCCAGTGTTATTTGCCATTTAATATACCCCTGACAATTTGCCAAATAATATGCCAGTGTTTTTTGCCATTTAATAAGCCCCAGCCAATTTGCCCAATAATATGCCAGTGTTATTTGCCATTTAACTTGCCCCTGCTAATTTGCCCAATAATATGCCAGTGTTTTTTTCCATTTAATATGCCCCTGCTAATTTGCCCAATAATATGCCAGTGTTATTTGCCAATTAATATGCCCCAGCCAATTTGCTGCCGCCCCCCAAAATTTGCCGCCCTAGGCATCCGCCTATGATGCCTCGCGGTAAATACAGCACTGTGTACCATTAGGGGCCCATTCACAAATCCTTTTATGCCAGTGCACTGCATGCAAGCATGGATGGTCTGTTTCAATTAAATATGTTTGTTTTGGATTTTTTTTAGAGGATGTTTGAATGAAACTAGTTTGGGTCAATGGATATCGACTGGTAACCAGACATCCCAGTACGGCACCTGCAACTGTTCAAGCGGTTTAATGGTAGGTTAAAGTGTTTGCACAAAGATAAAAAAAAATATCACTATCATTGTACAGATCTTGGTGGTTAGTGCACCACTTTTACAATTTTGGCCCACTTTTGACTTTTATACACTAATAGTAGCTCTCCAGAGGCTTCTTTTACTGCTTATATATTCTGAGTGTGATGAAGAATGGAAGTACTAACTTACATTAAAATCTATATTCATCATCCAAAGAACTTTCTAGATTCATATAAAATATACACACATCATAAAAATATATAAATAATGAGCGGTTGCTGTATTTATTATGTTTATAGCAAATATGACAAATGTGTGTATGTATATATATATATATATATATATATATATATATTTGTGAATAGTGCAAAGCAATCAGTGCACTCCCATCAGACAAGTCACAAACTCACAAAACTACTTAAAAACACATTTATAACATAACAAAATTGGAGATTTAGTCACATTATATGGCATATTATGCTTAGCCCACCACTACGTCAAAGTACTCCAATGTAGGTGGGTTCTAACACTAAATACATATTTGGGGCTATCTCTTCAAACGTATTGTTTAACAGGGACCAAAGGGCCTTCCTACAGTACAACACATAGAAACTCCTGCAATTTATAGATCTGGACACCACTTATGGAGCACCTGTGATGGAGAAGGGTACTAAACCAGAAGCCTGGTCAAGGCTATATATACATAGTAAGGACATCAATTATGTCTTCACATATATACAAATAAAAAACAATAAGTGCGCTTAGAGCAAACTGTGATAAAATATTCAACACCTCTTAAGTGACTTAGTGAAGTAGTATCCTGAAGGTTTAGGAGGGAACTTAGTCCCCCTTAAGGGGATACACTCACAAACTTGCAAGAAAATGATTGCACTTCAAACATATGGTGTTGTCTGTTGGATCCTGTTGCATGCCAATCCTCTTATACTTTTTGGCTCAGAAACAATACGACAAATATCCAATTAGAGTGTAAAAAATGGATACATTTAATAAAAAGATATATCTGCTTACATGGAGGTAATCTCTGTCAGACGTAGTGGGCGCCATACAGCTGCAATAAATATATACACTCAGCTACAATAAATATATACAAAGAGAAGAAAGCAGGGTAAGTCCAATTCACGCTGCGCGTTTCGCCCTTCATGGGCTTCATTTTCCTGCAAGTCTGTGAGTGTATCCCCTTAAGGGGGACTAAGTTTCCTCCTGATCCTTCAGGATACTACTTCACTAAGTCACCTAAGAGGTGTTGAATATTTTATCACAGTTTGCTCTAAGCGCACTTATTGTTTTTTAATTGTATATATTGTATTTTGTGTGGTTTAGGGACACACTGCCTAAGTGCTGCTAAAGCTAAGATTGCAGCGCTGGGTTCACTTTCAGTTTTTTATGTCTTCACATATAATTAGTGTGGATGCTGCAGCATCCTAATCCAACCTGTTCTACTGCAGGAATCGGATTATGTGTACATAGCAACTCTGAAACTGAATTCTAAATGTGGAGAAATCAGTGTGAAAATAGCATTGGTTTCCATTTTTAGACTCCGAATTGATTTTTATACATAACCCCCAGCGTGTCCAGCTGCTTATCCCACTTAGGGAGCTGAAGTGTTCTTGCCCCAAACTGTACTGCAGAACTATTGAACTGTTTACCCTTGTGCACAAAATACTGGGCTTGTGCCATATCACATACATGCTGTTACATGTAGAGAATGAGATCTGGCTCTATTAGACACATATATATTTTATTCTTACACTTGCTTGCTTAAAGCATATATTGCAAATTGTATATACTGAAGATACATAGATAATAGTTGGCACAGTATTACTTTTAACTTAAACAATTTGTCCATGACATTCTTTGCAGGGTTCATATTGATCAATAAAGCAAGTACGTGAGACACTCAAAGAATATAGGAACAGAATTGACTTAAACAATATTATTAAAGGAACATTAAACCTGATGTGTATCCTAATAGATACACGCGGGTTTACTAACTGCTGTGTCTCACATGTGAGACACAGCAGTTCCTGGTTGTCGAGTGCTGACAAACGTCAGCACGTGCACAGCCAATCAAGTCGGGGGCTCACCCCACTCTGTCAGCCGAATGCAAGGGTCTCTCGCTGCTAGCGCAGAGAGAGACCCTAGTTTTTGCATGGAATCAGCAGGGGGGACCTAGTTAAGGTCCCCCCTGTTGATCCCATGCAAAATGAGGATCTCTCTCTGCACTAGCAGAGAGAGCCGGTCGCCGACCAGATGGCTGCCTACTTCCTATGGAAGCATGGCTGCTGTCGGTCAGAGGAGAAACTGGCATGTACCATCAAAAGTACACGCCAGTTTATCCTCATCCTAGGGACAACTAACTTTTCAATTGTGCTTCTATATTAGAAGCACAAGTGAAAAAATTTTTAGTGTCCCTTTGAACATAAAATATACAAAACAATAATATACTAATAGAGTACAAAAGCTTATTTACCAATAAGCACAGAGCTGACATCAATGGACACTAAACATTTTGGCTATAAGCCTTTCTCAACAGGAACAAAAAGATTTATGGAAAATAGTTAAAGAAAACAGTGCTAAGGTGACATATTATTGTAGTGAGCTGAATTATGGATTCTTCATGCTTCAAATATGTCATTAACCTACCTTTCACTTAAATCATGCTTATTATTAAGACAAAACAAATTACATTTCTCACAGTTTCTGCCCTCAAAAACGAACACAAAACATGTTTCATTAGTACATTTTATACAATTTCTGTTTCTTTTTTTAAACACTTTGAGGACTTTTTAGAAAATGCTCTTTGAAAATAGTTAAATAGGATTAATTATATGACATTTATAAATGCAGCCATTACTGCTCAATGTCAAGGCTGCAGAATACAAAGCCAGTGCAAGCCAAGATTATTCTTGATTTTTCTTTTCTTTGCATGTGTGAAATAGAGCTATTAGCGGCATTCAAGTTTGTAGGAATCATATTCCTTTTTTCTGGGCTTGCTTGTTCTATGTTACACAATATGTCTCTAAATGATCCCCACTTTCGTTTTACATCGCTGTTTGGATGCTTAAAATGTATCTCCATTGTATAAACATTATAGAAAAAGAGCAGCCAACTTGCCTCCAGCTGTTGAACTGATGCTCTGCCTGAACACTTCACAGCCACATTCGTGCAGAGGATCATGGGAGGTTTAGTTGAACAAAATTAGAGATCTAAGTGTATGTTATCTCTGCATTAATATATGCATGTTCTATTCAATTTATTCCAATGGGCCTTGGCACCAGGTGTCCGTAAACATTGCTGCCTCCCGCCTACCAAGCCAAGATGTGAAACAGGACAGAAAGTCTGTAGTGTCTATATTGTTCCACCCCTTACTTGTTCCATATAAATGAGCTTTCACTTCACCAAACTAATGATTTTCCATTTTAGGTTAAGTGGACCTTACAATAAATGTTCTGTAAAGGGTAACACAGCCATACAAGCCAGTTTTAGGATAAACCTTGTTCTACAGAGCTATCTGACATTACACAAAATGCTTCTTCCTGGTTCTCCAAACAATTCACAAACTTCAATTTTATCTTTACATTTCTATATATAGCTGGAATGGCCTCAAGATCATATTCCTCTTTTGAATGTCTAGCAATTGTGCTTTAATCTTGACTCTATATTGGTACCTAGCCCCAGTTTAGCATTAACATGAAAAAACAACAACATCTAATGTCTTTGAGGAGAGTACAGTAGCTTAATTTTAAAATCATGGATGGCTGCAGGTTTTTATCCTCATGCAAGGAGTTTTAGCACTAGCATAAATTGCTAATTATATCCTGTAATTAATAAAGCCAGATTAATGACAGTGGATTCCATTTATTTTTCTTGCATCTCAGAGGGTAAAGCATTTTTTACAGCCACTAGGCAAGAAAATAATGTGTATTTACCATAGGATGTTACAGTATATGTTTAGTATTTCTGTATTGGTAAATGTTTTTTTTTTTTTTTTGTGCTGTGTAGGTATGTGATGCACCTGACTCTCAGCCCCCACATCGTTTGACCTACTCTAAGCAAATGCTTTACAATGTAACAGACTATAATATTGAGAAGTATCTGCTGACCACCACCTTGGACTTTATCCAACAGCGGTAAGCCTGTTCCGATTCACAGTAACAGTTTTCACAATAAATATACCTGTAGCATATTTAGATAGAGCTCTAAATAACCATGAGACGTTTTATTTATCAGCTTGGATACATGAAATGACATAGGACATATAGATATATATATATATTAGCCATGATTAGCTTTATAGGATTTGCAAATTAGCTTTATAGGATTTAAATTAATAAAATAAGCACTATAAGTCTGGTGTCTTGTGTTAGCAGACTGCAGCTGAGATCACTTATATGCTTTTCTAACAAAGGGAAACATAATTCCTGCACCATCTTCAGCAGCTTTGGCTACTGATTTATAAGTAAAAAATAAAATCATATTAGGTCAGTGAAATTCTGCTTATAACGTTTTCTTTTAGTGACATAAGAGATACCCATTAGCCATCACTTGATAGCTTACCACACAATGTGTGAACATAAAAGATGACAGTATAAAGTGTAGGAAACAAAATGACACAAATAAATAAAAACAGTTCTGCCTTTGAAAAGCTTGGCTTCACAGGCATCAGGGATCCTCTAATATATAGGTAATAAGACTCAGGTAAGCAAAGCAATCAAAGAAATACAAAAATAAATAGACATAGCAGAATCCAAGGTGAATATTGGATCATATACTAAATGTGGGAATAAGGTAAAGCATCACTCCAGGTTCACCTACTTCCACCATAGGGTTAATATGTCTGATTTGTCCACTTGAGATATGGTGTTATACTAGGTGTGTTTATTCAATTTTCTGGAAATGTTTGCTTTGCTGTGTTTCTTGTTGCAAACCTAGTAATGTAGTTGTGTCATGCAGAGTCTTTCAAACAAACAAATAGTCTCATTTTAATACATTTAGGAGAATAAAGGTTTCTGATTAAGGCTACTCAGATGTAGGCTATTCAGAGCCCATCGAAGTGATCTTGAATCAGCACGAAAATCGTCCAATGTGGCCAATGTAAAGATCTTTGTGCCCACATTTCAGAGGGCGAATTCCTCCATAGACTTCTAAGGGGAGGATTTTGACTTATTTCAGAGCCATTTTTGGAGGACCTTGTCTCTTCCATAAATAGCCAAAGTCAGTGGGAGGACTTTGGTTATTGCGTAACTAGCCAAAGTCCTTCCAAAATGGCCCGAAATTAATAAAATTAAAGTAAAAATAAATATTAAAAAGATATAAAAAGATTAAATACATTAAAATAAAGTAGATGAACATGAAATAAATATTTTTTTATTAACATGTAAAGAGCATTTTAATGTAAATATATTATTATACATTATACCATTAATATATTATAGTAATATAAAATTATTTTTGTGAAATATGTTTACTTTAATTCTTCTATACTTTTTCAAGGAGCTAAAATCTGGAGAATTAAACTTCCCAAAATTTGGCAATTTCCAACAATTTCAGGACAACTTTGGTGATGTTTGGTGTTTTTTGGAGTAAGAACTTGAATATCACAAAAATCCAGTCCGAAATTAGTAGAAATTGGTGATTTTGTGCTGAAATTGGCCTTGTTGAGTAGCCAACTACGCAGTTTGATTTTATTTCCAGATCTGGCACGACGTCAGGCTTAGACCCTCAAGTGTTTTGTAATGTTTGGCAAAATGTAATAACTTTGAATTTAAGAGGTTTTTTCTAGTTAGCTCTCTCACAGGTAGAAGGCCCCATGCATTATAATAGGTCACACAGATTCAGTACCTTTCATGCCAAAAAAGTAAATTAACCATATATAGTTATGTTTATGACCTGTCATAGGTTTGTATGTTGTCTAGTATGTTGTGCTAGAGGTTTATTAAACTGTGCACACTGCTGAAAAACATTCACATATGTTCATAAGAAAACATTTTATCGACAGGAGACTCTTGCATGATAGTCATACTCTTCATAGCCAAATTCTTGAGATGTAGGAGAGGAAGTTTGACAATAGCTGAAGGGCTGGTTCAACACACTGAATACAACATTTTCAGTTTTGCTACACATGTGCTTACAATCTGGTAATATAGTAAGTAGGTTGCTCACATGTTAATTCCAAGAATTGTCCAGAACCAGGGATTTCTCTTTAACCATACAACTGTGATGCAAAATTAATTTTTGAATATTAATATTAAGTGTAAATCATTGTTATTTCTTTTACAGGTATGGAGGCTGGAGCTTTGGGATTCCACTTTCAACTGATGCTTTGCTTAATATTGTAGCACCTCCCTCTGACAATAAGACTCTAAGCACAGTAAGTGAAAACAGATCGAATGCTGTTGAGCAGTGATAGTATATATAAGAAATGGTTCAGATACCTACAAACTTGTCAAGGATTTGTGTTCTCAAGAAGGTGACACCCAACCTTAACACTGCAAGCGTGCTAGAGCTATATATACCATTATGCTCAACCAGTCATTAGATTGACTGAGGATCATGAGATCTGTAAGTTCCAAATATATGCAGTGCCAAGGTTAACCATCATTTGTCAAAATTACAGCCAAAAACTCACCAAATTCTCTTATTCACTCCAAAATGAGGGGTGAACATAAACTGCATGTGCAACATTTCCTCAGTTTGTGTTGCGGTGAGATTTTGGATTGAAGCTTGTGATGCGTCATCCAAGGATGTGATTCAGAAATGCTCGTCTCTTACCAATATACAGTTTTTTACCATTGGATTTACCAACTATTGGTTGCTCTGCAAAAATCATGTAACAATACCAACATGTAGGAAAAACAGTGGCCGCTGATTACATTATATATTGAATGCTATAATTGATTACATTGTGATCACACTTTTTTTGGAGACCAATGAATCCCAATACTCTTTTTCATTCTTATTTTTAATGTAAAACTATACAGTATATATGCAAAAGCACACAATAAATAATCAAGAAAGGGATGGTTGTTTTACACAGAGTAACAATAGTTTGAAGTTTTGTGGACACCAAGGAAATATTTAACAGAGTGCTTTCTGAAAGGGAAAAAAACAAAACAAATGGAATCTTTTTAATGAATTTGTATGTCAAAGTTACAATCCAAGTGTAAAAGAGTCTCATAAAAAGTAGTGTACAGCAGGGTATACAGTATATATTGCCTTTAATTCCCTACTGTAGTGTTCATTCCATCAAGCCATTGAAACCACTGCTACAGTGGATTTTTAAATCTGGCATGTAGCATTGTATCATATGCTCATTTTGTATTTCTTGCTCAGATTTGGTATAACCCTGAGGGTACTCACAGCCTCCCAGCCTATCTCAACAGTTTCAACAACTTCCTCTTGAGGGCCAACCTTCCAACCAATGAGTCTGAAGAATATGGTAAGGAAAATGTTATCAAGTAGACCACAGTCTGAGAATGAAATAGAAACCTGTAAGATCATAGGACAGGCACTTGTCAGACTGAACCCCCAGATCTATCCAGACATCACAGCTGGAGAATTCAGGGTGCAGAGGAAGGATATACTCTAGTCAATGTAAAATGTATGCGCAAGGCAGGCTTTTGTAGTTGTAACAGTGTCAAGGTACTTGGAACGGTTGCATAGGAATAAGGTGCATACTGTTCACACAGCTGTGCTTGTCTTTTCGTGTAAGGTAAATCCTCTCACACTCCCAGCATGCTTAGAAGACACAAATCTTTCTTTTTCCCCACTATGAAATAAAATTAAAACAATTATTTACCACCTCGTCAAGATGTCCCCCCATACAGCACGAATAACCGGCTGGCTATTTCCAAAGCAGATGTTCAGTTATGAACGATAATCTAACCTCCCGCTGAGCAGTGGGCAGCGGCCGATAAATATTTGATAAAACTTTAGTATCTTAACAGCAATGCAAACAATAGCATAGGTGGAATTGATTCTTGGACGACTTGTGATTCTCTTAGTGAGAATACAAAGCATTTTGATGATCCCAAGGCACCGCTTATTTTCCATAAACACGTTAGATTTAGGGCTGCATTTATCTTTCTGTGAGAGGCCATTATGCAGGTCCTGCATTCAATCCCACTGACATTACAGCTTAATTATACCGCTATCCATCATGATTATGGTTTTTAGCTTCTCCTCCAGATCGCCAGGGAGATTCCCATGAGTCAGTTTCCTAACTGCTCCTGCACTTCTGCTACTGCAGCTAAAAACATTTGCTCATTCCATAGGATACAAGGTAGATGGATTAATCCTTTGCATGTCTGACTTGAATGTCGTGTGTGCTGTTTATCAGTAGCTATTCTCTCGTATTAATATGCATATTGCTTTCAAAGCAGGGTAAAGCTAAGGCCTTTTTCCCTTTAACTTAACTACTTACCCTTTTCTTCTGACCACCTGCTCCTGTTCAGGATGCCTAAAAATTATGCTAATCATGTAATACAAAAGCATACACACAACAACCTACTACTTTCTCTCATTACAAATCAGCCTAGTGTTTAGAAAGCCACCCAGTACAATCCTGGTTATAATTTAGTATTTTTACTTAATTGCATATAAGAGTAAAAATAAAATGAGATGTCCATCTCCTGCATCCATGTTGTGAATTTTACCCATTATGCAGCATTCACTAAAATCTTCCAGCAAATCTCACTTAACAACTGTTGGCACAGCTTGCATGATGAGGTCATAAGATACAGTCCTGCTCTCTTACAGGCTTCTATGTATCACTAGGGGGCAGGACTAGGTGGCTCTATACACCTTTTTTTTTTTTTTACCTGCCTTCTAACACAAAAAGTTCATCTTTCTGGTAGAGAGAAGATTGACTTGATTAAACATGATCATAACTCTGCCCCCTTGTGATGTAATAGTTACATTGCCCTCCCATTCAATACAAGTCATTATTTTCGTTTCTTTTCGTTTTTATTATTTCGTTTTATAGAATATGTGTAATACTATTGGCTTTCTATAAACCGAACGAGAGCCCCATTCATAAGAAATTCTTATCAATGGGGCTCTCGTTCGGTTCTTAGAAAAGCAATAGTACTACACGTTTCCTATAAGCCGAAAGTCTATAAACCGAAGGTATTCAGTTTATAGATTTTCGGTTTATAGAATACATAGAATTACATGTATGAACATGGAGGCTAGGGGAGACAGTGATATATGCAGTATAGGGGGATTGATATAAAGATCTATATAATAAAGAGTCCTGTTGAATAGCTATAAGAGATTGAATAATTCTTCATGCAATTAGTAATGAAGGTGCAGCTCAGCACTTGGACCATTTGTCATCCCAGAAGAATCCATCCCAAAGCAAAATAGTAAAGGTGCTCACTCCAAATTCATATAAAGCAAATCCTTTATTCCGTGTTGCAATTAAAAATCCACATGGGTGGTACACAGACCCCTTATCACCTCACGCGTTTCTCGTAGCAGTAAAAAAAAAAAGAATGTAAATGGTGGGGAAGAGGATGTGCTTGTATGGAGTGATGAATGGTATACTTAAGGGTCATCCAGGCAGAGGTGACTGAAAATCAGGAGGTGAATGGGAAACAAAAATGGTGTTGCCAATGAAAAGAGGAGAAAGAGACTGAAAGGAGAAAGGGAAAAAAAGAGGCACTAATGGGGCTATTCACTAAAAGGTTAGTTGAGGTGAGTAGTAGGTGAGTTAAAGTGAATAGCAGGTGAGTTGAGATGAGATTAATCTCACCAATTCAGCTATACAGTGTGCAGAAACAAACCTGGTTAGATCCTCCACTAAGTGAACTCATCAGGTTTGTTCCTGCAAAATGTATAGCTAAATTTGTGAGATGGAATGTTCATCTCACCTCAACTCACCTGCTATTCACTTCTACTCACCTTTTAGTGAGTAGCCCCATTAGAGATTTTTAAGCTGATTTTCCAGCAGTCAGTCGGGCACTCTGGCTCAATAATATTCACTATTTATGACATTGCATATCTCTTACTGCGCTGTATAACAGATGCCGATGTCATAGTGACTTGATAATATAAATAAATATGTTTTTGTTTCTTTTAGGTATTTTTGTCTCCACTAAGCCCCTCACAGGAACAGTGTCACAACAAAGCACGTAAGAATCTTTTTTATATTCAAGAAATTGAAACTATGTTACATTTTATATGACCACTGAATGAATCAAATGTGATCCCAAATAAAAGAAATCACAAACAAATGTTGCATGCTGACCACTGTAAATAGGTGTTTGTTTATCTGTAACAGTTACTTACTTATTTATGTTCTATTACTCATCTATATTTTTTATACAAGGAAAGAGGAAAATAAAATCTTAGCTTTTATTGACTAATCCCATTGGCTGACTAATTAAAAAAATCTAAACTTAAGTATTGCATTTACTCACAGATCTAGCAAAACGAAATTGATTCTTAAACATGAACAAATAAAAACACATATTGAATTTCCTATATTTATGTCACTGCAGTCAATACGTGTCTATACGATAATGCCTCTTCATAGACAAGTCCTCTTGGTTTGTATTAAAAGGCATTTCCAGAATAGTAAGAGTACGGTTCCAAACTGAGAATCTGCTCTGTCTGTTCTCTGCACACGGCTTTCATTAGCGCCAGCTACCAGACATGTAAACTTTAGAGAGAAGTGTTTAGATAAACTCTCCAGAGCATTGCAAATCAATTTTTAGCCAATTAGTGAACAGTAGAGGACTTGTTACATGAAATTCAACAGTAAATGGAAATCACAGACAAAAAACCTCAGTACAATAAAGAATCTTCCAGCCACTAAGCTATTGTTGGTTAATAAGATAGCCAGGCAATGGAGGATTGGGTCGTGGACATCACAGTCACAAAGGACCAAATCAAGAATATATTAAGTGCTTTCAAACACAAACATCCTGATTTGTACCATATGCATGTGTACCTTAGCTACCCCAGCATCACGTCTGCTTGCTAGCAACACCAGTCCCCCTCACTTATTGTTAATCCCGTTTTGTGGTTATAGCATAATAATAGAATCCACAAGAAGAAATAGAAGAATGCACACCAGAATTATTCAAATATTGTTACTTCCAAAAAGTGTTTATTTGTGTATAAATCAGATCACAAACAATACAGTGAAATAATAAACAGGTACAATAAATATAAGATAAAATAAAAAAGCAAAAGAGAAAGACATTTATTTATGTAAAGGATATACTTTTACTGCCAAAATGTTGGGGCTCTTTTTCAGACTTCAGCCTTCCTCTGTTGTTTTTTCATTTTATCTAAGTGTATCTTATCTATATACATACTTTCTTTGGATTTGTTGTGTTTGGATTTATTACAATTTTTGTAGCATGTATTGTGGTGAATATTCCCCTACTTCTGTTGCTTCAGATTTGGACACTGCATTGCACCCACTTTGTATATATTTTGTGGGTATTCAGGGTCTGCATCTCCTAATAAACCCCTTCCCCACTCATGGCCTTTCTTACAATAAATTAAAAAAAAACTGTTTAAGGTTCAGTGCGCGTTATTTTACTACTACTCAAAACGGTAAATATTGAGCATCCCTTGTCCAGAAATCCGTTATCCAAAAATGTTTAAGGATTTTCCCACAAGTTGCAGATTCCACACACACCTGTCAGACTGCAAGCACACAACAGTCTATTCAGTGTCCAGCTCCCTTAAGCTGTGATGTATCCTTTCCATGCATGCCTAGATTTCCCCACGCCCACAAAGGGTAATACAATGACACGTGAGCAGGCCTGAAAAACCAACGGAAGGTTCTCAATGATGCCTTAAGTCACAGCTACATCACAGTAAAAGTGATTTATTCACTCTATATGGAATTTTCATTTAATGCTACTGTGTTTCATGAGTGCTGAGTGGCTTTAATATAACTTATTGGTGAAAATGGTCCATTATCAGAAATCCTCAGTTATCTAAAATATGTCTGATCCCAAGCATTTTGGATAAGGGATACTCAACCTGTACTAATAGATAAGGATCCAGAAACAATTGAGCATTAAATTTACCAGTTTCCAAAGGTTTTAAACCTTTCCACAATTACCTTTTACTCCCCTTAAACATTAGCAATGCAAGAAACACTCATAAAACATTTTTTTTTTATTTTTTTACTGTCTACGATTCTAAGTTGTAGAAATTCTTTTTTCTCTTAGAGCCTTAATTTGTGTCTGGGTATTACAGTCACACTCATAATGTAAAAGCCGTGCTGGAGTAATGTAGAAGATGTATTTACCTGTCTGGGGTTCCAGCCACTCTTATTTATCTCTTTAACAACTGTGTAACGGTCCGCTCTGTTTTTATTCATAAGTAATAGCTTGGCTGTGTGAGAAAGTGTGAATTTTTATGGCTCCCATCTGCTTGGGGGCATGGCTCCCACGTCTGTAATGTATTATTTTTCTTCTCTAGGGCCGCTACCTTGGTGAATACTTTGGTAGCTCTCTCCATCCTGGCAGGTTACTCCATCACCACTGCAAGCTTTGTCACTTATATAGTCAAAGAGCATCACAATGGGTCGAAGAGACTGCAGCATATAGCTGGTGTCGGAGAAGTCTGCTATTGGTTGACGAATTTCCTCTATGACTTGGTAAATAGCTTTTGAATGGTTTTCTTTAACAATCATATTAATGCACAGACTATCTCCAAATAGCTTTAAGATATTAAAGTGTCTTAGCCAATATATAAACCAGTGAACTTCATTAATTACTTCTACTGTAAATTTTATAATGTTCTATTTCTTTACTGTCCTCCCTATGAATTGTACCTTCTAACACTGTAATGATTATTCATTTGTTCCCATCCTTTTACATCTTCATCTTATGTCAAATGTTTATTACTTTCTGACATGCATAGTGTATGCCCCATCGCTTTTTAATATTTTATCCCGTAAGGATTCCCACAATGCTTAGTGCTCGGATGTTATTTTACTCTAGATTGTAAGCTTATGAGCAAGATTCTCTCTATATCATGTTTTCATTTTGCCTTTATAAGTACAGTATAAGATGTAGGTGGTATATAAATAACTGTTAATTTAATTTTACACAAAGCTAACTGTTCACTTCTAGCATCACACAATGTTAAACAAGTGTTCCTTTTTTCACATAATGACATGTGCTCAAAATAAGTATCACATCCTAAATCCTAAAGGGACTGCCATGTAAACATTGTGAATGTAGAATTTTTTTTATGATAATTTTATGATTAAAATAATCTATACATTGTGTTAGAAAAATTCCATGCAAATGCATAGGTTAAGAGAAAAGTGTCTTTATAAACCGCACTATTGATGTCAGTGTAGGCTCCTGTTTCTGACATCACCTTGTCACTTGATAGGCTGATGAACTATTTACAATGAGAAATGTGTAACTTGCATATCATGCTAAGAGATAAAGAGGAGACACTATAGTAAATATTAAAGTACAGGCTGAGTGTCCCTTACCCGAATATCAATTATCCATAATGACCCAAAAACCAAAGCTCAACCTGTAAATGTTTCTCTTAATCTATGAATTTGCTTGTAATTCTGCTAACATATGGGTCTATTCACTAAAATTCAACTTTCAGACTTAGTCAAATTCTGCACCCGAGTTTGACTTAGAAAAAAAAAACAGGTTCGCATTTTCCCCATTGAAATTAATGGGAGGCAAAATGATCAAACCTACCTTTGAGACTAAGTCAAACTTGGGTACCAAATTTGAATTAGTCTCAGAAATAGCTTTGATCATTTTGCCCCCAGTTACTTTAATTTATTTCCAATTTACTTTTTACTTCTAGTTAAACTCGGTGTTGAATCTGACTTAGTCTCAAACTGAAAGTCGACCTCCAAAGTCGAATTTTAATGAATAGACCCAATAATATATAGATCACTGTTCATTCTCTACATTGACCATGCTTAGGTAAGGTTGTCACCCAGCCAGTAACCTCCTTTAAAATCATAGTTTTTTAAAAGCAGGTTTAGCAAAAAAATGACTACATTACAATTGAATAAATAGCTGCAAACCTGCAAATCTATAGCAGATAGCGCTCTAGCGTCCAAAACAGATTTCTTCTAACATCCTCATTATACGTTCTCAAGTTTTACCTACAGTTTGCTGTAAAACATATTAGATATTCTGTGATAGATTACCTTAAAGAAAACCATCTGGGAATCATTGCAATTACTTACTAAATAAGGAAGAACTTGAGTGATCGCCGCCTCAGCCTGACATTACAGTGTGATAATAATATCTGTTATTTCCCTATCTACTTAGAAGAATCAGAGCATTTTTATAGGTGTAAAGTTATGTTATTTGCCAGATTGCTCTGTAGGAATGCAGTCATTTGGGAGCAGCGATGAGGGGACTGAGTTGAACGTTTCAAAATTAACATACTTGAGATATGCAACACGGAAAAGAGATAGGGTTACCACCTTTTCTTCAGAAAAATACCAGCTTTGGTACTGTCTCCATAGACTTAATTTCATTAAAAGGGACTCTGTTAGTATGACAAAGTCCCAATGTAATATACCCTTTTAAAATGAATAGTTTAGGAGATATATTAATATAAAATGCACAAACAAAAATGGTTAGGAAAAAGCAATGTGATACTTGTAATTATTGCCTTAAAACTTGCTTAAAAAAGTAAAACACTTTAAAATATGGGGTACTCCCAAACTCAGGACAAATATTAGAATCAGTTTAACAGGTTTTTGTCATTAGGGCTCTTGAAGATGTGTAACAGTTTTTTCAAATAAAAGTTAGAACAAGTATTGTTATTATTATTGTTTTCAATAATAATATAATTATTTTCAATCATTTTTTTATAGTAAATTATATGATATAAATAATGGTCTCTAAAGAAAGCCCTTCTTATCCTGAAATATATATAAATATATAGAGAATTTGTGTTTGTGAAGTAAATGAGAAAGAGGAAACGTACAGCTAAACACCAACACACCGCAGAAATGTTGCCTAGCACGACCATTTCAAAAAGTCCAGCCATGAAGGGGTTAATCCAGATTCAAGTTTGTGTTCACAACATCAAAAAAACTAGTTATTAAATTGTGCATATGAGCAGTTTCCTTGCCACAGTAGGTGCAGTTTTGCAGGTGGGGATTTTGTTGGAGCAAATGGACCTGTTATGCGTAATATGAAGTTAAATAGTGTCAAACTGAGGTGAAAAGGAGTATATAACTAGAAACGCATTTCAGTAGACGTGATAAAGTTTAACACAATAATGGACTACAATAAGCCTATAGCCTAAAGCTATCCTCATAGGACACATATGGGACACATGAGTAAAATAAGCATGGTATTTAATGATTGAAAACACTATTTGGGCAAGCTGTCATCTGGTGTCACTATATATATTTATCTTTATGTGGCTATCTTCATCTGGATTCCGAGCCAGTTCAAATGTGTTCCATCGCCCCAAACAGAGGGTGAGGTAGAGTAACTGCATCACTTGTCTGATTTTTCAGTGGCAAGGCATAATACTAAGAAGATTACTGAAGGACAGGTCCCTGTCATTTGTCATATGTGTATTAACTGGAGAAACCAGGCCTTGATCCAAGCCTTCTTGCAGCACTAAAGTGAAAGTAAAAAAGCCAAGAATTTGTCCAGTATAGCACAAATAACAAGTATAGAACTGGAGCATACAAACTATGCATATTTTATTTATTTATTTAGAAAGTGTTTTACCAAGAAGAATATGGATTTCTCTCATTTTCAAGTATGTCCTGGGGACCCAGCCCAGAATGGAGTTACACAGAGTTACACATTTAACAGTAGATTAAAAATACATACATACATATATTTAAACAAGTTGGAAGGCGTCTATGACAGTTCAGCGCGGCTGATTCACCGCTGACAGTTCAGCGCGGCATTTTGAACGCTGAACTGTCAGCGGTGAAGATGAACGCAGCCGCTTCATCGCGACAATGTAAGTGCTGACAGTTCAGCGGTGAACTGTCAGCGCTTACAAACGTACCCCCCCAAATAAATTAACTCCCTCCTAATAAATGAAACCCCCCAAAAGTGCCCCCACCAAAACCTAATACTAAAATTAACCCCCGAACTCTAATACTAAAATTAATCCTAATACTAATGCTACCCCCCAAACCCTAATACTAACTTTAACCTTTAAACTTTACAAACTCTAATACCCCTATTAAACATTAATAATACTCACCTTTAGCGATGAAATATCCCGCAATTACCTCTTGCGCGATGAACTGGCCATCACACAAGAGGGGGCGGTGAAGCGGCTGCGTCAATGCAGTCACGATGAACTGTCCCATCCCCAGTTGGAAGGAGAACATACAGGGTAAATCATTATTAATACAAAAAAGGAACAACATGTACAGTATACCAAGGAGTTTGTAAACTAATGACAGGTACAATCTGTTTTGAGGATGTGGGAGACACTCATTTTCAGGGATTTTAGACTAGAGGATGATTTAGCATATATGAGGAGCTCTGAAAGAGAACACACCTCGACCTGCTTCCTTTTTGAAGTGAGGGATCACTAGTGAGGGGCTGGTGCAGGATCTGAGTTTGTAGGATGTGCAGATAGTAAGAGTGATCATACTGCTCAGGTGGGGGGGGGGGGGAGCTGTATAGATCATTTTTAAATAGTGAGAAAAGCAGTGGCCCCAGGAGCCCTTCAGGCACTCCACACTTGATTAGCAAGGGAGGCAGTATTGGCAATGGACACATATTGAATTCTATCAGACAATTATGAACAAAACCAGCACAGCGACCTCTCATTTATACCCGAACAATTTAGCTAGTTTAGCAGAAGATCATGATCAACCGTATCCAAGGCCTTTGCAAAGTCTACGAAAACTGCACCTGTGAGTTCACCACTCTCCATACCACTCTGGATGTCATTGCTCACCTTTAAGAGGACAGTAACCGTGGAGTGATTTGACTGAAACCCAGATTGAAGCGAGGGTAGATAGTTGGACCGTTGATAATACTCGCACAGTTGATCATGGGCACATTTTTCCAGGATTTTAGAAAGGATAGGTAGCTGTGAGATAGGCCTGTAGTTTTACACTATGTTTTCATCAACATTTTTGTGGATGGGGATAACGCTGGCTTTTTTCCAGGCTTTGGGGACATAACCAGAGGACAAGGACACATTGATTAAGTAGGCAACGGGTCGCGCAGTAACAGGTGCACTCAGCCTCAGTATCATTGATGGAAGTAGGTCCGGCCCACATTGTAATTTCATTTTTGGGTTCAGGAAATGCCCTGCTATTTCTCTGATATCTGATATAGGAGCAAATTCAAATTCAGCAAGTTGTTTGGCCAGGGGTGATATTGGTGGTGACTCGTCTGCAATAGAAAAAGTGCCATGATCTTCATTGTGGTGTTTTGCTATAAGAGCGGTGGCGCATCCTACAAAATAGTTATTGAATTATTTTTGCTAATTTTTGTAATGTGCATATCATGTACGGTTGGTTGCCTTTTCATCTTCATAAAAACACCAGCCATACTATTGCTTCCACAGACTTAACAATGGCCATTTGTTTACTGGGTGGCAACCCTAATATCAAGTCACAAAGTGATGTCATAAATAGCAGACACTACAAACACATTTCAAACTCTTATTTATCTTTATGTATCATTTGCTTGTGTTTCTGCTAACACAATCTATCGATCATTTTTCTCTCTCTCTGCATTCACAGTATAAACAATGTTTAGGTGATAGAGTCGCTTTAAAATGTAATCCTGTGCAAACATCTATTCTAACTGTCAAATCTTTAAAAAACCTAAATGTGACCTAAGATCGTCTGTAAAACAGACAGCTAGTAAAACTAGAAGAGTTGACATTGAGAGAGAGGAATTATAATGCAAATATCCATAGTAAATATTAGCGGTAAGGAATTAATTTAGAAAAGTTAAATCTTTGGCAAAGAGGATATCACAGATCCAGCTGCACAGGACACAGTCTTTTTTCTCATTAATATTTGTTTGCTTTCATGCAAAGCTCAGAAGGATTTGAGAAGAAAAAAAGCTGTACTTTCTTTACTGTTCTAGAATCAGTGTACCCAATCACTTTTTTATTCCAATTTGCAGTCTAACCTTTTGGTCATTTGTACTGCTCTTTATCCACCTCTATGTTACATTATTAGCTTGTATTTATAGCAGCACTGAGTACAAAGCATAAAAGGGAGTTGCAGAGAAGATAAAAAGAGAAAGACTGATACATGAGGCAGCAAAAGCCTTGTTCACAAGCTTACAATCTATAAGAACTGGAGTACAGCAGTCACATACATTGATGGAAGTGGCAGTGAATATTATCATCCTGGCTAGCATGTTTAACTCTAGTTTATGGGTGTGTACCTATATATGAATATGTGCCATTATATATACAAATATAATATATATGATAGAGATCAGCCATATATCTGTGAAGCCCAACCTATGTGAAAATACTTGTAAATACACTATTCTGGACTCTATTCACTAAAAAGTAAACTGTAAAAGACATTAATAGCTAAAAGATATGTCCAACTTGGCTATTAATGCCTAACTTGCAAAGTTCACTTGCAGTTCACTTATTAATAAACAGACTGCATTGACTCGTGCATAACGATAACCTAAATTCATCTTTTTTTTATCTAGATCATTTATTTAATACCTGTGGCCCTTTCCATCGCAATGATAGCAGTATTTAAATTGCCAGCATTCTATGAGTTTCCTAATCTGGGAGCTGTGTCAATTCTCTTCATCTTATTTGGGTAAGATATCATTTGTTTTTCTACACACCAGCTGTGAAAACCAGTAATGGCTAACCTTGGCACTGCAGATATTTGGGAACTACATATCCCATGATGCTCACTCAGCCTCATGACTGACTGATCATTATGGGATATGTAGTTCCCAAACAGCTGCATTGCCAAGGTTAGCCATCCTTGATGCAATGAGTATTATATAAGAAAGCAAGTGAGACCCTCTACTAGTGATATTGTTAAACTGGTAGCTAGCTTGATAAAAGTAGCAAGGGAGAGTATTATTTTCACTGCTTTTAGAGACCAACACCATTAGGTGACACAGCTTAAAAATGATTTTAATATCTATTAAATATAATGTATAAATATATATAAGATATATTTTTAAAAATTGGCATGTGGTAAATATGGACAGAGCTATGTATGGGTGTGGGCAGGATAAGGCATCAACATTGTTCATCGTGGGCATTTACTGGACTTTATGATGGGCCTTTAAGACTTTGCCATGGACACCGGGGTCCTTGCATGGACTCTTTGCCTCTCCCTGGACATGGGTAGAGGTAACATAGTCGACTAATTTCAGGAAACAAGGTCAAGTTACTGCCATGATAGTAAAGTGGGCGTGTTATAACTAGTGTTGCTAGCCCTATTTCATTCATACATGGTGAAGTACTCTCTCCCACTTTGATAATATATATTTACTCATTTCAGTTGTTATCTTACAAGAAATTGTCAAAGTTTTAAATCGCTACAAAATAAGTTTTATTTTTCCATTAATGGGCAGTGGTAGAATTCATGACCAAGTTGGCTGCTGCCAGCCATGAGCTTATTTATATTTACACTATTTGTTCTGTTAACCAGTTTCTATTTCTGTCACCTACTAGTTACGCAACCTTTCCCTGGATGTACCTGATCTCGGGAGTTTTTAAGAACCCTGGCATGGCATTTATAGTGTATGTCTGCATCAACTTGTTCATTGGCATCAATACAATTATTTCTTCATCTTTAGTTTACTTCCTTGTCCAACAACAGAGCAGTTCTAATACAAGCGAGGTAAGTTTATTTACAAAGATTACTTGGGACAATGGTGGCTTGATCACCAGAAATTATACTTCCCAAAATCAAACTGATAGGTACGGTGAGGATGAGTGGGCAGAAGTGCAAAAACCCATTCTTACCTGAAAAAAAAAGATAATGCTAAACCAAAAAAGCCAAGCACAATTCCATACACTCCAAGTAGTATGGTAAAAATAACTTGAGGCCAACCAAAAGTCCACAGAGGAAATAAAACATTTTTGGTTGGTTTTCTTGAAGAAAACATGGCAGCCCTAGTTCCAAGGTATGGTTAAAAATCAGATGTGTTTTTAAATTGACATTAAATGTTTCTATGTTGCTCAGCTACATTACTGTGAATAATCATTGTAACTAACACTGGAAATGTGTCTAATATGTAAATATTAGACATGTGCATTCGTTTTCGGACGAATGCATTTTCGTTCGAAAATAGCATTTTCGTCCATTCGTCCGAAAAACGAAGAACGAAAATGCTAAGCTAACGAAAGCCGAATGAACGAATGGTTAATAAACGAAAATCATTCGTTCATTCGTCCATTCGTAGTACTTTTGCATTCTATAAGCCGAAATAGAGTCGGTTTATAGAATACAATAGCATTTCACTACACTCTGTCTCCGTGTAGTGAAGTGCCGACAGCCTATAAACCGAACGTTGGGTTTATAGGCTGTCGGCTTATGGAATATATGTATTCCTATTGCTATTCTATAAACCGAACGTTCGGTTTATAGAATAGCAATAGGAATACATGTATTCCATAAGCCGACAGCCTATAAACCGAACGTTCGGTTTATAGGCTGTCGGCATTTAACTATACGGAGACAAAGTCTCCATTCATAATAAATGGAGACTCTGTCTCCGTATAGTTAAATGCCCACAGCCTATAAACCGAACGTTCGGTTTATAGGCTCTCGGCATTTTACTACACGGAGACAAAGTCTCCATTCATAATTTTATGAATGAAGACTCTGTCTCCGTATAGTTAAATGCCCACAGCCTATAAACCGAACGTTCGGTTTATAGGCTGTGGGCATTTAACTATACGGAGACAGAGTCTCCATTCAAAACGAAACTTTTAGTTTTGCACATGTCTAGTAAATATTTACAATATAATCCTCACACATGGGGGGGGGGGGGAGATATCCTGCACAACACATAAAACACATGAAGGGAAATATCCTGTATACACGCACGTTTGTATGTTATATATATGTACATGATATTTTCCCCCATGTGTGAGGGAAAATGTGATATTCTGTAAAGATTTACATTTTCAATGCAGTTCCAGTCTTAGTTCCAAAATGTATTATGTATGTGTAAATATATATATATATATATATATATATATATATATATATATATATAAATATGGAAATATAGATTGAGCAAAGCTATCAGTCTCAACTCTTTGTTGAAACACGATTGGCTTGATTAAAAACTCCAAAAAAGCCTGCAAAATAAACTTTTGTGCTCTAACGTTTATTTAATCAGGAAGATAAAAAAAAAATACTATTTTAATTACTGTCTTAATACGTAAGACCATTTGAAGTAAGATTTGAGAGGACTAATATGGCTGAGAATCATAATGAATTGTAGTCACTTTGCTAGAAACCTCTGAATAAATATTAAACTTGGGAGTCAGCAAAATGTTAGTTTTGTCCGAATGCATTAAGAAGAAAAAAAATTTGGGTTCATCAACTGATGCATTCTTTTTGGAAAAAAAATCATCCATTAATATAGTTTTATTCCATTCATTCCAAATGAATTGCGCCAAAGTTCACATCAAAATGTCATGAGGAAAATCAGAGCTCGGAGTTTTGGACCCAATCTGATTTGGTGATCTGACTACCCTTACATTCAGCTTATTTCGGGAGGACCTCAGCTATTACAGGAATAGCCAACGTTCTCCCATAGAAGTCAATGGGTGGACTTTGGCTATTTTTGCAACAGTCGAAAGTCTTCCCAAAATAGTCTGAAATTAAATTAAAAATAAAAGTGTATAAGAAAAATAAAATATATTAAAATAAAATATAATAAATAAAAATATCAATAAACACATTGAAAAAATAATATAGAAAAAATATTTGAATGTTATTAATGTTAAATATATTATAGTAATATATATATATATATATAATACAAAAATAACAAATCAATTTTTCATTGGCATGGTAATAGTTTTAACATGCCATAATAGCATGTTTATTACAAAAAATTTAATGATTATAATTTTGTATTATCATATGCTATTACGGCATAAATAATGCAATTGCCCCATCAATGAACAAATCATGTAATAAAATACACATATCACATACGCCACTAAGTACATTTAGTAACCCCAATAAAAGTTATGAAATGACCGAGTATACATATATACAAACATTATCATATAATTTTATCATCCAAAAATATCCAGGTAGGACTAATTTATGACTGAATGTATTACAAGTTTCTCAATTATTTCTCCAAAATGATGTGTAATTATACAATAATTGTATTTACATTCCCACACTTTATATGCCTCCTATTACTTATATGTTTGTATCCCAATTAGAACTCCTTAAAAATAAATAAATCAGTTAATGCATTAAATATTTGGCTAGCTTAAAATGCTATAAAAATGTCTTATTTTATTCTCCTGTTCCTAGAATCTAGTGAGATATGGGCTAAACTGTTTTAAGGCCCTACCGAGATATACAGTAGTTTTTGAGGCCTCAAAATAGGAATTTCACTTGCGAAAAATAAACACCTTTAGTTCCTATGGAATGAGTTTGTAAGCCTTTGTAATATTACCATTCTACCTAAGCTTTGTAGAGATTGTTTTTGTGAATCCTATATACAATATCTTGGTGTAGATATTTTTGATTTGTATCTGGCATAAACATACTAAAAAAAATAATATTTTAACCACTACAATGGCAAAGTAAAAGGTGAACCATAGACATTTAATAAATGTCCTATAATAACAAAAAAATATATGATGCTAGAGATCCTAGCCATGTGCGCTACAGGGCTTCCCAACCAGATTATCAGCAAAGAGTTAAACAAATAAACATGCACACAAAGAAATGCTGATAATGACAGTGACTGAAAACAAAGAATTGAATACAATCTGAAATTTCCTTTCAAAAGACTTAAATAAACATAGAAATGCATATTACTGTGACATTCTAAAATAAAATAAGCATTAATTGCATGCATTTAATATTTTAAATATTTGCCTTGAAAACCAGCCTTCTCCCAGAGGTTCATCTTCCCATGTCAAGTCAGAGGGCATCCATAGACATAAACGTAAGTCCTCATGTGTAGGGTTGCCATCCTTTCTTCAAAAAAAATAAAAAAAAATATTGCCTCCATAAACTTAACACCAAGCCAATCATTTTTTTTCTTTTACCAGCCAGCCAGTGGCAACCCTTTGTATGTGTCTCTATGAATACTAGACATGGGGATCTGCTACTCATGAAAACACTGCTACATGCACCACATAGGCCAGCATGTACTACCAATATGTATGTGATGTCATTGTCGCGCATGCCCAGGCCTTCCCTCAGTATCTTCAGTGAAGGAAGCACTGTCTATGTGAAATTCTGAGCATACAGCTGTATGCCTAAAATGTTAAAAAAAGTCAGGCAGGAAATTAAGCCTGTGTATTTCCTTACATGCTCAGTTATGAAATATTTTACTTGGAATGGCCCTTCACATTTCCCACGGCAAATGTTCCAATAACTTTTTTGATTTTTTTTTCCAGAGTTTGAGTGCTACCTACAACACCCTCACAAGCGTATTTCAGGTTTTCCCTCAGTTTTGCTTTGGTTATGGTTTGATCCAACTGTCTCAGCAGCAGGTTATCCAAAATCAGTTGTCGTTGTATGGAAATGAAGAGACAGTCGATGTGTTCAGCATGGATATTTTAGGCTGGATGTTTACTGCCATGGCTATCCAAGGGACGTTCTGCTTATTGGTGCGACTTTTCATAAACGATGGAATCATTTACAGCATAAAGTAAGACAATCTGGGAACCTAATGCTTCAGTAGCTGTCTTTTATCACTGACCTGTCACCTAAAAAACTTTAATGAACAGACTATACGAAAATCTGTAAATTTGATACGTTAACTTTTTTTTTAATGGTTCACCAGCTTCTATAAAGATGTTATTAATAAATTAATGTACCCAACCTGCCTGGAAACTCATTATGTTAATGATATTTTGGAACAAAACCTCCAGTTTCCTGCACCAGTCACAAAACAAGTTATAAAGCTTTAAAAATATAACAAAGGTGCATGCTGGGAAGTATTATCTAATCACTAAACACAGAAAATGTAAGTGCTGTTAAAGTGCTGTATGTGTTGTTTAACAATTAAAAAAAAAAGATTACACTCAACATATTAAAAAAAAACAATACCCATATCATGTAGAAATGAATTCTTTCAATATGTTTACACCAGCACATATTCACAGACTGCAGCTGCTAAGATTTAGTAGTTAAACTTTTAATAACACCACCGTTTTATGATTCAGAGAAATATCAGATTATCCATCCTTGGTTAAAGTGACATTTAAACTTTATTTTAACCTTTAAGGAGTCAAAGGTTTAAAAAAATAAAAAAACATGTCCTGCTAGTCCTGAGTAAACCCAACAAAAATATTTATAGACACACACGTTTACTATCGGCTGAAGTTTTGAAGCTGGCGTGCTGACCATGTCAGCACACGCACAACCAATCAAAGTGTGGGATCAGCCCGCTGATCTAATCAGGGTCGGGATTTTACAGGGAGAGAGGGAGATGCTAACCTGACATGGCTGCCTGCTTCCTATGAAGCATGCCAGCTGCCAGCCAGAGGATAAACTGGAATATACTGGCAAAATGACATGCCAGTTTATCATTAGACTAATTTTTCCCTTGTGCTTCTACTAAAGAAGCACAACTGAAAAATAAAGTTTAGAGTCCTTTTAAGTTTTCTTTGTAACACAAAAGTTAAAGCTAAAACCAAAAACTAGACAGATTTTCTAGTGTGTATAGTTAAGGATGGTAAAGTCATGATGTGCTCAGCCAATCAAATAACTTGCTTCTTGGGCAGATGAGGGCAAGAAACATATCCTTTATCATCCAAGATAGACATATATACAAGTCATGCAGATATACTGACAGAAAAAAATGTATAGAGATAACAGATACAAAGTTTGGCACACTGGGGCATTTAGAAGTGAAAAGTGGTGCAACTGCAACCCATTGTGTGAGGTTAGTGAGTTGCTCAGGGGTCAGTTGCCCCCTTGTCTGTTTAAAGCTGACTGTCTGACTGTACTTTATTTTTTCCTTCTGTTACTCACTCCAGTAGCTCTATAACTCATATTTAAGTATAATCAACATAGAGTCCTCTCTACAGTAAAATTGCAGTAAAATGAGGCTGAGAATAAGTGATTGGTCACTCATAAGAAACCTGCCACATATGAAGACTGAACTGCAATGTCTGTAAATTACAGGATCAAATCCAGTAAATTCTGCACACTAATATAGAACTACATGTTTTACAATTGAAAATGACAGGAATTAATCTTATCTAATCTGATATTAGCTTTGTATCTAAGCACTAGTTTGTAAAGACAGGTTCCATTTCCAATAGTTTACCTTGCATAGATAATTTCATGATCCGTCAATGACCTTTTTAAATATTTCATTATTTACACCTTCACGACACTGGCATCTCACAGGATATTTCATTTTATTTTGTAAAAAAAGATGCAAATTTATCTCCAGCTTAAGTTTACTATTAGAGTAACATCGTTGATCTGTCTACATAGTATAGTTGTCAGATCTGTTAAATGAAATACTCAAAGCTAAAGAAAATGTTTTATTAAAACTCTAATAAATTCAATGCTAAGTCATAGAAAGAAATTCCATAAAGCATTTACTCCAATTCAAATAAATACTTTTTTTTTTTTAACTTTATCTCTTTGTTAAATGTATTCTATTTTTTTCCAATATAAAAAGACAGACATAAACATGTCACTCACTATATGTATAAGTTGATTTTCAGAGTTTTCAGCATTATCTCAATTTTTTTTAAAACATAACAATTATATACAAATACATACATCTTATTTATGGGACATACTTTTTTTTTTCTTTTCAGGAGCTTTGTTAAAAGAACATGTTTGAAGAGTTACCAGGTTTCAGTGAAGACTCCTGATGAAGATGAGGATGTCATGACAGAGAGAGATAGAGTGGAGTCTGGCAATGCAGAGGGAGATCTATTACAACTCAAAAGCCTCACCAAGATATTCCATCATGTCAACAAAAAAATGATCGCTGTCAATAACATGAGCCTTGGAATCCCACCAGGAGAGGTACAAATGGCAAAATGTCATGCATAATCAGCAGTATTATGATATTCAACATACTCAAGTTATCAGGATTCCTGCATCAGTTTGGATTTTGCAAGAAGAAATGTTTGATTTTTTTTCTTTTTTTTTTTCTTTATTACATACAATAAATACATACAAATTCAAAATCACAGTACAGGAACATCACATTAGGCACTTTGATAGTATTACTAATTTCATCCCACTCTTTTTATATATTTTACACAGTCTGTCAACCGATTCTAGGAAGGTCGTTAAATATTGGTTGATTATCTGACTATTGATTTTATTATAAATATCTATGTCAAGAAGAGGGGAGGACGGGGAACAGAAGTAGAGCTTAAGGAGTTCCTGCCAGTCTCACTTACATCCAACCAAAAGACGTAGTCTATCTCACCATACCTACTAATACACACTTACTATCATCTATCATTCAAAGCTCGTTGTCCTCGCTATCTCGGTGGCCCGGGGTCTGACCATGGGTCTTGGGGAGAAGGGGCGGGGAGGTCCCATGAGGGGGGAAATGTTTGATTTTGTTGCTTGGCAAAACAAATGCAATTGATGCTCAGCCAAATCCAGTTTTTGACTGTCTGATCCTCATGGGAGTCATAATCCATGACAACTGTTAACTTTTACCTAAGGCATTATAAGTAGAATGGCACTGAAATCTCTAGTTGACATGCATTTGTATAAAACGTATGCACTATACTTTTTATCATCTCTAGAATTAAGTTTATGAGTTTATAGACGTGTGTTATTATATTGTTTCAGTATCTCAGTGTTTGAATGTAATTTCTGACTTGCTAGCTTACTAAAAATGATAACTTTTTTTTATAATTAAAGTGTTTTGGCCTCCTCGGAGTTAACGGTGCTGGAAAAACAACAACTTTTAAGATGTTGACAGGAGATATATCCCCATCCTTTGGAAACATACAAGTCAGAGATAATACTGGGTATGTTGTGTTTTTGAAGAAAACCATGTTTAGCAATGAATGGTCAACCATTTTGCTTCAGTTTTTGGAAATGTAGTTCTATGTTCTTCTATTATTCCTGCTTACCCCTTGTTGTATCAAAATATGATTTTGATAGTTTGGCTACCTTAAAAATAGTAAAGGTGATATTATTATTGATATCATTACCTGACCTGACAGAGTTTAAATTAGAGAGTCTGAAGAACAAAAAAACAACAACTTCCAATGGTGAGTTAAAGTTGTGGCAGAGCTAGATATGTCTATTTCCAACTCTAAGGCGGAATCATTTTGATAATATAGATGTTTTAGAAGAAACATAATGTGTATTCAGTTTAGGGCCAGGCAAACACATATTTTGTACTGAATTGGCATTAATATTAGGGAGAACATTTTTGAACTAAACTAAGTCTGGAACAGTTCATTAGAAATAGAAAAAAAGAGCATAAACTTAATGAAAAAATTTGAAAAAATGTTATATAGAGTATTGTTTTTATTAGACATGTGCATTCGTTTTCGGACGAATGCATTTTCGTCCGAAAATAGCATTTTCGTCCATTTGTCCGAAAAACGAATAACGTAAATGCTAAACTAACGAAAGCCGAATGAACGAATGGTTAATAAACGAAAATCATTCGTCCATTCGTCCAATTGGCATTCTATAAACCGAAATAGAGTCGGTTTATAGAATACCAATAGCATTACATGCATTCCATAAACCGAAAGTCGTTCATTATGTCGGTTTATGGAATTTATGTAATGCTATTGGTATTCTGTAAACCGAAATAGAGTTGAAATAGGTCAATTCGTTTGAATGGGGAATCTATTTCGGTTTATAGAATACCAATAGCATTACATGCATTCCATAAACCGAAAGAGAGGTTAAAATAGGTCAATTCGTACGAATGAATAAAACGAAACGAAAATAATGAACGAATTTCGTCTGAAATTAATGCAGTAATGAATGAAATTCGTTTTGGACTAAATAAATAAATTTTTTGTCCAAATGGACGAAAATTAAACGAAAATTTTAGTTTTGCACATGTCTAGTTTTTATACACCATAGCTAATAATGGTAGTATCTGCCACTCCTAACTTATATTTATGAATGATATGCAGCAATGCATACAAAAATATATATAATATAGTCACTGATCAGAAGTTTGCATCTTCAGAGTAGCAGTATGGAGTTTATTTACTATACCGTGAATTGTGGTAAACTGACAACCTAGCTGCAAACCACAGACCAAAATTGGCAAGTTAGAAATATAACCTAATTGGGGGATTTGTCCGACTCAACTATTATGGCCTAAGTTTTGTGATTGTCATTTCACCGCAAGTCTTTACGATTAGATCCCAATGCACACATCATTTTTCAGCTATATATTCACATGAATACTATTGTCTTGACAGGACCTATTAAGCAGTGGAATGTGATGCATTGAATTGTGGGATGTCGACTAGCACAACATATCAATTCAGTTTCTTACTCTTTATTCAACCATGTCATTAATACATGACAGGTGCATTTTACCTTCACAGTATTTAGTATATGAGGAAAACTGAATAAAAACTGTAAGTTTCTCTAACTGTCTCTGTTGTATACACACAGGAAACTGGTGAATGTTTTGGGTTATAACACAGACTGGTCATCCTTTGGATACTGCCCTCAGGATGATGCACTGGATGAATTAATGACAGGAGAAGAGCATTTGTACTATTATGCACGGATACATGGGATACCTGAAAAGCACATTAAATCAGTAAGTCTATGAGTTTGTGAGAGGGTCGATAGACATGACAACACAAAGCATACAGTATTTGGGCCTCAAGGTATTTCTTAATCCCAATCATTGTTAAAAAAATATATCTTTGTTAATAAAGTTTTGTGGTTTTGTGGACTGCATGGGAATTCCATTTGGTGCCTATATTTCATAGTATTTTCCATGCCCCATGGATGATTCAATGAAACATTTCATAATCAATTCTCCATTTTATGGCATAGATCATGATTTCAGGTTTGTTGTAGGAAGCCTACAATAAACATACATAAAAAAAGCATTGGCATAAATATCTATGCTAAGTATAAGATAGTTACAAATTAGTGTTTGCAATTTACATAAACCAAATAAATTTGTAAAAAGCACCAGCCACCCAGAGTGCTTGGAAAAAAACAATACCTGTAGCTGAATAAGTACAAGACATCATCAATATGACCTCATATGCAAATGGATTATTTTAGAAAGCAATTTATTAACATATGTGTTTGTTGATGGTATTGTGCTAGTATATTTTAAATAATTTTTCCCTGAAATTATATAGGCATTTAAAACACTGTTTAATTGAAAGGCTCGCTGCCCTTAGTCCCCACTGCCAGAGTATTTTAGCATTAGTCAGAACTGTTCTCAATAATTATTCACTGCAGGAAGAAACTGGGATCTATTCACTAAACTGTGAAAAGTGAAATGTGGGGAACTCACAAGGAAATTGCAAAAATCAGCCACTAATAATTGGACAGATGGGCAAGTTGGGAAATGTTTACATCTCAGCTATTTTGTCCTGATTTTTGCAGTTCACCCCAGTTGTTCAATAAATAGAACCCCTTGAATTTACTTATCTAAACTGTTCATCTTCGTATGTTCTTTTATGTTTACTTTGTGTTTTAATCTACAGGCATCTAACAGACTTCTCCACAAAATGCATCTCACACAGTACAAAGACAGAGTAACTGGCAATTACAGCTGTGGAACTAGAAGGAAACTTTCAACAGCTTTGGCCCTTGTTGGAAGACCTTCCATTCTTCTTCTGGTAAACAGAACATCACCATAGAGCACTGAGAAAGTTAACATGCATTTGTTACAAAAGGGAGCTGCAGTTTCACAGTCTTTTTTATTCTTAACCCTTAAAGGACCAAGGATTTTCTGGGCCAAGGACCAGAGCAATTTTTTTATGTGTGGTTGTTGAAACGTCATTTTCCTCTCTATACAAGTTATATGTTTTTAAAGGACAGTTCAAGCTATCTTTTGGTACCCTATACATAAAAATTATCTAGAATTTAGTATTAAAAAATACATATACAAGGGGGGGGGGGGAATTGCCCCATTATTTTCCCAATAATAATCTACACAACTAGTACAACACTAACAACACTAACCCACTTATACCAACTACTTAACTAACTGATTAATACAAAATAAAAATATAGATTCCCAAATACCTTAAACAAAAAAAAAAACCTGAAAAAAACTCTGACCAGTGCGATGTCAGAGCCATAAGTATTAAAATGTATTTATTAAAAAAAAACGTTAAAATTGCAAAATCAAAAAAAGTTTGGAAAACAAAACAAAATGAGGGCCGTAAAGAAGGAAGGAAACTTATCACAGTAACAAACCGTAACAAACAGTGATCAGCATGGAAAGGGTTAACTTTTTATATATATTTTTACAGGAAATGTTTTTTATTTATTTATTTTTCACTTGCAGGTCACTCTCTGTGTTTTACAAAAAGTATGTGAAACACAGAGACTGAATTAGAGGCGAAGTTACTGTGTGAACACATTGACTTTGCCATCTTATTTGCATGTTATTGCGGTGATCACTTGATCACCATGATCACATGCCTGGAAACCCACTGATCGGGTCCAGGAACTTTTATTTGGGGTGCAAGACAGAGTCCTGGACCCATTTCAGACAGGCTGGCAGTGCGCATGGAGCGCACCACCAGATTAACTACATGACGAGTTAACTTAGAAGGTTACGAACGCTGTGGCTCTTGTGATGAGTTACCTCGTCATAAGGTCGCGAAGGGGTTAAGCAGCAACTAGAAATGTTTTTTTGGTACTATACCAAATTACAGACAATGTGCTCTATTTAACAATGTATACTAAAGAGTGATAGACTTTTGCACATTCTAGGAGGCTACCAGAGGCAGCAGGTAGAGATGGTCTGGTGACCCTCTCTCTCTGTCATTGGTGTGTGCATGCATCAATGATCGTACATCAATCAACACTAGCAGGCTATACAATATGGCAGCTTGGAAGACTTCCAAAAGACAAGTGGAACATGATTTACTGAGACAACCCAAAATATTAGTTGACTAGGTAGATTGATGAGGGCAGAGAAGCTAAAAAATAGGTATCAAATTCCCTAGGTTTTGTGTTTTATTTTACTTGGTTCCTGCGCCCTAATATTTTTATTAACAGTGTAGCTTTTTTTATCACTCTTGTGCTAGGGCAGGGTTGGGGAACCTGCAGAACTCCATATGTTGCAGGACTACATTTCCCATACTCCTCTGTCAGCCTCAGTTTGTTTACATTGGTGATACATATCATACATTTTTTATTGTCACATCTCAAAGTATATTATTACAGTTGTTATAAAGTCTGTATAATCAGAGCAGTATAATCTCTGCTCTATGTTTTTTATTTGTTAAATTTAAATACATGTTTTATTTTAGTATTACCTGGGCAGCTTACCTCCCCCTTGTTTTTACTTTATACTTCCAAAAGCACTGTGACTCACTTCTGAAGACTGCTCCATAGGAACATCTTTCACATCTTTCACAAGTCTTTTTAATAAGATAGAAGTAGGTTTAGTCCCTCATTTATCTCAGGTCACGGAATACCATAGACTGCAGAAGGAATTAAAACCACTGATAACTCACATCAATGTATAGAGCTCAGTGAATGTTTGTAACATTACTGCAATACAAGTAGACAATCAAAAATACACAATAAGCCTGCAGGAGAAGATTGTATTGATAGGGCTGTCTAAAATACCCTCCAGTACCAATAATAATAATTTCCCTTGCATACAACTATTTATTGTGAATCAATTCCATTAAGAAAAATAGAAAACTTTGTAATACTCAAAAGCATTACCAGACAGTAGAAACTAGCACTGTTGGATGAGAATAATTGTTGTCACTATAATTGACTCAATTAGGGGATAACACTTACCCATGCAGTGTTATATGAGGTGTAGATGGTATAAGCTGGGGATAGTGATCCCAGCAATCTCAGACATGCTCATTTATCACAGGAGCTATTTAGTCTTCAGCCAATGTTCTGTTTAGCTTAGCAGATTCAGTTGTACTATCCAACAAAGTTACATCGTTATGAACATATATTATGTTATGGTATTTAGTTGATTTTTGTTTCACCTAGGACGAACCAAGTTCAGGTATGGACCCAAAAACAAAGCGACACCTTTGGAAGATTATCTCTGAAGAGGTGAAGGATAGATGTGCTGTGGTGCTGACATCTCACAGGTGAGAAGCAGCAGAATGCTACTTTCACAGTGTATTAGAACAAACCAAGCTGCTACTGGACAATATAGAGAAATATAAAAGCAATCTGTTTGGCAGTGGATGTAATGCTGCAATACCTTTCAGTAGCAGAAGTAATGCTAGTGCAGGCAGTGCATTATACTGGGGCTCAACAATACCATTATACTAGGGCCCCACACCTTTCATGACCAGTAATATGGGAGAATGCTTCTCCATTTCTTTTCCTCCCTTCAGCATCACAAGGGAACCAAAACCTGAGCAACCTCTGGCTCATTGTGCACATGGTAACACTACCCTTTCTCCTATATTTTGCATGCATGCTGCAGCAGTGAGAGCCATTATCACTAACAGCATGCAGGACCATAAAGGACCAGTATAAAATGAGATCACTCCCACTGCTAGACCATACGGATAAAGGCTAGGTAGCACATGTTGGGAGGGGAACTCATTAGGGTGTCTAAACATTGCCAGTTCAGATGCTGTGGCTACTTTCTCCATGGTCCACTGCTAACTTACAGATGAACATCATAGAAATATTGGTCCACAACATCTGGAGGGCTAAGTAACAGCTGGATTAACTTCCCTCTGCATTATTCTGCATTTGTTATTTTGACTGTATAATTCTGCTATTTATGTCTTGATTTTGCTTTTATCATCTAATAAGACTTCAGCAGAATCTGAAATTAAATATCTGAGGTTGCATACACAATGCCTCCTCGCAGGACATAGAGGAGTATAAAGAAGTGCTAATAAATCAGAGCACCAGATTCTTTGATTTAGTGCTGTGATTCCATCATATAATGACTGCACATGTCTTGGTTTTCTCTGTGTTTTGTGCACAATATATAATCCCTGGGCTCCTTTCCGCAGTATGACATATTGAGGTGCAAGTGTCAAGCTACAGAAATTGAAAAATAAGGTAGAGAGGAATTGCAGGCCTTTGTCAATAAATCAAGATATTCAATTCCATTTTGCTTTTTATGTGTTAAGTGAGTAGTTTGGGAAATGTCAACATTGGGTTTAACTGAGGACTTAGGTGCAATAGCAGGAATTATAGGGCAATAATCAGAAGCAGTATGAAGAACTATGAAGGGGGTCTGTATGAAAAAAGTGGAAATGCCACAAAGTGCTTTTCCACTGACAAATAGGAGCTGTGTGGATACCATCAATAGCAAAAGTAACCACCATCTCTCTACCACCACCATTTGCCAACAGTTTGATTTTAAGAATTTTTACCCACTTCTAGTCTTGTCAATTGTCTTGCTTGGGATTACGTGGATGTATATTTCCAGTTGCATTATCTTGTGAGTCCAGTATTTCATGAACCAGAGAAATCAGTAGAACAATGCAAATTGAAATACAATTTGATCAGCATCAAAAAAAAAAGAGTTCAGCTAGATCTCCAGTATGGGAGATAATGATTAGATTTGCTTTAATGAATGTCTGAATTATAAGGTGATGAAAAAAAAACAACCAATATGAGGACATATTTGGGATTCGGGAGGGAGATTACTGAGTCCATGATAGCAAATGGTGAATAAATAGTTTGTTTAATATATTTCTCATTCCAGCATGGAGGAGTGTGAGGCCCTCTGCACAAGACTGGCAATCATGGTGAAAGGAAAATTTCAGTGCATTGGCTCCCTACAGCACATAAAGAGCAGGTTTGTTACTTGTCTTTCTTTCGTACTTTATAAAGATAGGGTGTCATATTTGCAGGCCCAGTCACTTTGTGTTTTATTCAATTATCAATGATCAAACCTCTCAGACTTATGGTATTGACTAAGAAAACTTACTGCACTCATTTATGAGCATTTTAAGAGGCTTGTAATCGAATTAATCACTGACATCCTCCACATGCATCATGGGCTTCCCAATGCATCTCCTCAGACTGGGTCCATTGTTTACTGGAGATCACCAACAAAAGGAAAGTTTTTATTTAAGTATTGCAAAAACAAAACTGTACTTTAATATGCATTTATTTGTCCAGTTTATTTTCAAACTGGAGAGATCAGTTAATAACTGAGCTGGAAAAACTCCCTAGGGTCTACTCAATATAGCCCGATCTGGCCCCAAATGAATTTAAATTTAGCATGTTAGCTGAGTTTCAGAAATCTCCAAAATCCACTTCCTGAATATATCTGAATTTGTGTCTGAATCGGCTGTTCAGGCCATTCAGAAACCGAAGCATCAGAACCATTCGGGACAATTTTTCGATGTAAACCATAGATTTTAGGCTACTCAATATGTGATGATAACCAATTAGAATAGGCTGTAGCCAAAGACCTCCCACTGTCTTCAGCTATATTCATAAGAGCTGAGTTCAGGGGCGTATCGTGCCCCTGAGTGACAGGCATGCTGCCAGCCCGGAGCACGCCTGTCACTTGGAGGCACGATGTCTCTCGGGTATTTCCGGGGGTTTGTGTGCTGGCTGTTTTCAGAGAGACGTCGTTACATTCGAAAGACGACGCTGCGTTGAATTCGGCAACAGAGTCACTCACTCTGTTGCCAATTCAACAAGCACGAAAAGTATATGATAATTTTTATACTTTTCGTGCTTGTTGAATTGGCAACAGAGTGAGTGACTCCGTTGCCGAATTCAACGCAGCGTCGTCTTTCGGATGTATTTCTCGGGTTTGTGTGCTCTCTCTTCGTGGGCACACAAACCCCCAGATATACACAGCGCGGGTGCTCCATGGAGCATCCGCCACTGGCTGAGGTCATTCTAAAATAACCTCAAAATAAGCCAAAGTCCTTCCCATAGAAGTCTATCGGCAGGACTGAGGCTACCACTTAGTTGTGGTGCATTTCAACTGATTTCGATGTTGGGAGATAACGATGTGGGATTGCCTATGATCTCCAAATTGTGGACATATTCGAAGGCACAGCTTAGTAGCCACTGAGCCTTGATTTCGGAGCTGAAAATCTGCACATTTTGTGTCTACCCTTCTAACTTGTCTGTGATTCTAACTCACCTATTAACACATGTTTTTTTCTATCCTTTTGTCGGTTCACCACAGATCACTCATTTGTAAATGGAGCCCCTTTAAATGTCTTTAGTCTGTGGGACTCAAACATTTTTACTAATAAGTCGTTTTGAAAATTTACCCAGTTCTGTGTGAAGTTCTGTCTAAGCGGAGAGTAATATACATAGCAGCATAGTTTTAACTGCATATCTATATATAGGTTGCACATGATAGAAGATATTGATAATCCTTCGTAATGTCAACACTGTCAATTGTGGGCATATGTTTGTTCCAGGTAGTAGGGGTCATCACAGTCAGATCACAATAACTTATACAGTGTTTTAGTACAGTGTAATTTTCGTGAAGTTTGTGTAATGACATTGTCAAGTCTGTTAGTCCAGTCTATGTTGGTAAATTGTCCTTGCAAGGTAGCTGTGGAACTGCATGCATTGAAACAGAGAAATCAGTATTTGGGGAAAGAAGTCTCTACACTATTGGTAGGAGAGAATAGAGAATAGCTTTATATAGCATGGTATCTATGATCGATATAACTGAAGCGTGCTATATCTCAAAAGAAGCATGCGCTATCCCCTTTTGAACATTTCCCAGCCATGATAGGAAAGGTGACCATCTCCAATGTTGGCCCTTTTTCAATTGCATCTGTTTCCAGGCTTTAATGGTGGAATCGAGTAAAGAGTTGTTTATTACATTCTCTGGGATTTGGGTATACGGGAGATGTAAGAGAGAATTTAAAGATATGCCAGGTGAGAAGACTCATAGTTTACCTTTTACTGTTTAATTAATTAGATCCCTACAATTGCAATCTGAGACTACAGTGAGCTGGGTATCAATACACTTTGGATTTTACTTTCATTTTTCTCAAACCTTTTTCTGAAGAGCAAGCATTATTATAGAATATATTACCTATTTATGATTATATTTCGTATAATTTCTTGATCGTTCTCAACATGCAAAGTGATTTCTGTGTACTCCAAACCTAATGATCCAACGGATGATATGTTTTCAGGTTTGGAAGTGGATTCACGGTGAAGATGCACTTGAAAGATTCATCTGTCAGTGTTGAGATAATCACCAGCTTTATGCACTCTCACTTCCCAAATACGTACCTGAAGGTAAATTAAGTGTACTTTTTTATTTTATTTTTTATTTTCTTGACACTCAGACACCTACAGACGTTTGTACTTGAGTAGTATAACAGTTTAATGGGTCATCCTTGTGTCTATTATATCCAATGTTTGTAATTTATAAATATCAATCATGCTTTATTCAACATTTAAAACAGATAATCTTAAAACACACAAGAGACACGTAACACCAAAACACACCACAGAAAAGAGAGAGAGAAAAAAAAGGAGAGAAAGAAAAAGAAAAGAAGAAAAGAAAAAAAAAGGGGAAAAAAAAGGGAAAAAAAAAAATAAATTCCGCCAGAGTTCACCATGCCCTCCCCGCTGCCATCACATCCAGCTAGTCCGAGAGAGTCGGCCTCCTGGCCTCCCACAGAGCCCAGATCTTTTGAAATTTAATCTCAAGTCCCCTCGAGAGATAAAAGGCTCTCTCGGCCGAAAGCTGAAAATCAACCTGTTTACTAATGTCCGCCCATTTGGGAAGGTCCTGACTCCTCCAGAGTCGAGCTAGTGAGAGCTTTACTGCCATAAGTAAGTTTATTGCAAAGATCTGTTTTGGTGATCTACTTGCTCCCAAATTGATATGGAATAAAAAGGTTTCGGGCGTTAATAAGACATCTCTTTGAAACACTGCATTTAATATCCGAGAGACTAAAAGTTTAATAGGGGTCAGAAGATGACACGCCCACCAAATATGAAGGTGGGTACCCTCCCCTCTACCACATCTCCAACAGAGATTTGAAGAGTCCGGAAGACGGAATGGAACAAAATACCATCGGAAGAGTACCTTATAAAATGATTCCTGTAGATTAATACCATGTAAGGCGCCTCTGGTATTGTGACATAGTTGATTCCAAGTTTCCATAGGGAAAGAGACCCCCAGATCTAGTTCTCAATAATTTATAGGATTAGGTTTATCATTTAGCGATGAATCCTCCAGGAGGGACCGTAATCTTACAGAGGTGAAGGGACTCGTCCAAAAGAGATGTCTCCACCAGAGGATTAATCTCCAAATAGGTTTTAATTCTAATGTAGTTAAACAGCTGTGAGCTCGGTAAATTCGATGCCTCCCGCAGGGTGTCAAAAGGGGCAATTCACCCGTCTAACATTATATCGGAGATGACCAGCAGACCTGAAAGTGACCACTGAGTAATATTCAAGTCAGGAATAGCGGTCGTGAGGGCCCCCAAAGGAGCCAGGCTGGTAAGACCCTGTACCTCGGCAAACATCTTCTTAAACTTAAACATGCCTCTAACCACGTCAATAACTATATGACTGAGGATTTTCAATTTGTTGAAGTTGAGAGTTTTTGTCCAAAAGAAATAATAAGGGTTTTGGCCCGAACATTAAAAAGTTTCGATCTGACTCCATACCGTGTCTTGGGGCGACTTATGCTTCCAGGCCAAGAAATTTGTAAACAGACTGATCTCTTGGAGTTTATAAAGATCTGGAAATCCAAGTCCCCCCGTCATAAAACTACGTTTTAAATATGAATTAGCTATTCTAGGTTTTTTGGAGTCCCACACATAGGATGAGAATAATAATGTAAGCTGTTTTAGGCAAGCGGTGGGGGTCCGCATAGGTATTGCCCTCATCAGGAACAAAGCCTTTGGGACTACATATGCCTTGAGAATATTAAGTCGTCCCATCCATGAGGGCTCTATACCCCTCCAACGCCGAAAAAGATCTCTAAGGTCCTGAATGAGGGTTTCATAATTCAGGAATAATGTTTGTCTGGGATCCAGGACAATCTTGATTCCCAGGTAGTCCAGAGTTTTACTATGCCACTTAATGCCCCCTACCTTTGAAAGTTCATCAAGCTGGAAAGTTGAGAGAGAGCTCATGAGGACCTGGGTCTTGGCTAGGTTGATTTTGTAATTAGAATAGGAAGAATATTGATCGATCAAAGAGAGGGTCTGTGGTATAGATGATTCCGGAGATGACAAAGATAGGAGCACATCATCCGCATAAAGAGAGATTTTGTGCTCCCGGTTACCTACCTGAATACCCCTAACCTGAGTCGCCCTCCTTATTAATGCGGCAAGGGGCTCAACACTGAGGGCATACAAAAAAGGCACAAGAGGGCACCCCTGCCTAGTGCCGTTATTAATATTAAAATAATCAGAGCCCAGAGATGGGCCTGAAAATCCTGGCCCTCGGTGCAGAGTAGAGAGCCATGGCGCCATCCTTAAAAGCCCCAGATAGACCAAAGGCCTCCAGGGTCCCTGACAAAAAGCGCCAATCTACCCTATCGAATGCCTTCTCTGCATCGAGGGCGAGGAAAACTACAGAAATATGTTAAGTGTACTACAGGAAATTAAGTGTACTTTTATTTGCAATCAACGGTTCAGTGTTAAAAAGACTTCCTGTGTTTTACCTCTTCCCAGACTGCTTGGACATTCTTTCTTCACATCATGCCTAGGATTACTTTTTAATAGAATGCCTTAATTCTAGAATGTGTAGACTCTACATATGGATATATTTAAAAGATGGCTTGTGAAGAAGGAAATCATTGTGCAGATATAGTTTACATGCACATACAAGGTACCCACTCTTATTTCGGTTTTGGTCTACCCCAGGTATTTCCTGGGTGTGCTAACCTAACTGAGGCTTGAGGACCCTGCTGCACTAAATTTGGGTCAGGCTACTGTGCAGTGCAGTAAGAACAGGTGCCAGAAGAACTTTTTTTTAGTTATCCTTGGCATATTTACTGTTACAAGAGGTATCCTCAAGAACAGATAGCAATAACAGCTCTAATGAGAGGCATTTGGGAGTCTTGGTCTATTAGATTTCAGGGCAAACCATTCAAAAGTGCATACAAGAGAGAAGGAGAGACAGGCAATTAATTCTTATGTTAAACACATACAGAAGAACTGGAACTAGTCAGAACAGACCCTGGAGCTCGATTAAAAAGACCTGCATTGTTACACTAGCTTACAGGATGGTTGCAGCTGGGATAACCTAGCCAACTTAGCTGGAACTTTACTAGTCGTTGCAGAGGAGGGTATGCTGACATAGCACAAGTAGCTCACTCAGAAAGGGGTAGCTCACACTGAAATTCTTGAAAGAAATACTCTTAAAAGTATGTCAAAGTAAAATGAAACTTTTTTTATTATTTATATAAAAACAAAATTTTTTTAATGAAGCAACAAATTAATTTATTTAAAAAAAATGGCAAAACTTGGGAATACACAATTCTAATGTATAGATGTTCATAACAACCAAACATCAATAAGCCTCTGCCTCCACTGCCCAATCAAATCACTGGACATTAGCAGTAGATCTTCATACAATTCTGGTTCCATTTTTTGGTATATGATAGGGAAATGTTATTCTATGACGATAAACATTTTCATCATAGTTTTAGTCAACTGCATGTTTTCATTGACTAACTAAACATTCACTAAAAATAAATCAATAGGACTAAAACTATGACTAAAATCCATTGCAATTTTTGTCAACTGACTAAAAGGGACTAATACATCACCTATTTGGACTTCTGGTCCTGGTTCCCTTGGATCTCTGACAAAGCTCAGTCCCCTGACTCTATCTGGAGCTGGATTGGCTGATACACAGGTTCTATGCAATCTGCAAGTTAACTTAACACTATGTAACAACCTTCTCAGACCTGTTCCCTCCCTCACTGCTGGATATTTAGTTGACTAAAACTAGACTAAAACTAAAACAATTCAGATGACTAAACTAAAATGACATTTTAGTCAAAAGTCGATGACAAAGTAAATTACAATTTGCCATCAAAATTAACTCTATTGTCAAGTCTAATATAATGAAAGCAAGCATACAGAAAGCTGGAACTAAAAATAGATAACTATTTAGGTACTAAGGTTTTATTCTCTTTTAAACTTTGTACTGCTCATAAAATGCTATTAGTTTAGCTAACGGATTAGTGGGGGCATCTACTAAAAAAAAGTGAACATATTTTATGTGAAAAACTGTTTTTATTTGTTAATAAAAACAGGCATGTTTGCAATTTTTTTTCACCCTTTTTTATTAGTAATTGCTAAAAGCTGTAATTTTCACATGCACAATTTGAATTATGTTTCACAACATAGTCACAGAAGTCTTTAGTGTTCACAAATATAATCGCAATATATTACCGCAAACGGGAAAAATACACACTAAATAAAAATAAATGCAAGAGGTGCAGAATGTTCCTTACTCATGTTTTACCTATTTTTTCCCACTGCTCTCGTTTAGTACATGACTCCCGAGGTGTTTAGTTTCTATTCTCTTGTCAATATTTTTCTGCTTATTTCATACTATTAGTTATTCTCTTTAAATGGTAATTTGAAAATTCCTGAGGGAGGGAGACATGAAACTTTAACGCCTAAATAGCTATACCAATAGTATTAGCAATACAAATGTACTGAGCTTCCTATTTTATACTGATATTTCTTGTTTGTAACATTTATTATTATAGCAATTCTTTGTAACACATTATTATGATTTAAGCATTGAAGTTATAAGTAATTGTCTTTTATTAACAGGATCAGCACTTCACCATGGTGGAATACCATGTACCAGTGTCAGCAGGAGGGGTTGCCAGTATATTTGATCTTATGGAATCCAACAAGGCAAACTTGAACATCATCCACTTCTCAGTCAGTCAGACGACACTTGATGAGGTACGTTATATTTGGTTCAGGAAAATTTAGCCAGTGGACTTGTTTTAAGCGGGACTTGTTTTGAGCTGTTCACAAAACCGTGAATATACAATTCTAATATATAGGTGCACTGACCATATCCATTACAACTGAACTTGAATAAACCTCTGACTCCACTGCCCAATCAAATCTCTGGAAATTGCAGTAGCAGCTGTACTCCATACTGTACTGGTTCAATTATTTTCATATATGAAAAGAACACATGTTATATTCTGCCTATAAGTTTACTATGTATTCAAGGCACAGACTCTATTGAAGGAAACACAAATATGACTTGAGTTTAAATTTGTCATGCAGCTTTTGTTTTAATAGTTATAGGTGGCTCTTGTGTTTGAGGCCATTAAAATAGGTCAGTTGGGCCCAGCATTTAAATTACATATGTATTAAGAGCTGGTAGTACTAGAGGAAACATGGTAACAAGCCACCTTAGTATTAAAAATAAAACTCTATAATGCTCACATAGAAAGCATTTTAAAGGAACAAAAAATAAAAATGGAGACAGTTACCCATGGTGAATTACATGAATATACCATTAAAAAGATACTTCCTAATATGTATTTAGCTGCCTCTATAGTACTCCTCCCCGCACTCAGCAAATAACGTACGATGGGTGCACATGGAAAGAAAAACAAAATAAATAAAATTTACTGCTGAGAGTAAATTCAGGGCTACAACGGTAGTAGGGGGAGGAGAAGGAGAAAGGGAGCATATGATGAAACTATATGCTGATGACGTATTACTCACCCTGGAAGACCCGGTGGTATTGCTGCAGGAGGTTATGAGGGTATAGCTCCCTGTCAAACTTCAAGCTTAACAACACTAAATCCATTTCCCTCCAAGTAAACCTTAGCAAAAAGAAAGAAAGGAGATCGAAATGTATGGGCTCAAGTGGGCAGAAAGACCTGCCCCATACTTAGGAATAATGATAACACCAGAACCTGCAATGTGGATGGAGGTTAATGTTATGGCCTTCATCAAGGATATGAATATGACTCTCAAAAACGGAAGGGGCTCTATGTTTCCTGGTTGGGAAGAACGACTGCAGTGAAGGCATATATCCTACCAAAATGTATCTATCTAGCCAGAATGCTCCCATTTCAGATACCATCAAGTTGGCTGGTACTTATTCAATCTGCTTTTAATACATTTATATGGGCAGATAAGAAGTCCAGATTAAAACTTCAAATGTTAATGGGAACAAATGGAAGGAGGTATTGCACTACCTAATATAAGGGAATATGCCCATGGTGCACTCTTGTCACAGGCTATTACCACCCAGTTAAGCAGGGTATCTAAAGAAGAATGGTACAAATTGGAACAAAGGGAGATTTGGCCAAATAAAGACCTTGGCTCCATCTTCTGGATGTCTAGCTCAAGGTCAGAGAAATTAATAAAAACAATGCATTCTGGCCCCTTGAAACAAATATTCAGAAACTGTCTTTGCTTTAAGAAGAAGTTGGGCCTATCAGATACATTTCTCAACTGCCTCCCTGTATCAGATATAGAGACGGAAGCAGAAGAGTTGGATCTTAAAAAATGGAAAGACCGAGGAATACTCAGAATTAGGGACCTCTTAGACGGAGTAGTCTCAAGCCCTTCGCTAGATTACAGGAATAATTCGGCTTACCCACAGAGGAATGCTTTTGGTAACTAAGGGTAAAAGCGTAATATTAAATCTCACAATAGAGGTTACTCCCCATAAGACAACCCTCCTGGAAAAAATCTTTGAAACACAAAACACGAAACTACAATCCAAATTACTAGAAATGATTAGATAGGGGGAGGGGGGATTCTCCCAGTCACTATTAAGAGATGGGAAAGCGAGCTAGGAAGGCAGTCTGCCTTAGGATATACATACAAACAGGTACACTGTTTAAACTTGAATGACGTACAAATTACACTGATGAACCACTGGTACCTGGTCCCCTACTCTATGGCCAAGATGTACCCATCAGCTGCACCAGTGTGTTGGACAGCTCCTCTGTCTTGTCCACATTTTAATAGAAACAAAACTGATGATAGCCAGGAAGTGGAGAACAAGTGAACCCATCCTTTGGCAGTACATTTAGACCCAACTGATCCACCAGTGTATCATGGAAAGAGGTATTACCACACAAAACAAATACAACCACGATAGAATAATCTGGAATAAACGGGTTGAGCTACTCCAGAAAGCTGAACTAGATTAAGTAAAGTAATTTCCTAAAAAAAATAACTATAGGTGGGCAGAACAGGAAGGTCAAAGTGAAATCTGAGAGAGGGAGGAAGAAGAGAGAGACTGGGGAAGGGAAGAGATAGGTGGAGAAAAAAATAGATCTAAAAATATGTGTTTCTGAGCCACAGTAACTACTTACGATAATGTACGTGTGGACGCAGAATCAGTTTTTTGTTGTTTGTCCTGTCATGTCATGTTTGTTTTCTATTTATTTGTTTCTTATGGGTAGATGAAATTAAACTTACTTGTTCCGAAGATATCAATGTTGGTAATAACACAGAAATGTTAATCACTTTTCGGATATACCGGATGCAAACGTTAGTATATCATCTAAGTACGCTCCTATCATGTTTTATTTTCATAATAAAAAAATAAAAAATACAGGGCTACAGAAAAATATGCACTCACAAACATAAAGATCAATACGCCCATAGATAAAAGTAAACTTCCAGAAACAAGCCTTTCATCTTCAAGAAGCAGGAAAGGAAACCAGCAATAGTATAATATTATCAAAACATTTATTATTAGAAAATGTTGAAGCAATGCACTGCATGACTGCAAGTAGTCCACCATTTTCAGGAGGCAACACTAAGATATACATACAGGTAACAGGAAGTTCCACAGTTGTTGATGTGTGAAGTATTTATCAGCTGCCAAGGATATTGCCACATTACATTATACTATTTAAATCAAAACATAGAAATATTATGTATGCTGAATTTTAATGGGTATATTATCCTCAGAATGTTTTTGAACAACTACAAAATGAAGCAAACATAATCAATTTTAAATGTCAACAAAAAGATTGGATTAGTGTTTTGTGTTTATTACAATGTAAACTTTCTTTAAAAAAAAAAAAAAAGATTTATTTTAGTGTGTTTTCTCAATATATTTTAAGTGTATACTTTTTTTTTACTATAGGTTTTCATCAACTTTGCCCAATCACAAGAAACTCCTGATAATTCTAGCCTGCGCAGCCAAGAATTTAACCAGGTTGTCATCACGTAGAGGAGCCAAAAGCAACTGAGTATTCACTACGCAATCTCAGGGAGAATCGTCCGCACAAGGACCCTACTGTCAATGCACTTTATAAAAAAATGTACAACTTGAGAGATTATTTCAAAGTTGCTGCTCAATGGTCAGCCTACCCTTTTACATCTTTACACAAACATTGAATATATTTATTTGCACTTCTGTATTTTATGCTTGTATGATGTATCTTTATTTAGAGTTTTCTGTTAAAGCTGCCAGGTAGGATGTGAATCAAAAATGATGCATTGAGCAGTATCTTCTACCAATTAAGTGCAGAATGAGGTTATATATATAAATGTATAAGTTATTTTCTCTAGCACGGAAAGGCCGCCAGTTTGTGCCATGGAGCATTACTAGCCGTTTCAGACCCACTGCTCTTAAACAAGTAGAGCCAAGAATTATTTTCAGTAATCTAATTAAGGTAATTTATACTTTGTCCAAACCAATCAAAATCAAGAAGACAAAAGTAAAAGCCAAGAATGTGCAAGTCACTTTAAATTTGTATAGTCTATGAATTTTTTTAATCTAATTTAAAAAAAAAAATACTTGTCACATATTTTGCTTTTAAAGCAATTTTGAAAATGATTACAATTGTTTTTCTCAGTGAATCAAATTTTTGAGACCGATTTTGTAAACGTTTTATGAATAATTTACCTACCTCTGCAGTGTACTTTATTTTGTGCTTAGACATATTAGACACATTATATTCATGTCGTTGATCAATGCAAGACTTTAAAAACATAATTCCGTATATTGTTATTACTTCCATACACACAAAAAATCTCACAGGAATAATCTAAGAAAATGTCACATGAATGTATTATCATGAAGATTCTACCATAGGCCTGATTACTTCCTCTCAAAGCACGCCACAATGATTCGTTTGGGTTGTAAATAAATAATACAATGAAACACAAACAAAAAATCAATAACCTGAACTCAAATTGATAAAGGACATTTTAACAAATGATCACCCATGATCCAGTATATAACAAATACCTCTTCTGTCCTTGTAGTGTCATAAATTGTGGTTGCAAAATAAGTGGCGATGAACACCCCCCCCCCCCCCCCCACCACCACCATTTATTGGATTGAAATGCAGTAGTACATGGCCAGTAGTACATACACCTTTACTGTCTTGTAAAATAGATGTGAATGCAAAGCAATTACTTCATTGTGAACATCATATAGATGCATAGTGCATTACTGCCAGTTTGCTATATAAGCACCAAGAACCAAGAAACCCACATAACTAAATGAAAAATATTGGGATCTTTTAACTGACACGAGCTATCACTTATCACTGGTTTCTAACTCAAAAAGTAGTTTATTGCAGTCTATGGTGTTTATTGACGAGATAAAATCACTCAGGCCCCTTTATGTTTCATGATCATTTTAACTCTACAAAACATTTCATACATTTATTGAATGGGGTTAGGTACTTCAAGTTGGTCTATTAATTTCAATACTTTGGGGGTCATGTATAATCACAGCGCACACGCAGGTAGGACTAAATACTGGCACAATGGGCGTGTGCGCCTATGTATAAAGCAGACAAATTTCTGGAGTTTGTGCCACCTCCGATGGTTACATCCATTCTGGCTGTGCCGGCAATGCATAAAAAAATATCAGGGAAATATTTGTCAAACCCATTTGCTAAAAAGGCATAATTGCCATTATACATAGAAAACAGCGATTGTGCCTTTTTTCATCCCTCCCGACACTTTACAGGTCGGGAGGTTTTATACATGACCCCATGTCTTGTTTGTGTCATTGCACATCTTATGTTATATTTCTGCACAAGACGTAAGGATGCCTAATTGCCCTCCCTTATTTCGTATATTTAGGCTTAATAGTCATAATGTAAAAAAAAAAATATATATATATATATATAAATATTACAAGCAGTTCTATGTATAAAGAGTCATTTCTCTTCAATTGCTGACTTTTATAATTGTAGGTAGATTGATATTCTATAGTATAGGGATATTTTATTTAGTAATGGTAATAGTACAAGCTTAATGAACTACATAAATACATGCTGGGAGGCCTGTTTATTAACTACTCTGATCAGTGGTTTTGTTTTTTTAGAAAAGGGGGTAAACCCAAACTATAGTTTGTTCTCGTAAAAATAATAATTGGCCATTCTGACTGCTGTTTAGATAGGATATTTAATTTAGTTTGTGTTTTGTATGTGTTAATGTGTATGTTTAGCTCTATAATTTGTTTCCATGCTAATTAAGTCCAGAATGTATTGGTAACATCTGCACTTATGTGAGGATTTGAATGCGAGCAGTAACACACTTTGGTAATATCTAATTTATGCATAATATTAATGGTGCCATTTTACAATTGCTTTGACCAAACAAAAATAGTAATTGTGTTCAAATTAATAAAATATTTGCAATACAACAGTTTATCTGAGATAAATTAAATATGTTCAATAAAACTAAATGTGTTCTTTGTCTTCAACTTAGCATCTACTCTAAATATGTCTGATTGTGATCCTCCGGGATTTACTGGAATTCAATACCTATAGTTCTATATGAATGGGGGAGATTGGCTGGGGAACATGAGAGTTGGAGTTCATAATTAGCTTAAGTCTTACATCTAGACACCTCTGGTTTATGTCCGCTCTGTTTTACTTATATACAAGAGGGATTAAACCATATTATTTTAATGAAGCAAAAATCCACTTCTACATCATTAAACTTATGATTTAAGTAGTGATCCACTCTCCTTCATTGGTGTATTCAGCATCACAGATGCTGAGCACCAATCAGCATTGCCAGGTCATGCAGAACCAGATCCGTTTGTATATTGTTTTATGATCTGGAGTTTTGTTTTTATTAATTGATGGAGAATTGACAGAAGCCACTTTCTTTTGAGAAAGTCAGGACTTTGACATGATGAAATGCGTTTAGAAGCTCTTGACAGAGCCGATCCTTGGTGTGTGCACAGGGTAAGACTTCCGGATACTCAGCTGACATCAAGCACTAGGATGAAGGTATCTGACAGTGTTCTGCCTCTGCAGGGATAAGAGGCAGAACACTGTCTGAACCATCCTGCTCCTTGCAGTTAAAGTTAAATGAACAGGGAGGGGGACAAACAGCATACATTTTCTTTTCTTTTTAATTTGTAAGAATGTGTGACAGTGTGTGTAAGGGTGAATGTGTAAGTATGTGTGTAAGGGTGAATGTATGTGTATACAGTATGTGAAAGGGTGTCTGTTTAAGTGTGTGTATGTGTGTGTGTGTAAAGGGTGTGTATTTCTGTGTGTATGTATGTGTGACTGTGTGTGTGTAAGGTTGTCTGTACAAGTGTGTGTAAGAGTGACTGTGTAAGCGTATGTAATGGTGTCTGTGTAAGTGTGTATGTATGTGTGACTGTGTGTGTAAGGGTGTGTATGTGTGTGTCTAAGGGTGTGTGTAACGGTCTGTATAAGTATGTGTGTGTGTAAGTGTGACTCTGTGTAAGTGTATTTGTGTGTGCCTGTGTGTGTAAGGGTGTCTATTTCTGTGTGTAATTATGACTGTCTGTGTGTGTGTATGTATGTTATATTTCAAAAATAAGTTTATAGCCTAATAAATCCAAATAAAGATATACAGTATGTAAAAAAGTGTAAGTGTGACTGTGTGTGTAAGGGTGTCTGTGTAAGTGTATGTATGCGTGTAAAGGTGACTGTGTGTAACTGTGTGTGCGTTTCAGTATTTATAAGAGAGAGACAGATTTGAGGGCATGGGAAGAGAGAGACAGACAGAATGGCATGGAAAGAAAGAGAGACATGAGGGCATGGGAAGAAAGAGACAGTTATGAGGGCATGGGAGATGAAATTGGAAGAGAGACAGACATAAGGAAATGGGAAGAGAGAGACAGGCATGAGGGAATGGGAAGAGAGAGACAGACATGAGGAAATGGGAAGAAAGAGACCGACATGAGGGTATGGGAAGAGAGAGACAGACATGTGGGTATGGAAATAGAGACAGAGAAAGGCATGAAGGTATGAGGAGAGAGAGAGACAGACTAGAGCATTTGATGAGAGAGAGAACAGACTAGCGCAAATGAGGAGAGAGAGACAGACTAGAGCAAATGAGGAGAGAGAGACAGACTAGAGGATATGAGGAGAGTGAGACATAAGGGCATGGGAAGAGTGAGACAGACATGAGGGCATGGGAAGAGACAGACAGATATAATGGCATGGGGGGAGAGAGACAGACATGAGGGCATGAAAAGAGATAGACAGACATGAGGGCATGGGAAGAGAGAGACAGATATGCGGGCATGGGGGAGAGAGACAGACATGAGGGCATGGGTAGAGAGAGACAGACATGAGGGCATGGGAAGAGAGAGACAGACATGAGGGCATGGGGGAGAGATACCGACAAGAGGGTATAGGATGAGAGAGACAAACATAAGGGCATGGGAAGAGACAGACAGACATGAGGGCATGGCAAGAGAGAGACAGATATGAGGGTATGGAGGAGTGAGACAGACATGAGGGTAAAGTATGAGAGAGACAGACATTAGGGCATGAGGGGAGAGAGACAGGCATGAGGGTATGGGAAGAGAGAGACAGACTAGAGCAGATGAGGAGAGAGAGACAGACTTGAGGGTATGAGGAGACACACACAGAATTAAGGGTTTGGGGTGGAAAGAGACAGACATGAGGGCATGGGGAGAGAGAGACAAACATAGGAGTATGGGAACAGAGAGATACGTGAGTGACTGATTTGGTGAGCTTTCAGAAATGTTATTTATTGCTATTTGTGTACTTCTTTTCCAATGATGCTCAATCAGGCTAATGGGAACTTTGGCTGGTTGGGCATCATGGGAATGGCAGTTATAACTTATTCTGCTAACCAGCCCATCCCCCAAAAAATGTAGTCTCAATGGCTGGAGTACTAACCATACTATTAAACATTTTTATTTTAGAATCCAGCCCTCTGGTTGGTTTGACATGAAAAGGGTTACACTATAATGCTCTTACCAGTTTACAGCTCCTGCACAGGCAGAGGGAACATGAATAAAGAGGAGGGAGTAACAGAAACCAGCCAATCCCAAGGCAAAGGAAGTCAGAGTAACTGGGAGTGACCAATAGAATGAAAGGAGGGCTCTAAGGGAAGCTGGCCAATAGGGTGAACGACGGACAGCTAGTGGCCAATGGGGTGAATGAAATAAATGGCAGTTGGAAGAAGCTAACAAATGTGGGCAATACCACAATGAAAAAGGTTTAGTGGTGAACGAGGGAAAAAATAAAATAAATAATAATTTAAACCAGTATAATGGCAAGTAAGAGTATAAAAAAGGATTCAGAAACTATAGGGCTCAAGTAACAGAATCAGTGGACCCTTATTGCTCAGTGGTAAACATGGCCCTGATAGAGCAGACCAAACCCTTCTGACAAGGGGAAGTATAGAATTAAATAAAAGTTTTTTTGCTGCAATTTCCTGTCTTACATGTGTTTCTCATGATCTACATATCTAATTAACCAAACTTAAGCAACCTACTGCTTCTCCCTCCCTTATCCCAAAACCAATTTGGGGGGCGGGGGGTGCATAGTCTCACTCAAGTTTGTAAGAGCATATTTATCATTGGAGGTACATATATGGCTCACTAATTTGTTACACTATGAATGTTTTTTGTATGTTCACAAGTGATCCTGTGCCTATCTGTGTTCATATTGTGTCGTGAGGAGAGAGTGTTGTAGGAGGCTGCATGTTACTTGGAAAGTATTTCCTGTATTACTTATTTCATTGTTGGGTGTTCACATTCCACATGTTCTGCTTACAGAGCACACATCTGCAGGCTTTTCCCACCAGTTGTAGAGATAGAGTTGCAAGTGTGTTCAAGAACTGGATCCTATAGAAATATTTTTGATTAATTAACAAACTTTTTTTTAACCCTTACTTCTTAGAAGTTTCCTTCCCCCCAAGTAAACATGACTTGCTTCCTCACTCACACTGTCAGGGTCAGTGCTTGCACAGCCATTCAGGGTGGGGGCTCACCACACTAGACTCATCAGAGTTTCAATTGTGCCAGTGTCTCTCTGCTTGTGCTCTCTCTGCTAATTTTTACATCGGATCAGCATAGAGGTCAGTCTCCGACCCGACCGGACTTCCTGCTTATAGGCACAACTACGTTTTCACTTGTGCTTCTGTACTAGCAGCACAAGTGAATAAAAGTTTAGATGTCTTTAAACCTTTCATGATGCTAGAACATACTATTCCGTCCTGATTTTCAGTACCTAAAAGATGCTAGGACGGCATAGTACATCCAGCGTTAAACAGGTCATCGTGGCTCCTGTTGTATGAAATGTGTATATATATATATATATATAAACACACATATATATACACCCACCCCGGAGTGGCATTCACTTATCCATGGGCAAATTAGTTTCCAGTCAATGTATGCACATGGAGAACCGTCTGGAGCCACCAATATAAACTCCTTAATGCAGGGGATGTTGAAACGGGAGAAAACAAATTCACTATACGCAATCTGATCCGTTGTCCACTTGTCTGCGCAATACACTCTCTGTTGTGATGACAGTCAAGATAACAAAAGGAATGGAGGAGCAGAAGTTAAAACATTTAGACTTTATTACACCAATAAAACATAAGTATCCTTACATGTTAAAAAGAAACGTTATGCTCCGTAAGGTAAATTAAATACAACAAAGAGTATATTAAAAAGAAAGAAAATCAAAGATTGGCACTTTCAATATTTACCGATCTAGCCATGACATGGTTAATGTGTACTTCGACATCTGCTTTGAAAGTCAAGCTGTTAGTACAATTTACTTACAGCTGTTTTCTGTACCTTTCTCTCAAACAATTTCCACTGTTTTGCATCAAAACAGTCTTTTATTCTGAAGTTCCTGCAAGAATAACATGATCTCTTAATCACATTTGTTTCCAGATTTAAGGCAAGATGCTTATTTGCTTTGAGACATAAAATGTCAAAAGATCTATTATAAATTGAATCTAGCACTGACACTCTTCTGTTTGGCTAGGAGTTTTGCTACTGAACCAGAAAGAGAATTCCTGCAGTGGTATCTTCAGAGACAGAAGATAAAAAAAACTAGGGGAAAAGATTGGAAAAAAATACCCAAGAATGCATCTGCGACATAGCAAGTGTGATAAATGACATTAAAATATCTGAGAAGAATAGTAAATGAGCAACGGAAGAAAGCATACCTAAATAGTACCATCAGAACAAACTGCTATGTAATAACAATAAGACATTTTTGTATAGCGTTTTAGCAACATAGTGGGGGCATAAATGAATATTTTGATGGTCTGGCACTGAGTGTGCCATTGGACCAGGCAGCATTCTTCCTCTCCATGAAGTCTTGCTCCTTCAACACTCCAGGTCACTGCTCATTTGAACATGATGTTGTCACAACCTGTTGGAGGGTTGGAGCTCACGATCTGTTCTTTCACCACGTTTGTTTCGACCCCTTTTGACTGGTCTGTTTTTTTTTTTCTCCGTGCATCCTTTGCACTATCCATTGGGAATCCTTTTTCTGTGCGTTTTGGGGCATCTTTATCTCTATATAATCCTCTACTATCTATAATACTCGCTCTATATAAATCCTGTCTCCATATATAATAGTGTACTTCTTTGGCCTTTCTATTAGCATCCTTGTACTGTACTTCTACTTTGTATTTGCAGATGTGGTGCCCATATTTAAAAAGGGATCAAAATCCCAGCTGGTCAATTACAGACCTGTAAGTTTGGCATCTGTGGTGGGGAAACTGTTTGAAGGGTTGCTTAGGGAATATAATCAAGAAAGCATCTTGAACATTCATTTCATTAGCAGGAAGCAACATGGCTTTGTGAAAGACAGATCTTGACAAACTTAATTGCATTTTATGAAGAACGGAATAAAACTATAAATTTCCGAGCTGCGGCTGATGTGATCTATTTAGACTTTGCTAAAGCTTTTGATACAGTTCCACACAAAGGTTACTGTGCAAATTGACTGAAATAGGCTTAAGGGAAAATGTTTGTATGTGGATTAGCAATTGGCTGAACAATAGAATGCACAATGGGGGTAAATAGTAGTGTTTTCAAATTGGACAAATATGACGATAAGTGTAGTACCTCAGGGAACTTTCCTGGGTCTTCTTCTTTTAAATTTGTGTATTAACCCCTTTGCGGCAATGGACATACCAGATACGTCACAAAAAGTTGTCAGTTATTGACAGCTGACATACCTCCTGTGGTTAAATATACATAGACAGCAATTAAATGTTGCTGCCTATGCTTATCCAGTGTTGCTGTGATGCCTTTTATCGAGACATCCAACAACACCAAAATTTGACCCCCTAAGGCTCTGCGATCGTTCAGGTGCTGCCCTGTCGTCAATGTGATCAGTTCCGTCACCTTTAGAGGGTAATTGCAACTTTACAGGCAGCAAAATGTCCAAATTAACCCTAAATCTAGGGTTAGGGTTGGAGTTAGGATTAGTGATAGTGTTAGGGTTAGATTTAGGGTTAGGGGAATGATTAGGTTTTGATTCAAATGGCCACTTTAAGAATAATGGTTTGGAAACAAAAAAATATACAACTTTCGGTTATTGCCCTATAACTTGCAAAAACACAACAGAAAAACATGTAAACAATGTGGTTATTGCTAATCAGAGGACACAAATTAGATTCTATTTAGCATTTTTTTAATTTGCTTTTGTAGATGTGTAAAAGATTGTTCATGTAAAAGTAAAACGTGTTTTTTTTAAAGTAAATTATATGCTATGAAGAAAATAATGGTATCTAAAGAAAGTCTTTTTACAGAGCACTGGTGAGACCTCACTTGGAGTATTGTCTGTCAGGAAAGATATTGATACTTTAGAGAGATTTCAGAGAACTACTAAACTGGCACATGGATTACAGGATAAAAAACTTACCAGGAAAGGTTAAAGGAACTTAACATCTATAGCTTAGAGAAAAGACATAACAGGGGGTATACAGAAACATAGAATGAGTCGGCAGATAAGAACTGTTTGGCCCATGGAGTTTGCCCAATTTTCTAAATATATTTATCAGTCTCTGGCCCATCGTATATCTAGGATAGTGTTAGAAACATAGAAACATAGAATGTGTCAGCAGATAAGAACCAATCAGTCCATCTAGTCTGCCCAATTTTCTAAATACTTTTATTAGTCCCAAGTTCCCTATCTTATAGCTAGGATAACCTTGCGCCTATCCCACGCATGCTTAAAATCCTTGACTGTGTTTACCTCTACCACTTCCGCTGGAAGGCTAATCCATACATCCACTACCCTCTCAGTAAAGTAATACTTCCTGATATTACTTTTAAATCGTTGCCCCTCTAATTTTAGACTATGCCCTCTAGTTGTGGTAGTTTTTCTTCTGTTAAATATACTCTCTTCCTTTACTGCGTTTATTCCCTTTATGTATTGAAATGTTTCTATCAAATCCCCCCTGTTACGTCTTTCCTCCAAGCTAAACATGTTAAGATGCTTTAACCTTCCCTGGTAAGTTTTATCCTTCAACCCATGAACCAGTTTAGTAGCCCTTCTCTGAACTCTCTCCAAATTATCAATATCCTTCTGGAGATACGGTCTCCAGTACCCAGTACAATACTCCAAGTGAGGTCTCACCAGTGCTCTATACAATGGCATGAGCACTTCCAGCCTTGTGCTTATCCCACACATGCATAAACTCCTTCACAGCGTTTACCTCCACGACTTACACTGGAAGGCTATTCTACCCTCTTAGTAAAGTAATACTTCCTGATACTTTAAACCTTTTCCCCTCTAAGGAGTATGTCCTCTTGTTATGGTAGTTTTTCTTCTTTTAAATGGAGCGATTGTGGGCGCCATATTGGAGAGCAGCATGCTGTTGCTTGACTGCCCCTAGTGGCAATAAAAAAAGCTAAAATCTAGGGATAGGGTTAGAATAGTTGTAAGGGTTACTATTAAATTAGGGTTAGGGTTACAATGAAATTAAAATGATAATATATTAAGGGTTAGCATAAAGGTTAGAGTTGGGGTTAAATTTAGAGTTCGGGTTGGGGTCAAAAAGTCACTGTAGGGAAAAAAACACTATTGCCCTATAACTTGCAAAAAACTGCAGAAAAACATGGAAACCAGCATATTTCTGAACTCAGGACACAATTTAGAAACTATTTATATGGGTTTTTTATGATGTATTTGTGCAAATTATTTTTTAGGTCAAAGTTAGAAAAAGTTTTTTTTGTAGTAAATTATATGATGAACATAATGGTATATAATGGAAGCCATTCTTATGATGATAAAAACAACATATCATTTGTGTGGGTGCAGTATGTGAGAAAGTGAAAATTACAGCTAAACACAAACACCCCAGAAATGTCAAAACAGCCCTTGTCACCAAGGGAAAGACAAGGTCAAAAAGTAATTTTCCCAATGTATGGTTTAAAGAGGAATTTAGTAACAACATTAACTTGTTCTATGTTATGAGTCATTTCTCACTGTTTATAATGGTTTTGAATGCTACTTCTATACTATATACTATTTACAATTCAAAAGATAATGGATATTATTTGTTCAGAAAAAAGCTAAATAATCAAAAATATGCACATTGAAAATGCTAGGGGTACGCTACAGAACGGAGAATTGTGCAATCTTAAAATGTCTGTGGAAACAGGTACTGGATGAAACACATCAGACATGACATTCCGATACTGTTATGCACATAGAACAACGCCGAGCAGTTTGAGATACATGTTGAGGTAGACTTCTGCTGGCAGCCTGCATCTCCTAGAGAGACTTGAGCAGTTTACAGTGCACATTAGTCTTATCTATTTGTATTTAACCCCTTGGCGACACAGGACGGACTAGGTCCGTCCTGTGTGCCAAAGCGTTAGTGACACAGGACGGACCTAGTCTGTCCTGTGTCAAAATGAGCACTGAAAGCTGAGTTTTTCCGCTTTCAGTGCTCAAGCGGTATTGTAATGATGCTTCCGTATGGAAGCATCGTACAATACAAAAAAAAATGCATTTAAACATGAGCATAAATTTTTCGCTTCCTATGCTCAGAAAGTGTTTCTGATTGCCTCGCAAATCGAGGCAATCAGGAACACAAAAACAAATGCACGATCTTGCTCACTGTGTGACCAAGATGGCGCTGCCCTTCTAAGGGCAAGAGCACAGGAAGCCGGAAGTACCTGCTTCCTGTGCTCTCTGGCTGTCACACGATTGCCTCTTCACAGAGGCAATCAGTGACTGCCAGGCACACTGACAAGCAGTGGGGATGCTCTGATTAGCATCCCCACTGACTGGTCAGATCAATATTAACCCTATATTGATCTGACCAGTTATGATCTGCCTCCCTCTCCTCACATTTTTTTTTAGTGAGGGAGAGAGACAGATCAAAGTTATAAAAGTAAGTAAAAGTACAAAAAAATAATAAATACACAACACACGAATAATAAAACAATAAAAAAAATGTATTAAAGCAATTCCCTGCGTTTAACCCCTTCCCTGCCACTAATCTTGCGTAAGCAGTGATCATGCACATCAGCGCATTTATTTTTGCTGTTTGTGCATTTTTTAGGGGTTAATTTTGTTTTACTGTAATTTATTACAGTACCACAAAGGCTCTTCTAAGAGTTATTAACCCCTTCTTTGCCATCGATCACTGCTTATGCAATGATATTGACGCCAAAGCAATTTTTATCTGTCTGCATTTTTTTTTTTTTTTTTACACATACCCGCTAGGGGATTACATGTAAAGTAAAAATATTTGAGTTTTCTTTTTTAAGCTGTCTGAGCGCATAGCGATCAGGAACAGCGAATTAGTGGCAAAGGCGGTTTGGTGATTTCTCAATTAAGCTAACCATTCGCCCTGGTCAGATCAAAATTGGTCGATCAATATTCACAAATATTGATCTACCTCCCTCTCCTCACTTACATTTTTGTGACGGAAAGAGGCAGATCAGTATTAGTGATATAAAATAACATTTTATAAAATTGGCAGGTTGTATGAAAGTCTTTCACTGTGTATTAACCCCTTCTCTGCCATTCTTCACTGTATAAGCAGTAATCTTGCACAGCAACAGTATGTTTTGCTGTCTGCACTGTTTTATGGATTAATTACTTTGTACTGTAATGTATTACATTGCATGTAAATTTTGCAGGCATAGATAATTTGATAAAGATATAAGTAATTCACTGGTTTATTGTTATACCTCTCCGACACTGAAATATTATGATTTGTGTTATTAGGTAAATGTGGTTGTTTTTTCTGTTTGTTTTATTTATTTATTTATTTTTTTAACACTCAGACTCCTCAGCGCTTTCACATAATCACTATACAGTAAAGCTTATGAGGACCAGCGCTGCTCAATCATCCTCGTGTCCTTCAGAGCCCTTGAAATAATTAGATTTCCGTTGTGATAATGGATGCCAAGGAATCCCATTCATCCCACACTCAATCAACAGCCAAACACAGACACAAACAAACAGCCTCGTCCCCGAGGCGGGCGGGGGAGGGGGGCAGCCGGCCCCGGGCCACAACGGTATCAGCCTAACAATCAGTATAACAGTAAGCAATCAGCGCACAGGGTAACAAACCGCACAATCAAAGGTTGTTTAGCCATTGCACAATGTGATCCTCTTTCTTATAAGTTAAATCTGTCAGCCCTTTCTCCATACGTAACTGGAGTTTGAGCTGTTGCTCAAAAAGTATTTTTTGACAGGGCAGGCTATTTTTCCAGTTTCTGGCGATCAAAATTTTTGATGCAACCATACAATGAATTGCTAACACTATTTCATTCTTTTTTTCCAGAACCCAGTTAGTATGTAGTAAAGCTGCCTCCATATTCCATTTCAAATCTTTCCCAGTTAGTTTTTTAAATATCTCATATGCCCACAGCCATAGCTTCGCTACCTTTGGACAGCTCCACCAGATATGGGCATAAGAGCCGTCTATGTCTCCGCAACGCCAACAGTTCTTTGGGTAGGATGTATACATTTTTGTTAGTTTATCTGGAGTTAGGTACCACCTATTTATTACCTTAAAATGGCATTCAACCAAATTAAGACAGTGTATATTTTTATTAACCGCCTGCATCGATCTACACCAGTCTGATTCAGAGATATTAGATTTTAGCAATTTATTCCAAATGTCTATAATTTTAAGAGAATGGGTGTATGCCGGTATAAACAGAGAATTGGCCTTAGCCGTGATCCTATCTGTTTTTTTACCCGAAAAAATCAAATCTATAGTATTGGACAGATCTTTGGGACCAACAAACAGCGATTTATTCAAGAAATGTTTTACTCTCAAGTAAGTAAAAATCTCTGATTTCGGTATGCAAAATTTCTGCATCAGAACCGCAAAGGGGAGAATTCCATCATCTTGTAATATTTCGTGAATATTAATTTGTTCTTTATTAGGCCATCTATTCAGTGATAAGTCCTGAATGTTGTTTTCTAAAGTGCTTAATTTACAGCATTTTGGGATTTTATCAACTAGTTTTAAAGCTTTTTTTATCTCGTTCCATACTTGAATGGTCTGGCCTAGAACTAGAGATTTGTTTACCAGTAAATCGGTATTATATTTTCCACTGTTTAGCCACAGAAAAAATTCTAAATTCCCACAACCTACGGATTCGGATTCTATCCGGTACCAAGGTTCATCTGTCTTGGATTTTTCCTACAGGTTGTAAATGTGACCTACCATGTTGGAGAAATAGCAATTTTTAATCAATGGGTAGTTTATACCCCCCCGTCTGGTGTGGCGAGCAAGAAGTGAGGAGGATAGTCTCGTTTTTTTATCTTTCCAAATAAACGCCTTAAAACCCAATTGAATCATATCTAACCAGGGAGAAGGGACTCTCAGTGGCAATATCCTAAATAAATAGGACCATTTTGGTATAATATAAGAATTTATTGTGTTAATCTTTCCCCACCATGATATTTCTGCCGTTCTCCACTCTTTAAGCATTAAGTTCGTTTGTTTCATCAGTTTCAAAACATTTAATTCCATTGTCTTTTCCACCTGTGCAGGGATAATAATACCCAGATAGTTTAGTTGATCTGTAGTCCAAATAAAATTATAGTTATGTTTCAGTTTAGAGATGCTTGTCTTATCTATATTAATATACAGTGCCATAGTTTTTGTTTCATTCAATTTGTAGTTTGATACTGCACTGTAATCCGTCAGTTCTTTCATTAGGTAACTTAAGGACGTTGGGGGTGACAATAGTGTAATTAAGATATCATCAGCATATAAAGAGACTTTTAATTCGCCATTTTTAGTCTTATAACCCTTAATATCAATATTATCCCTTATATTTATTGCCAGGGGTTCCACTGATAAAATATAAAGAAGGGGGGATAGTGGACATCCTTGTCTGGTGCCATTCTGTAAATTAAACCAACCTGCGCATATGTTAGGGCCCACCGTTCTAGCAGTCGGGGTCGAGTAAAGAGCCATTATTGCGTCATGAATCCACCCCTCTAAACCAAAGGATCTCAGCACACCATCCATATATCCCCAACTGACCCTGTCGAACGCTTTTTCTGCGTCTAAAGACAGAGTCAGGAGGGGAGAGTCCGAACGGGCCGCTTGATTAATGATGTCCAGGATTCTTCTTGTACTATCATTTGCAGATCTCACCCGGAATAAATCCTATTTGGTCTGGATGAATTAAATTACCTATTATACGTTTAATTCTATCGGCCAATATGGCTGCGTACAGTTTCATGTCTGTATTTATCAGATATATTGGTCTATAATTAGCAACATCGTGTTTGAATTTATTTGGTTTCAATATTGGGAGCAAATTAGCCTGGAGGAGTTCCGTAGGAGCTTTGGCATCTTTAGCTATCTCATTAAATAGATTTACTAATGGGGAAATGATTATTGGTTTCATTGATTTATAGAACTGATTAATGAAACCATCAGGACCAGGAGTTTTATATCTATCCAGATTGTTAATTTCCCTCTCCACTTCTTCTGCTGTAAATTTAGTAGAAATTTCGGCCAGGGCTACTTTGGAAATTTTTGGTATATTTTTTTTGTTTAAATAATGTTCAATTATCTGAGCATTTGTGTTTAGCCCAAGATTGTATAGATTCTCATAGAAATCATTGAACTTTTGCCCTATTTGTTCGGGTGTAATATAATTCTCCTGCCCATCTACTAGTTTTTCAACTGTATTCTTTATATTGTGTTTTTTTAATTTAGCTGACATAAGTTTACTTGCTCTGTTGCCCTGGTAGTACGATTTAGTTTTAAGTTTATTTAGACACACTAAAGTCCTTTGTTCTACTTTATTATTGATTTTAGAGTGCAGTTCTAAAATTAGCTTTTGTTTTTGGCTAGACGGTGATTTTTTATTAGCAGTAGAAATGTTGAAGAGATCTATATATAAATCTGCCAAGTCCTTTCCTTGTCTCCTCTTCTCATTTTTTTCCAATTTTATAATATACCCTCTAAGTACAGCTTTGAAGGTGCACCAAATGGTAGAATTGGCCATATTGGGCGAATAATTTTCCCTAAAAAAGTAATTGGACATTTCTAACAAAAAATCAGTATTCTCATGTGATTTTAGAGTATCCTCCTTCATTCTCCATGTGGTTTGACCCTTCTTCTGAGCCTGACCTAACTCCAATATTACGAAGCTATGATCCGACCAGGTATTTTCTTGGATTAATGTTTTGGAAATGTCTTTAATACTGCCGGCCGAGATCATAAACATATCAATCCTTGAGTATGAACCATGGACTCTAGATAAGTGAGTGAAATCCCTTTCTTTTGGATGAAAAAGACGCCAAGCGTCGAGTATATTATATTTTTGACAAACTTTTTCAAATTTTCTAGATTGTCTAAGAACGACACTTTCAGATTTCAAAGGGCCCTGGTATTTCTTGTCCATACTGGGATCTGAGACACAATTAAAGTCGCCTGCTATAATCAATACCCCTTTGGCAATCTCGTCTACTCTATTCATTATCTTGACTAGTTCGGCCACGGGGTTGACATTAGGTAGATAGAGATTAACCAATGTGTAAATTTTATTCTCTATTTTACATACCAAAATCACATATCTGGCTTCTAAGTCGGGTTCAAATAACAGTACTTTCAACTGTAGGCTTTCAGCAAAAACGATTGTCACCCCTCTTTTTTTTTGTGATAGTAGAGAGGCTTGATAACTTTTCGGGTAGGCTTTATTTTTCCATTTTTGTGAATCAGTTTGTCTCCAATGAGTTTCTTGTATGAATCCTATATGGCATTTCGTCTCAGAAAGTGTTTCATACAGTCTGCGTCTTTTGTATGGAGTGTTTAAACCCTGTGCGTTAACTGAAATAATTCTAATCGTTGTCTATGGACCAGACCGCCAGCCCCCCCTCCCCGCCCGCCCCAGCCCCACATGCATTCATACCAGCATTCACCCAATTATCCCAGCGTGGTGGCCCCAAACCAGGGCCCCCCACGCTGCACACCATACCACAAAAAATCTGAAAGAAAACTTCCAGATAAAGTGCAAGGCTCCTAGGGCCATGCATAACTATGTGGACCAACCACATACGGCGGGTGGATTGAAGGTGTCCTAAACCCAATGCATCAACCTAATTTTAATACTTGTGATTAGTAGTGTACACTGCTCCCTCAGCCCCTAAATGAACTAACTTAGTCCCTAAGTAGACTTATTCATCTTCTTGTACCCCTAACCCGTGTTTTCAGCCCGTTTTCCCCTTTAAATTTCCCTTTTCATTATCTTTATTCTTTTCCTATTAGTTCCCTTTTCTCACCCCTTTTTCCCTTTTTTTTTTTTTTCCCTTCCCATTTTCTTATATTTTCTTTTCATCTTTCCTTTTCTCCCCTTCCTTCCCTTTCCTTCCCTCCCCCTTTTCTTTGGTGGCCTAACTTATCCAATCCATTTCCCTTATCCTATCCTCTCTAGTCTTCCATCTTCCCCTACCCTCCTTCCTCCCTTTCTCCCTTTCCTCCTATGTCCCTTTTTCCCCCTTCCCTTTTTTAATCTTGCTCCTTTCCCTCCCTCTCCCTCTCTTCCCCATACAGGGGGAGAAAAAAAAACCTCCCTTTTATTTCTTTCATATAGGGAATTTGGGGAGAAGGAGAAATAGAATATTGCTTTCTTATTGAAGACATAAGAAGCTAGACTAGAACAACATTCCTCTGCATCTTTTCTCAAATTAGAATTCTCATTCTGCAAGTCTTGTCCTATCCGTATTACCTATTTCCCTAAGCGGTAGTACATTATTTTAAATTCACAGAGTTTAACCATTCCGTAAGGTTATTTATGGAGTCAAAGGACTCTGCTTGACCTTCGTGGTTTATCAACATTTTACATGGATAGCCCCATCTAAATCTTATGTTATGTTTTTGCAAAACTGCAATTGCAGGGGCAAATGCTCTCCTTTTGGTCCGTGTGGCATAGGACAAATCTGATAGGACTATAATTTTTGCAAAGGGACCATCTTTAAGTCTTCTTTCTTTATTGGCCCTTAAAATGTTTTCTTTAAATTCATTTGAATGGAAGGAAGCTATAATATCTCTGGGGGTATCCGCAGAGAGACTTGGCGGTTTGGGAAGTCTATGACATCTGTCTATTCTTTCCTCATGCCCATCTAATTGGAGATCAAGGGCAATGAAATATTCCTTTAAGATGGCTCTTATATCCTCCTGTTTCGGATTTTCCGGAATATTTCTAAATCTTATATTCTTCCTACGTGAACGGTCCTCCAGATCACTGATTTTATCCTCTAAATATAACAGTTTGATTTTTAGTGATTTGTTTTCGTCTTGCAAGTTTCTAACTTGGAAGTCCGTATTGATTTGATGTTCTTCCAATACGTGTATTGTATTTGCTAAGGCGATGATTTCTTCTTTAATCTCCATCTTAATTTCAGCTGAATTAGTAGTGATCACCTTTTTTATTTCCTCTAGCATATTTTGGAGACTGTTATTAAGGGATTCTTCAGTGACCCCGCCATTGCACTTTTCGAGCATTGGGTCTCGGATGTCCCTTGAGGGAGAGAGATCTCTTATAGGTCTGGGGAGTACTTCCTTCGAAGCTAGAGGTGAAATGGTACTACGGAAATAACCTGACACACTTCTATCCTGTTTCAGATCCTTTTTGCCTTTGGTGCTAGCATTTTTAGCCTCAGTGGTTTTCCTCGTGGCCATTTTGCTATGTATTGAGGAGCTGACACGGCAACTCTTGACAACTCTTTAGTTTGCTGGTTTGCGGACTCCTACTGACTCCTACTTATCCCGCAGAACCCCTTGTCTCTTTTATTTCCTCTTCTTTTCCTCTTCTCACCTCTTTCCTCCTTTCTTTTTTTTTTTTATTCCTTCTCTCCTTCCTTTTCCCTTCCTCTCCTTCCTCCCTTCTTCTCTTATAGCACTTCTCTTTTAACCCCTTTATTTATCTTCTTTCTTTACTGACCCCGTCTTTTCACTTCCCTCCGTCCACCAAATGCTTTTCTTTTTTAAAGTATATATATATATGATAACAGCAGTATAATCAGAAACAGAAATAGAAGCAGCAGCCGAGTCATATATATGCATATATATATTCATGTAAGCATGTAAGCTGAAGCTGAAGCATATGTGGGAGCCAGAAAAAACAAAAAACAGCAGGAGGAAATCAGCAGGAGGGAATCGGGGGGGTCAAAGGAAAATCACTGGTGCAACAGGCAGAGTGGGCTATATAGGAGGAGGTTTTTTTTGTATAATTTCAGACCCTACAGTTCAAACAGTTCAAACATTCAGTGATCTGTGCAATGTGAAGAGAGATACTTATCTAAGGACTGCAGCTGATCTGGGAACTCAAATATAATTTTCCCGGTATGTTCGAGTCATCTCACTGGGACTTTTAAATGAACTCTCCGCTTTCTGACGTTCATTAGTCAAAATGAAGCTCCACACGAGGATCGACACAAGGATCAGCCAGAAAAAAAAAAAAAACGAAAACCACTCTCAGGTAACCACGGAGACACAGATGAGCGGTGAGTACCGCAGAAAGCCTGCAAGCTATAGGAGGGAGGGGTTGAAAATTGAAAGGGAGACGGCCACGAGGGTGACACAAGGGAGAAAGGGAGAAAGGGGGAGACACCAATGAAGCTAAGTTGGGAAAAGCTTTTCTTCAGCTTCCTTCAACGGGCTTCCTCTAACAGCACACCATGCTTCAACCTCCGATCACCTCCGATCACAACCCCGCCCCTCGGCGCGCACGTCAACACGTCATCACCTCATCCCTGTTTGTTTTATTTTCTTTCTGTTGTGTCACTAAAATTTTGGAGGTATAGATAAATCTGATAAAGATATAAGTAATTCACTGGCTTTTTGCTACACTTATTTGACACTGAAATATTATAACAAATTAGATGGGTTTTTTTTTTTTTCTCTTTCCTCTTTCTTCTTTCTTTTTCTCTTTTTTTGTTTTGTCATCTAATACTATGCACCCACTGATAATACGATAACGATATAGGTTTCAAGATTCTACTGGTTTACTGCCACACAGTTTTTTTTGTAATTGAAATATCACGACAAACTAGATGTTATTATGATAAAGCTTTTTCTTTTCCCGGTACCGCTACTAATATTTTGCAGGTTCTGATGGCAGGATATGGGTATAGGTATTTCACTGGTTTGTTGCTATACTTCTCTTATGTTGAAGTGTTGCGACAAACTAGATGTTATCAGGAAAATGCTGTCGGTTTTTTTTTCTCTCTCTCTGTTTTGTCACTAAAATGTTGCAGGCATAGATAATTTGATAAAGATATAAGTAATTCACTGGTTTATTGTTATACCTTTCTAACACTGAAATATTATGATAAATTAAGTGTTATTAGGTAAATGTGGTTGTTCTTTTTTTTTTTTCTTTCTGTTTTGTCACAAAAATTTTGGAGGTATAGAGAAATCTGATAAAAATATAAGTAATTCACTGGTTTATTGCTACACTTCTTTGACACTGAAATATTATAACAAACTAGACTTTTTTTTTTTTCTTCTCTCTCTCTTTCTTTTTTTTTTCTTTCCTCGTATTCATTTATATGCTTGAGTAATGTATTGATTTATGGATTTGGGGGTTTCGTAGGGGAGGGGGGGAGTGGGACTCAAAACGATTGACGCTTCTCCTTATACGTTCACTATTTGCTTAAAATGCCAGAGATAAAAGAAATTTGTAGAGTCTCCCCAGGGAAGACAACTGTCTGTATGTATGTTTAACAGAAGGGTGATGGTTCCCTCCTCCCGTCTTTTTGACTTATCCCCTTACTTGTTTTTTATCTGGGGTAACAGAAAGTGTGTTTAGTATTGTACCATTGGGAAGTTGTTATGCTTATATGGTTGACTGTCTTTTCCTGTCCCCCAATTTTTTTTTCCGGCCCCCGGAAAATACAGATAACTGATGGATGGGTCTCTATGTAATGGTATTTGGGATGGGTAACATACTTTCAGTAAGCCTCTTTTAGAGATAGAACCCCATGAAGTAGAGAGCTACTGTTACCAGGGGCAAACTATACACATCTCTCCGCAGGGCAACTTAGGGGACGGTTATGTGAATCCGTAGCAAGTGTCTTACGGAACTGGCTTGACGGAGGCTTCTTTTTTTATTTTTTGAGAACCCTGCGAGGTCTTGAATTGGTCTCCCTCTCCCCAGTCCTCCCCGTCTTCCTGTAGCGTCCTTTTTTTTTTTTTTTTCTCTCTTTTTTTCTTCCCTTTCACTCCCTCGCCCCTTTTTTTTTTCCCTCCTCCTTGTTCTCCCGTACCAGAATGAACAAGAGACTAGGAATTACTGCTTTTGACATACGGTTGATGGAGAGGATATCTCTATTAATTGTTGATATGTGTGATGAGAAAATGTGTACGAATGCAGGTGTCTACAATCTGATTTCAATTGATTCGGAAATGGGGGAATCGGGGTGGATGACAATATACGGGGCGAACCGGCGGCGCCGACTCCCTCGATGTCTATTAACTTGATGACTATCAACTCATGGGGATTAAACTCCCCACATAAGAGAGCATTTTTGTACGACTCACTATTGAGAGACAGTGTTGATGTAGCCCTTGTCCAGGAGACACACTGGACGCAGGATCACGGAAATCTTTGGAAGTACAAGAGATACCCTCATGTATATTCCTCTTCCTTAACTACGAGAAAGAAAAGGGGGGTAGCAATAATTATTTCGGCTAGAGTTAAATTCGACTATCTCTACCATGAAACCTATAATGATGAGCGTAGCTTGATATTGATCTGTAAGATCAATGATGTATTATACAGCTTGGTTAATCTATATGCTCCATCAGATGGTACACTGAGATTCTTGAATGCTGTAATTGAGAGGGTCGAAAGGGTATCAAGGGGCTTTCTTATTATGGGTGGAGACTTGAACTCTATCACTGATTTTGAATTGGACAGGAAATCAAAAAACTTATGTAAAGATGAGGCGCGTATGAGGACAAGAGTGGATGCATTCTCTTCCTGGCTATTCCGCAATAACCTATGATATCTGGCGGGCACAAGATGCAGGAGACCGGGATTACACCTTTTTTTCAACACCCCATTCTTCCTATTCTAGGATAGACTATCTATTGACTAAAGCTCCTACCCTTAGTAACTGCTCTAAGTCATCGATTGGGAATATCTCATGGTCAGACCATGCCCCGGTTCTAGCGGTAATCAAGGATAATCCTCTATATAGGACCCATACCAATTGGAGACTAAATGAGCAACTTGTAAGCTCTCCAAAAGATAGATTCGATTTGATAGAACAAGCTAAAATTTTCCTAGAACAAAACGACACTGGGGAGACATCAGAACAAAACCTTTGGTGTACGATGAAATGCGTAATGAGAGGCCATTTAATTAAGAAAGGTGCATGGAAAAAGAAACAAATGGGGAAAGATCTGGCCGAATTATACGCTACATTAACAGTACTAGAGAATAACAACAAACTGGACCCCACCACAGCAAAAGAGAAAGAGATATATGAGATCCAAGATCAGATCAGGGAAGGGCTAAGAAAACGTGCAGAGACTTCAATGCAACGGTTAAAATGTAACTGGTATTACATCAATAATAGAATAGGGAAAGATCTAACTAAGAAGTTGAAATCCCAGAATCAACGTTCAAGAATTAAAAAGATAATACGGGACGGGGAGATATGTATAGCACCAACAAGGATTGCAGCAGCATTTAAATCTTACTACGAAACCCTATATAATCTGCCTAAGATAGATAACCCCACTGAGACCCTGACAAACTTTCTGGAGTCCCTAGAACTACCTAAACTTTTCAGAGATAAGTTGAATTCTATTAATAACCCAATTTCCCTCATAGAAGTAGTTAACACGATAAAAGAATTGAAAAAGGGAAAAGCTCCTGGCCCGGACGGTTTCTCGACAGCGTATTATCAGATTCTCAATTCTACAATTTCACCAATACTGGTTAGACTGTTCAACTCAATCCCGGACGGCCCTGGTTTTCCAATAGAAATGATGACCGCAGCTATAACACCTATTCCGAAGCCAGGAAAGAACCCGGAAGTGGTAAATAATTATAGACTGATATCATTGATTAATCTTGATGTCAAAATATATTCCAAGATCCTAGCAATTAGGCTGCGGCGAGTTATACACAACCTGATCAATCCTGATCAAGCAGGTTTTATGCCGGGGAGGCAGGGCGTGGAGAACAACCGCAGGGTCTTCGACATAATCGATAACATCCATCAAACAAGGCGGCCCTCTGTCATAGTGGCCCTCGATGCAGAGAAGGCTTTTGACAGAGTGGACTGGGGATTCTTGTCGGAGACCCTCCGGGTGTTTGGTATTACTGGCCCTCTCACAATGGCCCTATACGTAAACCCGCAGGCAAGAATAATGGGTCCTTTCCTGGCTTCTGATTTCTTCGACATATGTAACGGAACTAGACAAGGGTGTCCTTTAGCCCCACTCCTCTACGCACTTACAATTGAACCTCTGGCCCAATATCTTAGGAAATTACAATCAGTACAGGACATAATGATTGGTAAGGAGGAGCATCTTATAACTCTGTACGCAGACGATGTCCTCCTTACCTTAGCACAGGGGTGGCAAACACAAGGCCCGCGGGCCGAATCCGGCCCGCCGGACCTTGTATTGTGGCCCGCACAGCCAGGGCCGGCGCTACCGTAAGGCAGCACAGGCGGCTGCCTTAGGGCGCCCCAATGGGGGGGCGGGAAAATCGCCCGCTCCCCCAGGCCCATTTACTTACCTCCATGCCGCTGTTCAGGTCCGTGGCTGAGAGGGAAGCGCTGTGCGCTCCCCTCAGGCCGTGCGCATTCAATAAAGTGTGTTGAAACTTTTTTTTTCAACACACTTTATTGAATGCGCACGGCCTGAGGGGAGCTCACAACGCTTCCCTCGCAGCCACGGACCTGAACAGCAGCATGGAGGTAAGTACTGGGGAAGGGGAAGGGGGGAGGAGGGAGGTTTAACGAGCAATTCCTGGGCATCTGACTGGCATAATATTCCTGAGCATCTGAATGGCACAATATTGCTGGGAATCTGACTGGCATAATATTCCTGGGCATCTGAATGGCATAATATTCCTGGGAATCTGACTGGCATAATATTCCTGGGCATCTGAATGGCTTAATATTCCTGGGAATCTGACTGGCATAATATTCCTGAGCATCTGAATGGCATAATATTCCTGGGAATCTGACTGGCATAATATTCCTGGGCATCTGAATGGCATAATATTCCTGGGCATCTGACTGGCACAATATTCCTGGGCATCTGAATGGCACAATATTCCTGGGCATCTGAATGGCATAATATTCCTGGGAATCTGACTGGCATAATATTCCTGGGCATCTGAATGGCTTAATATTCCTGGGAATCTGACTGGCATAATATTCCTGGGCATCTGAATGGCTTAATATTCCTGGGAATCTGACTGGCATAATATTCCTGGGCATCTGAATGGCATAATATTCCTGGGCATCTGACTGGCACAATATTCCTGGGCATCTGAATGGCACAATATTCCAGGGCATCTGAATGGCATAATATTCCTGGGAATCTGACTGGCATAATATTAATGGGCATCTGAATGGCACAATATTCCTGGGAATCTGACTGGCATAATATTCCTGGGCATCTGAATGGCATAATATTCCTGGGAATCTGACTGGCATAATATTCCTGGGCATCTGAATGGCATAATATTCCTGGGAATCTGACTGGCATAATATTCCTGGGCATCTGAATGGCATAATATTCCTGGGCATCTGACTGGCACAATATTCCTGGGCATCTGAATGGCATAATATTCCTGGGCATCTGAATGGCACAATATTCCTGGGCATCTGAATGGCATAATATTCCTGGGCTATGACTGCCATAATATTCCTGGGCATCTGAATGGCATAATATTCCTGGGCATTTGACTGGCACACTAATCCTGGGCTCTGACTGGCATAATATTCCTGGGCATCTGACTGGCATAATATTCCTGGGCATCTGAATGGCATAATATTGCTGGGAATCTGGCTGGCACTATATTACTGGGCATCTGGTTGGCACTATATTACTGGGCTCTGGCTGGCACTATATTACTGGGCATCTGGCTGGCACTTTAATCCTGGGCTCTGACTGGCACTATATTACTGGGCTCTGGCTGGCACTATATTACTAGGCTCTGACTGGCACTATATTACTGGGCTCTGACTGTTAAAATATTCCTGGGCACTGAATGGCACACTATTACTGGGCACTGACTGGCACACTATTACTGGGCTCTGACTGGCACACTATTACTCACCCATGCACTGTATACGTAGCGCAATCCTGACCCATGCACTGTGTACTTAGCGCAATCCTGACCGCTGCACTGTATACGTAGTGCAATCCTGACCCATGCACTGTGTACTTAGGGCAGTCCTGACCCATGCTTGCTATTATTCTTCCTAGGCTTCAGTTTTCAAGGCTAGTTATTACTTAAATGATTATTAAAACCAGTAGCAACTGAATGCAGAGGCAATTATTCATGATAATAAAGAGTAGATGCATAATCCTATACAACCGGCCCTTTGAGGGTAACCATACTGCTGATGCGGCCCCCGATGAATTTGAGTTTGCCACCCCTGCCTTAGCACAACCCCAGTCGTCGGTTCCAGCCCTTCTGGAGTCTTTGGACAAATACGGTAGATACTCAAATTATAGTATTAACCTGACAAAGACACAAATTATGCCCTTTTATCTATCTCCACTAAAACAACAGATAATCCGGAACTTGGTAAGGAGAGAAAGATCTGTAGATTCAATTGACTATTTAGGCATTAAGATATTCCCCCTTGTGGAGAAAACTGTCCCATTAAATTTTGCTGCACTATATACAAACCTTACCAAACTTACCTCCAAATGGTCAAAGTTGGAGACATCTTGGATGGGGTGTATTAATATCCTTAAAGCCTATCTCCTGCCTAAATTGGTATATTTATTCAGGACTATTCCGTATAAGATACCTAGTAGTATTCTCAGAGACTTTGAAATTCTATTCTCAAGGTTTATCTGGGCTAAGAGGAAACCAAGAATCCCAAGCCATATTTTAAAACGCAACCTTCAGTCCCACGGTCTGGGATACCCGGACTTGCGGAAAATATATGCGGCATCGCAAATGACACATGTGCTTGCTTGGAACTCATACTACTGTAAAGCTGGCTGGCTGACCCTGGAAAGAGCTTTAAGTAATAACCTAGACATACCACTTATGATTTGGCTGCCACGCAGATTCTATAAAAAACTTGCACTTACTCTTAAAAGTATAAATGACGTTATGACTTCATTCTACAAAATAAAAAAGACACTGAAGGTTCATGATACTTTTTCCAGGATGGCCCCGCTCCAGATTATCCAACTATGTGTCCCAAATATAGCACTACACAGATGGAGGTCTGTAAGGATTAATACTCTGGGAGACTTATATGATGATGAGGGAGTAGCTTCTTTTGAAACATTAATTAAGAACTATAATCTCCCACCAGCTGAGATCTACACCTACTTCCGAGTTAGATCACTATTAATCAAAAATCCGCCAATAGACAACACTGACTGGGACAGATTCCTTACCGAGGTAGACAATAAAAATCTTATTACAAAATGTCGGGGGTTTCTCGATAAGGGGGTGACGATCGATAAACCTCCGGCCCTTATACAGTGAGAGGAAGATTTGGGGATAGCGCTTCCGTTACATGATTGGCTGAAAGCCTGGCAAGATGTGAGAAAATCGGTTCACTGAATCAACATTCAGGAACAATATTACAAACTCACACATAGGTGGTACCTGGTGCCCACTCGCCTGGCAAATTATGCCTCACACGTTAGTGACTTATGTTGGCGATGTGGTAGAGCAGCAGGATCCCAGCTCCACATATGGTGGGAGTGTGAGGAACTTATCCCCCTTAAGAGGAAGGTAGAACATATCTATAGAGAGATATACGGAAGAGGAGAGTCACTTACCCCACATAAGTTTCTGTTTCACCTGGACATTCCGACTACCGACGTATGTCGAAAATCTCTATGTGTCAATATACTAGCTGCAAGTAAAATATGTATCTCAAGATATTGGAGGAAGACAACTACTCCAACATGGACAGAAGTTAGAAATCAGATTGATTTCCAGGCCAAAGCCGAAATGTTTTTTTACCGAACCAATAGCCCTGCAGACTGGAAAAATATGAGCGCATTTGGTCTAACTGGGCTAGGTTGCTCTTGGCTGACTAGAATCGATAGGGGGACTGGCCTCCCCGTGGGTTGGTAGAGGATACCTTTGACATGATTGTTGGCAGAAGAGGTAAGGGGCGCCGCCCATAAACCCCCAAGGAACGGAAAGTGACTATAACCTACTGAGATTTAACACCCTTGTTGTTTCTTCTCTCCGCTCCGTCTCTTCCCCTATAGACACAGATATAGCGATATAATGCCATGATCTGTGAGACCTCAAGAAGGTAGACACCTGGTTGAATTTTGAGCGATGTATGAAAGATGCCTGAATGAGGATGGAAGATTGTATGGAATATGAATTCCCCCGGACTTGATCTGATATACAGCGTCCCAGGGAGATGGTACAGCTAGTCTGCTTTGATTTTGGGCACTTATTGTTGACTCGGAGTACATATCCTCGCCCCCACGTCACTCCTTTTTTTTTTTTCTCCTTCTCTCCTTACCCTACCGGGAAGGAGGGACCGAGGAAGGTGGGGATGACGTAAGTTTAATTGGAAGAGTGCCCCTGGGAACACAGGACGGATGAGTAGCTAAATCCACACAGTACACTTTAAGGTATAAGAATCGCTGTATCGTGTCCCTGACTGCTGTAAATGTGAAATGTAAATCGCAAATGTATTATGTATGAATTTTTTTTCTGTATTGTAGAAGGATTTGAAATCCATTCTTTTGATAAGGTGAAAATTAGAATTATAAAGGAAATAATGTACAAATGTTACTGTACTATGGAACCTTTCTTAACTCTCTCTCCAAAAATCACTAGCACTAACATGCTTACTGCGGAACCGATTTGTATGGCCTTTGAACACTGAGTGTCCCATGAAGGATTCACAGAAAGCTCTGTGTTATAACACTATTAAATGTTTTTGTATCTTGTTTTCTTATGCTACCATGAGGTAAATATTGAAGCTGTGAAGGACTTTCTTTGACTTGCATATATGAATATATAGATACATTTACATATACCTTTTCTATATCATTTCTGCACTTGCTATTCTGAAAGGCACTGGGGACATTGAGCTAATGCTTTTAAAAAAAAATCCACAATCTATTGGCTTTATGTTCTTGATTGTTTTATCTCCGCTTTTAAAATCCCACCAAGGTACACACCATGCTATTCAGGAAAATGGTAGTACACCCAAAAGCAAGAATTCCTAAAAGCAAAAAATAAACAAACATTCAGCCATATTTAATATGTTGGTGCACTCTTAAATATTAATGCAACTTTATGATTGCTTTATGGCATTTATTGACATGCTTATTAGTTCTCCTTTTGGACAACAGGATCACTTTATCTTCCCTGCAATGTAGGCTATTTGTACATTTTAATAATTCATGCTACAGCATATTACTGCTCTCCTACCAAAATACCTGTGTATACGTTTCTAGCAACACACCTATAGTATAGCATGTATAGTAACATTATACATGACAAGAACATATTTACTACTATGTTTGTTTCTCTTATATTTCACGTATATCTATTATATATTGAGATAGCCATAATCCCTTAAGACTGCCTGTATCAGGGTTCTACCTTAACCTCCTGAGCCATGTATATAATATTCTAATTCTATTATAGCTCTTTTTAAATTTACGTTGTATTGCACTGTTGCGTCTCTCAGTGGTGTTTGCTGGGCTTTGTTAACTAAACATTTCCATAAATAGCCACACCTCTGCACCAAGTGGGCTTTTGCATTGAAGTGGTCTGCCTTGCTGTTGTGATCTACTCCACCAAGCAGATATTTCTTTATTTAGTAATTTGTGTTTATTGTCCTGTTTACATTGCTTCTTTTGTACCTGGCTGAACGCCTGCTTGTCTCTTGATCCGTTGCTATCTTTTGCTTCCTGCTGCTGCTGTATCCATAACTGGACTTTGTGCTGCTTAGCGCTGTCCTGCTCCAACTGGTGCCGAGAAAAGAGACACTATTGAGAACATTGGCTACCACCATCCAACACACGCTATATCTTTGAGCCTAGATGTTGAATACTCGACTCCATGTTAGTGTACATCCTAAGGGGGAATTATATTTCACAATATAGATGCATACTACACCATAAGCTTTGTTTGTTGTCTTTTTTCTTGCCATCCAAAGTATTACATGGAGAGACCATCAAAATTTCACATAAAGGTATGTGGTTTATATTTTGATTTGCGCATTCTCACATGTTTTTTCTTTCTATGGTTATTTGGTTTATTTCAAGGTTTATGTATCAAAGTGGTTTTGCTGCACTAATTACATTTTCCTTCAGCGCCACATATTACTAAGTCACTTTTTTCAGTCCTTTTCTAAAGTCCTCGGGCCATGCCACAGTCCTTTCGAAAGTCCTTTGTCCTTGTTGCATTCCTTGCTTAAGAAATTTGTTCATTCCATAGTGGTTTGTCGCTACTACAGCCCTTATTACAGTTCTTGTTCCTTTCTGTCCCTGTATCTATTCTCAGCACTGCACTATGAATTTTGGTATGTAAACAGACTCCTTCCAGACCCAGCAAGAGCCCCAGCAGTTTGTTTGGGCAGACCTTCTTCAACTTCCTTCAGGTTTCTCTAATTGTTTTTTTAATGTTTTAGTGGCAAGTGCAGTATAAGATACAACACCATATACAGGTGATATAAGCCTTTTGATTTTGTTAGTAGAAAACCCAAAAACAATATCCAGAGTACTATTAGAGCATAGACATTACCACAAGAGTATATGTTATTTACAGATTTAGATTTTCTCAAAAATGTCGATGTATCCTTGGTATATAAGCGGGAGTGCTGTCTACAGCCACATTAGTTGGGCCAACATGCTAATAACCTATATGGCTCAATTAGACAATTCTAACATTTTGAAGTGTAGTCTCGTCGATTTAGCAACTATCCATGTGTGTATTAATTCCTAAGTCAGCATATCACCGTGTCAAGCATTGAAACGATAATTGACTTCTACCTCTCAAGCCTGTAAGAGTATAATACCGTATTTGCTCGAATATAAGACGACCCTGATTATAAGACGACCCCCCAAACTTTGGATATTCCTTTAGGAAAAAAAACTAAAAGCCTGAATATAAGACTACCCTATAGAAAAAAAAAGTCCAACTTGTATATATTCACATGTAAATTGCTTTTTTAATATTTAATAAAAAGTATGATTAAAAAAAATGCATTTCTTGTTTTTATTTCCTTTTATGTGCCAATGCTGCCTCTCTCTCTCCCCACCTTAGTGTTGTCTCTGTCTGTCCCCCCCAGTGTTATCTCTCTCCTCCTCGTTCTCTCCCTCCCCCCAAACTTTTATCTCCCTCTCACCTTGTGTGTCTCTCTCCCCCCTCCCTCCCCTTGTGTGTCTCTCCCCCCCCCCACCTCACTTTGTATCTCCCTGGTGGCTGGTGGGGGCAGCCGGGGGATATATGAATGATACCTGCAGACATCCTCCATGCTGCCTAACACTTCCGTCCATTATGATGAACAGCCGCTCCGTCATAATAGACGGAAGTGTCGGGCAGCATGGAGGATGCCTGCACATATCGTGCAGACATCCCCCGGCTGCCCAAATCTCCCTGGTCTCCAGTGGATGCAGCCGGAGGATGTCTGCACGACACGCGCAGACATCCTCCGCTGCTGCCCGGCACTTCCGCTGGGACTTTTATGATGAAGCCGGAAGGACCCGGCTTCATTATAGAAGTCCCTGTCGGTCGTGACAGGCAGCAGTAGGGGATGTCTGCTGTTAGCGAGGGGGATCCAGGTCCCCTGCAGCTCTGCGGGGGACCTGGATCCCAGTCTTAGAATCTGACCTCGATTTGAGGTCAGATTATAAAACGACCTCGAATATAAGATGAGGGGGCTTTTTCAGAACATTTGCTCTGAAAAAAACCTTGTCTTATATTCGAGCAAATACAGTAATTCTCTTTTGTGGCCACAAGTTACAGTGGCAGCAGACACATACTCTGTTTCATACTCTGAGAAAACATTAACAGTATACCATTGTGTAGGAGGCAGAACCATTATAATTAACTGAAATAGGTAAATTAATGAAATACAGGAAAAAGGGGGAAATGAGAGGGAAGCAAGAATAAGAAAGATAAGAAAGAATAGCAGGAGCGAAAGTGGAAACGAACAGTAAGGGGAGAAATATACGATGGCAGCCCAAGTGAGGGTCTGATCGCTGTACAAAGAGGTACAGATAAAAATTGGGGCCAGCTAACCACATTTTATGGTCAACCAAAAAGGAGTGTGTGGGAAAGTCTCGGGGGGGGGGGGGGGATGAGGAATCACATTGGGCACTAATATATCATGGAGAGGGGAAGTTGGTGCGTTCCAGACAGAGTTTCATGTCAGTGTCTACCATGAAAGCAAACTATAATTTTTTGTCAGTTCTATAACCCAGAAAATGCATGGGTAACCCATTTGCATACTGGGGTGTCCATGGCAAGTCGCTCATTTTGTCAGTACCCCTTGAGGTTGGGATTGCATTGGAGGTATGGGGTTTCAGAGGTGTGAGGCAAAGTTCCATAAAATATAAGTCCACTGTTGATTCTATCCTTGGGAACAAGACTTGTCCCATATTTCACCTAATGTGTAGGAGTTGTGAGGGCCAGTGTCCTGCCTCCAAAAAGTTGCTCGGCATTCAGGCCAACAGGTTCAGAGTTATTTCGACGCTGGTATTTGCCATCCACCCTCAAAACACACCTCTCACCCCTCTGGGGTCTTTCACGTATGTGCTCCAGACAGTTCCAGATGGTAGCCCTGACATGATCAATCATGGAGCTGCTCACATGGGCGTAGGAAGCGGGGGGGACGGGGGGGACCGATCCCCCCCAGGAAATAATGCGTGGGGGACAGGTATGGTGATAACACTGGTAACATTTCGGTGCATTCGGATTCGGCTTCCGAATGCACCAGTGTGGCTGACCTGTTAGTTACACGAACAGCGTGATCGGCACTCCGGGGTCTCCTTCCTGTTTCAATGTGGCACGGGCGGAATGTGCTACAGACTGCAGGAGCAGGAGGACGCACATGTCTGGACTCCAGTGGCAGCCTGTCAGGGAGGAACCTTCAAGCAAAGCTGCTGGCTGGTGTGTGCACTGCTGGGACCACAGAGACACAGCCTGGGTAAGTAATGTTGATAATGCTGTGTTTCTTAATAATGTGTAAATATTAGCAATAATATACTGTTTTATGTAGCATTAGCAATAATATACTGTTTTATGTAGCATTAGCAATAATATACTGTTTTATGTAGCATGGTAATTCCTGTTGCTTCTCAAGACTAGTGGCCCCTATTCTAACATTGCTGTCAGTCAGACAGTGAGTGATGATCATGTCATTAAGTCACAAAATCCATAAATACTAATGACATGAAATATAAAAAAAAAAACATTATATCATATAGCATTTTTCCCCCCTGTGACTGTAAAACACAATGCAGTTTAGCCCATACTTTGTTTTTTTAGTAATGCTATACCAGTTTATTTTTACTGCTGCTATACCGGTTTATTTTTACTAATGCCATGTGGGTTTATTTTTACTAATACTATATGTCGGTTTATTTTTACTACTCCTATACCGGTAAATTTTTACTACTACTATACCAGTTTATTTTTACTGCTGCTATACCGGTTAATTTTTACTGATGCCATGTGGGTTTATTTTTACTGCTGCTATACCAGTTTATTTTTACTGCTGCTATACTGGTAAATTTTTACTGATGCCATGTGGGTTTATTTTTACTGCTGCTATACCAGTTTATTTTTACTGCTGCTATACCAGTTTATTTTTACTGCTGCCATGTGGGTTTATTTTTACTGCTGCTATACCAGTTTATTTTTACTGCTGCTATACCGGTTAATTTTTACTAATGCCATGTGGGTTTATTTTTACTGCTGCTATACCAGTTTATTTTTACTGCTGCTATACCAGTTTATTTTTACTGCTCCTATACCGGTTAATTTTTACTGATGCCATGTGGGTTTATTTTTACTGATGCCATGTGGGTTTATTTTTACTGCTGCTATACCAGTTTATTTTTACTGCTGCTATACCGGTTAATTTTTACTGATGCCATGTGAGTTTATTTTTACTAATGCTATATGTCGGTTTATTTTTACTAATGCTATAAAGGTTTAGTTTTTACTGCTGCCATGTGGGTTTATTTTTACTGCTGCTATACCAGTTTATTTTTACTGCTGCTATACAGGTTAATTTTTACTGATGCCATGTGGGTTTATTTTTACTAATGCTATACTGTTTTTTTTTTTGTAAATCAATATTTATTGACATTTTTGTCAAGTGAGATAAGAAAAAAGAGGGGATACAGAAAAAAGAAAAAGGGGAGGAAGATAGACAATGATTAATCAAATAGCAATTAATGTCTGTTGCAGCAGACGCCTTTTTTTTTTTTATTATTTAATCTTCTGTATACACATAAAATACAAAATACAAACATGTTGCCAGAAAAAATAATCATTATTGCCATTGCTTTAATAATATTACCTGGGTATCAATTGCTTGGCATGTCATACATTCAGAAACTATACCTGGAGGAAATGGGGGGGGGGGTGATAAACATAGATAACATAGAGAAAAAGAGTACTAGGGGTGGCAGGTAAGGGGTAGGTAAATTGGGGGTATTCAGGAATTTCAGGGGGGAGACATCACAGATACTTTTGTGAATTATAAGAAAAAGAAAAATTTTGTATAATATCTTACGTATTTTGCAGTACTGCTTGGGTTTGGGGGTCTTCAAGGAACTGTAACCAGTAAAACCACGTTTGGACATGCAGATTATGGTCGTCGTCGTCTTTTCTGATTAGATCTTCCATATGTCTCGCATTCTCTACTCTCAGAATCCATTCCCGAAATGTGGGAGGGGATGTATCGCCCCAATGTGCAGGTATCAGTGCTTTTGCTTCATTAATCAAATGCCTTACAATAGATTTTTTATACTGTGTTATGGGGTCGTGATATGGTGTAGCAACATTGGCGCAGGTAGGAAAGGTGGAGGTTTGTCTGTTAGGGTGGATATTACCGAATGGATCTTAGTGAGGGGACAGGTCCACCAGATATGGAGCATAGTTCCCGGGGCCACACCACATCGCCAACATTCTATTGGGTGCAGGGGGAACATTTTCTGAAGTTGCACCGGGGTACGGTACCAACAGGTCAAGAATTTATATGACATCTCCTTGGTCTTATTGTTAACCGAACATTTGTGTGTAAGTTGAAATATCTTACCCCATTGTGCCTCCGTTAAGGAAATTTGGAGGGCCGATTCCCACTTACCCACCAGTGCCGGCAGAAGTGTGGTGTTCAGAAGTATTTGGTATATGAGTGAAACCCCATGGGGGGGGAGAGCATCCTTTGAGGTTAGGGATTCAAATTCAGTCAGCGGTCTGGAGTAAGAGTGTTTACGAGGGGTAGAGCTGAAAAAATGGCTTAACTGTGCGTCTGTGCGTGGTGGAAGATGTTTAAGAGGGATGGGTTCCTATCAGGGAACATCATATTGAGTGCTTTAAGTCTACCATCCACCAGGAGGTCGCTAATTGCTATGGAATCCATCATGTTAGTCTGAAGAAACTGTCCCCCTTGCATTCCTGGGGTGAATTCAGGGTTGTGTCGGAGAGGGGTTTAAGGAGAAGGGTTGGAGGTGAGCACACCTTTCTTGCTATGAGCGTGTAGGATTGAGAGTGTTGCTGATATCAATGGGTGGTGTGCCACCAAGTGTCTCATCTTTGAAGGTTGGAGCCATGGCAGCACCTGCAGGGGGCAAGGAGCCACCACCGCCTCAACCTCGATCCATAATTTATGGGGAGTGTGAAACTCCCATTCCAACACCCGTAAAAGATGAGATGCCTGATAATACCTCTGCATACATGGCAAGCCCAATCCACCCCTATCCTTCGGCTGGGTCAACAACTCAATCCTAAGTCTCGGTTGTTTGTTGGCCCAGACTAATTTCAGAAACATGGCTTTAAGCGAAGCAAAAAAGGGTTGGGGTATCTTAATTGGCAGAGATTGGAATAAATATCGCAGTTGTGGTAATATGTTCATTTTTAAAACATTGACCCTACCCAACCAGGTTATAAACGTGGAACCCCACGTTTCCATATCTTTTTGTAGGACCTTCAGGAGGGGCAGAAAATTTTGTTGGTATAGATGTGCCGGGTCTCTAGTGAGCCATACACCCAGGTCTTTCATTTTGTCTCTACACCACTTAAATGGGAACGAGTCTGACAGGCTCACGACTTTCTGGATGGGAAGGTTGATATTTAAGATTTAGAGATATTGATTTTGAGATTTGCCAGTGCGCCGTAGGCATTAAATTCCTGCATCAATACAGGTAAAGATATTCTAGGGGAAGTGAGAGTGAACAATAGGTCATCTGCAAATCCTAGTACTTTATGCTGGGAGTCACCTATTTGTAACCCTTTTATGTCAGGGTTATGCCTTAAAGGGCTCTAGGGTGAGTGCAAAAAGTAGTGGAGACAACGGGCAGCCTTGCCTGGTTCCATTGGTGATGGGGAAAGAATTGGATTGTACTCCGTTGATCCGGATTCTGGCTGAGGGGCGGGAGTACAGGGACATGACCCAAGCAATAACACCAGGGCCAAACCCAACCTGTTTCAAGACTGCTAGGAGGAATGACCAATCTACCCGATCAAACGCTTTCTCAGCGTCAGTTGATAGAAAAATAGTATCAATCTTTCTGGAATTAGCGTGATGGATTTAATTGATCGCGCGAATGGTGCAGTGCCTGGCCTCCCGTCCCGGGACAAATTCCGCCTGGTCCGGATGGATCAGATTTGGTAAATAACGTTGGATTCGTGAAGCAAGGATTTTAGAAAACAGCTTCAGATCGGCGTTTAACAGAGAAATGGGCCGGTAGCTGCCACATTGTTCTGGGTCCTTTCCCTCCTTGGGTATTAGGATACTGTTTTATTTTTACTGATGCCATGTGGGTTTATTTTTACTGCTGCTATACCAGTTTATTTTTACTGCTGCTATACCGGTTTATTTTTACTGATGCCATGTGGGTTTATTTTCACAGCTGCTATACCAGTTTATTTTTACTACTGCTATACCAGTTTATTTGTACTGCTGCTATACCGGTTTATTTTTACTGATGCCATGTGGGTTTATTTTTACTGATGCCATGTGGGTTTATTTTTACTGCTGCTATACCAGTTTATTTTTACTGCTGCCATGTGGGTTTATTTTTACTGCTGCTATACCAGTTTATTTTTACTGCTGCTATACCAGTTTATTTTTACTGCTGCTATACCGGTTAATTTTTACTGATGCCATGTGGGTTTATTTTTACTGATGCCATGTGGGTTTATTTTTACTGCTGCTATACCAGTTTATTTTTACTGCTGCTATACCGGTCAATTTTTACTGATTCCATGTGGGTTTATTTTTACTAATGCTATATGTCGGTTTATTCTTACTAATGCTATATGTCGGTTTATTTTTACTGCTGCTATAGAGGTTTAATTTTTACTGATGCCATGTGGGTTTATTTTTACTAATGCTATATGTCGGTTTATTTTTACTAATGCCATGTGGGTTTATTTTTACTGATGCCATGTGGGTTTATTTTTACTGATGCTATATGTCGGTTTATTTTTACTAATGCTATACCGGTTTATTTTTACTGATGCCATGTGGGTTTATTTTTACAGCTACTATACCAGTTTATTTTTACTGCTGCTATACCGGTTTATTTTTACTGAGCGAGCACCTCGGCAGCATTACTACAAATGACACAAAATCTACGGTTAACAGACACTTCCAGATGTATAATGGAGGTAATAAATCCCACTTTTTATTCCAAGGCATCGAAAGAATCTTTAGCCCCGTGAGAGGGGGCAATCGACAAAATTTACTAAATAAAAGAGAAATGTTTTGGATATTCAGGTTACAAACCCGACAACCTAATGGTATAAACTCAGAGTGGGATCTCAATCATATTTTTAGACACTGATATTTTGTGGTGTGCTGCGGAGCCAATGCTCCCTGTTTGCTCTCCTGTCACATAAATAAATAAATTAATAAATTCTAATCATCTTTAATCCCTGTCCCTCAGAGCACATAAAAGTATCCCTTTGATTCCTCCCAATACTATTACGTTTTTTACTGTATTATGTAGTGTATCATATGTATCATATAGTGTATTGTGTGTATATCTTTTCAAACTACTGCTCCGTAATATTGTTGTCATCTAGCTCATTTTCATTGAATCTTATTTCCACATATTGTTCATTAACACTTATAATACGTGGCCCCGTTTATTTTATTTTATTTTTCCTAAGGGAATATTATTTCACCCTTCCTTTCCTCTTCTATTTATAGGTTTTAAATTGTTTCTTCTTTTTATTTCACATATATTACCTATCACTTTAATGTAGTGGGAAAAAGTTACAATTAAAAAAATAAAAATAAAAACTCTTTAAATAGAGAGGCACACCCTTGGGAGGGTAGCCTTGAGAAAGCGCCACGTGTTAGAATATTTGGAGACAGATTTCTAGTTGCCCTAACATGCCTGCTCCCTAATGGCACTAAATGGAGCAAAGAGGTCTTGGTGCTGTCTTTATATTCTTTCATTACAACATTCTATGTTAAATGTCTTTGCTTTATGCAATCTTTCAATGTAACAGAACTTCATTATAGGCCAGCAGTTGTCATTGCCATATATATGTTGAAATGTTTGTTCCTAAACCAACTTACTGATGATTAATTGTTTAATATACGCAATTAATAAATAATTATAATTTAACAATTAAACTACATAGTTTTGGGTGATTTTTCGGTGATGCACATCCATTGTGGGCGGGGTCATGTTGTTATGGGCGGGGTCATGTTGTTATGGGCGGATCAAGGGGAGGGGCCATGGGGGGCCCCATTGGCTTGTTTTGCCCAGGGGCCCACACAGTTCAAAAGACAGCCCTGATCAGAGCATCAGTAAAAATCAACTAACATTTCAGCATAGCATTGCTTGATTTGTTGATTTTTACTAATGCTATGTGGGTTGATTTTTACTGATGCTATGTGGGTTGATTTTTACTGCTGGATAGTGCTCTTCAGATTACCCTCTCTGGATTGCTTTAATAGTTTGATTTATTGGTTTGAGATACGGATTTGCATAAGTGAGGTGGGAGGGAGGGGAAAGCTAGGCTTTCCTATTCAGGTAGCACTGGGAGCGCTAACTGCAAGGGAGAATGTCATTATATCTGTCACCAGTGCGCTGTGTGCTAAGATGACAGATGTATTTTATGCCCAGAACAGTTCCAGACTGCCTAAGTCACGTATGCCGGCTGCCGGGGGGGCAAATAGCAGTAATTCTGGAACACGCACTAGGTTAAAGATGCTATGTCAGAAAATAGGCTAGATATAATAAACAAATTATTGTAGGGAAATTAAAAAGTTCATGTTATTCTTAAATCTTTTGTTATCATTCAGTATTATCATTCTTCTTTCTATTTTGTCTTTTCTAGAACCTTAGCTTTATGCTTAAAAGTCAGTTTGAGTGAAGAAAGTCAGAATGGATATCCGCAAGTTTTTTACAAAGTCTAGTAAAGCAAATACATCCTCATCAAGCTCAGAAGCATGTCAACAAAAAGAGATCACTGAATCACCAGTCAGGCATCATTTTGTTGAGCCAGAAAAGGAATATGCTGAGACATTGTCTTTAGAAGCAGTTGGCCTCATAAGTGACTCAAGTAGTGATGGTGAGGAAGACCATGCTTGTGGTCCTGCAATCAAAACTGTAGAAGATGTTCATAGTAAATCTAAAACATACACGAAAGGAAAATGCATTTCTCTTCCAGCTGATGATGAGAAAACATTAAGAATGGCAGTGGTACCAAATCAACCAGACTACAAAACAATTCCAGCTCAGACCATTGTAACGCAAAAGGCAAAGAAGCGTGTTCTACATTTTCAAGAGTGCTGGTTCCAAAGCTTTCCATAGCTGCACTATAATTTTACTCTTGAAGGGGTACTATGTTTCTTCTGTGCTAAAGCAGCCGTCCTGAATCTGACTCAACTCGAAAAGAACACTGAGCCAGCATTTGTGTGTGTAGGCTTTAAAAATTGGAAAAAAGCTATTGAAAAGTTTAAAAAACATCAGAGTTGTTCTGCTCATACATATTCTATAAAGCAACTATTGCATCATAAAAATTCGCAACCCATTAATGCTCAGCTTTCACTACAAATTCAACAGCAACAGAATGATGCATGGCTGTGTCTCATCAAGATAGTACAACCAATAGCCCTGTTGGCAAAACAAGGTCTCCCTCTTCGTGGCCATGAAGACAATGATGGCAATTTTAAACAGTTTCTGCTTGCACGAGCAGATGATGTGTCTTATCTAAAAAATTGGATATCACACAAAGCAGAATACATGAGTCCCGACATTCAAAATGAGATTTTGAAGTTATTGTCTCACACCGTATTACGCCTTATTCAGAAACAGATTGGGAATAATGCCTTTGCAATTATTGTTGATGGCACACAAGATATATCTGGTCAAGAACAAGAACGTTTCTGGATCCGCTATGTTGATGAAGACTTGTACCCACATGAGGACTTCATAGGCTTATATCAAGTTGATGAAACAAGTGGATCTGCAATCGCACAGATTGTCAAGGATGCTTTATGCCGTAATGGGCTTTGTATGTCAATGTTGCGAGGGCAAACATATGATGGAGCTTCAAATATGGCTGGTAAATATCATGGTGCCCAGGCATTAATCAAGCAGGAACAACCACTTGCCATTTATGTCCATTGCGGTGCACATTGCACAAATTTAGTTATGCAGGCCGCAGCACATCAATGTCCAATAATGGAAGATGCACTTATGTGCGTGCAAGATCTTGGCAAACTCTTTGGGCAATCTATGAAATGCAGAAACACATTTTCAGAAATTGTGCATTGTGAAGCTGAAGGTCCTATTAAAGTCTTGTATATTAAACCATTGTGCCCAACACGCTGGACTGTTAGAGTGAAGCCTGTGAAAACAAATTCTGGATAATTACCAGCTGATTTTGGAAACACTTGAAGAAATTGCAAATACCAGAAGTAGTGGAGATAAAAAATCCACGTGCACGTGGCCTACTACAACAATTTAGGCAAGGGAAAACTAGGTCTTCAAATCTCTCTTAGCATCATGGAGATCTTAGAATGCCTGAATGTAGCCTTGCAAGGCAGAGAACAAACCATATCACGACTTTTAGCAATTGTACAACGGACCCATGATGCTATACAAAAGTTACGATGTGACACGTCCTTTGAAAGAGTTCTTGCTACCACTATTAATTTAGTGGAAAAATACCAGCTAAAAGAGGTTACTGTACCAAGGCAACCTAATATTCCCAAACGTCTTCAACATGCGCCAACTGAACAATTTCATGCAAAGACTGTGAAGGAATACCTTCGACCAAGAGGGCTTACTTGTATGTGAAAAACTGGAACATTATCTGTTAACAGGACAACCTAGTGATGTTCTTCCCCAGTATCCAGAGATTGAATATCATCTTCTCTCTGCCCAGATAATCACCTTATCAAGTGTTTACAAGTACACTTCAGTCTCTGAGGTTGTAGATATTTTGCGAAAGATGCCTGCCAGAGAGAGAGGCTTTTTCTCTCAAGTAGAAAAAATTGTCAGAATCCTATTAACTATTCCTGCTTCTTCCTGTGAAGCTGAGAGAAGTTTTAGTGCACTGCGTAGATTAAAAACCTGGTTGAGGTCCACAATGACCCAGAAACGTTTGAACCATGTTGCTATATTCAACATCCATAAAGACATAATGGATAAACTAGACATCGAAGCCATAGCAAAGGAATTTGCAATGTGTTGTGATCGCCGCAAAAAAGTTTTTGGATTTTAAAAACTTGCGTTCTTTAGTCTGTGAGCTGGCAGTGGCAGGCACACATTTACAGGAACAGCTACCTTGCACCTAGTTAGCTGAAGTACGCTGCAGTGGTTCTGGTGCTTGGAGGGTCTCACTCTGTCTGCAGTTAGAAAATTGTTTCTATTTATATAGTTATAGTATTTAATTGTATTTATACAAGATCTTTTGAGCATATTGGATCTACTTATATAGTTATAGTATTTAATTGTATTTATACAAGATCTTTTGAGCATATTGGTTCTATTTATATAGTAACAAAGTAATTTAGGTTGAAAAAAGACACAAGTCCATCAAGTTCAACCCTTCTACCTATCATTTCAGCGTTTTGATCCAAAAGAAGAAAAAAAAAACCCTAAGGAAGCTTTTTCGAATGTTGCCTCCTAGGGGGAGAAAAATTCCTTCTTGACTTCAAAAGGGCAATCAGATTTCTCCTTGGATCAAAAAGCTCTATTATTAATGCTTATTCTATTATTAATACCCGTGTATGTTCTGCTTTTCTAAAAAAAAAACATCCAGACCATTTTTAAATGCATCTATTGTGGTTGATAGCACTACCTCTCTTGGCAGTGAGTTCCATAATTTTATTATCTTTACCGTAAAGAATCCCTTCCTTTGCTGCCTATGAAATCTTTGCTCTTCCAGTCTCAGGGGGTGACCTCTTGTTCTTTGTACATTTCTATTAATGAACAGGTCCCTGGAGAGCTCCTTATATTGGCCCGGCACATATTTATATAATGTTATCATATCCCCTCTAAGACGCCTTTTTTCTAAAGTAAATAAATGCAATTTTTTAAGTCTCTCTTCATAACTAAGATCCTCCAATCCCCTTATTAATTTTGTAGCTCTCCTTTGCACTTTTTCTAGTTCCTTAATATCCTTTTTAAGGACTGGTGCCCAGAATTGTACTGCATATTCAAGGAGAGGTCTTACCATTGATTTGTAAAGAGGCAAGATGATGTCCTCCTCCCGTGAATCTATACCTCGTTTTATACATGCCAATATCTTATTGGCCCTTGCAGCTGCTGACTGGCATTGGGCACTGTTGCCAAGTTTGTTATCTACAATGATTCCTAAATCCTTTTCGTTAGGGGGCTGCAGTATTAGGGGCGAGGATGGCTAGAGGATTAGATGAGCTTTTAAACTAAGCTCTGGGGGAGGGTCAAGATCAAAATGAAGCAATGGTAGCTAGGGTAGATGGGAAGGTGGGTCTAGCTATGGGAGAGGAGGAGGAAAGCAGTAGTGGGGTTAACATAGACCAAAGGGAGGTCCATATAATTATACCTGCACACATTAAGTGTTTGTCAACTAAACAGAAAATGGGTAGTAATCTTAAATGTCTTTTAGCAAATGCAAGAAGCTTGACAAACAAAATGGGTGAGCTGGAGATACTGGTAAGTGCTGAACAGTATGATTTAATCGGAATCACAGAAACGTGGTGGGATGAGACCCACGACTGGTCAGTTAATTTACAAGGCTACTCACTTTTTAGAAAGGACAGAGTAAATAGAAAAGGGGGAGGGATTTGTCTGTATGTAAATCCTAAATTAAAGCCCAGTATTAAAGAAGATGTACATGATGTAGCTGAAACTGATGTGGAGTCACTGTGGGTGGAGATTAGCTTAGACGCTAAAAAGAATCGCACATTACTTGTATCATGGGAGATTTTAATTACCCAGATATAGATTGGAAGTGTGGCACAACTAGTTCAGCTAGGGGCAGCAAGTTTCTGAACCTGCTTAATAACACATTTATGGCACAATTAGTAGACACCTCAACTAGAATGGATGCCTGTCTGGATTTGGTAAAAACAAACAATGAGGAGCTTATCTCAAACATCCAAATAAGAGAACACTTGGGGAATAGTGACCATAATATGGTCTCATTTGAGATTAATATAAAAAAGCAAATTGGTAACTACGCCACCAAAACACTTAATTTTAGAAGGGCTAACTTTGATGCACTAAGGGCATCGATTGAACATTTAGACTGGGAACGATTGTTTTCTGGACTAAACACAGAAGACAAGTGGAATGCCTTTAAGCACACATTACAAAAGTACACATCCCAATATATACCTTTGGGAAACAAATGCAAAAGACACAAATCAAAACCAATGTGGCTTACCGGTAACGTGAAACAGGAAATACAAAACAAGAAAATGGCATTCAAACATTATAAAAACACACGATCAGCATTATCATTTATAGAGTATTAGAGGCCAACAAAGCCTGCAAAGAAACAATTAAAATGGCTAAATTGGAAAATGAGAAAAGGGTTGCCAAGGAGAGTAAAACTAACCCCAAAATGTTTTATAAATATATAAATGGAAAAAAGCTAAAGAGGGAAAATGTTTAGCCCTTGTAAATGGGAAATTTGGTAAGTGAGGACAGAGAGAAAGCAGACATTTTAAATACTTTTTTTTCTTCTGTTTATACTAAGGAAGAGCAGATGGACGAGCCCCTGCTACAGGAAGTTATGGGATATTTGCCGCAAACATGGGATTGGCTGACACAGGAAAAAGTGCTTAAGCAATTAAACTCTGTTAAGATAGACAAGGCCCCAGGACCAGATGGTATACACCCAAGGGTACTTATAGAGTTAAGCATAATTCTGGCCAGACCACTATTCATGATCTTTAGGGACTCATTCAGTTCAGGTAGAGTGCCAACAGACTGGCGAAAGGCGGATGTCATTCCAATATTTAAAAAGGGATCAAAATCTCTGCCAGGTAATTATAGGCCAGTGAGCTTGACATCTGTAGTGGGGAAACTATTTGAAGGATTGCTAAAGGGATACACTCAAGAATACATCTTGAACCAGAATATAATTAGTAAAAGTCAACATGGTTTTGTGAAAGACAGGTCTTGTCAAACAAACTTAATAACATTCTATGAAGAAGTCAGTAAAAATATAGATCTAGGTGTGGCAGTTGATGTGATCTATTTGGATTTTGCGAAAGCATTTGATACAGTTCCACACAAAAGCTTACTCTACAAATTGAGAGAAATAGGTTTGGGGGCAAATGTGTGTATGTGGATTGAATATTGGCTAAAAGATAGAACACAAAGGGTTGTTGTAAATGGAAAATCCTCAGATTGGACAAGGGTATTAAGCGGAGTACCTCAGGGGTCGGTTTTGTGCCCTCTTCTTTTTAACTTGTTTATTAATGATCTTCCACATTGTGCTGAGAGCCATGTCTCCGTGTTTGCGGACGACACTAAATTAGGTAAGGCAATAAAGACTATCATGATGTTTTTTCTTTACAGGAAGATTTGGACAGAGTGGGGGACTGGGCAGTAAAGTGGCAAATGAGGTTCAATATAGACAAATGTAAAGTTATGCATTATGGGAAAAATAATAACAAAGCAACATATACGTTAAATGGTTTTTCCCTGGGAAAAATTACTAATGAAAAGGATTTAGGAATAATTATAGACAACAAACTTGGCAACAGTGCCCAATGCCAGTCAGTAGCTGCAAGGGCCAATAAGATATTGGCATGTATAAAACGAGGTATAGATTCACGGGAGGAGGATATCATCTTGCCTCTTTACAAATCAATGGTAAGACCTCACCTTGAATATGCAGTACAGTTCTGGGCACCAGTCCTTAAAAAGGATATTAAGGAACTAGAAAAAGTGCAAGGGAGAGCTACAAAATTAATAAGGGGTTTGGAGGATCTTAGTTATGAAGAAAGACTTAAAAAATTAAATTTATATACGTTAGAAAAAAGGCGTCTCAGAGGGGATATGATAACATTATATAAATATGTGCAGGGCCAATATAAAGAGCTCTCCAGTGACCTGTTCATTAACAGAAAGGTACAAAGAACAAGAGGTCACCCCCTCAGACTGGAAGAGCAAAGATTTCATAGACAGCAAAGGAAGGGATTCTTTACGGTTAGGACAATAAAGTTATGGAACTCCCTGCCAAGAGAGGTAGTGCTATCAACCACAATAGATGCATTTAAAAATGGTTTGGATGTTTTTTTTAGGAAAGCAGAACATACAGGGCTATTAATAATAGAATAAGCATTAATAAAAGAGCTTATTGATCCAAGGAGAAATCTTATTGCCTCTTGGAGTCAAGACGGAATTTTTTCCCCCAGGAGGCAAAATTCGAAATAGCTTCCTTAGGGTTTTTGCCTTCTTTTGGATCAAAAGCTGTAATTATAGGTAGAAGGGTTGAACTTGATGCACTTGTGTCTTTTTTCAACCTAAATTACTATGTTACTATGTTACTATGTTACTATGTTAGTAGTTTTTCCCAGGGAAATACCATTTAACGTATATGTTGCTTTGTTATTATTTTTCCCATAATGCATAACTTTACATTTGTCTATATTGAACCTCATTTCCCACTTTCTTGCCCAGTTCCCCACTCTGTCCAAATCTTCCTGTAAAGAAAAAACATCAAGATTAGTCTTTATTACCTTACCTAATTTTGTGTCTTCAGCAAACACTGAGACATGGCACTCAGCACAACGTGGGAGATCATTAATAAACAGATTAAAAAGAAGAGGTCCCAAAACAGACCCCTGAGGTACTCCACTCACTACCCTGGTCCAATTTGAAGCTTTACCATTTACAACAACCCTCTGTGTTCTATCTTTTAGTCAATTTTCAATCCAAATACATACATTTGCCCCCAATCCTATTTTCTCAATTTGTAGAGTAACCTTTTGTGTGGAACTGTATCAAATGCTTTAGCAAAATCCAAATAGATCACATCAACTGCCACACCTAGATCTATATTTTTACTGACCTATTCATAGAATGTTATTAAGTTTGTTTGACAAGACCTGTCTTTCACAAAACCATGTTGACTTTTGCTAATTATATTCTGATTCAAGATGTATTCTTGAGTGTACACCTTTAGCAATCCTTCAAATAATTTCCCCACTACAGATGTCAAGCTCACTGGCCTATAATTACCAGGCAGAGATTTTGATCCCTTTTTAAATATTGGAATGACATCCGCCTTTCGCCAGTCTGTTGGCACTATACCTGAACTGAACGAATCCCTAAAGATCATAAATATTGGTCTGGCCAGTATTATGCTTAACTCTCTAAGGACCCTTGGGTGTATACCATCTGGCCCTGGGGCCTTGTCTATCTTAACAGAGTTTATTTGCATAAACACTTTTTCCTGTGTCAGCCAATCCCATGTTTGTGGTGACTGTTCCGTAACTTCCGGTAGCAGGGGCTCATCCATCTGTTCTTCCTTAGTATAAACAGAAGAAAAAAAAAGTATTTAAAATGTCTGCTTTTTCTCTGTCCTCACTTACCAAATTTCCCATTTGGGATAACATTTGGTATTATCCCATTTGGGATAATATAGTTATAGTATTTAATTGTATTTATACAAGATCTTTTGTTTTGTTAAAATCAGGCAATAGGGCATTACTTAAAGTATTATTACCACTTGTTTTAAGTGGAATAACTGAAATATATGCCAAACGTTTGGTTAATTTCTGTGACCTGATAAATAAAGAACTGTTCCTTTTGCATATTTTTTTGTTGTGAGATTTTTCACACACACACACACACTCTTAAAATGTAACGTTATAAACAACTCCCAGTTTACTGAATAAGAATATACCCGGCGAGCAAAAATGCTGTCCCCCCCAGATTTTTTGGGGTTCCTACACCCATGATACTTATACTTGGTAATTCCAAAGGGTTTACTTACTTTTTCTTGCCACTGCAAATATACTGTATATTGTGTGTGTGTGTATGTATGTATATATATATATATATATATATATATATATATATATATATATATATATATATATATTATATTGTAAGAATATGCATGTATACATAAAGCATATGCATACACGCACACACACACAAACACATCCATGTATGCATATATTTATGCAGTTTGTGTATCATATAAACGCATACAACAAAAACACAAACAATTATTATATTTTTTGAAAATCCCACTTTAGCATTTACCTCCTTCAAAAGAAGGAGAGGTTAACACCTAGTTGTAATAATATCATTTTTGTATAATAATAATATTACTAATAATAATAATAACATAGTATTTACATAATAATAAACAGAGCAAGGTTTAAGTCAATCACTTTTAGAGACTTATAATATGCATATATTTCAGGGCCTACAAACACAAATTAGTTTAGAACATGTGTATGAAAAAATATATATGTGTATTAATATATACATATATAATTTTCTACACATTTAACTAATCACCGAACAAAAAAATCCACACGTCCACCAATTCTTAATAATAAAAAGTTTTTGGAATAAAACAAAGAAAATAATATGTGTATCTGAATATATCTATGTACACACATATATACATATGAGTAGTTGCTAATGTCAGATTAACCCTCTTGTTAATTACGTCTTATAAATAATCATGCTAATTATGCCATTAAAGGTACACGTTTTCAATACCGGAGCCGTTGGGCAATTCTCCAGGCACATACATAGGCATTGTATCTGTACATGTGTTGAAGTGTGACACATGTTATTGAACAGAGCCTAGGTGTGTCATTGCAGGTCTAGGGGAGTGATAGATAGGTGTGTTTTTAAGGCCATACAGTGAATCAGTAGCATCTCTTAGTTTCCTTTACACAACAACAGCCATAAGCAGGACTTCCAAGACGGGAGCTTTACCAAGCACATACACAGGCCTCTGCTGTTTCCTCAATCCAAGATTTCAGCAGCATACAATGAGTCCCTGGCATGTGATTTTGCAGTAATGTCTGGAAGGAGAAAAACATTTTTTTTTTTTTAACTTATTTAACCATTTTTTTTTTTTTACTGTTTCTTAAATTAAAACTGCCTAGTAATGGCTTCATTTTTCCACCAAATCAAGGTCCTACTTTGGAAAAACTGGTTAAGTGCTGTCAGGCAACCGGTAAGTTGAAATGATACATTTTAGGCAAACATTGTATTTGTGATTTATTGGACATTTCATGCAATATAAATGCTCAAAGTATGGGATGTGTTGCTTTCTAGGAAAGAAATGTACAGAGCAATAGATGACAGCACTGATTGCCTTCATTTACATAATGAACTAACCTTTACATTAATTTTTAGATTTCTTAAATTCCTTTTTTGCACTGCTTTGATTTTGCAAGTTAGATTTTAAGTTTCCCAGATCCTAAACTTTGTTAAACTTAAAGTAAAGAAATGCCTAAAAAAAAGCTGTACTAAAGAGCATAGATATACTATTTTGATGAAAAGGTAAATTTTGCAGGGAATTTGGTTTGAGGAGACATGGGTACAAACACTAGAATTTAAATGTCCCAATGCTTATTCCATGACAATGATGAACTTATTATGTATTGCTAACAATGCTTCTCAAATGGTAATATGCATGGCTGGAGAAATAGACTTAATTCTCTTTTGCTCTTTATTACTTGTCCCCTATTTTTTGTAAAGCCGCCCATTTTATTCTTACAGAGGTAGAAAACGCTTGTGCTACGCCTTGGGTGACCACATTTTATTTCTGCCATCCTGGGACATAGTATGTATTCAGACACACAGGCATGTCTATATATTAGCAGGCAGGCTGTAGCACCTGCTACAACACTTTGCATAGACACTGCATGCATGTGGAGTGTTGTATAGACCAAATATTTATTAATGAAGCTAAAGGAAAATATCTTAACCACAAAGCACTTGCAGAACATCCATACAGTGCCAAACATGACCCCATCCTGTCTCACCTACTATCCATCCCCTCTCCTCTGTCCAACCCGAACCCACCTCATCAACCTCTCTTTGTCCTCTGGAACTGTACCTTAGAGTCCACAAAAAAAGCTGCTATCCTGTTAAAGTTACAAATGTGATTATTGTGTTGCCATACGCTTCCTTGTGGTGCTGAGTGGGCAGAACCTCAGTAATCGGAAGTGTACACTAAAGGATCTGCTCAATAAAGAAAGAATTGGATGGAACTGAGACAATAATTTCAAACTTTAGGCCAAAGTTGGAAGAATTCTCCCATTCAGTTGCATGGAAACAGTTTCCAACTCGATTACTTTGGACTAAAGTTCGGAATTCCCATCTCAGTTCCCTTGAAATTCTCTCTTTATTGAGTAGACCCTTATGATGAACAGTAATGCATCTATGTGAGACACATGCTGTTACTATTACAGCATTTGGACTCTAATGTATTGTATGGGGCATTAAAAGTATCAGAAAAAGTGATCTATTATACAAACCATTTTTTGAAAAACAGATTAAGGTATAATTAGATCCAGTGTATTTATTTTAGAATAATTACCTCTCCTAACAAAACATTATTTTACTGGAGTTAATTGATTTTTACTGTGTTTTATGATATGGTATTAATAATTCTGTAGTCCTAGTCTGGAAGAATTTAGCTGACGTAACATGGGTCTATACTCATGAAAGATGGAATTTCAGGGATTTTAAGGAAAATCTAAATCTAAAATAGTCTTAAGTTAGCAATTTCTTGCAGTTCCCTTAGTCATAGAAATGCAGGTAGTCCGTGAAAGTGGCAGTGCGCGGGCTGGCAGTTCTTTTTTCTAGTAGACATAAATGTGGAAAGATATCATTAAAGTGCATTAAATAAAGGATCACTGTCGGCAAAAAAAAGGTTCTGTTTGTTTGAAATATTACATCAAGTTTGGGCATTTTGAATAGAATCGCTTTAATGAAAGAATATAGAATATATTGTGTACCGTCTGCTTGTATCGCTCTATCAGGGGGCAGACATGTTTGGTCAGATGAAGGGAAATCTAATCAAAGATTCCAAACAACTTGTCAAACCCCTGGGAGAGATCCACACTCAAATTACTTTATTTTTACACTTTTATTATAGAATTTATATTTAAAATGCATACACCTACTGCAATATTTCAATTATACATGACTTCATTTTTTGCTGACAGTTGTCCTTTCCACACAGCTCTCTCAGTAAGTTCACTGAGCAGGTGACTCCACTGATGGACTTGAGAGAATGCTAGTTATCTAGGTGGTTATGTATAAATAATGTTGTAGTTTTTATTGTAAATATGATTGCTTTTTTCCCCATATGTTCCTGTATTGAACACATATGGACGGCTGACTGGGTCTTATTTATGCATATTTTTTTCTCTCATTTTGACAGCACACTACACTTAATGCCAGATGCAAAATATGTGATTTTTTTTTTATACTTCACTGTTGGTAACATTTTAGAAGGATAATTATAATATTGGGCACTGAATTTTAGAAGGATAATTATAACATTGGGAACTGAATTTTAGAAGGATAATTATAACATTGGGCACTGAATTTTAGAAGGATAATTATAACATTGGGCACTGAATTTTAGAAGGATAATTATAATATTGGGCACTGGGTGGGATCTGCTCCACAGCTATATTTGCTCTTCTGACTTGCTCTTCAAACTGCCCTTTTCAGTCTCAAAGGGACACCATCACCTAAACATTGTTAATACTGTGTATAAAACTGTAGCGGATGGCACCAGGCAACCCTACAAAAATACTGTATAAAGCTGCATCCGTGTATCTGCTGTATTTTCTGTGTATTAAAGCCTTCCATTGTTTAGTTATGTCAGCCACCCAGTCTGACTACCTTGCTTCTGGCTCCAGATTAAAGTGGCTAGATACTGCTTTACTGGTGATGTGTTTAAGTTTTTTATTGTTTAATCAAGTGTTATCTGATTGCAGTTTGGTGTATATAAGTCTGTGTTGTTTGTCAAATAAAGGAGTTCAATCTTGCTGTAAAAGGCTTGTCAGTTATGCTCCTGAAACTGTGTGTCGTCCAGTTATTGGGATTGCTGTTGGGATATTGCTGTATTTGACCTGCTGGAAACCCTGCCTTTGGATTTACTATTTACTTGTTCCTGAGTCTCACCTGGATTATAAGCGGAGATAACCTGGGTAATATTGCATCTCTGCTACATTGGTTGGCAGCGCTGGGATCCAGACTCACAGAGGAACAAGCCTAAATGGAGTACGGATGGAGATTGATTTTGCCACACTAAAACGCTCCACGCTAAAAGACCTTCTGGAGGCAAAGGGTATACAAGCCAGCAATAAGACAAAAGCGGCACTTATCACTGAACTGATGGCGGAGTACCGAATGGAAGGCGATTCGGTTCCCGAACAGGGGAATTCGGGAGAAACACCGGAACAAAGGGAGTTCCAGAGGCAGGTACAATTTCGGCTGTCTTTCTATGGGGAACACCCTCCAACAGAGATTGTTTCCAAAACAATAACGGAGGTCCAGGAATTTATACTGAGGAGTCAAACAGCGGCCCCAGAACGCAGCTCTGCAGTAAATATGCCACATGAAGGTAAGCCGAAAATACCGTACCAGGCTTTTAAAACATATGTGGAGGCAGAGGAAGATATAGACGCTTTCCTGCAAGATTTCGAGAGACTGTGTGCACTGCATAGAATCAGCACAGAGGACTGGGTACCTATTTTGGCAGGGAGGTTAACTGGGAGGGCAGCTGAGGCATATCGGACTGTACCGAATGATGAAATACGGAATTACCACAAAGTGAAAGAAATTATATTGGCCAGGTATGCTATAACACCAGAAGCATACCGGCGGAGATTCAGGGATTTAAAGAAGGTGGAGAAAGACTCACATGCTGAGTGGGCATGCAGACTGCAACGAGCAGTCTTGGGGTGGGTGCAAGCGAGCAAGGCACGATCTATGGAGGATGTATTGCAAATGGTACTGCTGGAGCAATTTTATGAAGGAGTAACCAGCGAGGTACAGGAGTGGGTAAGAGACAGAAACCCTACCTCCCTTACCGAAGCAGCCAGGAAGGCGGACGAGTACCTGGATGCACGCAGGCAGCAAAAACCTGCAGCTCCAAAAGTACCTTTTAAAACCTTTGGGGGAAATAACTACACGCCAGCTCTACCAAGGTCACTGCCACCACCACCACCACCCGCTGCACAGCCACGTTTCCGCCAGCCCACGTCGGGCCCTTGCCACCACTGCCAGAAGTGGGGACATTATAAAAGGGAATGCCCCCAGCTGCGGGACCGTTCCACCTGGATTCGACCCGGCCCGCCACCACCACCGAGAGCCGCCGCAGCCCATCACTACCAGGACATCGTGGCCACACCGTATGGTTCAGCAGTTCCCATCACAACAGTAGAGCAGTGGGAGGTACTGCACGAGGCAGATCCCGTCCAGGCTAACGCAGACAACTGCCAGCATCACAGGCAGACCGTGTATCTGGAGGGTAAAGCGGTTCAGGGGCTACGTGACTCAGGAGCCACCATCACCCTGGTAAAAAGTCACCTGGTCTCAGACCAAGCTAAACTTAATAAGACTGTGGCCGTCAAGGTAGCCGGGGGAGCAGTATACCGGCTACCCACAGCAAGGGTACATTTGCATTGGGGAGCGGGGGCAGGGCATGTGGAGGTGGGGTTGATGCCGCAGTTACCGGCGGAGGTTTTATTGGGGAACGATCTGGGGAGGCTCACATCTGCTTTTGAGCCCCAGACACCCACCACAGGAGAAGCTCACCCTGTGGTCACTCGACAACAGGCCCGCACCCAGGACTACAACACACTCCCGGAGGTTCAGGTAAGAGATCCTTCCCCTTCCCCTGACTGTGTCCCCTGGGCCCCTCCTAACGAATTTGCAGCTGAGGTAGTGACTGACCCCACCTTGCAGGTGTATAGGGACAAGGTGACAGCAGACACCCCTTGCGGGGTGGGCGAAAAGTTTATTTGGGACAACCAGCTGTTATATCGGGAGACGGATAAGCAGGTATCCGGGTCAGACCCGATTGTGATGAGGCAGTTAGTGGTACCTCAGCGGTACCGGGCGGAGTTACTACGGATAGCCCATGACATTCCGCTATCTGGACATTTAGGGGTCAGCAGGACCCGATACAGGTTAACCCAAAGTTTCTTTTGGCCGGGAATTAGCCAGGAGGTGCGCAGGTATTGCAACACGTGCGATACCTGTCAAAGGGTGGGGAAAAGGGGGGACCGGCGCAAGGCCAAGTTACATCCCCTCCCCATAATCGAGGAACCCTTTAGCAGGGTAGCAGTTGACCTAATAGGACCCCTCAACAAAGCAAGCCCGTCAGGTAAAAGATTTATCCTGACAGTAGTAGATTATGCCACCAGATATCCAGAGGCGGTGGCCCTGACGAATATACAGGCTGAGACAGTAGCCGAAGCCCTGATGAAGATATTCTCCCGGGTGGGACTCCCCCGGTGAGATTGTCTCCGATCAGGGCACCCAGTTCACCGCCGAAGTCACGCAGCGCCTCTGGAAGTTTTGTGACATTAAGCCGGTCATTAGTTCCCCTTACCACCCCCAGACGAATGGGCTCTGCGAACGTTTCAACGGTACATTGAAACAAATGCTCCGAACCTTCGCAGAGACCCACAAGGACTGGGAGAAGTTCCTGCCACACCTCCTCTTTGCTTACCGGGAGGTGCCGCAGGAATCCACTGGATTCTCCCCATTTGAACTATTGTTTGGCCGCAGGGTACGAGGGCCTTTAGATTTGATCAGAGAGCATTGGGAGGGAGAACGGAGCACTGACGGCACCCCCATCATACCCTATGTGTTGGCATTCCGAGACCGCCTTGAGGCCTTAACTCAGACGGTACGCGAGAATTTGCAGGCGGCTCAGACACGCCAACGCACATGGTATGATCGGGGCGCCAGGGACCGTAGCTTTCAGGTCGGGCAGAAGGTGTTAATCTTAAAACCTGTCCGACACGATAAGCTGCAGGCCGCCTGGCAGGGCCCTTATAAGGTGGTGGAACAACGGTGTGACACCACTTATATAATCGGCTCGTGCGTTGGTACTTGGGGGCGACGCATGCTCCATGTGAACACGATGAAGCCCTACCAGGAGCGCTCGGAGGAAGTGACCGCTATATGTGCACCTAACTCCGAGGAGTTTGACAGTTTACCTCTCCCGGATCTGCTGGGAGAGGGTCAGTTATCCGGGGACTTAGGGGAGGTCACCCTGGGGGATCGGTTGAGCCCACAGGAGCGGAGCGAGGTACAACAGCTGTTGAGGGAGAAGCAGGATATCTTCTCTAATGTACCTGGTTACACTCCTCTGGCCACTCACCGAGTAGACACCCCAGGGCAACTTCCCTTGCGTCAGACCCCGTACCGCATCCCAGAAGCGGTACGGGCGAACATGCGCAAGGAGATAGATGAGATGCTCCAGCTGGGGGTGATTGAGCCCCCTGGGCATCTCCGGTAGTGCTAGTGCCAAAGCGGGACGGCACGACCCGGTTTTGTGTAGACTACCGGAGATTAAATGAGAAGACGGTATCGGACGCCTATCCTATGCCCAGGATAGACGAACTCCTGGATCGGATGGCGAGGGGGCACTATCTCACCACAATTGACTTGTGTAAAGGGTATTGGCAAATACCCTTGGCACAAGACGCCATCCCTAAGTCGGCCTTTGTCACCCCATTCGGCTTGTACCAATTTAAGGTCATGCCGTTTGGGATGAAAAACGCCCCGGCTACTTTTCAGCGGATGGTGGACCGCCTCCTAGATGGGTTCCAGGATTATACCTGCGCATACCTCAACGATATTGCCATTTTCAGCAATACCTGGCAGGAACACCTGACCCATATAGGAGCGGTCCTAGACAGGATTAGGGCCGCTGGTTTAACGCTGAAACCAGCCAAATGCAGCATAGGAATGGCTGAAGTACAGTACCTAGGTCATCGGGTAGGATGTGGCAAGCAAAAGCCGGAACCAGCCAAAGTAGAGGCTGTAGCTCAATGGCCCATCCCTAGGACTAAGACCCAGGTGTTAGCGTTCTTAGGAACGGCCGGATACTACCGGAAATTTGTCCCGAATTACAGTGCCCTGGCCAAACCTCTCACCAACTTGACACGTAAAAACCTACCCCGCCAAGTAACCTGGACCCCGGAGTGTGAACAGGCATTTCAGTTGTTAAAAGATGCATTGACAAATGCCCCTGTCTTGGCAGCTCCCAATCCAACTAAACGTTTTCTTGTCCACACCGACGCTTCTATGTTTGGATTGGGAGCAGTATTAAGCCAAGTCGGGGCCGATGGCGGAGAACATCCCGTGGCTTACATCAGCCGGAAACTGTTACCTCGAGAAGTAAGCTACGCCGCCATCGAGAAAGAATGCCTGGCTGTGGTGTGGGCCCTGAAGAAATTACAGCCATATTTGTACGGACAAGCTTTTTCCCTGCTCACGGATCACAACCCGTTAGTATGGCTAAACCGGGTGGCTGGGGACAATGCCCGGCTGCTGCGCTGGAGTCTGGCGCTGCAGCCCTTTGACTTTAATATCCAGTACCGCCCGGGTAAACAGAATGGAAATGCTGATGGGTTGTCCGGACCTAGAGAAATGATCCGTGAGCCTCCCCGGACATCCCCAAGCCGATCCGTGTTGGATCAGACTGTGTATGCCGGCTTGTGGGCAAGGGGGAGCAGTGTAGCGGATGGCACCAGGCAACCCTACAAAAATACTGTATAAAGCTGCATCCGTGTATCTGCTGTATTTTCTGTGTATTAAAGCCTTCCATTGTTTAGTTATGTCAGCCACCCAGTCTGACTACCTTGCTTCTGGCTCCAGATTAAAGTGGCTAGATACTGCTTTACTGGTGATGTGTTTAAGTTTTCTATTGTTTAATCAAGTATTATCTGATTGCAGTTTGGTGTATATAAGTCTGTGTTGTTTGTCAAATAAAGGAGTTCAATCTTGCTGTAAAAGGCTTGTCAGTTATGCTCCTGAAACTGTGTGTCGTCCAGTTATTGGGATTGCTGTTGGGATATTGCTGTATTTGACCTGCTGGAAACCCTGCCTTTGGATTTACTATTTACTTGTTCCTGAGACTCACTTGGATTATAAGCGGAGATAACCTGGGTAATATTGCATCTCTGCTACAAAAACATTCCTAAAAATAAGCTCTACATATTGTTATCAGAATTGCAAACAAATGTATAAATTGCAAGAAAAAGATTTGTTAAATGAGTCTGTGGAGTCTGCTGCTAGGATTGGCAACTTCTTTTTATTTGCCTTACATTTTTTGCTGCCTTGCTGTATATAGAAATAATATGTGACCAGAAGGAAATCAGTTAACTAATTATCTAACATTTCTTTCTTAATTCATGCTTGCAATTCTGCAAAATGTATAGTTCATATTTTTCATTTTATTTTATCTACAATTGCAACATAAACAATGATTAGGTGACAGAATACCTTTAAAACAAATCTTCCCTTCCTGTCCTGCCTTAATCCAACAACCAACCCAGCGATGGCTAACATTTAACCCCGTAGCTGTTGTACAGTTCCCATAGTGCACATTAAGCACTTGGCTTAGCATTATCGCAAGTAGTTTGTGTACATGGGTGTAGGAACCCTAAAAAATCTGGGGGGGACAGCATTTTTGCTCGCCGGGTATATTCTTATTCAGTAAACTGGGAGTTGTTTATAATGTTAAATTTTAAGTGTGTGTGTGTGTGTGAAAAATCTCACAACAAAAAAATATGCAAAAGGAACAGTTCTTTATTTATCAGGTCACAGAAATTAACCAAACGTTTGGCATATAATTAAGTTATTCCACTTAAAACTAGTGGTAATAATACTTTAAGTAATGGCCTATTGCCTGATTTTAACAAAACAAAAGATCTTGTATAAATACAATTAAATACTATAACTATATAAATAGAACCAATATGCTCAAAAGATCTTAGAAACATAGAAACATAGAATGTGTCGGCAGATAAGAACCATTCGGTCCATCTAGTCTGCCCAATTTTTTTTTTTTGAGTACTTTTATTAGTCCCCCGTTCCCGGTCTGATAGCTAGGATAGCCTTGTGTCTATCCCACGCATGCTTAAAATCCTTGACTGTGTTTACCTCTACCACTTCTGCTGGCAGGCTATTCCATACATCCACTACCCTCTCAGTAAAGTAATACTTCCTGATATTACTTTTAAATCGTTGCCCCTCTAATTTAAGACTATGTCCTCTAGTTGTGGTAGTTTTTCTTCTTTTAAATATACTCTCTTCCTTTACTGTGTTGATTCCCTTTATGTATTTAAATGTTTCTATCATATCCCCCCTGTTACGTCTTTCCTCCAAGCTATACATGTTAAGATGCTTTAACCTTTCCTGGTAAGTTGTATAAATACAATTAAATACTATAACTATATAAATAGAAACAATTTTCTAACTGCAGACAGAGTGAGACCCTCCAAGCACCACAACCACTGCAGCGTACTTCAGCTAACTAGGTGCAAGGTAGCTGTTCCTGTAAATGCGTGCCTGCCACTGCCAGCTCACACACTAAAGAACGCAAGTTTTTAAAATCCAAAAACTTTTTTGCGGCGATCACAACACATTGCAAATTCCTTTGCTATGGCTTCGGTGTCTAGTTTATCCATTATGTTGAATATAGCAACATGGTTCAAACGTTTCTGGGTCATTGTGGACCTCAACCAGGTTTTTAATCTACGCAGTGCACTAAAACTTCTCTCAGCTTCACAGGAAGAAGCAGGAATAGTTAATAGGATTCTGACAATTTTTTCTACTTGAGAGAAAAAGCATCTTTCTCTGGCAGGCATCTTTCGCAAAATATCTACAACCTCAGAGACTGAAGTGTACTTGTAAACACTTGATAAGGTGGTTATCTGGGCAGAGAGAAGATGATATTCAATTTCTGGATACTGGGGAAAAGCATCACTAGCTTGTCCTGTTAACAGATAATGTTCCAGTTTTTCACATACAAGTAAGCCCTCTTGGTCAAAGAGCTGCATTAACTGTGTCGATATAATATCCATTATTTGGAAATACTGAGGAAAATAGAATTCCTTCACAGTCTTTGCATGAAATTGTTCAGTTGGCCCATGTTGAAGACGTTTAGGAATATTAGGTTGCCTTGGTACAGTAACCTCTTTTAGCTGGTATTTTTCCACTAAATTAATAGTGGTAGCAAGAACTCTTTCAAAGGACGTGTCACATCGTAACTTTTGTATAGCATCATGGGTCCGTTGTACACTTGCTAAAAGTCATGATATGGTTTGTTCTCTGCCTTGCAAGGCTACATTCAGGCATTCTAAGATCTCCATGATGCTAAGAGAGATTTGGAGACCTGGTAGAGTTTTCCCTTGCCTAAATTGTTGTAGTAGGCCACGTGCACGTGGATTTATATCTCCACTATTTCTGGTATTTGCAATTTCTTCAAGTGTTTCCAAAATCAGCTGGTAATTATCCAGAATTTTTTTCACAGGCTTCACTCTAACAGTCCAGCGTGTTGGGCACAATGGTTTAATATACAAGACTTTAATAGGCCCTTCAGCTTCACAATGCACAATTTCTGAAAATGTGCTTCTGCATTTCATAGATTGCCCAAAGAGTTTGCCAAGATCTTGCACACACATAAGTGCATCTTCCATTATTGGACATTGATGTGCTGCGGCCTGCATAACTAAATTTGTGCAATGTGCACCGCAATGGACATAAATGGCAAGTGGTTGTTCCTGCTTGATTAATGCCTGGGCACCATGATATTTACCAGCCATATTTGAAGCTCCATCATATGTTTGCCCTCGCAACATTGACATACAAAGCCCATTACGGCATAAAGCATCCTTGACAATCTGTGCGATTGCAGATCCACTTGTTTCATCAACTTGATATAAGCCTATGAAGTCCTCATATGGGTACAAGTCTTCATCAACATAGCGGATACAGAAACTTTCTTGTTCTTGACCAGATATATCTTGTGTGCCATCAACAATAATTGCAAAGGCATTATTCACAATCTGTTTCCGAATAAGGAGTAATACGGTGTGAGACAATAACTTCAAAATCTCATTTTGAATGTCGGGACTCATGTATTCTGCTTTGTGTGATATCCAATTTTTTAGATAAGACACATCATCTGCTCGTGCAAGCAGAAACTGTTTAAAATTGCCATCATTGTCTTCATGGCCACGAAGAGGGAGACCTTGTTTTGCCAACAGGGCTATTGGTTGTACTATCTTGATGAGACACAGCCATGCATCATTCTGTTGTTTTTGAATTTGTAGTGAAAGCTGAGCATTAATGGGTTGCGAATTTTTATGATGCAATAGTTGCTTTATAGAATATGTATGAGCAGAACAACTCTGATGTTTTTTAAACTTTTCAATAGATTTTTTCAAATTTTTAAAGCCTACACACACAAATGCTGGCTCAGTGTTCTTTTCGAGTTGAGTCAGATTCAGGACGGCTGCTTTAGCACAGAAGAAACATAGTACCGCTTCAAGAGTAAAACTATAGTGCAGCCATGGAAAGCTTTGGAACCAGCACTCTTGAAAATGTAGAACACGCTTCTTTGCCTTTTGCGTTACAATGGTCTGAGCTGGAATTGTTTTGTAGTCTGGTTGATTTGGTACCACTGCCATTCTTAATGTTTTCTCATCATCAGCTGGAAGAGAAATGCATTTTCCTTTCGTGTATGTTTTAGATTTACTATGAACATCTTCTACAGTTTTGATTGCAGGACCACAAGCATGGTCTTCCTCACCATCACTACTTGAGTCACTCATGAGGCCAACTGCTTCTAAAGACAATGTCTCAGCATATTCCTTTTCTGGCTCAACAAAATGATGCCTGACTAGTGATTCAGTGATCTCTTTTTGTTGACATGCTTCTGAGCTTGATGAGGATGTATTTGCTTTACTAGGCTTTGTAAAAAACTTGCGGATATCCATTCTGACTTTCTTCACTCAAACTGACTTTTAAGCATAAAGCTAAGGTTCTAGAAAAGACAAAATATAAAGAAGAATGATAACAAAAGATTTAAGAATAACATGAACTTTTTAATTTCTCTACAATAATTTGTTTATTATATCTAGCCTATTTTCTGACATAGCATCTTTAACCTAGTGCGTGTTCCAGAATTACTGCTAGTTGCCCCCCCCGGCAGCCGGCATACGTGACTTAGGCAGTCTGGAACTGTTCTGGGCATAAAATACATCTGTCATCTTAGCACACAGCGCACTGGTGACAGATATAATGACATTCTCCCTTGCAGGTAGCGCTCCCAGTGCTACCTGAATAGGAAAGCCTAGCTTTCCCCTCCCTCCCACCTCACTTATGCAAATCCGTATCTCAAGCCAATAAATCAAACTATTAAAGCAATCCAGAGAGGGTAATCTGAAGAGCACTATCCAGCAGTAAAAATCCACCCACATAGCATCAGTAAAAATCAACCCACATAGAATTAGTAAAAATCAACAAATCAAGCAATGCTATGCTGAAATGTTAGTTGATTTTTACTGATGCTCTGATAGCATCAGTAAAAATTAACCGACATATAGCATTAGTAAAAATAAACCCACATGGCATCAGTAAAAATTAAACCTTTATAGCAGCAGTAAAAATAAACCGACATATAGCATTAGTAAAAATAAACCCAAATGGCATCAGTAAAAATTAAACCTTTATAGCAGCAGTAAAAATAAACCGACATATATCATTAGTAAAAATAAACCGACATATAGCATTAGTAAAAATAAACCCACATGGCATCAGTAAAAATTAACCGGTATAGCAGCAGTAAAAATAAACTGGTATAGCAGCAGTAAAAATAAACCCACATGGCATCAGTAAAAATGAACAGGTATAGCAGCAGTAAAAATAAACTGGTATAGCAGCAGTAAAAATAAACCCACATGGCATCAGTAAAAATAAACCGGTATAGCAGCAGTAAAAATAAACTGGTATAGCAGCAGTAAAAATAAACCCACATGGCATCAGTAAAAATAAACTGGTATAGCAGCAGTAAAAATAAACCCACATGGCATCAGTAAAAATAAACCGGTATAGCATTAGTAAAAATAAACCGACATATAGCATCAGTAAAAATAAACCCACATGGCATCAGTAAAAATAAACCGGTATAGCAGCAGTAAAAATAAACTGGTATAGCAGCAGTAAAAATAAACCCACATGGCATCAGTAAAAATAAACCCACATGGCATCAGTAAAAATTAACAGGTATAGCAGCAGTAAAAATAAACTGGTATTGCATTAGTAAAAATAAACCCACTTGGCATCAGTAAAAATTAAACCTTTATAGCAGCAGTAAAAATAAACCGACATATATCATTAGTAAAAATAAACTGACATATAGCATTAGTAAAAATAAACCCACATGGCATCAGTAAAAATTAACCGGTATAGCAGCAGTAAAAATAAACTGGTATAGCAGCAGTAAAAATAAACCCACATGGCATCAGTAAAAATTAACAGGTATAGCAGCAGTAAAAATAAACTGGTATAGCAGCAGTAAAAATAAACCCACATGGCATCAGTAAAAATAAACCGGTATAGCAGCAGTAAAAATAAACTGGTATAGCAGCAGTAAAAATAAACCCACATGGCATCAGTAAAAATAAACTGGTATAGCAGCAGTAAAAATAAACCCACATGGCATCAGTAAAAATAAACCGGTATAGCATTAGTAAAAATAAACCGACATATAGCATCAGTAAAAATAAACCCACATGGCATCAGTAAAAATTAACAGGTATAGCAGCAGTAAAAATAAACTGGTATAGCAGCAGTAAAAATAAACCCACATGGCATCAGTAAAAATAAACCGGTATAGCAGCAGTAAAAATAAACTGGTATAGCAGCAGTAAAAATAAACCCACATGGCATCAGTAAAAATAAACCCACATGGCATCAGTAAAAATTAACAGGTATAGCAGCAGTAAAAATAAACTGGTATAGCAGAAGTAAAAATAAACCCACATGGCATCAGTAAAAATAAACCGGTATAGCAGCAGTAAAAATAAACTGGTATAGCAGCAGTAAAAATAAACCCACATGGCATCAGTAAAAATAAACCGGTATAGCAGCAGTAAAAATAAACTGGTATAGTAGAAGTAAAAATAAACCCACATGGCATCAGTAAAAATAAACCGGTATAGCATTAGTAAAAATAAACCGACATATAGCATCAGTAAAAATAAACGCACATGGCATCAGTAAAAATAAACCCACATGGCATTAGTAAAAATTAACCGGTATAGCATCAGTAAAAATAAAGCGGTATAGCATTAGTAAAAATAAACCAACATATAGCATCAGTAGAAATAAACCCACATGGCATTAGTAAAAATTAACCGGTATAGCAGCAGTAAAAATAAACTGGTATAGCATAAACTGCATTGTGTTTTACAGTCACAGGGGAGAAAAATGCTATATAATATAATGGTTTTTTTTATATTTCATGTCATTAATATTTATGGATTTTGTGACTTAATGACATGAAATTCACTCACTGTCTGACTGACAGCAATGTTAGAATAGGGGCCACTAGTCTTGAGAAGCAACAGGAATTACCATGCTACATAAAACAGTATATTATTGCTAATGCTACATAAAACAGTATATTATTGCTAATGCTACATAAAACAGTATATTATTGCTAATATTTACACATTATTAATTAACACAGCATTATCAACATTACTTACCCAGGCTGTGTCTCTGTGGTCCCAGCAGTGCACACACCAGCCAGCAGCTTTGCTTGAAGGTTCCTCCCTGACAAGCTGCCACTGGAGTCCAGACATGTACGTCCTCCTGCTCCTGCAGTCTGTAGCACAGGGGTCCTCAAACTACGGCCCGCGGGTCACATGCGGCCTGCCGAGGACATTTATGTGGCCCGCGGGGGGTGCTGCCGGCACAACCCCCCCCCCCCCCCCCCCCTCCGCACTGTTTACTTTTTTTTTCTTTCTGCAGCCGCAAAGGATGCGGCTGCAGGAACAAAAAAAAATCCCCAAAAAAAAAACACCGCGACCGGATGTGACGTTAGGTCACATCCGGATCCGGTAACTGTTTCCCTCCTCCACAGGAGGACACTGCGCGAGACGTCCGGGGACACAGCAGCTGGAGGTAAGTGATGTGGAAGCGGGGGAGGAGGGAGGGATAACGAGCACTATTCCTGGGCTCTGACTGGCACAATATTCCTGGGCATCTGAATGGTATACTATTCCTGGGCATCTGACTGGCAAAATATTCCTGGGCATCTGACTGGCAAAATATTCCTGGGCATCTGAATGGCATAATATTCCTGGGCATCTGAATGGCATAATATTCCTGGGCATCTGACTGGCATAATATTCCTGGGCATCTGAATGGCATAATATTCCTGGGCATCTGAATGGCATCATATTCCTGATCATCTGAATGGCATAATATTCCTGGGCATCTGAATGGCAAAATATTCCTGGGCATCTGACTGGCATAATATTCCTGGGCATCTGAATGGCATAATATTCCTGGGCATCTGACTGGCATAATATTCCTGGGCATCTGAATGGCAAAATATTCCTGGGCATCTGACTGGCATAATATTCCTGGGCATCTGACTGGCATAATATTCCTGGGCATCTGAATGGCAAAATATTCCTGGGCATCTGACTGGCATAATATTCCTGGGCATCTGAATGGCAAAATATTCCTGGGCATCTGAATGGCAAAATATTCCTGGGCATCTGACTGGTATAATATTCCTGGGCATCTGACTGGCATAATATTCCTGGGCATCTGAATGGCATCATATTCCTGGCCATCTGACTGGCATCATATTCCAGGGCATCTGACTGGCATCATATTCCTGGGCATCTGACTGGCATCATAGTCCAGGGCATCTGACTGGCATCATATTCCTGGGCATATTCCTGGCCATCTGACTGGCATAATATTCCTGGGCATCTGACTGGCATAATATTCCTGGGCATCTGACTGGCATAATATTCCTGGGCATCTGAATGGCAAAATATTCCTGGGCATCTGACTGGCATAATATTCCTGGGCATCTGAATGGCAAAATATTCCTGGGCATCTGAATGGCAAAATATTCCTGGGCATCTGACTGGTATAATATTCCTGGGCATCTGACTGGCATAATATTCCTGGGCATCTGAATGGCATCATATTCCTGGGCATCTGACTGGCAAAATATTCCTGGGCATCTGACTGGCAAAATATTCCTGGGCATCTGAATGGCAAAATATTCCTGGGCATCTGACTGGTATAATATTCCTGGGCATCTGACTGGCATAATATTCCTGGGCATCTGAATGGCATCATATTCCTGGCCATCTGACTGGCATCATATTCCAGGGCATCTGACTGGCATCATATTCCTGGGCATCTGACTGGCATCATATTCCAGGGCATCTGACTGGCATCATATTCCTGGGCATATTCCTGGGCATCTGACTGGCATAATATTCCTGGCCATCTGACTGGCATAATATTCCTGGGCATCTGACTGGCATAATATTCCTGGGCATCTGAATGGCAAAATATTCCTGGGCATCTGACTGGCATAATATTCCTGGGCATCTGAATGGCAAAATATTCCTGGGCATCTGAATGGCAAAATATTCCTGGGCATCTGACTGGTATAATATTCCTGGGCATCTGACTGGCATAATATTCCTGGGCATCTGAATGGCATCATATTCCTGGCCATCTGACTGGCATCATATTCCAGGGCATCTGACTGGCATCATATTCCTGGGCATCTGACTGGCATCATATTCCAGGGCATCTGACTGGCATCATATTCCTGGGCATCTGACTGGCATCATATTCCAGGGCATCTGACTGGCATCATATTCCTGGGCATATTCCTGGGCATCTGACTGGCATAATATTCCTGGCCATCTGACTGGCATAATATTCCTGGGCATCTGACTGGCATCATATTCCTGGGCATCTGACTGGCATAATATTCCTGGGCTCTGACTGGCACAATATTCCTGGGCATCTGACTGGCAAAATATTCCTGGGCATCTGAATGGCATAATATTCCTGGGCTCTGACTGGCATAATATTCTTGGGCTCTGACTGGCATAATATTCCTGGGCATCTGACTGGCATAATATTCCTGGGCTCTGACTGGCACAATATTCCTGGGCATCTGAATGGCAAAATATTCCTGGGCATCTGACTGGCAAAATATTCCTGGGCATCTGACTGGCAAAATATTCCTGGGCATCTGAATGGCATAATATTCCTGGGCATCTGAATGGCATAATATTCCTGGGCATCTGAATGGCATCATATTCCTGATCATCTGAATGGCATAATATTCCTGGGCATCTGACTGGCATAATATTCCTGGGCATCTGAATGGCATCATATTCCTGATCATCTGAATGGCATAATATTCCTGGGCATCTGAATGGCAAAATATTCCTGGGCATCTGACTGGCATAATATTCCTGGGCATCTGAATGGCATAATATTCCTGGGCATCTGACTGGCATAATATTCCTGGGCATCTGAATGGCAAAATATTCCTGGGCATCTGACTGGCATAATATTCCTGGGCATCTGACTGGCATAATATTCCTGGGCATCTGAATGGCAAAATATTCCTGGGCATCTGACTGGCAGAATATTCCTGGGCATCTGAATGGCAAAATATTCCTGGGCATCTGACTGGTATAATATTCCTGGGCATCTGACTGGCATAATATTCCTGGGCATCTGACTGGCATCATATTCCTAGGCATCTGACTGGCATCATATTCCTAGGCATCTGACTGGCATCATATTCCTAGGCATCTGACTGGCATCATATTCCTGGGCATCTGACTGGCATCTGACTGGCATCATATTCCTGGGCTCTGACTGGCACACTATTCCCATTGAAATACTGGTAAGTTTGTTGATTTAACTTTACTTTAAATATTGTATTTGTTCTCGTTTTGTTCAAAATAAGATATATGCAGTGTGCATAGGAATTTCTTCATAGTTTTTATTTTTACTATAGTCCGGCCCTTCAACGGTCTGAGGGACAGTGAACTGGCCCCCTGTTTAAAAAGTTTGAGGACCCCTGCTGTAGCACATTCCGCCCGTGCCACATTGAAACAGGAAGGAGACCGCGGAGTGCCGATCACGCTGTTCGTGTAACTAACAGGTCAGCTACACTGGTGCATTCGGAAGCCGAATCCGAATGCACCGAAATGTTACCAGCGTTATCAGCACTCCTAGTGCACTCCTCATAGTCCTAACCTGGGGGGGATTTCACCATACCTGTCCCCCCCGCATTATTTCCTGGGGGGGATCCGTCCCCCCCGTCTCCTACGCCCATGAGCCCATCAGTAGAGATTTCACAACTCTCCTGATTGAGTCCACCTACACATGGAGCTAGGTATAAGTTGTACCAGCCTGTCTGCAGTTAACACCATGAAAGAAAGAGATGGACCTCCATCAGATTGTGTTTGGCAGAGGTTCCCCGACACAAATCAGGCACTTTTCAGTGCTTGATTCTCTATCCCAAGGCTCCGCTGACGCAACGAGTGATGACACAACCTAAATCTATGCATTTGGCGAAGATAGTGCAGAACCCTCAAATTTGTCGAGAGTCTGCTTCATACATTGGCGTACATGCCGATTGCACCAGTATTTTGCGCAAAATGCGAGTGCACCATGTTTATACATGCCCCCTACATGTCTATTTACTTGATGGATGGTCCCATATGTGCCCAAAGGTATATTTACTGACGTATAATAGATATGTGCTGCTGTTGTCACCATTTTAAAAGTGAACTAGGGTAACTAACCTGAATGATTGGTAACATCATTTAAAAGAAAACACTGCTGCATAGCCCAGTGCTGTATTTACTGCGGGGCATCCTAGGCGGATGCCTAGGATGGCAAATTTTGGGGGGCGGCAGCGCCCCCCAGCACTGAAAAAAAAAAATCTGGCCCTTTAAAAAAAAGGCAGGCAGAGACGGAGGTGAGAGGGGATCGGAAGATCCCCCCTTACCATCGCTCTGCCTGCCAGGCTCCACGGGGAGCCGAACAGGGAGCACAGAGAAACCTCCGTGCTGCCTGTTCGGCTCCCCGTGCAGTCTGACACGGAAGTGCCGACAGTCACGTGATGGGCGCGCGTATGACGTCAGCACGCCCGTCACGTGACTGTCGGCACTTCCTGTCGGCACAACCGCCGGGGAGCCGAAGAGACAACATGGAGGACTCCATGCTGCCTGCCACTAGCCACCAGGGAAAGGTAAGTGCTGGGTAAATGCCCCCCATTTACCCAGCACTTACCTGGGGGGGGTTGGACAAATTAGCAGGGGCATATTAAATGGCAAATCACACTGGCATATTATTGGGCAAATTAGCTGGGCACATTAAATGGCAAATCACACTGGCATATTATTGGGCAAATTGGCTGGGCACATTAAATGGCAAATAACACTGGCATATTATTGGGCAAATTGGCAGGGGCACATTAAATGGCAAATCACACTGGCATATTATTGGGCAAATTGGCTGGGCTTATTAAATGGCAAATAACACTGGCATATTGGGCAAATTAGCAGGGGCATATTAAATGGCAAATCACACTGGCATATTATTGGGCAAATTAGCTGGGTACATTAAATGGCAAATCACACTGGCATATTATTGGGCAAATTAGCTGGGCACATTTAATGGCAAATAACACTGGCATATTATTGGGCAAATTGGCAGGGGCACATTAAATGGCAAATCACACTGGTATATTATTGGGCAAATTGGCTGGGCACATTAAATGGCAAATAACACTGGCATATTATTGGGCAAATTAGCAGGGGCACATTAAATGGCAAATAACACTGGCATATTATTGGGCAAATTGGCAGGGGCACATTAAATGGCAAATAACACTGGCATATTATTGGGCAAATTGGCATGGGCTGATTAAATGGCAAATACTGGCATATTATTGGGGAAATTGGCTGTGACTTAAATGCAAATAATACTTGCATATTATTGGTCAAATTGGCTGGGGCATATTAATGGCAAATTATACTGGCATATTATTGGGCAAATTAGCTGGGGAATATTATGGGCAAATAATATTGGCAATGTGTATGTAATGGGGTGATAGAGGCATGCAAATGGGGTGATGGGGCATGTACTTGGTGTGCAACGTGGGTTATGGGTCATGTTGTGGGTGTGCATCGTGGGTAGGGGGGGTGCCCAAAATTTGTCTGCCTAGGGCAGCACAAAACCAAGATACACCACTGGCATAGCCATTTTCTGGTTTCTTCTAATTCAAAGAGTGAAAAATAGACAGTTGAGCTGCATTCATAAAAATGGACAATGATAGAGTGGTAGAGAGGTGCCAGAGCAGCGTAGGGTCCTGTAATATCCACAAAAGAAAATACATGAACAAAAATAGGACACTTTGCACACTATATCAGATTAAAGATTTATTCATTAGTACATTGTAAAAAAAGCCAACGTTGCGACCACATAAGCAGAGTCTTCGTCAGGCACATACACAGAAAAGAAAAGTTAGTACTATGTATTAACTTATAAACCTTTAATCTGATGTGGTTTGTCAAGTGTCCTAATTTCCTTTACTAATTCAAAGAGTGAAAATGAAATATTTTAAATCTCTACTTTATAAATGTGTAAAAATTGCTGTAAAAGTTTAGTGATTAGGTGTTTTTCTTATTGCATATTCCCTTAAATAAGCATGATTATTTACTGAATTACATACAGGTAAGCACAATAAATGTACATGAAAAAAGGCTTAAGGTTCATTTGTTTTTCCATTCTCATTTTTCATGTTATCACAACATTTAACATAATCGTATAATGGAGGAAGGCCTGTATTTTGATAAAGTATTAATAGGTAACCCAACAAACACTGTGTTGTGTGTAACATCTTATGAAAACAGATATAAAAAGATTTTTAAAACATTGAAGAAAATAAAAGGTATCTGATTGGCACTATATTACTTGGCATCTGATTGGCACTATATTACTGGGTATCTGATTGACACTATATTACTGGGTATCTGATTGACACTATATTACTGGGTATCTGATTGACACTATATTACTGGGTATCTGATTGGCACTATATTACTGGGTATCTGATTGACACTATATTACTGGGTATCTGACTGGCACTATATTACTTGGCATCTGATTGGCACTATATTACTGGGCATCTGATTGGCACTATATTACTTGGCATCTGATTGGCACTATATTACTGGGTATCTGATTGGCACTATATTACTGGGCATCTGATTGGCACTATATTACTTGGCATCTGATTGGCACTATATTACTGGGCATCTGATTGGCACTATATTACTTGGCATCTGATTGGCACTATATTACTGGGCATCTGATTGGCACTATATTAATGGGTATCTGATTGGCACTATATTACTTGGCATCTGATTGGCACTATATTACTGGGCATCTGATTGGCACTATATTACTTGGCATATGATTGGCACTATATTACTGGGCATCTGATTGGCACTATATTACTGGGTATCTGATTGGCACTATATTACTTGGCATCTGACTGGCACTATATTACTGGGTATCTGATTGGCACTATATTACTGGGTATCTGACTGGCACTATATTACTTGGCATCTGATTGGCACTATATTACTTGGCATCTGATTGGCACTATATTACTGGGTATCTGATTGGCACTATATTACTGGGTATCTGACTGGCACTATATTACTTGGCATCTGATTGGCACAATATTACTGGGCATCTGATTGGCACTATATTACTGGGTATCTGATTGGCACTATATTACTTGGCATCTGATTGGCACAATATTACTGGGCATCTGATTGGCACTATATTACTGGGTATCTGATTGGCACTATATTACTGGGCATCTGATTGGCACTATATTACTTGGCATCTGATTTGCACTATATTACTGGGCATCTGATTGGCACTATATTACTTGGCATCTGATTGGCACTATATTACTGGGCATCTGATTGGCACTATATTAATGGGTATCTGATTGGCACTATATTACTTGGCATCTGATTGGCACTATATTACTGGGCATCTGATTGGCACTATATTACTTGGCATCTGATTGGCACTATATTACTGGGCATCTGATTGGCACTATATTACTGGGTATCTGATTGGCACTATATTACTTGGCATCTGACTGGCACTATATTACTTGGCATCTGATTGGCACTATATTACTGGGTATCTGACTGGCACTATATTACTTGGCATCTGATTGGCACTATATTACTTGGCATCTGATTGGCACTATATTACTGGATATCTGATTGGCACTATATTACTGGGTATCTGACTGGCACTATATTACTTGGCATCTGATTGGCACAATATTACTGGGCATCTGATTGGCACTATATTACTGGGTATCTGATTGGCACTATATTACTTGGCATCTGACTGGCACTATATTACCGGGCATCTGATTGGCACTATATTACTGGGTATCTGATTGGCACTATATTACTGGGCATCTGATTGGCACTATATTACTGGGCATCTGACTGGCACAATATTACTGGGCTCTGGCAGGCACAATATTACTGGGCTCTGACTGGCACAATACTGGGCTCTGGCTGGCACAATATTACAGGCATCTGACTGGCATAATATTACAGGCATCTGACTGGCACAATATTACAGGCATCTGACTGGCACAATATTCCTGGCCTCTGACTGGCATAATATTACAGGCATCTGACTGGCATAATATTACAGGCATCTGACTGGCATTATATTACAGGCATCTGGCTGGCACTATATTACTGGGCATCTGGCTGGCACAATATTACTGGGCATCTGGCTGGTACAATATTACTGGGCATCTGGCTGGCACAATATTACTGGCCTCTGACTGCACACTATTACAGGCATCTGACTGGCATAATATTACAGGCATCTGACAGGCACCATATTCCTGGGCTCTGACAGGCACAATATTCCTGGGCTCTGACTGGCACACTATTACAAGCATCTGACTGGCATAATATTACAGGCATCTGACTGGCATAATATTACAGGCATCTGACTGGCACAATATTACAGGCATCTGACTGGCACAATATTCCTGGCCTCTGACTGCACACTATTACAGGCATCTGACTGGCATAATATTACAGGCATCTGACAGGCACCATATTCCTGGGCTCTGACAGGCACAATATTCCTGGTATCTGACTGGCACAATATTATTGGTATCTGACTGGCACAATATTATTGGTATCTGACTGGCACAATATTACTGGTATCTGACTGGCACATTATTACTGGGCTCTGACTGGCACAATATTGCAGGCATCTGACTGGCACAATATTGCAGGCATCTGACTGGCACAATATTACTAGGCTCTGACTGGCACAATATTACTGGGCTCTGACTGGCACAATATTACTGGCATCCGAAAGTTACAATATTACTGGCATCTGAATGGCACAACAATTATGGCATATGTGTGTGTGTGGGGGGGGGGGGGGGGGTAACATTGCGATGGATGGCGGGATTGCATGCAGGGGAGGGGGCAGGGTCCAGGGGGCCCAAGCAAATGCTTGCCCAGGGTCCAATCACTATTAAAGACGGCCCTGACTATACCCATAAAACACTGTGTACTGCAGGGAGACAAATCAAACATACCTTATGGCCACAGACAAAACAGTTAATTCCTTATCTGACAATGTGCATGCCGTGCTCTACTGTGTGGACTCCGAGCAAACAGGAAGTGCTGGATACAGCAACTCTGTCTTAGCTTTCTGTGGGACAGGACTCTTAGAATATTTAGATTTACCCTTGTTAATTTTCTCTCCCTTTGGGTTTAATTATTATGACATTATCATACCTGAACTACATACGGTGGTCACATAAATTTGAGTGTAATAATGGGGATTCCATACAAAGGGACATCATTCCTTTTGCCTGATATAAAACTTGTAGTGGCTAAATCACTTAACTTTTGTCCCATTATGAACAGATAACTTTATGCAGTTCACACAACTTAATATACAATTCTTATCTTATACTTTAACTTATGTACAAATAACCTTTGACACACCAACGACAGTTTAGAAAGTAACACTTCCTAATTACAAATCGCTTGTATATATTTATCTTCATATATACATATATATCTCTAAATAGGTTTTGTTAAACTGTGCCTCGACCCAGTGTCACGCACTTTAGCGATTTCCCAGGGAAATCTTAATATTTATATCTATTATTTGTGTACCAAAAACACAATATTTTCTCGTCCCAGTGACAAGTACCATAGATAAATAGATTATTTTAAATTGTGTACCAGAAACACAATATTATCTCGTCCCAGTGACAAGTGTTTAACAACAACCCAAGGCTTACTTAACCCACTACATTTTTAGGTACGGGATTCGGAGAGACAAGGGAGCACGGCACATAAGTATAAAATACAACCATGCATAACTTGTACTCACCCTGTATGTCCGAATCCCACTTCTGACACCAAATTGAAAGGAAAGGCCGGTCTCTGTTCCTTTATCAATTACTTCTAAGGTCGCTGATGTGTGGCAGGTTAGCAGATATCTGGAGAGCTGTGAAGGCGGAAAAAAAATACACAAGGCACGTGTTTCTTTATCCTCAGCTCTGAGTGTAGTTTATTACACATTGGTATTTATACACAAATCAAGACGTTGTCCTGTACATTGATTGGTTATAGGTTTTGCACAAACATAGCATCAAGTACATGAGAGGCGGCGTATACATGTCACAAGGGGGGTGGACAATGGGTACATATATTATCACTAGGCAGAAAAGCTAAAATAAAACTCAATATAGTCAGTCAGCAGACAAGATAGTTGAAACTTGCTACAACATTAGTTCCTCTTTTTGTAGTCTAAGACCTTCTTAAATAAACCATTATGTCTTATCTGACTTGCTCAGGGACTGTGACCTTTATCTGAACTTGGTCAAACAAGGGGGGCTTCTCAACATCAATTTAACCCTTTCAGATGTAAAGGGGCAGGTAGGAGGAAAATGGACTGCTGAAACAGGGGAATCAGCAGGTACAGTGGCACCAATAGTCATAATAGGGACAGATACACTGGGGGCAGCCATGATAGGGGCAGGACTAGAAGAGGATATAGGGGTGAGGGAGGAAGTGACCATCATGGAAGGGATGGGTGTGGCAGATACATCAAATGGTGACACTGAAAGGGCAGAAGTGGAAGGAGCTAAAGGAGAGGTAAGGGTGGAAGTGACAGGGAGAAGTGGAAGGAATTGGGCGGGGACAGAAGCAACCGGAGCTGAAAAAGAGGGTGTATCCACAGAGACAGGCAAGAGAGAAGAATGCAAGGAAACAGGAAGGGAAGGCGTGACTGGGTTTTGAAGTGGAGAAGGAATGGGGGCTGGGAAATAATAGGATCCGTCTGCCCCAAGGACAGGGTACAAGGGGGTAGGAACTGGAGAGGGAGTGCTCACAGGTGTGGGCTGTGTGGGGGCTCCAGAGGTAGCCATCTTCTCTTTGTGCCAGGCTCCATCATAAGGAGGGGGATGGGAAATGTTTGTAACAGTTTCAACAAAACCATCTTTCTCATGATACACAAAGATTTTCTGCCCCTTTACATCTATTTCCTCCTCAATCCAGCCCTCCTTCTTAATCCCTTTAGCCACTGTATACCAAGCATCTGCAGCTTTCATTAATCCATTATCCAACAATATCCCATTCTTATCGTTTAAAGGTTTTCTCCAATCCTCCGCCTGCAGTCTGCCCTGAGGAGACATAGTAATTCCACAAATCTTAACAATTTTATCCAATTTTCCTACAGCTGATTTCCCAGCTCTTTCCCTCACAAGATCACAGGCCAACCGACCTTGGAAGGAGTTAACATTTGGTTGACCCATGTGCACACTGTAATATTACTGGAAAAAGGAACTGGAGAAGAAATGCAAACTATCCCTGAACAAACCGAAACTGGAAACTGTAAATACAAGATTGAGAAAGTGAAAGGAAACAGATTACAGGAATTAGAAACAAAAGAATCAAACCGTGCACAGAAAAAGTGTCTGCTGCTTATACACCAAGAAAGAAGGAGGGGTGAAAAAGCAGGGGGGGGAGAAGGAAAGTTTCAGCCAGCACAAAGGATTTTTAACCATGTGACTGCTGTAGCACAGCTCACCTAAAGACAAAAGATAGAATAGGAGAGCAACAAGACAATTAAAAAGACATATACAGGCAAATACACAATACACAGCTGTAATTAAATTACAAACACCTTAAAATAAATGCAGGCTAATAAAAAACTCAGGTCACACACGCACTCAATTTCACATACAATATCTGCATACCAAAACAACAGGCGCCTGTTTGTATTTCTGTTCACCAAACTAGCTTAACTAAACCTACAAAAAATAACACCTTTAAACTAGGCAAATCATAAAAATAAAACAGTAACACTAGCTAGATCTCTATACCAAGACTCTCAGCCAAAACAACAAATAAAACACCAAGTTTAATCCAAACAAGGCAAATCATAAAAATAAAACAGTAACACTAGCTAGATCTCTATACCAAGACTCTCAGCCAAAACAACAAATAAAACACCAAGTTAAATCCAAACGAGGCAAATCATAAAAGTAAAACAATAACACTAACTAGGTCTCTATACCAAGACTCTCAGCCAAAACAACAAATAAAACACCAAGTTTAATCCAAACGAGGCAAACCATAAAAGTAAAACAATAACACCAACTAGGTCTCTATACCAAGACTCTCAGCCAAAACAACAAATAAAACACTAAGTTTAGTCCAAACGAGGCAAATCATAAAAGTAAAACAATAACACTAACTAGGTCTCTATACCAAGACTCTCAGCCAAAACAACAAATAAAAAAACACCACAATGTTAGGCAAGTATGCAACAGAAGTATAACAGATTCTCAGGCAAGCAGACTCTTCCACACATAAAACACACACTCAGGATTGACTAAGGAATTAGATAGACAATTGACAGGTTCTATTCAAATAAAGGGGACATTTGGGCAAACTATAAACCTGTTCAGTAGTTATCCACGAGAAGCCGGCGCAGACACGGAGTGCAGGCCAAGTCTAAAGACAGGAAAATATAGGTAATTTACCATATGAAGAGGTGATCAGGCTCTTTTTTCCAGTCTCTGGGGGTCTCCTCTCCGGTCCTCAATGCGGCTTCCGTAGCAACACAACTCAAATGTCCCTGTTCGGGCGCCAACTGATTTGGATCAAAGCAAACTTTGCTTTATTGTCTATCTACTCCTTCCAAATTGATCAACTAATGCGCTCTCCCCTAGAAGTAATTCACACCGGAGACAAAGTTCTGATCAGTGAAAAACCTGAGGCAAACTTTTATTTCTCAGAGTGGGGGATTCCTTTTAAAGCAGGAATACGTCACAGTACAGTCATAGTTTAAAGATACAATATACGTTCAACAATTGGCTAACAGTTGGAGGGGTCTTCTATAAGCCCACCCTACAGAATGTGATGTCATATTTATAGAGTTCTCCCACCCACATTCCAGCTCCATCTTGGTTACACGATGGGAGGGGGAGTGAGTAGTTACTGAACAAAGAGGGGCTGCAGGGGGAACAGTTACTGTTACTTTAACAGTGATTCTCCATTTTTTTTTTTTTTTTAAATCATAATTTTTTATTTTTGTGTAAAAGTAACATAACATCACATCACAGGAAATCATATCATTTACAGAAGACAAAAATATACAACTAATAAACAGAAAAAAGACATAAAATCAGGCTAAACAGATTCACAGGTACATAAGCATCGTGCATGTTTATTTTTATTTTGTTTTAAACTCGATTGTTAATAAACAATTCGAGTTTGGTGTTTCACAGCTCGTCGGATCAGATTGAATTCAGGACTCGTTTATCTTACCCGTAGTGGGGGGTGGGTACGCTAAATCGTGAACCTGAAATGTTTATCAAAAATTACGCACATTATCAGAGTTTTTTTCAAAACAATTATAATTCAGGGACGTTCCAGAATATTCATACAGTATGTACATAGGTGTAGAGTGGTGGACAATAGGATTCTTTAGCCACAATGGACCCAGGTCTTCCTTGTTTTAGGTTCTTTCTGAACTCGTGTTATGGTTTCATAAATTTAGTAAATCGGGGAGGGGGGCTGTCCTATTGCTAGGGGAAGCGTCTGGCCATAGATTCCATATTTTGTGGAAAGAAGGTAAGGTGTCATGAAGTTTAGCTGTAATGCGTTCCATGTTTTTAATGAACCATATCTTCTGGATGACCTGAGTCCTTGTGGGGGGAATAGCCTTCCATTGTTTAGCAATACACATCCTGCCCGCAGCGCATATACGAAGTAGTAATTTGAATTGGGACCTGGGGACCTCTCCCTCTAATGGCGGGTGATTCAGTAGGGCAGTGAGGGGGGTCAGTGTATAAGAAATACTGAGGATGGAGCATGTCAGACGTTCTATATATGACCACAATGTGGATATCAGGGGGCATGACCACCACATATGTAGTTACGTCCCTCTGGTTCCACATCCCCGAAAACATAGGTCCGTTGTGTTAGGAATTACCTTGGCTAGGGATACTGGTGTTTGGTACCATCTGCTCAGGGTCTTAAAAGCGTTTTCCTTAATTAAAATGCAAGTGGTTAAAGAGTGAGAGTTAAGGAATATTGTCGACCATTGGTCCGAGGTGATCTCGTGCCCTATGTCTATTTCCCATTGTGACTTGTATTTGGGCTCCGGGCTGTTCTCTAATGAATCTAGTAGACCGTAAATCCTGGAAATAGCCCCTGATAGAGAAATGTTATTCATACATTTCCTTTCATAAGCTGTAGGTTCGGGTGGAAAATGGCCTTTTAGGAAAGTGCGAATAAAATTGGTTATCTGATAATGGTGGAATCTTTCCCTGTCGGGTATATTGTATTTATCTTTCAAGTAAGCAAACGTACAGAGTTTGTCATTTATTATTAATTGGCCTATTCTTGTGAGTTTATTGGCAAACCACCAGGAAAATTCCGTATAGGTAGTTTGGGAACAGCTGCGAAATTTGGGGTTCCCTATCGTGGGTGTTAAATAAGAAAAGGGATGGATCAGCCCCTCGGAAATTCCGCTCTTCCTACTTAAATGATGTGAGTGTTGGACTGTAACTGGGAGCTGACGTAGTAAGGGTGGAGGTATGGTGATCCAGGGAATACTGTGTAGGAGAAATGGTTCAGATTCAGTTTTCTCAATGTCCACCCATCGGAATTTGCCCTTGGGTGCCATCCATTGTAAAATCTGTGCAAATTGGGCAGCCCTGTAATAGGAGCAAAAATGTGGGGTGGATAGGCCCCCTCTATATCTATGTTTATACAACACGGTTTTTGATAGTCTATGGCGCTTATTACCCCATAAAAAATCTAGGGATGCTGATTGTAAAGCTTCCATATCTTTAGTTACGATTGGAATCGGGAGGGTACGAAATAGGTAAAGAATCTTTGGGAGGGTGGTCATTTTTATGGAATAGTTTCTGCCAATCCAGGAGATATTGTAGGTGGACCAGCGCTTGAGGTCTGATTTGAGTTTGGACAGTAACGGGGCGTAATTACAGTTGTAGATGGTGGCTAGGTTGTTAGGGATTTTCACCCCAAGGTAGGATATATGAGTGGGGCGCCACTGGAATTTAAAATTTTGGGATATAAGTTTAAGCATCTGTGGGGGGAGGTTAATATTGAGGGCTTCACATTTAGTTTCATTTATTTTGTATCTCGATAGGGAGGAGAAATCTGCTATTACTCTGTAGAGATTGGGGAGAGAAATTAGGGGGGATGAAATTGTTAGTAATATGTCGTCAGCGAAGAGACTGACTTTCTAGTCCTGATCTCCTGATTTAATTCCGGTTATATCTAAATTCTCCCTTATTGCTTGGGCGAGTGGTTCTATACATAAAGCGAATAAAAGAGGGGAGAGGGGGCATCCTTGGCGTGTGCCATTTTTTATATTAAAACTGGAGGAAACGTGTCCCATACACGAGACCTTAGCTGTGGGAGCGTTGTATAATGCCTGAATACCTTGTGCTATGGGGCCTAATATTCCAAATCTCTGTAGGGTTAACCACATGTAGTCCCAATCCACCCGGTCAAAGGCCTTTTCTGCGTCTATTGCGAGCAACATGGATTGTGTCTGGGACTTGTGGGCTTTTTCGATTAGGTTAATGGTTCTACGGATGTTGTCGGGGGCTCCTCTACGTGGAATGAAACCTACTTGATCCGGGTGGATTAGGGATTCGAGGACGTGGCCAAGCCTATTGGCAAGAACTTTGGAATAAAGTTTGATGTCACAATTTATAAGTGAAATGGGTCTGTAGTTTTGTGTGATTAGTGGGGTCTTTGCCTTCTTTATGGATCACAACTATCCTGGCTTCAAGCATTTCCCGCGGGAGAGGCAGACCCTCTAGTACTGTATTAAATAACTTAGTGAGAATGGGGGATAATATATTCTTGTAACTTTTGTAATAACCGGCTGAGAAACCGTCGGGCCCAGGGGCTTTGGAAGGTTTGAGAGATTTAAGTGCTGCTAAGATTTCAGAAGACTCTATGGGACGATTAAGCGCAGTAATCTGCGATGCCTCCAGGGAGGGTAGTGAGAGATTTTGGAGGAAAGTATTAATTGCCTGATGATTCGTTCCAGGGTTAGAGGCTGTGTGGCCTGAATACAACTTACAATAATAATTTGCGAATTCGTCAGTGATTAGTTGGGGGTCATTTGTCAAATGAGACCCTGTCGTTTGTATAGCTCTTATTAGCTGGCGTTTCCGGTTGCCCCTAAGTTTCCTAGCGAGCATAGTGTCAGGTTTATTAGCGTGTTCAAAAAATTTCTGGCCTGTTCTATGTAGTGACTGTATGGCTGCCTCTGATAAGAGAGAATTAAGTTCTTCTCTTGTTCTGCAAACATCTTGCAAAGACTGGGTTGTGAGTGAGAGCTTATGTATGTTTTCGTATCTTACTAGTTCATTGGTCAGGTCAATGCGTCTCTTCTCTCGTTGCTTTTTTAAATATGAAGCTTTGCTGATTATGACTCCCCGGATGACAGCTTTGTGGGCCAGCCACAATGTTGTCGGGGACATCTCAGGCGAAGTATTTTCGACAAAATAATTCGAAAGAGCTGTTTCAATATCCTGTCTTATAATCGGGTTTGAGAGAAGGGACTCGTTGAGTGACCAGGAGGGGGACTTACGAGCTGAGATCAGATTTTCCATCTTGATCTCTACCGGTGAGTGATCTGACCATAACAGTTCATGTATGGTGGCCCCAGAAAGTTGTGGGAGTAGGCCCTGTGATAAAAGGATGTGGTCTATTCTTACATAACTTGAATGGGGATGAGAATAAAATGTGTAGTCCCTGCTTTTGGGGTTAAGGGTTCTCCATCCATCAGAAACATGTAGGTTATCATAGAAAGATTTAAGAAATCTAGTGTTGGGGTGAGGTCTGGGGGGGGATAGGTTGGGGGATTTATCTAGGTATGGGTCACACACCGCATTGAAGTCGCCTCCCAGAATCATTGGGATCTGTGGGGAGACCTCGAGAAGGGATGTTAGATCGTCGTAGAATTTTTCGTCTACCGTACTAGGGGCGTATATGGATGCTATTATAATCTGGGTCCCGTCTAAAGTGCCATTTAGTATTAGGTATCTGCCACCTACGTCAGCCTTGATGGTGTGGAGAACAAAATCAATGTGGTTGCGAAAAAGAATCGAGACTCCGTTCTTTTTCTCTGGGCCGGTGGCGTGGTAATGAGTTCGGAATCTGGGGTCCCAATATTTGGGGGCCTGGGTCTGCTTAAAATGGGTTTCTTGGAGGAGAACTATGTCTGCCTTTTTGCTTACATAATATCTGGCTGCTTTACGCCTTTTCATGGGTGAGTTTAGGCCTTGGGCATTATGGGATATTATTCTAATGGTCATTGGGGAAGGTAAAGAAAAAGGTCTTATGTGGGTCTGGACGATTACTTTGGAGGGCTGTGATAATGCACGGGAGTGATTTATGGAAGATAAGGAAAATACCTTTCGTTGCTCGGCCTGGCTGGGAGCCAGGCTTATGCTTCAAATACCTGAGTACAACAACACATATACAAGCAAAAAATGACAATAAAAATAAAACATACATATATGTATACACATATAACAAAATTAAACTATGTTGTCCAGTCTGGCACAGAGCTCTGTGTCCAGTCTGGGCAGAAATGTACCGCGGCCGTGAAGGCACGTATGGCCGCGCTTGTACATTAAACATTCTCTCGGGGATGCCCGAGGGGGGGGGTAGCATGGAGGCCCAAGTGGCGTGAGGAGCCCTCGGCATCACCGCCAGCTGGGGTTGGCCCTAGCTTTTAGAAAAATTTTAGGGAACCAAAACGTTAAACAGGGGGATAATTTCAGTAAGCTAGTATGGGACTTAGAGTCGGTCTAGGTGGGGGTAACCCTGGGGGTTGATCTGTCTTCACTTATTTATTCTTGTTCGTAGGACTATACCGTATGCTGGCTATAATTTTAAGCAGTTTGAATAATATGTATATTTACAATTGTCGATTAGGTAGGGTGGTCTGTCTGTGTATCTTAAGTTTCTATGTATCTGGGGTATCTGACTTAGGCGTTATGTAGGTCGAGACGTTTAAAGGGTGTTTTTTTTTCTCTGATACTCCCGGGGTGAGGGGAGTAGACCATGGGTGAAAAAAGCGCAAATATGTACAAAAATGGACAAACAGATATACTCATCACTTGGACCATTCGTTGTGGTGAGTCCTCTGGGATAGCTATATGTAGACAGAGGTTGAAGCAATTTGCGCAAAAGAGTGTGTATATAGTTCTTAAATGTCCTTTTTCGTTGGCTTTCTTCTCGGTTCTGTCGGCGTTTCTCAGGTCGTAGTCTTGTCTATGATTCGGGGTGTTCCGGGTCTGGTTAGCTGTAATGGAAGCATTAAGCCACCGCAGGAAGTATTGGTGGGTCCGATGGGGGGCTTGATCTCGTCGGGAGGGTAATCCATTCTGTTCGGGTTGGAGTGTATTGTCGTGTGCGTGGAGGGGATCCGCGAGATCCTAAATGGGTGCCCCTATTTTGTGGAGCGGTTGAATGGAGCCCCAGGCGAGTGAGGAAGGCCGGGCCTTCAGCTGGATCCGAGATAGTGTAGAATATACCGTTTCTGCGTACTGACAGTTTGAATGGGTAGCCCCAGGAATATCTGACATTGTTGGCGATCAGAATGTCCACGACTGGTTTCATCGCTCTCCTTTTTTGCAAAGTGATGGGAGATAGATCTGTGTAGATGTGGGGTTTGATATTGTTCACCTCTGGGGCACCATTTCTAGCTGCTTTGATAACTTCTTCTTTAGTCGCAAAGTAGTGCATTCTCAGCACGATGTCTCTGGGTTGTTCCCCTGGTCCTGGGCGAGGTCTGAGGGCCCTGTGGACTCTGTCCATCTGGAGCCGTTCGGCTTCCAAGTGGGGTAGGATATTATGGAAATATTCTGTGAGGAATTCGCGGGGATCTTCCACCGACTCGGGGATGTTCTTGATGCGGAGATTGTTGCGGCGGGACCTATTGTCTAGGTCTTCTTGGGCCGTCTTTAATTGGTTAACTTCTTCCCTGAGTTGAGCTACTTCAGCTTCAATGGCAGTCACGGTGCCAGTGGTCTCTTCGTGCATGCGTTCGAGTGTGTCTGTGCGGTTTCCTATTGCGGTGACCTCGTGGGATAGCTCGTTTAGTCCCGTTCTCAGGTCTCTCTGGAGGTCCGCTTTCAGATCTTGCAGCATGATGGAGATTTGCTGTGTAAAGTGATGGAAATCCGCTTTCGTGCATGGAGAGCCATCTTGTGAGCTTGTCGCTTCGTCCAGCATGTCGGGTGATGTTTCCCGCTCTTCGTCTGGCGTCTGAGGTGTCGCAGGCCTGTTTTGCGGGAAGAAGCTTTGGAAACCTTGCGAAGCTCTGTTGTTGGGCTTTTTATGTTTCCCTGGCTTGTTAGCTGGCGTTTTGGTTGGCATATTCTCGGTTGCGAGGGCTTCTGTAAGCTTTTTTATCGGTGTTGGCGGTGGTGCACGACGGAGCTCACTCAGAATGCGGCCATCTCGTTTGCGCGCCAGACACGCCCCCGTGATTCTCCATTTTGATTCACGTGGCATGCAATAACTGTTAATTTGTACAAGAGAAAGGGGGAGGAGTTAGTACCGGAAGCTGGTCTTTATAAAAATGTGTTACATGAGACTTGCTCCTTAGCAGGGGGGAAGGGGTAGCTTGGATGGGAGGAGTTTCCATAGGAAGCAGTTATTGAGCACATGTGTAAGAGATTAAACAGACAAAGGAATGCAATGCTTATACGTAAGCATCTGTAAGAAATTATGACCTTTAGGGAAGTGTGCCAAATAAGACATAAACACAAATATATAATAGTAAAAGAGACATTTGACCATAACACCACTAAAAGATAAGGTACAACATACACATACAAGGAATTATCTCTCTAGTGTTTCATTAATCAACTTAATATCAAACCTAGTGTTCATGTCACAGACATTTACACGCAGTTTATCTACATCCCCTCCAGTCTCGCAAATTCTCATCCACCATTCCCTGAGCTGGTCTTGTTACATTCAGAGGGAATTCCCAGGTTACGTTTCAGAAACAATCTCTTGATCTGTTAATGTGTGCTTCTGTAGTGCTGTCCTGACCGTGTAACATAACATTTCTTTATTTCCTTTCAGGTGTGGTCTCTGGTCCTCATTTTATGGCCTTTAGTCATATTTATTATACTGGCAATCACCCGTCCTCAATTTCCTCCACAGAAGATGGCAAACTGTGAGTAGAATCAGAAAGACCTGATAAATGTTCTGCATTGTAACAGTATCTTTATCTCTCTCTCCATCTCTCTATCTATTTGTGTAATCCTACAATTGCGTGAAGAAAATTTTTTATGTCTGCAACACCCAGGTGTTGTCCAGGAGTCCCCGTCCATCTATATATAAACAAAAAATAACTTATGGACTTTATAGAATTTCAAAGACTAGAAGAATATATTGAAGGTATATTATAGTTCGACATTTCAAAAAGCCTCCAGGTCAGAAGCAGGGAGGGAGCCTGCCCGAAATGACAAACTATAATACAGTATATTCAGAATGGCTATACTGGCAGGCTCCATGTTACTATACTTCGAGTAATACAAACCCTGCTTACCCTCAGGTTAGTATAGAGTGAGTTCACAGCTGGTATAGTGATGATTCCATGCAAGCACAATCCCTGCTTTCATTTACTCCAAGGTTAGTTTGACAATAGTGTTTTCAGAGTTGGTATACTGGCCAGCTCCATGATAGCTGTAGTACATGTAACACAATCCATGCTTTCATATACTCTAAGTTTAGTTTTCGGAGTTGGTATACTGGCCAGCTCCATGATAGGTGTATTACTTGTAGCACAATCCCTGCATTCATTTACTCCAAGTTTAGTTTCCGGAGTTGGTATACTGGCCAGCTCCATGATAGCTGTATTACTTGTAGCACAATCCCTGGTTTCATTTACTCCAAGTTTAGTTTTCGGAGTTGGTATACTGGCCAGCTCCATGATAGCTGTATTACTTGTAGCACAATCCCTGCATTAATTTACTCCAAGTTTAGTTTTTGGAGTTGGTATACTGGCCAGCTCCATGATAGCTGTATTACTTGTAGCTAAATCCCTGCTTTCATTTACTCCAAGTTTAGTTTTCGGAGTTGGTATACTGGCCAGCTCCATGATAGCTGTATTACTTGTAGCACAATCCCTGCTTTCATTTACTCCAAGTTTAGTTTTCGGAGTTGGTATACTGGCCAGCTCCATGATAGCTATATCACTTGTAACACAATCACAGATTACCTTCACCCTGAGGTTAGTTTGATGAGAGCATGTTTAGAGCTGATATTCTAGCCAATTCTCTCCAGGCCATTGTTGCAGTAATTGTATAAAAGCAACAAAGCTGTCTTTTTATATGTTAGCACACGCATGACAGATTTAGGAATTGTATTTGTGATAATCCCTTCTGACACCAGTCAGTACAAGGAAAAAGTAGGGCGTTGCAGAATATAAAGCTTGATGGCTTACCTCAATTCTGTTAGAAATATCTTCTTGCTCTCTAGATGGTTCCTTTTCTTTAATAGAGTGGCAGTGACTCATCAAATCAGTATCTAGTTAATAAGAGCATCTCTTCTACAGGACAATAAATTACACAGACAAATCGCCACCAAGGTTTCTTTTTCAAAGGTTTTGATTTCAGCCAGACATGCGTCACACCTTTATAGCAATAATGTTTCTGAGTCTTCCTTCCAAACTTTGACAAAGTAACCATTTTCTTTGTGTACTGTCTTGGTATATATCATTTCATTTGAGACTTTGCATAGTGTTTTAATCATGTTCTATGTTTTCAATATATTTGTCTTGGTTTTGTTCTCATAGCTAATAATGAAAGATCTGGGGAAATGTAACATAATATGTTTTAACGATCATGTAATGATTCAATGTCTGTTGTCTGCTGTTTTAAGAGATCACCTAGTTACTAGTATATCTGCATACATCAGGAAGCAGGCTAGCACTCAATTGTCTTTGATTAAAAAATGCCTGATTATTGGTGTAGCACATCATTGCAGGTTAAGATTTTGGCTGCAGTGTTTATAAACACTATATATGTATTATATTTAGCTATGTATAGTGTATATACATATATATTTTATAATGTATGTGTGTCTGCGCTCTGATAAACCCTATAGTCTCACAGTGTTCATCTACTTCCAGCTTGACTCATTTTCATCTTTTTTATACTACATTTTTCCAATGTGTTTCATATTCTAGTTAGAAGGTCTTGAGGCGGTGGGCCACACAATGCCCGTCTCCTAAGGCATTTTCTCATAATTACATATTTGCTTAAATATAAAATTACCCTGATTCTAAGATGACCTCCCAAACTTGGATATAATAATTTAGAAAAAGAAAAAGCCTACAAATAAGTCTATCCTACATGAAAAAAAGGTTTGCTAGTATAATAATTCACATGTAAACAATTACTTAATATTTAATAAAAATTGAAAAATGCATTTCTTGTTTTTTATTTCCTTTAATATGCCAATTCACCCCCCAGACTTGCCAATCTGTCCTTAGACTTGCAAAAGCATTCCTAGACTTACCAATCTGCCTTGAGACTTACCAATGCATCCCTAGACTTACCAATGCATCCCCAGACTTACAAATGCATCTCCAGACTTACGAATGCATCTCCAGACTTACCAATGGATCCCAAGACTTACCAAAGCATCCCCAGACTTTGCAATGCATCCCCAGATTTGCCAATTTGCCCCAGACTTGCCAGTGCATCTCCAGACTTTCCAATCTGCCCCTAGACTTGCCAATACATACCCAGACCTGCCAATCTGCCCCCTACACTTTCCAATCTGCCACTGAGATTTTATAATCTGCCCCCAGATTTACCAATGCATCCTCAGAATTTCCAGTGCACCTCACAGACTTCCCTGGTGTCTAGTGGGGGCAGTTAGAGGATCCTGCACGACACTTATTTCTCAGAAGTATGGGCCGAACACCAGAAGATCATGAGACCCCGGTGTTCTGTCATAGAAGCCGTTCCAGAAATGTCAGGCAGTATTTGGAGGATGTCTGTGCGCAACACACAGACATCCACCGGCTGCCAGTAAGGACAATCAAAGTCCTCTGCTGTTCTGCAGAAAATTCCTCTGCAATTCTGAAAGAATATTTTATATTCAAGCAAAGGGTGTTTGATTGAAAGTAAGTAAAACGGTTACTGCCCTCAATAGTAGGTCTCCCTGGATGATTTGTGTACCTTTGAAAGATGGTAAAAATGGATGTTCCACTAGCAGAAATTCTGCCACTTTGGCATCAAACACTTGATTCTTAACAACCACTGATCCTCCTTTATCAGAGTTCTGAATTCCAGTGTTATTATTATTTTTGATGTTATTCAGAGCTGTCTTCTCCACCTCACTTAAATTGGTAGAGTCATTCAGCATTTTCTGATAACAATTTAAGTGTTTCCTCCACTGCCTTTTGAAAACTATCTATACCAGGTCCCCTAAATTGAACAGGATAAAATATTGATTTTGCGTTAAATAGTTTGGCAGGGATACCTGATTTAAAGGAATGAACTCTGCCCTTCAATCCCAAACTGTTGACATCTTGGAGACACCATAGATCTCTAAAGTGACACTAGAGGGACACTCCTGAGTAGTTAACTCATAGAGCAGGGTAGAATACAGCAACCAGTCTGCAACGGTGTACAACCAGTATATTATAATTCGCTCTCACAAACTTATTCACATTGCAGACAGTTGAGGAAAAAGGTTAAATTGATATGAGGGACAAAAGACGAAATATTTCGGAAGTAATTTTATTTCAGCAGAGGAGAAAGCATAGTCTAATAAGTTCAGCACATTTTGAAAAAGTTTGGGTATCTCCAACTTGCTCCACTTGTCATGTTTAGGGTGCTCAGATGTCATTTGCGCCCACTTCTCCTGGGGCTTATCTCTGAAAATGCCCCATCCAAATTAGTAATACTTTGGCGTGAGGCAGACAGGGAAAAGGTAACTCTCTTTGTGATGCTGGATACAACGACAAATCCTTATCAGTGTTTTCACTGTCTAAAAAACTGACTTGCTTCGGATTAGAGTTACGAAATGAACGTGAATGTGTACAGGATCTTGAGGTGGCTCTAGATAAATCAGCTCACCAATTACAGGCGACATTACGTTAATAATCTTTTTTGTGTCGATCCATCTTAGTTTTCTTAAGAATAGACAATTCATGTAATTTTGTATCTTAAAAACGAAGTTCCTCTTTGTGGGCCAATAAAATAGATTGAGTCTCTCTAATCTGTACTTGTAATTTTTCCCTTCCAGTCTACTTCTAACTGAGCAATATATACAGTTTCAAAGAGCACTGGGTAAGAGTGACATTCCAAAGTTCATTAAAGGACAACTGTAGTGCATGAAAATATAGATTTACAGTGCTCTTTAGCTATTTTGTCATAAATAGGTGTTTGATTATTTATGAGCTTGTTGCACTTTAACTCATGTATTTCTGTGTGTAGCTACTTAGCTTGATAAAATCTACCCCCCTTTTTTCGGATCTGTGATTTATTGTTATAATGTTGCATTTTTACTATTTGAAAACATTGTATCTCTAAGAAAGCTACAGTGTGTTTTTCGGTTATTTACTCTTTGGAAGCAATATTTTTCTATGTATATATATGTTTGCAAAGTATGCAGCACGCCTGTCCTGTGTGTTTTTTTTGTTTTGCCAAATGTTAACTGTTTTGCTTTTCTTCTCCCCTATGTACACTGCGGTATTTAATAACCTTTTTTCTAAAATTCATTTTTTCTTTAATTTAATTTAAATATTTTGGTTTTGTATTGATGTGTTTTAACTTTTATATTTTTAAATGCTGGGATAGTAGGATCAATCAAATACACTTTACTCTTGCTTATTTAAACGAGTGGGAGTTGACTGCTACCTACGTCTAAGTCCTTTGACGAAACGTGTCAGTTGGATGACATTTGCCAATCAAGGTTAAGGTCACCTGTTCCATGTGTTTGTTTGAGAGTTTAACTATTTGAATAAAGCATACCAAGTTTCCTATTATCATTTGTGTGGAATCATTTGCTAATTGCAAATTATACAAGGTTATATTTAATGGTGGTGTGGAGATAGAAAGTAATCTTGCATGTTGCACTGGCTTGGAGCCCTTACAATGCCCACAATACTGCTATGTTACGGTTTCAGTCTAGCTAACGATTATGCACTATTGCTGCACTCAATCCTTTTCCTCAAACTGTTACACATCAATAGTGCTCAATATAAAAAGGCACATAATACAGGGTAGGCCCCAGAAGTATCATTTTGGTAGCTATGGTTACCTTTCTTCTGGAATTTTCCAGCCATGATTTCTGGCCACAGTGCTGGCAATAGTCCAATCTAAGATACCCAACACACTCACACACAGAATGAGTGGAAAAAAAGAGAATTTCATATACAAGCTAATACGATGAAAGTATTACTACTTGTAGCACGATCCCTACTGACATTTATCTCTGTGTTTAGTGATAGTGAGAGCTCTCATGCTAGCCAGTTCTCTCTAGTTCGTTGCCAATGAAAGGACTTGTGTAAACATCAGTACCATTTAAAGTTTTAATTGTGAAAGGAGGACTGAGAGCTTCCGGAGCATCCAAAAAGAAAGTCAACAATGATTATAGTTACACACACACATGCCCTGCAGCTGGGAATAGAATAGCCTGGCACTTGGATTTATCTAAATGTGACCATTTGTTTGACTTTTCCTAACCTTCGCTGTTGGCAGCAAAACATATTTTAAAACATCACCCTATGTAACCTGGCCTAGCACACACTGACCACATTCAACTTTTGTCCCCACTTCAAGTACATGGCTTTCTGGATTTGTAAATAAATGTACAAGGCCTGTGTTGGTTTATTCCAGGATTTTTAGGGAGGGGCATATCTAATATACAAGGATGGCTGATGAATTTCAAGAGTATCAAAACCCAGCATACACCTGGAAACTGCTAATAAGTAAAAGCTGCGTGCTTACACCCTATCCCGTCTCTATCTGCATGCAGTTGACATCAGGCTGGAACATTGTAGCTTGTCAAGTCATCTAATAATCACATTTTTGTCTGTACTTGTCTCTCAAATATAACTTACGTTTTTTAATCGATGCCACATGCCAATAGATAGGAAACATATGGATGACATTTATATACTTTTGCTATGTTAGGGTAAGACCAACATACATTTAAAAGAAAATTCCATTAATTTGTTAATTTTTTTAACACAGACTTAAACAGAATTTATTTCGTTTATTTGCTGTCTCGCCATGAAGGTTGGGTGGGTATCCCATATACAGAGACCTAATAAAGCCATTAGTCTGCAAATAGATATTTTTTCCATCTCATTGGTTTAAAGCCTTCTCTACCATTCAAGAGGGTGTGAGAAAAAGACATCAAAGACAAGATATAGCATGTGATACCACAATGTGTGCAAAGGCACTAATGCTCTCACCTTTCAGGCAATGCACTGCACCCAACGATTTTGACATCAGGGGTGGTAAGCTGCAAGGACTCAGTGCTGAACCCTGACTACCAAAGAGAATCATTAGTAACATGTTTGTGCACAAAACATTGAGTACACATGCAAAATTCCTAATTTCTCACCCCCATCATATTAAAAAAATCCAGAGTAGTAAGGCTTATCATGATCTGCATCACTAATTTTTTTCTATTTTCTACATTAAAATATCTCTTCAACTATATATTTATACATTTTCTTCAGCATGGGTTTCCCTATTGATATCAAGGCTACTTTAAATTACCGTATTTTCTCAAATATAAGACAAGGTTTTTTTCAGATCAAATGCTCTGAAAAAAGCCCCCTCATCTTATATTCGAAGTCGTCTTATAATCTGACCTCAAATCGAGGTCAGATTATAAGACTGGGATCCAGACCCCCCGCAGAGCTGCAGGGGACCTGGATCCCCCTCGCTAACAGCCGGTGGATGTCACCAGGGAGATTTGGCAGCCGGGGGATGTCTGCACGATAGTGCAGACATCCTCCATGCTGCCCGACACTTCCGTCTATTATGGGAGGGAGGGAGACACACAAGGGGAGGGAGGGGGGCAGAGAGACACACAAGGGGAGGGAGCGGGCAGAGAGACACACAAGGGGAGGGGGAGAGAGATACAAATGTTTGGGGGGAGGGAGAGAACGAGGAGGAGAGAGATAATGCTGGGGGGGGCAGACAGAGACAACACTAAGGGGGAGAGAGAGACAATGCTGGGGGGAAGGGGGGATAGAGAGAGAGGCAGCATTGGCACATAAAAGGAAATAAAAACAAGAAATGCATTTTTTTTATATCATAATTTTTATTAAATATTAAAAAGCAATTTACGTGTGAATATATACAAGTTGAACTTTTTTCCTATACGGTAGTCTTATATTCAGGCTTTTAGTTTTTTTCCTAAAGGAATATCCAAAGTTTGGGGGGTCGTCTTATAATCAGGGTCGTCTTATATTAACCCCTTAACGACAGATGACGTGCCAGGCACGTCACGGCAAATCGAGAACTTGCCGACAGGTGACGTGCCTGGCACGTCATGCACTTAACAGAGTAAAGAAAGCGACCAGCGGTCGCTTTCTTTACTCTATCGGTGTTGCTACAATGCCTCTAGGTAGAGGCATTGTGCAACACTCCCAAAAAGTGCATGGGAGCGCTACGATCACTCCCCGGAGTGATCGTAGCAGCCATTTAAAAATGGCTGCGCCCGCTGCACACATGTGCTTGGGAAGCGTACGATCGTTCACTTCCTAAGCACCTCCGGTGTTGCTAAAGTGCCTCGCTAGCGAGGCACTTAGCAGCACCTTCAGGCTCCCCAGAACTGATGGTGGTCGCTCTCCTGAGCGACCCCATCGGCTCAGTAGTAGGGCGCTTCCCTTCTAATGGCAAGAGCATCGGAAGTGAATGTATTTCACTTCCGATGCTCTAGGGGGAGCCAATCGATGCCGGCACAACAGATCTGTGTGATCTGTGTGCAGGCATGTATGGTAAGTGCTCTGATGAGCACTTATCATACAGTCAAAGGCAATATTAGTAAATATTGCCTTTGACAAGTATTGATCTGCCTCCCTCACCTTACTAGTTTTAGTAAGGGAGAGAGACAGATCAGATAATGTAAAAAATAAAATAAAATAATAAAATAAAATATTTAATAACATTTTAAACACTAAGGGCTTTTATAAAATCCATTTAACCCCTTCCCTGCCATTGATCGCTGTGTACGCATACACAGCAGCACATTTTTTCTTGTCTGTGCATTTTTAGGGGTTAATTTTTTTTTGTACAGTACTACAAAGGCTCTTATAAGAGCTATTAACCCCTTCCTTGCTCTACATGTCAAAATTCCAAGTTGGAAAATCAAAAAGCGCACCTCTCAAATGTAGCCTTTCAACCCCCAACAAAGCTGACAAAGCTATGCATGGGTGGTATCCCTGTGCTCGGGAGATGTTGCTGAACATATATTGTGGTATTGTTTGTCAGTGACACATACCGAAATATGTGAATTTGTGTCTAAAGTACAATGTATGTGGGAAAAAATACACAATAAATTGATTACCACAAACATTGACAAAGGCTGGTGGTAGAATTGGTGCATGGAAAGTGTTAAAATAACACCATTTAAAATAGCCTAGGGTGTCTACTTTTACAAAATATATACTTTTTTGGGTAAAATACACTGTCCTACTTTAAAAAAAAAGTCCCAAATGAAAGATGGGCTCAGGCTGACTACACGTCAAAATTCAAAAGTTGAAAATGCGCACCTTCACAATGTGGCCCTTTAGCCCCCAAACAACCCAACAAACCTATGCATGGGTGGTATCCCTGTACTCAGGATATGTTGTTGAACACATACTGGGTTATTGTTTGGCAGTGACACATACCAAAATCTGTGAATTTATGTCTGAAATACAATATTTGTGAAAAAAAACTAACAAAAATTACTACCACAAACTTTGACAAAGGCCGGTGGTAGAATTAGTGCATGGAAAGTGTTAAAATACCACCATTTGAAATAGCGTACGGTGTCTACTTAAAAAAAATATATGGGTTGATGGGGTAAAATACACTGGCTGGTTTCAAATATGTCCCAGGCAGTCTGCATGTCAAAATTTCAAGTTGGAAAACCAAAAACTGCACCTCCCAAATTTGACCTTTTACCCCCCAAACAACCCAACAAACCTATGCTTTTTTGGATAGAATACACTGTCCTACTTTGAAAAAAAAGTCCCAAATGAAAGATGGGCTCAGGCTGACCACACGTTAAAATTCAAAAGTTGAAAATGCGCACCTTCACAATGTGGCCCTTTAGCCCCCAAACAACCCAACAAACCTATGCATGGGTGGTATCCCTGTACTCAGGATATGTTGTTGAACACATACTGGGTTATTGTTTGGCAGTGACACATACCAAAATCTGTGAATTTATGTCTGAAATACAATATTTGTGAAAAAAAACTAACAAAAATTACTACCACAAACTTTGACAAAGGCCGGTGGTAGAATTAGTGCATGGAAAGTGTTAAAATACCACCATTTGAAATAGCGTACGGTGTCTACTTAAAAAAAATATATGGGTTGATGGGGTAAAATACACTGGCTGGTTTCAAATATGTCCCAGGCGGTCTGCATGTCAAAATTTCAAGTTGGAAAACCAAAAACTGCACCTCCCGAATTTGGCCTTTTACCCCCCAAACAACCCAACAAACCTATGCTTTTTTGGATAGAATACACTGTCCTACTTTGAAAAAAAAGTCCCAAATGAAAGATGGGCTCAGGCTGACTACACGTCAAAATTCCAAGTTGAAAATGCGCACCTTCACAATGTGGCCCTTTAGCCCCCAAACAACCCAACAAACCTATGCATGGGTGGTATCCCTGTACTCAGGATATGTTGTTGAACACATACTGGGTTATTGTTTGGCAGTGACACATACCAAAATCTGTGAATTTATGTCTGAAATACAATATTTGTGAAAAAAAACACACAAAAATTACTACCACAAACTTTGACAAAGGCCGGTGGTAGAATTAGTGCATGGAAAGTGTTAAAATACCACCATTTGAAATAGCGTACGGTGTCTACTTAAAAAAAATATATGGGTTGATGGGGTAAAATACACTGGCTGGTTTCAAATATGTCCCAGGCGGGCTGCATGTCAAAATTTCAAGTTGGAAAACCAAAAACTGCACCTCCCAAATTTGGCCTTTTACCCCCAAACAATCCAACAAACATATGCATGGGTGGTATCCCTGTACTCATGAGATGTTGCTGAACACTTATTGGGGTGTTATTTGGCAGTGACACATAACAAAATCTGTGAATTCATGTCTGAAGTACAAGGTTTGTGAAAAAAAAAACAAAAAAATTACTACCTCAAACTTTGACAAAGGCTGGTGGTAGAATTAGTGCATGGAAAGTGTTAAAATACCACCATTTGAGATAGCCTAGGGTGTCTACTTTTAAAAAATATATGGGTTGATGGGGTAAAATACACTAGCTGGCTTCAAATATGACCCAAATGGGACATGGGCGCAGGCTGTCTGCATGTAAAAATTTCAAGTTGGAAAACAAAAAAACTGCACCTCACAAATTTGGCATTTTAGCCCCCAAACAACCCAACAAACCTATGCATGGGTGGTATCCCTGTACTCAGGAGAAATAGTAGAATCTATTTAGCAGGTTTTTTCGTTCGCTTTTGTCGATGAGGAGAAGATGTTTCAAATAAAAGTCAGGAAATTTGTGTATTTTTTTTTTTTTTTACCATATTTTATTATTTTTTTAAATAATATTATAAGATATGATCAAAAAGATGGCATCCAAAGAAAGCCCTTCTTGTCCCGATAAAAACAATATATAATATGTGTGGGTACAGCAAATGACAAAGAACAAAATTACTGCTAAACACAAACAGCACAGAAATGTTAAAATAGCCATTGTCCAGAAAGGACAAAAATGTTTCAAAGGCTCTGTCCTTAAGGGGTTAAAGCAAATATGGTAGACATGGAGTGTATCTTGTGTTGTGCTACTTTTGCAGTGGTTAACGCTCAAAATAGTAACCATGAGCAAAGGTGATTTAATTAATTTAATTATTTTAGTATTTTCATTAGCACTGCCATTTGTTTGTATGGTATATTGTTTTTTGTTGATTCCCTTAGAGCTTGTTTTAATAATAATTTTTTTGTGTATATTTGCGGAAAAAAATTGGCATGTTTGTGACTATTTTGTTCTGCTTTTTTTTATTAGAGCTTGCAAAAAACTGGTGTAATTTTCACATGCAGAATTTGAATACATTTTCACAAAACAACATTACAATACAGTAGCACAACCAGAAAAATACACACTAAAGGGTGTACTCAATAAAGAGAGAGTTGCAGGGAATAAAGATGGGAATTACAAACTTTGGGCCAATGCAGTCAAGTTGGAAAAATTCTCCAATGCAGTTGAATGGGAGAATATTTCCAACTCAGCTACTTTAAGTTTGAAATTTCTGTCTCCATTCCCTACAATTCTTTCTTTACTGAGTAGACCCTTATATAAAAATACATTAAAGAAAAAATGTAAAAAAAAATGGGTCTGGGAGCAATTTGGCCTTCTCCCAGCCAGTGGCAAATCCAAGGGGCGCATCAGGGCAATTGCCCCCCTCCCCCTAACAGACCATGTAGAGTTAGACGGCACAGAGACAGAAGAGACACAGACATGGAATGGAAGAGACACAGCCATGGGAAGTGAAAGGAGAGAGACAGACATGGGAAGTGATAGGGGCGAGACAGACATGGGAATGAAGAGGAGAGAGAGAGACAGACATGAGAAGGAAGAGGAGAGAGAGAGAGACAGACATAGGAAGGAAGAGGTGCGAGAGTCAGACATGGGAAGGAAGAGGAGAGCAAGACAGACATGGGTAGGAAGAGGAGAGAGAGACAGATATGGGAAGGAAGAGGAGAGAGCAACAGACATGGGAAGGAAGAGAAGAGAGTGACACATATAGGAAGGGAGAGGAGAGAGACATGTGGACATAGGAAGTGAGATGAGAGTGACAGAAGAGGAGGAGAGGAAAAGACAGATGGACATGGGGAGAGGAAAGACAGATGGACATGGGGAGAGGAAAGACAGACAGACCTGTGCAGTGCCCCTCCTGAGATCAGACCTTTCCACAACCTCATAATCTGATAGATAGCAAAACTATGAGCCCAGCAAACTCAAAATAAAATGAGATAATACCAATAATAATAAAAATATATATTTTATTGAAGTCCTTGGATAAACGATTAAAAATAAAGACAGAGGAGACCATAGATTTGGAAAACAAAGACATTTGAGGCATTTTTACACATGATGCGCTTAATCCAATAAAATTATGAGAAACCAAATTGGCCAAACTAAAAAAACGTATAAACAAAATAAAATGTTTTAAAAAACAAATGAATAAATGAGTACAAATTAAAGATATATCCCACCACAATTAATAGTAAAACACTGAGTTCTAACAATCCGAAACAATGCAACATTTGTATTTAAATAAATCAGCACCACAGGAGAAGCGAAAACCGCATGAATAAAAAATGAAATCATATAGTGTAAATGACAATTACATTCAAATTACAAAATCAGATACCTTTGATAATATAACATACAATGATAAAAGATGGAGCACTAAAACTTCACAAAACAGGCACAAATATACTTACATTTTAGTGGAGAATAAAATTAAGTATCCATGTGCCTGTTCTGTGAAGTTTTAGCGCTCCATTATTATCACTGTATGTTCGTTGGAGAGGTTTTTAAGGGGACACGCACCTTTTAATTCATTGTGACAGCGCCTGAAAACACCCTTTCTTTTTTCCTTTAATAATTACTATCACTTAATTAAAACAAACCAGAAAAAGCCAGTATACCTTGTACTGAATCAAACGTGAGGTGTAATACTGCCACCTCTTGGAAGTCCCTGAATTCACTCAATACCTGAAAAGTAAAAACATTGTATAGACCGAAAGCAGGGGCGTCACTAGGGTTGGTGTCACCCGGTGCGGAAACTCATGGTGTCACCCCCCTGGATTTCCTCCATACAATGCCAAACAGATTCCTTAGTAATGCCAGTTAGATGGCTTATTAACTATGCCACACACAGGAGCCCCATAACTATGCCACACACAGGAGCCCCATAACTTATGCAACACCAGAGCCCCATAACTTATGCAGCACCAGAGCCCCATAAATTATGCCACACCAGAGCCCCACTATTTATGCCTCACCTCTGCCCAATTAATTATGCCACACACACACTGGTGCCCCATAATTATGCCACACAAAAGAGTCCCTTAATTATGCCACACAAAAGAGTCCCTTAATTATGCCACACATGGGGCCCAATAAATATGCCACACACAAGTGCCCCATAATTATGCACACATGGGACCGCCATTAATTATGCAACACACAGTAGCCCCACCAGGTGACAATCTTACAATTATAGATACCAGTAATATTGTGCCATTCAGATCCCAGTAGTATTGTCCCACTCAGATTCCAGTAATATTGTGCCACTCAGAGCCCAATAATAATGTGCCAGTCAGATACCAGGAATATTGTGCCATTAAGATGCCCAGTAGTATTGTCCCACTCAGAGCCCAGTAATATTGTGCCAGTCAGATACCAGGAATATTGTGCCATTCAGAGCCCAGTAATATTGTGCCAGTCAGATGCCAGTAATATTGTGCCAGTCAGAGCCCAAAAATATTGTGCCACTCAGAGCCCAGTAATTTTGTGCCAGTCAGATACCAGAATTATAGTGCCAGTCAGAGCCCAGTAATAGTGTGTCAGTCATAACCCAGTAATATTGTGCCAGTCTGAGCCCTGTAACATTGTGCCAGTAAGAGCCCAGGAATATTGTGCCAGTCAGATACCAGTAATATAGTGCCAGTCAGATACCAAGAATATTGTGCCAGTCAGATACCAGTAATATTGTGCCTTACAGATACCAGAACAATTGTGCCAGTCGGATACCAGTAATATTGTGCCAGTCAGATACCAGTAATATAGTGCCAGCCAGATACCAGTAATATAGTGCCAGTCAGATACCAGTAATATTATGCCAGTCAGATCTCAGTAATATAGTGCCAGTCAGAGCCCAGGAATATTGTGCCAGTCAGAGCCCAGTAATATAGTGCCAGCCAGAGCCCAGTAATATAGTGCCAGCCAGATGCCCAGTAATATAGTGCCACTCAGAGCCCAGGAATATTATGCCAGTCAGAGCCCAGTAATATAGTGCCAGCCAGAGCCCAGTAATATAGTGCCAGCCAGATGCCCAGTAATATAGTGCCAGCCAGAGCCCAGTAATATAGTGCCAGCCAGATGCCCAGTAATATAGTGCCCCACGAGGTGACAATCTTACAATTATAGATACGAGTAATATTGTGCCATTCAGATCCCAGTAGTATTGTCCCACTCAGATTCCAGTAATATTGTGCCACTCAGAGCCCAGTAATAGTGTGCCAGTCAGATACCAGGAATATTGTGCCATTAAGATGCCCAGTAGTATTGTCCCACTCAGAGCCCAGTAATATTGTGCCAGTCAGATACCAGGAATATTGTGCCATTCAGAGCCCAGTAATATTGTGCCAGTCAGATGCCAGTAATATTGTGCCAGTCAGAGCCCAAAAATATTGTGCCACTCAGAGCCCAGTAATTTTTTGCCAGTCAGATACCAGAATTATAGTGCCAGTCAGAGCCCAGTAATAGTGTGTCAGTCAGAACCCAGTAATATTGTGCCAGTCTGAGCCCTGTAACATTGTGCCAGTAAGAGCCCAGGAATATTGTGCCAGTCAGATACCAGTAATATAGTGCCAGTCAGATACCAGGAATATTGTGCCAGTCAGATACCAGTAATATTGTGCCTTTCAGATACCAGAAATATTGTGCCAGTCGGATACCAGTAATATTGTGCCAGTCAGATACCAGTAATATAGTGCCAGTCAGATACCAGTAATATTATGCCAGTCAGATCTCAGTAATATAGTGCCAGTCAGAGCCCAGGAATATTGTGCCAGTCAGAGCCCAGTAATATAGTGCCAGCCAGAGCCCAGTAATATAGTGCCAGCCAGATGCCCAGTAATATAGTGCCACTCAGAGCCCAGGAATATTATGCCAGTCAGAGCCCAGTAATATAGTGCCAGCCAGAGCCCAGTAATATAGTGCCAGCCAGATGCCCAGTAATATAGTGCCCCACGAGGTGACAATCTTACAATTATAGATACCAGTAATATTGTGCCATTCAGATCCCAGTAGTATTGTCCCACTCAGATTCCAGTAATATTGTGCCACTCAGAGCCCAGTAATAGTGTGCCAGTCAGATACCAGGAATATTGTGCCATTAGGATGCCCAGTAGTATTGTCCCACCCAGAGCCCAGTAATATTGTGCCAGTCAGATACCAGGAATATTGTGCCATTCAGAGCCCAGTAATATTGTGCCAGTCAGATGCCAGTAATATTGTGCCAGCCAGAGCCCAAAAATATTGTGCCACTCAGAGCCCAGTAATTTTGTGCCAGTCAGATACCAGGAATATAGTGCCAGTCAGAGCCCAGTAATAGTGTGTCAGTCAGAACCCAGTAATATTGTGCCAGTCTGAGCCCTGCAACATTGTGCCAGTAAGAGCCCAGGAATATTGTGCCAGTCAGATACCAGTAATACAGTGCCAGTCAGATACCAGGAATATTGTGCCAGTCAGATACCAGTAATATTGTGCCTTTCAGATACCAGAAATATTGTGCCAGTCGGATACCAGTAATATTGTGCCAGTCAGATACCAGTAATATAGTGCCAGTCAGATACCAGAAATATAGTGCCAGTCAGATACCAGTAATATTATGCCAGTCAGATCTCAGTAATATAGTGCCAGTCAGAGCCCAGGAATATTGTGCCAGTCAGAGCCCAGTAATATAGTGCCAGCCAGAGCCCAGTAATATAGTGCCAGCCAGATGCCCAGTAATATAGTGCCAGCCAGAGCCCAGTAATATAGTGCCAGCCAGTTGCCCAGTAATATAGTGCCACTCAGAGCCCAGGAATATTAAGCCAATCAGAGCCCAGTAATATAGTGCCAGCCAGAGCCCAGTAATCTAGTGCCAGCCAGATGCCCAGTAATATAGTGCCACTCAGAGCTCAGGAATATTATGTCAGTCAGAGCCCAGTAATATAGTGCCAGCCAGATGCCCAGTAATATAGTGCCAGCCAGATGCCCAGTAATATAGTGCCAGCCAGAGCCCAGTAATATAGTGCCAGCCAGATGCCCAGTAATATAGTGCCAGCCAGAGCCCAGTAATATAGTGCCAGCCAAGATACAGAGGCTTTTCTTTCTAGTTTAAACCTCCCCGACATTGGACCCTACAAAATTAGATTATTTAAATAGACCTATAACCAAGGAAGAAATATCCGTAACAATAAAAAATCGTAAAAATGGAAAGGCCCCTGGACCGGACTGATTCACATCTAAATAACCCATAATAACCGATATACTACTCAGATTTTTTCAGGATATAGGAAGATCAGGAAAAATTTCCTCGGACCTTCTAGGAGCCACGATTTCCCCCAATCCCGAAGCCAGAAAGGGACCCTAACTTCGTGACCAATTATCGCCCGATCTCGCTCATAAATCTAGACATAAAGATCCTTTCTAAAATCGTAGCCGATAGGTTGGCTTTGGCCATTCCAGATCTAATTCATCCGGATAAGTCGGGATTTGTGAAGGCGAGATCGGGAGCAGACAACGTCCGAAAATTATTAAACATCATACAAACTGTAAATAAGAGACAACTTCCAACAGTATTTATTTCTGTTGACGCAGAAAAAGCTTTCGATAGAGTCAATTGGAACTTTCTATTTGCTACCCTTGATGGCTTCGGGATGGGGGGACTCTTCAAAAACACGGCCATGGCTCTATATTCCTCTCCCAAGGCTAAGGTATGTGGTAATGGCCTGGAATCAGAATGGTTCCCGATAGGAAACGGAACGAGACAGGGATGCCCATTAGCCCCTCTACTCTATATCCTTACTATTGAACCTCTCGCTATACGTATTAGGCAACTAGAAGAGGTCACGGGGATATACCTAGGAGTCACTCAACAAAAAATAACTCTATTTGCAGATTGATCAATCAATATCAGCCCTGTTGAAATGTATACAAGAATATAGCAGACACTCAAACTATAAAATAAATATGACTAAGACACAAGTAATATGTGGCTTTCTACCACAAGAATTGAAAAAGGATTTGGAGTCTAAATATAATTTCAACTGGTCAAATGACCAAATTTCATACCTGGGAATTAAAATAAACTTTTTAATTGACACATGGAACCAAAACAACTACATGAGCCTATATCGAGATCTATCCTCCCAATTTATAAAATGGAATAAAATCTATGCCTCCTGGCTAGGTAGACTTAACATACTAAACTCATATATGATACCAAAACTGGACTATCTTTTACGAACGATCCCACTACGGGTTTCTAGAAACATCGTAAACCTATTCCAGAAACTATTTTCTTCATACGTATGGGGAGGCAAGAAGCCCTGAATAGCTTTGAAAATTATGACCACCAAAATGGCCAGGGGAGGCTTGTCATTTCCTGATGTGTTCCTCTTGCATGACACAATAATGTTCTCTCATTTTATGCAATGGGGAAACCCCAAGTCTAAAAATAAAATTTGGCATATTTACGAAAGGCAGGAATGCAGACGGGTTGACCCCATCTGCTTATTCTCGCTGGATCGGTCCAATTTCAGGAGGTTGAAAATTGATAATAGGGTTATTGATCAGGTTTTTCTCTCTATCGGTCCAATTAAAGACCAATTATATCCTAAAAACTGTATCTCCAGAGAGGCCCCCTTAGCTACTTGTGTCTTGATGACCCACGATCTCAACCTGGAACGCTGATTTGATCTGGGAATTCTAAAAGTCTCAGACATTACTAATGAATCAGGTTTCTACTCCTTCCGGCAACTTCAAACGAAATTCGCCCTCCAGATGTCTGAATTTCTGACATATAAAAGAGTGATCACAACACTAGCAGGAATTACTATTATTAATGAGGGCCCACTAGAGGGATTGATTCATACCTCTCTCCCCAAAACGACCTCTAAACTTTGGCATATAATTCTACTAAATACAAAAGAAGAAAAACTAGGTAACATCACTAAATGGGAGTTAGATATTAATGAATCCTTCTCGACCCGAGAATGGTTCAGATCTTTTGAAGAGGTCAGGAAAAATATACACTATATCAATATCCAAGAAAACTATGTAAAAATTCTCCATAGATGGTACATGGTTCCAACAAAACTGTGTAAATTCCAGACACAAACCTCAAACCTGTGTTGGCGTTGTGGCTTAGCTCCTGGATCACTAGCACATATATGGTGGGAATGTAAATTACTAGACAATCTCAAAGTAATCACTCAGAGCCTTATCTCCAAAACTGGTATAGATATTGGAGATCTTTCTCTACCCAAATTCCTTTTCCATATTAACCTTTGGGAGCTACCTAAACCACAGAGAATAATGATAATTCACATCCTGTCGGCCTCAAAGTTGTGCCTGTCAAGACACTGGAAGAAATCCACAACTCTCTCCCACAGTACAGCTGATCACCCTGGAGATTTGTGATCCCATCGACTCCTGCCTTCAGTAATTATAGATCCTATCTGTCAAATCTTTCAAATCAGTTCATATCTGTCTTTGTTGTTTTCAGCAATAAATGTGCCATGCAATTTTAAACATACAAAAGATTTTGGCATGAATTATTTACTATGGCCAACAAAGAAAGAGATCATATTTTAAACCACTGTTAGTATCATCACCTAAAGAACCAATTATAAGAGAATGGGCAAAACCAGGAGATAAGTGGGGGTGGGGTACCAAAATTCTAATGCAGTGGGACCCTTGAGGCTGGAAGGCTGGGTGGAGATGGGAGGGGTTAGTTTGCATGTGATTAGGTGCTCGTTTGAAGCACAAAATGCATACGGTGTTTCACCTCCACGCTATGTCTGCCTCTTTTTTTCTCTGTTACCTGGTGATGGAATAAGCGCACAAACAAATGTGAGTCAATAAATGATCCTTATTGTTGTTAATGGTGACAAGCTGTCATATGTTCTGACTTTTCTTAAATTAATCAGTTGGACCTGTACTGAAAGCCCACTATATGTGTACATAATGGCAATATGAAGAATGGAGAATTATTATGACAGCAATAGTGTATTGACAACCCAGTACCCACTTGTCCATTTTGTACTGGGCACACAATGGTATTAATTGTGGGCCTTAGGTAGCGATTATCCCGTGCTTTGTATTATTTAGGACTGTGAATGTAACTGTGTTTAAACAATGTGAAATATATCCATGAGTACCATTTCTCATTTATAGGTTACCTGGCTCCTCGCAGTCTCCAAAGTGCTGGGCTTATACCATTCCTGGAAAACTTTCTGTGTAACACAGACACAAAATGTTCCAAAAATAGCTATACACCACAGACATACAACCCAGTTGCAATGAACAGGTGAGGACTGAAAGAAGGCCTTGTATGAGACATTTATGGAGCCCCTTTTTAATCTCTTATGGACTACATTTCCCATGATGTTCAGCCAGCCATATGGCGACCATTAACAACATGGGAAATGTTCATGGTCCGTAATGTTTGGTTTCCATGGGAGATATAAAGCCACCAAGAGATGTGTCATAATTTAAATGTTAAAATAGTTTAAAAGGTTTTGTTCATCCCACGTTTTTGTGTGCAATATTTATAATCATGTACCAAAAGGATTCTGTTTCATGACAGGCTGTCTTGTAAATACTTTTTCAAACCAAATATATACGGGTGACTATGCACAACCAAGGTTAGGGTTCAGTGGCAAAGCACTCTTTCAATCAATCAGGCGAAAACAAATCTGATTATTGTAACAAAAAAGAGTGGTATATAAGGAGACCATATGCAAAATATGAGCTCAAGTTTTATGGGAATTCTAACGATACACTAATATAAATCCTGTCTGAGTCGACAACAGAAAATTACTGTTCCTCTAATACAATATGAAAATAGACCAAAAATCTGAAATAAATTAGTAATGGACACAGTATAGATATGATAATATAATCTTAAAACTGATGCTATTGTTCCCTGTTTTCTCAATATTCCATTTATATTGTATATAGGAGTTTGACTTTGCTATTATAGACTTTGAAAGAATAAGTTGTAGTTTTGGCAATGAAATTAAAACATTACATTTTTTGCCATATCTCCCCATACCACTCTTTTTTTCTATTGTTCGTTTTCTTTTTAGTTTACAAGCTAGATAGATTTGGTTGTGAATTCTTTATACTCCTAGATGCTTGAACAGCTGTGTACTCTTATATTATCAATGTTTGGTTATCTAACACAATGTAGATGAGACTGTTCAGTTTTAAAAGTTTATTTGTCTGTTCACACATGCATGCATCTACTACTTATCTCCATTAGTGCACACAGTAATACAAAAACTTGAGCGCTGCTGACATTATTATTGTAAATTGAAATATAGAAAGTTATCTGGTCATTGGCCAGTATAGTATTAGTATACATGTGGCTGCCTCTTGTGCAGAACACTATGCAGAGTTGCCACTCACCCCGTATTTTGCTGGCAGGCTGGTATAAAATTGGCTTTAGGCCAATGTTAAGTCTATGGAGGCTATAGCATGGCTTGTATATTTTTTTTAGAAGAAAAGGTGACCCTAGCTTCACAAAAAAGCTATGTAAGACATATATTAAGCAAAACACACAAACCTTTAGTACTGTAGGCATGCTACAGTCTTCTCCAGACTTTATTCACAATTTTTTCACCAGTTTGTTCTGTGTACACCTATTTTTAACTGTTCCTTTTTTTATCGAATACTAATAAAAGCTATGTTTTAATTTCCAGACTCCACTGATGTCCATTTAAATGTTGTTTTTCTATTCAGGGCTACACCCTAGTGGTAGTCTCCCTACTTAGCACATTTGCTATTTGTGAGATCCATTTTTTTCTGCATTCTTCTCTATGTTGCTGCAAAAAGCCTCCTGCTATATTTACTGAAAGTGTTAAATAACCTAGACTACGTGCTAAAACCTTCACTTTGTCAATCATAGCAAGTTCTTCATTAAAGAAACGGGTCTGATCTTTTATCCCTGTTACTTCCTGCTTAAAAAATGAGAGACAAAATCTTTTTGTTGTTACTAATCACAGCTTTACTCATGAACCGCAAATCAATAGCTTTTTTTTTAAAGCATGTATACAAATCTGAAGCTTTCCAACAATACCTTGTTTTAAGTCACGTTAGTCAGATCAGATATTAAATACTATCTTAGAGCACCTGGTAAATATAATGTGACAGCAAACAATGATTGGGAAATAGACAATTCCCACAGTGAGAGGACTTTATGAAATCAATTTCCCAAATGTTTAATGAATACATATCGTGTATACATATTGTTAGCCCTTTGATGACTTATGGTGTCACGTTACATATTGTTAGCCCTTTGATGACTTATGGTGTCACGTTACATATTGTTAGCCCTTTGATGACTTATGGTGTCACGTTCCATATTGTTAGCCCTTTGATGACTTATGGTGTCACGTTACATATTGTTAGCCCTTTGATGACTTATGGTGTCACGTTACATATTGTTAGCCCTTTGATGACTTATGGTGTCACGTTACATATTGTTAGCCCTTTGATGACTTATGGTGTCACGTTACCTATTGTTAGCCCTTTGATGATTTATGGTGTGTTCTCTGGGAACCAAAACACCTTCAGTATGATTTTGCGTTCCTTAGACCAGTGTTTCCCAACCCAGTCCTCAAGGCACACCTACCAGTCCAGGATTTAGGGATTACCTGGGTGTGTCTAAGGTGTTTTTACAAAGAAGAAAAAAAACACCTTAGACACAACTGGGTAATCCCTAAATCCTGGACTGGTAGGTGTGCCTTGAGGACTGGGTTGGGAAACACTGCCTTAGACCAAATCACAGGATCCTTAGACTTTGGGACATGTGTTAACCATGTTATTAACCAGGAACTGGTAAAGTAAATTTTGTTCTACTGTAAACAGTGTTGTCTTATACTCCCATCCCATACATGCATATGATTTATGCATATATTGTATATGTGGCTGGTTTTATTTTAAGTATTAAAAACTCAGAACCCCCATATTTTCAAGATAGGTGAAACTTTTAACCACCTTATATGAATTATATTTATTTTTCAGAAGGAAACACAAAATAACTAGTCCCAATTTAAAAAGGGTTAATGCAGTGCTGTATATCAATACTGTATATTACGTTTTAAATAAACCCTGATTTATGTCTTCCTCAGTATTTCTACTAGCACGGAGTTCAACCTGAATATTTCCGCACAGCTTCCAGGAGCTTCAAACATACAGTCGTGCATTAATTTCATCTTCACAATCGTAATGCAAGGTAAAATATATAAGGACTTATTCAGTAAAGAGAAATACAGGGAATTGCAATGGGAATTTCAAATTAAAGGCCAAAGCAGCTGACAAATTCTCCCATTCAACTGTTGATTTTTCCAACATGGCTACTTTGGCCTAAATTGTGACATTTCCATCTCAATTTCCTGAATTTCCATGCAATTCTCTGTTTATTGAACAGGCCCTATAGAATCTATGTTACTGTTTGTCCTGATTCTATAAGTGACTGCGAACACAATGACATGTTTCCCACTCTCACAATAATAAGTCTTTATTAGCTCGTTATGACCAGAACAAATTCATAGTTCTTTTAAATAATTCCATCATTTGATCCTTAACATGCTAGGTTCATCTTTAGTTCTCAGCAGGCTCAGCTAGCTCAATGAATCAACAACCACTTTTGATTCCTTCCCAAGTATCAAGTAGAATATATATATATCTTTAAGAGTAGTTTCTTCAGGTTCTTGACAGAAATATTGACTTAAACGGACAACGATTGTTAAAAATATTTAAAAAAAAGTTATGGTTAATTGAAAGATTGCATCATGCATACATTTTAAATAGAAATGCTTCATTAAAAGAATACAAAAAAATAATTTTTTTTGCGTCATCTTGGGTCAAATGAAGGAGGAGCTGACCCATATGACAACATGTCGGCCCCTGATAAAAGGGGTGGGCACAAACATTGCTAATACTGGACATTTACTAGGCTTTGTGATGGACAATTTAATGACATTCTATAGACCTTCATAGGCCTTGCTGTGGACACTGGTGTCCTTGTATATACATGTTGCCTATCCCAGAATGTGACTAGTCATTTACACATCAGCAGCCATTTTGAAATTCAGGCTACTGAACAAGATCAGTCATAACATCATCATAATATGTCACCGTCTCTTTACTATGATGAGTAAGATGCTCTACACCTTCCAGTGAGTAGATTCAGAATCAGTGGTGTTTGTGTGTGTGAGGAAGCTAGAAAAATATGAATCAGCTAATGGAAACAGGAGCAGCTGTTGTGTAACTATTTGACATGACTTGGCTTGCGGCATTTGTCTCCTTAAAGAAAGCTCTGGGTTTAGAAAATAACAATGTGATCATATTTTAACCAGTGAAAGGACTGTAACTTTTCATGTGTTACTTTGCATCAATGATGTTTTTTACTTTTACAGTAGAGAATGGCTCGTTTACTACTGTATTACCTGGGCTCATACAAGCACTTGCAAATCAAGACCTGAACAATGAACTAAAAGCATGTATCTCATTGAACCAGGTAAGAACTTCAAGTTATTCACACAGTTTTTGAGGTTTATGAATTAAACATAGGGTTGCCACCTCAGCCTTTTTTTATCCTGCCTCCTATAACGTTTGCATGCTGGTCATATTTGTCCTCCACAATCTGAAAGGCAGTGTGCAAATGTTATGTGTGTCTGGTAAAAACGGCATAGGTGGCAACCCTAATTAAACATCACCACTTACCAAGAAGTCCTATAAGTCATCATCCAGGTGTACTTATTGTTATTTATTGTTATTTAAATCAGTTTAATATTTATACACAGAAAAGAAAATTGATTAACATTGTGTTAATTAAGGAAACATTAGCTGGAACTAAGTCTGGCTCTTACTCTTTTCACCCATAAACCTGGGTGGCACAAATCTGAACTATGCAGTGGTGCTAGAGATGAAGGAAACAAAAAATATGTTCATCAATCCTCTTGTATAAATGAACTTATTGTGTATTTAGAAATCCAATTGCAAAAAAATAAAAAGCCATTAATATAAAAAAAGAGCAATTGACATGTTCCTAGAGAATCCTTCAGTGAGGGAATAATTAGGAAACTGTAAGTGACTTTCCAATCTTGATTGGTTCTGGTCACATTCTTTGCTAATGCAAATTAATTTCAGGCAAGGTTAGGTGGAAGTGGAATTGTTATAGTAGATATAGGTGCTGATATTATTTGAATGTATATCTGTTTCCCATAATTATTTATTTATTATATGTCTTTTTTTCTTGGCAAAATAACAATATACAAATAAAGTACAAAGTTGTGTATTAATACTGAATGAGAGAAACAAAAATATATTATTATGTTTCCCATAATTAAAAACACAACTGTAGAATCGGGGTGGCGACTGAGACACTAATCTCAGAGATGAGAGAGTGCAGTGATTATAGATGGCCGAGCATCATAGTATGGGAGTCCAGAGCATCACTCGATATTTGGCAGATATACTCTAGCACCATCACTTGCTAATTCTAAACTGGTGTGAATTATATTTTATCTGGCTAACTATTAGGAGCCCTGTTTGGTATGAGAGGCATAATTTTATGTTCAGAATTCTAGAGTTGTCATTAAAGAAAAAAAATAAATCAATTATTCTGTGCAGCACCAGGAGAAGGTTTTCTGATATTTTTTAAGGACATATATTCCAATAATTGCTTCTGAAAGCCCTGAGCCAACACCCTGAGTTTTTGAATGGGCGGATTGAAACTGGCTAAAACCATATAAGCAGGGCCGCCCTTAAGTGTTCCGGCGCCCTGTGCGGACGTCCCCCTTGGCGCCCACCCGTCTCTTTCCTCTCCCTCCATGTATGTGTCTCTCCCTTCCCATGTTTGTCCCTTTGGACTTCCTTGCTATGTCTGTCTCTCCCCCTCTTTCCCCATATCTGTTCTCTTTCCCCATCCCCCCATATCTGTTCTCTCTCCCCCTTCTCCCCATATCTGTTCTCTCTCTCCCCCTCCTCCCCATATCTTTTCTCTCTCTCCCCCTCCTCCCCATATCTGTTCTCTCTCTCCCCCTCCTCCCCATATCTGTTCTCTCTCTCCCCCTCCTCCCCATATCTGTTCTCTCTCTCCCCCTCCTCCCCATATCTGTTTTCTCTCTCCCCCTCCTCCCCATATCTGTTCTCTCTCTCCTCCTTCCCATATCTGTTCTCTCTTTCCCTCTCCGTTTTCTTTACTCCCCCCTCCTCTGTTCTCTTCTCTCCCCCTCCTGTTCTTTTCTCCCTCCCCCTTTCTCTGTTCTCTCTCCCCCTTTCTCTGTTTTATCTCTCCCCCTCCCTTTGTTCTGTCTCTCCCTCTTTCCTCATTCTGTCTCCCCACTTCCCTGTTCTGTCTCTTCCCCCTCCCCTGCACTGTCTCTTCCCCCTCCCCTGTACTGTCTCTTCCCCCCTCCCCCGTACTGTCTCTGCCCCCTCCCCTGTACTGTTTCTGCCCCCTCCCCTTGCTCTTTTCTGTCAGTGAGGGGCGGAGCTCACCAGTGAGAGGTGTAGCTCCGCCCCCACCCTGCTTCACGGGGAGCCGCGGGCAGCATGAGAATGCGCTGCTCGCGCTCCCCCCACACAGTGATTATGCAGGTCATTGGATTTCCGATACCCTGCGCAATCACTGTGTGTGGGGAGAGCGAGTAGCTGGTGAGCTCCGCCCCCTCCACCGGCAAACTTTTTTTTTTTACTTTTTGTTTTTGTTAGTCGGGTGGTCGCCCCCTGGGGTGTTGCGCCCTGTGCGATTGCACAGGTCGCACACCCCTAAGGCCGGCCCCTAAGGCCGGCCCCTAAGTCCCCCAAAAGTTGTTTTGCAGTTTAAGATATATTTGGTACAGAGTTCACAAAATTAAAATGTACCTTCTCAGGAAAAGAAAAACTCCATGTTTTTGGCACCAGTTCCATTTCGTAATGACAGCTTATGTACTGTGTACACAGTGGTTTTTAAATAGTTTCTGTATTGTTTCTAACCAATTTTCCTTCTACAGTGGATTCCATGTGAGGTTGGAACCAGCCAATGGTCTGAGGTGAAGCAAGCATATGAAATATCATACTGGCTGGTGACATCTCTGACGAATGCAACCAATAACAATGTTTGTAAGTTATCTGACCCCTTCAGACATGCACTATCACCTTATTATTGCAACACACGCATCCCTGCTAGTATCCTTGTGGGTACATTTTTGTGGTTAGACGGAATCACATTTTTTTTTCACAGAACATGTATAAGGAGGTCAGTTTACATTCTGTTTATCGCTCACAGTCTTAAATCATGTTTCATGCAGGTACATTTAACGGCACAAATGTGATTTGTGACAGTTCCATCCAGTTGGGCTATTTGTTCGAGCGTGCTTTGATACTTATTAATGAAGTGAATGGTGATCCGGCTAATCTGCTGAGGTGAGACTTTATTTGTATGAGTCCTAGAGTAAAGCCGATAAGATACCTAAGATAAGATATTAAAGATGACCTGTAAGATGTCTGTAGAACCATGTTCAGGTTCTACAGATCTTACAAAACGACCCAGTAATATGGCATCTTAGAAATACTTTCCACACAAAAAAAAAGACTACAAATGCAGCTAGTTCCAGAATCATAGATCTTTAGCACATATTTAAAGTACAAGTAAGTATTCCCCTTCCTAAAGTAAACTTGTGTATCTTTGCAGATATATGATCATTTACGCTGAGCTCTGCCTCTCAGCAGAGGCAGAACTCAGCAGAATGCTGCTACATGCTGACACTGCCAATGTGTGCTCAGCCAATCAGTGCACACCGTCTGATCATGGTATATCTGGAGAGTGATCTTAGTTTTCTAATGCCACCAACATAGAGGAACTAGTTAACCCTTTCCCAACAAAGGATGTCATGGCAGACAGTTCAGTTGCCGGCAAAGTAAGTGATTGGCATATCCTGCAGGGCCTGGCTTGGACAGCCTGCTCATGTCCCTTGGCCAAAGTAGCTAAGTTGGAAGAATATCACATTCAGCTGCATTGGAGAATTTTCACCAACTCGACTAAATTGGCCTAAACTTTGAAATTCCTGTCTCCTTGCCCTGTAATTCTCTCTTTAAGTTTTTGAGTAGACCCTTTAGTCTAATTTTTTTCAGGATTAGAAGGGTTTTCGTTAGATACATATCCTGCAATATCTGGGAGGTTTGAGGGACATGGGCAAGCTGTCAAAGCCAAGCGATCGGAATTGCAAACCTTAAAATTAGATTTTTATTGAATAGACCCCCATAGAGATGAATTATTAATAAACCCCAGGTACAGCCTTTTGAGTTAAAGGAGGGCAAGCCCTTTTTCTCCCTCTGACATATGGGTTTATACTAAATCTGGATATCTCTTGAGTCACGCCTCCGCATCAGAGCTAGAATTTAAATGGTTACTTTAAACTTTAGCATCAAACTCCTACTGACATCCTTTCATTATTTGGGTATCTTTATCACTGTTTCCCAACTTTCTCTCATTTTGTTATCACTTTACTGAGAAAATATATGTCAGATATGAATCCTAATGTAAATGAACATGCAATCCACATTTGCAAAGCTATTTCAAGCATTGCTCATCCCACTGCAGTATGCATATGTATAAATGTGTATTTATTTATTTATATATATATATAGTGAGAGAAATTTCCGTAAGATATGTTGGCAGGTGGATCTGAATTTATTGACACCACAAAGATGAATAATAAGGACAAACCAGTCACACCAGTTACTTTCACTGGTTTGGTTTTCTTAGTGTTCTACAAGCTTTGCGTAAATAAATAGACTATTCTTGGCTGTGAAAACTCCCACATTGGAGCATTCCAGATATTAGCAGACTTGGCAGGCTTGTTTACTAAATGAAACACATACTGATGACTGAGTTGCTTCATGGTAAAAACACATGTTCACTCATAAATTACATCCAACCACCAGAGACATAGCCTATCCCATTCTTTGACAGTGCGCCCTCACCTATGCTACTCATAGTGCTTGATCACGAGTCTTGGGCATTAGTTTTCAGAAGAAAATCTTCTTTTTTTGGTAATTTGTTCGAAAAATGAATGTAAAGATGAATGAAAAATGCAAAATAAACGAAAATAATTTGTCCACTCGCTCATTCAAAGGTTCACTCAGGAAGTAATAAATATGTTTTTCTGGCATGTTAAAACTATTACCATTCCAATAAAACATTGATTTGTATTTTTTTAAATCATATTATATTATATATTACTTTGATATATACATAACATTAATATACTTTTTCTAATACCATTATGGCAGGGCTTGACAAATTTATTTTGATTTTAGGAGCCAGACATTTTTTTTAGGAGCCAGACAATCACGCAAACATAAACACAATTCATAAACACACACGCCTACTTCACATATATACAAACACACATACTTTACATATACACATATATACAAACACCTCACACACCCATATATATAAACACCTCACACACCCATATATATAAACACCTCACACACCCATATATATAAACACCTCACACACCCATATATATAAACACCTCACACACCCATATATACAAACCCCTCACACACACCTACTTTACAATACATACAAACACACACCCACCTCACACAGTCTTTTCTTGGGGGTTTCTTCTTGATGTGTCCCCCTCCCAGCTGCTTTACCTCACTGCAGGGGAGGGGGACATTCACGCTGCAGCTGATCTCCGTTGGTCGGCGTGCTGAGTGCCAGGATGTCACGTGACGACACCCGGCACTCAGACACGCGTTGCGCGAGGGGGCGGAGCTTGCAGTCTGTGCCATCAGCCATCGGCACAGACTTTACCCCCTCGCGCTGCGGAAAAATCGGATGGCAGCGGCAAGGGGACCAGGAGGCTGACAGCACCCAGGCGCCAGGTCTAATTTCCTGGTCGCCATGGCGACCTGGCGCCTGGGGTTTGTCGAGCCCTGCATTATGGCATTATTAATACTTTATTTTAAGTTTTTTTTATTTTTTTATTTAATTTCTTTTTATTTATTATATTTTATTTTAATAAAGTATATATTTATTGTATTATGTTTAGACTTGTTTTGTATGTCAGTGGCATGGTATCTTCACACACTTTTGTTTTATTTGTCTGATAACATCAGGATTATGCAGCGTGCCTGGGTGATCTTCAAACAAAACAAATTTGATGAGCTTGTCATAGAGAAGCTGAATCAGAAAATCACCATTCAATATTCTCAGGACCCTCAAGCGCAAATCGTTCTCACAGAGCTTTTCCGTTTGCTGCTCAATACCACAGACTTACTGATTACTGAGTCTTCACTGAACCTCCAGTTCCTGAATACATCTTTGGTAGTAGTGCAGAAACTACTGGGCCAGTTTAATTTGCTTCTGCCTAGAAATGTGCAGGGAGAGCCAATGAATTCCACACAAATTCTAATGCTCCTACTGCAATCACTTGCTCAGAATATTCAATACCACAACCTGACAGGCCTTCTGTCAACCTATAATGTGTCCAGTCAGGCACTGACAGAACTTCACTTATTAATACAGACTATGCTACCAACACTGACAGACTCTGCTTCTCTCAGTGACGCCACAGCACTTATCAAGATTTTTTCTATCCTTAATCAGCCACAATTCAGTGACATTAAACAAACACTTCAAACACTGCTGAACTTGGATCCTACCATTCTAAATGTAACTTCTGTTCTCACTGACACTTTTAGCCTCTTTAACCAGGTAACACATTTGAGCAGTATTTTAAACAGCTCTGCCAATCACGAAGTCTACTTCAAACAGATATTAAATTATCTCATGTCTGATGCTACCATGATAAATAATCTTTGGAGCCTGAATTCATATATTAGTTATGGTGAGAAGCTAGATTTTCTCCAATCGGATGCCTTTAAGACCTTCATTTTGGATTTTTTTTCTCCAGGGAACCTACAGAACCTGGGCTCCAATGCAACTAATATAACAACAGCTTTCTTCAAACTCCTCACAACAATCATTCCCCCTCAGGGTCAAGAGATTTTTCAACATTTTCAAAATGCTTCCGTAGCTCTGCTGGACTCAGTTAACACATGTCAGAAAGAACAGAACAAATGCACAGACAGCGTTCTTGTTTTTCAGCAGCTTCTGGTTAAATCCATAGTATTTGTTGCCTCACAGAACAACAGTATCGTGCAGCCAGAATTAGCCACTAATCTGCTGCTTCAGTTTCAAGATTTTAGCACAGGGGAAATATCTGTAATCAATAATATCTTCTCAATGGCTGTGTGCTTTCAAGGCTATGCCGGTTTTTCATGTAACTCTTCTCAAGGCATTTATAAGCAAGTATTAGATGCAATAAACATGATTCTTAATGTCACAATCACATATGACCAGAGCCTAATGACCAAAAATCAACTAACAGCAACATTCACAAATACCTTTACCAATACCCTTCAAGTACTCCAATCTGCAGAATTTTACAAGCTTCATATTCAGCTAGAAAACATAGCAAATGCGTCTAGATGTTACTACACACAAGACCATCCACTACAGTGTACTCTACAGTTGTCTTCCAGTCTCACTGATCTCCTACAGGCCTTGCCATCAACCCAGACTCAAAATGACACTTTATTTGCAGTCTCTTTCTTTGCTAAAGCATGGCAAAAAGAACTTGAGGGGGCTGTAGATGTTTATCTGCACTTGAGTTATTTGTATAATTTAACTCAACTGGCATTTCAGAATGATTCAGCTCTACAGGACATACACACAAGTATTACATCTATTATACAGTCGCTAGAGGAAATTCAGTCAAATTGGAATTCAACCATGCAAGGATCTGGGAAAAGTATAGGCAGTATTCTGGAAATTCTGAAAGCAGCCAACGTGGATGACACTATTCCTGCAACTCTCTTATCTCAAACATTTAAAGAACTGGAAAACATAAGAACCAAACTTCAGATAGTTCAGTGGTATGTTTTTTATGTGAAAAATGAAACAGAAAACATCAGTAATTCTGGAAATATTTACCCTTTTGTGGCCATGACACAACTTATTTTAAACGATGTTCTATCCACTATACAAGGCAATCCCTCTCTTGTGTCATTGGCAAATGAAGTACAGAATGCAATGAATGTGTTGGACACAAATCACATTTTACCATCTCTCCAAAGCTTACTGAATGTTATAATGCAAGACAGTGTTCAAAATGTGACACAGGTCCTTAACAAAATGGCTTCTGTATTCCAAGATGAATTCCTTAATGGAACCCTTTGGAATACTTTTTTCACTGCAGCCACCAAAAATGACACTATGCTTGTGCTGCGTTTATTACAGGAATATGACAGCGGAAGTCTGGTCAATGTGTCTTCGGCTTTAAACTCCATAGAAAGAATCCTTTTGGAATTGCAAAGTGTTGTCAATGACACAAATCTACTTATAACTTTAGACAATGATAATCTGCAAGTTATCCTCAGTGTATCTAAGGAAATTATGGATATGATTTCCAATGTTGAATATTCAGGGAATTTTAGTGTGGAAAGTGTTGACAAAGTATATATCTTGCTGCTAGAGTTGTTGAATACAAGTAGTATACAGAATTTTACATCTATGGAAGGGACATTGAAGAATATTTTGTATTTAAGCATGCAGTGTTTGTTAAACAACTCAAATCCAACAACTAATCAGAACTGCTTTGCCATGGACATCGTAGATGCAGTTCAGAGTTTATTAAATGAATCTGGTTGCCAAATATCTCTGACGTTTCCCCACACTAAGGATAACATGACTTTGAATGATATCTTGGAGAGTGGTCTTATTTCTACTTTAAGTAAAACTCTGACTGAATGCGATATGGAAGCCATTAATGTAAAAGAAGGACTGATTTGTTTCACTGAATCACTGGGACTTGTCTTCAATTTCCTGCACGGAACAAATAAACTGTTTGGGCTTAACATCTCTTGGGTTCAACAAACAGATACAGCGATGGCTCTCATTTCTGAGGAACTATTAAAAAACAACATGACATGTGCTTCAATAAACCATCAAGCTGTAGATTTGATAAAGCAGGTGTTTGGAGTACAAGAAAACTCCTTAAACAAACTAATATCTCTTTTGTCTTATCAGTCATTAAATGGAAAGGATCTACTGCAATATTCTAACTATTGGAATGAGACAATTGCTATACTAAAGTTATACATCTCCACACAAGGCCAAAGCCTTTCAAATGACACCATGTTCAACATTTTGAATGATGCCATATTCAATTTTATTAACATCCTGCCAGATGCCACCAACCCCTGGCTTACAGCATCAGCAATATTGGAGACCTTATATAACATGTCAACTAATCTTGGAACTAGTCAGCAGTTACAAGAGTTTCTTCAAATCCTAAACAATCTAAACAAAGTTCATAGTCTTGCTGACCAAGGATTCAGTTTTGCCACTCAACTCTCCGACATTTTTAATGGAAACTTTACTGAAGGCTTTTTAAATCCAATTAAGCAGTGGATGTCTGCCCTGAATGTTACTTCTGCTGAGACGTGTACCAGCTCACTGCAAACCATTTACAGCCAGAGTGTGAAGCCAACCATCTCAGACAGTAACACACAGCTATTTACAAACATTAGTATGTGGACATGTAGGTTAATATTTAGTAATCAGTCCAGCACTGGTTGGATAGGAAAACCGATCGCAGCTATTATAATGAGCATTGAAACAACAGCACAGACAAATGTAACACAATATGCAGGGATGGCACTGCACATAATATCCTCAGTTAGAGACTTAGTAAATGTTACTAGCTTGGAGAATTTGAATAACTTCATTACTTCTCTGGCTGAGACACTAAAAGAACAAAATACAACAAACAGTTGGATTGTGTACCAAGCCGTCCATAACTTTATTAATTCATTGCAGTCATTAGTAAATGAGGCACTTATTAATGGAACTAATGATCCCTCCCAGATAGTGGAGGAAGTCACCTTACAAGTGATTGGAGCTGTTAACACCCTTCTTCAAGGCCTCAACGTGACAGGTTATGAAGAGGTCTTCTCAGTTGCTTCAGACATTCTGCAGGCTTTCTTCAGCAATAGAAACACCTCACTGGCTTTGGACAACATAGCCCAAAAGTAAGTTTCTGTTTTGATATTCTCTGTGTGGCATAAATTGTATAACTGAATGACAACAAGATTTATAGAAACCCGAACCAACATAGACATGATAAGATAATGAAAATGTCTGGATATCTTGTTACTTGGTTTCATAGAGCAATAACTTCTTGGGGTTTATTCATGTCCATCATCACAGTTTTTTTTTATACTCAAAATGTTCTATTTCAATCTATGGTATTCAATCAGGAGTGTGCACCAACATTGCTCATGGTGTGCATTAACTGTGGTCTGTGATGGATAATTTAATAATGTTCTATGGGCCTTCAAACTAAACTTGCCATGGACAATGATGTGCTTGTACATGGCATGGTAGCTTCTATCATTGGGGATTTGTATTTACCTATAAATAACTAAAACTTAAAACCAGACTGTGGGGTAAAACAACGGCCACAGCACTTTATTTAAATAGTCATTGCATTACAATTATATATATATACATTCCACATATATATCCATATTATACAATGACTAATATAAACATTCCATATACAGAAAACCAACCAAGCTTGCAAGAGTATCCAGGTGGCTGCCGAATAAGTCCATGTTCTGAGCATATCCCAATGCCCCCAATACCTGAGGTTCGAGGTATCACTTTCCCCTCGAACCTCCCACCAGAGTCCCGATTGACTCTCCCCAATCCATTCTTCCATTAAACCTACTGGATACCCTGCAAGCTTCCGCCAACGCTGTGACATGTAAATAAATAAATAAATAAACAAATAAAGGCTCATTAACCATAAAATTAGGGAGGGTGGGTGGGACAACAGGTAGGGGAAAAACTTTTCCTAAAATGGCCCCCAACCTTCCTGTTCCTACCTTTTATACACTCCCAACTCCTCCCACTAATTTTATTTTAGAAGCATTGTCTTTAAGTTGATGATAAATTTTCAATAAAGTTTTCCATCTCCATTTTTTCTGGATTAGTAAGTCTACCCCAATGTCAGTCTGTCAAAGACTCTTATGATAAAAATCTGGTGGGGTAATTAATGATCCCTCGTGTAATTCAACTTTCATGTCTAGTCTTGTAACTAGTTACTTCCAAAGGACACAATTAAACAGAAAATAGACAAGTAAAATTCCAGTGTTCTATTTGTGTGTATTATCACACTTTAAATCGACTGTGGTAAAAGCCCTCCTCTTTGGCATATACCTACTCACTATTTTATCCTTTTACTAGGATCGCTATGTATTTCACTTGTGCGGATAAAATGGAAGCTGGCTCTTGTTTTGTGGCTCTTTAAATAATTTCAGCTTGATATTATACTTTAGGAGTTTCCCTATAACATATAGAGGAGATGTTATTGTATACCAATTTAATTTGTAGACTGGCACTCTAATATCTTATTGATGATGGTTCAGCTGTTAGAATAGTATTACAGTTTAGCAAGGCTTTTACCCAGACAGAGCTCCTACTGATTAAAGCCGTTTTATTATGTAAGCATTATCTATTTGCACTAATCAGTTTAAATACTATATTCCCAAAAGATAAATATTATTCCTATTTAACCATTTCAGGGGGTAAATGAACACCTTGGAATTGCATCGCAAATGTTAAAACCCTGGATTTTCCTTTAAACCACGTGGAACCTGGGAATTACTGAAAACAGCTAATCACCTCCTAGAATTCCACTGTTCAGGGGAGGGAGAATAGTGGAAAAAAGCCCACTGAGCCCAAGGAAGAATGTTACATTGTTAAGCTCTAAAAACGTTAATGCAATTTAAATAAAAACTGCCAAATGGATTTAAAAATTACAAATGCAAGAAATGAACGGTTCTTAAATGCAAAGGTAGAGAAGCTGTAGCTCAGATCAAGTATGAATGAGCACAGTTATCACACAATGTATTTACATATCTCTGCTAAGAATACTCACATGCAAATTTCTTTTATTTGCAGGACACTGACACAAATTATGACCTATCTCCAGAATTATGGCCTAGAGAAGTGTATCCTCCAGGCATTACAAAACCAGATCTCCACTGCCAACCCAGACAATCAGGATGCTGTGAGGATCCTGGAGGAATTCTTAAATATCATGCTCACTGCAATAAATGTAACAACTTCTGAAATTGGATTACAACCAAGCTATCCCAATGCCAACCTAATTTTGAACACAATAAATGTCATTCTGGGACAACTCAATAATTCTAGATTGCAGGATATCTTGAGTGGAAACAACAAGAATATCACTGAATATGTTGTAACTCTGATGAATGCTATCCTGCAGAATGCTCTACAACAGAATAATGTATCATCTGATTGGACACTTTCCCAAAATGGAACTAGTCAAACTGTCTTCAACCTTGAACGTTTGATAAATAACTGGATATCACAAAGTGAAATAGATCCAGGTTTTTCCTTTAACTACAGTGCAACCTTAGTCAAGTTATTTTATCATTTGTATGAATCAGAAGACGAACAGCAGCTATACCATTTATTAAACTACAGTAGCAGAAGCATAAATGTTACAGTTTTACGCGATGCACTTGTGAATTTATATGACCTCATCCATTTGAATGACACAGGCAATATGAACATAGCAAGAGAATTGTACTTAAAGCAGTTACTGAACTTTATATCTGACAGCCAGTTAAATAAAGAATTAAGCTCCCTGATTAATATAAGCCAACATTTTTCATTTTCACCAAACAGCGAGGTTGCATTGGAACTATTAAAACTCATTGATGCTGCCAGTCCTTTCAATGTTGTTGATGCAAGTAACCTGACCTCTCTGCTGTTTAACCTTTTTTCTGGGTACATAACTCAACAAGACCAGGGGAGCTTCAACAATATTACAAGTGCTATAGTGTCCGCCATCGAAATTCTCCAAAAATGCAGCCAGGATGTGGAAACATGTGTCAGAGCAGTCTCTGCCTTCCAGAACTTGGTAGTGGATGTTGTCCATGCTCTCTCTTCCCTAGAGATGTATGGTGTTGACACGCTGCTTGCCAACAGCTCATTGCTGGAGTTTAATCTGCTTGATGAAGCAGACATTACCCTGATAGACAATATGTTTTTGGTCCTCTTGTATTCCCAGGAAAACTCTTACAATGTCTCTGGAATCTTCACAAACGTATACCAGCAGGTGCTCACGGCAACTGATATAATAGCAAACATCACTAAAGAGCTAAACAATAGTTCTGCTCAGTCAGGTTTAGAGATGATCAGGGATGATCTTCAGTCAATGAAAACCATTCTGCAAATATTATCAGACAACAACATGACAGAATCCCTTCTCCACATAATAAGAATCCACCAAAGTTTTCACTGTCCAAACCTCACAGATGTCGGTTCTTTGCAGTGTATTTTCAATTTCACGTCAAACTTTCTGAATCTCCTCAATCAACTACATCTATCTGCTCCACTGACAGCAAAGATTGCAACCATGTCTTCACTAGTTGACTATTGGATGAAAGAAACAAATATAACCGCTAAAACGTACCAGCAACTGGTTTCCTTTTACGAACAAGCAAATTCAACACTGCACCCAGTGCTGATAACACTAACAGATCTTTTGCAGACCCTGGATGATATAAAGACAGATAATGATACTAATTCTTACAGCATGGAACAGGACATAAATAGGATTTTTGAGCTTTTACAACCATATGGCATCCTTAATTCATCAAACATAACTTTTAATACAAACATTGATGATTTGGAAAAGGTTCAGGCCCAGCTCGACATCGTGCAGTGGTACGTTATGCACGTAAGAAATTTGACAGGAAATCTTAATACATCTGAAGAAATTTACCCAATGTATAAACTGACTCAACTCATATTCAGTAATGTAATATCAAGCATGGACAAGTGGTTGACATTTCTCAAGAATCCCCAGAATGCAGCTGAGATACTAACCATGGTGAACTTATCAGCCCTAGAAGCAAATGCATTATTTCAAAAGTTAAATCAAGTATTTGCTGTTAACCCAATGAGCCCAGTGGAACAACTACAAATGTGGGCTGAGCTATCAAGTATCATTAACAACATTATGTCTGATCTCAACAACTCAAGTTCACCTGAGTTCACAACAATCTGGCAAAGTGTAAATAGAATCTTGGCAGGAGATTGGAATAAGACGTCTACCGATGACTTTGTGAAGACTTTGCAAGCCTGGAGCGCGTCTGCACCCTCAGAAGTTCTCTTATTGAAAGTAGAACATTTTGTCTTGGAGACAATATCGCCAATACAAGATATGCTTAATACGAAGAATGACTCTTTGCAAGACGCTATGTTGTCTTTTTCATTGGAAGCTGTGAAACAATTTATCAACAGGACACAAAACACATCTGTTGATGATAACTTTTATATTCCGTAAGTCCCTTTTTTACCCTTACCATGTTATTCTCTATATTATGCATTAGATTTGTTGTTAACCAGAAGTGTTAGAAACTGGCCAATAAGATCGAAATCAGAAGTGAAATATTTTAGTCCACTTATTTTGACAGAAGCAGGTTTGTTGAAGAGCGGACGCAGACGCCATGTCCTGATAGGGCAGACAGTGTACATGGGGCATGTGGCCTTCTTCTCAGGGCCACTCTTCATTATCACGAGTGCCAGACACATGGTCTGCACCAGAGAAAAATGTACATGACAAATAGTTGTGGCTCACAATATGCCTTTTTACTATGTTTGAAAATAAGAATAGGTAGTTTATTTAAGACAAGTAACACAGACATACAAATACATAAAAATCATATTTCTAAAACAGATGTCTATGAAATTTTAAATTGGATTTTATTTCAGTAATATCTTAAGACTACTTATATATTCCTGTGAAGAAGCCCATATTACTGTTATATTTCTTTCGTAAAAGCAGGTTTAAGACTCTCTGTTAGGTATTCATTCAGGAAATTGCTAGAGAACTAAGAGTACTTATTTTTTTGAACTCATATAATTCTTTTTAAAGAGTTGCCTTAGAAGTGTTGACCATATAGAATTTATTTCATATTCCTAGATTTAGGTGCGTTGTATGATAACTGAGCCATTGTGTGTGAGTAATGCAGTCTATAGTGCACATCACATAAATAATGCAGTAACATGTCATACTTTTTCTCCAGGTTCCTGAAGCAGATGTGGCAGTCATTTAGACAAAGTGGCTTGGAAGATTTAATCGAGCATGAAGTGAACGAGCTGATTCTTAAAAGTGATTTTCGAATATCAAGCGATCAAACTATCTGGGCACAAGTTCTGAGGCTTATGTTCAATGTCACAGACCTAATCATTTCGGAAATGTCACCCAGCCCACCATATGTTACCACAAACACAACCGTAAAAATACTGCAGGCAGTTGTAGAAGATATCCTTCCAAGTTTTCTACCTCAGACAGAGAATACCACAGAAGTCCTAGAAGAATCGCTACAGACTGTTCTCAATCTGACCAGAACATTCATTGCTTTGTCTGAGCAAAATGAAATCAGCCAGTTTAACACACTGATTAGCAGTCTGTCAAGCATGACACTTGGAGCAGGATTCTCCAATGACACTGCTAAGCTTCTCCAACTTTTCTCTACTGTGAATCAGACAGGCCTCATTCCTCAAATAGTCAGCACTTTGCAGGTTATCTTCACCTCTAGTAATGTGGAGCAGGGAAAGCTGTTCATTAATGTCCTGGACATGTTTATTAAGCTCACACAACTCAACAACACCGGTAATGTTCCAGAACTTTCTTCTGTCTTTGCAACATATTTCCCCAGCTCTGTAGAGACTGAAAACCAAACACAAGCATCCTTAAATACCATCCTAAACTTATTGATGTATCTCAACAGACTGTCAGTGCAACAACCAGCAGAAATAGCTAATGCTGCTATAGAAATATTACCATTCTTTCTATCTCCTGAGCTTCAGACTTATGATACAATTAATCAGACTGCTGGGCTCCTTGGTCTGATTACTCAGTATATGCCACCAGCAGAACTGGACAACTTTCAGCAAGTAGCAAATACCAGTCTGATGATCATTGACTCCATACACACGTGCAGTGTTATACCAGAAAACTGCACAGACCTCATTGGTGGATTCCAGCAATTCATGTTGGATGTTACACGACTACAAGCAGCAATACAGAATGGTAGCTGGGGAGGACAGTTTGCAAACAGTTCTCTCCCACAGTTTGGATCATATGACAACTTGCAGAAAACTCTGATTAATGATATAGTTCTCCTGCTCTCCTCTGCTCAAAGTTATCCGTATAATTCCTCAGAGTTACTCAGAGTTGTAAATTGGATTTTGAACACTACAAAAAATGAGCTAGACATACCCACCACAACATCTCTGCAGAGTGTTATAGATGTGTTGAGATCTGCAAACATCATAGAATTCATTCAACAACTGCAGAATGTGCTACATGCAACAGCATGCTCTAACCAGACAGATGCAGATCTAGTACTCTGTAGCTTGGACTTAACCTTCCAAATCACACAACTCCTCCAACTGTTACCTCTGACACAACCCATGAACCAAACACTGTCCGTGATCTCATCAGTGGCAGAACAATGGCTCAACACAATACATGCTAACCTGTCTACCTACCAGCAGCTCACCTACCTCTACAATGTTACATCTCTAACCTTTCAGTATCAACCCATATTACAAGCAATCAACACATCAGTTGTAAATATCATAGACATGTTAAAAGGCTCTACTACACCACTGGAAGTTAATTTGAATGGAACAGTTAGAATTCTTTCTCAGATTTTGCAAGTAAGTTATTTTGATGCCACCAACTACAATCTTTTCAACGTGTTAACATGCAATATTAGTGACGTTCTGGACAATATTAGATTGCAGCTTGATGTGGTTCAGTGGCTTCTGCTCCACACGGCAAATGAGACATCAGTATTGGAAACTCTGTTCACCTACACAATAAGTGCAGTAGCTCATTGGGTAATAACTAATTACCAGCACATAAGTCTTATTATAAAAGATACAGTATCAGTGATTGAGTCATTAGACAATTCCTTCAGTCTGTCAGACTTTACACATATATTTAATGTAACATTTCAAAATGAACATCTTCAGGTTCTCATCAAGCAAGTGGAAACTGTAATCTATAACTCTTCAGGACTGACTTTCCTGGAAAACCTGCTGATGAATGAAAACATCCAGAATGATACTGTATTAGCTTTGCACCTTTTGCAAGATATTAACCAAGTCAACTCATCTCTGGCCTTTACTTCCATTAACAACGTCATTATGATTTTACAGGGACTGACAGGAATAGAGCTAGGATACTTGAATCAGTTCCATAACAATGCCACAGTAGCTAAAGTGTTTACAATTGTGAGGGAAGGCATGGGAATCCTTTATGACATTCAGGTTAAAGAATCTATCGATAAGGATATGATATACAGAATATATAAATTCACCTACTTGTTGGTGCAGGACGAGTGGAACTGGGTTCCATTTAAGAACATATCAGCAATGGAACTTTTTAACTTGTGAGGATATATAACCATAAACCAATGAGTCTGTTCTTTTTCTCTCTCCATTATTCCAGATATACAAGTTGCAAAACCTGACATCTGTTCTCTGTGAATTTAGCAGTTCCACCTCCTGCGTCTTGGCGTGTGGATATCACACACTGCTAAAAAATACACTACAGCTTGTTGTTACAGGGATACAAAATATCACCACAGCAGCTAGCACCACAACATCATCACTGATCATGACCACCGTTACTGAGAAATTGTGGCAATTTGTACAAGAAATACTCTCTTCTATATTTAACTCTGTGTAAGTAGTATATGGGTACATCCAGACATTCACTCACCAAGGTGCGAATATGGATATGATGGCTTATATTTGGTGTTCAGGCATGGATGGGATAATACCTAATTTTTCATAAATCAATTTAGAGTGCGCTTATTTATTATACTTAGAGACTGATTATATATTACCCACTAACAGTTGGCATCTTAACTTGGCCTTGTTATCTAAAATAATGATTAAAAACACATTTAACCAGAATTGGTACATTGAGATATTCTAATTAAATAGCACACAGGAGATAATATATTGATCCAATATTTAAAAATATAAATTTATTTAAATAAGCAAGCAAATACAAAAATATACTAAGTAGCATAATCTAAATAGAACACAGCAATTAGTACCTAGTGAGTACCCTCCTTCCCTAAGCCACCTGGCAGGGCTGCCATCAAAAATTGTGTAGTCGCTAAGAGACCAAATAGTCTGGTACCCTACCTCCCCCACTCCATTTCTTCTTTCGTTATTGTCCCACATATGCTCCCTGGTGTCTAGTGCGAGGCAGCATGGTGCCTGTGCACTGCGCAGGTGCACAGACATCCTATCATGCTGCCTCTTGCACTACCTGCGTGGTCTAATGTCTGAGCACCAGCAGGTCATGTGACTTCTGATGCGCTGACCTCAGAACACACGTAAGGACTGTGAGAGGCAGTATGGGACGATGTCTGTGAGCCTTGGAAGTGCACAGACACCATGCTGTCTGCTCACCACAGAGAGGCTGGTGAGGGGAGATCTGTTGCTAATGGGGTCCACTCAGGCCCATGACAGGTGTATCACCTTTCACCCACTGATGGCATAATGCATGTAATATAATCAACATATGTGGAGAACATACCTACCAATGGTCAATATTTAAACCTAATATCATGCATATAAAATGATTGGCATATAATAGACATACATATATACATACTTCACTACATATCCGAAAGCAATATGCCTGGTGATTACTGTTCTGATAACACCGTGGAAAACAATTTCTGTGAGACAAAGTCATCCCATTTTTAGGCTAAGAAGCTTGAATTTCCCTCTGCGTATGAAGTGACCTTATTGTGTTCAATGGACTGCAGTTATTACCATACACATTGATTTTTAGTATGTATGCTATCTACTATATATGCCAAACATTCTATATGCATGATATTAGGTTTCACCTGTAGTAAGCATGTTTTCCACATATGATTATTTTCTATGCATTATGTTTGTCTAGGGTGATATTGTAGTCCCTGGTGGTTTAGGTGAGGAGGGTACTCATTAAGGTACTTAGCTGCTGAGTTCTATTTAGGTTGTGCTTTGATACATACAATTGGGTCAATATAATTTCTCCTGAATGCTATTTAAAGGCTGTGTCCTGCTTTTGTTTTTACTACTTAGCACCCCTTGGCTATATATATCTATATAATATAATACTTCATTTTATAATATATATATTCATTGCCCATGAGTTTGGTAGACCTACATATTATGGAGGGGACATCGATTTACAGGGAGTATGCCCTCCCTGTGCCTGTAATGTTTGCGCCTAAGTCTAAATGAGCATGCTTTGTGAGTGTGCGATCTCATCCTCATACATTTATATTTACATAATCTGCCAATTTAACATGTACATACTGCACTATTTTATGCATTCTATTATATAGATATGGATAATGCTGCTTGTGTAAGAATATATTTCATTTTATACAGGTGCACAATATATTGTTGTTATATATTTTCATATGTTTCACCAACTCAGGTTTTTTAATATCATTGATTCAGATTGTGTATCACTATTGTAATAAGGTTATTTTTACATGTATGTGTGCTTACTATGGCTCATATAGAGACTTTTGATATGACATATTTTTGCTTTGCATGATTTTGTTACACTATCACATTTAAGTTACAGGGGTACTTTGAAACACTTTAAAGTGTCACAATTGAAGTGTCTATACCAGTTGTGGCGAACGTTTTTGGTCCCGAGTGCAACATTTTTGACCGACACAAATTTGCAGACCACAAAGTGCCAACACCGCGTTTATACTCATACACACACACGTTCATACAAATACACACTCATACTCATACTCACACACACACACTTATACTCATGCGCACACATTTATACTCACACACACTCATACTTATACTCACACACACTCATACTTATACTCACACACACACATACTTATACTCACACACTCATACGTATATTCACACACACTCATACTTATACTCACACACACTCATACTTATATTCACACACACTCATACTTATACTCACACACACTCATACACACACATATACCCAAACACACACACACTCATACTCATACACACACTTATACTTGCACACATACATACACACACACACTTATACTAATACTCATACAGACACTCATACACACACACACTCATACTCATACACACACTCGTACACACACTTATACTCATACACACACACACTTATACTCACACACACACTTATACTCACCCACACACTTATATTCACAAACGCACACACGCATACAGGTTCAGGTCTCACCGGTAATCTGCTCCGGTGTCCTGGAGGTGCAGACATCAGTGTAATAGACGGGCGCTGCCGGTCACCTGCTTCTTCTCCAGATGATTGGCGCATGTGCGTTATGTGAAGAAGCGTTCAAGTCGGAAAGCAAACAGTTAATTGCTTTCCGACTTAAACGCTTCTTCACAACGCGCATGCGCCAATCATCTGGAGAAGAAGCAGATGACCGGCGGCACCAATCGATTACGCTGATGCCTGCACCTCCAGGGCAACGGAGCAGATAAGTGGTGAGAGCTGAACCTGACCGCGTGCCACAGCTGAGGGCTCGGCGTGCCAGTAGTGGCACACGTGCCATAGGTTCGCCACCGCTGGTCTATACTCTCGGTGTTTTGCTTTTTTCGTGTCTTTTTAGTCTTTGGACCATCTGGGTGGTCTGTCATTATTAGCATGAGCTGCAAGGGTTTTTGTGGACACCAGATTCTATATATTGTTTGGACACCATGTATTTGGCTGTAGTGTACTGTTCATCCTATTTTTCTTTCATCTTTTTTTTTGAAGCACAGAACAGGTCCTAATACAAATTGATTTTTTTGTATTTGAAATTGTATCATTTTTTATTTGGAGAATAATTTCATAATTTATTTTGAGTGCAGATCTGATTGTAATAACAAGAGATACAATTAATGTTCTGGAGGGGATTTATTCCAACAGGCAAGACTGTTAGAAAATGTTTTTTTATTTGTATATGATATACCTTTTTATTTTTATAAAACATTTTTTTTCGGTGAAACCCATGATTTCCTTCCATTTAATATGTTGTTTTAATTTTTTTTTCTCAGAATTCCACTCCAAGATCTACAACTTGTAAATGAACAGCTGTCTAGTCTAGCAGAAATGGTAGGACTGCCTAATGTCACAACATCTCCTGACATCAAGGGTACCTTTCAGTTTTGTTTATTTTGTGTTTGTGTTATAGTTTTTTTTTAGGATGTTAACTTAAACTACCCAAGCAGAAAATAAAGTTAGGTTTAATTGAAAGATTGCGTCAGGTGTACATTTAATGAAAGAATACAAATAAATAACTTTTTTGCTTTACGTAGTTTTATTATTGGGCAGAAATGTTTAAAATCTTGGGTCAGATCTTCCTTCATATGGCCCAAGCTGAAAGAAGATCTGACCAAAGATGTCCATCTTGGATAGAGCTATATGGAGCAAAAGAGGGCTGAATAATGTTCTTTATTTATATTATTTCATTAAAGAATTTCTATTAAAAAAATATTTGCCTAATACAATCTTTCAATGAAACCTAGTAAAAATACTTAATGCACTTTCAATAAAGCATAACATGTTTTGCAGACACTTGTCCTTTAATATGTTACGCATTATCTTGGGGGGGAGGGGGGGGAAGAATAAATAAACATTTAAAAATCAATATATTTTAGCATTTTTTACTCAAAAGTAGTTCATTTTACTATCTCATGGGAACTGTGCACTAAAAGTGAGGTGTAGTAACAAACTGTGATCAACGCAGGGTGAGAAGACTACTCTTTTTTTGTACAGGGTTTCCGCTTGTCTGTCAATCTCTGCACTTCACAATCAGAAGGAAAAATCAGTGCTTGAAAACATTGACTTCCATCTAATTTGCAGTGACTGACTAATCACACAGATCACATAACCAATAAAAAAAATGCTGATCAGTTACAGGAACACTGCCTTGGTTGCGAAGCAGAGTCCTGGACCCGTTACACATTGGCTGGCAGGCTGCATAGAGCCCACCACCAGCTTAACTGCATGACAAGATAACTCATCATAAGGTCACGTAGGGGTTGAAAGTTATTAATTTGCATTTAAAGCCACAGATGATGTTATATACCAGAATATGTAAAGCACAGTTTATCTTAATGTATGCATTTGCATATTCTGTTACTACAATCCATAGATCATTTTTGATCATCATTTTTTACAGTCACTGTATCAGCAAAGTTCAGGTGTTCGAGTCTCTTTAATTAGTAATATAGGATAAGTTGGACAATTTTTCAGACTCCTAATTGTTGCAATTATTGTACAAATTGACTTTTAGTGAAAAGACTGCGTTTTCTGCAGTCCCATTCCAAATATGTATTTATGTTTGTATGTCCAGATTGTTACAGCTGTTCATTGGGACTTTCCTGCCTCCAGGATGAGAGGAGCAGGGGGTAGACCAAGTGATTATGAGTGGATGTGAATATTGAAGGGCAGTGAGATTAATCACACATTTGTTTTTTTTTCTCCTGCTAAAGTAACAATAGGAAACATATTTGGCAACAACATCACAGTGATGAATGCATTGAGCCAGGTGGTAAAACTCAATCAGTCAAGTATCCAGTCTCTTATGGAGGTGCCAATACCAGATAATATGACACAGGTGGGTGATTTGTGTGTACTATAAAAACCTGTTCAACAGAAACAATAAAGAGAAAATAGTAAAATAGCTCATATGAAATACAAAACGTGCATGGTTACATTTTCTTCTTTTTAAAATAAACATGTAAAAAAAATGGTGTAGCGTGTTAAAAGATGATGAAGCAAACACGGGCAGCTAAAAAAAAATTGGTTTGAGCCCAATGTTAAGTTAAATGAAGCAATAGCAAGGCTGGTAGTGTTTTTAAGAAAATGTGGCAACCCAACTGACAGCACCACTATTAGCAACTCAAAGGGTAAGATGCTGGTAGAGTTCATATATGTTCCAGTTTAATTCCAGTTTATGACATTTTCCTTACTGATTGCAAACCTCTCCCCAATGTCTCCTTCTACAGATTCTGTCCTGGATAGTCCAACTTAGTCAGTGTCATTCCAATCTGTCCCTCGTGCCAGGATCTCTTCAAGAGTTTTGTGATCTGTCCCCGACACAGGGCTACCAAATGGGCATTATATTTTTGCAGAATGTGGATGTTACCAAATTGCTGTACAGAGTGAGTGCTGATTGTTGCACAATGGGATCTACAAGTAAAGAAAGTGTAAAAAGTTTAAAAAAAAACTACACACAAGTGAAAACGTGCGCTGTGACCCAACACTTCAAAACACACAACTCAGGAAAAATAAATAATAAATTGTTACCCTTAAAGTAAATCAGCCTTAAAGTAAATCAGCTCAATATTCAATCCGAAGGGAAAAAAAATAAAACAAAACAGAACAGAAATAATATAGTGTAGTATATCACATAAAAGTGCTGATAACAAATAATAAGTGAGAACACACTCACATCTTCCTGAGCAGAGATCTGCTCAGTCTATACAGCATCCAGGGAGCCCACCAAGGGGTTAAAGATCCAACTGGTTCACAGAGGAATCCTATGCAGCTTATTCAGGGTAGCAGACCCAGAAGGTACTCCCAGCAGTAGTATAAGAGAGGGTAAGGAGGAGACTATTTAGCTTCAACGATTTTAATACCAATAAAAACATATAAAGAATCTTACATTCAAAGATCCACTTGAACAATACATATATAGAGTCCCAGTAGCAGTCTGGACAAGTAATGTTTATTATGCTTTGGCAAGTCTCTATCAGTTTCCTTATTAAGACAATTGAATGTTGCTGTTTTTTTCCAGCTTATTATACCAGCATCATGGGAAACAAACATTGACTATCTTCTGACTGTACTAAGTAAATTGATAGATCAATTTGGGCTAGTTACTCTTAGGACAAAAGATATTTACACAATGATCAGTATTACAAATCTTCTGAAGAGTTCTTCAACTAGTACGAGAAAAAATGTAAGTATTAAGTTTGTAAAAACTCCATATTATAATTGTTTATTTTATATGTAGTTACAAACTCAATTTCCAGAGTGAAGCATTGATTTTCTAAGAAGCAGCATAGCATAGATTAATATTGGACAAGGATCAGCACTCTTTCCCTAACAATAATTTATCATACCCTCCTTTAATTATACAAAAATTATTATTAACGTTTAAGTTCTGTAGCCAAACTTCATGAAGAGACAATGGTGTTGTAGTAGTTCTATTGTTTTAAAGCTTGTGGGTGCACTTTTAGGGATATATTTAAGGCACAATATCCACAGTGGGGAAATAGGGAACCAATGTCCAGTTTTATTACCATTTTCAACTTATAAGTCAAACCTTGACCTTAAAATGCATTCCATATTAGTTGCACAGTAAACCACCTCCACCATTTTGGACTGTAGTCTTTGTAAGACACTAGATCTTTGTCTGTCTCTCTCTCTACCACCCAGAATAAGTAATCATGTTATAGGCAAGTTCACCTTTTCTATCTTTTTGTCAGTATCAGTTTATGACAAGAAGCCAAAGCACTGGATCAGCATCTTTTATGGACATCTCAAACTATATTTGCACTAAGAACTACACTATGCTCGGTGAAGCCTTCAGCTCTCTTGTTCCTATGGTAAAAATGTCAAGGCAAGCCACCCAAAGAGCACAATCCCTTAGCAGCATATATGGCATTCCAAGTCAGAGTAAGTATTTGTATACTGAAAACCAAGGAGTGCTTTTCTAGGTAATTACAGCACCCTGTACTGCTACTAACTAAAAAAAAAATCATCTTTGTTTTTCAGACACTTTTTGCTCCGAATTATTCCTTAACTTGGTGCAGTCATCGTCTGGAGCTGCTTATTGGATGCTACTCAAACCCTTGTTATATGGAAAAATCCTATACACACCTAACACTACGGACACTCAAAAAATAATGGATACGGTAACATGCTAAAAAACAATAAACGTATACCAAAATGATAATCGTATACTAAAGTGCACCTTTGCCAAACAACCTAGGGATGGCATGTACTGTATATTAATTGCCGTAGTCATTTTGTTTTCTTTAAATAAGGTTGATACAGTTTTGTGAACTCTTCAGGACCAATGGCACTTAGGCCATGATCTTCAAAGGGTCTGCTCCAACATCATTTTTTCTATTTGTTTAAGCATGCTGCATTAATAATGGTCAATTTTACATTATGGTGAAATTTAGTGTGCTCCATCCAAATAATGGGTGGATCACTGAGAGTGCAGAGAAGTGTGTATGGTGAGTCCTGGGTTGCATGGGTTTATTATTAATCGCTTGGGAAGAAGGACTGCAAAAAAAGGGAAAGCTTTCAAAATAAACAAGTAAATGTATATAGTTTTTTTTTATGTAATTGTAAAAGAATGACATTTATTTGTACATGTTTTCATCTTTAAAGGGAAATTAAACTTGTTTTAACCCTTGCTTCCTTTAAGGAACAATACATCTGCTGGTAGATTGAAGTAAACCCAACGTGTATCTTAATAGATACACGCGGGTTTACTTTCTGCAGGTCCCAGTTGTCGCGTGCTGACAAACATCAGCACGCGCACAGCCAAATATTTATTTAACGTACATTTTTCCAGTTGCGCTAATGAATTGCGATTAGATTTGCACGATAAAGAGTTTTGCGAATATTTTGTGAAAAATAATTCTTATTTGTGTGTGAAAATTACACCAGCTATCAAAAAAATATTTGCAAAATTGCCTGTTTTTATTCCTAATTATCCCCTTTTTTTCGCAATTTGCTCCTATGTACTATTTGAGTGTTAAATGTTTAGTACATTGCAACAGGAGTAAAGCGCAAAAATAGTTTTGCACATAACAGATATTTGCGTTATTTTAGTACACGACCCTCTTAGTCTCAATTTTCGAAAAGTGCCTCAAAATTCACCTTTTAAAATCCAGCAGAAAATCATGAGAACTTTGCCAAAGGGTCACCCAGCCCTGGCTTAGGACCCAGAGCTCTGTGGCTTTATTTAAATAGAAGGACACAACCAAAATGTATTTACGATATATCTCCTATATCTCCTAATATGTTGAGTTACAGCAATAGTTCTTAAGATACAACAAAGGCGCTTAACTGATGTATATGGAGTGCAACCTCTATACTGTGAACACATTTCTGATAATGGAAAGACAGGCCTAAAAATGTGGTTTTAAACAATTTATACCTAGTTAAGGTCCCCCCTGCTGATCTCATACAGAAACGAGGGTCTCTCTCTGCGCTAGCAGAGAGAGACAGTCGCCAACCAGACGGCTGCCTGCTTCCTATGGAAGCATGGCAGCTGTCGGTCAGAGGATAAACTGGCATGTACTATCAAAAATCACATACTAGGGGCAAATAACTTTTCACTTGTGCTTCTATATTAGAAGCACAAGTGAAAAAAATATTTAGTGTCCCTTTAAGGATCTATTGTTTGGCTTATTTACTGCATAATATTAAATATGTAATACATTCTAAAAGTAACATCAGGATGTATTACTGAAAGGGTAGTGGATTGATGGAATAGTTTTTAGCAAAAGTGGTAGAGGTTAATGTAATAAAGGAGTTTATGCATAAGGCTATCCTAGTTATTAGATAAGGCCAGGGACTAATGAATGTATTGAGATGATTGGCCTGAACACATTCTATTTTTATATTCTATGTTGTTATGGGGTTCTTAACTAGTTTTTATAATGGTATATACCACTTTGGTTCTAAAAGTGGGCGAGAAGGAAAAAAAAACAATATTTCATCTAATTCAAGTATGGATTTAATAATTACCTTGACTTACCTTACAATTGGCAGCAGGGCCATCCTGTGTTTTCAGCATTTTCAATCTCAGGCTGCTTATCTCCTCCCTTGTATCCTGACCCTGCCTCCTCCGGTGCTGGTACTCACTTGTTCTCTACTGTGACTGCTGCTAGACTTCCTTTTTTCCAGTAATTTGTTGTCATTTGCTCCAATAATTGGCAGTAACAAATGCTGGATTAGCACTGCTGGTTGACAGAATAACTCCACCAAGCAGGTCCAATGCCAGAACCAAAGTCTAAGGTTTTTACAACAGATTTTTTTTCATATCTCAGGAACTATGGATCATAGGATAAAAATGTGAAAAAGCATTTATGGTATAACAGCTCAGTCTGGAAATTTTGTTGATGAAATTCTGTTCCATCTATAAGGATTTGAACTTACAAGCATACCATCCAAGAGTCAACTTAGGGTCAGACTGCTTTTCCAGAGACCAGAAATATGTCTTTGGTGCATGGCTCTGTAGGGTTTAGCAGCATACTTGTATAAAATTAGACAGTTGGAGTTATTTTTAGTATTTTAGTCCAAAAAGTGAAGCAATCTATAGAAAGCATATGGTGATTTTCCATGTTTAGAGCTTTCTGCCAGGTTTATACATAACCGTCAGTTTTATTAATTTAATCCACATTCCTCTGCCAGTTATGTGAGTGTGTTTGTATTATATCTGTGTTCATGCCTACACAGCAGTAACAGCCACCTCTAGATCCAAGTGCAACAGTGATTCACTCTAATAATATCATACTCTGTCTTTTTTCTACACAGACCAATACCATTCTGCAAGACATGAAGGGTTACAGAGATCTGATGAACACCACTTACACAAGTATTAATATGTTAATGAAACTGTGGCCTCTGTTTGACCAAGTTCAATCACTTATCAACGTAATGCAGGTCAGTTATCTTCATATCATCCACTGTCTTGTGTGCGGTACAGGAAACCTTTCCAGTGTTCATCTGTATCGCACAAGGACTTACTAGTAGTAGATTACACCCATCTTCCCAAATGACTGCATGCATGGCTATTTGTTTATGGAAAATGTGGGCATTTGCATTAAGCTTGATATGCAAAGGGCACAAAGGGTGAGAAACTTCTGAGAGTATGAACATGGAAGTCAATGCTGGAGGAGGATTAGGACAATACTTGGTGAAGAGAGATGGTGAAAAAGAAAGGTGTATGGGAAAAAACAATGTCTATGCTGTTCTACTATGGGCCATAGTATGGCCAACAGATTCACTAGACATTCACTTCCTTTGTCCCTACAGTTTGTAGATCCAAAGTACTGTAGTGGGTCAGTATGAATGGGGGAGCAAGTGAATTCATGGGAACCCATGTTTTAAGGGTGAATAGCAATGGGGACCCTTTAACACTGAATAGAATAAGTAAACATCAAGAATTGGTGCTTTCTTGAACAGACGAAATTCAGGCAAATGTTGCCTGATTCACCCTGTAGATCAAGTAGGCAAAACCATTCTACATATGTATATATGTTTGATAAAAGTAGATAGATTGCTTTGCTGGGCCCATGTGACATTTGGGACAGAATCACAGCCTGCCAATTGAATGTAGCAGTCCTTCATTATCACCTTGTCTAATAAGCAATATCTGCTGAGTTGCATGGGGATTTGGCACAAAATGGTACAGAGAGGAGAGGAGAATCATAGATGCAAATACAGCTACATCTGTAAAAAATGTTTAAATTAGACAACCCAGAGATATTTTTTATTGCAATTTTTACACAACATTTGCATTGCAATTCTGAATTTTGGAAGGCTGGTGTCTGTTACTCTGTGTCATGTCCAATCAAAGAAATGATTATAAACTGAGCCTTTGAAACTAAATATATTGTTTTGCTTCGCTTGGTGCCAACATACCTGTGTATTCTTCACAGAACCTTCTCAACAAACCTTTTGTGAGTGCCATTATCACAAACATCTTGAATACTACTACCACTGAACTGTTAGGCAAAGTAAATCAAGCAGGTAAGAAATTGGTTTATCGGCTAATTTTTGGTATAATCTCTTGTTAACCCCTTAAGGACAGAGCCTTTGAAACATTTTTGTCCTTTCTGGACAATGGCTATTTTAACATTTCTGTGCTGTTTGTGTTTAGCTGTAATTTTCTTCTTTGTCATTTGCTGTACCCACACATATTATATATTGTTTTTATCGGGACAAGAAGGGCTTTCTTTGGATGCCATCATTTTGATCATATCTTATAATATTATATAAAAAAATTAATAAAATATGGTAAAAAAACAAAAAAAAAAAAACACAAATGTCCTGGCTTTTATTTGAAACATCTTCTCCTCATCAAAAAAAGCGAACAAAAAAAACCTGCTAAATAGATTCTACTATTTCTCCTGAGTACAGGGATACCACCCATGCATAGGTTTGTTGGGTTGTTTGGGGGCTAAAATGCCAAATTTGGGAGGTGCAGTTTTTTAAGTTTTCCAACTTAAAATTTGCACCTATTTGGGACATATTTCAAGCAAGCCAGTGTATTTTACCCCATCAACTCATATATTTTTTAAAAGTAGACACCCAAGGCTATTTCAAATGATGGTATTTTAACACTTTCCATGCACTAATTCTACCACCAGCCTTTGTCAAAGTTTGTGGTAGATATTTGTGTGTTTTTTTCCCCACAAATATTGTATTTCAGACATAAATTCACATATTTCGGTATGTGTCACTGCCAAACAATTACCCAATATGTGTTCAACAACATCTCCTGAGTACAGGGATACCACCCATGCATAGGTTTGTTGGGTTGTTTGGGGGCTAAAGGGCCACATTTTGAAGGTGTGCATTTCCAACTTGGAATTTTGACGTGTAGTCAGCCTGAGCCCATCTTTCATTTGGCAATAAATGCTGTGTGCACCCATACAACATATAATCTTAATAATTTTAAACATTTTTAATATTTTTTTTTTAAAATATTTTTAAAAGCATCTAGCTTAGATGAAAAAATATTGGAGATTTAGTCACAATATATGGCCATATTTTGCTTAGCCCACCACTACGCCAAAGTACTCCAAACTTGGTGAATCCTATCTCTAGCTACTTACTTGGAATGAATCTCTCTGACAATCTGTCTTGAACTAGAATTTATACAAATCTCACTGGACACCATACACAGAGCACCTGTGAGTGGGTGGAGGGCACGCCCAAAAGCTGGTCAGGCTTCATAAATATACAAAAACATTGTACTACACGTGTAGTCAGCCTGAGCCCATCTTTCATTTGGGACTTTTTTTTTAAAGTAGGACAGTGTATTTTACCCAAAAAAGTATATATTTTGTAAAAGTAGACACCCTAGGCTATTTTAAATGGTGGTATTTTAACTCTTTCCATGCACCAATTCTACCACCAGCCTTTGTCAAAGTTTGTGGTAGCAATTTTATTGTGTATTTTTTCCCACATACATTGTACTTTAGACACAAATTCACATATTTCGGTATGTGTCACTAACAAACAATACCACAATATGTGTTCAGCAACATCTCCCGAGCACAGGGATACCACCCATGCATAGGTTTGTCAGTTTTGTTGCGGGTTGAAAGGCTACATTTGAGAGGTGCGCTTTTTGATTTTCAAACTTGGAATTTTGACATGTAGAGCAAGGAAGGGGTTAATAACTCTTATAAGAGCCTTTGTAGTACTGTACAAAAAAATTAACCCCTGAAAAGGCACAGACAAGAAAAAATGTTCTGTTGTGCAGTGATCAGTGGCAGGGAAGGGGTTACTATACAGGGTACACTATACAAAGGGTATGGCTTTTATAAAAGCCCTTGGGTCTCACAATTTTTTAACATTTTATTTAATTTATTACAATTAAAAACTTATATTATACAGATCTGTATCTGTGAGGAGAGGGAGGCAGATCCATATGGGTCAGAACAATATTTACCACTAACCAGACGAATGGTGATGCTCATCTGAGAAATCACCAAACCACCTTTGCCACTGATCGGCTGTTACTGATCGTTATACATGCGTTCAGACAGCTTCAAAAGGAATACACGTAATCCCCTAGTGGGTATTATTAACGCCTAGCGAGTGTGACAAAAAAAATGCTGATGGCAAAAAAAATCCTTCTGCGACCAGATCACTCCATATGCGCTGCTTAGGCAGTGACCATATGCACTGCTTAGGCAGTGACCATATGCGCTGCTTAGGAAGTGATATATGGCAAGGAAGGGGTTAATAGCTCTTAAAAGAGCCTTTGATATACTGTAAAAAAAAAAAACAGTAAAAAAAATTAACCCCTAAAAAAATGCACAGACAGAAAAAAATGTGCTGCTGTGTATGATCACTGCGTACACAGCGATCAATGGCAGGGAAGGGGTTAAACACTGGAAATGGCTTTTATAAAAGCCCTTGGTTTTTAAATTTTATTAAATATTTTATTTTATTATTTTGCATTACCTGATCTGTCTCTCTCCCTTACTAAAACTAGTAAGGTGAGGGAGGCAGATCAATACTTGTCTATTTACTAATATTGCCTTTGACTGTATGATAGGTGCTCATCAGAGCACTTACCATACATGCCTGCACACAGATCACACAGATCTGTTGTGCCGGCATTGATTGGCTCCCCCTAGAGCATCGGAAGTGAAATACATTCACTTCCGACGCTCTTGCCATTAGAAGGGAAGCGCTGCCTGTACAGGCAGCGTTTCCTTCTACTGAGCCAATGGGGTCGCTCAGGAGAGCGACCACCATCGGTTCTGGGGGCAGCCGAAGGTGCTGCTAAGTGCCTCGCTAGCGAGGCACTTTAGCAACACCGGAGGTGCTTAGGAAGCAAACGATCGTTTGCTTCCTAAGCACATGTGTGCAGCGGGCGCAGCCATTTTTAAATGGCTGCTACGATCACTCCAGGGAGTGATCGTAGCGCGCCCTTGCACTTTTTTGGGGTGTTGCACAATGCCTCTACATAGAGGCATTGTAGCAGCACCGATAGAGTAAAGAAAGCGACCGCTGGTCGCTTTCTTTACTCTGTTAAGTGCATGACGTGCCAGGCACGTCACCTGTCGGCAAGTCCTCGATTTGCCGTGACATGCCTGGCACGTCATCTGTTGCCAAGGGGTTAAAAAGAAAATTCCAAATGCTCATTTTTCTATACACATTTCAGTCTTGAGAAGGGTAGAGAAAAACAAAAATGCAGTCTTCTAATCACCCACAAGATGGCACTGCTTTACCATAAACAAATTTCTGACAAAAAAAAACACCTTTATTTTTCTTCTAATAGAGAGGCACAAGTGAAAACTTAGTTGCCCCGGTGTGAGAATAAACTGGCAGGTACTTTTGATAGTTGCCTAAAGGTTTTAGATATTTGCCTAGTCATTTATTTTTCGATATTTCTTAGACATTTACCTATGGAACATATTTTGTACTCACTCCTTATTCACAATAAATGCAGATAAACATTTAATACACTTTCTTATTATCTCTGTTATTGGCCATAGTAACCATCTCCTGAATGAGTTTTCTCTGGTTTGACTCTCTCTACTGCTCGCTCCCCCATGACATTGTTTCCCTTATAACTATACACTCCCCTAAAAGGGCACTTGTTCATGCAGCAGAATGCTTTCCTCATCACCTTTTGCCATAAACGTCTGCAAGACTTTACCCATGCTGCCCTGTCAGTGGAACATGAGTAAGAGCAATTTGCGACTATTTGTAACATTTTGCGCTTGTTTTCCCTGATTTGCGCCTCTTCCGTTTATTTTTATTTAGCGTGCATTTTTCCAGTTGCGATAATAAACTGCGCATGCTAAAGATTTTTGCGAATATTTTGTGAAAAATAATTCTTATTCGCGTGTGAAAATTACACCAGCTTTTAGCAAGTGCTATCAAAAAATATTTGCAAAATTGGCTGTTTTTATTCCCAATTATGCCTGTTTTTATTCGCAATTTGCTCCTATGTACTATTTGAGTGTTAAATGTTTAGTACATTGCAACAGGAGCAAAGCGCAAAAATAGTTTTGCACATAAAAAATATTTGCGTTATTTTAGTACACGCCGCTCTTAGCCTCAGTTTTCAAAAAGTGCCTCAAAATTCACCTCTTAAAATCCAGCAGAAAATCATGAGGACTTTGCCAAAGGGTCACCCAGCCCTGGCTTAGGACACAGGGCTCTGTGGCTTTATTTAAATAGAAGGACACAACCAAAATGTATCCAGGATATATCTCCTAAATCTCCTAATATGTTGAGTTACAGCAATAGTTCTTAAGATACAACAAAGGCGCTTAACTGATGTATATGGAGTGCAACCTCTGTACTGTGAACAAACACATTTCTGATAATGGAAAGACAGGCCTAAAAATGAAGTTTTATACAAATTGCTTGTTCATGAAAGCAATATTTACAGGGATGCATATGGTGCAGTGTAATATACGTTATATGACAGTAGGATGACTAATTCCTTTCCACTGCTGTTTGCGCTGAGTCTAGGAGTCCAGCAGCACACTGCAATGCACAAGGTATATCATGTATATATCGATACATATTACATATTGCTTTTGTATCTCTGCAGCGGAACTCATCACCTTGCTTAATGGCACCATGAATGAGATTGACACATTTGGAAATTACGCGTATGTGTTGTCAAACTTGTTGTCTTGCATGGAATATGACCGTATGCAGCCCAAGAACAATGTGACTGACATGATGGCAGAGGCTTACACACTACAGAAAACTAACGAACTGTTTGCAGGTGACAAGGGGCATATTGAAGGATTCTAAATATCAATGGCAGTGTCCTAATCGACAGAGCGCAGGCAACTTTACCCTCGGGGGGCAGGGGGTAAAACATTTTTGTGGCCCATAGTGCAAATTCATCAGCCTACAGGTTATCATTAGAGATAAAAAATGATAGACCAGACAAGACAGCTATGTTGACAGAAAAGGAAAATAGAGTGACAGCTTGAATGAAATTATATTATTGTATAATGGGGCTATATTTCAGGAGATTATTAGACAAGTATAATCTTCCAAATTTTATCTAGGTGGGAAACATCCAGATTTCCAGTGTTTGTTTTACTTGATAACTATAGGTTGGCCATGTCTTGTTTCGTTCATTACTTGTTTTATAATGACAAGCTGTTATTTGTTTTATTTAGGAAATATTTAGTAAATGACACATAAATAGAGTATCACTATAAAACAAGTAAACAACTGAAATATTTATTTAAAATAAACCTTTTGGGATTTGTATGCAGGGATTCTGGATACTTGTTTGTTCACATCTAGAAATAGAACTAGAAAACAAAGTTAAATGTGTTGGAAATGTGAGAGACGTGTACACTGGAGCACAAATCCCCTCATTTTGAAGGCAAGTTACAATGAACGCAAAACTTTCAGGATGTGTAGAAAAAGGATTGACTGCTTTTACACGTTAAACATTGATAATTGCTTTCTTTTTTGTGACTTCCTGGTGTTTTTCATTGTGGGACTTTTATATAATGCCTATATGTCCACCCCCTGTCCTGCCAAATGTAAAATTGGTTTTGATGCTTTTTATTGGGCATTGCCCAAGCTCTGCTAGATATTATTGTTGAATGGAATTTAATTTGTATGTCAGTAGCGTGTCATTTGCTTGTTCATAAATACTCTTTCATTTCTGCAGCTGTTACCTTTGATCTCCCTTCGGAATCCAACAGTACAAAAAGAAATACCCCTGGGACCCTGCCTAAACAAGTCAAATACAGTATCAGTATGCGATCACTACTCTCGGAAGATACAAGCTCCATCAAAGACCTCTACTGGACCCTTGGACCACACATCTCAGGAAACAAATACAGTTGGGGATTTGTCTATCTACAGGAAAACATAGAGAGAGCAATCATTAAAATCCAAACAAATAAGACCTTGGATGATATAGGTGCACAGTTCCAGCCTATGCCATATCCCTGCTACAATAAAGATAGGTGGGTTCATATGTCTAGCAACAGAGCATCGTTCCATGGTTTGTGGTAAACACTGATATAGGACAAGATCACAGTGAAGTGAGTGATACAAATGAGCAAAATGCTCCTTTGCTAAGCTGCTGAGGGCAGTCATTGTCACTGGATTTTCTTCAGATTAGTAAATATAATTGTGGGATTTGGTATAACCACATACAGACTTTTTAGATTTGACACACTGGCCAATCAGTATAGACAGAACTGGGAACTGTTATTACTCTGTGGTTTCCATTGTGTATCGCCAAAGCACAGACTGGCTACCTAGTGCTTAACCTATAAGATTATTATATAATAGCTATTTAGAGTCCCAAAGAACTAGTCTTTAAGGCTCAGTAAATGCTTTTTTATAAGGATATCTATTCAATGGGGTTATGTAAAAAGGGTTGTACAATTGCTCCAAAATTAATGTCTGCGCATATGTTTAGAACCCATACTGATAGTTTCATACATTGGATACAGGTGCATTAGCAACAATACAACTAAAGAGATTAGTATAATGCACAGAAACAGCACCATTAAATATAGATTTCCCACTTGCTCTGTATGATACAAATCATAATATTTCTATTTTATTTATTTTTTTTACTTTTTATTGCCAATTTGTAATACAAAAATAATTTAAAAAGACATAAATATATAATACAAAGACATTAATAATATAAAACTTCTAGACACTCTGCACTTGGCACCACAACTCGGTACATATACAGATATCTATATCTTTCCTTCTCACCAACAGTTTTGTTTTGTGATAAGCCAACGCATAGAACAGACTGGCTTCTAGTGGTAAGGGTCCCAGGTGGGCGAGGGGGAAGAGGGCTACTCCCCCCTGTAAAATCATGATATTTCATTGTTATATATATGAAGGAATGTATAAACACACTGGATATGGTTTAATGTGCTCTTTTTCCCTTCACAGCTGGCTCTACAGCATGTCTTTCTCACTCCCCAACTCATTGATGATCACCTGGGTGCTCTTTGTTGCTGCATTTGTGAAGAAGCTTGTACATGAGAAGGAGCTGAGGTTACATGAGGTACAATATAGGGTGTATACTACAAGAATATACTCCTTACTTTACTTAACACAAAGGGGTCTATTTACTTAAAGGTGATGTGCAGGTTAGCTCAGGTGAGATGAACATTTCCTCGCCATTGTAACTATACATTGTGCAGGTAAAAAAAACTGGTTAGTTTCCCCCACTAAGCAAACTGGCCCGTTCTGTCCCTGCTCAATGTATAGTTAAATTGGTTAAAGGATATGTTCATCTCACCTCAAATCACCTCAGTCCACTTTCACCTCACCTTTTAGTGAATAGCCCCCAAAAAAGTCAAGAGAAACTGCACAGTTTCTGAATGTATTCTGTATTTGCCCCAATTACATAATTAACTAATTACATTCTAGTAACCAGGAGCGTTCCTCAAGCAGCCCTTGTGCCACATGCGGCCCATTTGCCACATACATTTAATTTGCCCTATTTAATGTGCGCTTTACTTTAAATAAAGTTTATTTTAACTGTTTGTAGACAAGTTACACATTACTGATAATTAACCTCTTGCCAAACGACGCAAGCACCAAAACTCAAAGTGGCCTCATCTGACAGGTAGGATCCCACTGCAAGTGCCTGCAGCTGATCTGAGCACGGGGAGCCGTGATGAGCTGTTTAACACAGGACGTACTATGCCGTCCTAACTGCTTTTAGGCACATAAAATCAGGACGGCATAGTATGTCCTAACGTCACAAAGGGGTTAAACAAACATTTTTCTGTCTCTAGTAGGCTGTTCTTCATTTTTACTGTAAATTAAAAAATGTAATGCAGCCCACACACAAATGTATTTCTGACCATGTAGCCCGCTTTAGAAAATACTTGGATGGCACTGGTCCATTTATGCCTTCCAAACAATGTATACACAGACGTTATGAGGGGTAAAGATGATTTCAAACTCCTCCACTTATAAATACAGCAAGTAGTAGAGGCAAAATTGAACACATAACAGCAAACATGAGACAAGTCGTCAAACCTATTTTTCACACAGAAATCCCCAAACTGCAGCGCAGTCGCCACAGCAAATGATTCTGGGTAGGAATATGCACATAAAACCAACAATATCTCTTTTTTGGAAAAGACAATAAAAAGAGACCCGGACCGTTTCCCTTCACCTAACATGTTGTAAGCGGATTTAGATTTTTGGATAGAAGTGCTATACAAAGTAGTTGTGTTTGATTTATTTGTAGAAATAATCATGAACACAATATATAATTTTATTTATATGTTTTTTACAAAACAAATAACACACAGTACACTCAGCAGTACAGTATGAAGTTTTCTCAAAAAAAGAGACTTCCTCGCATCTTCCTTGTGTAGGTCAGCTTATTAACATAAATAAATGTAAAGACAAATGACTACTCACAAAAGTCAATATCACCCAAACGAAAATCAATATACAGCTTGACTCCATGGGCCCTTTCAAGATTCCAACTCTGCACTGCGTATTGTACACAATCCAGACTGTAGTTCTAAGCATGGAAGTTTTATTTGCTGAATGTCATGTCCACTGGCTGAGTGCTTGATGAAGAAGGATCCTACTCATTTCATGATACATTAACCACTTTCTCAAGGATGTTTTCTAACTTCAACTGCTCTATTTATAACTTTTAAACATGCTAATATGTACATGTTACAGTGCATTTTTTTTGTAGTATCGTTGACTTTATACAAGTGCAGACAGCAGTAGGAAGACTGCCTGAGTTTACTCAAATAACTTTAGATCTGATATAAGTTTGGATCAATGAGAGTTGAGCTTATGCAAGTTAAGGACCACAGGTAATGTAAATATATATTTGCACAGGCCCAGCTAAGAGCAATGATACACTCTTTAAATAGATCTGCACGGCTTGAGGCTAAAAGACAATATATGTAACTCCATTTTCCATGTTGAGCATCTAATTAAAATATATTTTGTTTCTCCCACAGTACATGAAGATGATGGGAATCAATTCCTTCAGTCACTTTTCTGCTTGGTTAATCGAGAGCACACTCTTCCTAATTGTCACTGACTCCATCCTCGTCCTGATTCTGAAATTTGGCAAAATTCTCCCGAATAGCAATGGCTTTATTTTATTCCTTTTTTTCCTGGATTACAGTCTGACAGTGATCTCCATGAGCTACCTCATCAGTGTCTTCTTCCACAACACTAACATTGCTGCACTGAGTGGCAGCTTGATCTATATTATTGCATTCTTCCCCTACATTGTAGTGGCTTCCAAGGAGAATTTGTTATCGATGGCTGGAAAGACCTTGTTGGTGAGTTTCACCTTTACATAGGATGATTTTATTTTTTGATATGGTGACAAAATAATATTAGTTGGTCTGCTAAGTCGATTGTGTCAGCAAATATAAAAGTTATGTTAAATTGAAAGACTGCATCAAGTGTAGACATTTTAAATATGAATGCTTTGATGAAATATTAGAAATAAAATTCCTTATTGAGCACTTTCTGCTTGCATAACTCTATCAGGGGGCAGAATCTTGGGTCAGATGAAGAAAGATCTGACTCAAGATGTCTGCCTTTGGAGCTATACAAGCAGAGAGCTCAATAAGGGAGCTATATTTGTATTCTATCATTAAAGCATATCTATTCAAAATGGCTACACTTCATGTAATCATCCAATTAAATATAAATAATTTGCTTCCTGGCAGTTGACCTTTAACACTATGTGGGTTATGTATAGCTCACCTGCACACAAAAGTTGAGATGTTAAAAAAAGCTCAATTGCTATTTTTCGCATATAATGGCGAGTGAGCTTTTTATTTACTTCCAAACGCCTCCATGGGCAGGAATTTTTGCCAAACAGTTACTCTTATCAGGTTCTGAGAAGTGCCTTATGTTTTTACATGGTTTGTTCCAGTGTACAGAGTTCCAGAGCTACCTTTAAATTTGGGTACAGACTTGTTGTGAGTCCGCATTATACATATATACATTGGTGCACATAGGGACAGAACCAATATTAGGTGGTTTTCCTGTGGGCACCTTCTTTCATACACATTTCTTTTCTCTGCATTTACTATTTTCGATCAAATATAGTATTTTGAATGAATATATACATCACATTATTATCTATGTTTTATCATTTCAGTGTATTTTTTCTCCCACGGCATTGAGCTACGGTACTCAGTATATTGTTTATTATGAAGAGCAAGATACAGGTAAGTTTCAACCTATTCATTAGCTTACTGTGGGTAATTCAAGGGGTGTGACTAAAAGTTAACGTCTTCTCCAGTACAATCAGTTTAAAAAGTCTCATCCTATTTATTAGTATTTTGAATTTGTACAAGAAAAGTTTAGGCCCTTACTATTGAGACCTTGTCATTGCTTATTCATTCTAGTGTGTTATATGCAAAGGTAGCTGTTTGCCGGTTACAAGGAGAATTCTTAGATGGTGCAAAATATCAGTATTATCTTGATCTACAGCCCACAAATGCTTAAGGCTAGGGTGGAAGCCATGGGATATATAATTTAATTAGCACTAGAGTGCTACCTTTTTATGGCAGTTGTGTTTGAGTTTTAGATATACTGATAGCAAGCTAGTCCTCAGCATGTGAAGAATCTAGCAGATACACTGCACTGCTGATAAACTTGTGTAAGCTTTGTTTTCAAACTTTGAGCTGAAGTTGACATAGAATGCCACGCCTGTCAAGTATATTAAACTTTATATTACATTAATAGACTGGCAGTGGTAAATCATAGAATCTCAATGTAAAAAGCATTTTATTCATCTCCAATTGACCATCCACTTAACTTTGCCTTTAAATCCACTTTAATAACAAATCAAGTGGATTTGGGGTTTTATGCTTGGACCATGATTTTCCATTGGGTATCTCACTTGATCTTATTAGATTGTAGCTACATAGATGCCAACCGCTACACCTGGCATAGACCCTCCAGTGGTTTACACAGTATTATACTTGCTAATTCTACACTTATTGATGGGTCAGTATTAGATGATGTCCATACAGCAGCAATAGTGTTTATATGTCATCTTGTCTTGACAGGAATTCAGTGGAATAACATGTATAAATCTCCGGTGCTCAATGATACATTTAACTGTGCTTGGACATGCTGGATGATGTTAATAGACTCTTTCATATACTTTATTGTTGGTGCCTACATCAGAACAGTATTCCCAGGTAAGAAACATGTATATTTAAAAACTAGTATAACAGTTAAAGTTCATTGTAAAATTCTTGTATTTTTTGAAAAACATTATACTTTGTCACAGCCTTTTCCTTGCATCACGTGACCACAGGCAAGATTTAATCTGCCCCACCAAAAATGTAGCATAATTAAATGATCATTTCTACATATTGTTTTGGTATTAAAAACAAAAGACAGATGTATATAAAGTGCTTGTGGAAAGGTAAGATGTTTCTAATGCTGTCCTTAACAATCATAAAGGTAACAAAAAATGTCTATGCAAAACTACATGGGCATGAATCTATTTTATTGTTGGAGAGTACGATATACCCTCTTTGCGGCTTTTTGCATTTTTCAATGCCAGGTGCTGTATCTTCTTGTAGACGTCATTACATATGATGAATCACAGGTGTTTTTCATTTTTAACTTCTTGAGTATTGTATGTAAGTGAGCAGCATGACATCTTTAATTAGGCAGCTTTTGATAAAGCAAGTAGTTGCAAAATGCGTTAAGCGCTTGCCAGTATTTTGCTACATTTCTCACATGGATCAATACTCCGGTTTTGTTATACCGTGATTTTTTCGGATTTAAGGATCTACATTAAAGTAAATGCTTTTAAAGGACCTTGTGTTCTTGTTTCTATTTCCTTTTGGAGTGCCAGCTTATATTCTCTTTCATTGTCTGCTGGAGAGTGCAAGATCCATGGGAACGAGATGACCAATATCCATCCATCACATAAACAAACAGATTATTTCTTAACTAAAGCAAATACTAAAGAACAAATATTGTCTGATTTTTCATGTGGCTCTACAAAAATCTAGCATAGCACTGATGGCACTCAATGTCAAAAAGCCTTTTGATCGTGTGGATTGGCGATATATCGAGGCAGTCTTAGCAGATCTTCTTGTGGACGTCATTACATATGAATCACAGGGGTTTTAATTTTTAGCTTTTTGGGTATTTTATGTAAGTGAGCAGCATGCCATCTTTGATCAGGCAGCTTTAATCATTTAATGATTAATGGTGCTTTTATAAATAGCACGATGGTCCTTTATACTTATGCCTCTGCAACAATATCTTTGTTACAATCAGATTGTTTTTTTTATTAGAAATGGCACAAGGCAGGGTTGACCATTGGCTCCCCTTCTCTACATATTGACAATAGAACCATTGGTAGCATATATAAGACAGATGAAGTCAAGGGCATTCTGGTTTATTCTATCGCTACTAACATCACATTATATGCGGATGATGGGCTTCTGTCCCTGACAATTCAGTCGCAACTATATTCTACTTGATTAGAGAGTACAGCAGAATGTCAGGATATAAAGTAAATATAAATATATGGGATGTGCTGATTTATCCTCCTCAAGACCATTGTGGTTGGAGACAGAAAAGTTATGATACTAAAAATATTGAACCCTTTCATCTATTCTTGTTTAAGGCAGAATTCTTCAAAAGATTGTAAGTGACTAACCCAATTATAGAGGGACTTTGACCACAACAAGAAACTTTTTTAAAAATGTAAAAAATTCAATATCATGTTTAATCGCCACTCCCATTCCCTGTTTAGAATGCATAATTAGAGATCTAAACTTGGGGGAATGGAAACATAATAACATTTTGGATGTCTCCTGCAAGGTTAACTCAATTACAAATCAAATTCAGACTACCAGAAAGGGAAATGTTCAATTACCTAAGAGTTAAAAATCTCAACTGATGAATATATGACAAGGCACTATAAAAACAAATTAACCCCTAGATCTAGTAAGTTTCTAAAACATATTGCACCACAGGACAAAGAATCTTCCTGGAATAAATGAGAGCAAGATTTACCCAAATCATTTTCTGTAGGATCATTGGGTACTGGTATATTGAGAGTAAAGAAAAATATCCATGGTATAAACTTATAGAGATACATTATAAACTTATATACAGAGTGCATATGTTCCCATAAAGGTAATGCAGGACATATCCTTCGTCTACTCTTCCCTATTTGCTGGCGAGGTGGAAGGGAAAGGAGTTCACTTTTTTACATTTGGTTAACTCCTACCTAGGGTCCAAAATTGCTTAAGTCCTACCTAGGGTTGCTGGGAATAGTCTGTCCGAGTGTATGCTTGCATGTAAATTGGACATGCCAGTTCAAGGGATTGCAAATTAATTCAATGCTGCTGATGCTGCTTGAATCAAAAAGAAATTACAAACCAAGAAGCATTGAAGGAGTTCTGAAACTACAGAAAGGTTTAATTTTTAATGCATTACTAATGCAATATGTAAATGTTATTTAATAAGTAAGGATTATAGAATAGATTTAGGGCACCAGATATAGAAACATAGAATGTGTCGGCAGATAAGAACCATTCGGTCCATCTAGTCTGCCCAATTTTTTGGAATACTTTTATCAGTCCCCCGTTCCCGGTCTTATAGCTTGTGTCTATCCCACGCATGCTTAAAATCCTTGACTGTGTTTTCCTCTACCACTTCTGTTGGAAGGCTATTCCATACATCCACTACCCTCTCAGTAAAGTAATACTTCCTGATATTACTTTTAAATCGTTGCCCCACTAATTTAAGACTATGTCCTCTAGTTGTGGTAGTTTTTCTTCTTTTAAATATACTCTCTTCCTTTACTGTGTTGGATAATTATTCCCTTTAATTGTTACTACTTGTCTCTAGGGTATAGGTGAGGGCTGGCAACATGTGGCCTGGAGGCAAAAACAACTTAGAAGCCTACTGGGCAACTTCGTAAACTCACCAGTTATCATCAGAGATAGATCTAGATAGACAGGCAAGAAAAATATACTGACAGAAACTGATAGACAAAACTATTTTATAAAAAAAAAAAAATAGAAAGTGCTATGCACTGGGGCACTTATAAGTGATAAGTGGTTCAGTCTCAGCCTATTATAGAGCAATCCAGGGGCAATTTTCCTGCAGTCCCAAACCCAGTCACCTCCTGCTAGTGTACATGAAAAATACAGTATGATTTTTGTTTTTATTTTGAGAAATGCTATTTTAGTTCTTTTTGAGACATTCTTGGTGTGTTCGGTCACTTGTTGATCTGGCGTGCTAGACCTTTTATTATCTGTCTTTCAGGCATGTATGGCATTGGAGCCGTCTGGTATTTCCCATTTCTTCCATCTTTCTGGTTGGAAAGTTGCGGATTGGCACACCTGTGCCCAAAGAAAGTAAGCGGATTGAAGTCCACAAATATGATGGTGCAAAGTGGATCACAAAAAAAGGGTAAGCGATGTATTAGAAACATAAGGGTCTACTCAATATAGACCGATATGGCCTGAAATTAGGCCAGACTGTGCAAAAGTAGACGAATTAAAGAAATTATTGTGGATTTTGGGACCGAATCACCGGTGTGGTCCATTTGAAAATGGACTGCAATTCTCAAGATTTTAGTTGGAGAATTGAATAGAAAAGAGTAGAAGAATTAAATTAAAGTAAACACATTTAAATATATTAAAATAGTATTTTATAAAATATAAAATTTATATTGTTTTATGTTAATTTACTTTATTTTTTATGTATTTTCTGTATGATGTTTTTTATTGTTATTTTTAATGATTTTATGTTAGTACACTTTGGCCCACTTAGGGTCCATTTCAGGCATCTATTGCTGAATTCATCCAACTGGAATAAGAATTCCAAATAAGAATCATTCCGTCTATCATATTTCTACCTGATTTAAAATCCTCATCTTTTAATTTGTCCCTGGGCTTATCTTATGTTCAGGATAGCTAGCCTTATGCTTATCCCATATTTCCTTAAACTCCTTTAACCTATTAACCTTTAATACTTCTATAGGAATGTTGTTCCATGCATCCACTACCCTCTCAGTAAAGATCTTTAAGCCTCTCATCTTCTATTTTAGGCCCCAAATGTTATAGTACTTTTCCTAAATGTACTCTCCTCTATTCCAGTGTTGATTCTCTGTATGTATTTAAATGTTTCCAAATGTCTAGTCAGATATAGATGTTAAGATCATTTAATCTTACCTGACCATTTTTTGCTTATACTCTGCAAGTACTCTATAAAGTCAGAACTTCCCTCTTTCTACCACTTAGTAGCATATAGCCATATTGCAGGCCACCCTTTAAATCAAATGAAATAATTACAGCTAGTGCGTTTTTTTTTTGAGTTGACCATTTTTCAAATGTTTGTTTGGTATTATATTGCCTTATAGCTTTAGTGATTGAAATATAGCTTAGACTATCTTGCCAGAAGCACAAATATAATGATATTTTATATGGGGGTCTTTGCCAACAGATGCCCGATGTATCCCATCAGGACCCCCTGAACATTTGAAACTAATTTGTCTTTGATCAGCCTGTGTTTTTATATGTTTTGCACATTTTGTTTCTACCCGGCAATCCCCTTCAACAATTTTGTTTAATCTGTACTTCAGTTGTCTTTCATTAAATTTCTATAAAAAGAACACAGATGATTCTAGTATTTTGATTTGTTTGCTCTTGAAATCTGTGTGTGCCCGAGAGGGTGTGTAATTCTCAAAGAGGTCAATTGTATGGAAAAGTTATAAAGTGGAGCAGTCAGCAGCAACATTTGTTTCCATGGTGATTGTTCCACTTTTACAGCTTTGCTCTAGACTTTCTCTTCAGATGTTTACATATTAATATGCCTTATATGTAGGGTGCTGGAAAATCTGGGGGAAAAGTAGAAGTGGTAACATTTGCTTTAGAAGGAAGTCTAAATAAATACCGTATTTGCTCGATTATAAGACAAGGTTTTTTTCAGAGCAAATGCTTATAATCGAGGTCTCTTATAATCTGACCTCAAATTGAGGTCAGATTATAAAACATGGATCCAGGTCCCCAGCAGAGCTGCAGGGGACCTGGATCCCCCTCTCTAGCAGCAGGGGATGTCTGCGCAACGAGCGCAGACTCCCCTGCTTCCGCCCGGCACGACCGCCGGGACTTCTGTGAAGAAGCCGGGTACTTCCGCTTTCGTCACAGAAGTCCCGGCGAGCGTGCCGGGCGGCAGCAGGGGAGGTCTGCGCTCATCGCGCAGACTTCCTCTGCTGCCCCACTAGGCACCAGGGACAATCGGGCAGCTGGGGGATGTCTGCACTATACGTGCAGATATCCTCCATGCTGCCCGACATGGCTGTCTATTATGACGGACAGCTGGACGGAGGGAGGGGGGCAACAGAGAGACAGGGGGAGGGAGGGAGGGGGGCAACAGAGAGACAGGGGGAGGGGGGCAGAGAGACAGGGGGGACAGAGCAGGAAGGGGGGGGGGAGAGACAGAGGAAGGGGGGCAGAGAGAAACATGTGGGGGGAAGAGAGGGGGGAGTGGGGAGTGAGACAAAGCTGGGGGCAAGGGAAAGAGAAAGGCAGCATTGGCACATAAAAAGAAATAAACACAAGAAATTCATTTTTTTTATATAATATTTTATTAAAAAGCAATTTACATGTGAATATATACAAGTTTAACTTTTTTCCTATAGGGTAGTCTTATATTCAGGCTTTTAGTATTTTTCCTAAAGGAATATCCAAAGTTTGGGGGGTCGTCTTATAATCGAGCAAATACGGTAAGTCTCCTCTAAATATATTTCATTTACTCTAATCTCTTAGCAGGTGGTGACAATAATTTCTCTCCAAATAATGAAATGGAGCCCAGTGATCTCAATGTTGGCATCTCCCTCCATGGCTTAACAAAGACCTACAATTCCAAAATGGCTGTTAAAGACCTAAACTTGACATTCTATGAGGGCCACATAACTGCTATTATGGGGCACAATGGAGCAGGGAAAACCACGACTCTGTAAGTGCAAAACAAAGACTACCATGTGGCTCAACTGTAAAAAGCCACCTACTTTGTGTACGTGTTAAACATTAATGGGGTGATTACAAGCCCTGTTGCCAAGTTTAGTTGGAAGGCAGAAACCCCTATGTTACCTGTGTGAGGTATATTATGGGGAACAACTGATATCTACACTTGAGTTCAGATTTGCTTTTGTTTTTCTTGCAGCTCCATGCTGACAGGACTGTTCAGTGCCACATCGGGTACCATATACATATATGGTGAGGATATCAGAACCCATCTGAATAGCGCACGTAAAAGCATGGGTGTCTGCATGCAGTACGATGTGCTGTTTGACCATCTCACAACAAAGGAACACTTGTTGCTATATGGCTCTATTAAGGCACCGCAATGGGATAGAAATCAACTGCACATGGAAGTGAAAAGGTAATAACAAATTATATTATGGTTAGAACCGCAACTAATCGGGCATTTATAGCTGGCAAGTTGGAGAACTGTTCCCTATCAGCTATTTTTGCCTGATTTGTTCAGTTCACCACAGTTCACTAGTAAATAGAACCCTTTGATGCTTTCAGTGATGGAGGGATAGGCAAACAGAGGTAAACTACAAAACTTTTTCACAGGGATGCACTTACTCTGTGACGGACACATTTATGATGTTCTATGGACCTTAAAAGACCTGCCACGGACACTAGGGTTCTTGTATGAATACTTTGACTATAGCTTTAGGCAACTCTCTCCAACGATCCAGATATCACAGAAAAAAAGGACAAATATGACGTTACAATCGTGCGATCAAATGAAAAATATTCAGACCATTTATTTTGATGACTGATTGCGCTAAGAATGATAGTCTTTGATCAGAGCGAGTTACAACTACTGAATTTATTTATGGTTCCGCTTTATGTTTCAAATTAATTGATTTTGGGAAACATTTATCTCTGAGTGATTTCCTGGGATACACAATATGTAAATCTCTGCAAATACCATTCTAAATAGGTTTCTTCAGTGTGGAGTCAGGAAACAGTTTTCTAAAAGTTAAGCAAATGATACAGTAATGCTGGAAATCAAAGATGATTCTCCATACAAATGCATATGTGGAGCTCCAGTATGCATGCAAAACTTATGCAAATTGCTTAGTTTGCCTTTTAGTGCTTCAAGAAGTCCTAATTTTAGAGTAGGCAGAGACTAGCATTTGTTTATTTTAATCTGTGCATTTTTCTGGCCCATTAAGGTGATTTGAGTGCACAGATGTACTTTGATTGGCTCACAATATCAAGAAGCCAATCAGCAGATAGCTGTAAAATCAAAGGAAAAAGTCATAACTTGTACATGCATATCTTAACTTAAATCAGTAATGTTGCCCATAAAAAGCCATTTAAATTTAGGAATAGCTGCCCCTTTAATGTTGACCTGTTAAACACAGACTTCAATTTACTTTAATCTAAATTTTTGGTGCCAGGATCTCACACTCCCTCAGCACACCTCCAAACGCTTATCATGTGAGCACATATCTCATTCTGTGAGTAAAGAGGGAGTTAAAATGTGCACCATTCAAAAGGTATTGACCCCTAGCTTCCATTTCATTGAGCAAAGCTCCATGGCAGCAGAGTGAGTGATGGTCCAACAACCATCTTTCTTCATCTTTGGTGTGTGCACACCTCAGTTGCATGGCACGTCTGGAAGTCAGTTTTTGACTTTCAAAATAGAATGAAATTACTCAATTGGATGGCAATTAGAAAGTCTTTTTAATAAGACAGAAGGTGTGATCCTTCAGGAAGGTTTAGTCGCTCTTTAAATCTGTCCATGCCACAATGAGCAGCCATTGTTGTTGAATTGAAATAACTTTTCAACTATATATATGACAGCAATTTGGGTAGTACAATACATAGATGAAATATAGCAGTCTATAGAAAATAAATTCAATATTAGTGTTGAGCGAACACGAACCACAAAGTTCGGGTTCGTACCGAACACTAAAATTTTTGGACCCCGGACCCGAACATGGACATTCCACTGTATGTCCGGGTTGGAGTTCGGCGATTAATATCGCCTTAAATTTAAAATTACAAGTGACTGGACAGCTATTGCTGTCCAGTCTGTTGTGCCGGCATTGATTGGCTCCCCCTAGAGCATCGGAAGTGAAATACATTCACTTCCGATGCTCTTGCCATTAGAAGGGAATCGCTGCCTGTACAGGCAGCGTTCCCTTCCACTGAGCCGATGGGGGCACTTTAGCAACACCGGAGGTGCTTAAGAAGCGAACGATCGTTCGTTTCCTAAGCACGTGTGCAGGGGGCGCAGCCATTTTTAAATCACTCCGGGGAGTGATCGTAGCGCGCCCCTGCACTTTTTAGGGGTGTTGCACAATGCCTCTGGTCGCTTTCTTTACTCTATTAAGTGCATGATGTGCCAGGCACGTCACCTGTCGGCAAGTCCTCGATTTGCTGTGACGTGCCTGGCACGTCATCTGTCGCCAAGGGGTTAAAAGCCAAAGGGTTAAATAGTTTTTATATAAACATTTCCAATCTGAAAATATATTAAATGTGTTCTGCTTCCAACTTGAAATGAATATTACCCAGGATTTCCAAATCTTCCCATTTACGTCAATCCTCTCACTGTCCTGGGAGAGTTTTGCTGAATTATTATCAGAGCAAATCTGTTAGTCAGAACTTTATGATCAGTGGGCCTGGCAAATTATGAAAATAAAAAAAAACGACGCTTCATTGCGTTTTTCTGCTGGGTGATCCTGTATTGATTACACAATGTTGGTGCAGCACTTTGGAGAGCTGCGTACACACAAAAACACAATATAAATGCAAATTCCCATTAAGAGGTTTCTTCAGTGGAGACTGTATGTAACAATGTAACAAGGCTATGCTATTGCTGCATATTTTTCAGAGCAGGTAGTATGAATGTATATACATGATCTTTTTTCTTAAACTACCATAAATGTATAATACATACACAAGAGCAACAAACAATGCGGACATCTTTAACACAAAGGGGTGCCAATATATATCTGACTGACGGTTGTGTAATAGCCATGTAATGCAGAACCAATACATATACGTCATAACATCATTATATTTCAGCTAGGAACTAGCACAAGAAGGGAACATGTAATAAAGTAGAATGTCAGACAGTACATAATAAGACCTTTTAGATGTTTTGATGGCATCTCCCCTATTCTGCTGTCACATCAGGGAATAGGCAGGGCACTACTAGAGATGTAGTCCATCAATAGCTAGAGGGTTTCAGTTTGGTGTTACAATCCTGCCCTAGAGGAACCACCACCACCATAGAGGTTATCTCTTTTTTTTTTTTTTACTTTAAATATCCACAACATACAATTACATCATACCAGTCCAAACTGAGTAGCCAGCTAGAGGTAATTTACAAGAACAAAACTGCTGACAAGGACTGCTTAATAATAATATATACAAATTATTTTATATTATTATATAGTACTATATAATATATTGTGTATGCGTTTTGTCCATTTTGATATCGAGCACACAGCTTCTCAAAGTTGCTACTTGAGTCTTGTTTTCATTAGAGAATTATAGCTTCTTTTCATATATGCCTAGCAGACTGAACCACATTTGGGAATCTTTAAAAAATGACCATGGCAGACATTGATTTACTTGGACATACTAAGAAAACGTTATGGTGTAATAGGACATTATAAATAACATAGTTAATAGATGGTTTGCTAGGCATATGACATAAAATCTGTAATTTTTCTTGTAGGACTTTGAAGGACACTGGGTTGTACAGTCATCGTCACAAGCCAGTGAGAACCTTATCAGGTGGAATGAGGAGAAAGCTGTCTATATCTATAGCTCTCATTGGTGGCTCCAAGGTTGTCATCCTAGATGAACCCACCACTGGAGTGGATCCATGTTCAAGACGTGGTATCTGGGAAGTTATATCTAAAAACAAGACAGGTAAGAAAAGAACTTGGGTCCTAAGTTAAAATATATATAAGCTTGATGTTGTTGTGTGTATGTTAAAGAGTAACCTGTTAATGTAGCTTGGATCCAGGAAATAATACAGAGTTGTTGGGCAGTTTGGTTGATATTACAATATTATTGAAGTATAATACTGTATACATTCAAAAATCTACGTCATGGCTAATGCAATCCAAACTCTAAGTCAGCATCTGTGCTTATACCCTGATTTATATTATTTCAGATAAAACAATTATTTTGTCTACTCACCACCTGGACGAGGCAGAGGTTTTGAGTGATCGAATTGCTTTTCTTGAGCAGGGAGGGCTGAAATGTTGTGGGTCTCCATTGTTTCTTAAGGAGAGGTTTGGGAGTGGATACCATCTAACTCTCACCAAAAAGGTAAGTTGTACATTGTAGGACACAGGAAATAGCATTCATTGTAACACTCTAAACACTGTATCATAAAGTAAGCAGTAACAAATAACCATCAGAAGATATAATGGGAAAAAATTCTGAGACAACTAATGACACTGAAGAGGGCAAACATTAAATTCAGATTCCTATTGAATGCAAGAGCAAGTTGTGGCCCTCTCGAATATTAATGTCATCCTTGACAAACCTTCAAGTAGGTATAAATGAAAACAGTGTTTGTTTTTCTGAAACAAATCATCACATAACTTTTTGCATTGTATTTCATAGATTAACTCTTCACAAGATATTAACTTTTTATTTCAGAAGACAAAATGTTTTAGTTCCTTAAATAATTTCTTGTTCCTCCATTGATCTGAATGATTCAATATTTACACCTTCAGGTCAGAGGCATCTGAAAAGCTTTCACAATGCGTCATTTAGAAAGGGATAATTGATAGAGACTAGTTATTAAGTCACCCGTTGTTATTTAACATTTTTGAATTCACTGCTTGGAGAGGTGGTTCTAGCAAATACATTAGATTTGTTTAAAAGCAGCCTGGATACTTTACAGACATGAATATTTATTCAGTGCTTGTTGATCCAAGGAGAAATCTGATTGCCATTGGTAGTCAAGAAGAAAAACATTTTCCCCACTGAAAGCAGAATTTGAAATTGCTGAAATAAGGGGTTTTTATTTGCACTTCTTTTGGATCAACAAGAAAAGGGTTGAACTTGATGGACGCAAGTCTTTTTTTCAATCTAAACTACTATGTAACTATCTAACATGCTTTGGTCCATTTACTTCCATTCTGCATGCTTCCTGTACTGTCCATGTTTAATTCAAAGCTTCTTCTGTTTTTTATCGATGTGAGCATTAATCATGATGACATGCTGATATTCTCAATCTCCCTCTCTACTGTGCACTTATCCCAAGAAACCAGTAAAATGTATTTTCATAGAAGGCATATAAAAGCCACTTCTTATTAACCATATTTGATTTAAAGTTACACTACCATGTAAATGTGTATTGTCCTATTTGAATTTAAGCACAATCTAAATTATTGTAAGTAATTAATGTCAGACTTCATAAACATTTATAAAAATCATCCATGGCCCTGCGGTAGCTTGTATTTCAATCTTCTTAACTCTTTCACTCTTTCTAAAGCAAAAAAACCCGATCTTACTTTATGGCATTTATCTTGATTTTAAAATCCTTTCAAATATATCTTCCCATTTGGAAAATGTGCTGACAGCTTGCTGTACCCGTTAGTAAGCTGTATCTGGTGATTTCAGCACAATGGGTGAAGAGAAATCTTACTGTTAGAGAGTATCAGTAAGTCTTTTTAGATTGGAGGATCAAAAGTTGCCATATTGACCCAATAACAATTCATATTTTGAGTATTTGTTAACATATCACAATCTACATGTGGCTCATTTTCTGGGGGATCTGGGCCAATGAAAACACACATGTAGTCGCGTTCAAAAATGCTAAAAATCGGCATGATTGGAGAATTTGTAAAATAGTTTTAAATATGTGTATCAGTTATTTATTGTTAATAAAACATAAGATTACTAATGCAACTAAGCATTCAAAATAAATGATGTCGGTGTTTAAACAATAGTGGAATCCAATTGAACTGACCTCAGACGCAAACCCCTGGAGTTATGTTATGTTATAAAAGATAAAGAGATTCATTGATACATCTCGCATACAATCCCTGTGATAAGCAGGACCAGCAAAAGTAGTTGCCTCTAGATTAAGTTGTGCAGCCTTACAATCTTCAACATAAGAGGATGCTGGGACTGAATGCTGAGAACATACATTAATAAAGGAACTGGAGGTATTCAAGGTCTAGTAATTAGATGTAAACATGCTGCTCTCTTTCCATGAAAACTCACAATGGAGAGTTGAAATCTGCATGCTAAATTCAAGTAGTTTGCAGGATAATTAATATTCTAATAAGGGTCCATTCTACACATCTCTAGTATCAGCATGACCTTGAATGGACAGACTGCTTGTGAGTCAAAATCTGCAACTGTGATTTCAAGTGTAAAGAATAACTGTTAATATTAGAGCTGCAGTGCATAGATCGGAAAATAGATCCATATATATTGATGATATAAACACTGCTCTGGATTCAGCGTTAGTCCGAGACATGTTAGGATATGCTAGCTGATCCTCAGAGAACTATTCCTGTTGAGCGTTTTGGGAATGGAAATTACACAGGTTGGCTGTAATACTGAAATCAGAGCCAGATTTTGCACTAGGCAAAACAGACGCGTGCCTTGATGTTCTAAACAGTTATTGGCTGGCGACCAAGAAACACCACGGCTTAATGTTAAAATGAAACACGTTTCTTGTGTATCGTATCAGTACTATGGATCTGCTCACAGTCATTCATCTGAGCTGCAAGCTGTGTTTGGCAGTCGCTGCTTCTGCGGCAATGGAAATGTTGTTACTAAATGACAATGCTTCCGTCCCAACACAGCTACGTGCCCTTTCAAACACTGAAGATAATACAGTCACTGTCTGTAAAGGTTATTTACCTTGCATAATCACATAATAAAGCAACTGTTTCAACATTAGGAGCCTCTGTGTTCCAGAACTGCAAGTTTGGGGTGTAATTTGCATACTTGTTCTTTACTAATAGTTAGTGAATCTGGGTCATTTGTTAGGAAATAAAAATTTAGCAAAGTATGGTGAATAAAATGCAATATTAAAAAAAAGAACGTCATATAATTATATTTATTGCCAAGCAATAAACAATTTATTTATTTGTTATGTATTAATGCACCATAATAATGCACAGTTATGAAATTTGCACTATTACTTTTAATAATTAACAAGTAGTATACTACAAAGCACAATAATGTATGTTAGATTTTTTTTTCTTATTATTTTTTTTCTCCTCTTTCTCGATTCTTTCCTTGATTGATGAATTGAACACAAAGTGCTTATGTATATAATAGATTTGCTTGTATAATATGCGATTTCTGCCATTGGATAAGTCTGAATGTTTTATTGTTTCTTGCATTTTACATGTTTTCACCTGAAAATCAATAAAAAATTAATAAAAAAAAAAAAAAAGAACGCCCATCTTCTACACATAAAATAGGCCTTTATCTTTAAAGGAGAAAGCCCTTAAAGGGACACTCCCACCAAAAAATTAAAAGGGTTTGTTTCCCTTATTTTATATTGTTGATTTCAGATATATTGTTTGTTTTTGTTATGTGAGTTTATGTTTCATATAAATATGAAATATTTTACTAAACAAGTGTGACTGGGTGCCACCATTTTGTGAAATATAGGGTTTTCAGGTACCACCCCCTAGTAAATTTACAGCAATAGTATCTCACTTTGGGGCTGGGGACACAGAATGCAGTCTATAAGTAAGAATTCTGATCATAGACTTGCATTGAATGGGAGCATAATGTAACTAGTACATCATAAGGGGGCGGCGTTATGATCCTCTTTGATCAGGTCAATCGCCTCTCTTTGTGTTGTTTTTTGTAATACAGTCCCTTCCCCAATGCTTTGAATAATAATAATAGATTTTTCTTTTGTAATTCTAGTTCCCAGATCGAGAGGATAACCGGCAATGCGATTCAGAAATGGTGACGGCACTTATCCATTCACATATCCCTGAGGCAAAACTGAAGGAGGATGTGGGTGGAGAACTTGTATACATCTTGCCAGCTTTCAGAGCTGAAATATCAAGTGCCTATTTGTCCCTTCTCAGAGCTCTCGATACCAAAATGAGTGATCTTCAGATTGGTTGCTATGGGATTTCAGATACTACCATAGAAGAGGTACATTTATTAAATTATTGTGATGGGTAAAGTTGGGTAATTATGGGGGCGTAACAAGGGAGGAGGAGCTGGGATTCATTTTGACAGCTACTAGCCCTGTTCCCCTCCCCCAAGGTTTTGATGGGGCAGGAATTATTATTTATTTATGGGACCAGCAAACATCCGCTGGACCTGGGGTGGGATTTTGTTTCATTATTTTTATTTATTCTTAATTTTTCCATTTTTATTCTCCTGCTCAGAATAGGAGAATTTAATGTCCAAAATGAGGCAATCATGAACCCTGAATCTGAATTGTAATTGGGGGTGATTCCCCCGTATACTGGGTAGCCGAAAACTTAAGGTTTTTGCCTCAAATATATTGTGATCCAAAGGCCGTCAAAGCATTGGTTTCCAAACTGGCCAAAATGCTGATTCGGACAAAAATGTGGCATATTGAGTAGCAGCATTTTGGGGATTTGTTAGATTCAGGTAATATGCCTGATCCAAATCCATTTTGAAATGGATCGATACATACTGAGTAGACCCTATAGATGAATAAAGTCTAGATCCTGCACAATGGAGTCTTGTAAAAGACCAGATCTAGAACAAACCCAGCACGAGTGGTGTCACTAGGGGTGGGCTACTGTGGCTGCATCCCCGAATCTCCCCTGCATAGCCCTGAATGGAGAATGCGGGGCTAAAGTATCCTGACAGAGACAGTGTGTGTGTGTGACAGAAACATTGTGTATGTGACAGAGACAGTGTGTGTGTGTGTGTGTGTGTGTGTGTGTGAGAGACATTGTGTGTTTGACACAGACAGTGTGTATGTGACAGAGACAGTGTGTGTGTGTGTGTGTGAGAGAGACATTGTGTGTGAGAGACAGTGTGTGTGAGACAGACAGTGTGTAAGATACACAGTGTGTGTGTGTGAGAGACACAGTGTGTGTGTGTGCGAGAGACAGCGCATGTCTGAGAGAGAAAAACAGTGTGTGTGTGTGTGTGACAGAGTCAGTGTGTGTGTAAGAGGAACAGTATGTGAGAGAGAGACAGTGTGTGTGTGAGAGAGAGACAATGTGTGTGTGAGAGTGAGACAGTGTATGTGTGAGAGTGAGACTGTGTGTGTGAATGAGAGTGTGTGTGTGAGAACCCATCTGCCATGGGCTGTAGCCCCAGGTCATTTGGAGAACTAGCAATGCCTCTGCCCAGCACAACAAATTGTTTTCATATTGACCTAAACTGTACAATACACACACAACATTCAATGTTTTTGTGTGGAGAAGCCACTTTCACAGTTGGTGAATCTAACTATTGTTTTGACACAGGTGTTCCTCAAACTGATTGAAGGGGTTGTTGACGATGATGAGGCTGCTACACATCAATATATACCAATATCAAATATAGACAATCTTATTGTGCATGATGAAACATCTTCAACGAGCTACAGTTTCCCAGACAGAGATGGTATGGTATTAAACGTACTGTTCACAAAGAAAAGGCCGCGTTAACATTTCCTTACAGTATTAGGTCTGCACCAGCTGGTGATAACATGGAAGATTGTACTGGTTTTCTGTCCATGTAGTGATACATTTCCAGACAAAAGAATGGTTCAGCCTTTGTATAGATGTCTTGATCCAAACTATACATTCAACCAAATGTTAGATATTCTCACCAAGGATTGACAATGCTTAACAACCTGCACTATGAGTTTTTGCTCACCTGCCATTACAGAGAAACATACGCACAGTATATCAGAGAGGTACACCCCAAAAGTGGTCTTATTTGTGAACTCTTAAAGTATGTCCATAAATATTAAGGATATCTTCAACTGTGGACTCATTACTCACTGTGCCAGATAGACACACCAGCCATAATTCACAGACAAGGCTTATAACAGGCTAAATCCTATATCTAAGATATGCCTGAGGAAGAATTTTCATTAAGTGCCACCAGCACATACTGGTATTTAACGTGCAGGAAATAAAGCCCAGACACTGAATTGAAATGATCATAGCAAACATGAAGAGCTGCCAGCTAAACCATTTTAAGTAAAGACTATTACTGTCATGCACAGGATATTTTTGTTAATATTATTTTACGTGCTAATATTTATTAAAAGGAAATAACCATTAAAAATAGAATACTTGGAATCTCCAAGAAGTTATTGTATATCTCCCAAGTGTCTCTTAGGAGGGACACTTATATTGACACTATATTGACACTATTTTATAGGAGCACCGAATTGTATTGAGTGTATCACAACTCTAGAGCAATAAAATCAATCTTCTAGTGTGTTTATATATTAGTTTTTATGCCTGAAATGCATTATTCCTATAATAAATGGCTTACCAAATTTCATAAATTGTTCTCAATTTTCCACACCTAAAAACGCCCCTTCAGTAACAAGTGTGTCCTTGAATGGGCTATTAAAAAGTTGGGAAGTATATTATTGGAGTAATCCAATAATGTGCACAAATTTGCCAAAGTCATTTTATCATAACTAGTGATGTCGCGAACCTAAAATTTCCCGTTCACGAACAACGAACGCGAATTTTTGCAAATGTTCATAAATTCATAAATTTATGAATGGAGGAGACTCTGTCTCCGTGTAGTGAAAGCCAATAGTACTACGATTACATGCATTACAAATGCCGACAGCCTATAAACCGAACGTTCGGTTTATAGGCTGTCGGCTTATGGAATACATGTAATCCTATTGCTATTCTATAAACCGAACGTTCGGTTTATAGAATAGCAATAGGATTACATGTATTCCATAAGCCGAAAGTCTATAAACCGAAGGTAGATCGGTTTATAGACTTTCGGCATTTGTAATAGTACTATTGGCTTTCACTACACGGAGACAGAGTCTCCATTCATAAATTTATGGATGTGTAGTGAAAGCCAATAGTAAACATTCGGTTCAGGGTACAGGGTACAGGGTCAGGTCAAAATTTTGTCAATGATAAAGTATAGGGGGCGGATCGAACATCGCAAATGTTCGCCCGCCGCGGCAAACGCGAACATCCGATGTTCGCCGGGAACTATTCGCGACATCTCTAATCATAACCAGTGAAGTATGCTCATTAAATATAATGCAAAATGGTAGAGTAGACTGAATATCTTATTACCCTACAATAAATGAGCATTGGAAGCATACCGTACTGGTAACTCTGGATAAAATGTAGTTGGTTAGTTTGTGCACAGACATTTTTTTGGCATTATTGAAATCATTATACAGATGGCATACAATGTATAAAGTTGCATAAAGGCCTTTGACTATATTCTTACCAGCACTTTGACCTGAGCTCCTCTCATGACAGAATTCCCAAATCCTTAACCAGCTTTAATGCCCAGTATTTTCATTGTAATGTACAAAAGAAACATTATGCCATCCGGTACATTGCCAAATGCACCGTGGTTATAATTAAGAATGTAATGTAGGTACAGTTCTCTCACTAATAAACTGCTTATTTTTTCCATTATTCTAGTCATTTAGGATGCATCTAAAATGATATTGGTTCAGCAGACATCCTGTAGTAAGCATAAGACATGAGTTAAAACTGTTCATATATATGCCACTAGGTTGCACTAGTGTATCACCATGCCATGTTTATCTATAGAAAAGCCTCAACACTCTTTAAAATGTATACTCCGTCCTTACATTGGCTGTTGCATTTTTTTGTTAAAGTATCTGCATTGAAAGAGGATTCAGGGAAACATTTTAAATTGTGTTTTTTCTTTCTAACCTGAAATCCTGGTGCTGTGACAGTGAGTTAAAACTCCTAGAAAAACAGTGAATGAATAAGCCTCTTCCTATAACATGTTTTTTTTTTGAACAGACCAATCAGTAACCAAGTCGGAAAAGCTCACTGGCTTGACTCTGACATTCAAGAAAATCATGGCTATCCTCATTAAGAGGTTCCACAACTCCAGACGAAACTGGAAGGGTCTCATATCTCAGATCCTGTTCCCAGTGTTATTTGTCATTATTGCAATGGGGTTAGGAAGCCTCTCATCAAGTACAGCAAATTACCCAGAAATCCTACTCTCCCCTAATCTATACGGTACAGATCAAGCAGTGCCTTTTTGGTAAGTAAATTGACATTTCTGAAAAAGCAAAAAATAACCAGAAAAAATATATTTGAAGAAAGTGATCCAAGGCCTACCAAGGAAATTATAAAGATAAAAAACCTAGACTTAGAACAGATACCTCAAGCATTGACAATTACAAAACAATGGGAATGGGAACTGTAGTTATATCATACTTAATAGTTTAACTGTATACTGAAAGCACTGTGGTATTAAAACTAATCGTCACCTAACCATTCTTCATAGTGTGAAGGTAGAGAATAGAAAAGAATCATAAATATCTATAGATTGCATTAACAGAATATCCAAATGAGTACATTAAGAGAAAATGTGTTCTTTCTATGTTTGTGGTGTCTCCTATTTATGACATCATCTTTGGCTTTATATGCAAATAAATGACTTTTAATAGGAAAGTGTAATTTGCATATAAAGCCACAATGCCTTTCACTGACTAGACTGTACTGTGGACTCTTTCTATTTGGGATTTCTTTATTTTATTTTTTTATTTTTGCTCCCACCCGCATTTACGTTCCCTTTTATTAATTTTTTTATTGTGATTTAAATGTTCATGTTTATTTTTGAAGGATTCATAACCGGAGCTCTGAGGATCTGATGTCTGCAATGTCCTCTCCTCCTGGCATTGACAACTCGTGTATAAACAACAAAGCGTAAGTATTCATCTTCTAGTTCAGTATCCACTAACCCTCTCCTTATAATTATCCATCAGTTTCTTTATACATTACTGACCTTGTGAAGAACAGAGGATTGACATGTGACCAACATGTTCTGGCACACAAGAGGTTAACATGACATTATCATAATATATCAAAATATTTTTAAAGACCAACTCCTGGTGAGGAGGTCCTGTCCACAGCATATCAAACAGATACTTGGACCATACAGATATTATAAAGTAGGAATGCTGTGTGTAAATTGGCACAGCATGCATGGATTGTATGGGTTATATGCATTTTAACTTAAAGGGGAAACTACTTTACACATGCAATTTAATAATTCACTTGTATACCTGATAAAATAACCTTAATACTTGCACTGCAACCAGCGATTGTACAAGATAACATTTGAACACCAATAGTTGATTGTAGTTGGGATACTCAACAGTGCACTGCCCCTTTGCTCGGCTCTACTGTAGGATGGCCCCATAAAATATGCACAACCTCTTGTACTTAGGTTCTTAGGATAAGAGCCATACATTAATTTTAATTGCCTGTACATTATCAAGTGCCTGTAAAATATGTTGTGGTTATAGATAGTAACCATAATAATCCCACTGCTCTCAAACTTTTCTAGTTCTTACCAAGTGGAACAAGTTAAGACATAACTATGTAATGGTTGTGCAGATCTCCTCCTTCCCCTACTGTACCCATTCACAAATCCTTTCATGCCAGTGCACTGCATGCAAGGATGGATGGTCTGTTTCAATTAAATATGTTTGTTTTGGATTTTTTTAGAGGATGTTTGAATGAAACTAGTTTGGGTCAATGGATATCGACTGGTAACAAGACATCCCAGTACGGCACCTGCAACTGTTCAAGCGGTTTAATGGTAGGTTAAAGTGTTTGCACAAAGATAAAAAAAAATATCACTATCATTGGACAGATCATGGTGGCTATGTATAAAGGTTAATTCTTGAACAACGTTGTAAATGTGATCTAATCAGCAAGAACATTGATTTCCCATGGTGAGTGCACCACTTTTACAATTTTGGCCCACTATGGACTTTTATACACTAATAGTAGCTCTCCAGAGGCTTCTTTTACAGCTTATATATTCTGAGTGTGATGAAGAATGGAAGTACTAGTTTACATTAAAATCTATATTCATCATCCAAAGAACTTTCTAGATTCATATAAAATATACACACATCATAAAAATATATAAATAATGAGCAGTTGCTGTATTTATTATGTTTATAGCATATATGACAAATGTGTGTATGTATATATATATATATATATATATATATATATATTTGTGAATAGTGCAAAGCAATCAGTGCACTCACATCAGACAAGTCACAAACTCACAAAACTACTTAAAAACACATTTATAACATAACAAAATTGGAGATTTAGTCACATTATATGGCATATTATGCTCAGCCCACCACTACGTCAAAGTACTCCAATGTAGGTGGGTTCTAACACTAAATACATATTTGGGGCTATCTCTTCAAACGTATTGCTTAACAGGGACCAAAGGGCCTTCCTACAGTACAAGACAGAGAAACTCCTGCAATTTATAGATCTGGACACCACTTATGGAGCACCTGTGATGGAGAAGGGTACTAAACCAGAAGCCTGGTCAAGGCTATATATACATAGTAAGGACAACAAGTATGTCTTCACATATATACAAATAAAAAACAATAAGTGCGCTTAGAGCAAACTGTGATAAAATATTCAACACCTTTTAGGTGACTTAGTAAAGTAGTATTTTGAAGGATCAGGAGGAAACGTAGTTCCCCTTAAGGGGATACACTCACAGACTTGCAAGAAAATGATTGCACTTCAAACATATGGTGTTGTCTGTTGGATCCTGTTGCATGCCAATCCTCTTATACTTTTTGGCTCAGAAACAAGATGACAAATATCGAATTAGAGTGTAAAAAATGGATACATTTAATAAAAAGATATATCTGCTTATATGGAGGTAATCTCTGTCAGACGTAGTGGGCGCCATACAGCTGCAATAAATATATACACACAGCTACAATAAATATATAAAAAGAGAAGAAAGCCGGGTAAGTCCAATTCACGCTACGCGTTTCGCCCTTCATGAGCTTCATTTTCCTGCAAGTCTGTGAGTGTATCCCCTTAAGGGGGACTAAGTTTCCTCCTGATCCTTCAGGATACTACTTCACTAAGTCACCTAAAAGGTGTTGAATATTTTATCACAGTTTGCTCTAGGCGCACTTATTGTTTGTTATTTGTTTATATTGTATTTTGTGTGGTTTAGGGACACACTGCCTAAGTGCTGCTAAAGCTGAGATTGCAGCGCTGGGTTCACTTTCTGTTTTTATGTCTTCACATATAATCAGTGTGGATGCTGCAGCATCATAATCCAACCTGTTCTACTGCAGGAATCGGATTATGTGTACATAGCAACTCTGAAACTGAATTCTAAATGTGGAGAAATCAGTGTGAAAATAGCATTGGTTTCCATTTTTAGTCTCCGAATTGATTTTTATACATAACCCCCAGCGTGTCCAGCTGCTTATCCCACTTAGGGAGCTGAAGTGTTCTTGCCCCAAACTGTACTGCAGAACTATTGAACTGTTTACCCTTGTGCACAAAATATATTGCAAATTGAATATACTGAAGATACATAGATAATAGTTGGCACAGTATTACTTTTTACTTAAACAATTTGTTCATAACATTCTTTGCAGGGTTCATATTGCTCAATAAAGCAATTATGTGAGACACTAAAAGAATATAGACACAGAATTTACTTAAACAATAATATTAAAGGAACATTATCTTAATAGATAGACGCAGGTTTGCTAACTGCTGTGTCTCACATGTGAGACACAGCAGTTCCTGGTTGACGCGTGCTGACAAACATCAGCACGTGCACAGCCAATCAAGTCGGGGGCTCACCCCACTCTGACAGCTGTATGTGAGGGTCTCTCATTGATAGCGCAGAGAGAGACCCTTATTTTTGCATGGAATCAGCAGCGGGGACCTAGTTAAGGTCCCCTCTGTTGATCCCATGCAAAATGAGGGTCTCTCTCTGCACTAGCAGAGAGAGCCGGTCGCTGACGGGATGGCTGCCTGCTTCCTATGGAAGCATGGCTGCTGTCGGTCAGAGGAGAAACTGGCATGTACCAATAAGCACAGAGCTGACATCAATGTACACTCAACATTTTGGCTATAAGCCTTTCTCAACAGGAACAAAAAGATTTATGGAAATAGTTAAAGAAAACAGTGCTAAGGTGACATATTATTGTAGTGAGCTGAATTATGGATTCTTCATGCTTCAAATATGTCATTAACCTACCTTTCACTTAAATCATGCTTATTATTAAGACAAAACAAATTAAATTTCTCACCGTTTCTGCCCTCAAAAACCAACACAAAACATGTTTCATTAGTACATTTTATACAATTTCTGTTTCTTTTTTTAAACACTTTGAGGACTTTTTAGAAAATGCTCTTTGAAAATAGTTAAATAGGATTAATTATATGACATTTATAAATGCAGCCATTACTGCTCAATGTCAAGGCTGCAGAATACAAAGCCAGTGCAAGCCAAGATTATTCTTGATTTTTCTTTTCTTTGCATGTGTGCTGGAAATAGAGCTATTAGCGGCATTCAAGTTTGTAGGAATCATATTCCTTTTTTCTGGGCTTGCTTGTTCTATGTTACACAATATGTCTCTAAATGATCCCCACTTTCGTTTTACATCGCTGTTTGGATGCTTAAAATGTATCTGCATTGTATAAACATTATAGAAAAAGAGCAGCCAACTTGCCTCCAGCTGTTGAACTGATGCTCTGCCTGAACACTTCACAGCCACATTCGTGCAGAGGATCATGGGAGGTTTAGTTGAACAAAACTAGAGATCTAAGTGTATGTTATCTCTGCATTAATATATGCATGTTCTATTCAATTTATCCCAATGGGCCTTGGCACCAGGTGTCCGTAAACATTGCTGCCTCCCGCCCACCAAGCCAAGATATGAAACAGGACAGAAAGTCTGTAGTGTCTATATTGTTCCACCCCTTATTTGTTCCATATAAATGAGCTTTCACTTCACCAAACTAATTATTTTCCATTTTAGGTTAAGTGGACATTACAAACAGAACTTTTTATGTCTTATGTCATAAATGTTCTGTAAAGCGTAGCACAGCCATACAAGCCAGTTTTAGGATAAACCTTGTTCTACAGAGCTATCTGACTTACACAATATGCTTCTTCCTGGTTCTCCAAACAATTCACAAACTTCAATTTTATCTTTACATTTCTATATATAGCTGTAATGGCCTCAAGATCATATTCCTCTTTTGAATGTCTAGTACCGTAATTGTGCTTTAATCTTGCCTCTACATTGGTACCTAGCATCAGTTTAGCATTAACCTGAAAAAAACAACAACATCTAATGTCTTTGAGGAGAGTACAGTAGCTTAATGACTAATTTTAAAATCATGGATGGCTGCAGGTTTTTATCCTCATGCAAGGAGCACTAGCATAAATTGCTAATTATATCCTGTAATTAATAAAGCCAGATTAATGACAGTGGATTCCATTTATTTCTTGCATCTCAGACGGTAATGCATTTTTTATAGCCACTAGGCAAGAAAATAATGTGTATTTACCATAGGATGTTACAGTACATTTAGTATTTCTGTATTGGTAAATGTTTTTTGTGTGCTGTGTAGGTATGTGATGCACCTGACTCTCAGCCCCCACATCGTTTGACCTACTCTAAGCAAATGCTTTACAATGTAACAGACTATAATATTGAGAAGTATCTGCTGACCACCACCTTGGACTTTATCCAACAGCGGTAAGCCTGTTACGATTAACAATAATAGTTTTCACAATAAATATACCTGTAGCATATTTAGATAGAGCTCTAAATAACCATGAGAGGTTTTATCTATCAGCTTGGATATATGAAATGACATAGGATATATATATATATATATATATATATATATTAGCCATGATTAGCTTTATAGGATTTGCAGTGTATTGTACCAAGCCTTCTTTTTTATTTAACCACCGGCAGCTGTCTGATATAAATTAATAAAATAAGCACTATAAGTCTGGTGTCTTGTGTTAGCAGACTGCAGCTGAGATCACTTATATGCTTTTCTAACAAAGGGAAACATAATTCCTGCACCATCTTCAGCAGCTTTGGCTACTGATTTATAAGTAAAAAATTAAATCATATTAGGTCAGTGAAATTCTGCTTATAACGTTTTCTTTTAGTGACATAAGAGATACCCATTAGCCATCACTTGATAGCTTACCACACAATGTGTGAACATAAAAGATGACAGTATAAAGTGTAGGAAACAAAAGGACACAAATAAATAAACAGTTCTGCCTTTGAAAAGCTTGGCTTCACAGGCCTCAGGGATCCTCTAATATATAGGTAATAAGACTCAGGTAAACAAAGCAATCAAAGAAATACAAAAATAAATAGACATAGCAGAATCCAAGGTGAATATTGGATCATATACTAAATGTGGGAATAAGGTAAAGCATCACTCCAGGTTCACCTTCTTCCACCATAGGGTTGATATGTCTGATTTGTCCACTTGAGATATGGTGTTATACTAGGTGTATTTATTAAATTTTCTGGAAATGTTTGCTTTGCTGTGTTTTTTGTTGCAAACCTAGTAATGTAGTTGTGTCATGCAGAGTCTTTCAAACAAACAAATAGTCTCATTTTAATACATTTAGGAGAATAAAGGTTTCTGATTAACGCTACTCACTTTTTGGAAATTAAGTGAGTTTATATTTTGTACAAAAATGCTATAGTGTCGACTTAGGTTTCAGACCCAATCGGATAGAGTAGCCCTAAAATTTAGGCTATTCAGAGCCCATTGAAGTGATCTTGAATCAGCACGAAAATCGTCCAATGTGGCCAATGTAAAGATCTTTGTGCCCACATTTCAGAGGGCGAATGCCTCCATAGACTTCTAAGGGGAGGATTTTGGCTTATTTCAGGGCCATTTTTGGAGGACCTTGGCTCTTCCATAAATAGCCAAAGTAAGTGGGAGGACTTTGGTTATTGCGAAACTAGCCAAAGTCCTTCCAAAATGGCCCAAATAAAGTAAATGAACATGAAATAAATATGTTTTATTAACATGTAAAGTTCATATTAATGTAAATATATTATTATACATTATACCATTAATATATTATAGTAATATAAAATTATTTTTGTGAAATATGTTTACTTTAATTCTTCTATACTTTTTCGAGGAGCTAAAATCTGGAAAATTAAACTTCCCAAAATTTGGCAATTTCCACCAATTTCAGGACAACTTTGGTGATGTTTGGTCCTTTTTGGAGTAAGAACCTGAATATCACAAAAATCCAGTCCGAAATCAGTAGAAATTGGTGATTTTGTGCTGAAATTGGCTTTGTTGAGTAGCCAACTACGCAGTTTGATTTTATTTCCAGATCTGGCACGACGTCAGGCTTAGACCCTCAAGTGTTTTGTAATGTTTGGCAAAATGTAATAACTTTGAATTTAAGAGGTTTTTTCTAGTTAGCTCTCTCACAGGTAGAAGGCCCCATGCATTATAATAGGTCACACAGAATCAGTACCTTTCATGCCAAAAAAGTAAATTAACCATATATAGTTATGTTTATGACCTGTCATAGGTCTGTATGTTGTCTAGTATGTTGTGCTAGAGGTTTATTAAACTGTGCACACTGCTGAAAAACATTCACATATGTTCATAAGAAAACATTTTATCGACAGGAGACTCTTGCATGATAGTCATACTCTTCATAGCCAAATTCTTGAGATGTAGGAGAGGAAGTTTGACAATAGCTGAAGGGCTGGTTCAACACACTGAATACAACATTTTCAGTTTTGCTACACATGTGCTTACAATCTGGTAATATAGTAAGTAGGTTGCTCACATGTTAATTCCAAGAATTGTCCAGAACCAGGGATTTCTCTTTAACCATACAACTGTGATGCAAAATTAATTTTGTGGATCTTTGATGTTGAATATTAAGTGTAAATCATTGTTATTTCTTTTACAGGTATGGAGGCTGGAGCTTTGGGATTCCACTTTCAACTGATGCTTTGCTTAATATTGTAGCACCTCCATCTGACAATAAGACTCTAAGCACAGTAAGTGAAAACAGATCGAATGCTGTTGAACAGTGATAGCATATATAAGAAATGGTTCACTGCAAACGTGCTAGAGCTATATATACCATTATGCTCAACCAGTCATTAGATTGACTGAGGATCATGAGATTTGTACGTTCCAAATGTATGCAGTGCCAAGGTTAACCATCATTTGTCAAAATGACAGCCAAAAACTCACCAAATTCTCTTATTCACTCCAAAAGGAGGGGTGAACATAAACTGCATGTGCAACATTTCCTCAGTTTGTGTTGCGGTGAGATTTTGGATTGAAGCTTGTAATGCGTCATCCAAGTATGCGATTCAGAAATGCTCGACTCTTACCAATGTACAGTTTTTACCATTGGATTTACCAACTATTGGTTGCTCTGCAAAAATCATGTAACAATGCACAACATGTAGGAATAACAGTGGCCGCTGATTACATTATATATTGAATGCTATAATTGATTACATTGTGATCAAACTTTTTTTGGAGACCAATGAATCCCAATACTCTTTTTCATTCTTATTCTTAATGTAAAACTATAAAGTATATATGCAAAAGCACACAATAAATAATCAAGAAAGGGATGGTTCTTGTGCACAGAGTAACAATAGTTTGATGTTTTGTGGACACCAAGGAAATATTTAACAGAAAAAAATACAAACAAATGGAATCTTTTTAATGAATTTGTTTTTCAAAGTTACAATCCAAGTGTAAAAGAGTCTCATAAAAAGTAGTTAACAGCAGGGTATAGAGTATATATTGCCTTTAATTCCCCATTGTAGTGTTCATTCCATCAAGCCATTGAAACCACTGCTACAGTGGATTTTTAAATCTGGCATGTAGCATTGTATCATATGCTCATTTTGTTTTTCTTGCTCAGATTTGGTATAACCCTGAGGGTACTCACAGCCTCCCAGCCTATCTCAACAGTTTCAACAACTTCCTCTTGAGGGCCAACCTTCCAACCAATGAGTCTGAAGAATATGGTAAGGAAAATGTTATCAAGTAGACCACAGTCTGAGAATGAAATAGAAACCTGTAAGATCATAGGACAGGCACTTGTCAGACTGAACCCCCAGATCTATCCAGACATCACAGCTGGAGAATTCAGGGTGCAGAGGAAGGATATACTCTAGTCAGCGACTATTTCAATGTAAAATGTATGCGCGAGGCAGGCTTTTGTAGTTGTAACAGTGTCAAGGTACTTGGAACGGTTGCATAGGAATAAGGTGCATACTGTTCACACAGCTGTGCTTGTCTTTTCGTGTAAGGTAAATCCTCTCACACTCCCAGCATGCTTAGAAGACACAAATCTTTCTTTTTCCCCGCTATGAAATAAAATTGAAACAAATATTTACCACCTCGTCAAGATGTCCCCCCATACAGCACGAATAACCGGCTGGCTATTTCCAAAGCAGATGTTCAGTTATGAACGATAATCTAACCTCCCGCTGAGCAGTGGGCAGCGGCCGATAAATATTTGATAAAACTTTAGTATCTTAACAGCAATGCAAACAATAGCATAGGTGGAATTGATTCTTGGACGACTTGTGATTCTCTTAGTGAGAATATAAAGCATTTTGATGATCCCAAGGCACCGCTTATTTTCCATAAACACGTTAGATTTAGGCTTGCATTTATCTTTCTGTGAGAGGCCATTATGCAGGTCCTGCATTCAATCCCACTGACATTACAGCTTAATTATACCGCTATCCATCATGATTATGGTTTTTAGCTTCTCCTCCAGATCGCCAGGGAGATTCCCTTGAGTCAGTTTCCTAACTGCTCCTGCACTTGTGCTACTGCAGCTAAAAACATTTACTCATTCTATAGGATACAAGGTAGATGGATTCATCCTTTGCATGTCTGACTTGGATGTCGCGTGTTCTGTTCATCAGTAGCTATTATCTTGTATTAATATGCATATTGCTTTCAAAGCAGGGTAAAGCTAAGGCCTTTTTCCCTTTAACTTAACTACTTACCCCTTTCTTTTGACCACCTGCTCCTGTTCCGGATGCTTAAAAATGATGCTAATCATGTAATACAAGAGCATACACACAACAATCTACCACTTTCTCTCATTACAAGTCAGCCTAATGTTTAGAAAGCTACCCAGTACAATCCCGGTTATAATTTAGTATTTTGACCTAATTGCATATAAGAGTAAAAATAAAATTAGATGTCCATCTCCTGCCTCCATGTTGTGAATTTTACCCATTATGCAGCATTCACCAAAATCTTCCAGCAAATCTTACTTAACAACTGTTGGCACAGTTTGCATGATGAGGTCATAAGATACAGTCCTGCTCTCTTACAGGCTTCTGTGTATCACTAGGGGGCAGAACTAGGTGGCTCTATACACCTTTTTTCTTTTTTTACCTGCCTTCTAACACAAAAAGTTCATCTTTCTGGAAGAGAGAAGACCTGATTAAACATGATCATAAATCTGCCCCCTTGTGATGTTACATTGCCCTCCCATTCAATACAAGTCCATGATCAGAATTCTGACTCACAGACTGCATTGTGTGTCCCCTGCCCCACAGTGAGATAATAGTGCTGTAAAGTTACTGGGGGATGTCACCCAAAAACACTATATTTCACAAAATGTAGGTGCACAGTCACACTTGTTTAGTTAAATATTTAATAAAATAAAACTCATACAACAAAAACAAAAGACATATCTGAAACCAACAATGCAAAATAAAAAATAAAATAAAAAAAATTTACATTTTTTGGTGGGAGTTTCTGTTTAGGGAAAAGTACCTAGTGCATGTAGTATATGAGCATTCAGATCAGTCCCATGAAGCGAGGCGTGTGCATAAGGGGGTGTATCTGCAGCCTCATAGTTGTAATTTTTTATTTTATGCTGTTAGTATTGAAATACAAGTAAACAAAGAACGTGACCTCACAAAATTGGTCTTAAATGAAAGGAGAACACAATACTGTAGACACTGCCATATTGTTAATATTCAATTTTGTGGTATATACACTGTGTATTTGGATACATTTTCAGATGGGATAACACTCACTGTTTTGTTGCTTACATTAGTATCAGTATGATAATGTTGTGTCATTTTTTTCACACCAATATTGTGAAATGCTAGCAGAATGCTTGGTTGCATAGGGAGAGGTATTAGCAGTAGGAAGAGGGAGGTGCTCATGCCATTGTACAAAACACTAGTGAGACCTCACTTGGAGTTTTGTACGCAGTACTGGAGACCTTATCTCCAGAAGGATATTGATACTTTGGAGAGAGTTCAGAGAAGGGCTACTAAACTGGTTCATGGGTTGAAGGATAAAACTTACCAGGAAAGGTTAAAGGATCTTAACATGTATAGCTTGGAGGAAAGACGTAACAGGGGGGATATGATAGAAACATTTAAATACATAAAGGGAATCAACACAGTAAAGGAAGAGTATATTTAAAAGAAGAAAAACTACCACAACTAGAGGACATAGTCTTAAATTAGAGGGGCAACGATTTAAAAGTAATATCAGGAAGTAATACTTTACTGAGAGGGTAGTGGATGTATGGAATAGCCTTCCAGCAGGAGTGGTAGAGGTAAACACAGTCAAGGATTTTGAGCATGCGTGGGATAAACACAAGGCTATCCTAGCTATAAGACCGGAAACGGGGGACTAATAAAAGCATTCAGAAAAATTGGGCAGACTAGATGGACTGAATGGTTCTTATCTGCCGACACATTCTATGTTTCTATGTGATGTCACACTTTTAGTTTGCTTACATGATTTTTTTGTTTACCTCTTAGAGGGACAGATAGCTGTGTGAAAGTTTCACTATTTTGTGTGTGTGCTTTGGTCATTATATATTATTTTCTTATTATGGAAAAATAAATTTTCCAAAATTTAGTGCATATTTATTAGCACAATTTATCAGTGGAATTGTATACTCCTCAAATTACCATGATTAGTGTCTAATTATCATGCATTTTTTTAAATTCAAGTTGTCAAAACGTTGATGTCATGTCTTGAAACGTATTCCACAAGCAGTTAAGATTTATAAACACTTTGATATAAGATGACTAAAAAAATGGAAACTGGCATTTAAAAAAGACCATAGCTAAACAGTGACTGGCAGGTCTGCTTCCAAGGAGCTTTCAGAGCAGCTGTATTCAATGTGCTGGTCTCTGGGGTAGCATCCATGGTAGCTCAAATTATTAAAATCCCTGGAGACCACAGCTATGCAGACCACTTTGCTGCAGACTTCCACACTCTCCATTACATTCCATCTACTTGGTAGTAGTTGTGTCTATTCTTCTAGTGTCCCACTAGGGAAAACTGTCAATGACTGTGCTACACTGAATGGAGATAAACTACTCTGAAACACAATGTCTCAAAAATCCCTCCAACTAGAAGAGCCTTTGACACTTTAAAAAAGGGGGGATTAAAATTGCCAGATAGAATTATGATGCAGCTTTTCAGATTTGAAAGGGAATCAAATCCTATTTTCCAGGTTTGACTTAGGCTCTCTTTAAAAAAAATAATAATAATGATAAAGTCAAATAAAGTGGATTTTTGCGCTGTCACTTAGCAGTATTATAGCTGTGGATGGGGAGTATGTCAGAGAAAAAGGACTTAAAATGAGTCCCCAAGCAGTAAAACAAATGCAATATACAGCAAAAATCAAGGAAAAATGTATTTTATTTTATTTACACTTTACTATTGCAAGATCTCTAAACCTCCCAAACACTCAAAAAGCACCCATTCTTACCCTTTATTTATACCTCTTAACTCTTTGGTAGCAGTAAACTACGGTGGTTTCTTTAATGTTTGCACAATGTAATAGGAAATAGTTAAATAGAAAATACAGGACGTTGACAAATAATAAAAGTCGCTAAATAATAATTACAAACAGCTGTAAAGTTGAGTTATATTAGGGGTTTTATGCCACCTAAAATGCATTTTCCAAATGTTAATGCATATTAAAGTATGTTCAAAGTACTTTACAATGTATATTTTACATTTTGTATTGCTTAAAATATGAAAATATTACACTTAGAGGAATTTGTGAAATTACAGCAGTTTGCAAGAAACCAAGACTGCCCACACAAACTAAGTAAATGTCCGTTTCCTTTTTTTTTTTTTTTGCTGCAGGAACCAATGACAATAATGCCATTCAAATTAATTGAATTTCCAGTCCCTCTAGTGATGTCATCAGACAATGTGTTGCACTGTTTAGAGATCCTACTGTGTACAAGAGCAATGTCATTTAGATTCCACACAATGCATTGTATTCCATCAACACAGGAAATGACTAAATGGAACAATTATGTTTCATTATGGGGGGGGGGGCTTGTGTCAAATATTACAAATGTGATTTATGCAGAATGCCTGCCTCAAAACACACTGGAAAAAATGCCTATGCACTACATAAGCAGTATTCTTCAACTTGCATCAAAGTGAGTTTGAGGAATTAACCGTCCCTTTAAGACCACTGCCAGTTAGAAGTATATCTATTGTATTAGTACTTTGATATGAGAAGTATCAAAGGAACATGAAGAAGAAAGGAGATTTAGTCTACAACAGTAGAAGGGATTTTTTACAGTAAGGACAGTTACGATATGGAATTCACTCCCAGAAGAAAAGGTTCTAGCAAATACATTAAGAGCAGCCTGGATACTTTTTTTAATGAGCCGGACCATAGAGGGCCATGCATGTTAGTAAAGGCATTAATATTTATGTAGTGCTTGTTGATCCAAGGAGGAATCTGATTACCAAGAAGGATTGGAGTCAAGAAGGATTTTTTCCCCCATTGAAAGCAGAATTCGAAATTGCTGAAGGGGGCTTTTTATTTGCCTTCTTTTGGATCAGCGACGGTAAACATGCGAAAGGAAAAGGTTGAACTTGATGGACGCAAGCCTTTTTTCAACCTAAACTACTATATAACTAACAGAGATGTAAAGAGGTTATTTAACCAGTGCTTGAATTCAGGTCACATAAGTTGCAAATGTTTTTAATGTTGCAGGGGAAAATAAATATTTTCAAAATCATGAAAGCATTTGGCAAACATGGGCAAACTGCATCAGCAAAGCAATGTGGATGCAACCCAAAGCCCACCAAAGCTGAAGCTAATAATTGATAAATTCACCAAAAGTATAGTTTAAAAAATGGAACTAGAAATTTAATGGACATCACTCTGGCTGGGTCTTAAAAATGTAAATTGTGCGTTTTACAAAGTCAAATTAATGCAGGGCCTCTTTTTGGAAACCAAACCATCACACAAATATGCATTACTTGGGTTTAACTATAACAGAATGGCTATCAAAAAAAAGTAACAGGTCTTTCTACATGTAAACAGATTTAGAGAAAGTCAAAGGATGTCTTCAACCCACAATGTTTATTGGAAACTATAAATGCTGTAATGGTACTACTTGAGGTAGTCATTGGGTTAAATGTAAAAAGAAGAAAACCACTGGCTCTCCTTGATCCATAGGTAGTAATAGGCGTATTCAAAAAACGAGAGTACACATAGTGCAAAGTGGTAAAAGAATGTGTCTGCAACTCTCGTTATTTGAATAAACGTATTACTAAGTACGGATCAAGGAGTGATGGTAGCTTTCTTCTTTTATATTTTATGCTTGCAGTGTGGTCGGCAGCCTTCACCTGGAGCACCCAGTACCCGCCTATATCTTATCGGACACTCCTATACCTCGCCAGCTAGGAAGAGCCTGGGCTTTCTGTTTTCCCCTACTTATGTAGAGGATTCATTCCGTTTGTAGTCATTGGGTTGGATCACACCTCTACATGGCCATATAACATCCTAGAAATAGGAATTCCTATTACAGGATCCTATGCAGTTCTGGTGCAAATACTTTTCTCATGTGTTGTTCTCTTGTCACAGGATGATAATGACCCATTTATTGCTTAATAGATAAAAAAATAGTTTAATAAACACTAAATTAATTTCAATGCCTTCTATGGCATCCCCTCAAACATCAGATCTAAATTACTACCTCCCAAATTAATCAAAATACTGCAGGATTTCTTCTTTAAAAAAGGAACAATATCCCACTACACACCCTTCTGGACTTGTATGGCAGCTGTTCTGAAGGCCACAGGTGGCCTCACTTGCTATTAATATCAAGATATCAATATATTATTAGGTGTTTCTATTATTTAGTCCACCCCTTGTAACCACTACTGTGTTTAAATCCTAACTGGTAAAAGAAAGGTGTGTGCATTAATCAAGAGAGCATAAAACGCTGTTTATGTGTTGTGTTCACATATTGTAAAATGCTTCAGTAGTTTTTAATCTGTTTTAAATAACACATTTGCACTTACATTACTTGTCTCCTTTACTTAGAACATAATATTTCCCAGGTTGTGTCAGACATCCTTTTCCTGATTGATTGCTCACTTTGTATCTTTTTGAAACATGTGAAACAGAGAACCAGGGAGCGTAAGGAGGTTAAATGTGTCCAAAATGTCCCTATCATAATAAGTTGCACATTTTGTATTAAGAGTGAAAAATATGCCATATTAGCCAGGGAAATGCATTAGAGTCAAGATGATGCCATCATTGTATAAATGAGGAGAATTAAAGTTTAAGCTTTCAAGACCTGACAAGTAGACACCTACGTAATCTTGAGAGATTGCGCTCAAATGCTCATCCGCTAACCAAGAAAGTTATCCTTTTGAATCTACATATATTGAAAAACCTTTGGCTCTGCTGCTTTTTAGAACTTATCTACTTTATTGCCAGTTTAGTTCTATTCTTAATCCGTCATAGTCTCCCTTATCCTTTTCTTTCTATTTTCCTGCTAACCATTCTTCTTATAGTCCAGTTTTTCTCTTTTGTGGCGAATAGCGTTTACTCCAGAATTCCAGTAAGGGTCATAACCCAAAAATGTCTCCACAGTGCATCTTTAGAGATTTAAAAAAAATAGTGACCAGATCATATAGTTACATTTGCTTCATAAGATATACCACAGTAATACCAAACCTATAGCATGCATGCCATAGCTGTACTGAGAGCTGGCTAAGGTGGTCCTTGGATCAAACCTGCCTATAGATATTGTTAATATTCGTTTATACTTAGTACCTTAATATACAGTGTGTTCTAAGCTGTAAAAGTACAAGAGGAAACAGAGTGAACTTAATTTATTAAGGACTGCAATAGGGGATTGAGAATGGGGTAACTAATAATGTTGGGTGAAGAAATAGAACAGCTATGAAGAAGTAGGATAAAGAAAGTAGGCTGAAGTTGAGAGGGAATGAACATGGAGGCTAGGGAGACAGTGATATATGCAGTATAGGGGGATTGATATAAAGATCTATATAATAAAGAGTCCTGTTGAATAGCTATAAGAGATTGAATAATTCTTCATGCAATTAGTAATGAAGGTGCAGCTCAGCACTTGGACCATTTGTCATCCCAGAAGAATCCATCCCAAAGCAAAATAGTAAAGGTGCTCACTCCAAATTCATATAAAGCAAATCCTTTATTCCGTGTTGCAATTAAAAATCCACATGGGTGGTACACAGACCATTTATCACCTCACGCGTTTCTAGTAGCAGTAAATGTAAATGGTGGGGAAGACGATGTGCTTGAATGGAGTGATGAATGGTATACTTAAGGGTCATTCAGGCAGAGGTGACTGACAATCAGGAGGTGAATGGGAAACAAAAATGGTGTTGCAAATGAAAAGAGGAGAAAGAGACTGAAATGAGGAAGGGCAAAAAAGAGGCACTAATGGGGCTATTCACTAAAAGGTTAGTTGAGGTGAGTAGTAGGTGAGTTAAAGTGAATAGCAGGTGAGTTGAGTTGAGATTAATCTCACCAATTCAGCTATACAGTGTGCAGAAACAACCCTGGTTAGATCCTCCACTAAGTGAACTCATCAGGTTTGTTCCTGCAAAATGTATAGCTAAATTTGTGAGATGGAATGTTCATCTCACCTCAACTCACCTGCTATTCACTTCTACTCACCTTTTAGTGAGTAGCCCCATTAGAGATTTTTAAGCTGATTTTCCAGCAGTCAGTCGGGCACTATGGCTCAATAATATTCACTATTTATGACATAGCATATCTCTTACTGCGCTGTATAACAAATGCCAATGTCATAGTGACTTGATAATATAAATAAATATGTTTTTGTTTCTTTTAGGTATTTTTGTCTCCACTAAGCCCCTCTCAGGATCAGTGTCACAACAAAGCAAGTAAGAATCTTTTTTATATTCAAGAAATTGAAACTATGTTACATTTTATATGACCACTGAATTAATCAAATGTGATCCCAAATTAAAGAAATCACAAAGAAATGTTGCATGCTGACCACTGTAAGTAGGTGTATGTTCATCTGTAACAGTTACTTATTTATGTTGTTTTACTCTTAAACATGAACAAATAAAAACACATATTGAATTTCCTATATTTATGTCACTGCAGTCAATACGTGTCTGTACAATAATGCCTCTTCATAGACAAGTCCTCTTGGTTTGTATTAAAAGGCATTTCCAGAATAGTAAGAGTACGGTACCAAACTGAGAATCTGCTCTGTCTGTTCTCTGCACCCGGCTTTCATTAGCGCCAGCTACCAGACATGTAAACTTTAGAGAGAAGTGTTTAGATAAACTCTCCAGAGCATTGCAAATCAATTCTTAGCCAATTAGTGAACAGTAGAGGACTTGTTACATGAAATTCAGCAGTAAATGGAAATCACAGACAAAAAACCTCAGTACAATAAAGAATCTTCCAGCCACAAAGCTATTGTTGGTTAATAAGATAGCCAGGCAACGGTGGATTGGGTCGTGGACATCACAGTCACAAAGGACCAAATCAAGAATATATTAGGTGCTTTCAAACACAAACATCCTTATTTGTACCATATGCATGTGTACCTTAGCTACCCCAGCATCACGTCTGCTTGCTAGCAACACCAGTCCCCCTCATTTATTGTTAATCCCGTTTTGTGGTTATAGCATAATAATAGAATCCACAAGAATAAATAGAAGAATGCACACCAGAATTATTCAAATATTGTTACTTGCAAAAAGTATTTATTTGTGTATAAATCAGATCACAAACAATACAGTGAAATAATAAACAGGTACAATAAATATAAGATAAAATAAAAAAGCAAAAGAGAAAGACATTTCTTTATGTAAAGGATATACTTTTACTGCCAAAATGTTGGGGCTCTTTTTCAGACTTCAGCCGTCCTCTGTTGTTTTTTCATTTTATCTAAGTGTATCTTATCTATATACATCATTTCTTTGGATTTGTTGTGTTTGGATTTATTCACAAGTACACTTTTTTTAAGTAACAATTTTTGTAGCATGTATTGTGGTGAATATGCCCCTACTTCTGTTGCTTCAGATTTGGACACTGCATTGAACCCACTTTCTATATATTTTGTGGGTATTCAGGGTCTGCGTCTCCTAATAAACCCCTTCCCCACTCATGACCTTTCTTACAATAAATAAAAAAAAAACTGTTTAAGGTTTAGTGGAATGAACAACACATTGCTTTGCAATAGTGTGCGCGTTATTTTACTACTACTCAAAACGGTAAACATTGAGCATCCCTTATCCAGAAATCCATTATCCAAACGATTCCACACACACCTGTCAGACTGCAAGCACACAACAGTCTATTCAGTGTCCAGCTCCCTTAAGCTGTGATGTATCCTTTCCATGCATGCCTAGATTTCCCCATGCCCACAAAGGGTAATACAATGACAGGCCTGAAAAACCAAAGGCAGGTTCCCAATGATGCCTTACGTCACAGCTACATCACAGTAAAAGTGATTTATTTACTCTATATGGAATTTTCATTTAATGCTACTGTGTTTCATGAGTGCTGAGTGGCTTTAATATAACTTATTGGTGAAATTGGTCCATTATCAGAAATCCTCAGTTATCTAAAATATGTCTGATCCCGAGCATTTTGGATAAGGGATACTCAACCTGTACTAATAGATAAGGATCCAGAAACAATAGAGCATTAAATTTACCAGTTTCCAAAGGTTTTAAACCTTTCCACAATTACCTTTTACTCCCCTTAAACATTAGCAATGCAAGCAACACTCATAAAACATATGTTTTGGGTTTTTTGTTACATTTAATATTTCTTTATTGAGTTTTCCAGTTGTATAGGCACATAGACATAGTAAAGGTAGACAGCTATATAATTACATGAATAGAAATCAGAGTAGTGTTATTCATCTCAAAGTGGTTGGGGACATTAACACAATACTATGTTTGATATTGGAACATGGAGTTAAATACATCACATTGTCAGAAGCTAGTGCTGTGTCGGTGGTATATTAGGGTGACCAGCCTGTTGGAATATAGTAAATTAGTTTAGTCCATAATATGTCTTGTCCACTAGGTTGGTGTTTAAGTCCAGGTAATACTTTAAAAATGTATTTTAGTAGTGAGGATCTGAACATATAGACAACACTTAAACATAGTGAAAACGAATAGCTACATAGTTACCTGGAAAGAAATCAGGATAGTGTTATCCCACTCACCGTGTTTGGGAGTATCACCACATATCTATGGACAATGCTGGAGCATTAAGTTTAATATATCATATTATCAGGTATTCGTGCTTTGCCAACAGTATATTAGGATGGCTAGTCTGTCGCAATACAGTAAATTAGTTTAGTCCGTAATATGTCCTGTCTACCAGTCTATTGGCATAATCCAGATAAATCTTTAAAATTTTAATATATCAATAAAAAAATAAACACAGAAACAAAATCAAAGGGGGAAAGAAGGTTCGTAAACCAAACAAACTGCGGTTTTGGACATCTATGTATATTGTGGGTGGTATTTTATAGCCCTGGTGGAAAGGTATCCTGTTTAGAATGTACTCCTCAGGTTGTACTGTTCTACTATAACAGTGAGGAGGGTAGGGCGGATAATACCTCGGATGAATCCGAGTCTAAGTATAAGGTCCAGGGGGAGCATCTGGTAGAGGATTCCAGACCCTTACCTTGTGAGGTATCCAGTAGATCCTCCATTTTTCTTAGCTGTTCCACCGAGGCGACCCATTCAGCACAGGTAGGCGCTCTTGTTTGTTTCCACAGTTTGGGAATCAGCATTTTAGCTGCATTAAGTAGGGGGGGAGTCAGGGAGTGTTTGTAGCTACTAATGGATTTCGGTGTATGATGTAGGAGTGCTTGTAGAGGAGTGGATTGGAGATCAGGGTCGTCTATCGATCTGATGATTGTTAGGACAAAGTCCCAGAAGGGTTTGAGGACAGGGCAGGACCACCACACGTGGAGGAAATGTCCTCTATCTTGCCTGCATCGCCAGCATGTATCTGGGGTTCTTGGGTATTGTCGATGCAACACCGAGGGGACCCTGTACCATCTATCAAAAATTTTATACGAGTTCTCCTGTGCTATTACATAAGGGGTACATTTGTGGACTAGGGTTGAGATTTTTGATCATTGGGCCTGTGTCAGTGTCGTATGCGTATCCCTTTCCTAGAGTGTTACGAAATAGGGTTTGGTGTCAGATTGTGTATCAAGAAGCATGTTATGGATGGTTGAGACAAGTCTCGTAGGGGGCTCCTTTTGGTGGCAGAGCACCTCGAACGGGGAAAATGTATCTGGATACTGTTGTGCTTTGAGTATTAATGCAGTGTAGTGCTGTAATTGTCGATAAGTATAGAGTCGTAGTGGGTTAGTAGATTGGGTGGGTATTAGGTGTTTGTATGGTGTCAATTTTTTGTCTGTCATAACATGTCCTAGTCTGGGGTATCGAATTTCTGTAGGGAAGAGATTTCGCACAGCGTGGACATCAAATCCGGGTGGGAACTGTTCATTAGTGAAGGGGCGAAGGTGTTTGCCTTAGATTGAGTCTGACTGCGATATTTCTCCATATGGCTAGTGTCGTGGGTATGGTAGGGTGGGTTGGGGAGCGCAAAACTGGTTGTGGTACCCAGGCCGCTGTAGTTATCGGGACTGTGAGTCCCTCCTGTTCGGTTGAGACCCAAAGTTTGGGAGCTGGTCTTGTCCATTCGACAATTCTGGCTAGGTGAATAGCCTTGTGATATAGAGAAATATCCGGGAGTGAAACTCCTCCCAAGTGTTTGTTTCTAGCTAAATAATCATATCCTACTCTGGGGAATGATTTCCCCCAGACATATCGGGATATGAGTTTTTTTTATATCTTTCAGATAATTTTTAGTTAAAGCTATAGGAACAGCTTGTAGCAAATAGAGAAGTCTGGGGAGGACGTTCATTTTAATCACTCCGATGCGTCCAAACCAAGATATGTTTTTCGTTGACCATTTGTTCAGATCGGCTTGTATAGATCGTAACAAAAAGGGGTAGTTAAGCTTAAATAGTTGGGTAGAATCTCGTGGAATAGTGATACCCAAGTATTTAATAGCTGTGGTGGCCCACTTGAATGGGAATGTCGTTTTCAACACTGCCACATCTACATCTGGGACTGACAAGTTGAGTATCTCGGATTTAGTGAGGTTGGTCTTAAAATAGGATAAATAAGAGAACGCTGTCATCTCCTGCATCAGATTGGGTAGGGATATACAAGGGTTGGTCACAATAAAGAATAAATCATCTGCAAAGGCCGAGACTTTGTGGGTGTGTATTTCCAGGGATAGTCCCATTATGTCGGGGTTGGACCTGATCGCCTCCAGGAAGGGTTCTATAATTAGAACAAACAGTAAAGGTGAAAGGGAGCATCCTTGTCTAGTGCCGTTTGACAGAGTCAATGGGCCCGACAGAGTTCCATTCACCCGGACCCTAGCTGTAGGTTTTTGGTAAAGTGCTTCTATCCAGTGCATCATATTCTGATATAGTCCCAGTTGTCTCAGGGTGGAAAAAAGAAAGGCCCAGTTGACTCTGTCGAATGCCTTCTCCGCGTCTACCGACAACAGGAGCGTGGGTGTGTTCTGGATTAGGGCCTGATACACTAAGTTGAGGATCCTGGTGGTAATATCCCTAGCCTCTCGTCCCGGGATGAATCCCGCCTGATCTCGTTTAACAATAGACGGTAGGTATGGTCTAAGTCGATTAGACAAGATCTTTGCAAAAAGTTTCATGTCTGTGTTTAGCAGTGAGATAGGTCCTTTCCAGGCTTAGGTATGACTGTGATGTGGGCCTCTTGTGTTTGGGGGGGAGGTCTAAGTAAGTGTGAGTCCGTCTGGGCCGGGGCACTTTCCCGTGGGTGAGTCTTTGATTGCTGTTAACGTTTCCTCGGGGGAGATTGGGGCATTTAGGACATCCCTGTCTCTTGAAGAGAACCTAGCCGGGAAGTGTGTGTCTAAATAGGTGTCAAACTCATTTAGGAACTGTGGGTGAGGGGGGCGGTCTGGATCTCGTATGTTATATAAGCCTTGATAATAAGAGCGGAAAGTCTCTGCGATGCGTTGGTTTGTTTTTTTTACTGTCTACGATTCAAAGTTGTAGAAATTCTTTTTTCTCTTAGAGCCTTAATTTGTTTCTGGGTATTACAGTCACACTCATAATTTAAAAGCCGTGCTGGAGTAATGTAGAAGATGTATTTACCTGTCTGGGGTTCCAGCCACTCTTATTTATCTCTTTAACAACTGTATAACGGTCCACTCTGTTTTTATTCATAAGTAATAGCTTGGCTGTGTGAGAAAGTGTGAATTTTTATGGCTCCCATCTGCTTGGGGGCATGGCTCCCACGTCTGAAATGTATTCTTTTTCTTCTCTAGGGCCGCTACCTTGGTGAATACTTTGTTAGCTCTCTCCATCCTGGCAGGTTACTCCATCACCACTGCAAGCTTTGTCACTTATATAGTCAAAGAGCATCACAATGGGTCGAAGAGACTGCAGCATATAGCTGGTGTCGGAGAAGTCTGCTATTGGTTGACGAATTTCCTCTATGACTTGGTAAATAGCTTTTGAATGGTTTTCTTTAACAATCATATTAATGCACAGACTATCACCAAATAGCGTTAAGATATTAAAGTGTCTTAGCCAAGATATAAACCAGTGAACTTAATTAATTACTTCTACTGTAAATTTTATAATGTTCTATTTCTTTACTGTCCTCCCTATGAATTGTACCTTCTAACACTGTAATGATTATTCATTTGTTCCCATCCTTTAACATCTTCATCTTATCTCAAATGTTTATTACTTTCTGACATGCATAGTGTATACCCCATCGCTTTTTAATATTTTATCCCGTAAAGATTCCCACAATGCTTAGTGCTCGGATATAATTTTACTCTAGATTGTAAGCTTATGAGCAAGATTCTCTCTATATCATGTTTTCATATTGCCTTTACAGGGAGTGCAGAATTATTAGGCAAATGAGTATTTTGACCACATCATCCTCTTTATGCATGTTGTCTTACTCCAAGCTGTATAGGCTCGAAAGCCTACTACCAATTAAGCATATTAGGTGATGTGCATCTCTGTAATGAGAAGGGGTGTGGTCTAATGACATCAACACCCTATATCAGGTGTGCATAATTATTAGGCAACTTCCTTTCCTTTGGCAAAATGGGTCAAAAGAAGGACTTGACAGGCTCAGAAAAGTCAAAAATAGTGAGATATCTTGCAGAGGGATGCAGCACTCTTAAAATTGCAAAGCTTCTGAAGCGTGATCATCGAACAATCAAGCGTTTCATTCAAAATAGTCAACAGGGTCGCAAGAAGCGTGTGGAACAACCAAGGTGCAAAATAACTGCCCATGAACTGAGAAAAGTCAAGCGTGCAGCTGCCACGATGCCACTTGCCACCAGTTTGGCCATATTTCAGAGCTGCAACATCACTGGAGTGCCCAAAAGCACAAGGTGTGCAATACTCAGAGACATGGCCAAGGTAAGAAAGGCTGAAAGACGACCACCACTGAACAAGACACACAAGCTGAAACGTCAAGACTGGGCCAAGAAATATCTCAAGACTGATTTTTATAAGGTTTTATGGACTGATGAAATGAGAGTGAGTCTTGATGGGCCAGATGGATGGGCCCGTGGCTGGATTGGTAAAGGGCAGAGAGCTCCAGTCCGACTCAGACGCCAGCAAGGTGGAGGTGGAGTACTGGTTTGGGCTGGTATCATCAAAGATGAGCTTGTGGGGCCTTTTCGGGTTGAGGATGGAGTCAAGCTCAACTCCCAGTCCTACTGCCAGTTCCTGGAAGACACCTTCTTCAAGCAGTGGTACAGGAAGAAGTCTGCATCCTTCAAGAAAAACATGATTTTCATGCAGGACAATGCTCCATCACACGCGTCCAAGTACTCCACAGCGTGGCTGGCAAGAAAGGGTATAAAAGAAGAAAATCTAATGACATGGCCTCCTTGTTCACCTGATCTGAATCCCATTGAGAACCTGTGGTCCATCATCAAATGTGAGATTTACAAGGAGGGAAAACAGTACACCTCTCTGAACAGTGTCTGGGAGGCTGTGGTTGCTGCTGCACGCAATGTTGATGGTGAACAGATCAAAACACTGACAGAATCCATGGATGGCAGGCTTTTGAGTGTCCTTGCAAAGAAAGGTGGCTATATTGGTCACTGATTTGTTTTTGTTTTGTTTTTGAATGTCAGAAATGTATATTTGTGAATGTTGAGATGTTATATTGGTTTCACTGGTAAAAATAAATAATTGAAATGGGTATATATTTGTTTTTTGTTAAGTTGCCTAATAATTATGCACAGTAATAGTCACCTGCACACACAGATATCCCCCTAAAATAGCTAAAACTAAAAACAAACTAAAAACAACTTCCAAAAATATTCAGCTTTGATATTAATGAGTTTTTTGGGTTCATTGAGAACATGGTTGTTGTTCAATAATAAAATGAATCCTCAAAAATACAACTTGCCTAATAATTCTGCACTCCCTGTATAAGTACAGTATAAGATGTAGGTGGTATATAAATAACTGTTAATTTAATTTTACACAAAGCTAACTGTTCACTTCTAGCATCACACAATGTTAAACAAGTGTTCCTTTTTTCACATAATGACATGTGCTCAAAATAAGTATCACATCCTAAATCCTAAAGGGACTGCCACGTAAACATTGTGAATGTAGAATTTTTTTTATCAAAAATGATCTATACGTGTTAGAAAAATTCCATGCAAATGCATAGATTAAGAGAAAAGTGTCTTTATAAACCACACTATTGATGTCAGTGTAGGCTCCTGTTTCTGACATCACCTTGTCACTTGATAGGCTGATGAACTATTTACAATGAGAAATGTGTAACTTGCATATCATGCTACAAGATAATGTCAAAGAGGAGACACTATAGTAAATATTAAAGTACAGGCTGAGTGTCCCTTACCCGAAGATCAATTATCCGTAATGACCCAAAAACCAAAGCTCAACCTGTAAATGTTTCCCTCAATCTATGAATTTGCTTGTAATTCTGCTAACATATGGGTCTATTCACTAAAATTCAACTTTCAGACTTAGTCAAATTCTGCACCCGAGTTTGACTTAGAAAAAAAAAACAGGTTCGCATTTTCCCCATTGAAATTAATGGGAGGCAAAATGATCAAACCTACCTTTGAGACTAAGTCAAACTTGGGTACCAAATTTGAATTAGTCTCAAAAATAGCTTTGATCATTTTGCCCCCCAGTTACTTTAATTTATTTCCAATTTACTTTTTACTTCTAGTTAAACTCGGGTGCTGATTTTGACTTTGTCTCAAAATGAAAGTCGACCTCCAATTTTAATGAATAGACCCAATAATATATAGATCACTGTTCATTCTCTACATTGACCATGTTTAGGTAAGGTTGTCACCCAGCCAGTAACCTCCTTAAAAATCATTGTTTTTTTAAAAGCCAGGTTTAGCAAAAAAAAATACTACATTACAATTGAATAAATAGCTGCAAAACTGCAAATCTACAGCAGATGGCGCTCTAGCGTCCAAAACAGATTTCTCCTAACATCCTCATTATACGTTCTCAAGATTTACCTACAGTTTTCTGTAAAACATATTCGATATTCTGTGATAGATTACCTTAAAGAAAACCATCTGGGAATCATTGCAATTACTTACTAAATAAGGAAGAACTTGAGTGATCGCCGCCTCAGCCTGACATTACAGTGTGATAATACTATCTGTTATTTCCCTATCTACTTAGAAGAATCAGAGCATTTTTATAGGTGTAAAGTTATGTTATTTGCCAGATTGCTCTGTAGGAATGCAGTCATTTGTAAGCAGTGATGAGGGGACTGAGTTGAACGTTTCAAGATTAACATACTTGAGAAATGCAACACGGAAAGAGATAGGGTTACCACCTTTTCTTCAGAAAAATACCAGCTTTGGTACTGTCTCCATAGACTTAATTTCATTAAAACGGACTCTGTTAGTATGACAAAGTCCCAATGTAATATACCCTATTAAAATACTAGCTTTGCAGCTATCAAATGAATAGTTTAGGAGATATATTAATATAAAATGCAAAAACAAAAATGTTTAGGAAAAAGCAATGTGATACTTGTAATTATTGCCTTAAAACTTGCTTAAAAAAGTAAAACACTTTAAAATATGGGGTACTCCCAAACTCAGGACAAATATTAGAATCTGTTTAACAGGTTTTTGTCATTAGGGCTCTTGAAGATGTGTAACAGTTTTTTCAAATAAAAGTTAGAACAAGTATTGTTATTATTATTGTTTTCAATAATAATATAATTATTTTCAATCTTTTTTTATAGTAAATTATATGATATAAATAATGGTCTCTAAAGAAAGCCCTTCTTATCCTGAAATATATATAAATATATAGAGAATTTGTGTGGGTGAAGTAAATGAGAAAGAGGAAACGTACAGCTAAACACCAACACACCGCAGAAATGTTGCCTAGCACGACCATTTCAAAAAGTCCAGCCATGAAGGGGTTAATCCAGATTCAAGTTTGTGTTCACAACATCAAATAAACTAGCTATTAAATTGTGCATATGAGCAGTTTCCTTGCCACAGTAGGTGCAGTTTTGCAGGTGGGGATTTTGTTGGAGCAAATGGACCTGTTATGCGTAATATGAAGTTAAATAGTGTCAAACTGAGGTGAAAAGGAGTATATAACTAGAAATGCATTTCAGTAGACGTGATAAAGTTTAACACAATAATGGACTACAATAAGCCTAAAGCTATCCTCATAGGACACATATGAGACACATGAGAAAAATAAGCATGGTATTTAATGATTAAAAACACTATTTGGGCAAGCTGTCATCTGGTGTCACTATCTATATTTATCTTTATGTGGCTATCTTCATCTGGATTCCGAGCCAGTTCAAATGTGTTCCATCGCCCCAAACAGAGGGTGAGGTAGAGTAACTGCATCACTTGTCTGTTACAGACCATTAACCTCAATAGTCCCAGTCACAGCCCAAAATTCATAGCTGACCTTGGATTTTTCAGTGGCAAGGCATATTACTAAGAAGATTACTGAAGGACAGGTCCCTGTCATTTGTCATATGTTTATTAACTGGAGAAACCAGGCCTTGATCCAACCCTTCTTGCAGCACTAAAGTGAAAGTAAAAAAGCCAAGAATTTGTCCAGTATAGCACAAATAACAAGTATAGAACTGTAGCATACAAACTATGCCTATTTTATTTATTTATTTAGAAAGTGTTTTACCAGGAAGAATACATTGAGATTTCTCTAATTTTGAAGTATGTCCTGGGGACCCAGTCCAGAATGGAGTTACACAGAGTTACACATTTAACAGTAGATTAAAAATACATACATACATATATTTAAACAAGTTGGAAGGCGTCTAGGACAGTTCAGCGCGGCTGATTCACCGCTGACAGTTCAACGCGGCAGTTTGAACGCTGTACTGTCAGTGGTGAAGATGAACGCAGCCTCTTCATCGCGACAATGTAAGTGCTGACAGTTCACCGGTGAACTGTCAGCATTTACAAACGTACACCCCCAAATTAATTAACTCTCCCCTAATAAATGAAACCCCCCAAAAGTGACCCCCAAACCCTAATACTAAAATTAACCCCTGAACTCTAATACCCCTATTAAACATTAATAATACTCACCTTTAGCGATAAAATATACCGCAATGAACTCTTGCGCGATGAACTGGCCATCACACAAGAGGGGGCGGTGAAGTGGCTGCGTTAATGCAGCCGCGATGAACTGTCCCATCCCCAGTTGGAAGGAGAACATACAGGGTAAATCATTATTAATAAAAAAAAAGGAACAACATGTACAGTATACCAAGGAGTTTGTAAACTAATGACAGGTACAATCTGTTTTGAGGATGTGGGAGACACTCATTTTCAGGGATTTTAGACTAGAGGATGATTTGGCAGAAGCAGGGAGGCTATTCCACATTTGAGGAGCTCTGAAAGAGAACGCACCTCGACCTGCTTCCTTTTTGAAGTGAGGGATCACTAGTGAGGGGCTGGTGCAGGATCTGAGTTTGTAGGATGTGCAGGAAGTAAGAGTGATCATACTGCTCAGGTGGGGGGGGGAGCTTTCCAGAGAAGTGGTTATGCACTAAGCATGCTAGGTGGAGAGTGCGTCTGGAGGCAAGCGTCAGCCAGTTTAACTCTTTTAACATTTTACAGTTATGAGTGTTATAATCACACTGTGGTGCAAAACCGCACAATGTATTGTACAGAGTGTTGAGTTACCGAGATGAGTCTGCGGTGCAGAATCGTATACAACATCTCCATAGTCTAAGATCGGCATTAACATTTGCTGCACCATACGTTTCCTTACTGTGAAATCTAGGTTTGATTTGTTTCTATATAGAGAGCCAATCCTAGGATATAGCATTGTCACAAGCTTGTCAATATGGTGACCAAAAGATATGTTTGGATCTAGCCACATACCAAGATACTTATATGAATTTACCTGGGTCAGGTAATACCTGGATTTTGTCTTGATGTTTATTTGAGGATTGTTTAATTTAAGTAGCTTAGCATTTGTCCCAAACAACATGGACACTGTTTTTTCAGTGTTGAGGAATAATTTGTTGCTAGCTATCCAATTTTCAACTTTAGAAAAATTACCCTTTAGCCGTGATTTCACTTGTGTTAGTTTAGCACCGCTTGAAGAAATGACTGTATCATCATGTACAAATGCACGAGCCAGGTCACACACCAAGGGTAGATCATTTATAAATAGTGAGAAAAGCAGTGGCCCCAGGAGCCTTGAGGCACTCCACACTTGATTAGCAAGGGAGGCAGTATTGGCAATGGACACATATTGAATTCTATCAGGCAAGTATGAACAAAACCAGCACAACAACCTCTCATTTATACCCGAACAATTTAGCTAGTTTAGCAGAAGATCATGATCAACCGTATCCAAGGCCTTTGAAAAGTCTACGAAAATTGCACCTGTAAGTCCACCCCTCTCCATATAACTCTGGATGTCATTGCTCACCTTTAAGAGGGCAGTAACCGTGGAGTGATTTGACTGAAACCCAGATTGAAGCGAGGTTAGATAGTTGAACCATTGATAATACTCGCACAGTTGATCATGGGCACATTTTTCCAGGATTTTAGAAACGATAGGTAGCAGTGAGATAGGCCTGTAGCTTTACACTATGTTTACATCGACATTGTCGTTGAAGGGGATAACGCTGGCTTTTTCCCAGGCTTTGAGGGCATAACCAGAGGACAAGGACACATTGATTAAGTAGGCAACGGGTCGCCAGTAACAGGTGCACTCAGCCTCAGTATCATTGATGGAAGTAGGTCCGGCACACATTGTAATTTAATTTTTGGGTTCAGGAAATGCCCTGCTATTTAACTGATATCTGATATAGGAGCAAATTCAAATTCAGCAAGTTGTTTGGCCAGGGGTGATATTGGTGGTGACTCGTCTGCAATAGAAAAAGTGCCATGATCTTCATTGTGGTGTTTTTCTATAAGAGCGGTGGCGCATCCTACAAAATAGTTATTGAATTAATTTTGTTTTTAAAGGATCTCTGTCACCTAAATAGTGTTTATACTATGAATGTAGAGAATATAGAGTGATAAAAAATGATCTATACATTTTATAACTAGAATTGCCAGCAAATACATAAAGTAAGTGAAAAATTATTTTATGTGTCTGTGGGGACTCCTGTTTATGACATCACCAGTGGCTTGATATGCAAATTAAATTTTTAGCAATGGGAAATTTGTAATGTGCATATCATGTACGGTTGGTTGCCTTTTCATCTTCATAAAAACACCAGCCATACTATTGCTTCCACAGACTTAACAATGGCCATTTGTTTACTGGGTGGCAACCCTAATATCAAGTCACAAAGTGATGTCATAAATAGCAGACGCTACAAACACATTTCAAACACTTATTTATCTTTATGTATAATTTGCTTGTGTTTCTGCTAACACAATCTATCGATCATTTTTTCCCCCTCTGCATTCACAGTATAAACAATGTTTAGGTGATGGAGACTCTTTCAAATGTAATCCTGTGCAAACATCTATTCTAACCGTCAAATCTTTAAAAAAAACTAAATGTGACCTAAGATAGTCTGTAAAACAGACAGCTAGTAAAACTAGAAGAGCTGACATTGAGAGAGAGGAATTATAATGCAAATACCCATAGTAAATATTAGCGGTAAGGAATTAATTTAGAAAAGTTAAATCTTTGGCAAAGAGGATATCACACATCCAACTGCACAGGACACAGTCTTTTTTCTCATTAATATTTGTTTGCTTTCATGCAAAGCTCAGAAGGATTTGAGAAGAAAAAAAGCTGTTCTAGAATCAGTGTACCCAATCACTTTTTTATTCCAATTTGCAGTCTAACCTTTTGGTCATATGTACTGCTCTTTATCCACCTCTATGTTACATTATTAGCTTGTATTTATAGCAGCACTGAGTACAAAGCATAAAAGGGAGTTGCAGAGAAGATCAAAAGAGAAAGACTGATACATGAGGCAGCGGAAGCCTTGTTCTCAAGCTTACAATCTATAGGAACTGGGGTACAGCAGTCACATACATTGATGGAAGTGGCAGTGAATATTATCATCCTGGCTAGCATGTTTAACTCTAGTTTATGGGTGTGTACCTATATATGAATATGTGCCATTATATATACAAATATAACATATATGATAGAGATCAGCCATATATCTGTGAAGTCCAACCTATGTGAAAATACTTGTAAATACACTATTCTGGACTCTATTCACTAAAAAGTAAACTGTAAATAACATTAATAGCTAAAATATATTTCCAACTTGTCTATTAATGCCTAACTTGCACAGTTCACTTGCAGTTCACTTCTTAATAAACAGACTGCATTGACTCGTGCATAACGATAACCTAAATTCATCTTTTTTTATCTAGATAATTTATTTAATACCTGTGGCCCTTTCCATCGCAATGATAGCAGTATTTAAATTGCCAGCATTCTATGAGTTTCCTAATCTGGGAGCTGTGTCAATTCTCTTCATCTTATTTGGGTAAGATATCATTTGTTTTTCTACACACCAGCTGTGAAAACCAGTAATGGCTAACCTTGGCACTGCAGATATTTGGGAACTACATATCCCATGATGCTCACTCAGCCTCATGACTGACTGATCATTATCGGATATGTAGTTCCCAAACAGCTGCATTGCCAAGGTTAGCCATCCTTGATGCAATGAGTATTATATAAGTAAGCAAGTGAGACCCTCTACTAGTGATATTGTTAAACTGGCAGCTAGGTAGATAAAAGGAGCAAGGGAGAGTATTATTTTCACTGCTTTTAGAGACCAACACCATTAGGTGACACAGCTTAAAAATGATTTTAATATCTATTAAATATAATATATATATATATATAAGATATATTTTAAAAAAATGGCATGTGGTAAATATGGACAGAGCTATGTATGGGTGTGGGCAGGATAAGGCATCAACATTGTTCATCGTGGGCATTTACTGGACTTTATGATGGGCCTTTAAGACTTTGCCATGGACACCGGGGTCCTTGCATGGACTCTTTGCCTCTCCCTGGACATGGGTAGAGGTAACATAGTCGACTAATTTCAGGAAACAAGGTCAAGTTACTGCCATGATAGTAAAGTGGGCGTGTTATAGCTAGTGTTGCTAGCCCTATTTAATTCATACAAGGTGAAGTACTCTCTCCCACTTTGATAATATATATTTACTCATTTCAGTTGTTATCTTACAAGAAATTGTCAAAGTTTTAAATCGCTACAAAATAAGTTTTATTTTTCCATTAATGGGCAGTGGTAGAATTCATGACCAAGTTGGCTGCTGCCAGCCATGTGCTTATTTATATTTACACTATTTGTTCTGTTAACCAATTTCTATTTCTGTCACCTACTAGTTACGCAACCTTTCCCTGGATGTACCTGATCTCGGGAGTTTTTAAGAACCCTGGCATGGCTTTTATAGTGTATGTCTGCATCAACTTGTTCATTGGCATCAATACAATTATTTCTTCATCTTTAATTTACTTCCTTGTCCAACAACAGAGCAGTTTTAATACAAGCGAGGTAAGTTCTCTATTATTTACAAAGATTACTTGGGATAATGGTGGCTTGATCACCACAAATTATACTTCCCAAAATCAAACTGATAGGTACTGTGTGGATGAGTGGGCAGAAGTTCAAAAAACAATTCTTGCCTGAAAAAAAAGATAATGCTAAACCAAAAAAGCCAAGCACAATTCCATACACTCCAAGTAGGCCGGTAAAAATAACTTGAGGCCAACCAAAAGTCCACAGAGGAAATAAAACATTTTTGGTTTGTTTTTTTGAAGAAAACATGGCAGCCCTAGTTCCAAGGTATGGTTAGAAAACAGATGTGTTTTTAAATTGACATTAAATATCCTGTATACACACACACGCATTTGTATATGATATATATATAAATAGATATGTTCATGATATTTCCCCCCATGTGTGAGGGAATATGTGATATTCTGTAAAGATTTACATTTTGAATGCAGTTCCAGTCTTAGTTCCAAAATGTATTATGTATGTGTAAATATATATATAAATATATATATGGAAATATAGATTGAGCAAAGCTATCAGTCTCAACTCTTTGTTCAAACATGATTGGCTTGATTAAAAACTCCAAAAAAGCCTGCAAAATACACCTTTGTGCTCTAACGTTTATTTAATCAGGAAAAAAAAATACTATTTTAATTACTGTCTTAATACGTAAGACCATTAGAAGTAATATTTGAGAGGACTAATATGGCTGAGAATCATAATGATTTGTAGTCACTTTGCTAGTAACCTCTGAATAAATATTAAACTTGGGAGTCAGAAAAATGTTAGTTTTGTCTGAATGCATTAAGAAGAAAAAAAAATTGGGTTCATCAACTGATCCATTCTTTTCGGAAAAAATTCATCCATTATTATAGTTTTATTCCATTCATTCCAATTGAATTGCGCCAAAGTTCATATCAAAATGTCATGAGGAAAATCAGAGCTCAGAGTTTTGGACCCAATCTGATTTGGTGATCTGACTACCCTTACATTCAGGCTATTAATAGACTTCTACAGGGAGGACTTCGGCTTATTTCGGAAGGACCTCAGCTATTACAGGAATAACCAACGTCCTCCCATAGAAGTCAATGGGTGGAGGTTGGCTAATTTTGCAATAACCGAAGTCTTCCCAAAATGGCCTGAAATTAAATTAAAAATTAAAGTGTATAAGAAAAATAAAATATATTAAAATAAAATATAATAAATAAAAATATCAATAAACACATTGAAAAATAATACATAAAAAATATTTGAATGAATGTTATTAATGTTAAATATATTATAGTAATATATATATATATATATATATATATATAAAATACAAAAATTACAAATCAATTTTTCATTGGCATGAAATAGCATGTTTACTACAAAAAATGTAATGATTATAACTTTTTATTAACATATGCTATTACGGCATAAATAATGCAATTGCCCCATCAATGAACAAATCATGTAATAAAATACACAAATCACATACGCCACTAACTACATTTAGTAACCCCAATAAAAGTTATGAAATGACCGAGTATACATATATACAAACATTATCATATAATTTTATCGTCGAAAAATATCCAGGTCGAACTAATATATGACTAAATGTATTACAAGTTTCTCAATTATTTCTCCAAAATGATGTGTAATTATACAATAATTGTATTTACATTACCACACTTTATATGCCTCCTATTACTGATATGTTTGTATCCCAATTAGAACTCCATAAAAATAAATAAATCAGTTAATGCATTAAATATTTGGCTAGCTTAAAATGCTATAAAAATGTCTTATTTTATTCTCCTGTTCCTAGAATCTAGTGGGATATGGGCTAAACAGTTTTAAGGCCCTAGCGAGACATCCATTAGTTTTTGATGCCTCAAAATAGGAATTTCACTTGCGTAAAATAAACATCTTTAGTTCCTATGGAATGAGTTTGTAAGCCTTTGTAATATTACCATTGTACCTAAGCGTTGTAGAGATTGTTTTTGTGAATCCTATATATAATATCTTGGTGTAGATATTTTTTATTTGTATCTGGCATAAACATACTAAAAAAAATAATATTTTAACCATTACAATGGCAAAGTAAAAGGTGAACCATAAACATTTAATAAATGTCCTATAATAACAACAAAAAAATGATGATGCTAGAGATCCTAGCCATGTGTGCTACAGGGCTTCCCAACCAGATCATCAGAAAAGAGTTAAATGAATAAACATGCACACAAAAAAATGCTGATAATGACAGTGACTGAAAACAATCTGAAATTTCCTTTCAAAAGACTTAAATAAACATAGAAATGCATATTACTGTGACATTCTAAAATAAAACAAGCAATAATTGCATGCATTTAATATTTTAAAAATTTGCCTTGAAAACCAGCCTTCTCCCAGAGGTTCATCTTCCCATGTCAAGTCAGAGGGCATCCATAGACATAAACATAAGTCCTCATGTGTAGGGTTGCCATCTTTTCTCTGCTTCATGCACCACATAGGCCAGCATGTACTACCAATATGTATGTGATGTCATTGTCGCGCATGCCCAGGCCTTCCCTCAGTATCTTCAGTGAAGGAAGCACTGTCTATGTGAAATTCTGAGCATACAGCTGTATGCCTAGAATGTTCAAAAAAGTCAGGCAGGAAATGAAGCCTGTGTATGATGAAATATGAAATATTTTACTTGGAATGGCCCTTCACATTTCCCACGGCAAATGTTCCAATAACTTTTTTGATTTTTTTTTCCAGAGTTTGAGTGCTACCTACAATACCCTCACAAGCGTCTTTCAGGTTTTCCCTCAGTTTTGCTTTGGTTATGGTTTGATCCAACTGTCTCAGCAGCAGGTTATCCAAAATCAGTTGTCGTTGTATGGAAATGAAGAGACAGTCGATGTGTTCAGCATGGATATTTTAGGCTGGATGTTTACTGCCATGGCTATCCAAGGGACGTTCTGCTTATTGGTGCGACTGTTCATTAACGATGGAATCATTTACAGCATAAAGTAAGAGAATCTGGGGGCCTAATGTTTCAGTAGCTGTCTTTTATCACTGGCCCGTCACCTAAAAAACTTTAATGAACAGACTATACGAAAATCTGTAAATTTGATAAGTTAACTTTTTTAACCTGCCTGGAAACTCATTATGTTAATGATATTTTGGAACAAAAACAAAAAAAAAGGTGCATGCTGGGAAGTATTATCTAATCACTAAACACAGAAAATGTAAGTGCTGTTAAAGTGCTGTATGTGTTGTTTAACACTGCTAAACTATTTAAAAAAAAAAGATTACCCTCAACATATTAAAAAAAGCCAAAAACAATACCCATATCATGTAGAAATGAATTCTTTCAATATGTTTACACCAGCACATATTCACAGACTGCAGCCGCTAAGATTTAGTAGTGAAATTTTTAATAACACCACCGTTTTATGATTTAGAGAAATATCAGATTATCCATACTTGGTTAAAGTGACATTTAAACTTTATTTTAACCTTTAATGAGTCAAAGGTTTAAAAAAAAAAAAAAAAAACATGTTCTGCTTTTCCTGACTAAACCCAACAAAAATATTTATAGACACACACGGGTTTACTATCGACTGAAGTTTTGCAGCTGGCGTGCTGACCCTGTCAGCGCACGCACAACCAATCAAAGTGTGGGATCAGCTCGCTCATCTAATCAGGGTCGGGATTTTACAGGGAGAGAGGGAGACGCTAACCTGACATGGCTGCCTGCTTCCTATGAAGCATGCCAGCTGCCAGCCAGAGGATAAACTGGAATATACTGGCAAAATGACATGCCAGTTTATCATCAGACTAATTTTTCTATTGTGCTTCTACTATAGAAGCACAACTGAAAAATAAAGTTTAGAGTCCTTTTAAGTTTTCTTTGTAACACAAAAGTTAAAACCAATAACTAGACAGATTTTCTAGTGTGTATAGTTAAGAATGGTAAAATCATGATGTGCTCAGCCAATCAAATAACTTGCTTCTTGTGCAGATGAGGGCAAGAAACATACCCTTTATCATCCAAGATAGACATATATACAAGTCATGCAGATATACTGACAGAAAAAAATGTATAGAGATAACAGATACAAAGTTTGGCACACTGGGGCATTTAGAAGTGAAAAGTGGTGCAACCGCAACCCATTGTGTGAGGTTAGTGAGTTGCTCAGGGGTCAGTTGCCCCCTTGTCTGTTTAAAGCTGACTGTCTGACTGTACTTTATTTTTTCCTTCTGTTACTCAGTCCAGTAGCTCTATAACTCATATTTAAGTATAATCAACATAGAGTCCTCTCTACAGTAAATGGCAGTAAAATTGCAGTAAAATGAGGATGAGAATAAGTGATTGGTCACTCATAAGAAACTTGCCACATATGAAGACTGAACTGCAATGTCTGTAGTGTGCAGTAAATTATGCACACTAATATAGAACTACATGTTTTACAATTGAAAATGACAGGAATTAATCTTATCTAATCTGATATTAGCTTTGTATCTAAGCACTAGTTTGTAAAGACAGGTTCCATTTCCAATAGTTTATCTTGCATAGATAATTTCATGATCCGTCAATGACCTTTTTAAATATTTCATTATTTACACCTTCACGACACTGGCATCTCACAGGATATTTCATTTTATTTTGTAAAAAAAGATGCAAATTTATCTCCAGCTTAAGTTTACTATTAGAGTAACATCGTTGATCTGTCTACATAGTATAGTTGTCAGATCTATTAAATGAAATACTTAAAGCTAAAGAAAATGTTTTATTAAAACTCTAATAAATTCAATGCTAAGTCATAGAAAGAAATTCCATAAAGTATTTACTCCAATTCAAATAAATACATGTTTTTTTAACTTTATCTCTTTATTAAATGTTTTCTATTTATTTCAATATAAAAAGACAGACATAAACATGTCACTCACTATATGTATAAGTTGATTTTCAGAGTTTTCAGCATTATCTCAATTTTTTTTAAAACATAACAATTATATACAAATACATACATCTTATTTATGGGACATACTTTTTTTATTTTTTACTTTTCAGGAGCTTTGTTAAAAGAACATGTTTGAAGAGTTACCAGGTTTCAGTGAATAATCCTGATGAAGATGAGGATGTCATGACAGAGAGAGATAGAGTGGAGTCTGGCAATGCAGAGGGAGATCTATTACAACTCAAAAGCCTCACCAAGATCTTCCATCATGTCAACAAAAAAATGATCGCTGTCAATAACATGAGTCTTGGAATCCCACCAGGAGAGGTACAAATGGCAAAATGTCATGCATAATCAGCAGTATTATGATATTCAACATACTCAAGTTATCAGGATTCCTGCATCAGTTTGGATTTTGCAAGAAGAAATATTTGATTTTGTTGCTTGGCAAAACAAATGCAAGTGATGCTCAGCCAAATCCAGTTTTTGACTGTCTGATCCTCATGGGAGTCATAATCCATGACAACTGTTAACTTTTACCTAAGGCATTATAAGTTGAATGGCACTGAAATCTCTAGTTGACATGCATTTGTATAAAACGTATGCACTATACTTTTTATCATCTCTAGAATTACGTATATGAGTTTATAGACAGGTGTGATTATAATGTTTCAGTATCTCAGTGTTTTAATGTAATTTATGACTTGCTAGCTTACTAAAAATGATAACTTTTTTTTTATAATTAAAGTGTTTTGGACTCCTCGGAGTTAATGGTGCTGGAAAAACAACAACTTTTAAGATGCTGACAGGAGATTTATCCCCATCCTTTGGAAACATACAAGTCAGAGATAATACTGGGTATGTTGTGTTTTTGAAGAAAACCATGTTTAGCAATGAATGGTCAACCATTTTGCTTCAGTTTTTGGAAATGTAGAGTTCTATGTTCTTCTATTATTCCTGCTTACCCCTTGTTGTATCAAAATATGATTTTGATAGTTTGGCTACCTTAAAAATAGTAAAGGTGATATTATTATTGATATCATTACCTGACCTGACAGAGTTTAAATTAGAGAGTCTGAAGAACAAAAAAAACAACAACTTCCAATGGTGAGTTAAAGTTGTGCCAGAGCTAGATATGTCTATTTCCAACTCTAAGGCAGAATCATTTTGATAATATAGATGTTTTAGAAGAAACATAATGTGTGTTCAGTTTAGGGCCAGGCAAAAACATATTTTGTACTGAATTGGCATTAATATTAGGGAGAACATTTTTGAACTAAGTCTGGAACAGTTCATTAGAAATAGAAAAAAAGAGCATAAACGTAATGACAAAATTAGAAAAAAAGTTATACAGAGTATTAATTTTATACACCATAGCTAATAATGGTAGTATCTGCCCCTCCTAACTTATATTTATGAATGATATGCAGCAATGCATACAAAAATATATATAATATAGTCACTGATCAGAATTTTGCATCTTCAGAGTAGCAGTATGGAGTTTATTTACTATACCGTGAATTGTGGTAAACTGACAACCTAGCTGCAAACCACAGACCAAAATTGGCAAGTTAGAAATATAACCTAATTGGGGGATTTGTCCGACTCGACTATTATGGCCTAAGTTTTGTGATTGTCATTTCACCGCAAATCTCTACGATTAGATCCCAATGTACACATCATTTTTCAGCTATATATTCACATGAATACTATTGTCTTGACAGGACCTATTAAGCAGTGGAATGTGATGCATTGAATTGTGGGATGTCGACTAGCACAACATATCAATTCAGTTTCTTACTCTTTATTCAACCATGTCATTAATACATGACAGGTGCATTTTACCTTCACAGTATTTAGTATATGAGGAAAACTGAATAAAAATTGTAAGATTCTCTAACTGTCTCTGTTGTATACACACAGGAAACTGGTGAATGTTTTGGGTTTTAACACAGACTGGTCATCCTTTGGATACTGCCCTCAGGATGATGCACTGGATGAATTAATGACAGGAGAAGAGCATTTGTACTATTATGCACGGATACATGGGATACCTGAAAAGCACATTAAATCAGTAAGTCTATGAGTTTGTGAGAGGGTCTATAGACATGACAACACAAAGCATACAGTATTTGGGCCTCAAGGTATTGCTTAAAGCTATACCTGTAGCTGAATAAGTACAAGACATTATCAATATGACCTCATATGCAAATGTATTATTTTAGAAAGCAATTTATTAACATATGTGTTTGTTGATATTATGTTTTATATATTATTATATTTTAACTAATTTTTCTATGAAATTATATAGGCATTTAAAACACTGTTTAATTGAAAGGCTCACTGCCCTTAGACAGTATTCGAGCATTAGTCCGAACTGTTCTCAATAAATATTCACTGCAGGAAGAAACTGGGATCTATTCACTAAACGGTGAAAAGTGAAATGTGGGGAACTCACAAGGAAATTGCAAAAATCAGCCACTAATAATTGGACAGATGGGCAAGTTGGGAAATGTTTACATCTCAGCTATTTTGTCCTGATTTTTGCAGTTCACCCCAGTTGTTCAATAAATAGAACCCCTTGAATTTACTTATCTAAACTGTTCATCTTCTTATGTTCTTTTATGTTTACTTTGTGTTTTAATCTACAGGCATCTAACAGACTTCTCCACAAAATGGATCTCACACAGTACAAAGACAGAGTAACTGGCAATTACAGCGGTGGAACTAGAAGGAAACTTTCAACAGCTTTGGCCCTTGTTGGAAGACCTTCCATTCTTCTTCTGGTAAACAGAACATCACCATAGAGCACTGAGAAAGTTAACATGCATTTGTTACAAAAGGGAGCTACAGTTTCACAGTCTTTTTTATTATTAACCCTTAAAGGACCAGGGATTTTCTGGGCCAAGGACCAGAGCAATTTTTTTATGTCTGGTTGTTGAAACGTAATTTTCCTCTCTGTCATTTAATGCATCTATACAAGTTATATGTTGCTTTTAAAGGACAGTTCAAGTTTTCTTTTGGTACCCTATACATAAAAATAATCTAGAATTTAGTATTAAAAAATACATTTACAAGGGGGAAAAATGTTTTGCCCCATTATTTTCCCAATAATAATCTACACAACTAGTACAACACTAACCCACTTATACCAACTACTTAACTGACTAATACAAAATAAAAATATAGATTCCCAAATCCCCCAAACAAACAAAACCCAGAAAAAAAACTCTGACCAGTGAGATGTCAGAGCCATAAGTATTAAAATGTATTTATTAAAAAAAAAAAAAAAAAATTGCAAAATTTAAAAAAGTTTGTAAAACAAAATGAAGGCCGTAAAGAAGGAAGGAAACTGATCACAGTAACAAACCATGATCAGCATGGAAAGGGTTAACTTTTTTTTTTTTTTTTTACAGGAAATGTTTTTTATTTATTTATTTTTCACTTGCAGGTCACTCTCTGTGTTTTACAAAAAGTATGTGAAGCACAGAGACTGAATTAGAGGTGAAGTTAACCCTTTAAGGACGAGGGATTTTCCTCTCTCTCATTTAACGCACCCATACAAGTTATATGTTGTTTGTTAAAGGACAGTTAGAGCTTTCTTTTGATACCCTATACATAAAAATGATTTACATTTTAGTATTAAAAAATACATATAAAAGAGGAAATTTTTGAGGAAAAAAAAGTTTTCCCCATTATTTTCCCAATAATAAGCTACATAACTAGTGCAACACTAACCCACTTATCCCCCCTAATTAACTAACTAATAAAAAAGAAAAATATTGGTTCCCAAACCCCCCATAACAAAAAAGACAGAAAAAACTCTGAAGAGTGCGATGTCAGATCAGTAAAAATCATGCAAATGGCATGCAGGGGTTAAATTTTATTAAATAAATATATTAAAATAACCTTTATTTATTAAAAAAAAACTTTATAAATTGTAAAAATAAAAAAATCTGTTAAAAAAAAAACTAAATGAGGGCCATAAAGTGGAAGGAAACTGATCACAGTTAAAAACTGTGATCAGCAATGAAAGGGTTACATTTTTTTTTACCTCTGTGTATTTAATTAATTTATTTTTACTTACAGGTCACTCTCTGTGCTTCACACTGACTTTGCCATCTAATTTGCATGTTATCGCAGTGATCACGTTATCACCGCGATCACATGCCCAGAAATGCACCGATCGGGTCCAGGAGCTTTGCCTCGGGTGCGAGGCTTAGTCCTGGACCCATTGCAGACTGGCTGGCGGTGCCCACGGAGCGCACCGCCGGCTAGACTGCATGACGAGTTAACTCGTCATAAGGTCGCTAATGGTGCGGCTCTTATGACGAGTTAACTCGTCATAAGGTCGGGAAGGAGTTAATGTGTGAAAACATTGACTTTGCCATCTTATTTGCATGTTATTGCGGTGATCACTTGATCACATGCCTGGAAACCCACTGATCGGGTCCAGGAACTTTGCTTTGGGGTGCAAGTCCTGGACCCATTTCAGACAGGCTGGCAGTGCGCAGGGAGCGCACCACCAGATTAACTACATAACAAGTTAACTTATAAGGTTGCTAACGCTGTGGCTCTTGTGATGAGTTAACTCGTCATAAGGTCGTGAAGGGGTTAAGCAGCAACTAGAAATGTTTTTTTGGTACTATACCAAATTACAGACAATGGGCTCTATTTAATAATGTATACTAAAGAGTGACAGACTTTGCACATTCTAGGAGGCTACCAGAGGCAGCAAGTAGAGATGGTCTTTGACCCTCTCTCTCTGTCATTGGTGTGTGCATGCATCAATGATCGTACATCAATCACTAGCAGGCTATACAATATGGCAGCTTGGAAGACTTCCAAAAGACAAGTGGAACATGACTTACTGAGACAACCCAAAATATTAGTTGACTAGGTAGATTGATGAGGGCAGAGAAGCTAAAAAATAGGTATCAAATTCCCTAGGTTTTGTGTTTTATTTCACTTGGTTCCTGTGCCCTAATATTATTACTAACAGTGTAGCTTTTTTGTTAAGATCACTCTTGTGCTAGGGCAGGGGGTGGAACCTGCGGAGTTCCAGATGTTGCAGGACTACATTTCCCATACTCCTCTGTCGGCCTCCTCTGTCAGCCTCAGTTTGTTTACATTGGTGATACATATCATAGATTTTTTATTGTCACATCTCAAAGTATATTATCACAGTTAAGTATTGATCTCTCTACTGCTCTATGTTTTTTATTTGTTAAATGTAAATACATGTTTTACTTTGGTATTACCTGGGCAGCTTACCTGCCCTTGTTTTACTTTATACTTGGGAACATCTTTCAAAAGTCTTTTTAACCCCTTAACGACAGGTCACGGCAAATCGAGGACTTGCCGACAGGTGACGTGCCTGGCACGTCATGCACTAAATGGAGTAAAGAAAGCGACCAGCGGTCGCTTTCTTTACTCTAACGGTGTTGCTACAATGCCTCTAGGTAGAGGCATTGTGCAACACCCCCCAAATGTGCAGGGGCGCGCTACGATCACTCCACGGAGTGATCGTAGCAGCCATTTAAAAATGGCTGCGCCCGCTGCACACATGTGCTTAGAAAGCGAACGATCGTTCGCTTTCTAAGCATCTGCGGTGTTGTTAAAGTGCCTCGCTAGCGAGGCACTTAACAACACCTTCAGCTGCCCCAGAGCCGATGGTGGTCGCTCTCCTGAGCGACCCCATCGGCTCAGTAGAAGGGAACGCTGCCTATACAGGCAGCGCTTCCCTTCTAATGGCAAGAGCATCGGAAGTGAAAGTATTTCCGATCCTCTAGGGGGAGCCAATCGATGCCGGCACAACAGATCTATGTGATCTGTGTGCAGGCATGTATGGTAAGTGCTCTGATGAGCACTTACCATACTGTCAAAGGCAATATTAGTAAATATTGCCTTTGACAAGTATTGATCTGCCTCCCTCACCTTACTAGTTATAGTAAGGGAGAGAGACAGATCAGATAAAGTAAAAAAATAAAATAAAATAATAAAAAAAATATTTAATAAAATTTTAAACACCAAGGGCTTTTATAAAAGCCATTTAACCCCTTCCCTGCCATTGATCGCTGTGTACGCAGTGATCATACACAGCAGCACATTTTTTGCTGTCTGCATTTTTTAGGGGTTCATTTTTTTTTTACTGTAATTCATTACAGTATAAAAAAAAGCTCTTTTAAGAGAGATTAACCCCTTTTTTGCTGTAGATCACTGCCTAAGCAGCGATCTGACGCAAATGCAGCAATCTTGCTGCAGAAGCATTTTTAAATTTTTCTTTTTACTTTTTTATTACACCCGTCACGTGTTAATTATACCCGCTAGGGGACTACGTTTAACGTAAAAAAATTTTTTTTAGCTGTCTGACCGCATGTATAGCGATCAGTAACAGCTGATAAGTGACAAAGGCGGGTTGGCGTTTGCTTAGATGAGCATCACCATTCGTCTGGTTAGATCAATATTTGTAAATATTTGATCTGACCCGTGTAGATCTGCCTCCCTCTCACTTGAGTTTTAGTGAGGGAGGGAGACAGAGCTGTATAATGTAAGTTTTTAATTATAATATATTTAATAGAATTGAGACCCAAAGGCTTTTATAAAAGCCGTTTCCAGTATTTAACCCCTTCCCTGCAATTGATCGCTGTGTACGCAGTGATCTTACACAGCAGCACATTTTTTGCTGTCTGTGCATTTTTTTAGGGGTTATTTTTTTTTACTTTGATTTATTACAGTATATCAAAGGCTCTTTTAAGAGCTATTAACCCCTTCCTTGCCGTATATCACTTCCTAAGCAGCACATATGGTCACTGCCTAAGCAGTGCATATGGTCACTGCCTAAGCAGCGCATATGGAGCAATCTAGTCGCAGAAGGATTTTTTTTTGCTATCAGCATTTTTTTTGTCAGACTCGCTAGGGGTTAGTTATACCCACTAGGGGATTACGTGTATTCCTTTTGAAGCTGTCTGAACGCGTGTATAGCGATCAGTAACAGCCGATCAGTGGCAAAGGTGGTTTGGTGATTTCTCAGATGAGCATCACCATTCGTCTGGTTCGTAAATATTGTTCTGACCCATATGGATCTGCCTCCCTCTCCTCACTTGAGTTTTAGTGAGGGAAAGAGACAGATCTGTATAACATAATTTTTTAATTGTAATAAATTAAATAAAATGTAAAAAAATTGTGAGTCCCAAGGGCTTTTATAAAAGCCATACCCTTTGTATAGTGTAGTGTATTAACCCCTTCCCTGCCACTGATCACTGCACAGCAGAACCTTTTTTCTTGTCTGTGCATTTTTAGGGGTTAATTTTTTTGTACAGTACTACAAAGGCTCTTATAAGAGCTATTAACCCCTTCCTTGCTCTACATGTTCAAATTCCAAGTTTGAAAATCAAAAAGCGCACCTCTCAAATGTAGCCTTTCAACACCCAACAAAGCTGACAAAGCTATGCATGGGTGGTATCCCTGTGCTCGGGAGATGTTGCTGAACATATATTGTGGTATTGTTTGTCAGTGACACATACCGAAATATGTGAATTTGTGTCTAAAGTACAATGTATGTGGGAAAAAATACACAATAAAATGACTACCACAAACTTTGACAAAGGCTGGTGGTAGAATTGGTGCATGGAAAGTGTTAAAATAACACCATTTAAAATAGCCTAGGGTGTCTACTTTTACAAAATATATACTTTTTGGGGTAAAATACACTGTCCTACTTTAAAAAAAAAGTCCCAAATGAAAGATGGGCTCAGGCTGGCTACACGTCAATATTCCAAGTTGAAAATGCGCACCTTCACAATGTGGCCCTTTTAGCCCCCAAACAACCCAACAAACCTATGCATGGGTGGTATCCCTGTACTCAGGAGATGTTGTTGAACACATATTGGGTTATTGTTTGGCAGTGACACATACCAAAATCTGTGAATTTATGTCTAAAATACAATATTTGTGAAAAAAAAACACACAAAAATTACTACCACAAACTTTGACAAAGGCTGGTGGTAGAATTAGTGCATGGAAAGTGTTAAAATACCACCATTTGAAATAGCGTAGGGTGTCTACTTTTAAAAAATATATGGGTTGATGGGGTAAAATACACTGGCTGGTTTCAAATATGTCCCAAATGGGACATGGGTGCAGGCGGTCTGCATGTCAAAATTTCAATTTGGAAAACCAAAAACTGCACCTACCAAATTTGGCCTTTTACCCCCCAAACAACCCAACAAACCTATGCATGGGTGGTATCCCTGTACTCAAGAGATGTTGTTGAACACTTATTGGGGTGTTATTTGGCAGTGACACATACCAAAATCTGTAAATTCATGTCTGAAGTACAAGGTTTGTGAAAAAAAAACACAAAAAAATTACTACCACAAACTTTGACAAAGGCTGGTGGTAGAATTAGTGCATGGAAAGTGTTAAAATACCACCATTTGAGATAGCCTAGGGTGTCTACTTTTAAAAAATATATGGGTTGATGGGGTAAAATACACTGGCTGGTTTCAAATATGTCCCAAATGGGACATGGGTGCAGGCTGTCTGCATGTAAAAATTTCAAGTTGGAAAACAAAAAACTGCACCTCACAAATTTGGCATTTTAGCCCCCAAACAACCCAACAAACCTATGCATGGGTGGTATCCCTGTACTCAGGAGAAATAGTAGAATCTATTTAGCATGTTTTTTCGTTCGCTATTGTCGATGAGGAGAAGTTGTTTCAAATAAAAACAAAGAAATTTGTGTATTTTTTTTTTTTTTTACCATATTTTATTATTTTTTTTTAATAATATGATAAGATATGATCAAAAATATGGCATCCATAGAAAGCCCTTTTTGTCCCGATAAAAACAATATATAATATGTGTGGGTACAGCAAATGACGAAGAAGAAAATTACTGCTAAACACAAACAGCACAGAAATGTTAAAATAGCCATTGTCCAGAAAGGACAAAAATGTTTCAAAGGCTCTGTCCTTAAGGGGTTAATAAGATAGAAGTAGGTTTAGTCCCACATTTATCTCAGGTCACGGAATACCATAGACTGCAGAAGGAATTAAAACAACTGATAACTCACATCAATGAATAGAGCTCAGTGAATGTTTGTAACATTACTGCAATGCAAGTAGACAATCAAAAATACACAATAAGCCTGCAGGAGAAGATTGTATTGATAGGGCTGTCTAAAATACCCTCCAGTACCAATAATAATAATTTCCCTTGCATAAAAAAATCTATTTATTGTGAATCAATTCCATTAAGAAAAATAGAAAACTTTGTAATACTCAAAAGCATTACAAGACAGTAGAAATTAGCACTGCTGGATGAGGATAATTGTTGTCACTATAATTGACTCAATTAGGGGATAACACTTACCCATGCAGTGTTTTATGAGGTGTAGGTGTTATAATCTGGGGGTAGTGATCCCAGCAATCTCAGACATGCTCATTTATCACAGGAGCTACTTAGTCTTCAGCCAATGTTCTGTTTAGCTTAGCAGATTCAGTTGTACTATCCAACAAAGTTACATCGTTATGAACATATATTATGTTATGGTATTTAGTTGATTTTTGTTTCACCTAGGACGAACCAAGTTCAGGTATGGACCCAAAAACAAAGCGACACCTTTGGAAGATTATCTCTGAAGAGGTGAAGGATAGATGTGCTGTGGTGCTGACATCTCACAGGTGAGAAGCAGAATGCTACTTTCACAGTGTATTAGAACAAACCAAGCTGCTACTGGACAATATAGAGAAATATAAAAGCAATCTGTTTGGCAGTGGATGTAATGCTGCAATACCTTTCAGTAGCAGAAGTAATGCTAGTGCAGGCAGTGCATTATACTGGGGCTCAACAATACCATTATACTAGGGCCCCACACCTTTCATGACCAGTAATATGGGAGAATGCTTCTCCATTTCTTTTCCTCCCTTCAGCATCACAAGGGAACCAAAACCTGAGCAACCTCTGACTCATTGTGCACATGGTAACACTACCCTTTCTCCTATATTTTGCATGCATGCTGCTAGCAGCAGTGAGAGCCATTATCACTAACAGCATGCAGGACCATAAAGGACCAGTATAAAATGAGATCACTCCCACTGCTAGACCATACGGATAAAGGCTAGGTAGCACATGTTGGGAGGGGAACTCATTAGGGTGTCTAAACATTGCCAGTTCAGATGCTGTGGCTACTTTCTCCATGGTCCACTGCTAACTTACAGATGAACATCATAGAAATATTGGTCCACAACATCTGGAGGGCTAAGTAACAGCTGGATTAACTTCCCTCTGCATTATTCTGCATTTGTTATTTTGACTGTATAATTCTGCTATTTATGTCTTGATTTTGCTTTTATCATCTAATAAGACTTCAGCAGAATCTGAAATTAAATATCTGAGGTTGCATACACAATGCCTCCTCGCAGGACATAGAGGAGTATAAAGAAGTGCTAATAAATCAGAGCACCAGATTCTTTGATTTAGTGCTGTGATTCCATCACATAATGACTGCACATGTCTTGGTTTTCTCTGTGTTTTGTGCACAATATATAATCCCTGGGCTCCTTTCCGCAGTATGACATATTGAGGTGCAAGTGTCAAGCTACAGAAATTGAAAAATAAGGTAGAGAGGAATTGCAGGCCTTTGTCAATAAATCAAGATATTCAATTCCATTTTGCTTTTTATGTGTTAAGTGAGTAGTTTGGGAAATGTCAACATTGGGTTTAACTGAGGACTTAGGTGCAATAGCAGGAATTATAGGGCAATAATCAGAAGCAGTATGAAGAACTATGAAGGGGGTCTGTATGAAAAAAGTGGAAATGCCACAAAGTGCTTTTCCACTGACAAATAGGAGCTGTGTGGATACCATCAATAGCAAAAGTAACCACCATCTCTCTACCACCACCATTTGCCAACAGTTTGATTTTAAGAATTTTTACCCACTTCTAGTCTCGTCAATTGTCTTGCTTGGGATTACGTGGATGTATATTTCCAGTTGCATTATCTTGTGAGTCCAGTATTTCATGAACCAGAGAAATCAGTAGAACAATGCAAATTGAAATACAATTTGATCAGCATCAAAAAAAAAAGAGTTCAGCTAGATCTCCAGTATGGGAGATAATGATTAGATTTGCTTTAATGAATGTCTGAATTAAAAGGTGATGAAAAAAAAACAACCAATATGAGGACATATTTGGGATTCGGGAGGGAGATTACTGAGTCCATGATAGCAAATGGTGAATAAATAGTTTGTTTAATATATTTCTCATTCCAGCATGGAGGAGTGTGAGGCCCTCTGCACAAGACTGGCAATCATGGTGAAAGGAAAATTTCAGTGCATTGGCTCCCTACAGCACATAAAGAGCAGGTTTGTTACTTGTCTTTCTTTCGTACTTTATAAAGATAGGGTGTCAGATTTGCAGGCCCAGTCACTTTGTGTTTTTTTTCAATTATCAATGATCAAACCTCTCAGACTTATGGTATTGACTAAGAAAACTTACTGCACTCATTTATGAGCATTTTAAGAGGCTTGTAATCGAATTAATCACTGACATCCTCCACATGCATCATGGGCTTCCCAATGCATCTCCTCAGACTGGGTCCATTGTTTACTGGAGATCACCAACAAAAGGAAAGTTTTTATTTAAGTATTGCAAAAACAAAACTGTACTTTAATATGCATTTATTTGTCCAGTTTATTTTCAAACTGGAGAGATCAGTTAATAACTGAGCTGGAAAAACTCCCTAGGGTCTACTCAATATAGCCCGATCTGGCCCCAAATGAATTTAAATTTAGCATGTTAGCTGAGTTTTAGAAACCTCCAAAATCCTCTTACTGAATATATCTGAATTTGTGTCTGAATCGGCTGTTCATTCAGAAACCGAAGCATCAGAACCATTTGGGACAATTTTTCGATGAAAACCATAGATTTTATCATATGTGCTGATAACCACTGAACATGCTCCAAATTCGGGAAACATATCACAATTCACACACATCAATTTTCCAGATTTTAGTTGTAAACTTGAATAGAAAAGTGAAGAAGAATTAGAATAGGCTGTAGCCAAAGACCTCCCACTGTCTTCAGCTATATTCATAAGAGCTGAGGTCAGGGGCGTATCGTGTCCCTGAGTGACAGGCATGCTGCCAGCCCGGAGCACGCCTGTCACTCGGAGGCACAACGTCTCTTGGGTATTTCTGGGGTTTGTGTGCTGGCTGTTCTCAGCACACAAACCCCCGGAAATACCCGAGAGACGTCGTTACATTCGAAAGACGGTGCTGCGTTGAATTTGGCAACAGAGTCACTCACTCTGTTGCCAATTCAACAAGCATGAAAAGTATACGAAAATTTGTATACTTTTCGGGCTTGTTGAATTGGCAACAGAATGAGTGACTCTGTTGCCCAATTCAACGCAGCGTCGTCTTTCTGGGGTTTGTGTGCTCTCTGCTCGTGGGCACACAGACCCCTAGAAATACACAGCGCGGGTGCTCCGTGTTAGGTGTGTGGCGCACACCTAGCACATATGGAGCATCCGCCACTGGCTGAGGTCCTTCTGAAATAACCTCAAAATAAGCCAAAGTCCTTCCCATAGAAGTCTATCGGCAGGACTGAGGCAACCACTTAGTTGTGGTGCATTTCAACTGATTTCGATGTTGGAAGATACCGGTGTGGGATTGCCTATGATGTCAAAATTGTGGATGTATTCGAAGGCACAGCTGAGTAGCCACTGAGCCTGGATTTCGGAGCTGAAAATCTATACATTTTGTGTCTACCCTTCTAACATTCTAACTCACCTTTTAACACATGGTTTTTGCAATCCTTTTGTCGGTTCACCACAGATCACTAATTTGTAAATGGAGCCCCTTTAAATGTCTTTAGTCTGTGCGAATCAAAAAATTTTTACTAATAAGAAGTTTTGAAAACGTACTCAGTTCTGTGTGAAGTACTGTCTAAGTGGAGAGTAATATACATAGCAGCATAGTTTTAACTGCATATATATATATAGGTTGCACATGATAGTAGATATTGATAATCCTTCATAATGTCAACACTGTCAATTGTGGGCATATGTTTGTTCCAGGTAGTAGGGGTCACTGGTGTTTGGTGTCACCACAGTCAGATCACAATAACTTATACAGTGTTTTAGTATAGTGTAATTTTTGTTACGTTTGTCTAATGACATTGTCAAGTCTGTTAGTCCAGTTTATGTTGGTAAATTGTCCTTGCAAGGTAGCTGTGGAACTGCATGCATTGAAACAGAGAAATTGGTATTTAAGGAAAGAAGTCTCTACACTCTTGGTAGGAGAGAATAGAGAATAGCTTTATATAGCATGGTATCTATGATCGATATAACTGAAGCATGTTATATCTCAAAAGAAGCATGCGCTATCTCCTTTTGAACATTTCCCAGCCATGATAGGAAAGGTGACCATCTCCAATTTTGGCCCTTTTTCAATTGCATCTGTTTCCAGGCTTTAATGGTGGAATCGAGTAAAGAGTTGTTTATTACATTCTCTGGGAGTTGGGTATAAAGGAGATGTAAGAGAGAATTTAAAGATATGCCAGGTGAGAAGGCTCATAGTTTACCTTTTACTGTTTAATTAATTAGATCCCTACAATTGCAATCTGAGACTACAGTGAGCCGGGTATCAATACACTTCGGATTTTACTTTCATTTTTCTCAAACCTTTTTTTGAAGAGCAAGCATTATTATAGAATATATTACCTATTTATGATTATATTTCGTATAATTTCTTGATCATTCTCAACATGCAAAGTGATTTCTGTGTACTCCAAACCTAATGATCCACTGATGATATGTTTTCAGGTTTGGAAGTGGATTCACGGTGAAGATGCACTTGAAAGACTCATCTGTCAGTGTTGAGACAATCACCAGCTTTATGCACTCTCACTTCCCAAATACGTACCTGAAGGTAAATTAAGTGTACTTTTATTTGCAATCAACAGTAAGAATGTTTCAGTGTTAAAAAGACTTCTTGTGTTTTACCACTTCCCAGACTGCTTGGACAATCTTTCTTCACATCATGCCTAGGATTACTTTTTAATAGAATGCCTTAATTCTAGAATGTGTAGACTCTACAGTGGGTAGTTCAATATGGATATATTTAAAAGATGGCTTCTGAAGAAGGAAATCATTGTGCAGATATAGTTTACATGCACAAACAAGGTACCCACTATTATTTTGGTTTTGGTCTACCCCAGGTATTTCCTGGGTGCGCTAAGCTATCTGAGGCCTGAGGACCCTGCTGCACTAAATTTGGGTCAGGCTACTGTGCAGTGCAGTAAGAACAGGTGCCAGAAGAACTTTTTTTGCTTTCCTTGGCATATTTATTGTTACAAGGGGCATCCTCAAGAACAGATAGCAATAACAGCTCTAATGAGAGGCATGTGGGGGTCTTGGTCTATTAGATCTCAGGGCAAACAATTCAAAGGTGCATACAAGAGAGAAGGAGAGACAGGCATTTAATTCTTATGTTAAACACATACAGAAGAACTGGAACTAGTCAGAACAGACCCTGGACCTCGATTAAAAAGACCTGCATTGTTACACTAGCTTACAGGATGGTTGCAGCTGGGATAACCTAGCAAACCTAGCTGGAACTGTACTAGTCGTTGCAGAGGAGGGTGTGCGGACATAGCACAAGTAGCTCACTCAGAAAGGGGTAGCTCACACTGAAATTCTTGAAAGAAATACTCTTAAAAGTATGTCAAAGTAAAATGAAACTTTTTTTATTATTTATATAAAAATTAAATATTTTAATCAAGCAACAATTTCATTTATTTAAAAAAAATGGCAACACTTGGGAATATACAATTCTAATGTATAGATGTTCATAACAATCAAACATCAATAAGCCTCTGCCTCCACTACCCAATCAAATCACTGGACATTAGCAGTAGATCTTCATTCAATTCTGGTTCCATTTTTTTGGTATATGATAGGGAAATGTTATTCTATGACGATTAAGAACTGTAAATTAATGTTTAGTTTACTTGCCAAGCAGTGTTAATTTTGTCAACTAAACATTTTCGTCATAGTTTTAGTCAACTGCATGTTTTCAGTGACTAACTAAACATTCACTAAAAATAAATCAATAGGACTAAAACTATGACTAAAATCCATTGCAATTTTTGTCAACTGACTAAAAGGGACTAATACATCACCTATTTGGACTTCTGGTCCTGGTTCCCTTGGATCTCTGACAAAGCTCAGTCCCCTGACTCTATCTGGAGCTGGATTGGCTGATACACAGGTTCTATGCAACCTGCAAGTTAACTTAACACTGTGTAACAACCTTCTCAGACCTGTTCCCTCCCTCACTGCTGGATATTTAGTTGACTAAAATCTACTGGAGTTTAAGTCGACTAAAACTAGACTAAAACTAAAACAATTCAGATGACTAAACTAAAATGACATTTTAGTCAAAAGTCGATGACTGAAAGTAAATCACAATTTGCCATCAAAATTAACTCTATTGTCAAGTCTAATGTAATGAAAGCAAGCATACAGAAAGCTGGAACTAATAATAGATAACTATTAAGGTACTAAGGTTTTATTCTCTTTTAAACTTTGTACTGCTCATAAAATGCTATTAGTTTAGCTAACGGATTAGTGGGGGCATCTACTAAAAAAAGTGAATATATTTTATGTGAAAAACTGTTTTTATTTGCATATTTGTTAATAAAAAACAGGCATGTTTGGAAACATTTTTCAGCCTTTTTTATTAGTAATTGCTAAAAGCTGTAATTTTCACATGCACCATTTGAATTAAGTTTCACAACATAGTCACAGAAGTCTTTAGTGTTCACAAATATAATCGCAATATATTACCGCAACGGGAAAAATACACACTAAATAAAAATAAATGCAAGAGGTGCAGAATGTTCCTTACTCATGTTTTACCTATTTTTTCCCACTGCTCTCGTTTAGTACATGACTCCCGAGGTGTTAAGGTTCTATTCTCTTTTAAATATTTTTCTGCTTATTTCATACTATTAGTTATTCTCTTTAAATGGTAATTTGAAAATTCCTGAGGGACGGAGACATGAAACTTTAACGCCTAAATAGCTATACCAATAGTATTAGCAATACAAATGTACTGAGCTTCCTATTTTATACTGATATTTCTTGTTTGTAACATTATTATAGCAATTCTTTGTAACACATTATTATGATTTAAGCATTGAAGTTATAAGTAATTGTCTTTTATTAACAGGATCAGCACTTCACCATGGTGGAATACCATGTACCAGTGTCAGCAGGAGGGGTTGCCAGTATATTTGATCTTATGGAATCCAACAAAGCAAACTTGAACATCATCCACTTCTCAGTCAGTCAGACGACACTTGATGAGGTACATTATATTTGGTTCAGGAAAATGTAACCAGTGGACTTGTTTTAAGCGGGACTTGTTTTGAGCTGTTCACAAAACCGTGAATATACAATTCTAATATATAGGTGCACTGACCATACCCATTACAACTGAACATGAATAAACCTCTGACTCCACTGCCCAATCAAATCTCTGGAAATTGCAGTAGCAGCTGTACTCCATACAGTACTGGTTCAATTATTTTCATATATGAAAAGAACACATGTTATATTCTCCCTATAAGTTTACTATGTATTCAAGGCACAGACTCTATTCAAGGAAACAGAAATATGACTTGAGTTTAAATTTGTCATGCAGCTTTTGTTTTAATAGTTATAGGTGGCTCTTGTGTTTGAGGCCATTAAAATATGTCAGTTGGGACCAGCATTTAAATTACATATGTATTATGAGCTGGTAGTACTAGAGGAAACATGGTAACAAGCAACCTCAGTATTAAAAAAAAAACTCTATAATGCTCACATAGAAAGCATTTTAAAGGAACAAAAAATGGAGACAGTTACCCATGGTGAATTACATGAATATACCATTAAAAAGATACTTCCTAATATGTATTTAGCTGCCTCTATAGTACTCCTCCCCGCACCCAGCAAATAACGTACGATGGGTGCACATGGAAAGAAAAACTAAATAAATACAATTTACTGCTGAGAGTAAATCCAGGGCTACAACGGTAGTAGGGGGAGGAGAAGGAGAAAGGGAGCATATGATGAAACTATATGCTGACGAGGTATTACTCACCCTGGAAGACCCGGTGGTATTGCTGCAGGAGGTTATGAGGGTATAGCTCCCTGTCAAACTACAAGCTTAACAACACTAAATCAATTTCCCTCCAAGTAAACCTTAGCAAAAAGAAAGAAAGGAGATCGAAATATATGGATTCAAGTGGGCAGAAAGACCTGCCCCATACTTAGGAATAATGATAACACCAGAACCTGCAATGTGGATGGAGGTTAATGTTATGGCCTTTATCAAGGATATGAATATGATTCTGAAAAAATGGAAGGGGCTCTATGTTTCCTGGTTGGGAAGAACAACTGCAGTGAAGGCATATATCCTACCAAAATGTATCTATCTAGCCAGAATGCTCCCATTTCAGATACCATCAAGTTGGCTGGTACTTATTCAATCTGCTTTTAATACATTTATATGGGTAGATAAGAAGTCCAGATTAAAACTTCAATTGTTAATAGGAAAAAAAGGAAGGAGGTATTGCACTACCTAATATAAGGGAATATGCCCATGGTGCACTCTTGTCACAGGCTATTACCACCCAGTTAAGCAGGGCATCTAAAGAAGAATGGTATAAATTGGAACAAAGGGAGATTTAGCCAAATAAAGACCTTGGCTCCATCTTCTGGATGTCTAGCTCAAGGTCAGAGAAATTAATAAAAACAATGCATTCTGGCCCCTTGAAACAAATATTCAGAAACTGTCTTTGCTTTAACAAGAAGTTTGGCCTATCAGACATTTCTCAACTGCCTCCCTGTATCAGATATAGAGACGGAAGCAGAAGAGTTGGATCTTAAAAAATGGAAAGACCGAGGAATACTCAGAATTAGGGACCTCTTAGACGGAGTAGTCTCAAGCCCTTCGCTAGATTACAGGAAGAATTCGGCTTACCCACCCAGGAATGCTTTAGGTACCTAAGGGTAAAAGCGTAATATTAAATCACACAATAGAGGTTACTCCCCATAAGACAACCCTCCTGGAAAAAATCTTTGAAACACAAAACACGAAACAACTACAATCCAAATTACTAGAAATTATTAGATTGGGGGGGGAATTCTCCCAGTCACTATTAACAGATGGGAAAGCGAGCTGGGAAGGATTATCCCTTTGGCTGACTGGCAGTCTGCCTTACGATATACATACAAAAAGGTACACTGTTTAAACTTGAATGACGTACAATATACAGTGATGAACCACTGGTACCTGGTCACCTACTCTATGACCAAGATGGCTGCACCAGTGTGTTGGAGATGAGGACAGGGAAGGGGAGATATGCTCCACATTTGGTGGAGCTGTCGAAGTATTGAAAAAATATGGAAAGAGCTTTCAAACAAACTTACAAAGAAATATGGGATAGAATGGAGTTTAACACATGAAAGAGATCTGTTACGTCTTAATCTCCCCAAAACCAAAAAGAGGGAGCACCTCTGTCTTGTCCACATTTTAATAGAAACAAAACTGACTATAGCCAGGAAGTGGAGAACAAGTGAACCCATCCTTTGGCAGTACATTTAGACCCAACAGATCCACCAGTGTATCATGGAAAGGGGTATTACCACACAAAACCAATACAACCCCGATAGAATAATCTGGAATAAACAGGTTGAGATATTTCAGAAAGCTGAACTAGATTAAGTAAAGTTATTTCCTGAAAGAAATAACTATAGGGGGGCAGAACAGGAAGGTCAAAGCGAAAGCTGAGAGAGGGAGGAAGAAGAGAGAGACTGGGGAAGGAAAGAGATAGGTGGAGAAAAAAATAGATCTAAAAATATGTGTTTCTGAGCCACAGTAACTACTTACGATAATGTACGTGTGGACGCAGAATAATTTATTTGTTGTTTGTCCTGTCATGTCATGTTTGTTTTCTATTTATGTGTTTCTTACGGGTAGATGAAATTAAACTTTCTTGTTCCGAAGAGATCAATGTTGTTAATAACACAGAAATGTTAAGCACTTTTCAGATATACGGGATGCAAACGGAAGTATGTCATCTAAGTACGCTCCTATCATGTTTTATGGAATCTGTTTTTAGAAATGTTTTAAATGCACGGATATAATATATTGTCATTTTTTTCTATTTTCATAATAAAAGAATAAAATATCCAGGGCTACAGAAAAATATGCACTCACAAACATAAAGATCAATACGCCCATAGATAAAAGTAAACTTCCAGAAACAAGCCTTTCATCTTCAAGAAGCAGGAAAGGAAACCAGCAATAGTATAATATTATCAAAACATTTATTATTATAAAATGTTGAAGCAATGCACTGCATGACTGCAAGTAGTCCACCATTTTCAGGAGGCAACATTAAGATATACATACAGGTAACAGGAAGTTCCACAGTTGTTGATGTGTGAAGTATTTATCAGCTGCCAAGGATATTGCCACATTACATTATACTATTTAAATCAAAAAATAGAAATATTATGTATGCTGAATTTTAATGGGTTGATTATCCTCAGAATGTTTTTGAACAACTACAAAATGAAGCAAACATAATCAATTTTAAATGTCAACAAAAAGATTGGATTAGTGTTTTTTGTTTACCAAATACTTACAATGTATGATTTCTTTTTACTATAGGTTTTCATCAACTTTGCCCAATCACAAGGAACTCCTGATAATTCTAGCCTGCGCAGCCAAGAATTTAACCAGGTTGTCATCACGTAGAGGAGCCAAAAGCAACTGAGTATTCACTACGCAATCTCAGGGAGAATCGTCCGCCCAAGCACCCTACTGTCAATGCACTTTATAAAAACATGTACAACTTGAGAGATTATTTCAAAGTTGCTGCTCAATGGTCAGCCTACCCTTTTACATCTTTACACAAACATTGAATATATTTATTTGCACTTCTGTATTTTATGCTTGTATGATGTATCTTTATTTAGAGTTTTCTGTTAAAGCTGCCAGGTAGGATGTGAATCAAAAATGATGCATTGAGCAGTATCTTCTACCAATTAATGTGCAGAATGAGGTTATATATGTATATGTATAAGTTCTTTTCTCTAGCACGGAAAGGCCGCCAGTTTGTGCCATGGAGCATTACTAGCCGTCTCAGACCCACTGCTCTTAAAAAAGTAGAGCCAAGAATGTTATTTTCAGTAATCTAATTAAGGTAATTTATACTTTGTCCAAACCAATCAAAATCAAGAAGAAAAAGTAACATCCAAGAATGTGCTAGTCACTTTAAATTTGTATAGTCTATGAATTTTTTTAATCTAATTAAAAAAAAAAATACTTGTCACATATTTTGCTTTTAAAGCAATTTTGAAAATGATTACAATTGTTTTTCTCAGTGAATCAAATTTTTGAGAACGATTTTTAAAACGTTTTATGAATAATTTACCTACCTCTGCAGTGTACTTTATTTTGTGCTTAGACATATTAGACACATTATATTCATGTCGTTGATCAATGGAAGACTTTAAAAACATAATTCCGTATATTGTTATTACTTCCATACACACAAAAAAATCTCACAGGAATAATCTAAGAAAATGTCACATGAATGTATTATCATGAAGATTCTACCATAGGCCTGATTACTTCCTCTCAAAGCACGCCACAATGACTCGTTTGGGTTGTAAAAAAATTATAATATGAAACACAACAGACTAAAAAAAATCAATAACCTGAAGCCAAATTGATAAAGGACATTTTAACAAATGATCACCCATGATCCAGTATATAACAAATACCACTTCTGTCCTTGTAGTGTCACAAATTATGGTTACAAAATAAGTGGTGACGTATATTTAGGCTTAATAGTCATAGTGTAAAAAATATATATATATATAAATATATATATATATATATTACAAGCACTTCTATGTGTAAAGAGTCATTTCTCTTCAATTGCTGACTTTTATAATTGTAGGTAGATTGATATTCTATAGTATAGGGATATTTTATTTAGTAATGATAATAGTACAAGCTTAATGAACTTCATAAATACATGCTGGGAGGCCTGTTTATTAACTACTCTGATCAGAGGTTTTTTTTTTTTTTAGAAAAGGGGGTAAACCCAAACTATAGTTTGTTCTCGTAAAAATAATAATTGGCCATTCTGACTGCTGTTTAGATAGACTATTTCATTTAGTTTGTGTTTTATATGTTTTAATGTGTATGTTTAGCTCTATAATTTGTTTCCATGCTAATTAAATCTAGTATGTATTGGTAACATCTGCACTTATGTGAGGATTTGAATGCGAGCAGTAACAAACTTTGGTAATATCTTATTTCTGCATAATATTAATGGTGCCATTTTACAATTGCTTTGACCAAACAAAAATAGTAATTGTGTTCAAATTAATAAAATATTTGCAATACAAAAGTTTATCTGAGATAAATTGAATATGTTTAATAAAACTAAATGTGTTCTTTGTCTTCAACTTAGCATCTACTCTAAATATGTCTGATTGTGATGCTCTGGGATTTACTGGAATTCAATACCCATAGTTCTATATGAATGGGGGAGATTGGCTCCGGAACATGAGAGTTGGAGTTCAAAATTAGCTTAAGTCTTACAGCTAGACACCTCTGATTTATGTCCGCTCTGTTTTGCTCATATACAAGAGGGATTAAACCATATTATTTTAATGAAGCAAAAATCCACTTCTACCTCATTAAACTTATAATTTAAGTAGTGATCCACTCTCTCTCATTGGTCTATTCAGCATCACAGATGCTGAGCACCAATCAGCATTGCCAGGTCATGCAGAACCAGATCTGTTTGTATATTGTTTTATGATCTGGAGTCTTGTTTTTATCAATTGATGGAGAATTGACAGAAGCCAGTTTCTTTTGAGAAAGTCAGGACTTTGACATTTAGAAGCTCTTGACAGAGCCGATCCTTGGCGTGTGCACAGGGTAAGACTTCCGGATACTCAGGGAGCTGACATCCAGCGCTCGGATGAAGGTATCTGACAGTGTTCTGCCTCTGCACTGATAAGAGGCAGAACACTGTCTGAACCATCCTGCTCCCTGCAATTAAAGTTAAATGAGCAGGGAGGGGGACAAACAGCATACATTTTATTTTCTTTTTTTTTTAATTTGTAAGAATGTGTGACAGTGTGTGTAAGTGTGAATGTATGTGTATACAGTGTGTGTAAGGGTGTCTGTTTAAGGGTGTGTGTGTGTGTGTGTAAAGGTGTCTGTGTAAGGGTGCGTATTTCTGTGTGTATGTATGTGTGACTGTGTGTGTGTAAGGTTGTCTGTGTAAGTGTGTGTATGTGTGAGTGTGTGTAATGGTGTCTGTATAAGTGTGTGTGTGTGTGTAAGTGTGCCTACGTGTGTGTAAGAGTGACTGTGTAAGCGTATGTAATGGTGTCTGTGTAAGTGTGTATGTATGTGTGACTGTGTGTGTAAGGGTGTGCATATGTGTGTCTAAGGGTGTGTGTAACGGTCTGTGTAAGTGTGTGTGTGTAAGTGTGACTCTGTGTAAGTGTATTTGTGTGTGCCTGTGTGTGTCTAAGGGTGTGTATTTCTGTGTGTAATTATGACTGTGTGTTTGTGTGTGTGTAACAGTGTCTGTGTGTGTGTATGTATGTAATATTTCAAAAATAAGTTTATAACCTAATAAATCCAAATGAAGATATACAGTATGTAAAAAAGTGTAAGTGTGACTATGTGTGTAAGGGTGTCTGTGTAAGTGTATGTATGCGTGTAAAGGTGACTGTGTGTAACTGTGTGTGCGTTTCAGTATTTATAAGAGAGAGACAGATTTGAGGGCATGGGAAGAGAGAGACAGACATGAGGGTATGGGAGAGGAAATGGGAAGAGAGACAGACATGAGGAAATGGGAAGAGAGAGACAGGCATGAGGGAATGGGAAGAGAGAAACAGACATGAGGGAATGGGAAGAAAGAGACCGACATGAGGGTATGGGAAGACAGAGATAGACATGTGGGTATGGAAATAGAGACAGAGGAAGGTATGAGGAGAGAGAGAGACAGACTAGAACATATGAGGAGAGAGAGAGAACAGACTAGCGCATATGAGGAGAGAGAGACAGACTAGAGCATATGAGGAGAGAGAGACATAAGGGCATGGGAAGAGAGAGACAGACATGAGGGCATGGGAAGAGAGAGACAGACATGCGGGCATTGGGGGGAGAGACAGACATGAGGGCATGGGTAGAGAGAGACAGACATGAGGGCATGGGAAGAGAGAGACAGACATGAGGGCATGGGGGAGAGAGACCGACAAGAGGGTATAGGATGAGAGAGACAGACATAAGGGCATGGGAAGAGAGAGACAGACATGAGGGCATGGCAAGGGAGAGTCAGATATGAGGGTATGGAGGAGTGAGACAGACATGAGGGTATAGTATGAGAAAGACAGACATTAGGGCATGAGGGGAGAGAGACAGACATGAGGGTATGGGAAGAGAGAGACAGACTAGAGCATATGAGGAGAGAGAGACAGACTTGAGGGTATGAGGAGACAAACACAGAATTAAGGGTTTGGGGTGGAAAGAGACAGACATGAGGGTATGGGGAGAGAGAGACAAACATAGGAGTATGGGAAATGAGAGATACGTGAGTGACTGGTGAGCTTTCAGAAATTTTAATGTTTGCTATTTGTGTACTTCTTTTCCAATGATGCTCAACCAGGCTTATGGGAACTTTGGCTGGTTGGGCATCATTGGAATGGTAGTTAAAACTTATTCTGCTAACCAGCCCATCCCCCCAAAAATGTAGTCTCAATGGCTGGAGTACTAACCATACTATTAACCATTTTTATTTTAGAATCCAATCTTGGTTTGGCATGAAAAGGGTTACACTATAATGCTCTTACCAGTTTACAGCTCCTGCACAGGCAGAGGGAACATGAATAAAGAGGAGGGAGTAACAGAAACCAGCCAATCCCAAGGCAAAGGAAGTCAGAGTGACTGGGAGTGACCAATAGAATGAAAGGAGGGCTCTAAGGGAAGCTGGCCAATAGGGTGAACGACGGACAGCTAGTGGCCAATGGGGTGAATGAAATAAATGGCTGTTGGAAGAAGCTAACAAATGTGGGCAATACCACAATGAAAAAGGTTTAGTGGTGAATGAGGGAAAAAATAAAATAAATAATAATTTAAACCAGTATAATGGCAAGTAAGAGTATAAAAAAGGATTCAGAAACTATAGGGCTCAAGTAACAGAATCAGTGGACCCTGCAGTGTGTCCACTCAGCACATCTACCCTTATTGCTCAGTGGTAAACATGGCCCTGATAGAGCAGACCAAACCCTTCTGACAAGGGGAAGTATAGAATTAAATAAAAGTTTTTTTGCTGCAATTTCCTGTCTTACATGTGTTTCTCATGATCTACATATCTAATTAACCAAACTTAAGCAACCTACTGCTTCTCCCTCCCTTATCCCAAAACCAATTCGGGGGGCGGGGGGTGCATATTCTCACTCAAGTTTGTAAGAGCATATTTATCATTGGAGGTACATATATGGCTCACTAATTTGTTACACTATGAATGTTTTTTGTATGTTCACAAGTGATCCTGTGCCTATCTGTGTTCATATTGTGTCGTGAGGAGAGAGTGTTGTAGGAGGCTGCATGTTACTTGGAAAGTATTTCCTGTATTACTTATTTCATTGTTGGGTGTTCACATTCCACATGTTCTGCTTACAGAGCACACATCTGCAGGCTTTTCCCACCAGTTGTAGAGATAGAGTTGCAAGTGTGTTCAAGAACTGGATCCTATAGAAATATTTTTGATTAATTAACAAACTTTTTTTTAACCCTTACTTCTTAGAAGTTTCCTTCCCCCCAAGTAAACATGACTTGCTTCCTCACTCACACTGTCAGGGTCAGTGCTTGCACAGCCATTCAGGGTGGGGGCTCACCTCACTAGACTCATCAGAGTTTCAATTGTACCAGTGTCTCTCTGCTTGTGCTCTCTCTGCTAATTTTTACATCGGATCAGCATAGAGGTCAGTCTCCGACCCGACCGGACTTCCTGCTTATAGGCACAACTACGTTTTCACTTGTGCTTCTGTACTAGCAGCACAAGTGAATAAAAGTTTAGATGTCTTTAAACCTTTCATGATGCTAGAACATACTATTCCGTCCTGATTTTCAGTACCTAAAAGATGCTAGGACGGCATAGTACATCCAGCGTTAAACAGGTCATCGTGGCTCCTGTTGTATAAAATGTGTATATATATATATATAAACACACATATATATACACCCACCCCGGAGTGGCATTCACTTATCCATGGGCAAATTAGTTTCCAGTCAATGTATGCACATGGAGAACCGTCTGGAGCCACCAATATAAACTCCTTAATGCAGGGGATGTTGAAACGGGAGAAAACAAATTCACTATACGCAATCTGATCCGTTGTCCACTTGTCTGCGCAATACACTCTCTGTTGTGATGACAGTCAAGATAACAAAAGGAATGGAGGAGCAGAAGTTAAAACATTTAGACTTTATTACACCAATAAAACATAAGTATCCTTACATGTTAAAAAGAAACGTTATGCTCCGTAAGGTAAATTAAATACAACAAAGAGTATATTAAAAAGAAAGAAAATCAAAGATTGGCACTTTCAATATATACCGATCTAGCCATGACATGGTTAATGTGTACTTCGACATCTGCTTTGAAAGTCAAGCTGTTAGTACAATTTACTGACAGCTGTTTTCTGTACCTTTCTCTCAAACAATTTCCACTGTTTTGCATCAAAACAGTCTTTTATTCTGAAGTTCCTGCAAGAATAACATGATATCTTAATCACATTTGTTTCCAGATTTATGGCAAGATGCTTATTTGCTTTGAGACATAAAATGTCAAAAGATCTATTATAAATTGAATCTAGCACTGACACTCTTCTGTTTGGCTAGGAGTTTTGCTACTGAACCTGAAAGAGATAAATTTTTCTTATAACCATTTTATGCTCTTCGGTAATTGCACCGCACACACAAAGAAAGAGAATTCCTGCAGTGGTATCTTCAGAGACAGAAGATAAAAAAAACTAGGGGAAAAGATTGGAAAAAAATACCCAAGAATGCATCTGCGACATAGCAAGTGTGATAAATGACATTAAAATATCTGAGAAGAATAGAAAATGAGCACTTCATCTTTTTTTCATAACACAAAGATACAGAAAGAGATGACCAACAGAAGAAAGCATACCTAAATAGCACCATCAGAACAAACTGCTATGTAATAACAAAAAGACATTTTTGTATAGCGTTTTAGCAACATAGTGGGGGCATAAATTCCTAGATTTTACTAGTAACATGACGTAAAGTCATGATTAATAAAGACACGGAGGCGAGTATTATGCATATCTCTTTCTTTTAATCCCTCAGCAGCAAAGAAAATGAACAGAAAATGAACCAATCAGAAACATATCAATAAACCCTCCCCTCTCTATATAAGCACACATCTTCTCAAACACTTCCTCTTTCTTTGTAAAATAATAACAGAATAAACTCTATAAACACTGAAATAATCCAAAATTCAATCCGCAGAAGGAACATCAACCGAAAACCGGACCCATCCATCGGATTTGGATCCTTGTCCAAAGATGCGTCCAATTCAGATTAATGAGCTGGGGAAAAATGAGAATACATGATAATATCCGAAGTCATAACTATAGATCCTATATCGTAATATAAATATAGATCAACAGACAGGCAGGAACCAGTATCACTTAATTAAATACTCTGTTATCAATAAACAATAACTTATAATAAAAGACAGGGTGGGGAAAAAAGACCCATGAGTCGGGTGGGATAATACTCGCCTCCGTGTCTTTATTAATCATGACTTTACGTCATGTTACTAGTAAAATCTAGGAATTAATAAAGACACGTAGGCTCCTATTATGCAAGTTCAAAGCCTCGCAATAACAGAAGAAGAAAAATGTGGTTCTGGCCTGAAATAAAACTCACGGAATGTTGACTCCCGAGACCAGTCGGCAGCTTTCATAAGATCTTCTAATCTACAGCCCATGGTGAATGCCTTAGATGCCATAGCCCCCCTAGTGGATTGAGGGCCGGACATTGAGACATCTACCCCAGCCTCTTTGAGGGTCCATTTAACCCAACGAGCTAGTGTTGGAGTGGAGACTGGAAGGTGTGGCTTGCGTAAGGCTAAGAATAGGGCTGAATGGGTTGGATTACGAAATCCACTTGTTCTAGATTCGTATGCCCGTAAACATGTCACGGGACATAATTGCATGTTGTGAGGAAAGCAAGGGTATGATACCGTAGTCAGTAAAGTTTTGGTACGTCGTGATATAGAAAATGAGACCCCGTCCGGAGAAAAGGATCTCGCTGTGATATCTAATGCCCTAACGTCTGAAACGCGTTTACATGAAATCAGACAACATAGTGTCACTAATTTGGCTGATAGTTGTTGGAGTGACAAATCTTCATTCGTAGGCCATGATTCAAAGAGTCTCAAGACGATATTGACGTCCCATAAGGAGGAGTAACGAGGAGTAGGGGGTCTACTCAGTCTAATCCCTTTTAATAGTTGACAGACTACTAATACTTTGCCTACCGGAACCCCGTGAAAACCTCTATGACCCGCCGAAATAGCCGAACGGTAAACATTAATGGTTCGGTAGGTGCGTCCCATTTCGAAAATCGAAGTAAGGAAATGGAGGATATCTGTCACAGCAGCAGACATGGGATCCAGAGATCGTTCCAAGCACCAATGAGCCCATATGTTCCAGGCATGGTTGTAGGAACGTCTTGTCCCTGGTGCCCAAGCTCCTTCCAAGAGCGCCAGAGTTGTTGCTGCAACTCCCTGGATTGTCCAGGGTCCCCTGAAATAAGCCATGCTACTAGTCGCAATTGTTCCTGAACTATCAGTGGGTGCGTTTTCCCGTGAACATCTGATAGTAGGTTTGGGATGCCAGGCAGGAGTCTGGGAAGGTCTATCGACAATTCTAGTAGTGATGGAAACCATGGCTGAGTCTCCCAATAAGGGGTGATCAAAACAATCGTTTTTCGTTGGCGTCGTACACAAATCAACACTCGAGGGATGAGACAGAATGGGGGAAAAGCGTAATGTCTGCCCGGTGGCCAGATCTGGAGAAGTGCATCTGTGGCCAGAGCTTCTGTATCTGGCCTCCAACTGAAAAACCGAGGTAATTGGGATTTCAGTCATGACGCGAACAAGTCCACCTCGAGGGGAGCCCATATTAGGAGGAGATGTTGAAAAATTGACTGATGAAAACGCTAATCGCTGGGGTCCGTCATGTACCGAGAATTCCAATCCGCGTCGAAGTTGGATAGGCCTGAAATGTGGTCCGCGCGGACTGAGATGTTGTGCGCGAGACAAAAGAGCCAGAATTCCGTCGCCAGACCCGACAGATCTCGGGATCTTGTGCCACCCAGGTGGTTTATATACCTGACGGCTGACACATTGTCCATTAGTAAGAGTACCGACACATCCCGACGCTCGCCTGTAAGGCTGCGTACCGCGAAATGCCCTGCTAGGAGTTCTAGGCAATTGATATGGAGCGCGCTCTCTGTCTGAGACCATTTGCCTCCCGTAGAGGTATTTCCGCATTGCGCCCCCCAACCAAGCAAGCTTGCGTCGGATTCTATCACTAAATCCGGATCCGAACCGAAAATCGCCCTGCGTTCCACGCGTCTACGTGTTGAAGCCACCATGAGAGTTCCTCTTTGGCTTCGCAATTCACGGGAATCTTCTGGTCGTAGGACAATCCGCCGCGTAGGGCATGGTTCTTGAGGCGTTGGAGAGCCCTGTAATGAAGGGGGCCTGGAAAAATCGCCTGAATCGAAGCTGAGAGCAGGCCTATAATTCAAGCTAAATGCCGAATGGTAATGAATGGTCGAGAGATGACCCTCTTGATCTCTTTTTTGATCAATTTTATTTTGGTTGGTGGTAAATGTAGGGAACCTAGTGTGGAGTTGATGGTAAACCCTAGGAATTCTATCGACTGAGTCGGGGACAGTAATGACTTTTCCCAATTTATAAGGAAACCTAGGTCCTGTAGAAGGGATAGACACCATTTCAGGTGTGTCTTCAATGTTTGGCTGTCTTGGGACAGTAACAACAGGTCGTCTAAATAAATGATGATTCTGACTCCTAATCTGCGTAGGTACCAGACTACTGGTTTCAACAACTTGGTGAAGCACCAAGGGGCTGAGGATAGGCCGAATGGGAGACAAGTGAAAGCCCACAGTTGTTGATCCCATTGAAATTGTAGGAACTTCTGATGTTCTAGTGCAATGGGAACTGTTAGGTATGCGTCCTGGAGATCTAATTTCACCATCCAATCTCCTATGAGAAGGATATCCCTGAGGCAATGAATGCCTTCCATTTTGAAATGGTGATAGGTTATAAAAGCGTTTAGTGGTTTCAAATTGATGACTGGGCGAACACCACCGCCTTTTTTGGGTACTAGAAAAAGGTTGCTCAGAAAACCCTTGTGAAGATTCGAGGAGGGCGTTATGGCTCCTTTTTCCCTTAGGCTGACAATCTCTCTGGAGATCAATGTCTGATCTGTGTGTGAGAACTGTATGGGGTGAGGTAATGTTAACTGACGTGGAGTCGTGGCAAATTCTATGCGATAGCCTGTTATGGTGTTCAGAACCCATGGGTCTGTGGTGATTGAGTGCCAAGCGTCCTGTAAAAGTTTTAGTCTGCCCCCCACCCCTGGTTGGGAATAGGAGTGTAAGCGGATTGTACTCACCATATGGACGTCTGCCCTGGTATGATCCTCTAGCCCCTCGATTTTGCCACGGTCTGCTCCTTTGTGGAAAAAATCCTGTTGAGGTTGGTTTGTAGTCCTGATATTGGACTCTGGATGTTTCGAAGCCTCGGGGATTCCGTGTAGGTCCCCTGAAGTTCCGGCCGGCCACATGGCTTCTACCTCTTCCGGCCCGTCCAAAAATGTTGGGGTTGAATACTCTTTTAAGGTTCGATTGGGCCTTATCAAGTGCCGTGAATGTGGACACGTATGAACCAAGATCTTTTACGAAGGAGTCCCCAAAAAGTAATCCTTTAGCCTGGGGGCCAGGCTCAGTAAAGGCCATGCTGGTTAGCTTTGGCTCTATTTTCATTAGGATCGCCTTGCGGCGTTCTGTTGCTAAAGCTGTATTAGCATTGCCTAGGAGACAGGTATGGAGCAATGTTTTAATTTTTTGGTTGCTTTACGCCCGGGTAGTGAGGGGGAGACCCTTTTACCCTGGGGGATTGTGGCCTGCTGGGGCACTGAAGGCTGAGAGGCTAGTAGTGCAGTGGAGATGGATTGTGCAATCTGGGAAGACATTCTGCCCATAGCGGATTGCATAGCTAGATTCACTGATTTGGCCATTGTGGCATCTAATAATGAGTGAAACTCCACTGAGTTTGCAAATTCCCCTTGATATTGCTCACCTTTGTCAGCAGTGTGGGGGTTAATACTATCCCCAGAGGGGGAAGTCTCAGCCAGTTCATAGTTGTGAGAAGATATCACACTATCAGGTTGGTTATCAGATGTGAATGAACAGATAGTAATGCACACTAACCAGTACTGATCTAAGAGTAGTAAGCAGTAGAAACACTCAGTCGCGCTAAAATGACTGCCAAATCGCGGGAAAAACCAACAGGAAGTTGTGGGAGTGTTCATAACGTTTAATAGTTCAATAAACGAGTGAATTCAAATGAAATTCGGTTTAATATGAGGAGAAACGATTTGGGGCTACAACAAAATGGCCGCCACCATGAAAAACGGAGAAAGGCTACACTAAAATGGCCGCCGAGATGCGCATTGCGCATGCGCGACAGATAAACCGAAAGTAAAACCGAAGAAGGGTTGAATCACAATGGAGAAGCTATGTGAGAGCCGAAAATGGCAGAAAAAGCAAAGCTAAAGTCCAGAAAAACGGGAATAAGGTAGAGGGAAGGGGACACAACCGACCCGAGTGGGAAGGAAGGAAATTTATTAGTGTAAATGAGCAAACTTGACAGTAATACAATGAAGATATAACTATCACAGTAAGCTTTAAATCAGTATAATAAGCAGTATAATAGTAAAATCACTTATCTCTGAGGGAAGCAGCAAAGAAAGAGGAAGTGTTTGAGAAGATGTGTGCTTATATAGAGAGGGGAGGGTTTATTGATATGTTTCTGATTGGTTCATTTTCTGTTCATTTTCTTTGCTGCTGAGGGATTAAAAGAAAGAGATATGCATAATTGGAGCCTCCGTGTCTTTATTAAACTTACCTGCCGCCACGAGGTCCGTACCTCCGCTGCCACTACCTCTGCAAACAAGGTAGATGGGCAGCGGAGGCTCCGTTCAGCGTCTCAGCCCTCCAGGGCTGCAGACACGCTCACCGCTTCCCCTCGACGAACGCGCAACAAACAGAAACTGCGCGCATGTGCCGTACCACTACACTCAGAAAATTAGCATAATCTTAAATGGCTATACTTATACTTTTTTGGGGACCTATTAGGGGCGGGTTTTACCGCCTAAATTGTATTTAAACCCTCAGTTGCTTCCCAGACCTTGCCTGAGATAGTTCCTTGTGGCTTGATCTAGCGTTTATTCCTGATTATTGATTCTTCGGTTTGTTAACTCCTGCTGTGATTCCTGACTCCTCTGTTTGCTGCCTGCCCTGATCTGTTGCCTGTTTGTGACCTCGCCTCCTCCATACCGTCTTGTAACATTGCTCCTGTTGTGTTTCCGTATGCGTCCTGGAGATCTAATTTCACCATCCAATCTCCTATGAGAAGGATATCCCTGAGGCAATGAATGCCTTCCATTTTGAAATGGTGATAGGTTATAAAAGCGTTTAGTGGTTTCAAATTGATGACTGGGCGAACACCACCGCCTTTTTTGGGTACTAGAAAAAGGTTGCTCAGAAAACCCTTGTGAAGATTCGAGGAGGGCGTTATGGCTCCTTTTTCCCTTAGGCTGACAATCTCTCTGGAGATCAATGTCTGATCTGTGTGTGAGAACTGTATGGGGTGAGGTAATGTTAACTGACGTGGAGTCGTGGCAAATTCTATGCGATAGCCTGTTATGGTGTTCAGAACCCATGGGTCTGTGGTGATTGAGTGCCAAGTGTCCTGTAAAAGTTTTAGTCTGCCCCCCACCCCTGGTTGGGAATAGGAGTGTAAGCGGATTGTACTCACCATATGGACGTCTGCCCTGGTATGATCCTCTAGCCCCTCGATTTTGCCACGGTCTGCTCCTTTGTGGAAAAAATCCTGTTGAGGTTGGTTTGTAGTCCTGATATTGGACTCTGGATGTTTCGAAGCCTCGGGGATTCCGTGTAGGTCCCCTGAAGTTCCGGCCGGCCACATGGCTTCTACCTCTTCCGGCCCGTCCAAAAATGTTGGGGTTGAATACTCTTTTAAGGTTCGATTGGGCCTTATCAAGTGCCGTGAATGTGGACACGTATGAACCAAGATCTTTTACGAAGGAGTCCCCAAAAAGTAATCCTTTAGCCTGGGGGCCAGGCTCAGTAAAGGCCATGCTGGTTAGCTTTGGCTCTATTTTCATTAGGATCGCCTTGCGGCGTTCTGTTGCTAAAGCTGTATTAGCATTGCCTAGGAGACAGGTATGGAGCAATGTTTTAATTTTTTGGTTGCTTTACGCCCGGGTAGTGAGGGGGAGACCCTTTTACCCTGGGGGATTGTGGCCTGCTGGGGCACTGAAGGCTGAGAGGCTAGTAGTGCAGTGGAGATGGATTGTGCAATCTGGGAAGACATTCTGCCCATAGCGGATTGCATAGCTAGATTCACTGATTTGGCCATTGTGGCATCTAATAATGAGTGAAACTCCACTGAGTTTGCAAATTCCCCTTGATATTGCTCACCTTTGTCAGCAGTGTGGGGGTTAATACTATCCCCAGAGGGGGAAGTCTCAGCCAGTTCATAGTTGTGAGAAGATATCACACTATCAGGTTGGTTATCAGATGTGAATGAACAGATAGTAATGCACACTAACCAGTACTGATCTAAGAGTAGTAAGCAGTAGAAACACTCAGTCGCGCTAAAATGACTGCCAAATCGCGGGAAAAACCAACAGGAAGTTGTGGGAGTGTTCATAACGTTTAATAGTTCAATAAACGAGTGAATTCAAATGAAATTCGGTTTAATATGAGGAGAAACGATTTGGGGCTACAACAAAATGGCCGCCACCATGAAAAACGGAGAAAGGCTACACTAAAATGGCCGCCGAGATGCGCATTGCGCATGCGCGACAGATAAACCGAAAGTAAAACCGAAGAAGGGTTGAATCACAATGGAGAAGCTATGTGAGAGCCGAAAATGGCAGAAAAAGCAAAGCTAAAGTCCAGAAAAACGGGAATAAGGTAGAGGGAAGGGGACACAACCGACCCGAGTGGGAAGGAAGGAAATTTATTAGTGTAAATGAGCAAACTTGACAGTAATACAATGAAGATATAACTATCACAGTAAGCTTTAAATCAGTATAATAAGCAGTATAATAGTAAAATCACTTATCTCTGAGGGAAGCAGCAAAGAAAGAGGAAGTGTTTGAGAAGATGTGTGCTTATATAGAGAGGGAGGGTTTATTGATATGTTTCTGATTGGTTCATTTTCTGTTCATTTTCTTTGCTGCTGAGGGATTAAAAGAAAGAGATATGCATAATAGGAGCCTCCGTGTCTTTATTAATTAATATTTTGATGGTCTGGCATTGAGTGTGCCATTGGACCAGGCAGCATTCTTCCTCTCCATGAAGTCTTGCTCCTTCAACACTCCAGGTCACTGCTCATTTGAACATGATGTTGTCACAACCTGTTGGAGGTTTGGAGCTCACGATCTGTTCTTTCACCACGTTTGTTTCGACCCCTTTTGACCGGTCTGTTTTCTTTTCTCCGTGCATCCTTTGCACTGTCCATTGGGAATCCTTTTTCTGTGCGTTTTGGGGCATCTTTATCTCTATATAATCCTCTACTATCTATAATACTCGCTCAATATAAATCCTGTCTCCATATATAATAGTGTACTTCCTTGGCCTTTCTATGAGCCTCCTTGTACTGTACTTCTACTTTGTATTTGCAGATGTGGTGCCCATATTTAAAAAGGGATCAAAATCCCAGCTGGTCAATTACAGACCTGTAAGTTTGGCATCTGTGGTGGGGAAACTGTTTGAAGGGTTGCTAAGGGAATATATTCAAGAAAGCATCTTGAACATGAATTTCATTAGCAGGAAGCAACATGGCTTTGTGAAAGACAGATCTTGACAAACTTAATTGCATTTTATGAAAAACAGAATAAAACTATAAATTTCCGAGCTGCGGCTGATGTGATCTATTTAGACTTTGCTAAGGCTTTTGATACAGTTCCACACAAAGGTTACTGTGCAAATTGACTGAAATAGGCTTAAGGGCAAATGTTTGTATGTGGATTAGCAATTGGCTGAACAATAGAATGCACAATGGGGGTAAATAGGAAGTTCTCAAATTGGACAAATGTGACGATAAGTGGAGTACCTCAGGGAACTTTCCTGGGTCTTCTTCTTTTAAATTTGTGTATTAACCCCTTTGTGGCAATGGACATACTAGATACGTCACAGAAAGCTGTCAGTTAATGACAGCTTACATACTAAGGATAACAAAACTTACCAGGAAAGGTTAAAGGAAAGTAACATCTATAGCTTAGAGAAAAGACATAACAGGGGGTATACAGAAACATAGAATGTGTCGGCAGATAAGAACTGTTTGGCCCATGGAGTCTGCCCAATTTTCTAAATATATTTATCAGTCTCTGGCCCATCTGATTTCTAGGATAGTCTTAGAAACATAGAATGTGTCGGCAGATAAGAACCAATCGGTCCATCTAGTCTGCCCAATTTTCTAAATACTATTAATGAGTCCCCAGTTCCCTATCTTATAGCTAGGATAACCTTGTGCCTATCTGTAATAAAAAAAACTTACCTGCCGCCACGAGGTCCGTACCTCCGCTGCCACTACCTCTGCAAACAAGGTAGATGGGCAGCGGAGGCTCCGTTCAGCGTCTCAGCCCTCCAGGGCTGCAGACACGCTCACCGCTTCCCCTCGACGAACGCGCAACAAACAGAAACTGCGCGCATGTGCCGTACCACTACACTCAGAAAATTAGCATAATCTTAAATGGCTATACTTATACTTTTTTGGGGACCTATTAGGGGCGGGTTTTACCGCCTAAATTGTATTTAAACCCTCAGTTGCTTCCCAGACCTTGCCTGAGATAGTTCCTTGTGGCTTGATCTAGCGTTTATTCCTGATTATTGATTCTTCGGTTTGTTAACTCCTGCTGTGATTCCTGACTCCTCTGTTTGCTGCCTGCCCTGATCTGTTGCCTGTTTGTGACCTCGCCTCCTCCATACCGTCTTGTAACATTGCTCCTGTTGTGTTTTGACCCGGCTTGCTGACCATTCGTTCTTCCTGTACTCCCTGCGTATCCCTGCTACAGTGTGCGGTTGCAGACAGTGTATCAAGTCCTGGGTGGTCATTTGCCTGAGAACCAACTGTAGGGTATAATACCATTCAGGTGAATAGACACTGTCTCTGTCTCCAAGCCTGTAGCAGTAAGATACCAGGTCTTCGCACTGCGGATCCAATCATCAGATTCTACTCAGTCCGTGACACTACCCCACGCATGCTTAAAATCCATGACTGTGTTTACCTCTACCACTTCCACTGGAAGGCTAATCCATACATCCACTACCCTCTCAGTAAAGTAATACTTCCAGATATTACTTTTAGACCGTTGCCCCTCTAATTTAAGACTATGTCCTCTAGTTGTGGTAGTTTTACTTCTTTTAAATAAACTCTCTTCCTTTACTGTGTGGATTCCCTTTATGTATTTAAATGTTTCTATCAAATCCCCCCTGTTACATCTTTCCTCCAACCTATATATGTTAAGATGCTTTAACCTTCCCTGGTAAGTTTTATCCTTCAACCCAGGAACCAGTTTAGTAGCTGTAACGGACCGTCACAGCCAGAATGTCTTTCCTGGACCCTTGCTCTTTGTACCCAAATAGACAGGACATCTAGTAGTTAGGTACAGCAAGATTGAACTACTTTATTTGACAAACAACACAGACTTATAAACGACATACACATGACATTAGTATACAATGGGGGGAAGGAACTAAACATAGTCCTCCAACTAAAGAAAAACAAGTTACCTGCGCTCTCTCCTTTATCCCTATGCATTTAAAACAAATGGAGGTTTTTAGTTACCTCCAATGGCCATGAGAGGATGAGCCCACCTGCCAACGTCAAGGCAGACCCCCCTAGGTGGGTCCTAACTCTAACCATTCACCTTGCTTCTTTGAGCCTCTGGCAAAAATCTCTAATGAGACAGAAAAGGGTGTTGTTTATTTACACCCCTATACATTATTAACCCTTAATAGGGAACACATGGGATGGGCGGCTGCATTGTAACAAGGCTGAGTAATACAAAAATTGGATACAAATACATAAAGAAGAGTTCTGCGCTCACTCCCATCACTGGGCGGCTGCAATGACTACAGTACACATCAGGTTTACAAATACATAAAGAAGAGTTCTGCGCTCACTCCCATCACTGGGCGGCTGCAATGGAATCAATCCTTATGATGATAAAAACAACATATAATTTGTGTGGGTACAGTATGCGAGAAAGTGAAAATTACAGCTAAACACAAACACCCCAGAAATGTCAAAACAGCCCTTGTCACCAAGGGAAAGACAAGGTCAAAAGGTAATTTTCACTATGTATGGTTTAAAGAGGAATTGAGTAACAACATTAACTTGTTCTATGTTATGAGTCCTTTCTCACTGTTTATAATGGTGAAACTGGGTGAAACACATCAGACATGACTTTCCAATACTGTTATGCTCCAACTAACTGGGGCTAGGAAAAGATTAGACATTCAGTCTGCAAACCAAATTACCATACAGTGAGTAGACACACAGTAAGAAACATAATGTACACAACATAATCAGTTTACCAGTTAATCCAGTTAAAACAGAACAATGGATGTTGGAGTAAACTATTGGAGTCACTGTCACGTTATAAACCTTCAGAGTGGTCTACTAACAGAATTAAACAATACACATTACCAATATACCAACAGAATATAACTAACAAACAATATTAACGTATAGTGCTATGGCACATCCCTCACCCAGGTGGTCCGTTCATTTGTGAGTTGGTTCGGTAGATTCAATCTACCGAACACCCAGGCAGAAAGGCACGAACAAGCCTTTCTGCAGGGGAAAATACAAGCCTTTACCATGGGGCCATAGTCCAGAGGCAGCAGGCGAGCAACCAGGCTTCTCCAGAACATAGTGGCGAGGTTGGTTCCGCCACAGTAGCCCTTCTCTGAACTCTCTCCAAAGTATCAATATCCTTCTGGAGATACGGTCTCCAGTACTGAGTACAATACTCCAAGTGAGGTCTCACCAGTGCTCTGTACAATGGCATGAGCACTTCCAGCCTTGTGCCTATCCCACACATGCATAAACTCCTTCACAGCGTTTACCTCCACGACTTACACTGGAAGGCTATTCCATACATCCACTACCCTCTTAGTAAAGTAATACTTCCTGATACTTTAAACCTTTTCCCCTCTAAGGAGTATGTCCTCTTGTTATGGTAGTTTTTCTTCTTTTAACCCCTTCAAAACAATGGGCATGTCAGGCACGTCCAGTCGGCAACTCCGGTTGTTGGGCGCCATACTGGAGAGCAGCATGCTCCTCCAATATAGCTGCTGCACTATTGTGGGTAGAGCGTCAGAAGTGGGGGAAAGAAAATCACTTCCGGCACTCTGATGCTGTTGCTTGACTGCCCCTAGTGGCAATAAAAAAAGACTTGATTAGCTAAAATCTAGGGATAGGTTTAGAATAGTTGTTAGGGTTACTATTAAATTAGGGTTAGGGTTACAATTAAATTAAAATTAGAATATATTAAGGGTTAGTATAAAGTTTAGAGTTGGGGTTAAATTTAGAGTTCGGTAGGGGTCAAAAAGTCACTGTAGGAAAAAAAACCACTATTGCCCTATAACTTGTAAAAAACTGCAGAAAAACATGGAAACTAGCATATTTCTGAACTCAGGACACAATTTAGAAACTATTTAGATGGGGGTTTTTATGATGTATTTGTGCAAATTATTTTTTAGGTCAAAGTTAGAGAAAGTTTTTTTTTGTAGTAAATTATAAGATATGATGAACATAATTGTATATAATGGAATCAATCCTTATGATGATAAAAACAACATATAATTTGTGTGGGTACAGTATGCGAGAAAGTGAAAATTACAGCTAAACACAAACACCCCAGAAATGTCAAAACTGCCCTTGTCACCAAGGGAAAGACAAGGTCAAAAGGTAATTTTCACTATGTATGGTTTAAAGAGGAATTGAGTAACAACATTAACTTGTTCTATGTTATGAGTCCTTTCTCACTGTTTATAATGGTGAAACTGGGTGAAACACATCAGACATGACTTTCCAATACTGTTATGCACATAGAACAATGCCGAGCAGTTTGAGATACATGTTGAGGTAGATTTCTGCTGGCAGCCTGCATCTCCTAGAGAGACTTCAGCAGTTTACAGTGCACATTAGTCTTATCTGTTTTTATTTAATAATGTACAAATGTTACTGTACCATGGAACCTTTCTTAACTCGCTCTCCAAAAATCACTAGCACGAACATGCTTACTGCGGAACCGATTTGTATGGCCTTTGAACACTGAGTGTCCCATGAAGGATTCACATAAAGCTCTGTGTTATAACACTATTAAATGTTTTTGTATCTTGTTGTCTTATGCTACCATGAGGTAAATATTGAAGCTGTGAAGGACTTTCTTTGGCTTGCATATATGAATATATAGATACATTTACGTGTACCTTTTCTATATCATTTCTACACTTGGTATTCTGAAAGGCACTGGGGACATTGAGCAAATGCTTTAAAAAAAAATCCACAATCTATTGGCTTTATGTTCTTGATTGTTTTATCTCCGCTTTTAAAATCACACCAAGGAACACACCATGCTATTCAGAAAAATGGTAGTACACCCAAAAGCAAGAATTCCTAAAAGCAAGAAATAAACAAACATTCTGTCAGGACCTTCATCAGGTCAGGTAGGAGTATTAGCGCACGGATAGTGGAGGTGTCTGGTTGCATGTTAAATATTGTGCAGAGGGAGAACAGATAAAGAAACAGAGCTAGGTATTGGAATAAAGACTGAAGGAGAGACAAAAGGGAATTTAGCAAAGAACTGCAGAATAGGAAAAGGGTATGAGTAGGAACTGCAGTAAGAACAAAGAGCTATAGCAGGGACTGTAGACAAAGCCAAGGTAGGGGTGAGGCCTTAGGTAATGGTGAGGCCTGAGAAGGGTAACTAAGCAGGAACACCCTGAAGAGGGTGACTAAGCAGGAACACCCTGGAGAGGATGACTAAGCAGGAACACCCTGGAGAGGGTGACTAAGTAGGAACACCCTGGAGAGGGTGACTAAGCAGGAACAACCATGGAGAGGGTGACTAAGCAGGAACACCCTGGAGAGGGTGACTAAGCAGGAACACCCTGGAGAGGGTGACTAAGCAGGAACACCCTGGAGAGGGTGACTAAGCAGGAACAACCCTGGAGAGGGTGACTAAGCAGGAACACCCTGGAGAGGATGACTAAGCAGGAACACACTGGAGAGGGTGACTAAGCAGGAACACCCTGGAGAGGGTGACTAAGCAGGAACACCCTGGAGAGGGTGACTAAGCAGGAACACCCTGGAGAGGGTGACTAAGCAGGAACAACCCTGGAGAGGGTGACTAAGCAGGAACAACCCTGGAGAGGGTGACTAAGCAGGAACACCCTGGAGAGGATGACTAAGCAGGAACACCCTGGAGAGGGTGACTAAGCAGGAACACCCTGGAGAGGGTGACTAAGCAGGAACACCCTGGAGAGGGTGAGGTCAGAGGTTGGTAGCTAAGCAGGAACACCCGAGTGAGGGTGAGAAATGAGAAGGGAAGCTTAAAGGGATTAACTTAGCTGAAGAGATCTTGATGTACTCAGAGGGTCTCAGGAGATGCTGAAATTCATCTACTGAGATGGTTGAGCCACTCGGGTTCAGATTCCCAGTTCCTGGACAGGGTCACAATACAAATGGGCTTTAAAGAGAGTATCAGGAACAGAAACAGCAGCCCTCAGAAATCAGGCACCAACTTCAATGCAAAAGCACTGTTTGTCAGAAACTGCAGCTATTTAACCTGGGTGTGAGCAAAAGGTAACAAGTCCACCTGACACCAAACAGAGGGGAAGGAATACAAGCAAAGTAAGGTAGGGAGACCTCTAGAGGAGGCAGGAGGAATATAAGCACATAAATAATGACTTTTAAATGCATGAGTCAGAAGGTCAGTGTTGAACCCTGACACATTCAGCCATATTTAATATGTTGGTGCACTCTTAAATATTAATACAACTTTATGATTGCTTTATGGCATTTATTGACATGCTTATTAGTTCTCCTTTTGGACAACACAATCACTTTATCTTCCCTGCAATGTAGGCTATTTGTACATTTTAATAATTCATGCTACAGCATATTACTGCTCTCCTACCAAAATACCTGTGTATACGTTTCTAGCAACACACTTATAGTATAGCATGTATAGTAACATTATACATGACAAGAACATATTTACTACTATGTTTGTTTCTCTTATATTTCACGTATATCTATTATATAATGAGATAGCCATAATCCCTTAAGACTGCCTGTATCAGGGTTCTACCTTAACCTCCTGAGCCATGTATATAATATTCTAATTCTATTATAGCTCTTTTTAAATTTACGTTGTATTGCACTGTTGCGTCTCTCAGTGGTGTTTGCTGGGCTTTGTTATTTACACATTTCCATGAATAGCCACACCTCTGCACCAAGTGGGCTTTTGCATTGAAGTGGTCTGCCTTGCTGTTGTGATCTACTCCACCAAGCAGATATTTCTATATTTTGTAATTTGTGTTTATTTTAATGTGTGGGTCCTGTTTACATTCCTTCTTTTGTACCTGGCTGAACGCCTGCTTGTCTCTTGATCAGTTGCTATCTTTTGCTTCCTGGTGCTGCTGTATCCGTAACTGGACATTGTGCTGCTTAGCGCTGTCCTGCTCCAACTGGTGCCAACAGACACTATTGAGAAGATTGGCTACCACCAGCCAACACACGCTATATCTTTGAGCCTAGATGTTGAATACTCGACTCCATGTTAGTGTACATCCTAAGGGGGAATTATATTTCACAATATAGATGCATACTACACCATAAGCTTTGTTTGTTGTCTTTTGTTTGCCATCCCAAGTATTACATGGAGAGACCATCAACATTTCACATAAAGGTAAGTGGTTCACGTTTTTTCTTTCTATGGTTATTTGGTTTATGTATCAAAGTGGTTTTGCTGCACAAATTACATTTTCCTTCAGCGCCACATATTACTAAGTCACTTTTTTCTCTGTACTTTTTTCAGTCCTCAGCCCTTTTCTAAAGCCCTCGGGCCATGCCACAGTCCTTTCGAAAGTCCTTTGTCCATGTTGCAGTCCTTGCTTAAGAAATTTGTTTATTCCATAGTCATTTGTCCCTACTACAGCCCTTATTACAGTTCTTGTTCCTTTCTGTCCCTGTATCTGTTCTCAGCACTGCACTATGAATTTTGGTATGTAAACAGACTCCTTCCAGACCCAGCAAGAGCCCCAGCAGTTTGTTTGGGCAGACCTTCTTCAACTTCATTCAAGTTTCTCCAATTTTTTAAAAAAATGTTTTAGTGGCAAGTGCATTATAAGATACAACACCATATACAGGTGATATAAGCCTTTTTATTTTGATAGTAGAAAACCCATAAACAATATCCAGAGTACTATTAGAGCATAGACATTACCATAAGAGTACATGTTATTAACAGATATAGATTTTCTCAAAAATCTTTGTACGAATAATGAAAGAAATTTAAACCTATGTCGATGTATCCTTGGGATATAAGCGGGAGTGCTGTCTACAGCCACATTAGTTGGGCCAACATGCTAATAACCTATATGGCTCAATTAGACAATTCTAACATTTTGAAGTGTAGTCTCCTTGATTTAGCAACTATCCATGTGTGTATTAATTCCTAAGTCATCATTTCACTGTGTCAAGCATTGAAAAGATAATTGACTTCTACCTGTCAAACCTGTAAGAGTATAATACTTCTCTTTTGTGGCCACAAGTTACAGTGGAAGCAGACACATACTCTTGAGTTTCAGAGAAAACATTAACAGTATACCATTGTGTAGGAGGCAAAACCATTATAATTAACTGAAATAGGTAAATTAATGAAATACACAAAAAAGGGGGAAATGAGAGGGAAGCAAGAATAAGAAAGATAAGAAAGAATAGCAGGAACGAAAGTGGAAACGAATAGTAAGGGGAGAAATATACGATGGCAGCCTAAGTGAGGGTCTGATTGCTGTACAAAGAGGTGCAGTTAAAAATTGGGGCCAGCTAACCACATTTTATGGTCAACCAAAAAGGAGTGTGTGGGAGTGTCTTGGGGGGGTCGGAATCACATTGGGCACTAATATATCATGGAGAGGGGAAGTTGGTGCGTTCCAGACAGAATCTCATGCCAGTGTCTACCATGAAAGCAAACTATAATTTTTTGTCAGTTCTATAACCCAGTAACCCATTTGCATACCGGGGTGTCCATGGCAAGCCGTTCATTTTGTCAGTACCCCTTGAGGTTGGGACTGCATTGGAGGTATGGGGTTTCAGAGGTGTGAGGCAAAGTTCCATAAAATATAAGTCCACTGTTGATTCTATCCTTGGGAACAAGACTTGTCCCATATTTCACCTAATGTGTAGGTGTTGTGAGGGCCAGTCCCCTGCCTCCAAAAGGTTGCTCAGCATTCAGGCCAACAGGTTTGGAGTTATTTCTAGGCTGGTATTTGCCATCCACCCTCAAAACATACCTCTCACCCCCCTGGGGTCTTTCATGTGTGTGCTCCAGACAGTTCCAGATGGTAGCCCTGAGATGATCAATCATGGAGCTGCTCATGTTAAGAGAACACATTTCATTTTGTCTCTTTGGTTGAATAGACCCCCTACCTTCACAAACCTCACTTAAACAGATGTTTCTAAAACCAATCCTTTGTTTATGGCTGAAACACAGGATTTGTCCTAATTAAAAACACCTGATACACCTCCATGCATTCCAACACATACACATTTGAAATCCCATTAATTAAAAGATGTATAACTCAAACTAAGGCCTGCAATTTTCCATAGTGTAACAGCATGCAGTTGACTAGTCCATCGCTTTCTGCCATTGTAAAATGGTTGGTGCCAAATCATTGAATATTTTTAGGGAAGAGTCTGCATGTAAGCCATCTTCGCTATTGACTGTAATTTGAGGACCACACCTCATGGTGTGACCTCCCGTGTCCTTAACACTTTAAGGACCATAAGATTACCATCATCAATATAAAAATAATTATATATTTTTTCCCTTTAAGAATGTATTTGAACAATAAATAAAACCATTTCCCCACGTGTCATTTTTGAGGGAGGAATTATGAGACGAAACAAATATGTCCCTATGGTCCTCAAGGGAGACAAGGTTGCAAGCATTGTCTGTTTCTGGAACTTTAAATTTATTTTACAAAACCATTTGTTGTTGTCAAACACAAGTCTATCAACAAATATCAGATGATCCAATAACATCTGACTACTTAGGTCACTTTTTATGTAACGCCAAAAGAAGCAATTTTTTTTTTTTTTTTTTTTAAGTTAGTACACTTCAGTTGCTGTAACTAAGCCATTTCATGAAATAACTGGCAAAAAGCTAGATCCATTTGTTGATAAGAACTAATATGTTGACTCAAACCCCAAAAAAAGTATTTTAAGTTCTTAATCAGATGATACAGGCAATTAAAAACATGGGACAAATACATCCCTTGGTCCTCAAAGGGTTGACACCATCATGACTCTGAAATTGTCCAATTGCCTTCGATCAATATCCACTTGGCCTGGGCATACAAGTATCTCCAACAGGGTGGAACGGAGGACAGTGGGCCCAACTGCCTCCTTTATCCCCAGATCTAGAGGTTAGAGTGACAGTTTGGCATTGACCACTACGATGTGGTTTGCTAGGACTATTACTTGTTGAGTCAGGGCTCCAATAAAATCAGCATGGTTGTGGCTTTGTCAGAAATGTTCAGATGGATGGTTGTATCTGTGATTGCACTTTAAAGTCTTTTTTGTGTTGTTGTGTGCCCATGGTGGTGGATGGACCTGAGGTTGGTTGTCTAGACATTTTGTCCGTTTATAGATTAAAAAGAGTATCTTGGATATGTTCTGCCACCAATTTTTTTATCGCCACTCTTTGCATGTTTTGTTTAGCCCATTGTACAGCACTTTGGAATATGATGGTGCTTACAATATAAAAACATATATTAATTCAAACCACAATGCATTATAGTGAATGTGTAGCCAGGGCATTAACTAAATAATTTATCAAAATAATCTCAGTCAAGACCATACACTAAGGATGTGAAGACTAATTAGTGTTAGCACATAATAAGCTATATAAAATCCTGAGAGCCCCTCATGAAACATTGCTTTTATTTCCAAAGAAATAGCTGACTAAGGGCACAAACTGTATCTGTGGGGTATCAAATACACATGTTGCTGGTATGGCATAAAGTATTCTGCCACCATATAAGAAAAAAAGTAGCAAAGCAAACTAGCTACATGTGCCTAAGGAACAATAAAGAGAAAATACTGTTCTTTATTAAGTAAATTCCTTAAATGGGATGTCAACGGTTTTTCTGAAGTGGGCTACATACTCAGAAATCCATGTGTGTTGTCATTTTAACTGTTTCCATTTACAGTAATAGAGAAAAAAAGCTTATTAATCATAGGAAAATTTAGGCACTGGACATATATGTACATCTAGTGTGACAAAGGGGTTAATGAGACTGTCACCTAAATATTGTTTACAATGTTTAGGTCTGTATTATCTCATGTTTACAATTTAATATGTGGCTTAACATGCAAATTACACTTCCCATTGAAAAGTACTTGCGTATATGTGCCACAGGTGGTTATAAATATAAGGCATCACCATTTTCCTCTCAATTTATAGATTTGTTTGCAATTCTGCTAATACATGGAAGAGATTATTTTTATTCTCTACAATGTATAGACAATGTTTAGGTTGAGTCCTCTTAATTGTACAGTCCTCTTTGTAACCAGTAGGTGACTACTAAAACGCAATTCCAGGAGAGGTTGGACACACATATTACCAGTCGTGACATTTTCACTAAATACCTAAAAGTGGCACGTGTTTAGTATTGCACTAGAAAGGTATGGCTCCTCCTAGATGACAACTTCTTGAACTCTGCATCTATCCATACCGTTCCCAAAACCTGTATATGTCTAAAGGGTAAAATACTTTATTGCAGCATTGCACGACTTCTTATTCGAACACTAACACACATAAAAGGGAAATGCCCATTTCATGAATTGAAAATCACTCTTGCAGACATGTGTAGGGACCTGCGCATTTCATGATCTGCCACTGTAAAAGGAAATTGGTGGTCAGTAAAGCACATTAGCTAGCACATTATAGGACTTTACTGGTTTAGAGCAGTAGTTTCAAGTTGTGTTTGAAGTCCAACGAAGGCTTTATTAATTCAGTAGCTCGATAAAGGAAAACCAAAATACTAAATATGGTTACACATCCCACAGTAGTTCAATCGTGGATAACCTTTGTTTTACACTACATTCTCTATAATTCCCAGCTTTCCAAAACAATGGCTGAGCCTCATGGGTAACGTACTCCACAACAGTCTGACAGGCTAGCGATTACTAGAATACAATAATCGATCTGTGATATTTATTTCTCCCATTAGATTGTATGACACACACAATGCGCCAAGCCGCGCCTCCTCCGTGGCGCCATATTTGAAGTTCCCGCCTGGAACTCCTTCCTCCATCCGTGTGGCCTCTTTCGCTGTACCCGTTGTCCCCATTCCCGGGTCCGTTCACGCCATGCCTCTCAGTCTCCGGTCCGGGAATTGTCCTGTGGAAACTGACAGAAGTGATCCAGCGGTGTCTCAGATAAACTGGAGCCGGACACGAGCAGCGCTGCGCGATATGGACGCGATGCTACAGTGCTCCAAATGGTAGTGACAAGTAGAGATGTGGTTTCGGGGGGTTGAAGATGGGGTTAGGGGAAATGCGCCTCACTAAATATACTGTTGAGGGCGGGGCTTGGGAACACATGACACAGGCTGGCACAAGCTGAGTGATTAGCAGCTGTGGACTACGTTTCCCATTATGCTTTGAGAGAGTTTTGTGATCCAGAACTTTTGGAATGCCCAAGGATCACTGTGCATAATAGCACACGTCATATCAACTACTAGTATCCCTATCGTGCTTATAGAAGGATAATAGGACTTATATGCCATCAATACCTTAACCGTTCCCATGCCTTTGATGCATCTGGAGCACTTGTCTCTTTGCAGACAGACACCTACAAAGGATCACTTGCCCACTCCATCATATCTGAATCACTAGATTCTGTTACTTTGCATCTGACACTGTGTGGTTATGTACAAGAGAGGCATATGTGGTGATAATGCCTAATAGTGGCTCTATCACTGTGCACCAGTGTATATCTTGAACTCCCAACAAATATCAGGACTTTGCTTTATGTGCACCAGTCCAGAAGTTGCGCTCTGGACTGTGGCGCAACTGATAAGACACCCTCCGCCATTCCAGCACATGAAAGTGTTAGTATGTATATTTCTGTAGCATGGCAGTTATTTTTTTTTTTTAGAAAAGATAGCAACCCTAATCACAAGTTGTTGACTAAAGTGGGCTCAACCTGATAATATATTTTGCTTCTGTAAAAGAAGGAAAACAGTTTATTTAAATTTTATATAAACATTATAATTGCTCTAGGACATAGATTTCTAACTGCGGCCCTCCAGCTGTTTATGGACTACAGCTGTTTATGGATGCCCAGGCTAAAATGAAGATTCTATGTTTAAAACTTGCTGGTTTTGAGGGCCTTGAGGAATGGTGTTTGACACCTTTGAGTTGAGGGAATATATTATTATAGAATTTCTTTTTGTTATCTCATATGTATATGCTAACATATATGCTCATCCTTACAGAAAGCCTTAGTTTGGGTAATAATAATCAATATAGGATTGGGTACTAGGCAAGGCTAAGCACCATATCCTATATCTTTATTCTCTGACTATGTCAAAGCTTTGGGGGAAATCCTGAGTATTTCTAAATTTGGGAATTATGCTACATGCATATAATATATAGTAGGAGAGGAGGGGTCACTGGCATTGCTACTGTGCATGGTAGAAAGAATGATTACAATCCAAAAGATGTTCAATTCCTTGTTTCCATACACTATATTTTACATTATATGGGCATTATGTATTACACGGTAAGGTCTAAATGTATAAAGGTATACCTGATCCAGAGAGGGGAAATGCTTATCCAGGTGCTAACAGACATGCAACACAGGTGTTCAATATATTCTAATTGATCTAATAGACGTGCATGTAGTCTAAGGATGACTACATCTTTAAAAAAAACATTTCATGGTATATTCACTTTGAACACAATGAGGACAAATGAAAATTGATAGCGAGGAGCTAAGACTGTCAGATGTGCTTTGTTGAATGGATTGTCAACACGGTTGGCAAATAAATGTTGTTTTTTCCTTCTTTTCTACCTATTACTGAAAAGAGCTTTATTGCCAGAGATGTAAGAAAATGTTTAAAGAAATCATCTTTTGTTATGTTTAATTATAAGCTGTGTACAGATTCTATCTGTAAGCTGTTTAAAAATATGTGTACCTAATTGTGTTGTCTCTTTTTTTCCCTTCAGTATGTTCATGCTAAAGGAGCCTGTTTGTTTGGGTGGATGTGAACATGTTTTTTGTAGGTAAGCATTATCATTGTACTGCAACATTGGTAAATTCTATCAAAGAATATGCTAAAATGAATTATGTGGATGATAAGGTAAGCATAGGTATAAACCAGTGTTTAACAAATTGTTGAAGACTTGAGGAGACCATTTTAAGAACCAAAAATTTTTTTTTAGATGCCAGTGCTCTATGTAATACAATAAAGCCCTGGTAATAAACCTTACAGATTGATTGATTAAGGCTAAAGTAGTTGGGGGAAAAAATCTCAGATTCAGCTGCATTGGCCTAAAGTTTGAAATTCCCATCTCAATTCCCTGCAATTCCTTTATTTATTGAGATTTATAGATCCATATGTGCGTAGAATAACTAACCATTGTTTTCAGAGCTGATCACCACAAAAAAAACCCATGTGGTGAACCTTGATGCTATAAATAACTGTTTGGGCTCTGTCATGATGCAGCACTCCATTTTTCTCTTTCCAGGGCTTGTGCAGGCGAGGACATTGGTCATGAGTGTCCCTTGTGTCACACTCCAGCCTGGGTACGAGACATTCAAATAAACAGACAACTGGATACCATTATCCAGCTTTGTGGTAAACTCGGTAATCTGCTGGATGCCAAAAAACCTGAAGGTAAATAACTCTTGAAGGTTCTATCTCTATGAAACTCCACTTTGTACCACATTTTCATTTGATGGGTAGCTGTTCACATAGATTCCCTCAACATCAATGCTCAACATCAAAGATTGCCGGTTAAATAGGGAATTTGAGGACATTTAAGACTTAAACAGCCAGGTTGCAGATTCCTTACAGAACACCTCTATGTTTCGTCCATACATGTCAATTTCTTATGTGGTTGTTTAAATTGTAATTTTTCCCTTTGTCATTTAAGGCATCCACCAGCGCTGCATTTAGCTCGAGTGCCTAGGGCAGCACTTACCTTGTCTGCATGGGGATGGCAATAAAAAAAAAAAAAGACGGTGGCTGGGGAGATTGGAAGATCTTCCCTCACCATTGCTCTGTCTGCAAGAAGGCAGCATGGTGTGTGGAGCACGGGGAGCCAATCGGGCAGCATGGAAGTTTTGTCTGTGCTGCATGTTCGGTTTTCCATGCGCCACACCCTGTGCAGTTGGTCGTGTGAGTGCCGACAGGTCATGTGACCCGACCTCAGACACGCGCCGGGACATGTGACCTGTCGCCACTCGCCTCTGAAACCGCATGGGAAGCTGAACCGGCAGCACGGTAGGACACCATGCAGCTTGCCACTAGACACCACAGCGCTGCCCAGGTTAAGTGCTGGGGGCATGTAATGGGGGTGATGGAGACGTAATGTGTGTGCACTGTGGTTGATGGGGGCATGTAATTGGGGTAACGGGGCATTTAATGTGTGTGCAATGTGGCTGATGGGGCATGTCCTGGGTGTGCAACATGGGGAATGTCCTGGGCGTGCAATGTGGGTGGGGGGGTTTAGTCTGCCTAGGGCACAAAACCAAGATACACCACTGGCATGCATACAAGTTATACGTTGTTTTAAAAAGGACAGTTTGACCTTCCTTTGGACACCATGCACATATGGATATAATCTACAAATTAGTATAAAAAATACACATAAAATAGGTTCCCAATTATTGGGTTTGTGATAAGTGAGTTACTGTTGTACTATCAGTTATCCTATTAACTAATAAAACAAATATACGATTTACAGACAAAAGAAAATATAGAGGAAAGAAAACTGAGCAGTACAATGTACTAATCAGACTGATGGCATGGGACTGCAATGGTTTATTGAACTGAACTTAACCAAAAAAATCTTTAAATTGCAAGTAGGGGAAAACCCAAAGTATCAAGGAAGGGGATGGGTTAAAAGGGTTCGTTTTTTGATAAAACTACGGCTGGCGTGCTATAGCTTTATTGTACTGACCTCTCTCCGATCCGTGTGAGAGGTACAGGAATATGACTTTAGAGCAGAGTCAGTGGCGCTTCCAGGTTGTGACGGCACTCAGTGCGACATTGTAGCCAATGCAAAAGCCTGACAGAGAACACCAACAGAGGTTTCGCACCAGCAGCAGAAGTTTTATAACCCCCAATGTTTGTGAACATTGAATTTGTCATATGATTACTTTGATGGGTCATTACAGTGATCACGTCCTCTGGAGGGTACAGGAATACTGCCTCATTTGCAAGGCAGATTCCTGAACCGCTAAAAGCCGGGTAGCGGTGAACATCTCTATCTTCAGTGTATGATAGGTCATAAGTACCCCAGTGCTATTTTCATGATTGTATAATGCTTAATAACTTAGGGAAGGGGCCAAGTACACTTGTTTACTATATCACTGAAAAATAGAAGCTTACTCCCTTGGCACTATATTTAAATATAACATCATCTATGCTACTTTTTACACAGATGGTAAGTATTCATGGCAATAAAATAGATGTCTTAATTCCTCTGTTGTGTAAGTGAAATTAAATATGCATCAGGTTAAAACTTCATCTGTTTGTATTTTAAAATAATCTTCATTTAAACAAAGATCCTTGGAATCACATTTTTTAATTTTTGTTTTTAAAAGAATGGCAGTATTTTTTGTTATACTTCATTCCTTCTTAAGTAGCTAATTGACACGTGAAATATACATTTGTTTTAATGATAATTATGCTTTTTATTTTTGATTGTTGATGGCTTTCTCGCACTTAAACAATGTTGCCAACTATTTTTTTATTTTTATGGCAGCTTGTGTGAGACAACTGAAATTGTCCCTCTCTCCTTAAACACTGCAGACATTATTTATAAAAAGGCATATTAGGACTGTGGCAACAATTACCCAAATAATTACAGTCGGGAGACAATTGGCAGATTAATTACATTTCCTACAAATATTCTGTCACTTTTATTATCGAAACCTCTTTCATTTATTAGTGTTCTCCATTATTCCTTTCTATTCTTGGCTGGGATCTAATCCTTTACAGACTTTGGTGCTGATATGGTACAGCTGGTTAATTATCTAATCATCATCTGAAACCTTAATAAATAAAGTACAACATTGACTTAAATTTTCAATTAAAACATTTTATTGAAGAAAGGTGAACATGAATGTGCATGTACATCTGATTCAATCTTAATACTAGACCACATTATAGTAGAAAATGACTAAAAAGCTACATATCCCTTTCATAATATGAGACCTACGTTTTTCTGAACATAACTGACAAAGCATGGCCTGCTCTTTCCTTCCACCTTTTATTATTTAGGTCCTGCTCTGTCATGACCGCTTCAGTGATTCGTGTTTTCGATTTTGTCTTCAAATCTGTTGTCTATTTCCTTTAGCAAGCTTTAATTATTTGCATTTAGTGGCATGATATTAACCAGATAATTAAAATTTGTCTGCTTTATAAACGCTGTGCAGCTGCTTTGATAGGCCGATGATAACCTGCATGCCTGACAGATGCATGTGGCGTATCCTCTCCTGCCTGACTGGCAAGGCTCCAGACATACGTTAGAATAATGGTGGAAACAAATGGGAATATTACTCACTATGTTAACTCCATTTGAATGCTCCTATTTCTACAATTCATTTTATTGCTTCACACAATCACATCCCAAACCTAGGGGACGTAAAAGTAAAGTACCTCAATAAATTAATTTCAAGAAAAGCCTTCTTGGGTTGATTCTGAATTGAATTTCAAATCTTCCCCAAAACAAGCACTTTTTGGTCAGTTTATTTAAAGAGAGAAAGTTTTAGAGAACAGTGGCAGTAATATAAGCTCATCGAATCTTTTTCTATTTTTTTTCCCCTTAGCCATGCCTTCTGTCACAGATTAGCTGTATTTGACACACTCTCTTCTGCATATGTTCATTATTAGCTGCTTTTTCTCCAAAAGTATCATTATTGCAATTAAGGTGGTAATTAGAAAAAAAATCTGAGCTATAGACAATGGAGTATGTCATGCAGAGGAGAAAGTCGTCTGATTTTAAATGAAGGCAGTACAAATAAGCTTATAATGCCTTCGATTTTACTAAGCTCACTGTGCCTTAAACCCAAGAATATGCCTTTTTTCTTCAGACTTTCCTTTCCTCCAAATTTATGAGCCCTCTCTAAATTAAGCATATATGCATACATTTGAGGAATGTAGTAGTCGCGGAGGGTAGTATTGGTTAATGAAGGAGGCATATGTAGGGAGGGGCCAAGGATTCGAGGGCTTTGTAATTTAAAGATAGAACAGCCGCATTTTGAGTAGATTGCAGGGGAGAAAAATGAACCAGAGGTAGGCCAGTCAAGCGAGTATTAAAGTAGTTAAGAGATAACAAGCGAGTGCTCTTAGTATTTTGGCAGCCTTTTCACCGAGTCCACACTACACAACGGGAAGCATATAGGGATAAAGCACTGCGTCTCTGGATATTCTCTGTGGGTGTCAGTCCTTCTACAAGCTAAAGTCTTGATGCATGGCTTCCCGGGAGAAGAAGCTCTAACATACACCGCAGGAGAATCCGTTAAAAATTGATGCTTTATTGTGCTATTGTAAAAATAGCACTTCTAATACACAGAACAGTGAAAAAGGTAAGGCGACAAGTTAGAGGGCTAAATGCCCATGCTTGACGCGTTTTGTGCTATTACGCACATAATCATAAGCTTTTGACTAAGGCATGGACGGATGTGCATAATGTTCCATATGTGCAAACAACAAGATTTGGTCAGGGGCTGAACATGGCGGATGAAGGAGCTAGCCGAGTCAAAGTCAACCCCAAGACATCGGGCTTGGTCAGAGGGTACAGTCGTAGCATTATCGACAGTAATGGTGATGTTTGGTATACGTACTGAGCTCGGGGAGGGAAGATTATCCGCTCCATTTTAGAGAGATTAAGTTTTGGTTATCAATCATAGAGATGGCCGACAGACAATCCCTGGTATGCGAGATGACAGAGGGAGGAGAGGTAGATCTTAGAGTCATCTGCATACAGGTGGTATTGGAAGCCAAAAGACTTGATGAGGTTTCCTAGAGAGAGGTGTACATAGAAACAACAGAAGGCTGAGGACCAACCCTTGCGGAATGGACAATGATGTATACATATACATACTGCACCAGTGATGCTGAGGCTCTATCTAACTGTAGCAGCACCAAAGGTGCATGGGATACAAGCTTTGTATGCCCCTGTTTCTAAAAATGCAATGATGAATCGTGTAAAGCGCCTGCAGCTACTGGAGCCAGAGGATGCACTTTCAAATAATTGATAACTTGACCTTTAATTTCAAAACTACTTTAAAATAGCCTGCTGCTTTTTAGGAGACTCACTCAATTTACGAACATCATTTCCCATCACTTCAACATGTGCAAGCTGTTTATCATCTAAAAATACAGTGTTCACATAATGAAGGTGGATTTATTACCTATTAAAAACAAAGAAACAAACCAATTCCATTAGTTAAAATCATATGATGTGTGTATGTTGTGTTGATTGTTTTAAATCTTTCCAGCGGTTTATAGTATGCTTTTAATAACCCATTTTAACCTGTCCTGTATTGTATTATCCATGTGGCATCTATTACATACGTCTAATAGTGTTGCATGTAGAGCAAACAAAATTACCTTTTATATTGTTATATCAGAATTTCAAGTAAAAATATAAAAGTAAGAGTCTATGCAATACACCGGGAATTGAGATGGGAATTTCCAACTTAAAGCAAAATTATCTTGAGTTTAAAAACTTCTCCCATTCAGCTGCATTGGAGAATTTTTCCAACTCTACTACATTAGCCTAAAATGTCAAATTCCCATCTTAATTCTCTGGAATTCTCTCTTCATTAAGTAGTCTGTTTTGAGATTGGTATGTGTTAAAATGTGTCTGTGTTGCTTCCTATTTATGATATCACCAAATAGCATCACTTGTAAATTAACTTCTCCAATGGAACTTCATTTGCATAATGGTGTCTATTTACTAAAAAGTGAACCGACAAGCACACTGCAAAAGGATGGAATCAATAACTGAGTTGGAAAGATAGGAAGTTCGGGCACAGCGCGATTTAGCAAAATGTAGCCGGTGCTCGCTTTGAGCACCGGCTACATTTTCCCTGTCAGACTGAGGCCACTCAAAGTGGCCTCATCTGACAGGTGGGATCCCGCTGTAAGTGCCTGCAGCAGGATCCGAAAACACTTAAGGCACTTCAAGTCAGGACGGCATAGTACGTCCTAACGTCACGAAGGGGTTAAAAAAGACATTGTCTGTGGTGTCTCTTGTTTATGATCTCACCATGTGGGTCGATATGCAAATGACCCATTTGTCATTGAAGGCGCAGGTGATGTCATAAACCGGCGACAGCACAAACACATTGAATATATAATTTACTATTAATTTAGTTATGTGCGTGCAATTTTGCTGACACAATGGGGGTAATGTGCAAACGGCAAAGTTTTTTAATGAACAAGACCTCAGCCAAGGTTCTCCAACAAACTTTGTTTGGCAGAGGTTCTCCGGCAATAATCAGGCGCTTTTAAGGGTCTTTTTTTTTTTACATTGGCTGCGACGGCGCACTGAGTGCCATCACAAACCGGATGTGACGTAGGCAGAGCAGACTCTCGAAATTTGTCAGCGTGTGCGCTCCATCTTTATACATTACTCCCAATGTATACATCATTTTTGATTTTATTATTCTTTAACTATAACTTCACAATATAATTTTGTTTTTTTGATGGAGTCCCTTTAAATTATAGGAAGTAGGATTAAAGTGGACCTGCCTACAAAAAACTGTGGATGACAAGGTCACACACACATAAGTAATACACTATAAGCTGTACATTGACCTAGTAAGATCCTTGACAGCCGAAATACAAAGCTGTAACATTATCTATCTGTATTTTCTGATGTTCCCAAGCAAATATTGTCATAATAATAGTTACGTGCTCATTACTCTCCCTTATGTAAAACTGATATCTTTCAAGTGTTGCTCATCTTTCCATATGTATTGAAATGTATGCTGACGCACAGATATAAACAAATTTGTAAATAAAAACGCACATAGTTACGTATGATCCATGTTGTATATGCCACATTTCACTTAATAGATCGAGACGAGTTTTTAAACGCCTGCCTCTTTCTTTCTTTCTTTTTCTTCTGTACAAGTAAAATAATCATTACACAGTGAAGGCAAAATGTTACCCAGATGGCACCAAAGCATTTTCCTTTGATTTTCAATAAGAGATGGGTTTATCAAAGAGATTTCTCAACTTCTGTTGGTAACAGGAAATAATTTGAAAGGCACACAGTACGGATCATTATATTTCTTTGATGCAGATTAATGGCAGCTAAAGCAGTATTTTGTAATTGCTTCATTTTGCTATGGTTTTTTTGATAAGGCTTTAGCCTTATAGATTTTGCATGCTTTGGAAGAAGAGATTTTGAATGCAGCCAGATTTTGGAGGAATATTGTGCAATAATTACTTGTTGCTTTTCCTGTGATTGTGCTTTTTATCCCTTTCTTAACCAAATGGCTGTTTTTAATGTATAAACACTGATTACTTTGTTTTTAATTTTACTTGGGGCCTTAGCATACTGAACTACGAATGTATATTTATTATTGCATATGGTCCAATTGAAGGAAAATAATATGAATATATTCTGACTGGGGCCTATTATTATTTTATTTTTTTTTAAAAATCCATGGCACTGTAGGTATACAGTCAAATGGACATACAATAAAACATTATGTGGCATAACATATTCATCTAGGTGCATACCAATTGAGAATGGATGGCTAAATTTTCTTTGCTCCTGTGAGCTTACAATCTATTGCCTAGTCACTAAATGTGTGTTAGGGTCATTTGGCAAACCTGTAATAATGAATTTGTATTCTCTGGTGATTGAATGGGAAATCTTTTATGGGTATATTCTGTGGAATTCAAATTTAGATGTCAGTTCTCTGAAACAAGCATTCCAATCTTATTTGAGGTAAGACATTAGTAACTTTTAGAAGAAAAATGTATTTCATTTTAATTGTGTGTGTGTGTGTGTGTGTTGGGGGGCTTTCTACGGAATCAGTAGCCGTGTAAAATTAAATGAATCTGTCACTCAAATGCTATTGGCGACCGCATTTAAAAAAATAAGGAAAGAAACCATCTAAATTTTATAATAGAAGAATTCTGCGTAAATGTATTGATTAGAATGAAATTAAGGTTGAACTGTGTAGCCATGCGTCTCTTATGACCTCACCAGTTTTTTTAAATGCTCCCCTGAGCACGCTAGGAGTTTCAGTGATACACTATTGTTCATGTTTTCTAAAATAATGTGAACATTTTAGTTGTTATCTGTTCCAAACCTTTTCTTGAAAATGCAAGATCTTGGAATCGGACCTGGACATTTTTTGGTCCCAGATAAAGTGCAACATTTAGTAACTGATTGCCAGTAATGCCCAGTAATGGATTGCAGGTCAGTCTAAAACAGGCAAAAGATTGTATAATTGAACAAATAATTCAGAGGCAAATGTTTCTGTCCTAGCTTTACTTTTTTCTTTCTTAAGGGTCTACTCAATAAAGAGAGAAATGCAGGGAAATAAGATGGGAATTTCAAACTTTAGGCCAATATAGTCGGGTTGGAAACATTTTCTGCTGCTTTGGCCTTACGTTTGAAATTCCAGTCTCCGTTCCCTGCAATTCTCTCTTTCCTGAGTAGACCCTCTGAAATGGCTCACTGACGCTTTTAAAAAAAAAACTAAAGTTAAGACAAACATTTGTGATCCGATAAATGTATTACCAAGAGTTCCCGTCTTTAGTTCCATTAAAAAAGTACAGTTTGAAAACAATTGCTTCTATTATTGCTATCAACTGTAGACCATGACTTATAAATTCCACTTCTTTTGTAGAAAACAACATGGATTTATGTCAAGAAGCATCACTCAAACTGAAGACTACTCCAGGAGGCGGAAATAAGAAAAAACAGATGAAGATGAGGTTTAGCCCTCGCAGTAGGAAGTTGAGATGTATCTTCGAAAGTGAAAGAAATGACAAACAAATTCCATCAACCAGTGAACTTAATCCTCTCTTTTCATCATATGAATTTGTTTCCTCTTCACCCATTCAAAAGTCTGTAAAAAAGAAAACCACTTCTAAGAACAAGAAGACTAAGAAAAAGAAACTTGAAGACATCAACCAGGAATGGGGTTTTGGAAAACAAAACCAAGACGGTAATGGTTTCAAAGAGAGCAAGAATTCCAGTAGAACTGTCTCATTTACTACATCCACTGATAAGCGTCAAACTCCTGATAATGGCATAGAAACCGAATCTCAGTTCGTCCCTTTAAAAGAAAAAATCCAGGAAACCGATATTCGTGAGTTGGAGGAGAGTGTGCAAAGCAAATGTAAAACAATGAGTCCATCAGCTGCTAAGTGTGGGGATGTGAATGTTTCTTTTAAAAGTCCAAAAAGTAATCCCAAAATAACTCCTGTAAAACGCAAGAGTGATCAGTCTATCTCTCCAGTATCCTCAGCCTCAAAACGCCCCAAGAGAGGAAGAGTAAAAGATCCCCACAAAGAAGAAAATATTCAGACTCCAATACCAAAGGAACCCTCTACAATGGCTCGAAGGTCTCGGCAAACTGCTAGAATTCTAAAAGACGATGACCACAGCATCGGCGATGCAGGGGAGGTTGAAGCCCAGTATAAATCCCCTTCTTCCAGGTCTTCTCATTCCAGAGCAGATGCCAAGACAGGTCACAATGGCACTCTTGTTCAGGTGTCCCCAAATACTTTTCCAAGTGCAAAGAAAAATCACAAGGGTGAAACAATGCTGCACGTGGCTTCCATAAAGGTAGGAATTTCAGAGATTAGTGTTCATCTAGTTACTCTATGTATGAGTGAGGATAATGGCCTCCAAATGATTCATGAGCTCCTTTTTTATTTTAGCCACATATATTAAAAATAACTGTGAAAGTTCTGTAGTCTAACAACCGAATGGATTCTCTGTAGAGCCTGGGGTAAGCACTGCAGCTCATTGGGTACCTGTCCAAGCTAAAGGCAACATCATCTGTTATGAAAAAAGAAAAAGCCAGAGACCATCTGGATTTTTTTAAAGAATGTAAATTTGATGAATTAATTATTAATTTCTTGGTGGTTGCTGTCCCGTTAAACATCTATTTCCTGACTGGTTTAACTACAGCCAATCTCTATCCATTTACACTGATTTGAATTGTAACAATTTTGCAGAACTACACATTAGTTTGCTTATCCACAAAAATGGTCCTACTCTGTGCATGAAAAGAACTAGTTTAAGCCCATTCCCCATATGGATATTTTGTTAACACACACTCCATGGATGCCTGTGATATTAAAATTTATGGTGAATTTTTAAATCGTATTTCCAATAGATGTTTAATTGCCCATGGTTAAAAAGACAAATATACTTAACATAGAGCTATAAATACTATAAGTTTGTATTCTTGAGTTTGAAAGCTATACTTCGGTTGTGCGAGTTAAAATTCCCTTATGTGCAGAAAATGTTACCATGTTTTTATGACGATTCTTGGATGCCTATTAGTTCCATTTTTGGCGTCTGATTTGAGTTAATTTAATCTTTTGGAAGGCAACGGGAGCCGTGCTTGATTATCGTGCATTTTCCAGGAAATGCTCCATTGGTAAGAAAATTGGTCTGGAACCAGTGCGCATCTCCAGGAGAATACTAAAAATTTAAGCTGCCGCAATTAAGCTATCTACAACTATTGTGTGACTGACAATAACTGTGCAAGAAAGCTGAATGAAAGTTGATAACCTGGGCAACAAAAATCTGTTTCATTGTAGACTTTTTTTTATTTTTTCAGGACAATGTGTATTGAATTGATTTTTAGACATGTTAAATTGGATTTAGATTTTTCTGGTCTAGATTTAGATTTTGTCACGTGTGCTTCCATTTTAAAACTCAATCTTTTAAATTGGTTTTGATGATAGATTTTAGCTGAAGAAGATATTATTCCTGTATTTTCATTATTTAAATTCCACATTTTTAGGGCTTAGAAATCTGAAAAATAAATGCAAGCGTTTCAAATGAACTATTTGCTATGTGTATACAAATATATATATATGTGTGTGTGTGTGTGTGTGTGTGTATATAGATAGATAGATAGATCAGGGCTCGACATACCCCTGGTCGCCATGACGACCTGGAAATTAAGCCTGGTGTCGGTACCCTCATGGTCCCCTTGCCGCTGCCAATCGTTTTTTTTTTTGCAACACGTGTGTGAGTGGTGGGTGTCGTCTCTTGACAACCCAGCACTCATCTGAAAGAGCAATGAAGATCAGCTGCAGCACGAATGTTCCCCCTCCCTGCTGCCTTACTTCATTGCAGGGGAGGGGGAACATTCGTGCTGCATCCGATCTTCCTTGCTTTTTCGGCTGAGTGCTGGGTTGTCAAGTGACGACACCCAGCGCTCACACAAGTTAAGAAAGGGGGAAAAAACTGTGTATGTGAAGTGGGGGGGTGTATATGTGAAGTGGGGGGGTGTATATGTGAAGTGGGTGGGCGTTTGTGTGTATATGTGAAGTGGGTGGGGGTGTGTGTGGTGTATATGTGAAGTGGGTGGGGGTGTGTGTGGTGTATATGTGAAGTGGGTTGGTGTGTGTTTATGAATTGCGTGTATGTTTGCGTCATTATCTGGCTCCTAAAAAAAATTGCTGCCTCCTAGAATCAAATTACAGAGTTCTATGCTGCCAATTTGTCAAGCCCTGGTCTATATATATATTCTAATATTTTTCCTGAGTTTAGAAATACCAATGTTTCCATGGCTTTTTTCAAGTCATAGGGTAATAACTGATAGTAGCGTTTGAATGTTGAATAGTGCTGGATTAAAGGTGACCGTCACATAGACATTGTTTTTTTTTTCTCCATAAATCGTTTTTTATTATTTTGAAAAAACACACATACTTACTAATTACAAAAAAACCACAGGGTATTGAAGCATGTAAAGCCATTTCTACAGAGATCCAACAGATTGAACCCAGTTCAATCAGAGTATCTTTGATCACTCCACTCCCTGGTTAGGGGGGCCGTATAACCATTAGTCCAATGATGGAGAATTGTTTTGGGCCTGAGTGCCCAATTTTTGTCCGATTTTGCAGACCTCAGAGTGTCAACACCACATACACACACATATACACACACACATTTACATTTATACTCATACTCAGATATCTTAATTTACTTGGAAACTGGTGTGCACAAATAACAGAAAATATACTTTTGGTATTATAGTATTATTTTATACATATAGCTGGTTCTACTGGATCATTTTTTTTTTTTTTTGAAAGAAAAAAATACATGGTTGTGACAGATTTTCAATCTTCGATCTTTCCTTTGCATAATAGGTTAAGCACCAAACCTCTGATGTTAATACTTTTTATTTCCAGGGGAATGTGGAAGTGTTCCATCCATAGACCTCTATTAAGATCTCTAGTTTAAAAAAGATGGGCGTCAACTGCAGAATGCTGCGAGCTTCTGAGATTTGTCTATTCTCCATAATTTGTAAAATTCCAAATATTCTTTTCATTGCTATGGAAAGTGGTAAACAATGTTTGGTAAAGAAATTGTGTTGCTAGATGGGGTAACAAATTCCACCCCAGAGAGGCCAGCACTGAAGCCTCTGAAGTAGAACTATTTAAAGTCTTGGGAAACAGGCTCCAAAATAATGTTCTTTTTTACTAGTACCTTCATTATATAGGTAAGATGCTTTGCTTGTGACTAAGCAGGAAGATAAAATTATTTCCCTGGGAACTGAATAGCAGAACGTCTTCACTTTTGATTTCTAATAATAATAAACAAAGGCTGCATTTCCAGCTCTTGCAATAAAGTCTTCTTAATAATTTATAAATGTCCTAAAAGCTGAAAAGCAGGAGATGTCCAAAGAATTTCAAAAAGCAATAATGAAAAGGTAAAAGGTGAGAATTGTTATTCTGTCGTTTCTATGATCCAGTGAACTTGTTGCTGTCTTCTACACATATATAAATAGCAATATGAAATATGAAAAACCATATGTATCCAACAGTGTGACATACATTATGGTAATTTCATAAACTACAACACAAGGGGTTGCTTATTGCATATGGTAGTGTTGTGTTTTGTTGTTTGTTTTTCTTTGTACTTCTTTGTGATATATAATCTAATGCCTTATTTTTAAAATAATATATTATCAATAATTTGATAATATAGCATACTGGACCATTATGTAATGATAATTTGTGTACTTTTATATAGTGTATGTACAAAAATATCCGCTATTTTGGCTTGATTTTTGGAGCCCAGTTTTCTGTTGAGTAATTTGTGAATAGACTTTTTTGTCTACAAGCACTATACAAGTTGGAAGTTTCAGTTTAACAGCAGTGTGCTGTACACATGGTGAAAAGCATCAATAGGACTTTTGAATTGATGATCAGAAATAACAAAATGTGAACAAGATATTTTGGGGGAATAAATTACTTTTTGATGAACTACTGAAAAGGTCAATGAGTACTACTCTCTTTGTGATAGAAACATTTAAATACGTTAAGGGAATCAACAGAGTAAAGGAAGAGAGTATATTTAAAAGAAGAAAAACTACCACAACTAGAGGACATAGTCTCAAATTAGAGGGGCAAAGATTTCAAAGTAATATTGGGAAGTATTACTTTACTGAGAGAGTAGTGGATGTATGGAATAGCCTGCAAGCAGAAGTGGCAGAGGTAAACACAGTCAAGGATTTTAATCATGCGTGGGATAGGCACAAGGCCTAGATATGTATAAGATAGGGAACTAATAAAAGTATTTAGTCACGGCTACACAAACCTTGGGCTCCAGGCCCCCATGGCTACTAGGAAATCAGACCTGGCGCCCAGGTATTGTTCGCCCCGCATGGTGCCCTCGTTGCTGTGATTTTTTTTTTTTTTAAACTTTAATCCTCCAGCGTGCAAGGGAGCAGATTGTGTACACCGGATGCACACACTTCTTGCTCCGCCCCCTAGTGCACTGTGCTGTATTGCCAGAGTGCAGGGCTGTAAGCAACGAATGTCTGTGCCTTTGTAAGAGGCACATTACAGACCAACATGTAATGAAAATGCCCCCCTCCCTGCAGTGAGGTATAACAGAAGGGAGGGGGGGACACTGATAGATTTTAAAAAGATTTTAAAAAAAAAGCTCACATGTATGTCTGACATTGTGTGTGTGTGTATGTGACTGACTTGTATGCTGTGTGTGACTGACTGTATATGTGTTTGTGTGTGACTGACTGATTATCTATGTGTATGTATGTTTGACTGACTGTATATGTGTAAGTTTGCGTGTGTGCATGGATGTGACTGCATGTGATTGTGTGTATGTGCTGCTGTCTGGCTCCTAGATTTTTTTTTTTTGCTGGTTTCTAAATGTCAGTTAACTTTGTCAAGCCCAGGTCTAAATCCACTACCACAATCTGCTACTGTTTCATGTTTTGACAAATTACACAGTAATTACTACAAAAAGTGATAAATAAGTTTGTTAGTATACTGAAAATAAAAACTTGGTAGGACCTTAGGCTTGCCATAAAGTTGGTTTTAACAGCAGGCCAATAAAAACAAATGGCATTAGGCCAATGTTAAGTCTAGGGAGACAATAACATGGCTAATTGTTTTAAACTAGAAAGGGTGGCAACCCTTATTAACCACCGTTTGGTGTGTAAAAAAGTTAATTGGATAAATATCAGTTATACAAAACTCATTTTAAAATCTTTTTGTGAAATATTTATTTCCATGTTAAATAATGTATTCTTAAATGGTAAGTTAACCGGTTGATTTTACAATTTTTTTCTAGGTTATTATAAACGATCAAATAATACTGTGACAGTAGCTTGCTACATATAAAAATTAAATTGTAACTTTTTTTAAGTAGCCATAGCATCTGGAGTGTCACCTTATTATGCTGGTGTGTGTGTGTGTGTGTGTGTGTGTGTGTGTGTGTGTGTGTGTGTGTGTGTGTGTGTGTGTGTGTGTGTGTGTTATTATGAGAATTCTATTCATAGACGACCATTTTAAAGACTAACTTTTAATTTTATTTAATATGGGTTTTATTAGGTTTTTCTTTTCAGATCACATATAAAATATTAATAATAAGTTAGTATCACGTATAAAATAGTAATTTTAAAACATGATAGTAAAATCAAATAAATAGTATAATACAATCAATAAAATGTCCACAGGGGGGGGGGGGGGGGGGTTAGGCAAATGGCTAATACAATATTTGTTTAGAACCTAAGTTACATCTACTATGGCATCCAACTCAACCTTAAATTGTTAGGGACCCAAAATAGACATACTTTGCTGTCTTATCTTCAGATTCAGTCATTACACAGTTAGAGTGGGTTGTTCAAATAATAAGAGACTCCATATCGGAACATCTGAGACACAGCCGTTCCTTGTTGTCGGACGCTGGTGGTGTCAGTGCGCGCACAGCCAATCACTGGAGGGGCTTGTCCCTCATTTTTGTATGTGATCAGAAGGGGGGATCATAGTTCCTATGGAAGCATGGCAACTGGTGGTCAGGGGATAAACTGACCTGTACTATAAAAAGTACATGTCAGTTTATCCTCACGCTAGGAGCAACTAGCATTTCACTTGTGCTTCTATATTAGAAGCACAAGTGAAATATAACGTTTAGTGTTCCTTTAATATCTAGTGCCAACCTTCGATAACTATACAGTTCTCTACTATAATTGACATCAATTCAGACAACGTTCAAATATTGAAACTAATTAAGATGAAGTAGGAAAACAAAGAGGGGAAAGGGAGATAGGAGGAAGAAAGCTGTAAGATAGAAGGTAAGAAAAAGCATCAGCCCAAGAGAGGGACAGCAGCTTTCTCCAACGCAATCACCTTTGTATGTAGCGTATTCACCTCTGCCCAAATTCCCGCCAGCTTGGCCCTTAGCATTGTTTACATGTCTAGGTATAGTTTATTTTTATGTTGACCTTGGTTGCAGAGATTTGATCAGCATTACAGTTGGGTGTGTTCTTTTCCAAGGAGTTTTCCGACTCTGAGTGTATATGCAATGCAATGATGTTACAGCCAGATTAGTCAAGGGTGGTCACGTAGGCCTGAATAAGAAGGACTGCATCTTTATGTTGTTCCGGCTGCCCTGTCTTCTTGGTTCTCTTCCCAATAACGGAGAGACGCTTCTGGGTATCTTAAGTGAGTTTTTGATCAGCTTTGGCCATCTTTTCCACCAGTTTATGGTTGCTAGTTGCGGGGCTCAAGTAAGGTGTGACTGCTCTTGGCCTTTGCTGATACTGCCCCTGGAAGGTTGAATTGACCTTTTCTCCACTATTGACAATGCATCATCCTTCTTGCATGGCACATTTTAATTCTTTCTTGTGTTATATTATACAGGGTGATTTGCAAGGAGTGGAGGACCTTCTGAAGAGTGGAGCAAACCCAAATGTTAAGGACAATGCAGGCTGGACTCCATTGGTAAGTAATCCAATATCGTGTTTTGGTTTTATTTGTTCTGTTTGTTGTTAATAGTAAATCTATAACTGTATCTTCTTTACTGCATTTAGATGCACTAATTATTTAAAAATAAATATTCTACTGCCGATCTACTTGGTCATTAGAAAAATATCATTGTTCTCGGGTTTCTGTGATTGAATTATGTACACATCAAAATGAGCAACATCATCAACAAAAAAATCTAATTGCTATGTATGGTGAGTATATCAACAGAATCTCCAGTCCAACCATAACACAACACTCTAACATTCAATAACTCTGGGGGTTGAAAAATATGTGCACACTTTAAGAGCCAAACATACTAATTCAGGGGCCGGCAAGTTATTCTTAGGAGAAGTTGGCTATTATTTCCATGGAGCTATGTTTAAATCAGTCTAAAAATTTAGGAGCCAGCAGTCTGATCAAAGAAGAAATGGCTTGCTGACTCCAGGGATTTGTCCAACTCTGCAATAACTGCTACACACCCAATTTATATATTACACATAGAAGAGTCATACCCAACGGAAAAAAAAGTACACTCAATCAATACATAGATACATAAGAGAATACATTACAAGTGGAAAAAATATTAAGCTAGACAGAGTCTTGACCTTGGGATTCCTCTTGTCTTCATGTCTTATCCTGTAGCCTGGCATTTACAGAAGGTAACCCTTTGTTTTCATGGTACAGTTTTAGTTTTTAATGTGTTCTTTGGTATGAATTGAATGTATTTTTAATTTAAGTGTGCATGTTCAGTATATATTTTTATTTGTATGTGCAAAATGTATTTGTATGTTCTCCATCACGTATAACACAGTGAGAGTGCATATTGACAGGATCCACTATTAATGCAATAAATATGGGGTTCTATTAAGGATTTAGACATATGCTTGAATTCAGGATTGTTAACAAGACGCCCCCTTAAAAAAAAAAAAAAAAAAGCTTACCAGCAAAGGCGATGTTTGGGGAGGTCAAAAGATCTCCCCTCTCTGCTCCAAGCAGGCATCTTGATGTTTCTGGACTGCCCAGTTGCACAGACATCCTCCCATGCTGCTAATACGCTGCCCGCACATTTTCTTAGATCAGAGGCTTGAGGGTCACTTGAGCTCTCGATGCTTAGACTTCGGTACACATGGGGGCACCATACTGCCTGCCACTAGATACCAGGTAAGTCCTGTCTCACCTGTTGGTGATGGGACATGTCCTGGGTGTTAAATGTGGGTGCTGGGACATCTTCTGGAGTAAGTCCTGGGTCTGCAATGTGGGTGCTGTGGCAAGTCCTGTTGCTGCAAAGTGGGTGCTGGCTGGGGTAAGTCCTGAGTGTGCAAGGTGGTGCCATGGCAAGGTATGTGGGCCAATAACAAAAGAAACAATTGAGTGGGTTAGGTGGGGGCTCATACAAATAGTTCTGTAAGGGACCCCACAATTTCTGATGGCAGCCCTGTGCCATTCACATACCTGAGTTTTCTTGAACTGTGATACAGGTACTGTTTATGACAACACCTATGGCTTGATATGCAAATTAAATACTTTTCAGTAGAAAAATTGTAATTTGCATATTGGGCCACAAGCAATATCACAAACAGGAGACATATTTAAAACGTGTTTCTCTTAATTTATCCATTAGCTTACAACAGGGCCAGTGCAAGTCTTTTTGCCGCCCTAGGCAGGGCCGCCATCGGGGGGACAGGCGATACACCCATCCTGGGCCCACGCCCTTTAAAAAAAATTTTTTTTTTAAAACCGTGGGCAAACGGGGCAGCTGCCCAGGGCCCATTCATTCCTGGAGGCCCAAAGCAGCTGTCCCGTGGGCCCCCGACAGTGCCGGACTAGCATATCGGGATACTGGGAAAAATCCCGGTAGGCCGTCTTCCCTGGGCACGACGCAGGCTTAAAGAACACAGCCGCGGTGGCCGCTTTAAGAACTCAGTCGCCAGGGGCGCTTTGAGAGTATGGCCGCCGGGCCGCTTGAAGAAACTATGCTTCGCCCACCAACTTCCTACGAGACTGTCTGAGCGCCAGTAGGTGACATCTGCCATTCAGGAAAAACCGAATAACGGTGTCCTGCCTCTGCAGTTTTACAAGGCAGACACCGTTTCATCCCTGCAGTGTTTATTTTTTATTTTTTTTAAAATACATTTTTGTGTGTATATGTAAGTGTGTGTGACAGTGTGCATGTGTTACTGTGTGGAAGTGTATCTGTAAGTGTGAATGTGTAACTTTTTGTCTGTAAGTGTGATTGTATTTAAGTGTCTGTGTGGTACTGGGAAAGGGAGGAGGAGGAGAGGGTTGTGAGCTATTAATGGACAAATAATGAGTGGGCTATTAATGGACAAATAATGAGTGGGCTATTAATGGACAAATAATGAGAGGGCTATTAATGGACAAATAATGAGAGGGCTATTAATGGACAAATAATGAGTGGGCTATTAATGGACAAATAATGAGAGGGCTATTAATGGACAAATAATGAGAGGGCTATTAATGGACAAATTATCAGTGGCTATTATTGGACAAATTATCAGTGGCATATTAATGGACAAATTATCAGTGGCATATTAATGGACAAATTATCAGTGGCATATTAATGGACAAATTATCAGTGGCATATTAATGATCAAATTATCAGTGGGAAATTAATCAGGGGGGGAGGGGGATGCAGAATTTTTTTCAGTAAGGGGCCCTGAAATTTCTGATGGGCGAACATATATTTTGCCCCCCTTGCTGATCCTACCCTGAGGCATTTACACACACAGTAGCACAGTGTCACATACATATGCAGCCACACGTACACACACAGTAACACATGCAATGTGATCCTATCTTTTTTTTTTTTCCTTTTCCCTCCCAATGCCTGATCTCTTTAATTTCCCTCCCAATGCCTGATCTCTTTAATTTCCCTCCCAATGCCTGGTCTCTTTAATTTCCCACCCAATGCCTGGTCTCTTTTTTCAATGCCTGGTGTCTTTATTTACCCTCCCAATGTGTGGTCTCTTTATTTTCCCTCCCAATGCCTGGTCTATTTTTTATTTTTTTTACCTACCCAATGCCTGGTCTATGTTTTTCAATGCCTGATGTCTTTTATTTACCCTCCCAATGCGTGGTCTCTTTATTTTCCCTCCCAATGGTCTCTTTTTTCAATGCCTGATGTCTTTTATTTACCCTCCCAATGCCTGATGTCTTTTATTTACCCTCCCAATGCCTGATGTCTTTTATTTACCCTCCCAATGCCTGATGTCTTTTATTTACCCTCCCAATGCCTGATGTCTTTATTTTCCCTCCCAATGCCTGATGTCTTTATTTTCCCTCCCAATGCCTGGTCTCTTTTTTTAATGCCTTGTCTCTTTTTTTTTTTTTTTTTTTTTTAAACCCTCCCACCCTTCCAATGCCTTCAATACAATGAATAGATTATTCTGTACATTAACACTGTAAACAATTCATTGTCCCTTTAAATGAACTTCTTGTCTACAGCTTCGTATCTCAATTTTATGTTGTGCAAATGTAGCCAGAGATTTTATAAGACCTGGAGAATTCTCATTAACTTTGCTTTATCTCAATAACCTTACTTAAAAGAGACGTAAAGCCTGTGCGTTGCTAAATAAAGTATTTTAATTAAGGACAGATGGATGCCTTTTTTTTTTCTTTTTTCTTTTCATTGACATTTGTTTCTGTTTTCCCAAATCAGCATGAAGCTTGTAACCACGGACACACTAAGGTAGTGGAGTTACTGCTTCAGCACCAAGTTCGGGTGAACACAGCAGGATATCAGAATGACACTCCCCTCCACGATGCTTCTAGGAATGGCCATGCAGCTATTGTCCAACTTTTACTTAACCACGGAGCTTCCCCCGATGCTGTGTAAGTAAAAAAAAAAGAGGTGACTGTGACCTAGAATAGGAAAAGAGCCCATTCTCTCCATTGTGGTCCACAAACCATTAAAATACAAACAATCTCTTGATGTATATTCTACTTATACAAAATGCGCTAGAGTTTAAACCCATAAGTATATAGGATAACAGATCAGGCCTGCACACGAGCCATTACAAAGGGGATAACCCTTTGTGGGTGTGGGAGAAGCTGAGCATGCATGGAAAGGCTATATCACAGCTTAAGGGGGCCGGACACTGAAGAAACTATTGTGCACTTTCATTCATTGGTGTCTCAATAATGAATCCTTTTGGATTAGAGATACTAGCTATTACTAGATCAGGAATTGGTTTTATAATCACTGGGGAACTTACATGTTTGAATGACTAGTTCACTTTGTGCTAAGATGACACAATACTAGAACACATTAGTGTAACAAAGTTGTGTTGCAGTTAATGAGTTGTGATGACACTGATAATAATAATGGTATAACCGCATGAATACACTATCCCTTATAACAGGGACACCAGCAGTACCTGAGATAAGCAGTCATGGTGGTACATTTCTATCTTCTGTTTGCCAATCATGCTGGCAGAAAGAATAGAATAGAAACTCTAATGGCATATTAAAGTATTATGATGGCATTTTCAGATGACTGGGGAAATGTCATGTTGCGTTTTTAAATTATTAACACATCTCATGTTTAATATTTTGCAGTTCTGTTTGGCAGCTAAAAGGTTGAATTCCCTATCCTAGCTATATAGCTGCAAGTATATTGCAGAGTTTTCATTCAGTGTATTCCATGCACACTGCAAGCAATACACATCGTGCTTTGTGGATTATTGGGCAGCCTAGGTTGCTACTTACGTATGCAGCTGGTGTACAGTTCCTTGGCTGCTGCTGCAGACTCCACTGCAGTGTGACCGTGTGAAGCAATAGTGAGCGAGATCCTCTACGCTTGGCTGTATCTTATGGGTGACGCTTTGCTTTTACATTTTGAAACCATTTTCCAGAATTGACCTTTAAATGTTTGGTCCCTTCCATAGAATTTGTGGATGAAAGGGTTCTGACTGTTTATCAAAGGGAAAAAAAAACAGTCGTTTGCATTCTTGCCAAGTAAACCCACAATGGCTTGTCAGTCCTGTTTGAAGCGTGTTCCCCCACTAGTCTCCTCTACTTTACATTTCCTGTGAAAAATTGCTTTAAGAGACCAGCCCCATGATTATGCTTTCACATCTAAGCATTACGTGAGCACAGCACTGTTAGCATTTGATGTACTTACACACAAAAAGATATTTGACAGAAGTTTAATTTTTAGCCCATTTTTTCTTACCACTATTTGTATACAACTCCCCTTTCTGAGATATTATCACCTAGTCTCCTACTTACCTGGGTTTTCTGCCAGTGATGGGATATTTCACCCTCAATCGTGAATGATCTGTGTCTCCTCCAACTCAGCTTCTGTTACAGCTTTCTCTTGGTCCTTCTGGCAGTTTGCCAAATAGTGCTAGGATGTCATAGCCTTGTGCTTCAGGGGATCAATGATCAAAGCTTCTCTGATTTACCTGTTAATTCTAAGCTGTGAATCTGCAATATAGCCAACTAGCCCTTATTGCAGGTTCTTGCTTAATAAGTGTCTGGCATCCATGAGTTGAATATGTCAACAGCTGAACTCTGCAACAGCTGAATGAAATTGTTTAGCTGTTGGTGCTTTAATAACTTTTAGTAGAAGTTTCTGAAAGCTGAATACAGTAGCATTCAAAGCCCCGGCATTGACGTTATTGCAATGATTAAAACAACTGAACAGTGGCTTCCAGTGATCTCTGTAAACCCTCAGATTTGTTCTACTCGTGCTCAATTCATTATTTTAGCCTCATTATTTCAGTCTTTTTTTATTTCTAGGTCAGAACTCAAAAATGACATTTATACCTATTTTATCAAACCACATTTGATTGTGTGTATTTACTTTTTGCATTTCCCTTCTGGGAGATGTGGTTAAATCACTCAAATTCATTATATAATTTAGCGAACTTCAGAGGAAACCCACTTCAGAGTTAGTATTGGAAACTGGCATGCTCTCAGTTTGAAGAAACAGTTCATGCAAAAGGTTTGTGGGTAACCCCACATGCAATGGTTATATCTTTCTAAATGTACCGTATTTGCTCTAATATAAGACAAGGTTTTTTCAGAAATACCCCTCGTCCTACATTCAAGGTTCGTCTTTTTATCTGACCTCAAATAGAGGTCTGACTATAAGACTGGGAACTATGCTAGCAGCCGGTGGATGTCTGGGGGGGCAGTATTGGCAAAGTCTAGGGGCACATGACTGGGGGGGGGGAGTATTGGCAGTTTGGGGGCTCATGGCTGTGGGGGGGGGGGGCACAATTGGCTAAGTCTGGGGGCAGATTGGCAAATAAAAGGAAATAAATACAAGAAATGCACAATTTTTATTAAATGTGAAAAAACAGTTTACCTTTTTTTCTTATAGGGTAGTCTTATATTCAGACTTTTTCTTATTTTCCTAAAAGAATATCCAATGTTTGGGGGGTCATTTTACATTCAAGCAAATACGGTGTTATGTTTGACGTTGGCTATATTCAGAATGGAAAATGTTTATGAGGCTAAGTTACGTCAAATATGTAATGTATTACATTTTCATCCTCATAAAGAATGGCCCTTGGACTATAAAAGATATGTCAAATACGAAATCTATTCTGAGGTTATAGATCCTGGAGGAAAACTATGGACTGCAGTGACCAATGATTCTGATCCCCTGTCAAACGTTATATATTTACATGATAATATGGCAATCAATAGTGTGCAGACAGCAGAGCAGCTGGTCATGGTCCACAGTAATTATTTATATTGCAATTTATTTTTTTTGTCTGATTACTCTGCAAATGGTTACACTATGATCTGCAATGAAAGCAAACCTATCAAGATTTACAAAGCAAGTAATGGAGATGTAACATTCTATATGAATAAGGGATCTGTCATAGGGTAACTATTCATGTTTATGCCTTTGAATACAGTAACAGTATTTCTAATAGAGAGAGGCTGATTTATGGGTTAAAGGAACAGTCAAGCCTAGTTTGTTTTTCTTTACTTTCCAGCATGCACCTCAAAAAATAAAAATAAAAAGTTTATTCTCAGAAAAAGAGACAAAATTCTTAGAAACCGAACTATTGACAAATATGCTGGGTGAGTTTATTCCCAGGGGGGTCTGGATAAATACTTACTATTGTGTTTACAGATATACACATTATTTGTTTGTATTTATGTTTTTTGTTTTTCATTTACAGCAAAAATTATGTCAAAACTTCAAGTATCTACATAGAAATGTAAAAGTAATTTGAAGTAGGTGTGATAAAGGAATAATAAAGTATTTTTGTGTATGGGCAAATATCTGTTTGACCGTTTTCGCAAACACTTAGACTCACCTACTAGAACCATAGAATGTGTTGATAGATACGAACCATTTGGCCTATTTATTATGCCAAATTTTCTAAATACCTTTCATTAGACCCCGGCCATATCTTATATCTAGGATAGCCTTGTGCCTATCCCACGCATGCATAAACTCCATCACTGTGTTAACCTTTACCACTTCCACTGAAAGGCTATTCCATACATCTACTGCCCTCTCAGTAAAGTAATACCTTTACTTTTAAATCGTTGCCCCTCTAATTTAAGACTATGTCCTCTTGCTGTGATAGTTTTTCCTTTTAAATATACTCGTCTTCCTTTAAGGTGTTGAATCCCTTTTTGTATTTAAATGTTCCTACCCTATCCCCACTGTTATGTCTTTCCTCTAAGCTATACATGTTAAGATTACCTTTCTTGGTAAGTTTTGTCCTTCAAACCATGAACCAGTTTAGTAGCCCTTCTCTGAACTCTCTTCAACGTATCAATATCCTACTGGAGATATGGTCTCCAGTACTGCGTACAGTACTCCAAGTGAGGTCTCACCAGTGCTCTGTACAATGGCATGAGCACTTCCCTCCTTCTACTGCTAATACCTCTCTCTATGCAACCAAGCATTGTGCTAGCATTTCCTGCTGCTCTGTTACATTGCCTACCAACTTTTAAATCCTCTGAAATTATTACTCCTAAATCCCTTTCCTCAGATGTTGAAGTAAAGACTGTATCACATACTAAATATTCTATATTATGCCCTTAGGAGGGTTTTTACCTAGGGGCTGTGCAAAACGTATCTGTTGCCTGCAATAAAGCCAAAATTATAAAATATGCAATTTGTTTATATTTTAGCAGAACAAATTTGCACAAGGTTTTCGGAAGGTAACTGTTGGGCTCATATGGAATTCTTTTAGTTATGGTTCCAAAGAAAGTCTTCTGCCTGATTCAACGTGAATACACTTTTATTACCTCTTTTGGAACCTATATCACAACCTTTTATGCATTCAATATCTTGGCATGGTATCTGGGGAAATAAATAAAGTGCATTTGTGCTGTGTTGTTCTTACCAACTTCTTTCCAACAAGAGGGTCAAATTTAATTTTGAAAAGGTAAATATCAATAATACAAAGTATAGTCATCTCAATTGGCTTGATCCTTCTATCTAAAGTCAACTGGATCACTTTCTTTTACTTTTTTGTGTAATGTAAATTAATAGCTGTTGGAGCTCATATTGTTAAAAATTATGTAAAATACCATTACTTATTGGGGGGGGGGGGGGGATATATTACATGTTAACTCCCTTAAACTGTATGACATTAGGAATTCCACTTTACTACCTTAATTGTCCTTGTCCAAACTCCTAAAAAGGTTGATTGTAGTGGTTCGTTAAGGTGATGTCTGTAAACTCTTGAACATTCCAAAGTCCTCAAGCTTTGCGTCTATTCCGAAAATTACCCCTGTGTAGGAAAGATAGCAAACTGCAAATGGAAAATAGGATCTGGACCATTGGACCTATTAATTGCCCCGCTGGTCTAGTTAATTTTTTCCCTTAAGTTAATCTTCTGCACAGAACGAATTTATATTTTTATAGCAGCTCTTCTTCATAGGCTGTCTCCGTTTCCTGTGCCTCCCCCTGACCGATGCACAGCGAGCCAAGTCATTGACAAATTAGATCTGCACATTTTGCAATTTCACAGTTGTTCATAAACACTTCAGCTGAAATGGACTGTCCTGCCAGCTTTTCATGCACAGCAGGATTGGTATTAGCAAAAGCTGTTTCCATTCTCCGGACTTTCCACTAGAGATGTGAAAATGTGGGGGGGGTGGGTGTCTGGATTTAGCTATTCCAGGCAAATCAGAAATTTGCATTAAGCTTTTCATTTTTAAGTTCACAATGAGATTTTTTCCTCTTTTCATTTTCTTACAAAGGGAAAAAAAACTATTCAGTTTTATTTCTTAACACCTTACTGACCAAAGGGGATTTTTTTTTTACAGGAGGTATAACAGTCTTTAAAGGGATTCTGTCACCCGAACATTTTGTATACTGTATGTTAGAGATTATATTAAAATAAAAAAATGATTGTTAATAATATCTATATTGTCTTACAGTCTTGAAAACAAGACTCCATCTAAAAAAAATTATTGTAAAGGAAAAGAATAAAAATCTAGTAAAGATGATCTATACATCATACAAGCAAATGCATGAATTAAGAGAAAGCTATATGTTATATATGTTTGTGGGGTGTCCTCTGTTCATGATATGCAAATTACACTGAAAATACTTTGACATGTGGCCTTACATGCAAATTAACATGAGACACCACAGTTACATATAAGACACATTGTTCTCTTAATTTATACATTTGTGTTCAATTCTGATGGGGTGTAGATCATTCTCCTCCTTCACAATATATAATGTTTTTAGTTGTTGGAGTGCTATAGTACTTAATACAGTGCTTCCCAAACCAGTCCTTACACCTCCCTAACAGTCCAAAATTTAGGGATTATCCAGTTGTGTTTTAAAAAAAAAAAAAAAAAAACCCCCATCAAGTTTAAAATCTAAATTTTGAGGAGTTTATTTAAAACTTTTTTTTTTTTTATAATCCAAGTAGGTAATCTCTAAATCCTGGACTGTTGTGCGGAAGGTGATGCGACTCTTTTGGGAACCATTGAATTAAGACAGCAGATGTAAGGCTCCTTCTTTCCTAACTTTGGAAGGATTTTGCAAAATTAAAATTTATAGTGCATAGCTATGGATCAACATGTGACTTGGATCTGTGCGTGACTGCTCAAGCATAAAAGAAATGTTGAAAATGCCTGCATATATATATGTGTGTGTGTGTGTGTGTGTGTCCGTATAGGCATATATTATATCATTTTCCTTCTGAAAACTATTATAAAATGCAAGGCTTCAGCTGCATGCTAATGTAAAACGATTCATTGTTATTATAAAGCAAGGAAATGAAAACTACTCTTTTTATAGATTACTGTAAAAGACAGAAAGTTACATCCTTTATGTAAAGAAGAGCAGCAGATCAATCAGTGAGATTGTAATGCAGGTAGGAACAGTGCAGCTTTAATGGGTGAGGATGTTTTCTGTCGGCTATCAATGCCTTGTTATGTTCAGACTGTATGTGGAAATGTAATCACCTAATTACAGAGCCAATTAAACGGCTACCTAATTCCGACTAGATTACAGGGAGTTGATTTGGCATATTTTTAACAAGGATTTCTTATTTTCAACAAGGATTTCTTTACTCATTAATAAATAGCTTGTGGGGGTTGCAGCCACACAGGGTGTCAGATTGCCACTAAACCCCCTGGCACTCAAAGAGTTAAGCAGTTGTGGAATAATCAATATGATATTATCGCTTCTCTAACCAATAAGTTGTTTCTGCATCTGAAGATCATATAGGTGCACTGTAGCCTGCCGTGTTATTTTGGGTTTGTTTCACCATGAGAAATCCTGTCGTTCATTTGAGTTCACCCATAACATCCAAATGTTCCAGCAAATGTATGTGATAAAAGATCAGACAAAAGTAAAAAAAAAAGTAAAGGGTGGAATCCCTCTCACTGAGAACGGACAAAGGCTCCAAGAGCCAGCCCTATAGGATGTAACCTATTTCGGAGAAGAGGAATCACTGATTTTTGCTTGCTTGCACCATTACAGAGGAAACCTCTCCATTAGCATATCAGACTGGTCCCACCCATAAGGGCAGTCCAGATCCAAAATGTGTTGCAGGTGTCTTCTGCACGAGTAACACCACAATCACATACATATGTTTTGGTTTTCATTGGCCTCATCAGTGTTTTATCTCTCTAGGTCAGGGGTGGGAAACCTGCGCCCCTCCAGATGTTGCAGGACTAAATTTCCCATGCTCCTCTACCAGCCTCTTAGCTAAAAGTGCATCATGGGAGATGTAGTTCATCAGCAGCTGGAGGGCAGCAAGTTCCCTACCCCTGCTCTAGGTGCAGCAAGCAGGGACCCATGGCTGGGTATACCCCTATAGCTCATGGAGAGGACGCAAAGAAGTAGGATCCCTCTCACCGAGAACGGACAAAAGCTCAAAAAGCCAGCCCTGTAGGACGTAACCAACTTGGGACAGGAATATCGCTGCTTGTTTGTGTGTGTACATGCTTGATTCTCCCCAAACATGCACTATCGTCTCATACCACGTGAGATTATGTTTACATGTTCGAAACAATCTGGTGTTAGTGTTTAGTTTTATAAAATAATTTGATCCAATTATTAATTAACAAACCCTGCTAAAATCCCTACTACTGGCTCCTACATACTTTTGATAGTACTTCCATAGAGTTCAATGTAAAACAATCTCCCTGGCTCCTAAAATAACATTTCCTGGCTCCTGAAATTATCTGTCTGTCTGTCTCCTAAAGGCTACATACATCTATCAAGCCCTGGATTATAGTTTTGAGAATGTTATGTAAGTGTCTGGTCACAGGAGTGGCCCAAATGCACACTGTGTTTTTGATATATGAATGTGCTCCCATAAATACCATGCACTGTTGTCCTATTTCTGAGGTAGCTTAAAGCAAGGCCAAAAACCAGCCCCTTGAACATGCCAGAACAGAGCAGCGTGACTGTATGTAATGGGCTGGAACTTCCACAATGCTGTGCTGATGCTGAACCAATTATCCATTAAGCTGAGGCATTTGTAATCTGCCAGTTCCCAGCACATTATTAAATCATGGGAATCGGGGGCTCCTTTTAGAGTAATCACGGCATAAACCAAAAGTCTGGAATTTTCAATATGCCGTTTAACTATGTTTGTTGATGGCTTTAAACCTTCTAATATTACATTACACATTACAGTGCATATTTGCACTTACATGTGAAATTCTCAATGTGTACATTTTTCCCTACATGCATCTGGAGACTTTGAATTACTTTACCTCTTTGAGTTACTTTACCTCTTAAGCTGTTTGTTTACCTAAATGTAGTTTATAAACAGGATGGTGCGGAATCACTTGAAACTGCTTGAAAAATGAAAGTACAATATATAGTGTAATAAAACAACATAAACCTAGTAATACGTGTACGAATGCACTTACAGGATGTATGGTAAGTATGAACACATAAAAATGCTATACTGGCAAATAAACAACAGTTCCAGCTCACATACAAGAGTCCACTTGGCTGTAAAAATAAGGACAAACCAAGTCCCTGAATTAAGAGAAGAGACGTTTTCGCCACTCTACGCAGTGGTGTATCTTGATTTTGTGCTGCCCTAGGCAGACAAAATCTGGGCACCCCCCTACCCAAGCTGCACACCCACGTTACACACCTAACACATGCCCCATCATTCAGACTCACATCAAGCTCACACTCCCATCACACTCAGTCACACACTCCTACTCCCATCACACTCAGTCACACACTCCTACTCCCATCACACACACTCCAACTCCCATCACACTCAGTCACACACTGTCTCCCATCACACACACACTCTGACTCCCATCACACTCAGTCACACACACTGTCTCCCATCACACACACTCTGACTCCCATCACACTCAGTCACACACACTGTCTCCCGTCACACACACTCTGACTCCCATCACACTCAGCCACACACACTGTCTCCCATCACACACACTCTGACTCCCATCACACACAGTCACACACACTGTCTCCCATCACACACACTCTGACTCCCATCACACTCAGTCACACACACTGTCTCCCATTACACACACTCTGACTCCCATCACACTCAGTCACACACACACACTGACTCCCATCACACACACTGTCTCCCATCACACACACTCTGACTCCCATCACACTCAGTCACACACACACACACACACACAGTCTCCCATCAGCACTTACCTTTCCCTGGCAGGCAGGCAGCATGGTCCCTCCATGCTGCCTGTTCGGCTCCCCGGCGATTGTGCCGACAGGTCACGTGACCGGGCGCGCTTATGACGTCAGCGCGCCCGTCACGTGACTGTCGGCACTTCCGTGTCGGCATACTGCACGGGGAGCCGAACAGGCAGCACAGAGGTTTCTCTGTGCTGCCTGTTCGGCTCCCCGTGCAGCCTGCCAGGCAGAGCGTTGGTGAGGGGGGATCTTCCGATCCCTTCTCACCTCCGTCTCTGCATGCAAGCGCGGTGGGGTTTTTTTTTTAAAGGGCCGCGGTTTTTTTTCTTCAATTTTTTTGTTTTTCAGTGCTGGGGGGCGCTGCCGCCCCCCAAAATTTGCCGCCCTAGGCATCCGCCTAGGATGCCTCGCGGTAAATACAACACTGACTCTACGTGTTTTGCCAGATCGGTAGTCTCGGCTTTCTCAGGAGAGAATCTTCTATGCTGATTTTGCATGTTTATGTGTTCATACTTACCATCCGTTTTGTAAGATATTCTAAGCGAGTTATCCTTGATTTTATTGTTGATCCTGCACTATGTGTTTTTATTTATTCTTGTGAGTATTAAAATATCCTTGAAGGAGATTTGGAGCGATTTCTGAGAGGCCTTTTTATTCTGCTCTGAATGGGAGTGCATTCATACACTTACTAGGTTTATGTATTCGGTTTATTACAATATGATGTATTGTATTTTTATTTTTCCAGTGGTTTCATGTTATTCTGTGCCATCTTGTTTGTGTATCTAAATTTATTTCAAGCACATGGGAGAGTGTTCTAAGGTGCTGTGTTTCTTTTGAAGAAGGTATTATGTCTATTTTTTATTGATTTGTAGTGTAGTGGGGGTTTTTTTGCACTCATTCTTCACTTTAAATTTATAAACTACATTTCTAATCTTCATTAACTAAAGATCACAGACGTTGTAGACCAGCAACCGTACCAATGACTGCTCCTAGTAAATATGCTACCAGGTGTATATAGAAATAAAAGGCTTAGAGAGCTGCACTCTTTTTCTTTTATATGAAATGAAAATAAATTGTATTCTGCTAGGGAATTGAGGAGTGGATGAGCAACATCTTTATAGTACATTCCGGAACTCTGTCTGGATTCTATGAAATAGGAAACTGAAGGTCTGAGCAGGACACGAATTCCAAATTGTCTTGAAATTGAGTTTCAATTCCTGCAATGTGATGTATATGTAAGGGTGATCCTAAAAACACGCTTCACAGCCCTGGCACACAGGAGACGGTTGCAGCCTTGCTTTATTCCACGCTTTTGATTCAGCAGCTTGTTCTCCTGCGGTCCATCTGCCTTGCTTGTATTTCCGAAGCTTATGTTTTTGTGTTTGTGTTGAAAGTCCAACCTACAGAAAAACAAGACACGGAAAATAAAACTCATTTTGGCTAATGCACCTAGTTAAGAATCCAGTCACATATTGTATTTACTTAAAACCCATCTGTGCTTGTTTTATCAGTAATATATTCGGTCTGCGGCCTGTAGACTATGCAGAAACAGAGGAGATAAAGTCGGTTTTTCTTCAAACACCAACGAATAAGGAGCCACCTGGAATACGTCCCTGCCCAATTGTAAGTGCTAAAACAAACATAACCACCATGTTTTCTTAAAGCCAACCTGCTTGCTTCTGTAAGACACAAGACAATCTTATTTAACCACTAATTCACTTACAAAAAATACAAACTTTATTTTTTTATTTTTTTTTACATTATAGTCTGATACAAGGAACCACCCCTTTTAAAAATGATCTGGTATCTTCTCAATACTCATTATGGGAGCAGACAGGTAGCCTTTGAATGATGTGGGTAACCATCACTCCTCAAAATTAAAATGTAATAATATTTGATTTTAAGTTTACATTGTGCATTTTTTAAAACAAAAAATGTCTCCCCTCCAGCGCACATAATCTTTCTGTTACTACTTACCTACTGGTCTGCGGTTGCTACTGAAGAAAGAATTAGTGTTCCCCACTATATAAAGTGTGTATAATCAGACTACTGTTCTTTTCTTCAGAGACCTGTTATTCCTTAATTGTGTTTTTTTGGGGTTGTTATTGCTCTACAGCGGAGTCCCTGTCGGCAAGGAGAGGAAACCATTGCGCTGATTGCCAGTGGCCTAACGATATTGCAGCGGAATGATCTCCGGAAGCTTGCATCACTGCTAAAGACAAACATAAGTTCAGAATATAACGGCACAGGTAAGTGACCTTCAGAAGTATTGCTCACTCACGACTTATCCCAAACTTTGATTTATCAGCCATTTTGAAATATTTCAACACCCAGCATTAATAACTTTCAAGTTGAACTGAAACCAAAGACAAGAAGTTGGACCCTCGCAAGTATTCACCACCCCTTTTTTTTTTTGTGCGTTTTTGTCCTTCTTTTGTGTCATAGTCATTACAATAATGTGATTTAGTTTTTTTAAACAAAGGAAGGAGGGAATTGACAAAGGAATTTCAAACTTAAGGAGCCAACTTGATTTTTTCCCCCAATGGCTTCATTCAGGAAAGTGGGGATTGACAAGGCCAAAGAAGCCAAGTTCAATTGGATAATTTTGCCAACTTGGCTACTTTGGCCTTCACTCTGAAAAGACTGCAATTGCATGTTTCATGAAATAAAGCCCGACATGTCTACAATATAAATGGATATCCGTAAGTATAAACTAAATACTTTTCTTCATGTACTCAAGATCTCATTACATACATTACTATTAATGGGTCATACATTCACAAAAATTCCCAGAAAATCCCTGTGCTCCTACATGAGCCCCTTAACCAAAAAGCACCCCTGTCTTGCTATTTGATGTGTTGTGGATTATGCAAAGTCATAACAGTTTGTATACCGCTGTTAAATAACAAAATACACTATGCATAATTGTGTTTTAATTAGGATTTCAGCGTACAATGCTGGGAATATCATATTTTATATATTGTTGTTGTCCCATAAAGCACGGTAATAGAAATTGTATTTAAAATGCTTGCTTAATTCAGCTATAAAGTATATTGCTGTATTCAACAAAACTGCAGCCTATTAAAGAGGCAAGAAGCACACTAATGATGATTTCTCTGCTCTTTAGTTACTCACGTCATTGTCAGTGACGAGCCCTCGCTTCGAACTATGAAATGCATGATGGGTACATTAGCTGGATGCTGGATTCTGCCATTTTCTTGTAAGTTCAGACTTGTCAAAAAGAATAGATCCAGTTAACTTAATATAACCGCTCTTGTACAAAATAAGTACTTTTGAATTAGTAAAGCTTAGATATGTAAATAATAATAAAATGGAAAGCAAGCAGCCTGGCTGATTGGTGGCTGATTCTTTCTGCTAGTGCAGACAGAGACCCTCCTCTTTGCGTGGGAAAAGCTGAGGGGAGCCTCACACTCTGCAGACCCCAATTAGACGAGCGGGGCAACCCATGTTTTGATTAGCTGTGTGGATGCTGACACTGTCAGCACACAGCAGCCTCCAGACCTGCTGTGTCTCAGCTGAGAGACACAGCACAGCGTAAACTTGCTTCCTATCTATTAAGATATATGTCGAGTTTACTCCGTACCAGCAAAACATATTTTTTAACTCTTGCTTCCTTCAAGAAATCAATGGTTAAAAAAAGCAGTTTAGTTGCCCTTTTACCAAAGAGCGTTTTTGTAAATAACTATGCTTCAGACTTCCTATGTGGAATGATTTTGTGGCTGTGTCCGTGGATACGAAACACACCAGTGGGACTATTCACTAAAACCAGTGAGTTTCAAAACGTAGGTCAAAATAGTTGAGTTGGAATAACTTTGCATTTGGAGTATTATTTTTATTTTTTTCCAGATCAAATCATTTGAGCTAGGTTTTGAAACGTAGTTATTAATACATAAATAAATTTTAGTGCACGGTCGTTCATTTAATGCTAGCTTGATTTAAGACCAGGTATGTTTATAAGTATACATGAGCAGTAGTATATTATTTAGCAGCCGTTTCAAAGCGTGCCCATAAACAAGTGTCCAAATCAAGCCATTGTTACCAAAGGTGTTTTTGACAAGAGAGCATGCCTGGAAGTGGACTGAAAATGTTACTGTTACATCTTTTGATGACTAGGTGATTCACAAACAGCAAGTTACTCCTGCGATAAAGTGTTTTTGCCAGTGGGAGTCTCAATTATTTCTGGAAGCATAGTAATAGTAATAGGAGTCCTTCTTAGCAAAGACCAATTGAGCATTGTTAATTATATCTACTTTGCAGCATTATGGTGAGTTATGGCTACATTTTGATACACTTCAAGATAAGAATTGTTTTTACGGGATATGTGGGTACCCTGAGTTTTATGAAATATCCTGGCTACAGGAATATTGAAAGATCATTTAATAACTGGTCCTCTACCTCATATTGCAAGTTATAACTGAATGATAAGTACATTAGCACCTTACTTAAGCCAGTGAAGAGATTGTTTGTATGTGCACATGCACACACATGTATCCAGAAGTCGCTAATATATGCTTCAGGGTGCGTGTGGCAGTGTTTTCACAAAACCAGCCGCTTTCTTAGTCTGCTAGAAAAACAAAATGGATGCCTTGGTTTTGGTAATCTTTTACATATGTAAGAAGATTACAACCTCATACATGAAATAATGGAGCATGAACAAATGTATCAGCACACAATTGGAAATAAAACAGCATTTTGTTTTGTTTTTGTTCAGGGGTAAAAGACTGTCTTAAGTCACGGGCCCGAGAACCAGAAGACAAGTACGAGATACACAGTGGACCTCACAGAGCACGACTCAACAGAGAGCAGCTGGTAAATGTGGATTTCTTCTACTAACCACACTTCATGGAACAGATTTCCCTGACAGTCTGCACAATCCCAGTAGTGAAAGAATTATATTTTCACTGGGTAGTTAAAACCTCTGGCAAATCTGCTAAAATGGTAGAATTATTGTTTTCGACTAATCAAATAAAAAATACTTGTAATTTCAGACTCTTGACTTGGATGTGATGGTGAGGGGTTTTAACGTAATCCTTCCGGTGGCACTGGTACAAGGATTAGTGTTCTGTTTGAAATCCATCATGGATAGAAATACAGCACAGAGAGAAACCATTGTATTACAGGCAGTGGTGTATCTTGATTTTGTGCTGCCCTAGGCAGACAAAATCTGGGCACCCCCCTACCCAAGCTGCACACCCACGTTACACACCTAACACATGCCCCATCATTCAGACTCACATCAAGCTCACACTCCCATCACACTCAGTCACACACTCCTACTCCCATCACACTCAGTCACACACTCCTACTCCCATCACACACACTCCAACTCCCATCACACTCAGTCACACACACTGTCTCCCATCACACACACACTCTGACTCCCATCACACTCAGTCACACACACTGTCTCCCATCACACACACTCTGACTCCCATCACACTCAGTCACACACACTGTCTCCCGTCACACACACTCTGACTCCCATCACACTCAGCCACACACACTGTCTCCCATCACACACACTCTGACTCCCATCACACTCAGTCACACACACTGTCTCCCATCACACACACTCTGACTCCCATCACACTCAGTCACACACACTGTCTCCCATTACACACACTCTGACTCCCATCACACTCAGTCACACACACACACTGACTCCCATCACACACACTGTCTCCCATCACACACACTCTGACTCCCATCACACTCAGTCACACACACACACACACACACACACAGTCTCCCATCAGCACTTACCTTTCCCTGGCAGGCAGGCAGCATGGTCCCTCCATGCTGCCTGTTCGGCTCCCCGGCGATTGTGCCGACAGGTCACGTGACCGGGCGCGCGTATGACGTCAGCGCGCCCGTCACGTGACTGTCGGCACTTCCGTGTCGGCATACTGCACGGGGAGCCGAACAGGCAGCACAGAGGTTTCTCTGTGCTGCCTGTTCGGCTCCCCGTGCAGCCTGCCAGGCAGAGCGTTGGTGAGGGGGGATCTTCCGATCCCTTCTCACCTCCGTCTCTGCATGCAAGCGCGGTGGGGTTTTTTTTTTAAAGGGCCGCGGTTTTTTTTTTTCAATTTTTTTGTTTTTCAGTGCTGGGGGGCGCTGCCGCCCCCCAAAATTTGCCGCCCTAGGCATCCGCCTAGGATGCCTCGCGGTAAATACAGCACTGATTACAGGAGTTAGGTGCAGAGGGAGCCAGATGCACGGTTTCCTAGGGCTGTGGTGAGCCAGATGCAGGGCCTTCCTTCACAGGACTGAAGATCGGCTGTATTTTTTATTTAATAGAATAGCTAAAAAGTTACACCAAAGAACAGACTTTATATATATATATATTTATCCCAAAATCAAAAGGATGTAAAATAATGCAAAAGCCATTTATGTTTTTTTTCTTTTTTTTACTGTATTAACTTGGACTTTTTTTGCCCTGTACATACAAAGGGATGAGCATTGTATTTATTTATATGTAATTAGGCTATTTACACATGTGTTATATTGTGATTAGTTACTAACAGGCAGAATATAAGATATGGCTCCTTTTTAGCCCTCTTTCACACAGGGTGTGGGATTTCTTTGTATAATATACAGATGCACTTTTTAGTAGTGGAGCAGTTGTTGGTTTTGGTATATACAGTGTTTTGGACATACTGGTTATACTATTGTATATATTTTTTGGTGTGCATATGTTCTACTTTCTTGTTTGTGTTTGTATATTTGAGTGTCTCTTTGTGATGTAACTAATTCTGCATAATACTTGCCTTACATATTACTAGTCCACATTGCCTTCAATACTGTCCGAGTCAATGTCTTTAGGATGTCGTTGACACAGTTCTCTTTTTTTATCCCCCATGTTTGGTCCCTGACCAAATCCTGTTGTTTTCACCTAAGGAACATTATGCATATTTCCTCCTTTCTCAGGGAAGAGATAAAATCCTAGTGCACTTGCTTGTGCTCTCTCTTCTCGACTACTGTAATAATCTCCCAATTGACCTTTATCTGATTCAACTTTTTTTCCCCTGCAATCTATTCAAAATATAGCGTTATGGCTCTTCTTTCTCACTCGCCATGCCATGTTGACTACTCTACTCTGTAAAGCCCTCCACTGGTTTCCAGTCAGCGCTCGGATCAAATTTATATTCTGTCTTCTATCTCTAAAAGCCTCCACTCTTTGGCCCCAGCTTACATCATTAACCAATACTGCTGTGCGCAACCACTAGCTTCCTCAAGTGGACAAAGTTTCTCCTCCAACCATGTGACCTCTTCCCATTCGTACCTTCAAGACTACCAGAGCTGCCCTCTTCCTCTGTAACTCCCTTTCACAGAGCATCTTGCACTCTTCCTCGAAACTCGTCTCTTTATGCCCTTGGTGCATATGGAAATATGTCCTGTGTTTCCCTGAGAAATGAAAAGACAAATCTAAACCAGGGATAGGGTTAGAGGTACACATGACTTTGGGTTAAAATTGGGTATAGTGCTAGGTTTAGATTTAGGGTTGGTGTCAAAAGGTCACTGTAAGAGAAAATGCTTAGGAAACAATAAAACACAACTTTTAGTTTATGCCGTATAACTTGCAAAACACAGAAAACCATGTAGACATTGGTATTTCTAAACTCAGGACAAATATTAAAGTATATAGATGGGGTCTTTTTTTTACCTCTTTGTAACTGTATAACAGATTTACAGGTCAAAGTTAGAAAAAGAGTGTTTTTCATCCTATTTTATGTTTTTTTTTTTTAGTAAACTATGTGATATGATAAAAATAATGGGATCTTAAGAAACCCCTCCTTATGCCGATAAAAACAATATGGGAAGCTTGCTAATCATACCACTATAACACCCATTAATTAACCTCTGACCTCACCCACCTAGCTCCCAATGTCCACAAATACTGTTACTACCACCACTTTGACCTTTTCATTCACTTTATTTGTCTCCTTTCCCCCACTGCCTCTAGATTTCAAGCAGTGCTCTCTACTTCATCTATCAGTCTCTCTCTGTTCATCTAACATTGTATGTAGTTCCCTTCTATGCTAATATACTAAGCGCTACGTAAATTGTTGGTGCTATATAAATAAATGTTTATCTAGTGTATTGTTATTTTTGTTTTTATTTTTGTTTTTTTTGTATTTATAAGGATATAATAAATTGTAAGTTTTACATCTCAGTGCATTCATCTAAACCAGTGTGCTTAGTGGCACAGCACAGTTTGGTAGCGGGGAACCGTGCTTGCAATAGATCTGCCCAGCCAATTAAAAAAAACAATAAAATAGACAATATTGTGTTTTTATTGGCCACAGCCCTATGTGACATCACCAGTCTGACAACATATGAAAATAGATTGTGATCACAAAGGAATCTGGTTGATATGTGAACTCATTCTATGGTATATTTGGCAGCACAGTGGTGTTTGTATGGGGTTGTTTTGAATAATTTGTTTACTGTAGTTGAATTGTTTGTGTTCTATGTATCATCTTTGAAATTTGTGAGGATCCATCTAGAATCTTTAGTTTTATATTAGAACGTCTTCATGCAAGGTTGTGTTGTATCATTTCACATTATGGAAATTTTCTTGCTTGCTAAAGTATTGCAAATTTTCTCTCTTTGTCTTGTATAGCTGCCAAAGTTGTTGGATGGATGTCACTTCTACTTCCTTGGCTGCTTTAAAGAACATTGTAAGGATGACCTCATTGAATTGGTGAAAGCTGCTGGGGGCCAAATACTTATTCGTCAGCCAAAACCAGACAGTGACGTAACGCAGACCATTAACACAGTGGCTTACCATGCAAGGGCAGACTCGGACCAGAGATTCTGCACGCAGTACATCCTCTATGACAAGGCGTCCAAGTACCAGCCAGCCAGAGTCCGTCAGGGCAAAGTCTGGTTTGCCCCCTCTCACTGGCTGATAGAGTGTATCACCTGCTTCCAGCTACTACCTGTGCCTCAGTGATGGTGAGAAGGCTGCCAAAAATCGCATGAAAGAACTGTAATCAAGACCCTTTTTGTTTAATTCAAAGTATTGGACATCCTGTTCAGTCAGAGCGAACAACTGTTCATCCCTTAGCCTCTAGATTGAGCCAGATTCCTCCTGTGTTCCTCTTATGTTCATTCCTCGCCATTCATTCATCATGTACAGCTTGTGCTTTTTAGAGTGCTTAAAAGATTGATCACTTTACTGTCATTGAAGCTGTGGAGCAGAGGAGATCATTTATTACGTAATCATGGATAGCATGTTAGATCATAACCAAAACCTTACTGACCTTCAACCTTTAATATGGAGAACAGTGTATTGTTTTAATTGACACATTCCCAAATCACTAGCAATTATGATAGATTTACGAATCAGGTTTGGAAAGTACAAGCTGAGCTACAACTGCATTTTGTTTTACAATGAATCTTTTTAAGAGAATCATGTAAAATGTTCTGCTTGGACATTGTTTTTCATGAAAAACCGGCTAATAAGAGAAGCATGATTACCGCAATACCACGTGCTTCTAAATAGAAGATCTATGACCTTTGTCTGAATGAGGTACTGGGATGACATCTTCCCCTAAGGATTTCTCTTGTTTTCAAGATGCTGTATTACCTAGGGTCCATAGGCTAAATTTTTGCTTATGGACTGTAAAATAAAACTTGTACAGAATTCATATATCCTAATTTCATAAAATGTAGAGATTTTGTTTTAATATTGGCATCTTCAAAGTATGTACATATTTCTGTTTTCAGTATCCTTCCATTTGTTCTTTTTCCAAGGAAGAAGTGATGACTTAATGAAGGTTATCTGTTCCTCTCTTCTGTTCACTGCAATCTTAGTCAATGACACAATAATCTGTCATATTGTGTTTCATTTGTATGTTCTTTCCATAAGACATGAATAGATTGATACAGACAAGAAATGTTTGATTATTTTATCATTATGCAGCATCATGTTTGGCTTGATAAGTAGGATTGTGCTGTAACCACTTCAGTGCTGAAAGGATGTGCCACAAACACGTTACAACAAGGAAATATCAAGAATAACACCAATATGTCTATATTCGTGTCTCATTACCATAACTGTCTGACACACTCCAGGGAAGCTCATACCACGTTTGCATTACTCCTAGCTGAATTACTGCACCACTTCCCCGTCTCTCAGCGTAGCGATCTCTGCTCGGGCTTCTAAAAACTCATTTGCACTAAACAGAAAATGGATTGCATATGTACGTGTATAACTGTATGGAAAATAAGTGAGTTACAGAGACAATATATGTGCTAGAATGAATTCTTCCACATTCAAGCATTCCAATCAAATCATCCGCCACACCACTTTCTTACCCTTTGCCACACTGCTATTTATGTCATACTTTAGAGGAATATCGTTGTGCATATGTTATCGCACCTTGATGCTCTTTAAGATGTGGTTATGATAACAATTCTTTAAATGGGCCATTAGCAAGAAAAGTTTAAATGTGGAAGTTACAGACTCCTGTGACTGCACGCCTTCTACTGTTCTTTAGTTTAGATTTGCATAAAAAGGGATTACATCCTCTCTGACATCTTTTAATCACACAGCAGGGAAGCTATTTTGACTTCTAATAGGCTGCCATGGAACGTCTATGAGGGCTGTCTGCAACAAGGAACATGTATGAGAGCTGTCTGCAACATGGAACATGTATGAGGGCTGTGTACAACATGGAACATGTATGAGAGCTGTCTGCAACATGGAACATGTATGAGAGCTGTCTGCAACATGGAACATGTATGAGGGTTGTGTACAACATGGAACATGTATGAGAACTGTCTGCAACATGGAACATGTATGAGAGCTGTCTGCAACATGGAACATGTATGAGGGCTGTCTGCAACATGGAACATGTAAGAGGGCTGTCTGCAACATGGAACATGTAAGAGGGCTGTCTGCAACATGAAACATGTATGAGGGCTGTCTGCAACATGAAACATGTATGAGGGCTGTCTGCAACATGAAACATGTATGAGGGTTGTCTGCAACATGGAACATCTATGAGAGCTGTCTGCAACATGGAACATGTATGAGGGCTGTCTGCAACATGGAACATCTTTGAGAGCTGTCTGCAACATGGAACGTCTATGAGAGCTGTGTGCAACATGGAACGTGTATGAGGGCTGTGTGCAACATGGAACGTCTATGAGGGCTGTGTGCAACATGGAACGTCTATGAGGGCTGTGTGCAACATGGAACGTCTATGAGGGCTGTGTGCAACATGGAACGTCTATGAGGGCTGTGTGCAACATGGAACGTATATGAGGGTTGTGTGCAACATGGAATGTGTATGACACCACACACATCAACCGCGGTGTAGATGATCGCCTGCTTTGCACGACTTGATTGTGTGGGACACAACTGACACACACACACCGGTGTGTCGGAGAGAACGGCAGTCATCGGACCATCTCTCTCAGCTGTCACAAAGCACTGCTCCATGATATGGCAGTCCACTAGTTTTTTCAAAAGTAATATAAAAAAGGTTTTAAAAGGTGCATATTCGGTGCATCACTCTATTTTAGATGACTAATGAGTCACAAGTGCTTTCCTCCTCAATAAAAGAAACACATATTGTTTACATCTTTAAATGGAAATAGTCAAAGTAATCGGAGTCTGGAGCCCATCAATCTGAAATGTGTAAAGAACAGGCCTGAGTGGGGCTGTTACTAAGGCAACATGTAGTATCCAAAACCATTTAAAATGTGCCTGGACACGGCTTATGTAGGTTTTTGATGTGAAATTAATTAATTTCCAACGAACTTTACTGATTCTGACTTTATATCTAAAGTACCATGAATAAATGAAACATGCAGAAAATCTCCCCTCACCAACCCTCTGCTCGGCTAAACTGATGGATCCAGGGAGGGGGCGGAGCTCACCAAGAGTGAGGTGTTGCTCCGCCCCCGCCCTGTGAAGTAGAGCCGAGTCTGGAAATCCTATACCCTGCATTATCACTTTGTATGGGGAGCACAAGCAGCACTTAGCTCCGGGGGGATAAAGATGGAGAAGGGAAGAGCACAGAGGAGGGGGAGAAGAGAACAGAGGAGAAGGAAGGAGAGAACAGAGGACGGGAAAGAGGGGAAGCGAGAGAGAGAACAGATATGGGGGTGGAGGGGGGAGAGACAGACATGGCAATGAAGAGGAAAGGGACAAACATGGGAAGTGAGAGACACATACATGTAGGGAGAGGATAGAGACAGGCATGAGGAGGGAGAGGAGACAGACATGAGGGTAGTGGGGGGAGCCATGGGGATGGGACACTTAAGGCCGGCCCTGAATAGGATCATAACTACGCCCCCTTGTGATCTAATATTTACATTACCCTCCCATTCAATTTTGACTTATAGACTGCAATCTGCGTCCCCAGCCCCAAAGTGAGATACTAGTGCTGTAAAGTCACTTGGGGGTGGCACCCAAAAACACTATATTTCACAAAATGGCGGCACCCAGTCACACTTGTTTAGTAAAATATTTCATAAAATAAACTTGCATAACAAAAACAAAATACATATCTGAAAACAACAATGCAAAATAAAAACAAATAAACCCTTTTCTTTTTTGTCGTGGTAGGGTCTCTTTTAATAAAATACAAGTAATTTGACTGCTACATTGGCATAAATGCAATTCACTATTTTACCCCTACAGCCATTCCCTTACCAGTGGAATAATGGAAAAGTGCTCTTTACATGGCTCCACAGGTAACGAGGGGAAAACAGATTGACTGTAGTGACAATAAGGTTAACACTGCATGTAATCTATAAAGAATTCTACTGGTTGGCTTTGTACTTGGTACATTTTGTATTCTTCCTTAAAACAGGATAGAGCTTTGACATTTTCACAAGTGAGTCATAATTTTATATAAATGGTAAATTGCAGGGTTTACTCACCAAAGCATTTTAATGAAACTGTTAAATCATTTTGAGTCTACTCATAACGGTGGTGGAGGTTTGTAATCCTTGTCCCAAGAGATAAACTTTTCAGCAGTATGCAAATACCACATTTTACTGAACATGCAAGGTACAGTGAAGCTGCTCTTTAATAGAATATCTAAATGTGCTGTAGAAAGTGACTTCCCGGGAACAGCAAGAACATATGCTTGTGTATAGCACTGAAATTGAATTTGTAAACCCTCACTTCATTTACAAATATCCTTAGGATATTTTAAAGAACTGCAAAGCGATTTTACCCATAACTCTCCGAGACATAACACATAGTAAGTCTCTAAGGCTTCCAGGTTAAACATTTAAAATGTAATTTTTTTCTTTGAATCTATAAAGTTGTTGTGTGTATATACACTCCCAGCTTAATGCAAATCTAAGTGCCTCCATTTTTAAAAAAAAAAAAATGTTTATTGATTGAGAAGAACATAACTTACTTAAAACTGCCAGCAGCCAGCTGTTGATCTACAACTCCCATGAGCCTCAGCCTAATGCACAGGGAATGTCATAGGAACTGAAATTCTACAACTAGAGAGCACAAGTAAAACCAGAGTAAATATCTGAATTTAAAAAAAAAAACTATTTCCATATATATAAAGTAAATAATCTGATCAGTATGTAAGGTGTAAACTTGCTAGCTACTTTTCCTCTCAGCTAATGCTTGATTTAAGGGGTCATCTTGGTCAATTTTGTAGGGTTTGAATTGTTGAGGGATAATAATTAGACTAGTGGTGTTGTTGACGCCATTTGAATGTGATAGAGCACGTTTCACAGACGGCTGCTTTATTTAGTGTGCCTGGGGATTATCTGACAAATGATGAGCCCAATAAAGAATGGGGTAATTGGAAGGGGCGTGATCCCTGGAGCTGCTCATTTATCTCCACGTCCTGCTCAATAATAGTAAGAACTGCTTCTCACAAACATATTTTTCTTTACCCATCTATCTTACTATACCCTGCATACTGACCTAGATCCCTGACCTTCTTTATCCTTTTCTCATCGCCCTAACCTCAACATCCAAGGAAAGGGATTTAGGAGGAATAATTTCAGAGGACTTAAAGGTAGGTAGGCAATGCAATAGAGCAGCAGGAAATGCTAGCAGAATGCTTGGTTGCATAGGGAGAGGTATTAGCAGTAGAAAGAGGGAAGTGCTCATGCCATTGTACAGAGCACTGGTGAGACCTGACTTGGAGTATTGTACAGAGTACTGGAGACCGTATCTCCAGAAGGATTTTGATACTGGAGAAAGTTCAGAAAAGGGCTACTAAATTGGTTCATGGATTGCAAGATAAAACTTACCAGGAACCAGGAAAGGTTAAAGGATCTTAACATGTATAGCTTGGAGGAAAGACGTAACAGGGGGGATGTGATAGAAACATTTAAATACATAAAGGGAATCAACACAGTAAAGGAAGAGAGTAGAAGAAAAACTACCACAACTAGAGGACATAGTCTCAAATTAGAGGGGCAAAGATTTAAAAGTAATATCAGGAAGAATTACTTTACTGAGAGGGTATTGGCTGTATGGAATAGCCTTCCAGCGGAAGTGGTAGAGGTAAACACAGTCAAGCATGTGTGGGATAGGCACAAGGCTATCCTAGATATAAGATAAGGAACTGGGGACTAATAAAATTATTTAGAAAATTGAGCAGACTAGATGGACCGAATGTTTTTTCTCTGCCAAGACATTCTATGTTTCTGTGTTTTTGTCCAGGTCTAAGCCTTCATACTTCTTCTTTCTATATCTTATATGCCTTTGTTCCAGTTTTCACATACTTGCATCTCATCCACCACTCTGCTCATTGTAGCCAGCTTCCAAAATGAATTGTGTGCTGAGAGTAATTTCTATAGTCAAATATATGGTAGTCAGAATTATATGGAAAATTGAACTTTTCATGTGATTAGAGGAAATACCTTGTCTCATTTAATATGCTATACTATCTATGGAGATACTACAGCAAGTTAAGGGCTTTTTTTTCTGCTGGATCATTATATAGATCAAAAAACGGAAGGATATGAGTTTACAAAACATTGTCAGCCGATCTCTTGCGGTCACTCAGGTTCAGTGTATCTTTTTTTATCGTGATGAGGTAACACCTCCACAAGCCATTCAATTGCCGTTTCCAACCCAAAATCTAATTCAGTCTCCGTGTCTCCCTCTGCTCTCCAGCCTGCATGGATGGGCCATTCTGTGTTGTGCTTGATTATAATGGACATTTGGCTGTAAACTATGATCCAGGTTAGTCTTGGGAAGGTGTTGCATTGTGTGTTGGGCTGTTAATCTTTGTACGTTGTTGTGTTTTTATCGCTCATAAAATATAAGTCTCTAACGGATATTGATGATTTGGTTCAACAGAACCGTAAGGAGTTATGTAGCTGTCAGATAGACTAGTATGTAAGTATTACTCTGGACTTGCATACAACAACATCTCAATCATTTTACAGCCCAAACAGCACACTCCTTGTATTGTAGCAATAAAACTGTGATCTCTGGCTGTGTTCCTTGCTGGTGAAGGATGGGGCATTTTGGTGCTTTCATATGATAATAAAGCCCTGGGAATTTGATCGGTTTCCTACATAGTTCTATATATTGTAGAATTGCGCATAATAGAAAGGCACAGCTTGGCAGCCAGATCGTTTCCAGTCCCTGTGGAAAAATGAGAAAGTCTGCTACATTTTAAGCCTTTAGGTCATAGAGTCTTCTATATCAGAAAAAAAAACATGAATCCATTAAAAGTAGTCCAGCTGCTGAACTCCCATCATGGCCAGACAGCCCCAGCAGTTGAGCTATTAGAGCTGTACCTATCCATGTTTCATCTAGCACATCAATGGGTTAACTTATGCTACAAAGTTTTGTTGCTTGTAGCAGACACTACAAATATAATCAAATCTAGACCCATTTGAGTCTAAAGAATTATTATTGTAATGAAAGAATAGGATGCATATTTAATGGATATGTATCTTTTGCTAGAAGTCTTTAAACAAACAACAAAAACCACAGATACTCTTCAAATCAATCCCATAATAAATGTATTAATATTTAATCCAAGGATGGCATCAGTTTTAATATTAGTGCAGATATTACTGCATTTTTTATAGTTTTTTTTCTCTAGTTTATAATATTCATAGCTACTTGCCACATCTATAAATCTGTGTGCAGTTAAAAGCGTTTGTTAAAAATGCAGACATGAAACTGTATTAAAGTGGACATGTATGTCATCCACAGCAGTGTGGATGACAAAGTCCCATTCAGGAAAATAATTTATTAATCTATTTGCTATAAAAATCGCAATCACAATTGTAACGGTCTACTCAATATGCACCGATCCACTCTGAATTTGATTCGCATTGGGCATAATAGCCGAATTTCATGAATCCCCGGTATGCTGCTACTCAATATGCCTCATCTGGATTGGCAGATCTTTGGGACATTTTTGACATGCAAACCATTGGTTTACAGCTACCAAATAGCTATAGTCCCATTCATCCCCGAACCAGCTCCAAATTAGACTAATATAGCTGCAAGTGCTCCCAGCCCTAAATAAAATACTCAGAAAGCTCTTATATGCAAGATTGGGGGACAGTGCCCCTTCACATTCTTAAATACCCCCTCCCCCCACCCCAGACCCCAAGGTAAAGTAAATTGTTCTCTTCCTAGAGTCTCGGGGCTGCTGATGGGCCCCCAGACCTCAATAATAAAAAAATAATTAATTCCCCTGGGGCGTGGCTGCTGCCAATGGGCCCCAAAACCCCGGGTTGGCAGTGATTTTCTATTTTTTTTTCCATGTGAATCAACTAGAGGTGGGCAAAGGAGCAGGTAGGTAAAATGTTTATTTTGATGGGTTCTGGGGGCATTTTAGTAACCCCCAGATCTGGGGGGGCACTTTATTTTTTTATGGTGGTTTGGGGGCCAATCAGCAGTCGTCACACCCCAGGGGGCCAAATTATTTATTTATTATTGAGGTGCCCTGTGAATTAAACAGTTATCTGTTCCTGAAGTCCAGTGATGATCCACGGTCCAGGGGATCTTCTGTCCAAGGAAAAGGGTCACCCAAAAAATAAATATTAATCCACCTATCCTAAAAAAATAAATAAAATAAAAGTACATGTGCTCTCTTCTCCTAATTTTCAGTCCTGATGTAGAATGATATCCCTGCTCTTAGAGCGGTATTTCATTTTAAGAAATCAATACAAATGATTGGCTTTTAGCCATGGTCCCAATGTATTTTATATGAGGCTGGGAGCACTTACCCAGCTCCCAGCACCATTTCTTATAGTGGGGTGTTAGGGCTAGCTGCCTTGACTCCCTTATATGTGTAACGGGGCGCCATTTTTAGTCTGATACGTAGACGTGATCCCCCCCCCCCCCATCATTATTTTAGGAACCAAACCGGGGCTATTTATTTTTTAGGTATTTATTTATTCATTCATAGAAGTCTATGGGGATGACACCAACACAACCATGCTTGCAAAGTTTGATGCCATGTGTTTGCTAGTGCCATGTGTTTGCAAAGTTTGATGCCATCATTACACTCTCAGACATTTGCTGTTCAGCACTTGCAGGTTCAAAAGTTGAGAGGGATGACAAAACTAGGTAAGTAATAAGGCTTCTGAATGTCCAGCATGCCTCCATCCTTTATATTATGTAGTTCTTAGGGGTAGTGAAGTTATTGCACAATTATTTTATGCCACACTAGAACACTGTTTTGGATGGACAGTTCATGTTGGGCCTAGAGGTGCCACCTTATCTTCAAAAAAATAATAATAATAATACTGGCCAGGCTATTACCTCCTTAGACTTAATATTGTCCTCAATCCAAATTTTTATTGGCCTGTCTATGAATACTGGATGAGTGGCAATCCTAGTCGGGGCTCCTTTCACGGTCACAGAGTAATAACCATTTTTTGTTTCAGTCTTGCCTTAGCTCTGTTTGCTAAATTGAATAAACCCCAAGGTACACAACAGATTCTGATAGCTATTCGGGAACTGCCAACTTGACCGCTTGCTGCCAGTTACAATAAACAAGTAATAGACAAGCAACCAATTCTGGCAATGCATATTTTAAACGTGTATCATTGCCCTCTCTCAACTTCAGATGTGGCTATCTTGTAATAGACTGCACTGTATGTTTCATAGCCAACTCTGTTTGAATAATTATTTCTTTGTGCTCGAAATGCATATTGCAATGACTTTAATTAAATATTACACTGATATCGGGATTACAGAATCATTCCATTCATTTTCCATGCAATTATTCACTTATGCCCTCTAATCTGTAAACCTTTTTATTCATTGCATAGTTATTTAAATTTTTGTCTATCAAGACAAGAAGGCTAAATACACAGTCACATACAAGTGTATATATGGAGAATACATGAAAAGCAATCTGCTTTCTAATACCTGATCTTGGGCCTTTAAGTATATGTCAGCTGCAAAAATTAACCAAATCGAGCGATATGCAAGAGGCAATAAACCCCACATGCGCAAACAATCTAAATAATTTTCCACATGGACAAAGCATCCCCCAAATATGCTTGATATGAGTGGAGAGAGATGAAGGGGTTGAGATTTCAGCAATGTAGGTGGAACTATTACCAAGCCCCACTTATTTTTGTCTCCTAGTGCCCCTACACAAAATGCTTTGTTTGACTAATTGTGAATTTGCCCCCCAACAGCTCCCTCTCAGAACTTAGAGCTTGAAACAGACCTGATAAGCATAGAGGCGGGTGTCTATGTAGTAAGTTGTACAGACTAAATGCAGCCAAACTTCAAATACTGAAATACTGGAAGCAGGCATGCATTCCTGGACTGGATCTTATACAATCCATGCAGGTAAGGTAGGGATACTGCCTACGATAGAAATTGGTTCTATTGGTATGAATATTTGAATAGTGCTGATTGTCTTCTCACTATTTAATGTAAAGCCGTTTGACAGATGCTATTGTATTTTGTATATATGCTGCCAGATCTGCCCCCCCCACCTTCCAATTTGTCTCATCTCTGTGCTGTAGCTTGCACTGTTTCTAGGCCAATATTATCCTTACCTGAGAACTGTTTTGACTTACCAATATGTGATATAGCCTTGCTTGCCAAAGACCACCATCCCTTCTCACCCCTCCCACTGTGTTAGCCTAATCAAGCCTCTCCCTCTCCCAAATTTCTCTTTTTTCCACTCTGTAATATATATGTCATGCTTTGCCTTCCATCCCCATGTATTAACCTATTATAATACCAATAAAAATACGTTGGGGGGGGGGGGGGGGGGATATAAAATACATTGTACAGGAATGAATAGAAGTGGAACAATTAGTTACAAAAAAATTTCCTTTGAGAGAAGCTAAAACGATAAATACTGGGAGTGCATGAACAAGTGAGGTAAAACGCGAAGGGAAAAAAATGTTCTCTGATTCACTGTACCGGAAAAACTACTTGTCATTTCTGACATGGCTGTGGGATGATTGAATATCGCTGATGGTAAATAAAGATCCATTTGATTTTACTAAAACCCCTGGCGCTTGTCTTTCCTATCTATCACTTCTATCTATCCACAAAGCAGTGGATAGTTTAAGGTTGAACGGGATGCAAAGATTATGCAAGAAATACTTAATATAAAATTTGGACTGCTATATATATATATATATATGATATATGTGTGTGTGTATATATATTTGAAATAAAATGTGTGTTTATGTATGTATATATAAAAAACAAAATATTTATTGTGTGTATAATTGTATATATATACACTTTTTTAATGTGTGTGTGTGTATATGTATGTATGTATAGATAGATAATTATAAAAGGTCATCTATAGAAAAGCAAGGAGATGAAGAATTGAGGATTTGGTGTAGAAGAACTGATGTCATGTCTTGCTTTTCTCTCCCCCTAAAGTTAATCTTTCCAGCAACCAGGGGCGGACTGACCATAAGGGCTCTCGGCCAGTGCCCGAGGGCCTCTGCCAGATGGGGGCGATCACCGTTACTATGGCGTTGTCCACCTTTTTAAAATATTTGTCCCGCGTGCAGGTAATTTCTTGCTGGTGAGAGTGCCGGCACTTTAAGGGGAGATATGCCTCCCTCCAGTGCCGGCCCTACATTGTCTTACCCCCAGCGTGTGGTCCACACTCTGACTCAACATCTTCTGCAGATCAAGCCGCACACCATGGCTGACCCCCGTACCCAGCATGCACACAGAACTTTAGACCATCATCCACAGTAGGCACTGAAAAATAATTCTTAAGGAAAAAAAAAATTATATACTGTTGGCATGTGTGTGTTTCTGTGTGTTTGTGACTGAGGGCATGTGTGACTACATATGTCTGTTTTTGTGTGTTTGTGACTGACTTCATGTGTAATTGTATGGGTGTGTTTCTCTGTGTGTGTTTTTGTGTGTATGTATGTGACTGCATGTGTGACTGTTTTTATGTGTGTTCCTGTGTGTATGTATGTGACTGTATGTGTGACTGTATATATGTGTGTTTCTGTGTGTATGTATGTGACTGTATGTGTGACTGTGTATATGTGTTTCTGTGTGTATGTATGCCACTGATTACATGTGTGACTGTATATATGTGTGTTTTTGTGTTTATGTGACCGACTGCACGTGTGACTGTATATATGTGTGTTTTTGTGTGTATGTATGTGACTGCATGTGTGACTGTATATATGTGTGTTTCTGTGTGTATGTATGTGACTGCATGTGTGACTGTATATATGTGTGCTTCTGTGTGTATGTATGTGACTGCATGTGTGACTGTATATGTGTGTATGTATGTGACTGCATGTGTGACTGTATATATGTGTGTTTCTGTGTGTATGTATGTGACTGCATGTGTGACTGTATATATGTGTGCTTCTGTGTGTATGTATGTGACTGCATGTGTGACTGTATATATGTGTGTATGTATGTGACTGCATGTGTGACTGTATATATGTGTGTTTTTGTGTGTATGTATGTGTATGTGACTGACTGCATGTGTGACTGTATATATGTATGTGAGTGACTACATGTGTGACTGTATATGTGTGTTTCTGTGTGTATGTATGTGTATGTGACTGACTGTATGTGTATGTGACTTACTGCATGTGTGACTTTATTTGTGTGTATGCGACTGACTAAATGTGTGACTGTATATGTGTGTTTCTGTGTGAATGTATGTGACTGACTGCATGTGTCACTGTATATGTGTATGTGTGCTTGACTCTGTATATATGTGTGTCTATATAACTATGCATACTTGTTTATGACTGTGTGTGATTATGTGACTATGTACAGTGGTGTATCTTGGTTTTGTACTGCCCTAGGCAGACAAAATTTGGGAACCCCCCTACCCACGTTTCACAACCATGACATGGCACATAACCCATGTTGCACACTCAGGACATGCCCCATCACCTACGTGCACACACATTAAATGCCCCATCACCCCCATCACCCCATTACATACACATTACATGCCTCCATCACATGCCCCCATCACAGGGCTGCTTTAAGACCCCAGTGGGCCCTGGGCAAAGTCTTTAGCAGTGGACCCCCCTCGACCCAATTTTTCTAAAGTCACATTGTAAAAAACTGTATGTAAATTTAACTTTTTAATATTATATGCAACTATTTTCATTTCACATTCAAACTATTTGTATATGTAATAAAAATTGCATTTCCTGTTTTTATTCCCTTTTTCTGCACCCACATTGCACCCAAAGGACTTCACATAGCATCATACAGTACCCACAGCACTTGCCATGCACCTATATTGCACCCAGAGCATTTAGCTTGCACTCATATTGCACCCACACAATTTGGCATGCCTCAGTGTCACAGAATATACCACAGTGTCACTTTGTCCCACAAAACATGCCACAGCATCACTTTGCCAATTAAAATAAGCCACTGTCAGGTACCAATTAACATGCCACAGCCACTCTGTCATTAACATATGCAACAGTCAGTTTGCCTATTACAATATGCCACTATTTGTCCATTAAATATGCCACAGCCATTTTGCCATTAATATGCCAGTATTATTGTGCCATTAATATACCACAGCCAATTTGCCCATTAGTATGTCAGTATTATTTTGCCAGTATTACTTTTGCCATTAATATGCCACAGCCAATTTGCCCAATAATATGCCAGTATTAGTTTGTCATTAATATGCCCCAGCTAATTTTCCCAATAATATGCCAGTATTAGTATGCCATTAATATGCCCCAGCTGACTTGTCCAATAATATGCCAGTATTATTTTGCAATTTAATATGCCCCAGCTTATTTGCCCAATAATATGCCAGTATTATTTTGCCATTAATATGCCCCAGCCAATTTTCCCAACGATATGCCAGTATTATTTTGCTATGAATATGACCCAGCTAATTTGCCCAATAATATGCCAGTATTATTTTGCAATTTAATATGCCCCAGCTAATTTGCCCAATAATATGACAGTATTATTGTGCCATTAATATACCACAGCCAATTTGCCCATTAGTATGTCAGTATTATTTTGCCAGTATTACTTTTGCCATTAATATGCCACAGCCAATTTGTACAATATTATGCCAGTATGATTTTGCCATTAATATGCCCCTGCTAATTTGTCCAATAATATGCCAGTATTATTTTGCCATTAGTATGCCCCAGCCAATTCTCAGGACTTACCTTTGTCCCTGGTGGCTAGTGGCAGGCAGCATGGTGTCCTCCATGCTGTCTGCTTGGCTCCCCGGTGGTTGTGCAGAGAGGTCACGTGACCCGGCATATGTCTGACGTCAGAGTGCCAGGTCACGTGACCTGTTGGCACTTCCCCGTCACACTGCACGGGGAGCTTAACAGGCAGCACGGAGGTTTCTCTGTGCTACCTGTTCGGCTCCCTGTGTAGCCTGCTTGCTTGTAGCCTGCTTGTATTTTTTTGTCATATGCCAGTATTACTTTTGCTATTAATATGCCAGTATTACTTTTGCCATATATATGCCCCAGCCAATTTGCCCAACGATATGCCAGTATTTTTTCCCCATTAATAAGGCACAGCCAATTTGCCCAATAATATGCCAGTATTAGTTTGTTATTAATATGCCCCAGCTAATTTGCCCAATAATATGCCAGTATTATTTTGCCGTTTAATATGCCCCAGCTAATTTGCCCAATAATATGCCAGTATTATTTGGCCATTAATATGCCCCAGCCAATTTGCCCAAGAATATGCCAGTATTATTTTGCCATTAATGAGCCCCAGCCAATTTGTCCAAAATTATGCCAGTTTTATTTTGCCATTAATATGCCCCTGCTAATTTGCCCAATAATATGCCAGTATTATTTTGCCATTAATATGCCCCAGCCAACTTGCCCAATAATATGCCAGTATTATTTGCCATTAGTATGCCCCAACCAATTTGCAGGACTTACCTTTGTCCTTGGTGGCTAGTGGCAGGCAGCATGATGTCCTCCATGCTGCCTGTTCGGCTCCCCAGCGGTTGTGAAGAGAGGTCACGTGACCTGGCACGTGTCTGACGTCAGAGTGCTGGGTCACGTGACCTATTGGCACTTCCCCATCACACTGCATGGGGAGCAGAACAGGTATTAGTATATGGTATTAGAACATTGGGGGTCCTTGTATTAGCGTGTCCATAAAGGAGGCGTTTGGTATGGCATGATGTTCCATAATATGATATAAAGCTCAGTATGATGTAATGATCTGAAGCACTGAATCCTGGGGCCCTAAGCTGTGTGATAGAGCAATGCAACCAACATCGGTATATTTTAAAATATAGCGCTCCTGATTATCTTCAAATGACCACCAAGGAGGAGACCACCCAGACTCAAATGGTAGATTGTCTGTATTGCAGAAAAATATATCTTTCTGTAGCTCGCATAAAACATTCTGCCTGCCTCAACCCAAAATGAACTTGCAATGCAATATGTTTGGGTTTGTAAAAGTCCCTGATGGAAACATCCCCTTTTCTATTGTTAGTGACCTTGAGGATTAGCTCCTGTTTCTCCCATCAATTCCATTATATATCTATATTAAAAAAATAAGACAATTGTAAGACAGAACTGAAAAACAAACACCAGATACAAAAGATTCACTCCCTTTTTGTGGGAGCCCAAGTGCCAGGGTAGCATTGGATGCTACATTCATGCATACTACATACACTCCTTATTGTACAGCTTGTTGGGAGCAGCAGTGGGGGCAAGAGTGGAGGGTGGAGGATTTAGGGCTGACTGCCAAGCCACATATTGATATGCAAGAGCACAGGGTTAGAGGTTACAGGTAGATCATGTTAGTGAGAAACCTACTGACTCTGCAGCCTTAGGAGAATAATTCAGATAAATGATTGTGAAAAGAGCTTACAGCACAGCTTTATTTGCAGTAAATCCTAGAAAATGCTACCTTTCTCATCGTTTCAGTGGGAACCAACTTTATTTTTAACAAACGTTGCAAAATACTACCCATGAGCTGTTATTTCTGGATGATGTAGAGCTATGGGAAGTTTTTTCATTGTTTGACTTGGAAACATGTACATGATCCACAAACTGCCTGCGTCTATATTGGCCCTTGACAAAGTCCATAGGAATCCAATTTTGATTGTGATTTGCAATACACAGTTGTGGCTATTTCTGCTTTTAGAATTGTTTCATAGGTTCTTAGCACATTGGTTGACACATCTTCTTGTGCATCTCACTTCACGTAATTTTGCTTAACCATAGGCCTGCTCTATCCACGATGAACTTATTCTTCCACACCTTGGCTATATGATTCTTATTTTGGTAGCAGTGTCCATTGCACAAAGTGTTCCTCAAGATCTATCATCTTGTGCATCTAATTCATTAAAACTTCCACTGTCATCTGCAGTTATATTTTCTTGTGTATTTGATGAGTGTATCAACAGTGCTGGGTCAATTTGTTAGTTCTGGTCAACAAGAAGGTGGTATTTACAGGGACTGTGTTTGTGAAACGTAGAAAGCGCCTAATGATGCAACAATATAGCCATAGGACTAAAAAGGGCCCAATAATCCATATACAAAAATCAGTCATACACAGGGCCTCGGGTTTGGCAGACATGCACTCGAGCATTCTTGTCATAGGTTGGTGCCATTTTTATGCACTGTGGAGTCAAAATCTGGCTGTACATCAGGGTGTTTTTAGCGCTTTTTTTCTGGTGATGTTGTTGAACCTACAAGAAAAGAGACATGATAAGTACAATGCATATGGTGCATGTTACATATTTAATAAATACAATACAAACAATAAAAGTGTTATAATTAAGAAAAACTACAAATAGCAAGGTAAATGCATTTCGTTTGTTAGTCTGACAATCATTTCCTCTAAGGCGATGTATATAATTTTCCAGCGTCACATCACCCTAGTCCAGGGGGGGCTGGCAACTTTAGGCCTGTGGGGCAAGAACTATTTAGTGCCCAATAGTACAGGTTTATCAGCCCTCCCATTATCATCAGAGATAGACTCAGACAGGTAAGATAGAGAAAACAATCATATATAAATATAGGAATGACTCAGAGACAGACAGACAGAGCAGTGATGGGTCCGAATACATGTTTTACCCAGTTTTAGTTGGCCTGAAACTGGGTAAATAGGAGGGGAGAGAAAGGATGTGAGGTCGGTGTGGAAGGCCAAAATATTATTCATACATGCAGGTGATTCTATCATATCCCAACCTATTTATCCCAGCCAGAGGTTTGTCTGATTAAGATGGCTGTCTACCCTATGCAGTGGGGCATTTGGAAATAAAAAGTGGTGGAGCCCAAGCCCTTTGAGTCAGGTTAGAGAGCAGCCGAGAGGGAAAGTGCTCTCCTGCCCCACTTGCCAGCCCTCCCCGGCACTATTCCCCTTTGATATTGGTAGTTGTTGATCAGTTTGGACTTCATAGTCTGCAGGCCTCATTAATTTTTTCACTGTGATTATATCTGACTTCTTACACAGTTTTTCTTAAAGGGCTTCTGCCCCCTCTTGTTTTTACTGTGAATATAGAAAATACAAAAATGATGAAAAATGATCTATTCATTGTTTTAGCAGAATTGCAAATGCATAAAAAAAAAGGAAAATGTGTCTCCTGTTTATGACATCACCGGTGGCTTGATAAGCAAATTAACCAATTTTCAATGGGAAATGTATACTTTGCATATCAAGCCACATAGCTATTAATAATAAAATAAACATTCATTTTAGAGCTTCTTGATCCAAGGAGACATCTGATTGCCCTTTGGAGTCAAGAAGGAATTTCACCCCCTATGTGGCAAAATTCTAAATAGCTTATTTATTGTTCTTTTGGATCAAAAGCAGCAATGATAGGTAGAAGGGTTGAACTTGATGGACCTAACACTTTTTCAACCTAAATGTTACTGTGTAATGTGATGTCATAAGCAGAGAGAAACCCCAAATACATTTAAAACATACTTTTCTCTTATGTTTGTACTTGATCATTTGTTATATTCTCTACATAAAATATAACAAAATAAGAAATGTTTAGGTCGTCACAGTCCCTTTAAATCCAGCATAATCTTTACATTTATTGCATAGGGTTGGAAAGTCACAGATCCACTTTAAATAAAGAACTTATGTGCTCCAGATATTACTTAACTCTTGAGGAAATGCGAGATGGAACCTGCCTAACCTTGGGGGACCCTACTATCAATAAGTGTATACAGAGAGCACTATTGTTGTGCATTGTCTCTTCGCATGTCAACCCACTATATTGGAAAGGACATCTGACCAACCTACTAAGAAGTTTTACTCCATATACTCTACCAAAATCCAAAATGTAAGCATCTTTTTAACACTGGGTTAAAGACAGTTTTGTGAAGGCATAGTGCTCCATCTTTTATATACTGTATGTGTTCCAAATATGATTATGCTATTTTTTTACTGCTTTAGCATTCAGAGAACTTTCTTTTCAGGTGAAAATTGGCAGAGAGGATAATTTAGTATTTATCAGAGTAAGTCATGTATCAAGAGTTTGCACTGTATACTTAGGTCCCACAATTCTGGACTGCTCTAGGGCTTGTGTTGGGAAGTGAAAAAAAGTCATAAGAAATTATGATTGTACCTTCCCTCTGTCTTCCTAACACTTTCCTGTGCAGGGCTTTTTATACATAACCCCATAGTTTGGACAGAACTAAAATGAACTAGTGATTGTAAAGCAGGTGCATGCTGGAAAAAGCCCAGCATCTTTACTAAGCACCTACTCCAGGACTAGCCCCATCATTGGACATTTTCCAGTGCACTGCAGTACATCATAGACATCTGTGGCAGCAAACTAGTTAATATAAACATTATTGGTTTATGGCACTGTTACTAAGAGATATGGTGGAGATCAGTGAAAGCAGAATCAAGGAAGCAAACGTACACACAGGGACCAATTTCTACTATATTTCTTTAGCACCAATTCAACGTTAATTCAGATTCAAGGTTACTGCCTGTTTAATGCCTGTGGACATTGGATAATTTCATATGCATATGAATAAGGGGAGACTATTGATTTTTTTTTTTTTTTTTGCACATCGAACACAGTAGGTCTTGCAATGCATGGCAAACTCTGCTTCCAGCTTGCAGTATTAGGAGTGTGATGCCAGGTGATCTTATTTAAATACAGCTACACCCATTCACTGCCAGAGGGGCCTTCTACCAACCCAGCAAACACAATAATATCACTGCAGGCAATTCATGTGATTCAGCATTAAAGACTCACAAAATTCCTTTTTATTCAGTATTTATATGTGATATATCTTATCCCTTCAAGGACAAATAATTGTCTTTGACATCATCTATAGCTGTGATCCTGTAGCCATCATTGATTTAATGCATATCTGCATGAGGATTAGCCAAATAATCAAGCAATATACAGACATTTCTGCTTTCTAGGATTAGTCTAGGTTAGTAAATTATATTTATTTTACCAACTTGCCAATAAAATATTAGCTTAGTGGTATTTTTAACTGTATGGAGACCTGGGAGGATCCTATTAGAGAGTATGATATGCGTGGATTGACAGTTATAGTAGCCAGGTCTCCCACCAAGTCTGGAAGAGTCAGCCCTATTGTATGTCTATTCCATCCAGCATTAATTGAAATTTGATATTATGTGCATCAGATCAATATCACTACAAATGGCAAGCGCACAATCTGCTTCAAAGATGACTTCGATTTAGCACTGCAGTGAAAGAGTTAATTAACCAAGAATATTCAGAACCTGGGAATTCCTGGAAGCAAAACACGGATCCTTCAGTAAGATTAAAGAGTGACAATTAATCGATACAGCTCAACAAATTAAATTGGATCTGCAGCTGCATGTCCAAGAGGAGGGCTTTGAAATGTTGCCTCTCTGACGCTGTGATTAATTAGGAAGGGATTGGGAAGGTTTTAAAGGCCGTGAGAATTTTTTCATTTTAAAAAATAAGAAAAACCCCTTAGCCGCCAGCCAGCATAGCTAAAATAAAAATAAAACTCCCCTTTGTCAGAAAGTTTTGTTTACTTTTTTTAACAAGCACAGTTACAGTAACCTTAGGTTTTAACCTACAAATTTACAAGTGTCTGTAAAATACAATTATTCTTCTGTATAAATTGTGCATTAGTAATTTTCCTTTGCCTTACAAATAGAAGCTCTTTGCACATTTTGATTTTGTAGCAGTGTATCCCTCTGGGCTTCATCATTTGCATATTTTACTCTAATTTAAGGTTTTATGGAGGTGAATTCAGTGGAGTCTATTCACTAAACCGTGAACGGTGGTAAACTGACAAGGCGATTGCAAGTTACAAGTGTGAGAGTGGTATACATAACCGCCATTTGTGCAGAGGCAAATAGCTGACAGTGGGGCCCCACATTGGATTTTTGGCATAGGGACCCAAGAACCACCTCTGTACCTCAGTGTAATAGTGACCGAGATTACAAAGCAGAAAGGGACATCTCACCTGGTATGTATTTTTGTAGAACCTAACATGGTAATATCTTCAGTTTTGTTGTTAGCTCCATCCACAAAATGGTGTAAGAAGTGTGTATTTCTGCGCTAAATATTTTGTAAATACTGTGATCATTACCAGTGGTATAACAATAAAAGCACTTTTATTGCTGCAGCTCAAACACACCAGCCGGAGATATGTAAAACTGAGGTAGACAAGCAAAACGTATAAAGTGCTGATCATATGACTTTAAACCACCACAATATGTGACAGAAACATAAACTGTAGTTACTTTCAAAACTCAGATTAATAAATTTCACTTAATTTCAAAACTCAGATCAATAAATTGCACTTAATTTCAAAACTCAGATTAATAAATTGTACTTAAGTTTTGAAATGAATTACAATTTATTTTTCTGTCACACATCATGGTGATTTAAAGTTATATGCACAGTATTTGTGTTACTTGCCTATCCCCAAAATGAGCATATACACTGAAGTAGTTTACCAGTTTCTTTTTTTTTTTCTCAAGTATTTGAACTAAATACTTGGTTGTTTGGAGTTAGAATTGCTCAGCTCTTTGAGGTGTAAATATTTATTGTTGTGTGCTATATTAAGTGACAGTAAACCTATAGTAAACTAATAAAGCAAAACCTCGTAGGAATAAAAAAATATTTGTGGTCTTTGCAGCACTTATGCAAATCATCATCGATTTGAAAAATAGCACTTAAAATGGAAATTTGCTATGTGGTGTAGACCTCCCCGATGAATTAAATGAGGCCACTCTTGTTACAAGGGGACTAATTGTTAAAGGCCAACTGTAACAAAAAAAGTTATGCATGTTTCATTGAAAGATTGTATCAAGTGTAGATGATTTATAAAGAAATTATTTAATGAAAGAATACAAATTAAGTTACTTATTAAGCTTTCCTTACTCCATGTAGTTTCAGGAGGCAGAGATGTTATGTAGAATCTTTGGGTCAGATCTTCATTCACCTTGTACAAATGAACAAAGTTCTGACCCAACTGACCAAAATGGCTACCTCCTGGTAGAACTATATGGAGTAAAGAGGGCTTAATAAGGTACTTTATTTGCATTCTTTCTTTAAAGAATTTCTGTATAAAATGCCTACACTTGATGTCATCTTTCAATTAAACACAACTTAATGTTTTGCTACAGTTGTCCTTTAAAGAACTATTTAGTTTGTTGCACCTCTCAACAGCGCAATTAAAAAGGTAACAGTGGGAGGAGTGAGGTGTTTCTATTTCCTTCTTCAATTGCACTGTTCAGAACACATTGAGACCTTGATCAGTATTAATTTGAGTAACCTGGGTGAGTGCCTTACTGAAAAGCATCAATCTTTGAAAGTGGATTTAAACTTACAGACAGACCATCGTTGTACAGTATGCTGAAAGGACCGTGTTGAAGATTTTCTTTCATATGGATTAATGAATACTTCTCAGACAGTACCTGGCCTACAACAACCCATCATCCCACTGCCTTGTGAACTGCAAAAGTGGCCTTATGCATTTGAGTACCATGTTTAATTAAATGTAAAGTTGCAAGACTTTTACATAAAATAATGATTAAGAAAAATGTGTATTGCTAGGCTTCATTAAAAACAAGTTCTAGCCTGTACAGTGCGTGTGTATTTTTACATATATGTCCCAATTACAGATCAACTTATATATTAAATATTAAACAAAAGTGATACTGTCCAGCAACTAACCAGATCATGAAGTTTTCCAAATCCAATTTCATGATACTACAATATACATTATGTAGATTCTCTTTAACAATATGAATTTCATCAGTGGTTCAAACATTTATGGTAAAATGTGTAAACAGCCTAATAATACCCTCAACAGAGCATAACTATTGTGCTAACATTACTACTGTATTCTTTATTACTTGAAAGCTTAATATTACAGTTGCCATCCTGCTGATATTTTACTAGCAGGCCAATAAAAAAAATTGCTAAATGCCAATGTTAAGTGTATGGAGGTATTTTTCTAAAGAAAAGGTCTTACCCAGCATGCACCAAGCCATCTACTTCACCCCTGTACCTTGAAACACTGGGATGCCCACAGATCTCCTGCTTTTCCTCTGAGGATGGGAAGGGTAGTATACTAAGGAAGGATAAAGGAACTCCCACCCATATTTACAAAGCACTATAAAAGGTAACTATTAATAAAAAATAAAAAAACACAAGCTGTTAGCCCTCCTCGTATTCCTTCTTCCCATCCCATCTTCCACTGGGCAGGTGCTTCTATTTAGCACAGTGATTCTCAAACCTGTCCTCAGGACCCCCCAACGGTCCAGGATTTAGGGGTTACCCAGTTGTGTTTAAATAAGAATATGTAGAACACCTGGTGTGGTTCCCTAACCATTAAGCAGCCATACCAGGTGTTCTACATATTCTTATTTAAACACAACTGGGTAATCCCTAAATTCTGGACTGTTAGGGGGTCCTGAGGACAGGTTTGAGAATCACTGATATAGCATATTGCTCTCTAGTGGTGGAACAATGGGGCCTAGTTAACAAATATCTGTGCCCCTTACAATCCCTAAAACTGTCCTCTCCACCACCCTTCAACATGCTTATTTCCCAACATGTTCAGTCCATTAAGGGGAAAACTGAGCATGGTGTTCCGTTTGACTATGGGCGAGACCAAATGCCCACTTTATCCATTGTATAAGGCTGAATCTGCATGTCAGACTGGCATGTTTACATCACTTAGGAGACAGTGTGGTCTGTTAAGAGAGATTGTTAATTAAATAAATGCCACTAGTCTCATATTATTATTATTATTATTAAACATATCTTCAAAAACTGCTGAACTGTTTTAATGAAAAAATAGCACAACACAAATGCAGCTTTTCTAGCTATATTGATTAATTTAAAGCTTTTTATAGGTGACAGGCGTTTGTTAAATGGGAAGGGCGGGAGGCAGACATTTGTGTCAAACTTAATTGCCTTGAAGCAGTACTGAATACTTAATTAAACTGTGAAAAAGAACTGTAATAAAGAAAAAAAAAAGTAAAATTCTACAACTGGGTGATATTTTGTGTTAAACCTTGGTGTGACAAGAGGTGGGGATTGCATTGCCCCAACAATTTGCCTGTCAATGACTCAATCTACAGCTGACAAACAAATATAGAACAGGTGATGTGTATAAACCAATACTGGAGCAAGATTTTAAAAGTCAACCAATCACCTTGAACATTCCATTAGTTTCCATTTTGATTGCTCCATTTTAAAGGGGCTGTTCCACCCACAGTGTGCCGAAAAATATTTTTAGATAAGGACAGCATCACGAAACTAAGGAAATTATCTCCTATATCAGTCTTTTCTTTAAGACAGCAAATATTTAATGTAATAGAGAGGTCGCCCTAGCTAATGCAACAGTCCTAACCAACTCTCGACATGAGAGCCCTCTGTGAAATTATTTTCAATGTATAACTACAGGAGAACTATAAAGGAAAAATAAGTACTAAACAAGTATAACAAGAAAATAGGCCAGGTGGAACTGTCCCTTTAAAAAGTTATGCCCGAATATTTTATATATATATTGTCTATTGTGCTGAGCTAATATATAAAGAAAACCGTGACTATAGATAACACACCTTTTCTACTTAACAAAATATTTTAATAATATATTTTTGACAAATCAAATATCATTTTTGTGTAGCAGTGCACACAATATATATCTCGGTGCACACGAGATAGCTTCCCAATGAGAGATTTCAGGCACACTCTTAATTCAGCATTTTGACACTTAATAACTGATGGACACACATGGAATCTGTCACTTTTAACCCTTTTCAGCTGGAGAAGGAAGCAGAAAAATAAACCACAAAAGTATACACAAAACATATTGAGATAATAGCTATGCTAGAGATCCAGCTGTACGTAATCATTTGACACATTCTGGAAATACATGAGGCATAATGAGGTGTTAACTCTGTTAAATATTTGTAAAATAACTGTTGCCATCTATGAGACTTTAAATGGCGTGGATTAAAAACTCTTATTATCTATTGGCTAATGATAATAGGAGTTGCATTCCGCAACAGCTGGAGTGCCCAAAGGTTTATTGTCCTTAACTGCTGCTATGTCTGAGAAATTATTCCTTTTGTCCTTATTTTTTTAATCTACTCTATCATCTTCTCTGATAAGTGACCTTTAGACGTTCCCCAAAGCAAAATGGGTGTATGCTGGTCTTTGGAGACATATTTAACATTGCTGGTAATTGGGTAGTCAGTGTTTCATTCCACTGGTGGCTCATGTAGTACCATCTTATTTAATTTGCTTTATGGTTGATGTACATTATGAAGAGGGTAAATCACGGTATAATAACTATTATACTTTGTGCATCATGAAAGAGGCAACTAAGGGACAACTTTTGATTTGCTGCCTGGGGCCGGCAATGAACTGATTTTAGATTCTCTTTGGCAGTAAAAAGGTTGAAAATCATTTTTTTTTTTTATAGCAGCAGTATACTGGAATAATTTTTACCCAACACTACTGGTTATTCCATTTTCTGGATCCCAGCTAAGCCCACACACAAATCCTGGCGAACCAAAATCAACATCTAATAACAGGAGATGGAGACAAAAGATTGTCAGATAAACTTGGTGAGAATCAATGGAATGAAACCAAAGCTCCCTTCACAGTGTCACACTAGAAAGTCTCAGTGTTCTGTTTGGTTAAACCTTGTCAAAAACTTGAAGCCATCCTCCAAGGTGCAGATTAGGTGACAAGGATTTTAAGTTCTCTCCTGTGTGCACAGTGAATCCAGGAAAGTATAATGCTTGCACAAAAAGGATGCTCCATGATTTATTCTGCATCCTGCCTTCCATGCTCATCCTCTAATCTTGCTGCATCCTTTGTGGAAAGCTCTTCACTTGGCAAATGGTTTGGTTGTAGACATTGTCCATTTCCCTCCCATTGTTCGGATTTGGGCCCAGACAGTCTATAGGGGTTGCTTTCCATGGCATTCTCTCTTGGAGCACTGTGCTGGTTTCCACCAATCTCCATTGTGGCAGTGGCAAATGTTACAGTCATCCACTTTGACCTCTATGCCTGCTGGGATGATAGTAGTGCCCGCGAAGCAGTTTGGACCTGGAGGGCAAACAGACAGGATGTGAGATGAGCTTAGCATTTTGGATCCACATAGCTCACCCCACTTTGGTCTAATTTGCACTCTTTAAAGCACTAGTTACTGATGGTTCTACCATTCAACCAATGTAATCCCACAAGCCCTAAAAGTCCCCAGTTAAACCAGCCTACATAGCTCTTTCTCTACATAACTCTTGTAACTAACTCCCTCTCCCATCACATGTATGTGTAGCACCACACTTTCTTATAGACTTATTTATTAAAGAGCTGCCGGTACTTAAAAAGAGACTGAAATTCGCATTGTTGAAAGAAAAAATAATATAGTCACAGAATGAAATGTAATAAACATAGTCCCAAAAAAGGGAACCAAGACTATGCAGGATGGCGATGAATCACTTTCTCATTCCCAGTTAACACAAAACATATACAATTGTGAGCTTCTCTGTTATCTTAGGGTGAGGATAGCCAACATTTAGATCTATAATTACTATGTTTCTTACAGAACATTTGGGTAGTAAAATTGTGACATTACTAAGAGCACATAGCAACCAATGTATTGTTTAGTCTATGACTCATATTAGTCATAGGAGAAGGCAAGTGTAGCTGTACTAGAACTAGTAAAATGGCTTCTGAGTTATGTGTAGTCTATTTTGGTTTTGTTTGTGGGTTGGTCTCTATGCGTGATGTGATCTGCTTGCTATGATGGTTTTCTTTTATATTTATAAGTGGTGGAACTCTGCTATTCACTTTGGGCTCATATTAGCCTGATCCTACTACCTCTTGCTCCCCTGCACAAGCATTGAAAGCAGTGCGAGTCAGATGAACTCATAGGAGCAGTGCCATGCAGACCTGAGCCAACTCATCGTTCCTGAGAAGGCAGCCTCTTCAAACGCCCCTTTCGTAAATGATTGTACTGTTTCTTTTTTTCTGTATGTTCAACTTTTTTTGTGATTGTGTGTAGGTTAATAATATGTGTACTGTATTGTAACTTAACATCATGTTTGGATGTCCAATAACCCATTGGTTGACTACCCAGAGTTGACTACCTGAAGGTGCTATGAATTGTAGATCATAGACTGCTGATAGCCTGCAGTGTGCCTGGCTCTGGTATATTTGGCATTTATATTTTATATTTTAGGATGTTAAAGGAAAAGTAATATGAAAATGCTTTGCTCCTACTCCTGGGAGCTTGAATGGAGACTTGTACACCAGCTATCTCTATAGAGATATTACTAATTACACCTAGGCTTTTCTATTGTCTACAGCAATGTAGCCTGAGAAGATTTGATTGGATTTGAATGGATTTTCTTAGCAAGGGGAAAGAGATAAACAAAGCAATTTGTAATGAAAACGACATTCAATAAATTACAATTTTATGAAATGTGACATTTCTATTGATCTGAAACTATTTTACTACAATTTTGAACATGCTTCAAGTTAAACAAGATAATAAAAGATTTCACGATACTCTCTCTTTAACTCTGATGTATTGTAACATGGCGCCTAATATTATCAAATAGGTTTCTTAGTTCCAAGGGAACTTTTAGAAGCTTCTTCTTTTACTTGGGATGTATGACAAATTACCAAGAAGGGATTTTTTATAGTCTTAGCGAGAGAGGTTTTGCACCCAATAGACACAGATTAGATAAACACATACAGGAGATTGCGTGGTATATTTGTTCAATGCTCCAGAGGCACAAGTGTGTCCAGGAATGCCATCATGTACTATTTAAATGTCCTTGGACCTATTTTCACCTGTTCATCAGCTCCCTCATCTCCACCAGCCCTCTCTGCTTGAGCCCCCTTTCTCTAGTAGCATAATGCCCTTCAAATGTGATGGCCCCGATTCAGGACTGATATCATGGTCTTCTGATTCCATTCTCCAGTGTTCAGGACACTGGAAAATGAATACTGTACACTTTGAGGAAACAGTGCTACCTTGCACATGAGGCAATGCTGACACACCCCCTAGCCACACACACTGGCGTCTCACATTGCCGACGCGGCATGTTAGAAGTTGTTGGAAGGAAAATGGAAGGGGCTTGTGATGCTGATCCAGCCATAGGCAGTTGTAGTAAACCATTTGCTGCCTGAGCATCATAACAAATATAGTCCACACAATTGTTCCACTATAGGCAAAATTAATTATAAATGTACTTTAACAGTTGCTTTTATATTGATTTGTTAATATTTTATTTCTTCTATTATTCGACTTTTACAACACTTTAACAGGAAGAGCTAAGAACCAGAATATCAACCTCTTGCATGTTCAAGAGATGTGAAATGCCTTCCCTTTGTAATGCATTTTACACTTCTCTGACATTCAGTGTTACATCCTACTGTTCTGCCATTTAACATGACAATATGTTCCATCCAATCTACCCTGTTCAAGACAGATTCGCGCCTATCCTCAGCATCCCCATCAGGATTCTGTCCTTGCACGCACATGGCACAGATAGAAATTCATTTGGACGCTCAGATAATAGGACTGGTCATAAATGAGTCCGTTTAGTATTCATGTGGATATCACATTGCTCTGCAGCAATTTAAGCCATACTTAATTGACTGTTTAAGGGTTACTATTTCTATAATTGCGTGATTTTCTAATTGACTCTCACAGAATTTTTTTTTCTTCCTTTGAGGGGAAAAAAAGTACTAAAAGCTGGAATAAAGATAAATGAAAGAGAAAGAAAAAATGTGTGTGCGCTGCTAATCAGATTGGAGAGGAAAGGCTGTGTGAAACTAGCAAAACTGCAGCAACTGCATTGCACACATGGGAATTTATTTACTACAGTGGATCAGCTGGAGAACACAATAAACTGGAAATATACACCTAAATAGAAACGCAATAAACTAGAAATATACAACTAAATAAAAATGTTTTGTAAGGAGTAGTTACATTACCTCCTTTAGCAACTAGAAGGAGAAAGCTACTTCTAATCTTTTTAAAGGACAACTGTAGGCAACAAATGTCCTTATTGCTAATTGAAAGATTGCATCATGTATATACATTTTAAGTAGAAATGATTTGATGAAGGAATACAAATATTGAGTCCTCTGCTTTATATAGCTCTATCATGGGCAGACATGTTTAGTATCTTGACCCTAGATCAGTAGTGTAGCTTCCAGAAGGCAAACAAGACACTTGCCTAGGGCGGCACTTTTCCAGAGGGCAGCACTTTGCCAGAGGGTGTGAAACCACACTTCTGGTGCCTGAAACATTTCCGTTTACTCTTCCACCGTTCAGCAAGCTTTAGCTCCTTCCAGTTAATCTGGGTGATGGGGGCATGTAATGGACGTGGTGGGGGTATGAAATGAGGGTGATGGTGGCATGTAATGGGGGTGATGGGGCATTTAGTGTGTGTTCAATGTTGGTGATGGTGCATGTAATGGGGTGATGGGACATGTGGGTGTGCAACGTGGGTGATGGGGAATGTCGTAGGTGTGCAACGTGGGTGGGGGGTGCCCGAATTTTGTCTGCCTAGGGCAGAACAAAACCAAGATACACCACTGCCCTGGATTCTAAACATGTCTGCAGCCTGTTGCAGTTATTAGGAGCAAAGAGTGCTCAATAAGCTACATTATTTGTTAAATGCATATCAAAGTTAAATACATTTTTTTTTTTTAAAGTATGTGTTTATTACAACCTGGATATATGTATTCTAGATATGTTTAATTTAGTCACAAATACCAGGTTAGGAGCTTCTACTGATGCTCCTACTTAGATTTCCAGCATTTGGCTGGAGCCTGGAAGGGAAAAAAATGCAACATTTATAATGTTTCAAAACTGCAGCAGAGTATCTCGCATGATCGCTATATTGCTCAGGAGCCTATACAAAACATGCAGGACAGTTGTGGGATTTCCAGACCGGCCAGTTTTTTGATGGACATGTATTACTTTTACTTGCTCCTCTGCAGTATTTAGAATGCATGTGCACTCAGGAAAAGCCAATTACTTAATCAAGAAAGGGGTCCCATAACAAGAATTGTGATTGATTTCCTGTGAATACATATGAATTATACATCCAGTATGGCAGCATATAAAAGTTACATGTGTCCTTCAAATGTCCAATCTTACAGCTTGGTTGCAGACTGTAGGTAGAGCTAAGGTTAACATCTATTCCTGGTAATAGCAAGGAAACAGCAATTCAGAAAGTGTGATAGAGAGACAGAAACAGGGGTGAATAAAAATCTGCTCTTCTATAGTTGTGGACACAGGCAGTACTGTATCAGGCCTGTGTGCTAGTCTTCTTAACTTTTCATTAAAAATAGTCCCATCCTCAACTTAATTTAATCTTCTAAAGTAATTACATTTATTTTTTCAAAGCTAAACATTTTCAAGATCCACAAACGTTTCAGTAGCTCAAAAGTGATTTATTTTCAATGTTTATTAGTGACTTTACTATTGCTCACAGTTATTTGACCAGAGAATGTTGGGACCCCCTGGCCTACATAAACCTTAGGGTGCTTATGGACCAGGGGTAGGGGTTAGGATGCTTCTTGGTGAGTAACAATTTTGGAAGGTTTTCCAACCAGTGGGATTGGACCTCACAAAGGTTAATCATGCATATAGGAAGGGCCTCTGTGTATCAGAAAAAAAACATTTTCATCCTTGCAATCAGGCTGTGCTTGTTAAGCCGTGGATGTATTTTTTTCTTTTCATTTTGGCAGTAACAGCTTTGTTTTTTGAAGCATTGGGGCTTTGGGGATATTTACATTTTTTTTTCTAAGACTATGAGAAATCAAGATCATTGCAGACTAGTATGTGCCATATTCAAGTAAAATTATTATTCCGTTTTTTTTGGAGATTTTAGCGTGGGTAGTGTTTTTAATTTCCTGGTCCGATAGAAATCAAAGGATTACTTTTTTTTACAACAGGGATGAAGGTTATACAAAAAAATTTAATTTTTTATTTATTAAACAAAACGGAGGATAGGGTAGGGAACTGAGACTATTGACTCCATAATGCACTTGTGGAGTGGGTGTTAAGAATTAAGATCATGATCCATATAACAGTTGGGTGGTTGAAGCAGGTGTTTAGGACCTCAGTGTACTAGATTAAGGCCTCTGTGTGTCAACTTCAACTTCGGTTGACTGAAAGCAAGACTTGTGAATATCAGTCAGTACAGCTTATGTGCACCTGACGTGGAAAAATCATATATGCACATTTTATATTACTTTCATATTATTTTTATCTATATGCTGTGTGAGACTTAAGGAGGTGGGAAGAGCCACCCCATCAGGCCAAATATGGCAACTGACCCTGCAGAACATGCTACAGTGTCACCTTGCCCCATAGTACACATTATTTTGCCCCACAGAACATGCCACAGACCATTAACATGGTTGCCCATTGATTTGCCGCTGTTATAGTTTGCCCATTAATATGACACCACTAATTTGCCCAGTAAAATGCCACTGTTAGTATGCCCATTAATAAGCCACTGTTAGTATGGCCATTAATATGCCACAGCCAATTTGTCCATTAATATGTCACTGTTAGTATGCACATTAATATGCCATTGATAGTATTACCATTAATATGCCACTATTAGTCTGCTAATTAAGATGCTACAGACAATTTGTAAATTAATATGCCAGTGTTATTTTTCCCATTGATAAGCCACAGCCAATTCGCTGATTAATATGCCAGTGTTATTTTGTCCATTAATATGCCACAGCCAATTTGTCCATTAATATGCCAGTGTTATTTTGCCCATTAATATGTCACAGCCAATTTGCCCATTAATGTGCCACTCTTAGTATACCCATCAATATGCCAAGCCAATTTGCTCATTAATATGCCAGTGTTATTTTAAATTGGAGATCTCCAGATCCGATAGTTTGGATAAAGGCAGGAGGAGAGGTGAATAAGTGATGGGTTAGACAGAATTACATAAGAGGAATACTGAGACAGGAAAATACAAATTTCAGCTTCCTTATGTAATAAAAAAATAATTTGGGGCAATATATAGAGATTATTACAAACAGTTATCAAAGGAAACACATTACTACAGATACTATCCACAAATATAATAGCACTAGAATGTAATAGGGATAAAAAAAAGACACAATGATGTTTCAATAAAGAGTTGGAATAACTCACTGACGACCTAGTCATTTCTAAATAAAAAAAATGCCACTGTTATTTTGACCATTAATATTCCACAGCCAATTTTCCCATTAACCTGCCAGTGTTATTTTGGCCATGAATATGCCAGTGTTATGTTGCCCATTAATATGCCAGTGTTATTTTGCCCATTAATATTCCACAGTCAATTTGAACATTTATATGCGCTCAGGGTCTATTTCCATCTGGGACCCCGTGCGTTACAGCTACCACCGTGGGCCAGCTTGTTTGAGCCCAATTTAACCAGTGGGCCCTGGACACATGCCCACTTTGCCCATTAGTTAAAGCGGCCCTGGCCTCAGCATCATGGGCACTGTAATACATAAATGCTAAAATGCCAATGAATGCAAAGGTTTCTGGTGACAACCCCCAACCCTCTCACTCACAACAGACATGACTTAAGGCCAAGGTAGCTGAGCTGGAAACATTTTCACATTCAGCTGCATTGGAGAATGTTTCAAACTCGGCTATATTGGCCTAAGGTTTGCAATACCCATTTCAATACCCTGCAATTCTCTCTTTATTGAGTAGGCCCTTCTCTCTGTCAGAAGATCTATGTGCTGGATCACTCCATGATTTGAGTGGGTGTAACTGTCAGCCAGCTCTACTCCCCTCTGTTTGGTGATTTTAACATTCACCTCCATTTGGTTTGTTACATTATGATTCCCATTCCTAAGAATATAGAAGACTGGAGCTGATCTGACAGCGGTTACTGTCCTGGAACTGACATGAATGTATGCTAAAACGCAAATTAATCTATCCCATGTTGTAAAAAACATAAAATGTACTATCACAACCAAAGATCTTTGTTCTGCTAAACAAAACTGCAATTTTACAACAAAACTGTTCACACTGCACTGTTTTAAACTATTAACCTGCCACCAAGGTGTGACAAATCAGGAAAAATTTTACTTTTCATGAGCTAAAACATAAAGAGTTTTTTATCTATGTTTTTCGTCTTGAGAAGGACTTTTTCACCCGTCCTAGCTATATTGACAATGGTGCAGTAGACTAGTACTGCAGATTGATATTACTTCCACAGTGTCTATCCATCTCTATGATATAGATCAAATACATATTGCTATCAATATTATCTTTTCCTAGATGGATGTGAGTGTAAATGTAGAATCAGATATATACACATTCATTTTCAAGTCCCTTCGTGCCAAAGCCAGGGTATTAGCATATTCAAGAAGAGGATTGATCCATACTTGTATGACTTGTATCAAGTAAATGCATTAAACATAGGTTGGCTGACATTTCAGTGTAGATGAAGGTCTCTATGTAGACTAAACATCAGCCTATCTTTAATAAATTCACTTTGGTTTACCGAGTGCGAGACCTGAGAATTTTCGATGTGTACGGCTCTTACTGGGCACCTGTCATGCAAAAATTACATATGTGCATTTTATAATACTTTGATATTTTTATCTATATATTGTGATTGTGAAATTGCAAGCCAATTTATAGATTTATAGACTTGTTTGACACTTTCCTTATTGATGTTTTTTTATTTTATGCAATGTTTTTCCAATGGAACAATATTAGAAATGCTTCATCAAGAATCAGGTGTTGGGATGATAGCAACATAATTATAGATTGTTGTACTTTACACACATGTAAGGATAGTTAAGGAACTGCATGATATAACTGTGTAAATCTATAAAATAAACATGGGAAGACTAATGAAATAGTAGTTTGATTTAGAACCATGGGGGTTAGTGTTACATTTTCCACTTTATTCTCTTTGTCAGCTTGACTGGGTTATTGTATTAATAGAAATCCCCTTTAGAGCTCTCCTCTTGCTTGGCCTGACTCATACATTAAATGCCCGCCTCCCTCTAGGGTATTTTTGGCCCATGACAGTAGACAGATTGTTGACTTGGAGCTGGTTATGCAGCTGGTGTGGCCAGCATAGAGTCACTCCTCAGGGATAAACGTGGGTCCAGTCCTGAAGAGAAATGACATGCCTCCCCAACTTCTACCAATGACAATGCGGGACATTGGGGGATGGTACTTGGAGAATCAGTCTCAGGGATTCCCTGCACCTAAGACTGTTTCCATAAACTTCTTTACTGTTAACCCAAATTCTCTTGAAAAAATTTCTCTGCCACATCTTTTGGTGTTACTTCTGTTTCTTTATTACGTTTTTAATTTTCCTTCTAAACTAAGCTTACATGTTCATATTCCCAGAATTATTTATCAAAAATAGATGTTTGTGAGCATTTCAAAACTAGGAACTTGATTCAACTGGCTGGATGAACATATGATTTGGAAGAAATAGCTGATATATAATAATAGTAGGTGATGACAGTGTGGGGGCACAGGCCACTCTGTGTGCCACTTACCACTAGGACAAATTTCAAATAAATGCCCTTATAAAAGGATGATAGGAGTTTGACAAAGGAAAACAGTAGACAGTACTTCGATCAACCACAAATCATCACCATCTTTTGACTGTTGTTCATACTGCATTTATGTTTGTGTTCTTTGTATAGTCATGTTACCTGTTAGTACCACTCCTACTCCACCTATCCACCCCCTTGCTTAATATCCATCTCCTCATCTCCTGAGCATACCACATGCCACTCTTAACACTAACATGAATCCGTTTACAACCATACTCTTATTCTTGGTAACACTTTTTTCACTCAACTCCACTCCATTGTTCCCATCTCTATCCCCATGAGCACACACCCCAAGCTGGAAAACATGTCATTATTAGAGTTGAGCGGACACCTGGATGTTCGGGTTCGGCAGGTTCGGCCGAACTTCGAAAAAATGTCCGGGTCCGTGCTCGAACTTGACCCTGAACCCGAACCCCATTGAAGTCAATGGGGAGACGAACTTTTGGCCACTAAAATGCCTCTAAAAAAAGTCCTGGAAAGGGCTAGAGGGCTGCAAAATGAAGTAAAATGTGGGTGCGTGTCCCCATTCATACGAATAGGTCAATTGACCTATTCGTATGAATGGGGACTCTATTTCAGTTTATAGAAAGCCAATAGCCATGTAATGCTATTGGCTTTCTATAAAACTAAATAGAGTCCCCATTCATACGAATAGGTCAATTGACCTATTCTTATGAATAGGGACTTTATTTCGGTTCATAGAAAGCCAATAGCATTACATGTATTCCATAAACCTAAAGTCTATAAACCGAAAGACATTCGGTTTATAGACTTTCGGTTTATGGAAAACATGTAATGCTATTGGCTTTCTATAAACCGAAATAGAGTCCCCATTCATAAGAATTCTTATGAATGGGGACTCTATTTCGGTTTGTAGAAAGCCAATAGCATTACATACAATGTAATCACCGAACCCGAACTCCAACACGAACATAGAGTGGAATGTCCATGTTCGGGTCCGGGGTCCAAAAACTGTAATGTTCGGTACGAACCCGAACAGTGCGGTTCGGGTTCCCTCAACACTAGTCATTATACACTATGGAATGCTAGAGAGTGTTATAATCCCGTCCTCCTACTCCCACCCCATGAGGTTGTAAAAGCACCCAGTCACAAGGGCTTGCCTTTGCAAATGTTGTGGTGTCTAACCCTGGTTCCCCAGCTGATTCGATTTCTAGTCTCCCTGCTAAAAAGTTCTCTCTTTTGTGCACTGTAATATTTGCAGGTTACTTCCTAAACTGGATGCGCTACACGCTTGGTGTTTTAATTACAAACCCCAAAAAATTTGTGCTCACAGAATCATGGTTAACTCGAAAAATACCTGAATCTGCCATTACAATTCAATGGTATTCATGCTTTAGAAATCCCAGAACAGGAGGAAGGAATGGTTATTTATGTCACAGGTCCCTAAAGTTTACCCCTTTACGAAACTATAGCTTTGATTTCCTTACTGGTATAATTGAGATCCCATAAACCAATCAATGTTGTTGGAACCTGCCACCCACTTAGCTCACCAGTGTATTCCCTTTTGGACATAACCCAACTGCTTAGCTCAAAACTAAAAAAAGTTTTTTTTGGGAGATTTTAATATGGATTGGCTAAAATCTAAAAATAATAAATCCTCTCAAGGCTGTGATCACCAGGTCTTTTAAAAAATGTAATCTTCAAACCTTCCTGAATGATCTCAAGCATGTCCAATGGCACAGCTTAAGACTACAAAAACAATTCCCTACACAAAGAACTTGAGTAAGAGAAATATATAGATTGCGAGCTCAACTTGAAGGCTGCAAATATGAGCAAGTATAAAATAAAAATATCATATACAATGCCATTCAGAACACACCACAAATAGAATGGCACACTGTGAGTAGAGGTGTAACAATAAATCTCTTTAACCCCCAGATCAATCAGGCAGACGACACAATAATCCATGCTAGCAAACCAAATCTACCAAAACTTCAGGTTGGACTCCAAGACCAGTTCACAGAGGTAGAAAAATGGATCACAGATAACAACACTGACAAAACTGTCTCAATGCTCTTTGGAATAGTATCTAAGTTACAAATAAAATTCCCATCTAAGTATTAGAACAAAATCAAATAACGCACTGATTACAGTCAGTTCTTTCAAATATCTAGTGATGTGGCTAGACCCCAAACTATCTTTTGGCCCTCACATAAAAAAATCTTATCAAAACTGTATCCAAAACTAGGTGCCCTTCTTGCCTAAGCCCCACATTAAGGAAACAGATTGTACAAATGCTTATGCCAATCATTGATTATGGGATACACCTGCACCGCAAACCCACCCTCATAAACTTGCTACATTATTTAACTAATTCTGCCGCTTTTTACTACAATCTAATTACATGACCCATGTAACATGACATGTTAAAAGAGCTAAACTGGCGATCGCTGGAATCAAGACGCACCCTTCACCTCTCCACCCTACCTGAGTAGAATGCACTCCTCAGCTTTTCCCACCTCCTATAGCCTCTGATCCAGTACCAGCACTTTACTCAATATACCACAATACAAAAAGAAAGAGACTCGATCCTCATTTTCCTACAGAACACCACAATTATGGAATAACCTCATGGACCACATTAAAACTTCCATCAATCTAAAATTCCTTAAGAGATCTCTGTCAATATACCTCAATACAGAATGCACCTGTAATCATGGCTGACTATATTTCTTGCCTGTATTTATTCTATAGTAAAGTTATCATATTTTTAGTTTAATATTTTGTATTTTTAATACTATATTATACACAAATGTAACAATGCAATGCAATGCTCGTGGACCAATAGTACTTGAAAAAAAAAAACTTTATAAATTAAATAATAAATAAATCATTTAGACATGAATATAATAGGTAGTTGTAACTTCTTGTCTCAGGCTGATCTTCACACAAGGAAAAACACACTTCTGCATAGAAAGATAAAATCAAGGCTTTATTCATGTTCTGCTAAGGGAGCTGAGGACCAAACGTTTATTTTGTAGAATTCTTACATATTGGCCCAATATGATGTAGCATTCAGTGCTGTAGATGTGGCCTCTTTTTTTTTTTTTTTTTAAACCAGGGTCTAGTAAGGGTCTGCTGTATAAAGAGAGAATTGCAGGGATTTGAGATGGGAATGTCAAGGCCAAAGTAGCTGCATTGGATAAATTCTCCCATTTATCTGCATTGGAGAAGACAAATCCCTATCTTCTCCAATTCCCTGCAGATCTATTATTATTGAGTAGACCGTTTACTCCATTGACATTTACTCCTCTGATTTAAAGATCCTGGACTATTGGGTCATTTTGCTTAGCTTTTCATACCACTGTCTTTTAATGATCACTCCAGTCTGGAAAAAAAGCCCTGAACAAATAAACGTATTTTAAAGCTGGCACAAAATATAAAGATTCATTGATTTGTGCCTGGTTTTGTTTTTGCAGTGCTTAACTTGAAAACATTCCCTTTTCAATCTTTCGCCCACAGATATTCCCAGCTACCAAAAATACAGTAGGTAAAGAAAAATCAGTAGTCCATGAGAATGCTCACAGCACATGTGCACTGACATCATACAACTATTCTGGCCCCAAATCATTGCTGTCAAAAACAACTCAACAGGCAGGCAGTTACATGCTTCTGAATGAAGCTGTTACTGCACATATTCCTGAACTGATTACCCAATGCGTCTGCACTGATCATCTAACAAGTAGGCAAAATTAGATGGGGCTTGAGAGCAGGAACCTTTGCAAGAGATTCCTAAAAAATTGCTGCATGCATTTCTATGCAAAAAGCCATGTACAATGTACAGGTTAAACACTAGCAGATGAACCAAAGTTAGATCGCTGTCTGCAGTCATTGGGGTGTCCCTTTATCATAGACCATGGATTAACTTGTTCTAGTAGTACTTATGTTTATATTTTAGCTGTAATACATGCATTACAAATATTAATACAAGTAAAATCTAAAATGTAATACACATATGCAGGATAATTGCTTCTTCCACTGCCAAAACACAAGTGGAAATTACATTATTTTTAATCTGTGTATAGCAGTTGTCCTCTCCAAAACATATCCTTTTCAGTTTAGTAAGTTTCCCTATAATGGGTAATGTGCACTGCTGTACAGAATAGCTATACCAGCAGAACAACATCTCTATGCTCTCTTCCAGTGATTTATTCCAGTTGTATAATACATATATATATATTTATATACAGGGCCGGCCTTAAGTGTTCCGGCGCCCTGTGCGGACTTCCCCCATGGCTCCCCTCCCCGTCTCTTTCACCCCCCCCTATGTATGTATCTCTCTTCCTTCCCATGTTTGTCCCTTTCCTCTTAAATTGCCATGTCTGTCACTCTCTAACTCCCCCATACCTGTCCTCTCTCTCCCTTCTCTCTCTCCCTCTGTTCTGTCTCTCTCCTCCCCTTCCTCTGTTCTGTCTCTCTCTCTCCCCCCCTGTTCTGTCTCTCTCTCCCCCCGTTCTGTCTCTCTCTCTCCCCCCGTTTTGTCTCTCTCCCCCTTCCCCCTGTTCTGTCTCTCTCCCCCTCCCCCTGTCCTGTCTCTCTCCCCTTCCCCCTGTCCTGTCTCTCTCCCCTTCCCCCTGTTCTGTCGTTCGCTCCCCCCTTTCCCATGTTCTGTCTCTCTCTCTCCCCCTTCCCCCTGTTCTGTCTCTCTCTCTCCCCCTTCCCCCTGTTCTGTCTCTCTCTCCCCCCCTGTTCTGTCTCTCTCTCCCCCCTGTTCTGTCTCTCTCTCCCCCCTGTTCTGTCTCTCTCTCCCCCCTGTTCTGTCTCCCCCTTCCCCCTGTTCTGTCTCTCTCTCCCCCCTGTTCTGTCTCTCTCTCCCCCCTGTTCTATCTCTCTCCCCTCCCCACCTGTTCTGTCTCTCTCTCCCCCCTCCCCGTGTTCTGCCTTTCCCCCCCGTTCTGCCTCTCCCCCCCCTGTTCTGTCTCTCCCCCCCCTGTTCTGCCTCTCCCCCCCCCCCCTCTTCCTTTGCCTGCAAAAGTGGATACAGGGAGGGGGCTGAGCTAACCGGCTGAGAGGTGTAGCTCCGCCCCCACCCTGTGAAGCAGGGAAGCCACAGGCAGCAAGAGAAAATACTGCTTAGCGTCCCATGCTTAATGCAGGGTCCCTGTGCTCAATGCAAGCATGGGGAGCACGAGCAGCACTTTCTCTTGCTGCTCGTGGCTCAGATGAAACAGATGCTGCTCTGTGGGGGTGGAGCTACACCTCTCAGCCGGTTAGTTCTGCCCCCTCCCGGGATCCTGCAGAGCTTGCCGAGCAGAGGGCTGGTGAGGGGGGATCTCTTGATCTCCCCCATCCAGTGCCTCTACCTGCTTTTTTTGTTTTTTTCTTCGGGGCGGACGGGCGCCCCCCTGGGGTGTTGCGCCCTGCTATATATAATATTGGGCCCAGGGAAAGCCATTGGTCATCTATATCTCACACTTTGCCAGGAGTGCTTAATATCTGGGTATAAAAAGGGCCTAATGTCTGCCTGGCATTATTACTCCAATGCTTAGAGCTATGATGGTATAATGGCCACCCAGATTGTCACTGCTTTGCTAAATATGCTTGTCACAATGTCACATTGTGCTCTTGCAACAGTGTCACACTGCCCCACTACTCTTTCCAAAGTGTCATAATGCCCAGTAGAATTTGCCACATTGTCACAATGCCCCATAGTGCTTGACACAGTGTCTCAATGCCCCAAAATGCTTGTCACAGTGTCACAATGCCACTGCAGCTGTTGCCACAATGTCAAAATGCCCCAGAGGGCTTGCACCCCGTGCACTTGCTTTGGTACGACTTTGTAAGTAAGGGAATGCAGCAATGGACAAGGAATAAGAGACCAACTGTGTATAATGTTCTTGGGCCAGGTGCTGAGATATGGCAGTGGCAAAACCAAAATAGGATAGGGTCACAGAGAGCATCATGATACATTGTGAGATTTTTGTCCTGCCTCCAGTAGTGGGTGTCTGGAGCTCAATACAGGTGCATTTAATCAACGCATATATTTTAGATATAGTCATAGCTAAATGTAAATCAGGTTTTACACACATGTTTGATAGGGCAGGACTGTCCAATCCGAGACTATTGGCAGCTATGTCTAAGATAAGGATACAAATAGAGAATGATTCCAGTGAAGGACACCTATCCAATCTATGTATTATGAAGTGCTTACATGATAGAAATATAAAGTCACGTCCACTACAGCAAATTCACTCTGAACTAAAATGAACTGGAGATGTTTCTCCTGCTGCCGGGAAAGTTCTCCCACTCGTAATATTTTACTAGATTTTCCCCATTAAGGAGAGCCGGGGTCAGTGTGCAGAATATTCCTTTCCAAAATAAGTCATGCCTCTTGTTTCCACAGTATTACAGCTCTCAGATTACACAACCTGCAGTCCCTCTCTCTAGGATCAATAGAGAACCAGCTATTAACTCTGACATAATTACATCAAGAAGCCAGAGTCCAAAAACCCCTGTGAGAGCGGGTCAGAATCAATGCTGAAATGGTCCTCGTGCACTGTGCTTTAAACGCTTTATACGAGGATTTGGTTATACTGATCTCCCAGGCAGGCAATGAGAGAATCCAATGAAAGAATTACTGGGCCCTTAACAGCCACAGATTTATGTCCTCTCCTCTGCACTGTAAACTCCCTGCTCTGTATTCCAGTACAGTCTCCAAGACATCTGGCCAGTGAACAGGGCTTCAGAGACAATGCAGTGGTATTAAAAGGTTTAGTCACCAGTCATTTCCTGCTGAGTTCGTGCGTCATATTTATTGTACTGCACTCTTACACTTTCTGTGGATTCTTATCAAGAAAAACGCTCTGATACAAGCCATTGACATAACCATTACTCAGAGAAAGGTAGATGCCACAGTAAAACTGAAATCCACATGATCATCATAGTCACATGTACAAACAAATAACACAAATCTCTAATGTGCTTATATTTTCATTTTTAAGCACATCGTTGTGCAGCAGTAATACAACAATCTGGGCAAAGCTACAGCGTATAATGGTGCTTAGTAATTAAAATTACATAATACTATTGAGTTATGCTCTTTTGAATGTCATGTAATCCACCTCTATTTTCATTTCAATAGACCTCGTCGGCCGACATATTTATACTATATGGACAAAAGTATTGGGACCTCTGACCACCAGCAGTCATTTTTATGACATTGCATGCTAAATACTTAGATGTTAATATGTGATTGCTCCCCCCTCTGCAGCTATAACAGTTTCCACTCTCCTGGGAGCTTTCCACATCATTTTGGAGTGTTTCTGTATGAATATTTTTGCCCATTCATCCAGTAGAGCATTTGTGTGGTCAGGCACTGATTTTGGAAGTGAAAGTCTGGCTAGCAATCTCTGTTCTGGCTGATCCCAATGGTCTTCAATGGAATTAAGGTCAGAGCTCTGTGAAGGCCAGTCAAGTTCTTCCACACTAAACTCATCCAGCCATGTCTTTATGGACCTTGCTTTGTGTACTGGGGCACAGTCATGCTAGAAGGACTTTCCCCAAAATGTTCCCACAAAGTTGGAAGCATAGCATTGTCCTACATGTTTTGATGTGTTTAAACATTAAGATTTCCCTTCACTGAAAGTAAGGGGCCTAGCCCAGCCCCTGAAAAACAGCCTCATACCATTTTGCCCCTGCACCAAACTTTACAGTTGATACAATGCATGTAATGTTCTCCTGGCATCCGCCACACCCAGACTCACCCATCAGACTGACAAACAGTGAAGAAAATGTTTCCAATGCTCCATAGTCTATTGAAGCTCCTGCCTAATTGTTTTGTGTGCTGATATTAATGCCAGGGGAAGTTTGGTATTCTACAGCAATGGAATCAATAGAGCATTGTGGACTCTGACTTCCCGTGATGCTACTCTTCCTAAATGATTCCACTTTCCAGTAATCTCACTTAGAGTTGATTGTGGAATATCTAGCATGGATGAAATTTCATGAACTGACTTATTACAAAAATGGCATCCAATCACACTACCATGGATGAATTCACTGAGCAACAAACAACTTCAAAACAACAATTTTTTCCCCACAAATGTATGTAAATGCAGACTGCATGGCTAGGTGCTGTTAATATACACCTATGGCAATGGAATTGGTAGAAACAACTGAATTTAACAATGAGCCCCCGCTCTGATTGGCTGTGCGCGTGCTGACGTTTGTCTGTGCGCGTGCTGACGTTTGTCAGCACGCAACAACCAGGAACTGCTGTGTCTCACATGTGAGACACAGCAGTAAGTAAACCCGCGTGTATCTATTAAGATATACGTCGGGTTTACTTAAATGTCCCAGGACATGTTTTGGTTAACCCTTGCTTCCTTCAGACATTATACAATGTATAATGTTCCTTTAAGTGTTTGATTTAAGTTTTCTCTCTGTGTTAATGAAGATAGGATCAGATAAGTCATGTTTTTTTAATAGCGTTACACTAACGGGAATACGTTTCTCATTTAATGACCCACTAATGATTATTTCATCTGTTGGAAACACTTGTAGATCGGTAATTTACCATGCTTTTCCAGTATAAGTAAGTGTCTTTTTAACGGGTGCGGTAATGATCCATGGCAAGCATAGGTTTTTTTAACAGGAGCGGTAATATTTTAATGGGTGCAGTAATGATCCATTATAAGTATAGGGTTTTTTGTAACGGGTGCGGTAATATTACAGAACTACATAGTTAGTTAGTCTAATTAGAACGTAGAGAGCCCTGCTTCCAAGCTTACATACTAGAGGATTTTAATGGGTGCGGAATGATCCATTTTATGTATCGGGTTTTTGTAACAGGAATGATATTATTTTAATGGGTGTGGTAATTATCCATGGTAAGTATAGCTTTTTTTTTTAAATAGGAGCGGTAATATTATAATGGGTTATATAAAGGGAATCAACACAGTAAAAGAAGAGAGTATATTTAAAAGAAGAAAAACTACCACAACTAGAGGACATAGTCTTAAATTAGAGGGGCAACGATTTAAAAGTAATATCAGAAAGTATTACTTTACTGAGAGGGTAGTGGATGTATGGAATAGCCTGCAAGCAGAAGTGGTAGAGGTAAACACAGTCAAGGATTTTAAGCATGCGTGGGATACACACAAGGCTATCCTAGCTATAAGACCGGGAACGGGGGACTAATAAAAGTATTCAAAACAAATTGAGCAGACTAGATGGACCGAATTGTTCTTATCTGCCGACACATTCTATGTTTCTGATCCGATGTTATGATCCATGGTAAGTATAGTTTTTTTTTAATAGGAGCGGTAATATTATAATGGGTGTGGTTATGATCCATGGTAAGTATAGTTTTTTTTTTAATAGGAGCGGTTAATATTGTAATGGGTGCGGTAAGGATACATGGTAAGTAAAGGGGATTTTTTTTATGGGTGTGGTAATGATCCAATGTAAGTATAGGATTTGGTAATAAGTGCATGGAATTTTCATGTCACCTCAACTTAACTGCAAATCACCTTTTAGTGAACAGTCCTATGGCCTACTTCAGCATAGATGGGATTACTCACAAAACTGGGCTCAAACACTGAGCGAAAAACTAGAGTCGAAAAAAGAAAAAAGCACTAGACTAAAATGGATTCACATGACTGTGTGAGAAACACACACAAAAATACAGCTCTGAAAACTGGATCGATGTAATAAATAAAAGTGTAACAACTCTTACTTACAATACATGAGAATTTATAAAGCTGTCAAAACCCAGAAATAATAATATACTGTGCTACAGTAAAATGGGCACACGAGTGGAACGAGGTAAAATGGAAGAAGCGTTAATAATATTGGGAGTCTTTTGATCTAGTGTAATGGAGGAGCATTCCTGTCAGAAACAAAGCTCTTCTGTGTCTACTGGCCCTTCATTGCCAGTAAGATGGCCAATGCTCAAAGAAAAAAATAATAGCAGAACACAGATGGTATAACACTGTTTAATGGCAAGAGAAATAATATAAACAAGGGTTATCCCACTCACACATTCATACTCCTAAAACCTTGACCGAAGATGAAATGGTCCATAGTAAAGCATCCTTAATGCAGCTACATATAAGCTGTGCTGGGAGAAGATGGAACCTGGGACATTGTGTACCAAGCAGATTAACCTGTCAAACATTGAGTACTTAACTATGATTAAAGAGGGACGAAACCCTAAAAAATATTTAAATGCAGTAGAAGACCATTTCTGCATCATTAAAATTGCCTTTTAAGTGGTGCACTGTTTGTGAACCATTCAAAAGTTATTCAGCTCTAGATATAGCAACTACTAGGGAACTGTCATTTGACTGAGCAAGCATGACCATCTCTTGCAGTCACACATCAACCACTCTGAACACAACCAATAGCAGGGGAAAAGATGAGCATCTACTTCCCAGCTGGCGGTGTGTTTGGCATGTCAGATGGCAAGCACCAATCAGCACTGCTGTTTCAGAGAGCTGCAGCTCCATATAAATTGTGATTTTGTTTTGCCCTCAGAGCACTGATTCTTTTAATCAAACAGATATTAACGTCTGTCTTATTAAAAATTGCTAAGCAGGATTTAGTTCCTCTATAATCAGTCAGTGTTTGTTCATGCACAGAATCTTTATTTGCTCTGATGTCCCAGAAAAGATAAACAATGAAGGGAGTAATAATGAACCCAGGACTGGGGTCCCAAGTAGTCCACCATGAAGTAGTAGAGTTGGAGTATGTGCACAGTGCACATGATACTATTACTCTGCTAGAAGACAGAACCACACTCCAGTGCCTTGCTATTGGACGTAGCTACTACATTAAATTGCAGTTATATTTATTCTTGGATTCGTGAAAGCTTGATCCCTCAATTAATGTTATGATATAGCTAAGTTCTGGAAATGCAGTAGAGGGATGATAAATATTTCAACACCTCATCAGAGTGTACACAAATTGAAAGCTCATTGCTTAGCTGCACTATAATTGGCTATGAAATGATCAGCAAGATCATCATGGGATTTTTATAAGCATCTCTAAGCTGGGAGTTGATTCAAGTAGGGCGTGCTGATTTCTAATACTCCACGTCAAGGAGATTAATATCTACAAATGTTCATTGCTTGCTAAGGAAGGTTTTTCTTTCGAAAGCATACTAACAATATCCCTTTCTAGCATTTCTTTATTCATGATTTTATCTGTTTTTAATGGTTAGATCATCGTTACCAAATAGTTATTGTTTATGGATTTTATATATTTAATACAAAAAAACATTATTTGGACCATAGGAGATGAAGAAGCGCTTAGGGCTTTATAGGAGATTTTTTTTCCATTTTGGATACTTTAGCCTTAACTTTACAATGCCCTTCTCAATTCCCTGTAATTCCCCGCAGTGCTGCAGGGGACCTGGATCCTCCATGTAGGCAGTCAGAGGATTTCTGTGCACTGCTCAGTGCACATGGAAGTCCTCCAATGCTGCCCAACATTTTGCCAGAACCTTTGAGGTGAAACGCTGGGTTGTCACGTGACCCAGGTGTTTCACCTCGGAAGGCGGAAGTGTCGGGGCAGCATTAGAGGACTTCTGTGTGCACTGAGCATCCTCCTGCTGCCCTCACTAAATAACAGAGAATTATGGGGATGCATTGGCAGATTGTGGCAGAATGGAAATTATTCTGAAAGCAGATTGAGAAGTGTGAGGGCAAGTTTGGCAAGTCTGGGGGGGGGGGGGGGGGGAATTGACAAGTCTGGGGGCAGACTAGCAAGTGTGGGGATGGATTGGCAAGCCGGGGGATGGATTGGCAAGCCGGGGAAGGGGGGGGGGGGCGCAGATTGACAAGTCTGGGGACAAACTGGCAAGTCTGGGGCAGATTGGCAAGTGTGGTGATACATTGGCAAAAGTGGGGGATACATTAGCAAGAGTGGGGGCAGATTGGTTACAAAATGATGCCCCCCTTGAATAAAATTCTGGGGACGGCCATGAATATATTGATACCTGTATCTGTGTGCCTGATGTCACAGACAACCTCTCTAATTTGTCTTACAGTGTGCTGATAAAGAGATTACTACATTTCTGTCAGGGACTGTGGGAAGGAGATGGACTGTTGTGGTTCCTGGAATCAGAAGTATATTCTTATAATGGAGGGGTAGCAAGTTTTGACCTGGGGGATAATACAATTTGAGAGAGAGTGAGGAGAAAGACAGGTGAGGTGGACAAATAGAGTGTTTGCTGATTAATGTGTTGTAGGTGTTTTATACTTGCAGTGTATGACATGCAGGTTCTGCAGTTAATGCTTGTGTGAGCGTCTTGTGAATACCATGTATAGTGTGGATATGTTGTAGTTGCCTCGATCCCACTTCTCTAGCCATTAGTGGTGGTATGGAATCCAGCTCCCACCATAGTCAGCCATCCACAGGTTGAGTGACCATCATGTTATCAATGTTCCAGGACAGGAGAGTTTCCAAAACATAGCTATTACTAGCCTAATTCTTTCCTAAAATTAATCCAAAGTGCTAATGAAGATGTTGTGGAGTAGGCCCATAATTTTCACCAAGCCATTCACAGTAATTGTAGTTTGCGATAGCTGTAACATACACAAAAAAAGAGAGAGAAACAGACCTAAAAGAGACAAAGCAGAGATTACTGGGAGATATGACAGAGCAACAGAGAGAGGGAGAGGGAGCGGGAGCTGGGAGAAAGAGAAGGGACAGGGGAATTTTTCACCAAGGTGCTGAAACGGTAGGGTTCAGAGACTGTATAATCGATGAGGCAATTAAATTAGAATATTGCTACTGATCTTCATAGATAATAGTCACAACCCACAACCGAAACCCCCCCCCCCACCACCACCACGTTGAGCTTTTGGGCATGTTTGACTGCCTGGGCTTTATAGTACCAGTAGGTTTATTGAGGCACACATCAGGGATGATGAGCAACATAGTCAGAGATAGGCAAAATAGTAAAGTCAGTTGTGGTTGAGTCAATAAAACAAGCTGGGGTCTGAGTATCAGGAATATTATCAAAGTCAACATCAAGAAATCTAAAGTAATAACATACCTAGGATCAGAGAACTAGCTCATAAAACAGGCAATGCACAACTGAACCTAGACAACATATAAAGGAAACAAAAAACAGACTATATTTGAGGCAGAGTCAGTTTCCTCAAGGCAAACAAGGCACTCTCGGAACTTTGCCAGAGGGTGTTAAAGCTCACTTCTGGTGCTTCAAACATTTTCGCTCCTTCCCCCACCGTTCAGCAAGCTTTAACTCCTTCTAATTAATCGGGGTGATGGGGGCATATAATGGACATGGTGGGGGTATGTAGGGCCGATCCTGGGCGGGTGCACGGGGTGCACCGCGCCCAGGCGCACGGGAGGAGAGGCGCTGAAGCAGGGAGCTCTCTCCCTGCCATCCTCCTCCTTGTTAAAGCAAGCCACGCGACGGGTGCAAGCTCCGCCCCCGTCGCGTTCTGTGATTGGCTGCTGCCGGGAGGAGGACGTTCTCTGCCAAGACACCATAGAGAACATCCTCCTCCCTGCAGCCAATCACAGAACGCGACGGGGGCGGAGCTTTCCCCCGTTGCTCTGTGCTTGGATTACCAAGAAGAAGGAGGAGGAGGTGATGGGGGGGGGTATTGTTAAAATATATAAAAAATAAAAAAAGTGTGGAAGTGTCTGTGAATGTGTATGTGTGTGTGTCAATGTGTTTAACTATGTGTGTGTTACTGTCTGTGTAAGTGTATGTGAATGTGTATAAGTGTGTATGTGTATAACAATGTGTGTGTTACTGTCTGTGTAAGTGTATGTGAATGTGTATAAGTGTGTATGTGTGTGTCAATGTGTTTAACTATGTGTGTGTTACTGTCTGTGTATGTGAATGTGTATAAGTGTGTATGTGTGTGTCAATGTGTATAACTGTGTGTTACTGTCTGTGTAAGTGTGTGTGAATGTATGTGTATAAGTGTGTATGTGTGTGTCAATGTGTATAACTATGTGTGTGTTACTGTCTGTGTATGTGTATAAGTGTGTATGTGTGTGTCAATGTGTATAACTATGTGTGTTACTGTCTGTGTAAGTGTATAAGTTTGTGTGTGTGTGTCAATGTGTATAACTATGTGTGTTTTACTGTCTGTGTATGTGTATAAGTGTGTATGTGTGTGTCAATGTGTATAACTATGTGTGTGTTACTGTCTGTGTATGTGTATAAGTGTGTATGTGTGTGTCAATGTGTATAACTATGTGTGTTACTGTCTGTGTAAGTGTGTGTACATGAGTGTCTGTGCAAGTGTATCCTGTGTCTGTGTAAAGGTGGCTGTGTGTGTATTTATGTATGTGTGACAGTGTGTATAAGGGTGTCTGTGTAAATGTATGTCTGTGAGGGTGACTAAGTGTTTAACTGTGTTTGTGTGACTGTATGTATTTATGTATGACTGTGTATTTATGTGTGACTGTATTTATGTGTCACTGTGTGTATTTATGTGTCACTGTGTGTATTTACATGTGACTGTGTGTATTTATGTATGACTGTGTGTATTTATGTGTGACTGTGTATTTACGTGTGACTGTGTGTATTTATGTGTGACTGTGTGTATTTATGTGTGACTGTGTGTATTTATGTATGACTGTGTGTATTTATGTGTGGCTGTGTGTAAGTGTGTTCTTGCCCGGGGCCCTCACTGCGCTCATCAATTTATCACATGGAGGGCACCAGCCCCCAACCAGCTGGCGTCTATTTCCCGCCACCTGCACTTAGCGTGCGTAGAGGGAAGACTGTGCGGAGGAGACGGCCGGGGACGCGAGAGCAGCAGCAAGGTGAGTACTGTGGAAGGCAGGAGAGGAGATTATGCTTTTATTGGGTAAACTAACTGTGGCATATTGGCTGTAGCCTATTTATTGGCAAACTAGCATAGGTATATAAATGGAAAAACTGTCTGTGACATATCAGTGGGCAAATTGGCTGTTGTATATTAATGGACAAACTGGCTGTGGCATATTAATGGGCAAAATAACTGGCATATTACTTGGGAAACTGGTGTATTTTGAGGACGAACTGACATTTTTATTGGGCAAACTGTAGCATTTTTAATAGGCAAACTGGCTGTTGCTTATGTTAATGGCAAAGTGTACCCTTAGTACACCTCTGTAAATGGGCTGCCCGTGTGCTGCTTTGCTGCCTCTCAGAGCCAGCTCTGCAGATCGGCGCCATGTTTCCCCTTAGACCTCAGTCAGCGCTTTCTGCTCTTTCCGTGCACAGTGATGACAGAGCGTCGGAACATAACGGTCAGAGTCATCACTATGTGCAGGGAGATCAAGGCAGCGCTAATTGAGTTCTGAGATGAGGTCAGTAGGGGGCATGAAAAAGGGACATGGGAAGAGACAAATACATGGTAGGTAGGAGGTATAGGAGAAAGATATGGGGTGTGACAGACAGACATGGGGTATGAGTGGAGAGAGACAAACATGGGGCATGAGTGGAGAGAGAGAGACAGACATGGGCAATGAGTGCAGAGTGAGAGACAGACATGTGGAATGAGTGCAGAGTGAGAGACAGACATGGGGAATGAGTGCAGAGTGAGAGACAGACATGGGGAATGAGTGCAGAGTGAGAGACAGACATGGGGAATGAGTGCAGAGTGAGAGACAGACATGGGGAATGAGTGCAGAGTGAGAGACAGACAGACATGGAGTATGAGTGGAGAGAGAGAGACAAACATGGAGCATGAGTGGAGAGAGAGAGAGAGAGAGAGAGAGAGAGAGAGACAGACATGAGGGAATGGGGAGAGAGAGACAGACATGAGGGTACGGGGAGAGAGAGACAGACATGAGGGTACGGGGAGAGACAGACAAACATGAGGGTACGGGGAGAGACAGACAGACATGAGGGTATGGGGAGAGAGAGAGACACGTGAGTGACTGACTTGGTGGAATATTATTTATCACTCATTGTGTACTTCTTTTCCAATGATGCTCAGCCAGACTAATGAGAGACTTTGGCTGGTTGGGAATCATGGGTAGTATGGTAGTAAAAACTCATTCTGCCAGCCAGCAAAAAGTCTCCCATGTTGCTGGCTGAGCATCATAGAAATAAATAAAACTAATACACAGTATTATGGCAACATATATATCTTTATTTAAAATAAACGTTGGTCCTTTACATTAAAATAAAGTTTTCTCCCTCCCCCTCTCCCCAATATTGAAATGGGCATGTCTGGAACAGAAATGTCTAAAGGGGAGGAGTTCATAATATAGCCACGCCCACCCTTGGGCGCCAAAGGAAAACCTGCACCCAGGCGCCCTTGACCCTAGGATCGGCCCTGGGGGTATGTAATGAGGATGATGGTGGCATGTAATTGGGGTGATGGGGCATTTAGTGTGTATGCAATGTGGGTGATGGGGCATATAATGGGGTGATTGGGCATTTAATGTGTGTGCAATGTGGGTGATGGGGCATGTAATGGGGTGATGGGGCATGTCGTGGGTGTGCAACATGGGTGATGGGGCATGTCGTAGGTGTGCAATGTGGATGGGGGGTGCCCACATTTTGTCTGCCTAGGGCAGCACAAAACCAAGATACACCACTGGGCAAAGTCCAAAGTAAAGTATAAAAAAGGAATCAAACAAAAGCAAAGATGGTACAAAGAGGTTGTTTGAGGGGCAATGAGGGCATAGAGCTGCTGTTTTGGTCAGAGATAACACATGGAGACTGTTTTGCGGCTAAGATGGCAAGAGAGGCTGTTTGAGCTGCAAATATGGCTCAGAGTGACTGTTTGCGGGGCTAAAATGACACAGTGAGGCTGTTTGATGGGCTAAGATAACACAGATAGGCCAGAGATTCAAAGCTCTGCACTACTAAAAGAGAGAGATAGATCTCTGTATTTACCAAATATTGACAAGAGGTGGAGCTTGATGTCAGCATCAATTATCAGAAAGACAGATTTCTGCATTAGTATGAAACCCCGGAAAGGCACAATTCTACACTCCTATAGACAACCAAGGAAATAGCTTTTCATGACCACCCACTAGCAACATACTGCACATGGCATTATCATTATCTGTATGAGAGATAGAACTCTGCATTATTTATTATCAGAGTGACAGAGCTCTACATTGCCACAAGACAGCAGAGAAAGAGGAGAAAGAGTACTCTGTTGATTATTGTCAACTACATGATACAGAGGCTCTATTTTACCAATTAAAGAGATACTGCTTTACAAACCATGGCTGAAATCAAGGCACATTTCTTATGTTGTCTGCCCCATCACCCCTAAAGAATCAAAAATGTAGTTGCTCAGTGTTTGTTACTGTAATGCTGTAACATTAATAATTCTATTCAATCAATGCCATGGGCATGTTACTGAGATGAGAACCCTCACATGTTCAATAACATAATACCCTGATTGTTCCAATCACTAGACTCAATACTTATCTAAGATGAAGATGGTAAGCCAAGTGTACTGATCCTTATTCTACCAGTTATAGACTAACACGGGGGAAACAACATTAGAGAATATCCAGGTAATGAGGAAAGTGAATAAACTAGGATGCAGTGTGATGTTGAATAAATAAATCTGCAGCAATCAATCCAAATGCAAAGTGCTCTATTGATATTCCATGGCCAAACAGAGGTGGAAGAAAAAACACTCACACATTACATGTTTCGATAAAACCACTTACTCACAGGCATCATACACGAAGTGTAAAAAATACCAGAAACATCTTACAAAATAATAATATCAGACACGTGAAAATAAAAAATGGATGCACTTCTGTTTATCTACAGAACTGCATCAATCCTTCTTGGGTATATAACTATAAGAGCATGAAGTCTACAACCCTTCCAAAAACCGAGCCGGACAGATCAGGCTGACATTAATACTGAGACAGATTTTTACACTGCAGTTGATTTGACGCATTTCAATTCAGAACTAAATGGGTTAAAACCAAACTAATCCAATAAAAATGTGTAATTTCTATTTAACTGTTGTTGTTTTGTCTATAACACACAAAAAAGGCAATTAGTAATTGCAGTCTTTCTCTGAGAAGAGGAAAGAAGCTTAGAGGAATGGAAATCGAGCTCCAACCGATAGCTGTAAAATTAACGATGAGCAAAAATGTCATTTCATTACAAGTGAAATTAGATTTCACAAGTCAATGAGGGGGAAAGACTCTCTCTCTATCTGTTTCTCTCCCTCTCATCTTTTCTCTCTATGTTTCCTGTCTCTGGCTTTTGAATGGCTAGCACTGCAGACTAGGCTATGTTCACTGCCCTGTGATACCTTTGTCTTGGTTTATAGTTTCTCGCCCCATTTCACCTTTGTTTTCCTTTGAGTCTGTCATGACCAATTTTACACATCACAATGAAAATCGTGACCACGCTTTTATGTTTCAAAATCAATTTTGCTGGACAACAACGTATAGTCTCTACTGATTCACCTACTCACTAAAAGGGATACTCGTCACCAAAAATATTGTTTAATCTATCAATGTAGAAAATAACAAAATGAGAAAAAAGGATTTGTGCTTCGTGTCAGCAGAATTGTAAGCAAATGCATAGAAAATATATATTTTAAATGTGTCTCCTGTTTATGACATCACCGGTTGGTTTTATATGCAAATTACATAAGAGTAGTTTATTTGCATATGAGGCCTCAGATGATGTCATAAACAGGAGACACCGCAGACACATTTGAAACACATCTTTTTATAATTTGAGCATTTCGTTTTTTATTGTCTACTTTAACAGTATAAAGAATATTTAGGTTATAGTGTGCCTTAAAAATACTTAAACAAAAGGGTTGTATTTATTTCCACATGTAGCTGAATTTAGCACTTACAAGCAAAGGCTTTTGAATTCGATTTATTTTTTGTCTACTGTTAGTTCTATCTGCTTACCTTCCTTGCTTTCTGCATGGTGCACAAACACTAACTGGAGTAGCAGATTTGTTGACACCAATCAAAAGCTTAGTAAGTCGTTGATTTTATATGATTAGGAGGTGTGTGAAATCTAATTATAAACAAACAGATCCGCTTCAGTTCCTTCATTTAATTTGCTTCATCATTTATTTAATTCAGTTATTGTTTTCATTGAAGGCACAGCAATGATCAAGTGTGGCCCATGGTCATCTTGTTGTATTGATTAAGTGTTTTCCATGTTTATTTTACCTACTTAGGCAAGTACATTATTTTAAGTAGATATTTTGTAACTTAGAAGTAGCATTCTCAGGGCATTCATGTAATAAAAGGAATAATACAAAAGACTTATTACTCAATGCTAGACGAATAAGCACATTATGCCATATATATTAGTTCCAATCTTAGCCTTCATCATTACCGCAATAACATACGTGTTAATTAGCTAAACCTACTCAGTCCTCACACATGCACCTTGGTCAATGTTGCATTAAATGCTAGTGTTATAAAAATGGTTTTTGATTTAGACATTTTCATTAGGCATTATAGATTTGCGAGATTTACACACAGTCAATAAGGAAATCCTGTTAACTCTCGTTATCACATTTTGAATTGCACAATTCCATGTACAGGTCCTGTGCAGAGTCCATATAACTATATTTTGTGTTTTGGAATAGGTAACCTTGTGTTTTATGTGTGTCACATGATATTTTGCCACTGGCCTGGCCATAGAATTATCATCTCGGGTCTGCACTAAAAAAAACTTACAGAAACTTAAGGGTTAGATCTTTTGAGTCCCTCACCAATAAGCCAATGGAAAATGCATTCTCATCTTTACTACATTACTCAGCTCTGGTGAAGAATCTTCATCAAACATTAACTAGACAAACTGAGGGAAACTAAAAGATGTTAATTGAATAGTAAATTTGTTGGGTGCTTTTACTGGAGGAAGCACCTCATTCAGTCAAGGTCAACGAAAGTCCTTGGGGTCCCACCAACTGCAGTTTTCCTTGGGTTCCAATAGCATTATAGACAGCACTGTAATCCTTCTCTAGTAAATCTATGGCACTGTTGTATGAGCCTGGTGCCAAAGAGACTCTTTGCTGGGTTTGTTTACAGCGATATTAATGGAACTGCACACATTACAAGCATACAATAAAACATGTATCCTAAAATGCCATGGCATATACCATATTAACTCTTTGTGTGCGAGAGAGACTAGGTAAAAATGTGTTGCATAGCTCAAATGTAAATGGATTTCTATAACAGTGTAATGATTTATTCATTTTTTACAGTTTTGTTTTTCAAAGTTCTTTTCTACTCTTTTATTTTAGATTTCTTATCATACGTTCCGGCTGATTGATAGTGGGTGTTTGCCTTTTTAATTGCACTCTGTCATTGAGTTATTAGGCATTCAAGAATGCAGGAAGCTTTGGAAAATCCAGGCCTTTTGTGTGAATGTCTTTTCATTAAGTATAATTAAAAAGAATGCAAGAAAAGGTCATTACACCACGGAGCATTTGCTAATGGAGGAGCAAAACCTAATCATTTCTATATAGAAGTGAAACTCTGTAAGAGTGATTATGGAAATAAATAACATACTTAGTGCTGCTCCAATGTGATGAGAAAGATTGACCTGTCTGAGACTGCTACTATCATGAGGCTCAGTCAGCTTCTGGCAACAAAATGGCAAACATCAGGGCACTGTTAGTAGTCAGTGGACTAGAGGCAGTAGCTGCTAGGGTTGGCAACTTGCCAGTACTGTACCAGTAGACCGGTAAAAAAATTGGCTTGAGGCCAATGTTAAGTCAATGGAGACAGTGGCCTCACCAGTATTTGTTTTGAAGAGAAAATGGCATTCACAGCTGCTGCACTGTTCGTGTTGTGCATGGTTATACAGGTAAGCTTTATTCTTAGTGTATAGCCGCACTGTATAAACATTGGACTTGGGTGTAATGCCAACCAGCTGATCCAGAGGTATTTTTTTCTGTTTTAGTACAATACTTTACATACTTTAAAAGATCAGTTTCTAGGTTGCATTCAGTAATAGAAAACAAACAAAGGGTGTGTCAGCAGTAATCATCCGGTAGGCAAATAAAGTAAGTCCAAATGAGGTTGCATGTAAAAAATAATCTTCTTTTATTGTAATCCAAAATGTATAAAAGGCATCAGGCAGAGGGATAGAGGACAGGCAAAAAGACAAACGCTTAACGCGTTTCGCACCAGACGGTGCTTTGTCAAAAGCAGTCTTAACAATAAATGGTAAGAGCATGTTTAAATACAGAAGTTACAAATAACAAACAATTAAAACGTAATTAGTATCTTACCTTCAGCCGCTGTGAGGAGGAGAGACGATCGTCACAGTAAGAGCTCCCGGGCGCGCACACAAAACACGTGGCGCGTCCAGCCTGAGAACTCAGAGGCTGAGCACGCCTCCGGGCAGAGAAGCGCCCGCCCAGGGAGCAATGGACTACATCTCCCATCTACACTGCGGCGGAAATGAAAGTACACACCTGAGATGCGGAGAATGAACGATTTAAATGAGGGCAAAGGGGCCCTCTGCCTGATGCCTTTTATACATTTTGGATTACAATAAAAGAAGATTCTTTTTTACATGCAACCTCATTTGGACTTACTTTATTTGCCTACCGGATGATTACTGCTGACACACCCTTTGTTTGTTTTCTGCTGAATCCTGGGCTTTGAGTAGACCCTTTTTGTGTTCCAGCACCTGGAGGTTAAATACCACTACACTCACTATCTACCCTATTTGGGCTTTTTTGAGCCGGTCAAAGCTATTTGGATTTGCATTCAGTAATAAGAAACTAAAACAGATTTCCTCCATATTCATACACAGGATATCCAGTGTAATGGAAGATTACTGGCTATAGGAATACTAACCCCAAATAAACATTCACATACTTATCTAGTCCTGTCTTACAGCCTCCTGAGACCTTCTCATCCACTGGTGGACCGTTATTTAGTTCCAACTTTTATCCACATGTGCATGGTTTTTCCATTCACTTCTATGGAAGTGCCATGGAGCATGCATGGACTGCCTGGGCAAATGTGTCCCAGAATTTGTTTAGAAATTGGACAACCCATGAGACAAAGTCTCATGCTATCTTCACAATATCTTCACTTATACAGCATCAATCCTATGCATTTAAGATGGGTCCAGAATCAATGTAACATTGAGACACTACTAATGTTATCTCAATAGGAAAAATCCTTCTTGACTTCAAGGCAGTCGGATTCTCCCTGGATCAGAGTTACCTAACTTACTTTCAATTGAAATAGCCCTCTAAGATATTTTGTGTGCCTCTAACAATAAAGCAAATCCTATAGTGGTCTAACTGATATGGGTCGAAAAAATAAAAGCATATTCAGATCCATTGAAGGTGATCTATCACACCATGACTAAACATTCAAATAGTACCAGACCTCTCCCTTTATATATTATGCTTTTACCATGTGGTTCTACACAGAACCACCAAATGGTGACCCCTGATATGCGGAAGCTGATGTGCTACAGAGATAGCACCTCAGATAATATCCTTTAGATGTAAAGATTGACACAGTTCGGAATACAAAAAAATGACGATCTGAACCTTTCTGTTTCAGGATGGGGTCTGTGCAGTAAGCAATGATCTGTGATATAGCAATAACATAATACTAAAAGTTAGGTAATAATAGTGGAGTTGGAAAGATGGGCAAGTTGAAGAATTCTTCCAACCTGGCTATTAATGCATTAGTTTATGCTATTCTCTTCCTCATGCACTACATTTCGTTTTTTATTAAATATATTACATCACAAAGAAGGAGTTGGATGGTTTTTGAGGCCATGATTGGCATACATGAGTTTGGAAAATATGCTAGTATTTATCCACTTTCATTAAAATCCTTCTCACCGATTAAATATTGTATTTTTCTTATGTAATATTGACCCAGTCAGGTCCTGTTCCCAACTTTGTCTTGTAATATAGAGCTAGCTCACTTCTTCATGTAATAAAAAAAATAACCTACATGTTACATGTTACCTTGACTCTACATATGTTGCAATTACTGCACAATTTTGATTCTACCGCATAATTTACCATCTTCCAGTCCAAGATCTGCAACCAGAAAACCCATACATCTATTAGAATATATGTATTCACTTAACAAGGCAGCAGCAATTTCCCTTAGCATTGTGCCATTGAGCAGGCAATAGATGGATAAGAGATGCATATTAAGCATGGATACTAGGCCAGGCCCCGGCTCCCTCTCATATGTTACAATCTTGGAATGCTGTTTTAGAGCCCTCACAGAGATTAATACAGTACAGCCTTCTCTGTGGTAAATATAGTTGAAGATTAACTACTAAAGACTCATTCTTCCTCCATAGATTAATTACCACAAGACACTCTAATGAAGGGCTACTTCAATATTTTGGCTCTAACCCCATCAGGTTCATTATGTGGCCAGTTTACACCATCAATGTTTACTCTGAAATGTTCACACTGATCATAAGTGCCATCGGTCACTCTCAGACTGTCCACTGCATGAGGCTACTTATACTAAATACATTACTTCTCTTTATTGAGATGAAAGTGATCAATGTTTCTAGGTCACTGGAGAATATGGTGATTGATTATCGACTGCTAGTGCTCATAAAGTCTGGCTTGCCTAATCAGGAACACCTTCCTCCTTAGCTCTTCCATCTTAACATATTCATCATAGAGAGCAAAATAAAAATGGCATTTCCAGCATCATCAGTATACTAGCCAGTATACTGCTTCTTCTATGCTTAAATACATTACTTTGATTTTTGACATTTACTAAAAAAACGCGAATTATATTTTATGTGCAAAACTATTTTTGCGCTTCGCTCCTATTGCAATGTACTAAATATTTAACACTCAAATAGTACATACTAGCAAATTGCGAATAAAAACGGGCATAATTGCGAATAAAAACAGGCAATTTTGAAAGTGTTTTTTCTACGTCTTTTGATAGCACTTGCTAAAAGCTGGTGTAATTTTCACACGCAAATAAGAGTTTATTAGCGTAACCAGAAAAATCCACGCTAAATAAAAATATACGGAAGTGGCGCAAATCAGGGGAACAAATTGCAAAATGTTACAAATAGTCGCAAATTGCTCCTTACTCATGTTTACCTACTTTTTTTCCACACTGCACTTGTTTAGTACATGACCCCCATAATGTGGCGAGTTCTATTCTCTATAAGACAAAGACAGTGAACCCAATTCTCACCATGTTTATAATTTTTTTTTACAACAAACATCAATATACAGGAATATATTCCTAAAAGAAAAATCAATAAATATAACATATTTTCCAATGTGTATAATTAGATACACAGTAATATGCATACAGATATCTGTGTGTACAATGTAGAATAATAAAATCATTTTCTTATTGTAGCTATATTATTTTATTTCAGAAGTAAGTGTATTTCAAAAGGAATTAATACAATTCAACGTTGTTTCTTCTCACTCCCCCTGCTGGTTGGAACTCAAATTTCAATGTTTTTGCTCATTTCTAAATGCCTGTTCTAATGGGTAATAGAACAATCTACTCTTTGGTTTGGGATCATTTAGGGATGTTTGAGGAGCTATCCTAATGGTTGTTAGAATATCCTGCCACTTTAATGTTTAATATATGCAGATTTAAGGGTATACAATAGTATAATATAACGCTTATCTCCATACTTGATAATGTTTAGGTCACTATGCATTCACTAATCTATCAGAGAACCTAACATGGAGTTAATAAGGTAGGACACAGTGACTTACTCTATATACATAGATGTTACGCATACTTCTTTTATCATGTGTATACCTACTACCAAGATCCTTAAACTAAGATGCTTAATGGCTCACAGTACATAACGATAATTGTCTTTCTCTGGCTCTTATATGTGTATATATTTGGTCTATTTACTGAACAGTTCATTTCAATCCATTGACCTCAAAATAACTCACGTCCAACAAATCCAAGCTGTGAAAAAAAATTGAGTTGAATTGGAGAATTTTCCCAACTCAGATGCTTTTCCAGCTCATTGTCTCCCATATAGAACCCATGTGCATGCATCAAAGTGTTTATACCTATGTATGAAAGAAGGATTTGGTGTTACTGTCAGAAACACGAAATCCTGTTCTGACCTCTTAAGCTGCGGGACGAATGCAAATAAAATGTGTTGCAAGGTCATTGTGTTCAGATATTCATCTATCCTGACTTCACAAACCCGCTTTCATTATGCAGATTTCATTTAGCATTTAGACTCTCTCCAGCAAAGAGCTAAATAACATTCAGCAAATCTGACTTAAAATGGAACATACTCAGCTGAAGACACTGCTTGTTATTGCCAGACAGTGATTGCACGTTCATGAAGGGAATTTAATATGAATTTACATAAACACCCTCAGGATGTATTTATGGCATAAGGTACATTTGGATTCTGTGTTGCAGACTGCACCTTGTTTACAAGTCAGTCCCTTAAAGCTTCTTCTCTGCTGTTGATTCTAAATATAACATTTACTTAACATTTCTAATCAACTTTGATGTCTTTTTTAAGGCTCCCAGACAAAATAATGTCAACGACCATTTACATGTGCACCAAGGTATACTCACTCCAATCATATACTCTAAGCTGAGAGTAGGGTTGCCACCTTTTCTTCAAAAAATACCGGCCATGCTACTACCTCCATAGACTTAACATTGGGGTTAAGCCAATTTTTACCAGCCTGCCGGTAAAATACCGGCCAGGTGGCAACCCTAGGTGAGAGTCAGGGATAGACTGTCTATGAACCGGTTCCACGTAACACATACTTTATAGCAAAATGATACAGACACTTGTGCCTCGAACCACTGGTCAATTCTGGAGCATGTACTAGTGCTGTGTTAATTCTGGGGATTCAAAGGATCAGGGGTGGAACAATAAGGGGTGCAGCAGATACAATACTCCTTTAAGGTAGAAAAATATTGGCCTGGTGGGGGCAGTAGGGCAGAAATGTGCTCAAGGGCCCATAGCAGTCTTGTTCCTCCACTGAGCAGGATTAAGACTGCATCCAATGTGGACTTTTGTGTATTAATCTTGATTCATGCACTTCAGGGTAGGGAAGAATGAGTAATGAAGTGGGGGTATTAATGCAGGCCACAATTCTCTCTACAGCCAGTCTTTGATTAGCATTATGATGGGTGTAACCTTTATTGTAGGTGTCTAAGTAATAGCTTAACAGCAACAAAATTAAACGTGAGAAAAACATACAGCAAATATGCATAGAGTTCTGTGTGATCTTCTGGAGACCAAAAAAAGAACACTATAGTTTACAACCCCAGCCAAAACTCTCCAAGTCAGGAGACATTGTATTTATTACCCAGAAACCGTAAGGGTAAGATGAGCACTCTATACTATTAATATATGTGAAAGACTTGTCGTCTGGGATGCAAGTACCTTGCGTCATGAAAGGGTTAAAAGAAGAAAAACTATGACAACAAGAGGGCATCATCTTAAATTAGAGGAGCAAAGGTTTTAAAGTACCGAGAGGGTAGTGGGGGCATGGAAAAACCTTCCAGTAAAAGTGGTACAGGTTACTACAGTGAAGTGGTTTAAGCATGCATGGGATAGGCATAAGGCTATCCTAGATATAAGATAAGGTCAGGAACTAATGATTTTAATTAAAATTAGGCAGACCAGAAGGGCTTGATGGTTTTTATCTGATGACATATTCTATATTCCTTTCTAATTGAACCAAATTAACATTACATATAGCGATTTGTCTAGTCCAGCATGTCTTTGTTTTACTTAGGGGTTATAGTTAAAGTACTCAGGATAATAAAGACTAAAAATCCCTGTGCCTATTGACATGTAAGAGACCCGGGCCTGGTTCTAGCCATCTTTATTTATATTTGTAACAGACATTTTCATATAACTGAATGTGCTGCATATAGGGAAAGGGGTGGTTATTTATATCTAGTCTGCAGGCAATGTTACAGTTTTAACTAGAGGGGTCATATCCAGCTAGCATTCTGGCTTTCTACATAATACATTAACAGTCCTGATATCAAGTTTTCTGTTGATACTTCAAAGGTGAAAGAAGCTTAAATCCCCTGCCTCCAAATCCTCAGACATGTAAAGTCATGGTCCGAAGATTCTCATTCCTGTGAAGTGCTTCTGATTTCGAACATTGCTTATTTAGTGATCAATCCTTTATTGTTGTGATCAGTGATGACCAAAGGCCATCCCATGTGCAATGAAGAAGGAATGCATTTCGCTAGAGGTATTTTCCTGTAATGTTTAGAGGCTGTATTAGCAACTGCCAATGCTCTTGTACATAATAGCCAGTAAGGTAACTGATGTGAATGACCACTCACTTAATCACTGACCACCGGTGCCTTCTTGGATGAAGATTAATTTGAACAGACTATTTTCCACTAACAGCACAAGTTCCTCATCCTTTCTCTTTCTGTCTGAATGGTAAAGGATGAGTAATGTCTATCCTAGATTTGCTAGGAGCGGTCCTTAGGCTGCACAATCCACTGTGGACTAGATTGAGATAAGATAACCCTTTGTGATCGGCATTTTATAAAGTTAATGGAATGTATTATTATTTTCCCATATTTTCTTGATTATTTGAGCAGCTTTGCTCTATTTACCTTGAAACAGTAATATTACATTTACATTCAATTTCCACCAACTGGATTTGAAGAATTCTAACTAAATTTTTTTCTGTTTTTAAAATGTTTATGTTTGGAGGGGAACAGAGGCTTTCCTTTCATTTGGTAATATTTTGAAAGAAATTGGATAAATAACAAAAAAAAACTTTTAGAAACCAATTGTTATGCCATAACAACAAAAAAAGCTATATCTCCAACATATCACAATGCTATGAAATGAAACATTGGTACTACAGAATAAAGGTATTATATACATATAATACATATAATAAAGGCTTTTGAAAAATAGCTTGAAGAAAAGGAAACCTCTGCAATCTGAAAGTATTTGCGCACATTAAAACAAATACAATAATTTGTCCATTAAAAGCTGTAGAATTCCATAACTCCATTTCCAAAATAGCATAGGTAACAGTTACTTTTTTAGTGGTAGTAATGATATGACCTTCTGGACACAAACAGTTAAGGGAATTTAGTCCTTATTATCTGCAGGAAGGGCGTCGATTTACGGTCATTTGCTAAATATGGCCTCCTTTACTTTCAGAATTACAGGAAAAAGAGAAAATCATGGTTAGCCGAAGCCATTATTGAAATCATTTTTACAGACGATTCAGATATGTTTTTACACTGATTTATGAGGCCTTTACTTTCAAATCAATAAAATCCACCCAGCGCACTTATAATATATTTTTTTTTTTTACTTTATCAAGCCATTACCAAAGTTGGAATAAACATTTACTAATAACTGAGGTCAATCTGAGCAATGTAGAAACAGTTGTGAGTATAAAAATAACCGAGTGACACTTATAGCAGTGATGGCTAACCTTGGCACTGCAGATGTGTGATAACTACATAACCCATGACTACAGATGTTTGGGAACTTCATATCCCATGATTTTCATGATTGAGAAATATCCACAGTGCCACGGTTAGCTATTCCTGTCAAAGGTAACCTCATAGTGATACTCAGTTATTAGCAATTGTTTATGTTAACTGAAGTTGTAATAACATCCACTGATGCCATACCTTGCACTATTCACTCTGCTGAGTCTATTTCTAAGTCTCTAATGATGGAAAGACCCCAATGTGAAATTTCCTGATAATTTTACAACCATAGGCGTGATTCTTACATCATTCTATGGTAGGATTGACTTACTAAAGGTTGAATTGTGGAAAAGTGACAGCTGAGTTGTAAGATTTAGGCAAAAAATGGCCAAACAGGATACATTCGGAAATTAGGCTATTTTGCCATCTTTTAATGTATTTAATAATTTGATCTAAAGTTCATTAAGTAAAAAAACACAAGTGTGCACACGAGTTTGCACACAAAAAACATACATTTACACAATTAACACAAATTGTGTTTGAAATATTCGTTTTCTTTTATAACTAAACCACTGTGTGTGATCACTTTGTGCAAAGTAGCCATTTTGTTTATTCTAAATGGTTAATAATCTGCCATTGTTTTAAAATTCGACATGGTCAATCGTTTACATTAATCATGTGGTCTAAGTCCCATTGGTAAAGAATAAAATAAGGCTTAAAATTCCAGATGTTTATTGTAACAAAACCATATAGTCTTGTGCAAGAGGAATATGGTTGTACATTACATTTAACATGTTGATTAGGTATTTACATAACAAAGCATCAGCATTAATGTTGGAAATATGATTTTAATAGTGAAAGGCAAGTTTTAGATCAGAGGCAGCAAACTCCTAACAGTTTCTGACACTTCTGTCTGAGGAAGTCGGCACAACTTGAAATGGCATGTCCCAGGAGAGTTCTTGTCCTCTCATCACTTCCAAGGAGAATCGCAGCCCGAGGCTTTCTTTGTCTATAGACAGCAATAGGGTGTGATCTCACATGACTTGAAGATTTCACAGGATCACTGGAAAGAGTGAGCAAATTGGAGCTTATGTATCATCTCTAACAAAGAAGATGCCAAGTAGTCCCGAGGGTCTATGGACCAAAGTAATAACTAGAAGAGAGAAACTATTAAAAAAAGGCATCTGCAATAGATTTAGTCCATGTTCACCAGCTTCCATTGTAGAAGAGTGTTATATTAATATTAAATGAGATACAGAGAATTGAAATTCCGAACCTTTGTGCATTATTCAAAAACTATTAATATGGTTTTCAAATTGCTAGGTAACTGTATCTAAAGAATAGTGAACTTTACTCTCCGGTACCCCTGAATTGAGTTATTGGTACGCTGTGGTCTAGGTTTATAATGATCTAAATGTATTCCCATAGTATGCAGTTAAGGAGAAAAAAAGAACTTTTAGGTTACGTTAAAGCAAATAGGTGCAATTTTACAAATGTATTTCCTACTCATATCATGCCACATTAGTCTCAACTTGATACCTCCAAACCCAGGAGATGTCAAGGCTGTACACATCCAGAATATCCATGGGATTTTAGAAGAAAAGATATCCAATGCAGATATGCGTACAGATCCCCTGGACTATAATTCAACAAGCATTCAAAGCTTGGTAAAGTAAATGGGTCAGCTGACTTAAACTGCATTCACAATCTATGTTTCTGCTTAGAAGATGCAATCTTCCATATGGAGATAGCTGTTAAAATACAATCTAGGAAATCCCACTGAGATTCAGAAACAATAAACATCAAGATGCCATACAATGGCTAAAGCCTCTAATCCAGGTTGATTATTTACATTTACAGTTGCTAACAGGATAGTCATTCAGACTTACTGGTAGGTTTGTAATTGTGGTACCCTCTGAGTTAAAGAATGGAATGTTATTGTTACTATGTAGAGCCTCGTCTTTATGCTGATGAATATTTTGAGTTTAGTGGCAAGCACAAATAGGTTTTGGAAATATCATGTATACCTTTAATTTATATAGCAAATCAGTCTAGCTGCTGCTTGGCTTAAAGGGTAACTACCACATACCATAAGATGTAAATAGACAAATAAGACATATGCCACAATTTTTTTTCAATGTTTAAATTAATTGCAAATAAAAGTAAAAACAAAATAAGGTGTCCCTGTCCTGCAACCATTTTGTGAATTTTTACATTCTTCAAAATGCTCCAGCAAGCCTCACTTTATAACTGTGGGAACAGCCTACATGATGATTTCATAGGATACACCCCTGCTCTCTTGCTGGCTCCTGTGTATCACTAGTGGGCAGACTAGGTGGCTGTGTACACCTTTTTTTTTTAACCTACCTTCCAACACAAAAAGTACATCTTTCTGGAAGAGAGAGGAATTTGACTTGATCAAACAGGATCATAACTCCGCCCCCTTGTGATGTACTAGTTACATTATCCTCCCAGTCAATGCAGCATTCTGACTTGTAGACTGCATTTTGTGTCCCCAGCCCCAAAGTGAGATACTAGTGCTGTAAAGTCACTATGGGGTGGCGTCCAAAAATATATTTTTCCCAAAATGGAGGTGCCCAGTCACATTTGTCTAGTAAAATATTTTATTAAATAAACTCGCAGACAAAAAGCAAAAGACATCTGAAATCAACAGTGCAAAATATAAAAATAAAACCTTTTCATTTTTTGGTGGCAGTGTCTTTACGTTTACATATATAGCAGTCAAAAATACCTAAATGCATTGGGACTCCAAGAGTGGCTACTTAAAATATATAAATGTTAACTAATATATGTGAATGGATTTCTTCCTCAAAAGGGAGGTGTAACACCCTAAGCAGTCAAACACATAGACAACTATAACTAAGCAAATGTATATCTGTCTTATTTTAATGGCTGTTTTACTTCCCCAACACAGCTATGTGACTGGGGAGGGAGTAGGGTTGCCACCTGGCCGGTATTTTACCGGCAGGCCGGTAAAAAATTGGCCTGAGGCCAATGTTAAGTCTATGGAGGGAGTAGCAGGGCCGGTATTTTTCTGAAGAAAAGGTGGCAACCTTAGGAGGGAGGCTCAGGGAGCTGCCATTTTACTCACCCTTTGGTGAGATAAACGATGCTCCAGTTGAAGGGAGATGGTGTGACTGTGCTGACTGCAGGACTCCATCTCCTTTGGTAATTTAATTAAATGATTATTTAATTCTAATGTTACAATTATCCACTAAACACTAAGTCTTTGCTCCTGCGTTTTCCCATCACTAGGCCTCTGTCACAATGGCTGTTGAGGTCACACTGTCCTAGGTATGCAAGTTACAGACCTCTTTGCTTGAGTGTGGCTAGTGCTGACACATTGGTTAAGAAAAGCCTGAGAATTTACAGTTTACAGTACACTCGGGGCACTCTGAAGCCGTGCCGCTGAAGCTATATATAACGCAACCTGTCTGTGGCTTCCTGTTTGGCCATCCATGTGTCTGTGATTCTAATCTTCAGCTGCGTATTCATTATAGAGCATTAACTGTAACAACACGCTAGTCTTAAATGACAGTAGCCTTATGGGGCTTTATTTATTAGTGTTATAAGGTTTCCACATCCCTAGTTCCTGGATAATTTAATTTCTAACTGACTTGTTCGTGGAGAGGTTAGGGCTTTGTCGAAACTTTTAAATGCTGTATATTAAAGGAGCAGTAAAGCCCATTTTCCTTTTAAGTGCTTCCCTGTCCAGCTATTAAGAGATCTGTAAAACATTTCAAATTGAAACAATGACTGATGACTTGATGACCTACCTGCTTCCTTGAGACTGAATGAACCCAGTGTCATCATATAGTGGAAGCAGGACAGTGTGAGGGCATGTGTCTTGATGCATGAAGGTACACAAACATGCAGCCAGCTTCAGGCCAATGTAAAGGATATCAAGGCAACCTTATATAGTGGGAACATGCATACGTGCATGTCCAGACAATTCTCTACGGCTTCAGTGTTCAGCACCCTGTCCACATGCTTAATAAACTAAGAAATTAGAGAAAAACACCAAAGAGCTCCCAGGAATAAAAGGACATGAATTAAATGCTTATTTTTATACTTTCATTCAATTTATAATTGGGGCCTGTTTATTATTGTAAGGGATTCAATTAGGCTTGAGGTTGGCAATAATAGGGGACATTTTTTAAAGGACAACTGTAGCAAAATTAATTTATGTTTCATTGAAATACAAATAATGTAGCATATTAAGCCCTATTTGCCAGAATAAGTCTCTCTGTGGAGCGGACATGTTGTTTAGAACCTTGAGTCAGATCTTCATTCATCTTGGTCAAATGAAGGACGATCTGACCCAAGATTCTAAACAATATGTCTGCCCCCTGGTATAGCAAAAAGAGCTTAATAAGGTACATTGGCAGGGCATGTATAAACACGGCGCACACTCAGATTGTACCAAATACTGGCACAATCTGCATGTGTGCCAGTGTATAAAGCAGACTCATGGGAGTCTGGGTTATCTGCACTGAATGTGTAGATTTAGGTTGGTGCGTTGGCGCACCCTATGTATAAAAAAATCAGGCATTGAAAAACACCTGATTTGTGTTGGGGAACCTTCCCCAAACACAGTTTAACGGAGGTCCCTTTCCCACTCCGCTATGTGTCCCGAGTTATAAAAAAGCACAATTACCGTTAAACAAAGCAAACAGTGATTGCACTTTTTAAAATAAAACTCCAGATGCTTTGCAGTGCGGGAGTTTTTATACATATCCCCCATTATTTGTATTCTTTCACAAAATAATTTCTACATAGACCACCTACACTCATTGCCTAATTAAGGTTGCCACCCTGTCTTCAAAAGAATTTCAGGCATCCTATTGCATCTATAGACTTAACATTGGCCTCAAGCCAGTTTTTTTTTTTTACCAGCTTGCTAGTACAATTCCAGCTGGGTATCAACCCTATTTATAATATATTTTTCTGCATGCAAAATTAAATCTACTATGAAGAAGGAGATTGCTGTTAAGACATAGTCGAGTCAATCCCCTTAATATTTATCAATGATCAGATGTGTTGAAAAGGTTGGATTAAAGCAGAGGCAGGCAATCTTCGACACTTCAGATGTTGTGGACGACATCTCCCATAATGCTCTTACAGACGTAATGCTGGCAAAGCATCAAGGGAAATATAGTCCACAACATCTGGAGTGCCGTATGTTGCCTACCCCTGGACTAAAGCAATGATTTTGAGGAAAAGACCCCACTTTCATGATGTCAGTCCGGAGCACACCTGTCACTCAGGTGCACAATGTATCTCGTGTATTTCTGTGGGTTTGTGTGCTGCAAACAGACGGCACACAAACCCGACGGCAGCTGAAAATTCGGCATCAGAATCACTCACTCTGTTGCCAAGTCGACCAGCACGAAAAGTATACAAATTTTGTATGTGAACCTAATGCCGAATTTGCAGCTGCCATCTGTCTCAGGGATGTATTTCTGGGGTTTGTGTGATCTCTGTTTGGAGAATAGGCGGTGTGGCTCCATGCCTTATTTCATGTCTAAACTTTGATTTTAAAACTTGCTCGTAGAATAATAGGGCGTTATGTTTCAATATATAAATATCTATTGTATATAGATTGTCTACTGTCCCTATTTGTGTGAGACCGTGCTGATTCAGGGCCCTTGGCCTAATTTAAGGCAATGGTCTTTGGCACACCATCAGCAATACATTCTGTGCATGCGAAAACACTTCTAATATAGAAGCACAAGTGAAATTTTAGTTGTCCCTAGTGTGAGGATAAACTGGCGTGTACATTTGATAGTACACGCCAGTTTACCCTCTGACCGACAGCTGTCATGCTTCCATAGGACGGGTGGACCTTAATTAGATCCCTCCTGCTGATCCCATGCAAAAACGAGGGCCTCTCTCTGTGTTAGTAGCGAGAGACCCTCACATTCGGCAGTCAGAGTGGGACAAGCCCCCGCTCTGATTGGCTGTGCACGCGCTGACAACAGTGCGTGACAACCAGGAACTGCTGTGTCTCGCATGGGAGACACAGCAGAGAGTAAACCTGTGTGTATCTATTAAGATACATGTCAGGTTTACTTAAAAGTCCAGGAACAAATTTTGTTTAACCCTTGTTTCCGTCAAGGAGGCAAGGGTTAAACAAAATGCAATGTCCCTTTAAACATGCCATGCAGAGAAATGCCATTTTTAGTCACACCCATAGATCTAGCAGTGAGCACAACATATGAGATGGAGATTGTAAATCAACATATTTTTGCATTTAGCTGCTTGCCCAGAGAGCAAGTTAAAATTAAGGCTGGCATGAAGGAAAACAAAATCAATCTCTGGTTTTACAGAGAGATTTAGATTCGCAGCTGGACGTGTGGGGCCAGAGTCACTCTAAAGGTTTTACAACTGTAATTTGCAAGTAATGATTGTGGGTTTAGACCATCCAGATAGATTGAGAAATTATGTTCTTTGCACATCGATGGATTAATCATACTTAGCATCTTTCATCGTGTTTACATATGAATTGCAGATGGCAGTAGCCAAGATAACATGACATTGTGTATTGTTTCAATTTTTACATATTTACATATTTAATCTAATATTTAGATAATATTTTTGGTGTATTTAGTATAGCTAGGCTGTTAAGAGGTTAAGCCAAGGCTGATTCCACACCCCATACTTCAGTAGTTCCGCTGTACAATTTTGATAAATAGCTTGGAAGCCGTAAGTGTTCGCACAATACCGAGGATGACGACTTAAACCTAAGACAGAAGAACAGAGTGATGAATCTGTGCTGCATGAAACATGTTCAGAAAAGATTATCTCTAATATATCCACTGTTGGTAGATTTCATTTGGGAACTGGGAGATTGGTTCTCCCCATGTGTCCCCATTAATTAAAGACTCACTTTATTTCCGAATGACAGCTATTTATAACAGGATTTCAGAAAGGGTAAACCAAATGATAAAATTATACAAAATAATAACATGCAAAATAATACACTATGATCATGCAAATTTGAGGGCACAATATTAAATTAATGCCACTATTTATTAAGGGACATATAGTGCTGGAAGGAAGGAAACAGCGGCTATTATTTTCGATGATCTAATCTTTTCTCTGTTAGAGAGGTAAGCCCATCATGGTAATTTCCTTTGATTAGCTGCAGATTTATTGCTCAGGGCAGCGGATATCTGCTGCACTGAACAATGTATCCCAGGCCATTCCTAGTACTGAATTGTTGGCTTAGATCACTTATAGATCACTTATAGTCCGCACTCTCCTGACCTAATGCACCAATAATCTTCTGTGCTAAATGGACACTCTAGCCACCAAATGTACTTTTATGCACCTGTTCCCGTTATTAATGTTCTGCTTGTTATTATTATTTGTTTTTGCATGCAAATGCATGGATATTACCTAGAAATCCTAGTAATTGTTTACAGAGCTATCTCCAGCCATTTCTGCTCTCAGCTAAAGTCACAGGAGTACATGAGTACACACAGCCAATGATATTTTACATAAGACTGGGAATCTTCACAAGCGCAAACTGATTCTTATGCCCTCTGGTTCTTCTCTGTAAGTTTTTTGTGTGGGGGATGGAGCTATGTTTTATGTATTTGTTATATTTTGTTGGAGAGGGGATTATCTGATGTTTAACTCTTTTAGTGCATGATAGACATTTCATGAATATAGTGACTGCAGAAACAATTAAATATGCATTTTAAAGCTTTATAATTTTTTTTAAAAAAAAGAGGGTAGCTATAGTGACTATACTATTCCTTAAATGGTTGCACTACCCTTGCTCAGAAAACCAGTAGTCTTCTCCATTGTACAGCCCTGCTCGAGAGCTCAACACCTGAATACATTCACTGAGAGAGCACTGTACACTAAAACTAAACAAACAAGTCAACTGCGAAGCATTAATAGTGGAGTTTGAAAAATTCTTCAACTTGCCTATCTTTTCAACTCAAGTATTAACCCCTTAGTGACATGACCTTTTGACCTTTTCTTTCCCTTGGTGACAAGTAGGGTTGCCACCTTTTCCTCAAAAAAATACTGGCCATGTGTGGGCGGAGCTACAAGAGGGAGGGGCCATGAGGAGTGGGGCCACAAAGGGGGCGAATTATCACTGAAATTATATATATTATTTGTATATCATGCCAGTGAGAAGCGTGTGTGTATATATATAAAATACATATATGTATATTTGTATATCATATACACATACAAGCTGTCTCTCACACTCGCAAACAAGCTTTCTCGCACACACTGTATCACACACACACGCTGTCTATCGCACACACAGACAAGCTGTCTATCACACACAAAGACAAGCAGTTTCTCATACACAGACTGTCTCTCTTGCTCACACACAGACTTTTACTCACTCTCTCACAGACTGTCACTCTCACTCTCTCTCACAAACTCTCCCTACCGCCCGACAATATCTCCCACTCGCCCCACCTACCCTCACAAGCATGTTATCCCGGTCTAGTGTAATATGGAGGGTGGTTGGGAGCAGTTGGTCAATATGCCAGTAATATTTTGCCACTCAATATGCCAGTAATATTTTGCCATTCAATAAGTCAGTATTTTGCCCTCAATATGCCAGGATTTAGCCATTCAATATGCCATTCTTTTGCCATTTAATATGCCAGTATTTTGCCCCTCAATTTGCCAGTATTTTGCCCCTCAGTATGCCATTCTTTTGCCATTTAATGTTACAGTATTTTTCCCCTCATATATGCCATACTTTTCCCATTTTAATATGCCAGGATTTTGCCACTCTATTGCCAGTTAATATGCCAGGATATTGCCATTTAATATGCCAGGATATTGCCAATTAATATGCCAGGATATTGCCACTTAATATGCCAGGATATAGCCAATTAATATGCCAGGATATTGCCAATTAATATGCCAGGGTATTGCCAATTAATATGCCAGGGTATTGCCAATTAATATGCCAGGGTATTGCCATTTAATATGCCAGGGTATTGCCAACTAATATGCCCCAAGGCCCCAAATACCGGCTGTGCCGGTAAATTACCGGCCAGGTGGCAACCCTAGTGACAAGGGCTATTTTGACATTTCTGGGGTGTTTGTGTTTAGCTGTAATTTTCTTCTTTCTCACATACTGTACCGACACAAATTATATATTGTTTTATCGCTATAAGAAGGGCTTTCGTTGGATACCATTATGTTCATCATATCTTATAATTTATGACACAAAAAAATCATAAAATATGATGAAAAAATGAAAAAAAAAAACTTTTTCTAACTTTTACCTAAAATATTTTTTACACAAATACAATCATTAAAAAATAAACCATCTAAATAGTTTTTACATTTTACCCTGAATTTATAAATATGCTTGTTTCCATGTTTTTCTGCACTTTTTTGAAAGTTATAGGGCAAAAACAAAAACTATTTTTTTCACACAGTGACCTTTTGACCCCAAACCGAACCCTAAATTTAACCCTAAGTCTAACCCTTATGCTAACCCTTAATTTATAATCATTTTAATATAATTGTAACCCTATCCCTTATGCTAACCCTAACCACTATTCTAACCCTAACCCTAGATTTTAGCTAATTAAGTCTTTTTTTTTTCTTTTTTTTATATTGTGATTTTGTTGACTGCCTATCATGGCAACAGCATCAGGGCGACAGAAGTGAATTTTGTTTCACTTCCAAAGCTCTACCCACAAGAGGGCAGCAGCCATATTGGAAGAGCATGCTGCTCTCCTGCTTATGACATCACCTGTGGCATGATATGTGGCATGAAATTACACATTTGCATTGAAAACCAGTTCATTTGCATATCAAGCCACAGGTGATGTCATAAGCAGGAGACTCCACAGACACATTTATAACTCATTTTTCTCCTAATAACATAATGTATATGCAGGGGGGGGGGGGGGGATCTTTGTAAAGGTTAATTGTGGACCAAAGTTATGAGTAGGGTTGCCACCTTTCCTACAAAAAATTACCGGCAATGCTACTCCCTCCATAGACTTAACATTGGCCCCAAGCCATTTTTTTTAAATACCGGCCAGGTGGCAACCCTAGTTATAAGGTGAGAACAATCACTATGAATGCAATGAAGTACTCCTGATGATTACTCTGCCTTGAGAACTTTTAAAACTTTACCCCACAATTGACCTGTGTAAATAATTGTGTATAGATTTCTGTTCAATTTTGGGAATTTGTGTTCGATGCTAGCAACCTGTAAAATGTGTTATGCCAGCCAGTGAAACAAAAACATATTTAATAGTACATGCATTTTCTCTTAATGTTTTATATGTACTTTTTTCTGTTCTTGATTTTTTTTTTAATATCTATTTTTCTTCTGATGTTTATATGACATCACAAACAAGTGAATAAGCATAATTAATAACAGTAGAACGACCCGTTTTTGCTTATAAAGAGATAGAGGAATTGGAAACAGCACCGATAGGGATAAGGATAGAGGGGAGGATGTAGAGGATCATGGAAAAATTAGTGAAAACAGTAGTGAGTAGAAAAAATAAATGTCTGCACTTAAAGCCAGAAGTCCCTATCCTCCATAGTCTGCGGCAAGCTGGAATTGTAGGAAACAAGATAATTATGGAAAAACTGAAGTAGTCACTAAACAGACCTCTATTCCTGAGCAGTATATGAAAAGAGAAACAAAATGGGAAAAAAAGGGGGCACATTATGGCAGTTCTAGTAATAGATAATAATTAACTCTATTTAATCTGTTAAACTGCAGCTAAATAGTTGAGATTCTATTGTGAAAAATGTGTGTCTAAGGTGGTAGGTGTAACATCCTGATAAGGTGGTCCTTAGAGTAGGAACCCAAATGCAGGGGAACACTCACACCTTAGAAGAGTGATTTGTGGGCCCTCAGTTCCTATGTCACTGGAGATATCTGTTGTCTCCACTTAAGAAGGGAGAATGATAAATCATCACATATAAAGAGTCTTGAGCCTTTAAATTCCATGAACTGGCGACGAAGCAACCTTTTATTGGCCAGGGACTGTAGGGTGTGTGAGTGGAATTTCAAGAGGTCAACCTTTGTGTGCAGCTACTGTGCGTGCATAGTCAATACTTCCACAAAAAGAGACATATCACTAGGTAGTCCTTGATGTGGGGAACTACGGGATTCAGAATCAGGCTTGGATGGGTGATATAGTCCGGTGATTTTCGGTGGATGTAAGCAGACCCGGGAAGTAGCACACAGGGAGTGCGCCTAGTCAAGATGGGCGCTGACCGAAAGTTCTCTTGAATTATTTTAATGGATAACACATAGTTCTTTAAATTAAATAACAGTATTTGTGAAATGTATTGTTTTTAGTAATTAGACAATCTGGCTTGGGATATAAATCCAGCACTAGCTGTTTGGCATTGACTTGTGAACTTGTTTTAAAGAAGCTCTTTAAATTTAAAAAAAATTGTTTTTGAACTGCCCCTCTATTCCCCTTTCATCCCAGTAACCATAGTGAGAATGTATATAATTTACCTCTGTAACATGGAGCAGGTTAAAACAGTCACTCGTTTCTCAAGTATGTTAACTGCCTGTGCATCCTGACCTCACACTAGGTTCAGAAGGTCTATGTTATTACACCTGACATTCGAAAGTAAAGTCCTAGGGGCAGCAGGAAAGGTTCTAAGCCTGAACCGCTGCCCTCGCACAGAGACAGATTATTCCTGCAGCTGAGAAACCCATCTGCTTTCAACCCATTAATGGAGTTAATGTGACCTCTTATTTTTCCATCATTTTACTAATGAATAGCGTGAGGTGCAGACAGAACACAGTAATAACAACGATATGTGATTAGGGTGTTATTCTTCTGGCTAAAGACTAACTGAGCTGCAGGGACAAAGTCTGGCATTCATTTATCAAGCCGTTATTTAGAGGATAAGTGGTTACAGCCACACAAATATAAAGACAAACAATTCTATTTCATAAAACAGAAGAAATTAACAGAAAAACAGTCCCTAGAAAATATTCATCCCAATAAAAACAAACAAACCACAAAGCTATAATATAAACAAAACCAGCTCCAATTAACTTTTATATGAAATTATTGTGTATGCAGCACAAACATGTGCATGTAATACAGGCTCCCCTGCTTTTGGACATTACTGCATTAAATACAGTAAGACTGTAACATTAACTGGGAGTGGTTGTAACGACTGATGTGCATTGCATGATATCCCCTAAGCCTATAAAACCGCATCAATCACAGCGTGTTTGGTTATGTTTAAAGGTTCACAGGGATGTAAACCGGCTAGTGGATCATCCTGTGGGCAGGGTCTACAGAAATCACATTCTGTGATGCACTGCCAAGGTGGTGAGTGGGAAAGCTAGAATTGAGGTGGTTATGCAATCATCAAATTCACCTCAGGAAACAAGAGACCTTAAGTGACCCTTTTCTTTATAAAAAAAATAGTATGAGACCCAGCACTCTGTGTCAAAGAGAGTTTTAATAAGACAAAGGTGACGTTTCAACCCACTCAGGGTTTTTTTCAAGCCTGAAAAAAAACCTGAGTGGGTTGAAACGTCGCCTTTGTCTTATTAAAAATCTCTTTGACACCGAGTGCTGGGTCTCATACTATTTTTTTATGAGTAAAGGACTTGGGAGACTTCCTGTGACTTCGGCACCAAAGGATTAAATAGAGTGCGGTCCGTATCTACTACCTTTTCTTTATGTCATTTACTGTGTACTGTGCCTCATGCCAATATGCTATACACAATCAATTTGACTCAAGCCAATTTACTACCGGCTGGGTACCGGCGTTTACCTCATTATCTTAGGTTTTTACCTCATCAGTTTAGGCTAGTGTAAAATTCAGTTTTACATTCGAAATTCCCTTCTCAAATCTCTTTCATAAATACAGCCCATCAGCTTCCTATATGTTTACACGGCTGTGATATAATATCTTCCCAGACCAATGATACTTAATCATATTAAATATTTGGTGGGCTGCATCAGCACTTGTGGATCCTTTTTTTCTTTAGCTTTTTATATTTTCCCTCAGACCCCTGTTGTATCCATATTTTTATTTATCTATTATGAAAATAGAAAAATGACATCAACTTTTTACATGTATAGAGAGAAACATGCAGACATAGTGCAACTGTATCCATTTAACGTTTCTTATACGTGCACCCACTATATCAAAAAGTGCATAAAATATCTGTGCAAGTACAAACAAAACTAAAACCCAATAGAAGAGGGCAGTTTGACCAATTGCAATATCTACAAACGGAGACAGACAAGACAAGACAACATAGATGATTCTGTATCTCCTTAGGCATTATCTTAATTTCATTTCCTGGCTCCTTTGCACATTCTAATTATAATGTCTTTTTAACCTTTCCTTCCTCCTAGTTTCTCTCTCTCTCTCCCCTCTCTCACCTTTGTCTCCAGCCTTCATCTTTTACCCCTCATAGTTATCCTTACGAGTGATATTTTACATTAATCGAGTTCACCTCTCTGGAGCAGCTCAGCCCATTTAGTCCAGGTTTGCACTCTTTCAAAATTGTATTTATTTTGCGTAGTGATTCCCTTCTCCATAACACTAATCAATTGTGTCTTTATGGATTGCCAGGGAATAGGTTCGTCAGTTTTATTGCCGTGAGAATGTGAGAAAAGGGGAGCTCCGCCCTAATGGTTTTGTGAAGGTTGAGATGTAAAATAGTTTATTTGTAAGCTCTTTCCAGATTTTTTCAATTATTTGACAGCTCCACCAGATATGCAACATATCTCCCCTTCCCCGTCCACATCTCCAGCACACAGGTACAGCCAAGGGATACATTTTAGCCAGGGAGTATGGAACCAGGTACCAACGATTCATCAGTTTATATTGGACGTTTAAGTTCCAGCAAATCACCTGTTTATATGAGTATCCCAAGGCATCAGCTTGGGCACTCCTCTGTGGGTGCTGTATCAAAGATCATGGCCAGATCTCACATATGATTTGCTGCTGCTCTACCCATAATGAACCCCACCTGATTGGGGTGGATCAGGTCCACTATAACTGTCCTCATCCTTTGTGCTATTACCCACGCATAGAGGTTTGAGTCTATATTGAGGAGTGATATAGGTCTGTAGCCAGTCAAATCGTGTGGGTCTTTACCCTGCTTTAGAATGAGGACACTATTTCCTCTAAGCATTTCCTCTGGTATGGTTCCAGATTTGATGAAGTCGTTAAATACTCTCGTCAATAGAGGGGTAAATTTATCTCCCATGATCTTATAAAAAAAATTCCTTCAAAACCGTCGGGGCCTGGGGAATTTCCCACTTTTATCTCTTTTATTTGATCCGCTACTTCCATCTCTAAAATTGGCTCATTTAGGCTTTGCAAGACAGATGAGGGCTTTGGAAATTTCCTGTCCTTAAAATAATCTATTATCTCCTTATTATTTATTTTAGTTTGTAAGTTGTATAACATTTGGTAAAAGTTATTGAAATCTTTGCCAATTTATTCAGACGATAAGATGGTTTTCCCCTTTCCCAGCAGTTAGGAAATATTCCTCTCTGATATTTTAGCCTTCAACATATTAGAGAGCAGACGATTTGCTCGATTCCCCCTATAGTACCAATTGCGCCTAAGTTCTGTTAGTGCTTTATTCACCCTATCCGTCTGGATCTTGTTAATCTTTAGTTTGATCTGTGAGATCCCTATTTTCCATCGGGACAAGGCTATATATAGATCTGTTAGGGAGGTTTCTGCAATCCTCTTTGCCCTAGTCCCCATTGCGACAAGATGGCCTCTGACCTTGTATGCACACCAGTGGGTCCAGAGTGGGTCCAGACATACCCCCATATAATTTTACCAAAAATAGTTTTGTGTGACTGCTTTTAAATAGAGAATGCCCTGATTTCTCTTTAATAAATTGTTGTTTAATTTCCAGTCTGATCTTATTTTCTGGAATTGGTCTTTTAATTCTATTGTAACCATGGTGTGATCAGACCAGGTAATCTCATGTATAATATTCTTCATCACTTGTGACATCAGTCCTATGTCTGCCAGACATAGGTCAATCTGTGAATATGAACAATGGCTTTTGGAGATAAATGTGTAATGCCTCTCTGTGGTGTGCAGAATTCTCCATATGTCGTAGAGGGCATTTCTGTCCAATATGGTCTTAAATCTGTTTGCATTTCGAAAAACACCTGTCTATCTCTGATTTCACCAGCTACAGTCATCTTATCAAGAAGAGGGTCAGCCACGCAATTATAATCTCCAACCCACACCAATGAGCCCTGTTTTACCCTTTGGATTTTTTCATACAAATTTGTGATATAACGGACAGGGGCGGTATTAGGGACGTAAACATTGACTATGGTAAGAGGTCTCCCATTAAATACACCTACTTCAATAATATATCTTTTCTCTGGGTCCATCTCAGTGTGCTTAAGCGCTACATCTGTACTTCTAGAGAAAAAAAGGGCCACCACTCACTTTCTTTTTTTCTGCATAGAGGCCGATTTAGAGAGCGAGAAGTTTCTGGATTCTAGTTTGATTTTATCTATAGTCCACCAGTGTGTTTCTTGTACACAACAGATATGTATCCCTTCTTTGTGGATTTGCTGGAGGAGCATTGAATCTTTTTTGTGGGGGAGTTTAATCCTTGAGCATTGACGGTGTCTATCTTAAACATCTAGGTTTCAAGGTACCAACCACCATGTGTGGGCCCCTGAGACACTTCTTATGAATACAGAATCCATACATACCACAGGTGACTTACACCTACACATATAACAAACAGAACACATTCAAGTTATCTGTCCCCTGACTGAGAACACCCCTCTGCTTGGTATCTCATCCCTACTGCAGTTTTGATTTGCCATTATATACCAATGGCAACCTGAACCCAAGGAGAAACCCTTGAAGATGGAACATGTCCATAAAGGAGAAAGGGAGAGGGAGAGCGAGAAAAAAAGAGAGAGGGGAGTGGCAAAAAAAATGGTAATGTAGTCAGTGTATCTGAACTAATAGCTAACAATACAATAATGTGCAGTATTATCTCAAATTAGAATAGTACTACACCTGTATTTTAAATTGAATTCTTTTTTTTTTTTTTTTAATAAAACATTGGGAATTAAGTGGCTAGACACTTTTGTTAAAGCCAATCCAAATTTTCATTAAAGCATTCAAAAGCTTTTTGTGACTGAATCACCAAAGTAATAATTGGTTTATTATTTCCAACTTGCGATAAAAGCATTAAAGTATCCACTAGAAGCCCATTTTGAGCAAGTCCTCGCTCACCTATTTTATCAACAGTCAACCCTGTGAACTGACAGGGGAATAGAAAATAATCAGGCCTTAATACAATTCTCTTAAATGCCCATCTTTACTCAGCTATTGATGCCTGATTTTTCTTTTCCCTTGTCAGTTCACAGTCTATTGAATAGACCTACTATTTATATGTTTGGTTTATGAGTTCCACTATGCTGTGGAATGAACTGGCACTGTATAAATAAAAATAACACTCATAATGACCCCATATATGAGATTATCCTTAACCCCTTAACGCAGATGGATGTTTATATACGTCCCAAAAAGCAGAGGACAGATATATATGTCCTGAGTTTAAAGGTAGCAGAGCAGCGCAGCGCTACATGATGGCAGCTATGCTAGGCGTGCCTATTAGAGCGAAGGAAGTGATTGAAAAAAAGTATCTTTCGTCGCTCTGAAACTGTTGCATGACTGCCCCTAGAGGCAGTCAGCAACATTACAGTTAGAAAAAAAATAATGAAATAAATAAAAGTAAAAAGCTAGACCTATATCTACTAACCCTAGATCTAGGATCTAGGGTTACAATTAGGTCTAGAGTTACAGATGGGTTAGGGTTAGAATTAGGGTTAATACAAGGATTAGATTAAGGGGTGGGGTTAGATTTAGGGTTATGGTTAAATTTAGGGTTAAAGTTGGGGTCAAAATGCCACTGGGGGAGAAAATGCTTAGGAAACAAAAAACACTAGTATCAGTTATAGCCCTATTACTTGAAAAAAACAACCAGAAATACGTGGAAACATTGGTATTTCTAAATTCAGGACAAATATTAGAACCTATTTAGATGGGTTCTTTTTTACAGTTTGTAATTGTGTAAAAAAAATCAGGTCAAAGTTAGAAAAAGTGTTTTTTTGGGCATTTTTCATCATATTTTACATATGTTTTAATAGTAAATTATATGATATGATGAAAATAATAGTATCAAAAGAAAGCCCCACCTGTCCTTTAAAATGTGATATATAATTTGTGTGGGTGTACTGAACACGAAGAAAGAAATCACAGTTAAGCAAACATATGACAAAAATAATGGATTTCTGGTCTTCACGGCACATCAAATGCAGTATAGAACTCTGTCAATAAGGCGTTAAGCTGTTATTAGGGGTTATCATTTCAGAAAAGGGAAAACATGAAAGACGTAATGTCAAGATCACACCTTTATTGGTTAAGTGAGTAGAATTAGAGTGCAAGCTTTCCAGATCACTTAGACCTGTTATATCTGAAGCAGACACCAATATGATATTGAAGTCTACAGTCTCAACTATTTTTCTTCTGAGTGTTTCAGGATCAGTATATTTATATTTTTTTACATAACTGTTATCTTATCTTTATGATCAAGATGTTGTAATCATTATACAATATTGTACGAGGACATTGTATATTATCTATGTCATATTGCTGCTTCTGTAAGACTGAGATACAATTGGAATACAGTGTACTTCATTTAATACAAGTTGGCAAGAATAATGGGAGGATCTCTTTTATTATGTATATTTGGAACATGACTGTGGGTATGAAGAAAAGAGTATCTGACCCCCCCCCCCCCCCCTTAATTTTTATTTATTTATTTTATTGGCAGGGACTGTTTTTTGGTTTTGTTTTTTTTTTGCTTGTTTTTGTTTTACTTACCTTCTGAGGAAACCATAGAGTGGCAAAACATGCTAGGTGACATCAATAAAACCCTAATTACAAGTGTAACAATATAAAAGGATACATATACTGATCCTGACACACTGACACTCAGGAGAAAAACTGTTTATTCTATTGTAAAAGTGTTTATTTTAATTGTGTTTGTGTATTTGTTACTGCAAATGTTTTTTTTTTTTAAGCAATAACTTTAAAAAAAAGCTGTGTAATATTACTGAAGTCCCTGCTGTATGAATTATTACATTAGAGCCATGTAAGGGTGAAATAAATATGGCCTTTGAAGAGCTCAAACTATCAGTCCTATTCAGTATGTATTGAGAAACCACAGATGGGTTTATTCACTAAAATGCAACTTTGGAGGTTGACTTTCATTTTGAGACCCAAATTCAGTTTGGTTCTAATCTTCCCTACTGAAAGTAATGGGAGTCAAACTCGGGTGCCAAATTTGGGGTCTCAAAATGAAAGTCAACCTCCAAAGTCGTATTTTAGTGACTAGACCCAAGAGATGCTTGAAAAAAACTCCACATGTTGGCAGGAGTAACATTTTTCATTTGTTAATTGGCTCAAAGTACTCACTGACACTGTATTGCACTGCAAATTTGCCTAAGCATAGCCTCTATTAAATATCACCATTGTGTGTTACAAATAAAACATAGAATTTTTTTTTTTTAAATAAAATGTTTTATAATGAAAACAATAGCTGTATCTGCTAATGCACTGCAGGTAATCACTATTTACCCCTTACAATAAACTGAATTATTATTAGATATTTTCCCACCAGTAAAGAACAAACTTACCTAAAACCCACAATACACACTCCATCACCTAAACCCATGCCCTAAAATCTCACTATGCATGTGTCCAATCTGCCCCTGTTACAGATTAACCCTGTTACACAGGGGACTGCAGCGCACCACTATTGCTCTTCCTTGCAAGGCTTGTAAAGTAACACATTAAATACATTAAAGCAACCTGCTTTGATGGCAGCTTTATCAGCCCTTCTGTAATTGAGCCCTAAGATCACAGAAGACTCCTACTGGTATTATTTGTTAATGGTGATGTACATAATAAAGCATAGAAGGTTAGAATAAGCCTTTTGCTATTTGTGAATGTTTTGGGGCTGTTATCCTTATTTAGAGAAGAATTCCCTGTACAAAACAAATACGTTTGATATGTGTCATCTTAAGGCGGCCATGATCTGTATCACAGATGCTGTTCTGGCACTGAAAGACCATGCCAGGCTCTGCAGAACAGCTAATAGAAAATAAGCAGGAGATTTGGCCCAGATTGTGATTAAACCATGGCCTATAATTGATCCTTAAGGGCTTATGTCTTTTCTTTACAAGATTAAAGTTACAGTTCCATTATTTGGTTAGAGAAAACGAATAGCCTACAATTTGGTTTGCGATGATTTAATTATTGCAGTACATACTGTCAGCCTCTAGATGGTGTAATGCTAAATAATTATTGGATAACAATCCTGGAAATTCAGCCATTATCTCGGCATCGGCAATGAACATAATACTGTAAACACAGAAGCTGCATTACACCATTATCCTGCAGCACATGCCCGAGTTCCCCTGTTGTAAGGAATTATAGGTGCACATATTTAAATGATGTTTAATAGTACAGCAATTTCTGCCTCTATAACTTCAGTACAAATCAACATGAACCGTGTATAAGTAACACGTTTTATGTTAACTACATTTAATTAAAAATGGAATAGAATAAACTTATTTTGCTCTATCTGATTATGCACTAGAATTCATGTTAATATCTAATTTTGTACAATATAATTATATATACACATACTCTCCCAGAGGAGTTCTTAGTGAGGTCTGGATATGGAGGATTGTGTACCTATTCAGAGCCAGTTAATTAAACTGACACCTCCATTTATATCCAGGTCTTAACAGCAGGTACTACATTATCTCCTGCCGGATACTTTAGTCCAACATTCCTTTCATTTATTTTTTTACTATATTCAATTTAATTCTCATGTTTTAAAAAGCACAGCAAGATATCAGAATGTGACACCCCACTAATGGAGTGTTCACTCTCAGAGTGACTTGCTGATCATTTATAATGTCCAGGGGAACCTGTCTGCTTTTAGGTGGAGGAGTCCATCTCTCCTTAACATTAACTTTAGGCCTAATTTAATTTATCAGTTCAAGACTGGACTTGAATGTACTGTACCTAGTATTTGGTAAAGTGATTGCACCATTTTTTAACGTACTATTACAATTATAATTGTCCATAAAACCACAAAATGAATAGTTAGCATTACTGCATGGTCTCTGGATGAATCAGAAACATATTTTATTGAATTATATACACCTACTTGCTGGTTTGGTTTGCTCTCTTCCTCTAACCTCTATCTGCTGCTATTCAAATGCATTAGGTCCCTGCCTGAGCAGAGAAACAGTTTGCATGCTGCAGACTCAAGTTAGTTCATTTCAATTATGTATTGCAGCTAGGGTTAGTTAATACACCAGCTGTTGTGACTACATGTCCCATGACTCTCAGTCAGTCTGGTATGTCAGTGACTAAAGAGACAAGAACTCAGCACTCTGTGAATGGAATTTTATTCCCAAGATCAAGCAGCTACATTTGGTTGGCTAAACATCATGAGAAATGTAATAACAGCACCTAGAGTGCCAAAGGTGAGCCACCACTGCTGTATAACTACCAAGTGTCTAATTTTGACTCAGAGCCTTCATGTTTCTGTTTACTACCCTCTACTTACCCTTTTTACTATAAAATACTTAGAATGTTTGCTGTGCATCACAGAGTCACACTACACAACATTAACTTTTGTTGACTGCAACTCCAATGAGAAAACAACATTTGCAGTTGTTTAGTATGGGCATATGGGAACTGTAGATGGGTTGTGGGGCTACACTAAGGTTACACTAAGGTTACAGTACAAACAACAACTTTTGTTGACTGCATCTACAATAATATTCAGCCTACAATAATATATTGCTAGCTGAACTTGGGAATTGAAGTTATAAACTGGGGTTTTGGTGGCCTACACTACACACTAACTTTTTTGCTATTGACTGCAACTCCCATGATATATAGCAAGCCATTACTGGAATTGTAGACTGTGGCTAATCTTTATCATAATAACTATTGTGAACTAAAGTTCCTATATTGCGCAGGTATATGCTGGTCTGTTAGCTGCTACTACTATAATTGTTATTATTAATGGGTAACTAACATTTGCCTCCCACCAGGGAACCCCTCTCCTGAGCCCACAAAGGTAGGTACGGGGGAGGAAGTAATACGGTATTATGGTGGGAGACAGGAAAAGTGGGAAGGATATTTCCTCCCGTCCTCTGAAAAAATATTGCAGACGCCCATACTCCCAAGTGTGTATATTTAGCAGGGACAGTCCCTATTTCCCCCCAAAATCTCTATTTCCTCCTCTGGTGTCCCTATTTTCTAGAAACTCAAAATTTTAGATAGATATTATCGCAAAACAAGGGTCAGTTAAAGGGACTGTCACTTAAACATGTATATATTGTGAATTTTTTTTTTTTGCATAGTGTTGGCAGAATCACAAACAAATGCTTCAGTTAAAAGCAAAATGTATTTTAGATGTGTCTGTAGTGTCGCCATCAGGGGGTGACGGGCGATACTGGCATCCCGGGCCCGGCGGGTCCAGGGGGCCCGGCAGTCCCGGGTCATATAAAATAATTTTTAAAAATTCCCCTGTTTAAGCCGGTCCCCACCAGCCGCGCGGCTTCAATAAAGTTTGTTAGGAAAAAAAATGCGACCAAAGTAACTCCGGTCGCATTTTTTTTTCTTAACAAACTTTTTTGAATCTGAGCGGCTGGAGGGGAGCGCACAACGCTTCCCTCACAGTTGCGGACCTGCACCGGGAGACAGCAGCAAGGAGGTAAGTAGTGGGAAAGGGGGGAGGGGGTGGCAAACAAGCATAACGCTGGCACATTGTGGGGCAAAATCCTGGCACATTGAGGGGCAGAATCCTGGCATATTGAGGGGCAAAATCCTGGTGTACTGAGGGGCAAAATCCTGGCATATTGAGGGGCAAAATCCTGGCATATTGAGGGGCAGAATCCTGGAATATTGAGAGGCAGAATCCTGGCATATTGAGGGCAAAAGAATGGCATATTGAGGGGCAGAATCCTGGCATATTGAGGGCAAAAGAATGGCATACTGAGGGCAAAATAATGGCATATTGAGGGGGAAAATACTGACATATTAAATGGGGAAAGAATGGCATATTGAGGGACAAAATCCTTGCATATTGAGGGGCAATATCCTGGCATATTGGGGGGCAGAAGAATGGCATATCGAGGGGCAGAATCCTGGCATATTATCTGGCATATTGAGGGGAAAAATACTGGCATATCGAGGGGCAAAATACTGGCATATTAAATGGCAAAAGAATGGCATATTGACAAAATACTGGCATATTGGCAAAATACTGGCATATTGGCAAAATACTGGCATATTAAATGGCAAAAGAATGGCATATTAAATGGCAAAGGAATGGCATATTGAATGGCTAAAGAATGGCATATTGAGGGGCAAAATACTGGCATATTAAATGGCAAAGGAATGGCACACTGAATGGCTAAATACTGGCATACTGAGTGGCAAAATACTGGCATACTGACCAACTGCTCCTAACCACCCTCCATATTACACTAGACCGGGATAACATGTTTGTGAGGATAGGTGGGGCGAGTGGGAGATATTGTCCGGGGGTGGCAGCCCTGCGCCTGTTTCAGGGCAGTCTTTAACACGGGGCAAACGGGGCAGCTGCCCTAGGCCCAGTTACTCCTGGGGGCCCCCAAGGCAGCTGTCCCGTGGGCCCCCAGCCCCTGCTTGCCGCGTTCACAGCGCATTGCGCTTGTGAACGTTTTTTTCCGGCAAGCCGCATCCGATGGATGCGACAGCCGAAAAAAAAAAAAAAAAAAACCTGACACCGGATGTGACGTTGCGTCACATCCGGTGACTGTTTCCCTCCTCCGTGCAAGAGGGAAGACTGCACGGAGGAGACATCCGGCGGGGGACACGGAGCAGGTTCATGTAAGTACTTGGGAAGGGGGGGGGGGCTTGGCGGGGGGCTGACTGGCACAGTATTACAGGCATCTGACTGGCACACTATTACTGGGCTCTGACTGGCACAATATTACAGGCATCTGGCTGGCACAATATTACAGGCATCTGATTGGCACAATATTACAGGCATCTGACTGGCACAATATTCCTTGCTCTGACTGGCATAATATTACAGGCATCTGACTGGCACAATATTACAGGCATCTGACTGGCATAATATTACAGGCATCTGACTGGCACAATATTACAGCCATCTGACTGGCACAATATTACAGCCATCTGACTGGCATAATATTACAGGCATCTGACTGGCACAATATTACAGGCATCTGACTGGCATAATATTACAGGCATCTGACTGGCACAATATTCCTGGGCTCTGACTGGCACAATATTCCAGGCATCTGACTGGCATAATATTACAGGCATCTGACTGGCACAATATTCCTGGGCTTTGACTGGAATAATATTACAGGCATCTGACTGGCACACTATTACAGGCATCTGACTGGCATAATATTACAGGCATCTGACTGGCACAATATTACAGGCATCTGACTGGCATAATATTACAGGCATCTGACTGGCACAATATTACAGGCATCTGACTGGCACAATATTCCTGGGCTCTGACTGGCACAATATTCCTGGTATCTGACTGGCACAATATTCCTGGGCTCTGACTGGCACAATATTACTGGGCTCTGAATGGCACTATTACAGGCATCTGACTGGCACAATATTACTGGGCTCTGAATGGTACAATATTACTGGGCTCTGAATGGCACAATATTACTGGGCTCTGACTGGCACAATAATACTGCGCTCTGAATGGCACAATATTACTGGCATCTGAAAGGCACAATATTACTGGCATCTGAATGGCACAACAATTATGGCATATGTGTGTGTGTGTGGGGGGGGGGGGTAACATCGCGATGGATGGCGGGACTGCATGCAGGGGAGGGGGCAGGGTCCAGGGGGCCCAAGCAAATGCTTGCCCAGGGTCCAATCACTATTAAAGACGGCCCTGGCCTGTTTATGACATCATTGTCACTTGATTTACAAATTAACTGCTTGCAATGGGAAATGTGTAATTTGAATATCAAGCCACAAGTTTATGCAATACACAGGAGACACTACAGACTTGTTTTTAAAAAAACAACAACAACATATTTCCATTTAGTTTATTCACTTGCATGTAATTCTGCACATAACCCACAATAGATCACTTTTGGTAATTAGTATTTTTAACTTTTAAATTTTTTTTTTTTATTCACAGAATAAACAATGTTTAGGTGACATTAATCGCACCTTAGTATTTTCTACTGATGCCTACAAAGGCATACCCCAAGTGCAATACAACAGCATTAAGATGCACCACTTCCACTGTATTGTATATTATTAGCATCAATGAGATTTTAAAACCAGTTGACCTATAATCATAACAATCAGGTGTAGTTTCAGATCTATAGAAGAAGACGACTGGACACACACCCGTATTACGCCTACTCTGAGCCCATGCCTCTCGGTCCTCCCAGTGTAGCGACTAGAGTAATGAAGAGAAAATAATGGGTAGAGGCTGGCTGTTAGCAGTAGGTAATGAAGATTAGACGGACTCCAGACGCATTTCGCACCTGCCATGTAGTTTCAGATCTGTCATTAAACTGTACACTTTAATGACCAGGAGCCTAATTTCATGTACCATTCTCTGTATGTCAAACCTAGTTGTATTCTTCATAGTGGGAAGGCTTGTTAGTTCTTTACAAATAATACATTATAACAATAATAATAACATATATCTAACTTAATTAAGGATTCATAGAAAAATATCTTTTAAACTGTATTTAAAATTTCAATATGTGTTCCACCTCTATGTAATTGTGAATGATGCCAAATGAAAGAAATCTCATTTAACGTTAGATCATACTCTTTGGAAAATGCATCTGATTCCCGAGAAAATGATCTTCTAATAACCTGGACATAGACGCTGATAATGACTCTCAGAAATGAACTGCTGTAATAAATCGCACTATGTACAAGAAACACACAGCTATACAAACCATGCCACAAACGCTTACCTTAAAAGGACAGCTGTAACAAAATTAGCTTCTGTTTAATTGAAAGAATCCATCAAATGCAGACATTTTAGATAGGAAGGATTTAATAAATGAATGCAAATAAAGTTCCTTTATTGAGCCCTAATTTCTTCATATAGATTTATCACAGTGCGGACAAGTTGTATAAAATCTTGGGTGACACCTGTCAGATCTTCCCTCATCCGACCCAGGATGAAGAACAACTGACCCAAGATTCTGAAGATCATATGTGCCAAATATGGCACTTAATTTATATTTTTTATTTAAATCATTTCTATTTAAATCATTTCTATTTAAAATGTCAACACCTGATGCAATCTGTCAATTAAACAAAGGTTAAGTTTGTGCCTGCTGTTGTCCTTTAAAAAGACAATTCTCTCCCTAGACAAGCAGTTGTGGCTGCTGGTGACACAGAGACAATGGAGAGGTGAAATTTCAGGCTTACATGTTGTATGCCTTACGGTGGTGTTGGCAAGAAACTATCTCCAACCTGACGCCATGTTGTTCCACATTGTGTATTATGTACATCTGACATTTGTGGTTCAGACATCATGCTAGTTTATTAGAAATCTCCTCTTCCCTTTTTTCTTCAACATCAAGTGTTCCTATGATATTTTCACACCCAGTGTCTAAACAAAGAAATGAGGAGGAGCAGCAGGTTGTTGTTTTTTTTGGGGGGGACTTTCCAAAGCCCACTGTTTAAACTTATTTTCCCATTTACAAACCACTCCATGTCATAACAAAGGGGGTGGTCTAGACCACGGGAACAGTGAGCGCAAAACCGCAGATCATTCGTCTTCTTCCACTTGCCAGTCCTATCCCTTCAGTCACTGGCACCATGGATCAGAAAGGAAGAAGATGAAAAGATACTTCCTACACTGAAGGCATGGATTCTATTGCTCATTCACCACAGATCTCTAGGAACACACAGTAAGCTATGGTGTGCAGAGTAAGTAGGCTCTTTGTGACTGGTGGCTTGGTCACAGTTTCCACCCTTTTACTTACTGACGTTACATACGCTGCTGTTCTGACTCATACCCCTCATCCAATAATAGCTGTGGGGTCTAAAGGATGCCCCTTTGGTATCACAATGGTGTGCAGCAATTAGTTAATATATAACTCAAGTGATCGTCCATTTTGCGGTTATTGATAAATAACACACTTATTTTTACATACCATTCTCTAATCTTTTAAACATTAGGTTGTATAAATATCACATCCATGGCTATCAGGATTAATGTGCAGCAGTGATAAATATATCATCAGCCACTGTCTACTCCAAAATAAGGCTAATGATATGTTATCCACAATTTGTATTCTAATTGCTTTATCAATACTGTCAGTTTTAACAAATGTCATGTTGGCTTTCCACTATCTCCAATTAAAGTAGCTGTCCTTTTTCTAGAATTTATTTATTGGGCTTGGTTAACAGAGCAGATCCATGCTCAGAAGAGATTTTTTCCCATTTTTTTTGCTTTTTTTTAAATGTGCCATACTGAATATTTCTCTATTTCAGGAGCCAAGTAAAATCATCAACAAGATAACTAAACATGATAAATGGATCCTTTGCCTGTCTCTCACTGAAAGTGATTTGCATATTAATATACATGTCATAAAGCAATCACATAATTATTATTAATTTATTCATAACACATTGCGATCTTCATGGTGCTGTAAGAAGGCCAGATGCATCATAATGCCATTATATGTTTAGATGCAAAGAAATGATACAGTGTTGAGTCTGGTTTGTAAAGTTTTTCGTTTTTAGAGTACAGATTTCCAGTAATATCCCACCTACAACTACAACCCAACACAAACAATGGCCAATTTCAGTGTCAAGAGCTAGGCAACACTTCTTTTTCATTTCAGAAATAAAAGCAGATCTGTCAAGTGGCAAAACTTTTTTTTGCATATTATCCAATTTCATATTTGATTACTGATGAAGAAACTAGCATTATACATTTTCAGGCATGTACATGTAGATTAACATATACTATTATTTTACAATCTTATGATTTTGTTAGGGATTAATCCATTGTATTCAGATGTATTATTGCGGAAAAAACAATTATTAAGGCCCTGTCTTGGACACATTACTAGTTTGGCTTTTTATACATAAAACTATGGCTTCCCAACAAACTAGATATTTCCATTGTTTTGTTCAGTATCTGTTGATTGAGGTAGAAATGAGGATGGGTGTGATCTATAAGAGAATAAATGTGTTATGTGTTTATTGGTGCAAGTTTGTTTCATACATTACTCTGTAATAGCTTCTCTCACTCTGTAAAGTGCTCTGTAGTAAAAGCTATTACATTTATTTTTATTCTTTTTTTTTTTTCGACAAACGTTGGCACCTCTGAGTAATTACATATATGGATACACAAACAGACAGATGAGCATCGCGCATTAAAGAATTTTTCTCACTGTGCCATGATGACTCAGACTAAGTAGCTTCAAGTAAAGAGGAAATCTGTTCTTCACATAAACACTTCATAACAGAGCATGTTACTTTCCATGAAAAGGTTTCTAGGGAATAGAAATAGCCAAATCCTAATAGAGAGGCAGAAAAGCAATATACATTGTGCTTACCATTCTTGCAGACCGGGCAGCATTGCTCTGGTTCATACACAGGATTCACGCACTCCGGGACCGCACAGTCGGCAACCACACAATGGACTTCGTTACTAGGTTCGCACCGGCACCATTCGCATGGAGAAGGCTGAGGAAGAATACATTGGTTAGATACAAATACAGGGCTCCACTATTGGATAATGTATGCATCAGGAACAATTAAACGGAATGTTACCAGGATCGCAGGCACTCAGAAAGGATCCATTGACCATTGATCCTAATTTCACCATACATAAATAAATATTGGGCAATCCAGGAACTAAAAAAGGTGATTTATGTAAAAAAGATCAGAAAAGCGGAGCCCACTTTAACGGTTTTCAGAGAAAAGCTCATGTACTTGTTCTGCATGTGCTGGCTCACCACAAGTTTGAACAAAAATGGTGGGGTAGAAAAGTTTTTTAAAGTTTGAAAATTTTATTGACTCCCTACCGATAGACTTGAAGACCCAAATCAAAAATACATGCCAGAATACACCTTGGTATATGGACCAACTACTCAATGACTCAGACCCGATCAACCTGTCAGTCTGATCAGACGACACACAGGGTGAACGTGAACACGGATCCAGTGAGGTAAAATGATCCTGCTGATCCCAAGTTGTCCCATTAAAATGATTCTTTGTTACATGACCGTGATATAATGGTTTGATCACAAACAATAGGAGTCTGTATTTGGTTTGTTTGTACATGTTTGACAAGTTTTGGTATGAAGGCTACAAGCTCACAAACCCATCCTGTTACCCAAAATCAAGGGGAAGTCAGCTATCCCACGAACTGTACATAAAGCAGGGTTAGGGCCACATTCACTCAGCATTACTTTGACCACTCTACCAGCATTTCATAACAGCATTTTCATAATTGACTAAAACATATTAAAAGTCATGACACATGCGACCCTCATGCTTTTCCACAAATTATATTTATAGATATATACATGTCACATATATAAAATGTGCTTACACAGATGGTGATATAGGGGTCAGCATATATATGAATCTTAACCAACAATGGCAAAGAGTATAAATAATGTGTTGTGCAATGTAGTGGATCCACATGATACACTATGACACGATGTGTCCACAAACATAGCACCAACTAAGATCAGTTCCAGAAACAAATACCCACTCCATACAGGAGTGTAACAATGTCCACCTTCATATACGGTTGTTATTGCTAACATCATCTATACCTTGGTATCAGGCTACCTAAATATATGGAGGCACTGCCAACCTGGGGTCATCCACAGGTAACTATCGCTAAACATAAAAACATGCATGCAAGCATGGCAGGATTAACCTAGATATGCTGCTGCACACATAGATACCCAAGAATAATCCTCTGCTCACTCTTGAAATGCAGACCACTCTGATATAGATGGACATTTACAGGTCAAAAGAATTTGCAATATGTGGTAATTTGTTTGAATTTAGCCATTTTAATGGCCTTTAAAGCAGCATCAGTACAAAATTTGCTTCCCTAACAAATAGACACCCACAGGCAGCTGTAGTCTCTCTCATGGGAAATCCAACTCTATCTGCATATCAATGCCAGTAGAGGAAAAAAAGGGGGGGGGGAAAGTGTAAATACGACTCCAAATGACCGTGTGTTTGCTGACCAGTGACTTTTCCTGGTGATCTTGTAGTTGTCAGGCAATCAATGGTGTAGAGCTGTGTAAGCTTAATTTAGAATTTAACTTCAAGCCCATGGGACACGCTGAGACAATGACCAACAGTAAAAGAGCCAGAGGACGAATAGGTCACACAGAGCCAGCATCAGTATTAGGAAACTTGGTGTTAAAAGTCACAGGTCCAGGATTGGATTTAGATTCATTAGAGAACATATATATATCTATTAAACGTATTAATTCCTGAAAGCAAACTATGCTTTACAATCAATTCTTGTAACCCCCCAACCCCCCACCCCTATATCCTCCCATCACTGTTCCCAATGTTTTGATTCAGCTTAGCATACAACCCATTAACATGTGTTTTATTGCTGGAACAAACACATTTTACAGTTGAGTTAGTCTGTCCTCATACAATATAAGCCAGCTGTGTACACGAACAGCTGTGGAACAGAGAGGGTAAATGAAGAGGTGTAAATACTGCACTTCCTCTCATAGTATATATATATATATATATATTTATATAGTAGTTTCTATATCATTTAGGCAGATGGGGACATTGAACTTGAAACCACCTCCTGTTGACATGTAGGTACACACAGAACACTCTGAGTGCAATGGGACAAGACACATGTGGCTTAACCTTGTAGAGCTGAAGCAGTTAAACATGGTTTATGTTTAAAAACCAAGTGCCTTAATCACTGAAGAAACCATGGCCAAAGAAGAAGGGAGGAGTCCATTTTCTTTTTTTCCCAGTGGGCTGTGTCCACTACTGTGGCATTAAAACTGTGGCATCTGTGGGTGTGTGCGTGGATGCTAATTTTTTAGAGCTCACTTTGTCCTATCATGCCCAACAATGTTGGTGACTCACTGCTAAAAAAACACCATGAAATTCCACAGTAACAGGACACAGCCCACTAGCGAGAAGAAGCTCGTCCCGATGGAGTATACTACATGTTGTAGAGACGTGAAAGAGTATTAGACCACAGACATCAAAAAGTATTTGAAGGGGGTCCTGTGGAAGGTTTATGAGTGTGCACGTAGGTGAGAACATTCTTACATTGTTGTTATTTTTCTTAATGTTTTTGTCATCCAGAGAGATATATGGATTTTGTTAACTTTTGGGGACTGGGTAGATTTATAACCATTTTATATGAAGAAGATATTCCAAGTGTATGTTCCTACTCCTAATAGAAGGAATTGGCATGTTGCTGCATCTTTACATATTGTTTTCTTGCATTCATTTAGCAGCACGCATTACATAAAGAAGTCTGGGTAATCCTTACCATTGCTTCCCTAATACATTTATAGACATAAAAGATGACGTTGAAATTAGCAGTAAAAATCGGATTCGGATTTAGAGATGTACTTTTAGAAGTGTATACTAATAAACATAACCTTTTTAAACAAAGTATCACATTTCTAGTGAAATAAGGACTATTCCTGTAATATACGTTTCGAGCACAGAGCACCAATTTCTGATTGAAAATATTGAATTATTCCCCATTAGAGAATATTGGAAAGGTGTTTAATTGAGCCTCCGAGTGCCACTTTACATAATTTGTTGATTTTTCGGAATCTGATTGAAAACCAAAACTCATATGTTTTACAGATGTTTTTGGCAGACTTTATCTAATAGAGCTTAATGTTGCATAGAAGACAGAGACACTTTAAATGTAACTGTATGTAATATAATGGGCTAGATGCAATGCTGGCTGAGAAGGCCGGCAAAAGTTAAAGTGTAAATCCCGTAATATTCAACCTAAAAGAGGGATTGCAGTAATACCATGCGCTAAAGCACTGATATTATATGATCATTTTGTTTTATAAAAAAAAATCCAATTAGACAATTGATACGAATATAAATGAATAAATAAGTAATACCACCTTACACTGCGATCAGTTTTGTAGATCTTATCTCAACAACAATATGGTACATTTCAAAATAAGTTATAGTAGTGTTTTATCCAATTAGCTGTGCCGTTCAAATCTTTCAGGAATCACCCATCTCAACTGCTCTAGTGACAAGAAGGTTGGATTATGACAGAATTGCGATGAATTAGGGAGCATTATGGTAACAAATGTATAGTAAGAATCCCAAGTGGTCCAATCCAAGAACATTTTTAGGCATTTAGAGTAAGGAGAAGCAAAGCAAGATAGCCAGCTAAGGTCATAACCCTCAGAATCTACACCAGCAGCTGAAAAAGCTCGAGCATTGGATCACAAGAAACCCTCAAAGGCACAGTTATGTAGAAGATATTCATAAATGGAGTATAACAGCATAATTTGGTTGTACAAAAACAAACACTTTGATTTATTGCCTAATGTGGAATGTACACGTGGGAGAAATCCCTATTCTTTATCACCATATGTTTAACTTCCATATTTTATTTTAAAATTGAATTAGGCTTTATCTCATGTCATTGAATACTAAAGACTAAAATAGGAATTTTTGAGTTAAGAACCATTGATATGCGATATCTCAAATGATGACTAAGGTGCAGTGTGTGAAAAACAGACTGTTGAAAACTGAATAAAAAAAATTGAAAGAAGTTCATTTGCATATACAGTCACAGGTGAGGTCATAAACAAGCTATGCCGCAGTCACAGTTAAAAGATATTGTCTCCTAATTTATAATTTGTTTGCAGTTCTGCAATGTATAGATTAATGTAGCCGCTAGACACTGCAAAGCCCTCCAACCTGTTGCAAATTTTGGAGTCATCAGCAAAAAGCCACACTCTACTATCAAGATGTTCAGCAATATCACTAATAAAAATATTACAGAGAATGGGTCAAAGTACAGATCCCAGAGCTACTCCACTGACAAGACCTTGCTCTGAATATATTCCATTGACTACAACCCTCTGTAGTCCGTCACTTATCCAGTTCAACAATACTGGAATCCAAACTGAACGATTTCAGTATATTTATATTTGGGACATTGTCAAAAGCCTTTCTGCACCACCTTGATCTATTACTTTAGTCACCCAACCAAAAATATCAACAAGACTAGTTTGGCATGATCTCCCTGAAGTCAACCCATGCTGGTCCTGATATGGAAATCCTTGTTATTCTAGATGTTCAACAATCCTATAATTTAATAAGGTTTCCATTCATTTCCACACTACTGATGTAAGACTAACTGGCCAATAGTTAACAGACTTCTCCATACTACCTTCCTTGTGAATAGGCACAACATTCGCTAATTTCCAATCTTCTGAGACCACTCGCTGTAACAGTGATTGGTTAAATAAATCCTCTAACAATTTCGCTAGTTCATTATTATGCTCTTTTAATAACTTGGGAGGGGGGGGGGGTCGCATCAGGCCCCATCAGGCCCCATCAAGTACTTGTATTTCCTTTAGACAGCTGAAGTAGAACCTCTTCCTCTATAAAGTCACATGTATCAAATGATTCATAAGTGATAATCACAAGTGATTCATTGAGCATGATGATGCAGAGGAATCCCCTCCCCTTTTTATGCTCTTAGCATGAATGCCAGTCAGTATTCAACTCTATGAAGTGGAAAGAAGCTGCAAGGTAAGAAACCTGTTCAGTGATTCTGCTCAGGAAACGTAAAATATGGGCAGTGAATCATGCAGATCAAGATCTGCCTCACTGACCCCAGCAGAACAAATCTATATCTTTACTAATATTCATTTAAAGATGGTTCTTTGAAAAAACATGTTATTAAAAGTAGCTGCTGATCCTCTCCAAAATATTTTAAAACATATACATTTTATTATCTATATGACATCAACCATTGCCCTGCATCAGCTGACACAGGATACTCAGCAGTCCGTGTCTCCAAATGTTTCTTTATGTATAGTTTGTAACTAGGAGAAGATTAAAATGCCAAATGAGGAAACACAGTCTACAAAAGATTACAAGTGTGATAAAAATCACGAATTCTAGAAAATATCTCAACATTGCAGAGAGAAACCCAAGAGACCTTCACCTGAATCCAAAGCCTCCCCCCGTCTGTTCTCTTTTCCAAGGTTGTTTCACCGAGAATGTAGGAAATATTATGAGTATACAATTATTTTACAGTCAGGGTTAAACAGATGATATTGTTAGGCTGTGTGCTAGGATTCAGGCATTTATTGATATAACAATCAGTGATTCCATGCAATGCTTACTATAATTACTTATATGATTCTCTATCTTAACCAGCACAATTGTTCCACATTAGCTTTCTGGTACACTTCCTGCTATCCACTTCCTGTTTGATTACCAACCCCTGTAACAATGTCCCCAGTTGCCTCTTTCCTTTACCCCCACATCCACCTTTCCAGAAACTGATCTATATAACTCCCTCCCATCCATAATCTTCTTCAGTGGTTCCCAATCACCGAAAAAAAAAATGTTTATACTGTGAATGTAGAGAATAAAAATGATCCAAAATATCTATACATTATGTAAGCAAGATAATAATATGTTTAAATGGTGTCTCCTGTTACTACAATTTAAAGTTTAATTAGCAAACTTGCAAAAACATGCAAATGTTAGGAGAAAAACATGTTTTACTATGTCTGTGATGTCTGCTGTGAATAATATCAGCTTGTGGCTTGATAGGCAAATGAAGTGCTTTTAATGGGAAATGTTTTTTTGAGTATTAAACCACAAGATGTCATAAACATGAGACACCACAGACATATATTAAATATGTGTACAGATCAATTGTGATAATTGTGTAATTCGTTTTGTAATCTTTCCCATCCACAATTCTATCCAACCTGCCATCAGTGTTGTTTTAGCTTATTCTGTATTCCATAGGATATGTCCATTATTGTATACTGCACCTTAACACAGGCTACTCCGGAGCAATATGCAGTTCTAGTTTAAAGACTCCAGAGTAAGCAAGTTTATCCTATGATGTTTAGTGGCACATTTTGCACATCTGGCTTGTATGATTAAAGGCAAATGTTCAGATATTCAGGTCATCTGCCCACAAGCTGAATTCAGATTTTTTTTTTTCTGAAGAGAGTCTTTGATTGACAGAAATAACTGTTGTTTGTCTATATTCCATATGACGATCTTCTCTCCCAACCCCTTTCATTTAACCAAACTCACTGCAACTTTTGCATATTAGAGATTAGTCTGAGTTATTCTCATCGGTTTAATTTATAATTTGCATACAGTTCTGCTAACACAATCCATAGATTAATATAGCCGCTCCACATTGACTGCTCCACTCTGCAAAGCCCACCACCCTGTTGCAACTATTTGAGTCATCAGCAAAAGACACACCGTACTATCAAGATGTTCTGCAATGTCAATAATAAAAATATAACAAAGAATGGGTCCAAGTACAGATCCCTGAGATACTCCACTGACAAGACCTTACTCCGAATATATTCCATTGACCACAACCCTCTGTTGTCTGTCACTTAATCACTGCCTGATACATTCAGCGATATTGAAATCTAAACGGAAAGATTTCAGTATATTGATATTTGGGACATTGTCAAAAGCCTTTCTGAAATCTAGAAAAGCCTTGTCTAGTGTAAATAACAGGAGTGGCTGCCACATTCAGCCTACAGGCGTGCATTTGGGTAACAAGGATATAGATTTTAGAGAAATTATATCATTGATTTTGCTTTCTTTACATCACTCTGAAAATATTGCTGGATTTATAGAAGACACAGAACATGGTTGAAAATATCTAAAAAGACAAGAAACACACTGCGCCGAGATGTGGCGGTAATAGCAGCAACTCAATCAATTGTTTTACTCTGCATTTACCTGTTGGATCCTGTTTATTTTAATTTAAGACTTTTTATACTTTGTCTATAATAAATTATTACATCCTTGCTAAAGGTTTTTCCTCTGCTCTCTCATTACTGTGGAACAACCTTCTGGGATACTGTTGGATCACCTACCCAGCGTGGGCTCCCATGATGCTCTATGTACTGAGCAGAATTCTGCTCAGGGATATGTGAGTGTATTTTCATCTTTCAGTCACATTCCCTGTATTCGCACTAAAATACTACACTATATTATTACTATTTTCTTTTGTTTTTTCCCTCCATGCACAAACCAAGCGGATTTCTTCATATCTTAGGGTAATCCACTTTTTTGTTGTGTATTAAGTGTTGGTTAAAGCGCACTTTTTCACTTTTCTATTTTGGTTGAAAATATCTGCATTAGAGGGGCTAATGAAATCTATTATGCACTTTATATTACTCTCAGGAAAGAGGATAACAACATGGTCTAGGTTGGTTGTCATGATTTGAGTTCCTGGATTCAGATTTGTTTTGTGAATTTGGCCTCACTGGAGGATCTGTCAGCTTTTACATCTTCTCTCCCCTTTTCTCTTTCTCCCTTGCCCACTTCCTGATTGTTTTTTCTTTATTGCAAAATAATACTATTTGTTCTTCATCATTTATTGTAAACATGAAGAACTAATTAAGCAAAAGATTTTTTAAAAAGAAGTAAAGTAGAAATTGCAGCATGGCTGCTGTGCTGTTTAGCACCTCTGTTTGTAAAAAGTAATGTGCATCTGCCATTCCAAAAAGTGTAGATGATAAGGTCTTCTGTGGTTAGGTAGCAAACTTTAATCTATTTATTTGCTGACACGATTGCCCCAACTAATGCAATCAAAGAATTCCTAGTGTGAAAGCTAGTGTTTAACCGTATGTTGCGGGTATGCTTACCTCACCTCGCCTGTTTTGTTTATGTTATGCATGGGTAGGAATAATGTCACACAGAAGGGACTAAAGAACAAAAATAAACACTACTGTGCAAGGTTTTGTGAAAAGGCAGGTGTGAAAATTTCACACATGCTGTAATAATAGTTACATTTTTTCAATTTACAAAATGCAAAGTGAGTGAACAGAAGAACGATCTAAATAAAAACAATATTTGGTGCGACCACCCTTTAACTTCAAAACAGCATCAGTTCTAGTTACACTTGCACAAAGTTACAGATTTTGTAGGTGTATAGTCAGGTGTATGATAAAACAATTATATCAAATATGTGCTAATGATCATCAATTTAATATGCAGGATGAAACATACCTACCAACTGAAACAAACACAGCTGTGTGGGAGGAATAAAATAAGGCGAGGGACAGTCAAAGGAAGCTAATAAGGTGCAATTTCTGAAGGCAGTTTACTGTCAAATGGTATTCACCATCAAAAGACTGAGCAAGGCAACAAAACACAAGGTAGTTAGTTGTACTGCATTAAAAAGAACATTTCAAGGAAGACAGGATTTTAGATATGGTGTTCAAGTCCTTTTGAAGAAGCACAAAAAATGGGTTGTCGGCCAAAAAACTTAGTTCAGCAGTTGAAAGACCTTGCATACCTTTGCAATCAGATGATGTCCAGCAGAGCTATCAGCTCAGTATTGAGGAAAAACTGTGGGACCCTGGTACATGCACCCACTGTCCATTGAAGACAGATAAGAAATGGTCTTCATGGAACACTTGTGTGCAAAAAGCCATTCATTTCGTCAAGGAAACAAGGCCAACTCAACTATGCATGAATACACAGGAATGAGTCAAAAAAAGAAATATTTGGTTGTAGCAGAAAGCAGCTTCTGACTAACGGGCTAGAGGAGAACAGCGAAGCATGGTGAAGGTACCACCCAAGTTTGGAGTTGGCATTTCTGCAACCGGAGTTGGGTATTTGGTTAGAATGACTGGTCTTTTCAATGCTGAGAAATACAGACATATACCTATCCATCATGCAATAACATCAGGGAGGCCAAAGTCATTAAGAAGAACTATCTTTAGCGTAAAGAAGAACAAGTAGTCCTGGAAGTGATGGTATGGCCCCCCCTCCGTCCCCTCCGTCCCCCGCTGATCAAAAAGTCTTTCTGGTATTACATGAACAGAGAGAAGCAACTGAGGCTGCCTAAATCCGCACAAGAACTGTGGTTAGTTCTCCAGGATGTTTGGAACAACAACAAGTTCTATCTTTAGCATTCACTTTTTTAAAAACAATATGTTGTATCATATAAAGTAAAGAAAGAAAAACAGGTTTGTCTGAAGCTTTTTTCCTTCAACACTTCGTAGCTCCTTAAAACAGCATATAAAGTGTAATATACTTATTTTTGTTGCTATAGCAACAGTCCTGCCAATTTCCCCAAGTCCGCCCTCTTATGTTAAATCAATGCATACAAAGCAGACTGAAAGCACACCCCCTGTATTCCAAGCACTTTAAACAGCTGAGTTCAACGCAGAGCATTTGATCTTATAGTAATTACTGCACTTTCCCAAAAGAGAGCATGGAATTTGCTGTAGAGGGAGTCAGTCTGCCTCCTCTTACGGATGTCACTCAATGCAGAGTCCCCTGTGAATTTATTTTCAAAGTAAAATGACAGATGAATCTGTGTGTTTTTTTTTTTCCACTTCTGCTAAAAGCAATTAGGGTGGACACAGGTGAAGAAATTGCAAAGTGGACGATGAACACTTAAAACAAATGCCACTGAGGTAAAATCAGCAGATATTCACTACAATTTGGAACACATGACCAAATTGTCACAATGGTCTCAGAAGACATATAGTAGTGGTAGGGTTTCCACCTTTAATTTAAAAAATAATGTCCCTGCTATAGAAACTTAAAAAGGACAACTGTTGTGTTTAATTGAAAGATTGCATCAAGTATAGGCATTTTAAATAGAAATGCTTTAATGAAAGATTACAAAATATAGTACTTTATTGAGCTCTCTTTGAGCTATCAGGGAGCTAACATCTTGGGTCATATGGGTCAGAGCTCTCTTTATCTGACCCAAGATTCTAAACAACATGTCTGCCCTCTCATAGAGCTAAACAAAGCAGAGAGGGCTCAGTATGGTAACTTGTTTCATTAAAGCATTTAATTAAAATGCTTACACTTGGTGTAATCTGTCAGTTAAAGAGACATTCCAACTTGTTTAACCCTTGCTTCCTTCAACAATACTTGTCCCGGGACATGTGAGATACACGCGGGTATACTATCTGCTGTGTCTCACATGCGAGACACAGCAGTTCCCGGTTGACAAACCTCAGCACGAGCACAGCCAATCAGAGCGGGGGCTCACCCCGCTCTGACAGCCAAATGCGAGGGTCTCTCACTGCTAGTGCAGACAGAGCCACTAATTTTTGCCTGGGATCAGCAGGGAGGGACCTAGTTAAGGTTAAACACTGGTTATTTTTGTCGACAGTTGTCCTTTAAAACACATTTTCCTCTTAATGTATGCATTTGATTGCAATCTTGCTAGCACAATGTATAGATCCTTTTTCATAATGTTTTATTCCCTACATTCACAGTACAAACAATGTTGAGGGTGACAGTCCTTGTAACATTGTCCTCAAGCCAATACCAGTAGAATAGAGGGTTAGTAGAAGAGTAGCTTATAGCTTGTCATAAATAAGGTATAAACACATTTTTGTTTTTCTTTTCTGTTCATGCTTTTAAATTATGAGCGTACACTTTTATGACAAATTCTGTAGAAAATATTATGCTAATTAAGCGCTCAAGGGACTGCAGCTAGGGTTGCCACCTGGCTGGTATTTTAAAATAAAAAATTGGCTTGACCCCAATGTCAAGTCTATGGAGGTAGAAGCATGGCTGGTATTTTTTTCGAAGAAAAGGTGGCAACCCTAACCGCAGCCTCTCTTCAGAGGACATGTTGGATACATGGTTTTGAGCTGTATAAGTGTTATAGAATGATGTGAAATTATTTTATCACAAAGTCTATGTTGTCCTGTGGTATCCAATGGTGGTATTTCTAAAAGACTGACAAAAAACACACAATGATGTCCTTAGCTAGTGGGATTGCCTAAAACTATATTAAACTTTTACATTTGTAATGTTTAATAATCAGAAAATATTTACGTCCCAAGAGCCACAATACAATGTAATAGGATAGAATTATCATGTACCTACAGGAGTCTATTAAGTAAAACGTGGATTGCAGGACTGTTAAAGTGAGATGAACATTTGATCTCATCGACTTAGCTATACATTGTCAGGGCCAAACTCGGTGAGCAACTCCTGCCAGAAGAGTAACACTGACCATGGATAATGCATAGTTTTTTTTTTTTTTACAAATGAATTCTCAGGGCCAACTCTGTGATTATTTCAGGAGAAGCTTAGTAGGTTCGGCCCATTATAATGCATAACTAAGTTATTTAGGTAAATTATTTACCTTTTAGTATTTGTAAAGACTTTTGTCTCATTATTTGGAATGAGGTGTCATTTGGCAGAAATCCTTAGTACTGTATTATTGTTTCCGCTCTCCCATTTTCTTTATTTTTGATTTCTAAATTCTTCTCAGCTAGCCAATGAAGGGGCCATGATGATTCTACAAACTATATCTGGAGCAGTTCTACCAACTGCACCCACATTTCTAGGATTTGCCATACATGCAATGTATCACAATCCGCATATGGCTGCTTTAAGCTGAGTGCATTAGCAGTCTTAATGCACAAAGCACAGAGCTGTCTGGTAAGCTCAGTGTCAGCTAGCTGGGCATGCGTGACTAGTTAGCCCGCCATAGCCCCAGTCACAGGAGCTTCTTCAAGCTTGAGACGTATAATTCGAAGTAATATGGACAGATTTGCACACATTCTAATTATAGATCCTTCTCTTTAAGAAAACAGTCATTCTAACATGGTTAGATATATTCAATGAATCAATTCTACATCCTACATGTTTTATGTTAATATTTACTTATTACACTCACGTAACAGAGGAAAAAAACTATTAGCAATCAGGACTAAGATAAGCAGCCAGTAAGTTGCAGGTTCTATGGCCTGACCTATGCACTCCTTGGAGAGACTGAACATTGAAGATATCAATTATTTTTAGCACCAACTTACACATTATTGCTGTACAGTTATCATGTTAATATAGGCTGTATAGGTATTTCTGACACCCCTACTTGTGAGGAAACCAGCACATATCTTATATGCACAGTAGATTATATGCACAGTAGCCCATAGGTTAAAGGATAGTATGGTGGAGGAAGGGACCTAGAAACATGGTCTCAAGTAAAAAAAAAATGTAATTAGCCAATAAAGAGCATGATTCCAGTACTCTGCCATTATTTGATGAAGATTCAATGATTCAATAAAACAAAACATTTTTTGCCAGTGCATGCAGAGGTCCGAAACTCTACCTACTACCTTGTGAGTAGCTGCTTTTTGGTTCCTATTTTGGTATTGCCTTTCTGGCACGTTTGTGGATTGGATCGCCAGACTGCACTGGATTATCCATTCCGCACACTCTATTTGGGGGAGGTAATCCACAGACGTATTTGTTTTTTTAATAATAATGTAGAACAAAATAAAATATTCTCACGTCAGCTAAAATTACCAGCTGAGGAATGTAAATACGGCTTGATTTTTCCATTTATAAAAGGCAAATCAGTTACGCAAGGCAATCCAGCTGACCAGTGTCCTCTGCACCCAACTTGCACAGTGTTAGCAGTAGAGTCCCAGAAATGGGCAAGCGACACACCAAATCCCAAAATTCCAGCATTATCATAACCCTTATGTCACACATGTGATTAGTCTGATGCACTGCAGATTAGTGCACCTTTAGGTGGGCTCAGAATGCAAAGTGTGGTCCTCTCCATGCTTTCTCTTATAATATGGATTCACAGTAGGGGAGGGCTGGCCCAGACGGCAAAAACAATTTAGTTGGCCATGGTGCCACCTGACAGCCCAATGGATATCATCATCAGAGATAGATATACATAGACATGCAAGACAGATTTGTTGACAGATAACATACAGAGATTGCTAGACAGACAAGATAATTGGATAGAAAGAAAATACTATCAATTAGGGTATTTAAAGTGGTGCATCCTCAGCCCATTTATAGTGATTACAGAGCAGCCCGTGTGGCAATTGCCCTCCTGCCCCCCCCCCTCCTTGCCAGCTCTTTCGTGATCCACACACGTCATATTATACTGTTGGGATTTTTCCGAGCAAAGCAAAAAGTCTCCAATCAGTTTGCAAAAACCTTCAACTATTCAAATATCTGGCTTTGTCTCTTAAGACTACTGGTACCTGTTCTGCAAAGTCTTCTAATTACAGTCTCTGCTTCAGGAACACACAGTAGATGCACCACCTAATCAACACCGATGGTCTGTATTGCCGTATTATCATTTATATTAGATTATAAGCTTCTAGAAACCTTCAGGGTAAACACATTGTTTGTTAAAGAATTTGTGTTAACATATTTACAGTATAAGACAGATATAAAGGTCTTCTTATAAAACTTAGTTTATATGATATACGTGACACACATGTAGCTGGTCAGAAATCAACATCAACAAAACTGGTTGGAAATAGCAAAGTTGGAAAAATAGTTTAAATACATTTTAGGAAAACAAAATATTTTTTTTAACACTTGCTTCCTCCTTGAAGGAAGCAAGGGTTAAAACAATGTGCAAGGGTTAAAACAATGTCCTGCTGCTCCGGGATAAACACAACATGTATTTTAACAGATACACGCAGGTTTACTTTCTGCTGTGTCTCAGAGCTGAGACACAGCAGTGCTGGAGACCAACGAGAGCTGCTAGTCTGATCAAAGTCTGCAGATTATGGGGGTCTCTTTCTTTGCTAGTGCAGAGAGAGAGCCTTGTTTTTGGTTGGGATCACAGAGGGGGCGCTAGAAGAGTTGCCAATATTTTATACCATCCTAACCTTGAAATGGGATTTAGGGTTAACTATTTCAGATGACTTAAAGGTAAGTAGATAATGAAATAGAGCAGCAGGAAATGCTAGCTGAATGCTTAGTTGTATGGGGAGAGGTATTAGCAGTAGAAAGAGGGAAGTGCTCATGCCATTGTCCAGAGCACTGGTGAGACCTCACTTGGAGTATTGTACACAGTACTGGAGACATATCTCCAGAAGGATATAGATACTGTGGAGGGAGTTCAGAGAAGGGCTACTAGACTGGTGTATGGATTGCAGGATAAGACTTAAAAGGAAAGGTTGAAGGATCTTAACGTGTATAGCTTCTAAGCGAAATAACGAGAAGGGGGGAGATGATAGAAACATTTAAATACATAAAGGGAATCTACACGATAAAGGAGGAGAGTATGTTTAAAAGAAGTACGTTTACCACAACATAGACTTAAATTTGAGTGGCAAAGGTATAAAAGTTATGCATGGAAGCTTATAGATTAATACAGTAAAGACGTTTAAGCATGCATGGGATAGGCATAGGGCTATCCTAGATATAAAATAAGGGGGCTAATAAATAGGGGAAAACATTTGGGAAAACTAGATGGGCCAAAATGGTTCTTTTCTGCGACACATTCTATGTTTCCATGTCTCCACAAAACATCTTTGTTTTGCCAACATGAATTTCCGTTTTCCAAAAAAGAAAAAAAAATTATAATGAACTTGCACAAAAAGTTTAGCTGATATTTAGTGAGTCCAGATCCATCATTAAGCTGAATTTGAAGTCATGTATTACAGTACAAGTAAATGAAGTGCACATCAATATTTAATAAATGTGTAACATGTTTAAAGGTCTTCCAATGATATCACCAGGACATAAAATAATAGACACAGGCAGCACTGGATTTGTGGACTCTAAACATCTTTATTCTATTCTACTTAAATCCCAGGATCTAAATAATAGCTACATTTTTGGGGGACAGATTTTTTCTGTATCTGTTCTTCGTTTCGTCGTATGGTATGGTTGCAACATTATGCACATGATTTACATAAAATAAAGAAAATACAAGGTTAAATACTTTCCAATACCTAATAAAGCAGGGATAGTCAACTGCACCTCTGTAGCTGTTTATGAATCGCTCTGTGATCCTCGATTAGCCTAAAGCTGAAGACTGGCAGAGGATGATTAGAATGGTAGGCTGGCAGAAAATGGTAGTCCATTAATAGCTGTCTACACTGTTTATAAGGATTGTCAATAAATCCTTACATTTGGCTTGGAGGAAATACAAAAGGAACCGGATACAATAAAAACATTTAAACACATAGTGTTGTTCGCTAAAAAGTGAGTTGCGTGTGAATTGAGCTGAGATGAACATTTCATCTAATTAATTTGGCTATACATTGTGCAGGGATGGTTTCCCATGTTAAGCAAGCTGACCCTGCTTTGTCCCTGCACAATGTATAGTTAAATTGGTGAGATGAAATGGTCATCTCACCTGCAACTCACCTTTAAGTGACTACCCCCCATAGAATGGACCAACACAGAAATGGAGAACAATATATTTAAAAGGAGGGAAACTTAACGGGATAAGAGGAGATAGGATTGTGTAACATCAAAGAGTATTACACTCCTGAAGGGTTGGTGGATACATAGAATAGCCTTCCAGCAGAAGTGTTAGACGTTAATAAAGTAGAAGAAGGATACAAAGTTATCCTGAACATAGAATAAAGCCAAGGACCAAGTAAGGTATGAAAAGTTTACATCATAAGATGTTCATAATCCACAACTTTCAGCCGTTCTTAAAGGTCAGAGAACTGAAGGTTGTCAGCCATTCATTATAATTCTGTATTAAATGGAACCTATAGGTTATTGAATGGGTTAGTGACACTGGTATCTATTCACTAAACAGTGAACTGTGATGCGATTAGCCCACTAGCAATGGTCCAAGTCAGGGCTCTCCTCTAGCATTCCTAAAGTGTGATAACAAAGCATTTTCTGTGTATATCACTGGTTTTCGACAAGTGCTGGAAGTTATAGTACTATATTTCAGATATAAACCTGAAAAAGAAAATGATTTAAAAATGTAACTAAATAATTTCTTTAGGAAAGGAGAAGCCTAGTTTAACTTTTCAAATGATAAAATATATGCAAAGTATCAAAAACAGTCTAACACTTTCTCCGTTAAGCAGTATTAAGATTACAATGCTGTACAAGACTTAACACCTACCTTAAACTCCTCCAAAATTTTGTAATTTTTTCCATGATATTCACAAAAGTTCTTCACTTCTTTACACTCCGGACAGCATCCATTGTGTTCCACTTTAGTACATTTGGGGTGGATTTTAGGACACTCTGGCTGGTCACAAACTGGTCCATCCACTGTGCAAACACAAGGACAATTTGAATGACCTGGAAAAAATCTCTCCCCTAGTTTGTACACAAAGCCACTGTCATCCACACAACCTTTGCCCCTGTAGTCATCAAATATCAAGTTGTCATTGCTGGACGCCTGTTCTCCTTCATCTGCAGGGTAGTCTTCCTGGTTGATAGAAGCAGAGGATGCTGAAGCTGCTATTGCCAAGAGAATCATGGAGGCTGCAGATATATGTAGAGCCATCCCCTAATGTCAGGCTTATTGTGTGCCACTCCTTTAGGAACTGTAGCCAGCTGCAGCCATGTGGGCTGCAAACAAGGAAGAAGAAGACAAGTCAATGTGCATATATTGAGAATAAAACAAATTCCAGGCTCTACGGAGTAAAAATGATGTCTGGGGCACACTAACTAGTCTTCTACATGTTAGCTGAATATGTTATCTTAAGGAAATCCCCATTCTACTTCTCAAGGACATGAGTTCATAAAGGTGAACAACAACTGGAAGATTGTAATGAGGTTCTGTATTCTTTTGCAATTTCCCACTCTGAACTAGCATTGCATGGTGGCCTAATCATTAAATGGTAGCATTGAATGTTTGACTAATTTCCAATCATGGGTTAAAAATATGAAAAACAGATCATTAAACATTCTTTGGTCCACATGTTTTGGTGAACACATCTGGCTAGATCTTATTTATATTGGATTACTTTTCTGTGTATTTCCCATTTTCCCTAATGGCTCAATATAATGGACGTCTCAAACTCATCCTGTTCCTGTTCTTAAGGAAATGTGAATACCAGTGGTTCATTGGACAGTGATAAATTCAAGACACTTACAGTGATTCCAGTCATAGGGACACTTGGAAGGTCTGTGCATCTGGGGAGGGGGTTTAACTCCATTCATTACAAGCCCCCTTTTTATGGATGGCTTTGTTAAGACACAGATGAGCTTATTCCATCTTGGCCTTTACAGTGACTGTTTCACTTTTGATCATTAGAACAAGACGGCACATTATAAACTATTAAATGTATGGACATTCTGCAATTGTATGTATGTATATATAAATATATATATAAATATACACACACACAAGCTGGACCCTTCAGTAAATTAATTTTGTATTATTCAGGCCCAGTGAGTGCCTTTGTTAATGTGGACATATGTAATATATTTTATATTATATACCTATGTTTATATATTTATTATTATACTTATTAGACTAATACATCTATGTGTTTTATTTCATAGTCTTATGTGTAATTGTTATTTGCATCATGAAGGATAATAACCAACTCAGCAGTGTGAATCAGCATTCATATTATTTTAGCATGAAGATATAAGTAATTTCTGTCCGTTCCTTCAATATTCTATGACTACCTTCTTACCGTTACCATTTGTTATTAATTCTGTTGGTTTAATATTAAATTGTGAGCTGTACTGTTCTTTTTTTTATCCAACATGCCTCCCCTCTTGATACTGGCATATGTGTATATAATAATATAAAATATAACATACATATACAAACACTGCTATCTGGGTAGCAATTGGATTTTTTTTTTTTTAAATGGAAAAAAGCAGTAATAATGAAAGGCGAACAGCATGCACTGTTTTTGGGGAGGCGAAACCAGGGTTTCAGAACAGCATTTTTATTCCATTCCCGAGTTGTATAAAATGTTTGAAACAATCACCAGAATGCATAGAGACAGGTTCATGCAATGAAGTCAGTTACAGTTGACAAGTCAGCAGGATTAGTGTTGTGCTAATTAAGCTGGCCTACCCTGGGCGGTCAAACTTTGAACTTGACCTCATATTCCTTTTCATCTTGAGTTAGAAGTCTCACTTTCTGCACAAGGGGAAATAACAAGCTTGAACTAAGCAGGCTGCCCCAGGTTACCTGGGCCCTGAGCTCCCGTTGACCATATGGCCCCAGTACTTGTCTGTACTCACAGTACTTGCATGTGGATACCCAGGGCTAGCATCACAGTAAGAAAATACTGCTGGATTTAACTCTCTTGTGGTTTTCATTGTCAGAATTGCCATCACTGACATGTTAAGGAATAGACTACTAAGTCTAATAGCAGTAGGAAATAACATTTTAATTACAATTAAATTACAAATATTTGAAAATATTGTGTGTGAGGTGTAACGACATTGCTCCTTGTTTTAATACTTCTCCTGTCTGCAAAGGTATCTGTATTGGATCGGCCTGTCATCCTAACACTATTGACTATTATAAAAATATCCATCTGCATACAACAGATGATAATTTGGTTTTTTGGATGGATTCTTTCTTTCTGTGTGTTCACTAGAAGCTAGGAGGATAACCTCCGAATGATACAAAAAAGTATTACTATAGTTTAGTGAATAACCGTTCTAGTGCCTGGTGGTTCAATATTTCATATGTCTGTTTAAGAAAGTCAGTGGTCACAGAAAAAAAAAAACAAATCCAGCTGTCTGGTAGATGAGGTTGTATAATACCAGATATTAAAGCTCAATATAACAATAAAATAGAAAAATCAAGGGAGAGACACATGGGACAGATGGGGAGAGTGGTTTGAATGGATCCAGTCATGGAAGAGAGAGATAATAAACTACATGTACAGATGCCAAGACAAAAAAAAACCAAGTAGAAATGGGGGAGGATAAATAACAATTCACAAAATCACCTTTTTTTTTTGTAAATCAGCTGAATAGATTGCATGAAAGTGAGAACTGTTTGGTTATAAACTAAAGGCTACATAAGAATCTATATGACATTTGATAAACATATATTGGGGGAAAACACTATTTATTCATAATTAGAGTTGCCCTGTGCATTTGTACTGCTATGGATACATGTACAGAAATCATGCTCAGCTTCATACAAACAAAACGTAAGCTACATAATTAATACGTTTAATAAGACATTTTGACACATTAACTGTCTGTGGCACAAGGCTGTAAGTAGGCCGGATATATATATTTTTTAAAAATCAACATATCCCATATGTCTTTCTTCCAACACAATGACTGCTGTGTACATCAAACCTTAAAATTAATTTCTCTTGTCATAAACTGCAGTCAGTATTTACAAAGCATCCTGTATTTGTATCGACTGATGATTCTGAAAGGTACAGCTTTGACATCAGTTTACACTGACCCCATTGCCACCTTCTACCCATGGCATTCACATAATGTCCACAATGTGACCAAATAGTCAGATTTGTTTGGCTTTTCTATATATTTTGCAGCTATCCTGTTGATGATATTGAGAAATGCCACAAGTAGCATGGGTGTTAACTGTCTGAGTGCTACATAGTCAAGCTATGCACTATCTTGTGGGATATACAGGGTTTAGTGGACTAACTCTCATGTTTAAGTACATCTAGCAAAACAGTGAACTGATAGATTGCTGACCCTGCCCCCAATGAAATGCTTAGAGATTAACCATGTGAGTATCAGTGTGCTGCATTAAAGCTCTACTGTCAATGACAAATATGATTAGTATAAAAATTGAAATCTGAAGCAATCAGTTACAGTTTTAACTAGAAAATGTAAACCATAATCTGGGTAAAACTAATATGTCATAAAATGAAATATTGACACAATAGTCAGTGTCTCTGTGTAAAATAGGAAGCAATGACTCCTTGCCTCAGTAAGAGAGCACTACACTGACACTGCAGTTTTGTTTCAGCCTTCAGAGGACTGGATACTACAGCAGCATGTTTGACATTAAATATATTTTGTTTAATGATTTGTAAGGAGTCCCTGCAGTAACAGGGAACCTAGATTATGGAGCCTAAGCATCAGTCTCCTGCACATAGATATTTTTATGAGAGGAGCACAAATTACCTCCTTAAATGCCACAGGTTATTTTATTTGATTATATATATAAAGACTATTGGGCTCAGCAGCTGGATCTGCAGAACAGAAATCCTGCATGAACTTACATCTACTATAGGTAAAAGCAAACTGAAAAACACAATCTAAAAATACCGACAAAACAAGGCAATGGCTAGCCATGTATCTGTCACTCATCCATCTATCTATGCTTCATCTATGTGTACTCTATGTCTATCTCTAACCAGATGAAAACAAGTCAGTAGTGATTCATGTATGCTCTTAGACCACAATAATAAGACAGATATGTTCTAGCAAAAAATGAAATGTTACCAGATGCATTTTGTATCCTATTAAGTGAGGTTTAGAATGTGTGCTTACCTATTGGGGGTTCATCTTGTCCGTTTAAAAGGGCAACTGTACACCAAAGGTTAAATTATAGTTAGCCCATCCTAAGTGCCCAAAAGACCCATTTTAGCGAGAAAAAGTGAATAATCCTTCTAATTCCCCTGCCATAGCACGAAGCAAAAGATTCTGTTGTCACCAAACCAGGCACCAGGATTTCCAACTAAATCACAGCTGGGCTATTGATATAAACAGACTCCCAGAATACATAAATGCACTGAAATGAATCCACATGTGAGTAGCAGGTTCATGGTGACTTTATACTTGTACTGGAGTGCCCTTTGCAGTATATCCTGGTTAATTCTGTGCCCCTTAGTTAGTAGCGACTGATAAAGTGGTCTCTGTGCGTGGATGGCAGCAGCACAAGAAGCAACAGCACAGAACTGGACTCATCCCCAGCCTGGAGCCCCTTCCTCACCGCAGCAATATGTTGCTTCAGCAGCTGCCTACAGAAAGAAAGGAAGCCCTGGGAGAAACGAGAAGGCAAATACATAACTTTTTTGTTCAATTCCTGTGTAGGAAAGGGGATTGAGGGTTCTGCTGCTCACTCTGCAGCAGGAGAATAAAATGGGCAACGCCAGCGCCTGTTTTCATGGTCATAACAGCACCCAGGAGAAATCAGTACCATAGACAGATCAGTAGTCGGGGAGATCCGTAGTGAACTGCCTTCAGTATCCTGGCCAAGCCTATGCTCATGTCTTTCCGGCTTCAGTGAACAACAGCCCAGCAGACTAATCATTCAGGACTTGTCCTCTTTCAGCACCATGGACAGAGAGTTTCAGTGTTCGGCTCAGAACGGAGTACAGCGCCAGGTTCAGTACCATATGGGATTCTGCACTGAATGCGTTCAGCACCATGGACAGAGAAACAGAGCAGTGTAGAGCACAGTGATCACAGCAGCAGACCCTGCAATGACTGTGACACACAAAGCAGCATAGCAACGCTCAGTAGCATCCCATACAGTGACACGCAAAAGCAGAGTAGCGCTCAACAGCCTCCACAGGAACACACTGCAGCAGAGCAATGCTCAGCAGCCTCCACGGGAACACACAGTGGCAGAACAATGCTCAGCAGCCTCCACGGGAATACACAGCAAACGAGCAGCGCTCATCATTCGAGAGCACAGCAATATTGCGTTCTGTATTAACTAAACTGCTTATTAAGGACGATTGGAAAGTACAAAGCAAGCCCCAGGACGTAGATTGGGACAGGCTTTTTATTTTCTCCTGCCCCTTTAACCCCCAACCTGCCGCTTCAAGCAACTCTGCTAGTGATTATATAACCACAATACAAGCGCAGGTAAAAGTTTTTTTCGCTCTAAAAACACATTCCCCCTGTATCTTCATTCTATAAATAATGTTCTTACTTATTTTGCATTAATACTCTTAGAAACATGCAATCCATGTTATTCAGCTTCTTCCAAGTTGGTTAAAGGGTGATTGTTTACAGAAATGGTTAGCCTAATATATATTCAGTGATGGGTCTTTCTATCAGATTCACTGTTGATTAGATTATTACTGCATTATCCTATTTTATCTTGACTGCAATAACTGATTTAATGTAGCCATATTTTACTCTTTTAAACAGTTAATCTGGAGCATTAATTCATCCATATAGAAGGGGTATAATGCTTATTAAATGATTTAACATTTTCTTAGTTAAAAAAAAAAAAATTACATGTGAATTATTGTTGAAATATGGATTGAAACTGTCAGTCTTTTATTTATTATATATTTTTTAATCTTGTTTCTAGTACAGGGCTGTGCCACCTCTTGGAGGGAATAGAAAAATGGAAATCCTTGACTGAGATTACACACAAATAGGTTTCTTGAAATAGCTCCATGTTATAAATTCTTTGCTTGTTTCACACTAAAATGTATAATAGATACCAGGGTATAAAGCAAAACACATACATAATATAATACTGGTGAGAACAGGAATAAAGACGAACAAGGACAAATGTGGTTGATTTAGTGGATGAATACATAGAGCGACACAGTCTTGTCAACATATGATTTTATTAAACGTGTTATAAGGATATTCATTTTATGAGTCAATAGCATGCATATACACCACAGTAACCCTCCATTTTATATGTGTAAGCTATTATTAAACAGTAGAGTTCTTCAGGACCAAAGCCTTACAGTTCCATCAGATCCTCCAGAGATAAGGTAATCCCCTTTGTGGCTAAAGATTACACATTGAGCATCCTCTTCATGTCCCTCTAAGCTTGCAAGTTTCCCAGACGTTAAATCCAGTATTTTGACTGTCCCATCATTGCTGGCCAGAGACACCAATTGACCTGTGGAGGAGAAGAGATCAGAGAGGTGAGAATCGCACTGTGGGTGATGCTGAGAATATTGATTAGACTTCTAGTGATGTGTGTGATGTGATGTGAATTAATGCTTTTATTGGAAATAACTTCAATCCAACCATCATAAATCAATATAAGTGAGGCGGGCTGCCCATGCCAGCAAATATACTCATAAATCCCAACCATATCCATGTTGTGGCTATTTATTAAAATTAACACATGAGTTACTGGATTGCAACATTTTAATTTTGTTTTAATTCAGTATGTAGCTCAGATGTCCACTTGCCCTCATGGATGCTAGCTGTACCTAATACTGTCATGGCCTATAAGACATTTCTATGGTTGTGAATCTCTTATTCAGAGAGATTTGGACTCTAGACTGGTTTTAACAGTGGGACCAATCTGATATATGTTATTCTATTTATTTCTTGGTAATGGCATAATAGAGATGGGCAAGAGATGTGGTGTTTTGCCACTGGGCTGAGTTTTGTACACCATAGGTTGACCTTGTGTGAACACCTTGCTATTTTGGACATGCACTAATTCACAATATGTACCTCCTTCATTATTGATCCAATGATAACAGGTTAAGTAAAGCAATAAATATATTAGTTACAAGATTAGCTGTTTTGATTACTTCATTTCCAGAAGGGTAAGGGAAGGATTGGCTGGATTTCTAAAATGAATTGCTCACCCCTGTGGGATTCACATAGTGTTTAACCTTGCTGCTTCCTGTCTATTTAAAGTCACAGGTACCTAATTTAACATAAATATTAATCATGGGTGACAGATGCTCTCTGATCCATATTGCTTTCTGTACAATATGTCCAAACACCCCAAAGAAGTCAAACAAAAGAGGTAAGTATAAGAATTTGTGTATTACTGTCTTACGTACAAACTTTCTTGTCTAACTGCATATTAGTGGGACAATCCTCCAACTCAGGCTGGATTTCAGCCTTTCAATATAAAGTGCATCGCCGTTGTATTAGGCCCATCATGGATGCAGCATCTGAACCATTTTTTAATGTTTAGGAGTACTATATTTCATCCTAAGTATGAAGTGAAAAATTCAACACACAGTTACTATGTACTGAGCAGGTCAACATGTATAACTCAGCTTCCCTTTCAGAGTTGGTCCAGCTTGAATGTAGCTATGTGGGACAAAAATTGATGGTAATTGCAAGGTACTACTTGGTTTGCAAGCATATCACATATGTATTAAAATCCATAATTTTATTGAAGGAAAAAAGTATTAAAAACACACATGAAAAGAGCCAGCATCGTAATTAAAAGGGATGTCCAACATGCAATATGTATTTTTATGTCAAACTAAGAGGTTTTCAGTATAAGATGCTGGAGGTGTGTTAGAACCTCCTTCCCTAAACACAAGGTGTGATATTTCCACTATATAGATTCTGTATTGCAATAATAATGGATGTTTGTGCCATGTTTGATGTGTGAATAAACACCATAGTCGAGTTTACCTTGTAGTATTAAGTAACTAACATTTCAGACTATACTGCCTGGTCAGTGACCTTACTCTCTCGCACAGCAACCTAAAAGTGCAAACTAGCACCAGGATGGAATGGCGCAACATATGATTTAATCGATTGACCTCTAAGAGGCAATGACCTACTAACTGAACTAAAGGTAAAATGGTATAAATTGATTCTTCTACTAAAATTATATATATATATATATATATATATATATATATATATATATATCTCAAAGGGAAATGAATCACATCTATGATACATCTATTATTTATGAAATAACAACACGTTCTACAGCTGTATACAACATTTTTAAAATACATAACCAAAAAAAAGCTAAAACTCAACTGTAAGTTTGTACCTCATTATTATCTATGCACTAAAAAAAGAAATATATTCAAATGAAGATATTTTCTGAAAGAATCAGTCAGGCCAAGTACTCTTTTAATGTCTATATAGACAAGTAAAAAGACAGGCAGCAGGAGATAGCAGTCACTCTTCTCAACTTAACATCATTACATCAGTTACCATTGTGCAGGGCCCTCTATGCTTTTTGATACCACACCACTTCATGTAATCAAAGTTTCTTTATATAATACAACACTAGCGACTGGCTGATTTTGACCCTATCATCTCAAAAATACGTTTGGTTACTTTCCATTGCCGAGCCTCACTTAATCACCCGTTGGTGACCTCAAGGAAACATATAGACGATTCTTTCCTGTGTGCTAAACTTTGTGAAGATTAAGGGGAAAAAGCTAATAGAAATCCAATCTGATCTTATTTGAGCATGTACACCAAGTGGTTTGTTCCATATGTTTTCAGTTAGCGGCTTTATCAGGACTGTGCTTTTCAATCTCAGTTCTCAGTCAATTGTCCTTCAGGTCCATCAGACCATGGAGATGTCAGGATTGTTTTGTTTGAGTTAGCTGGGAAAACACACAGAGGTGGAACAGAAGAAAGTAACAAAGATACAGATTCTAACCCTTTCGTTGCCTTCAATGGCAGATCAATACTGTTTATGTACAGATTTTTAGTAGTGTTTATAACTATTTGCAGATATTGTCTAGTGAAAGTGTACTGGTCACGTCATTGCGTGGACAATTATCATATTGAGTGTTCATAGACCAAAATTAGTGAAGTATCTTTTTAAGAAACAATTCGATTTTTTTGTGCCACTCCGAGGAGGTGTGGCCTCGAAGCAATCACAGGCTTGGCCATGTACTGGTGCCTCAGAAGTGAGAAAAACGTTTGTACACAAAAAGAGTGAGGCTGAAAAACTGATACATGTTATTTTACTAATAAATACACCTATAATAGGTCAATATTAAATTAACCAAATGTGAGCAATAGAAATTAGTGAACATAGACAGAGAAACTAAAGACATAGACAGAGAAACAGTAGAAAGTAATGGAGAAGAGGGAATGTGGTTGGTAAATTATTCCAAGGGAAGACTTCTAGATACAAAGAGTGTAATGTAAATCTGTTGGAAAGTTAAAAAAGTGGGCATACACCAGTGTCTTTTGTATAAAAGTAATAGCCATTTCTTTATGCAGCCCAACAGCCCTGCCCCACCCCCACTTAACAACACTTTAAAGTGTCTGGAAAATTCCACTAAAGAGAGGGTTTTTCTGACATTTTCACGTGTAAAGTACCACCTTTTTATACATATAGATGGGTCATGCCAACACTAAGTGCACTGGCATGAGCTGGAAAATAGATCCAGTTCGCTGGACACTAAATCCTAAATTTTTGTCAGGAGTTTGCATTATACATTGGCTCACAAGTAGCTAGCACCACTTTTAGCACTATCACTGCATTGGGTAATTTTTATACATTTTATACAGTAGCATTATGTTATGTAAAAGGTTACACTGAGATGCGTGTGTATTGAATGTGGGCCATTTGCATACATATGAATGTTATACTTTAATTTGTATTGATATGGTTGCCACATGATAATAATGAATTCTTCTTATAGATATAGCATGTATTGCCTCTACAAATTAATTGCTTAACTTTACTTGTGTGAGACATTCTTCTCAAATGAGTGCATGAAATAAATATGAGTGAGAAACCCAGGCTGCTTACTCCTGAGCTGATGACCTGTCTTGCAGCCGGCATCTCCACCAGAGAAATGTCTTTTGTCGAAAAACAAAACATCTTATGTGTCTCAAGCTGCTGAACATCTCTTACTCATAGGCCACTAAGAGCTGGTTAGAAGCTATAAATGCGTAAGGCATTTCATTTTTCGTGCATTCCCTGCCTTTGCTTCTCCTCTCATCTATGTCTTCTATTTGAAGAATAAATATTGGTCTGGATCATTTATTAATACAGACTGCTCTTATGCAGACAACACTGTTTTTTCAAGAAATGTATCAGTAGTGTAAATTAGGAATAGAGAATGATTGCAGATGACGCATGTCGGTTAGGCCCTAAGTTAGATGTGTTCCCACCTTCCTTGTCTACCGGTAACATATTGAATACCAGAACAATTCCCCCTAATGTTGGAAATGGAGGATCGAGAATTTGGCCCACAATCCTCTGGAAAAACTGACAAGAAGACTGTTAAGTATATAAACCTACTGTGTTGTAAGTTATAGTTGTAAAAACCCAAAGCCAAGCCTATTGGCTAATTTCCAACAGGAAGCGAGAATAAATTATTGAAATACAATGACCAGACTCTAAAAAAGGTTCTGAGACAAATTTGGAAAATAGTCTGATTTCAACTGGTAAAATATACTGTTAGCGTTCTAGCCTACGGCCTTCAACAACAACAAGAAACTTTATTGTTCAACTTCTTCTTTTACTTTTTGCAATTTTTTGGTGTGAAATTTTATCAAGTGAGTTGATCAAATAATTTAACCTGATTATGTGAAATGATTTCAGGATGTAAGGCTGTCACTACTATTCAAAATACACCTCAAATTGCTTTTATGGAAGATTTGCTACCATTTCAATTCAGACCTAATTATTAACAATTATTTGGAATGTATTCAATTAGCCTTTAATAGATTTCTAATTGTTGTTAACATGCAGTGCACATTAATCACATTTTAAAAAGCTGGAAGCAATAGTCCAGTTGTTTATGAGTACCCAATGAATCTAGAAAGAAAACTGAATGAAACTGACAATGCATTAATATATAATATATACTGTCTCTTTGGCTAGGAATGGTTCCAATAATAAATATATGCAGGATGGAAGTGGGGGATGCTGGAAAGGGTGAAAAACACAAATTATTAGTTTTGAGGATGAATATGTCATTACCATTGTCAAAACCATAAACAGAGACCAATATACCATCCGTAATATAAATAATAAATATAGATTTTTGTAGAGGCTATTCAAATATTAGTAAATATGCCTTAGAACTAGTAAGTAGATTGGATCTCTAGAACAAGGGCAGCCAATCCGTAGCTATCCATTTCAACAACTACTCTCTGCATCTGTTTATCTGTAAGGAGTTTACCAACAATGTGATGAAGAAAGAATAACATAACTCTAGAGTTGTATCTACAATGTACTTTACTTGGTGCAAATAATGGCACATAACCACCAATGTTTTGTTCAGCAACTAAGCCCTTTGCTGCAGCACAGTATCAATTGAGCAAATGGTGAAATGTTTTTTTAATTGAATCTTTGGTAGAAAGAGGAACAAGACCAGCTCTCGATTCTACCTTTTCCATCTATTCTAAACATTCTAAAGATGAATAGACTAGAACTCAGGGTCTGAAACCAAGATGTTTATAGAAACATTTAAATACACAAAGGGAATCAACACAGTAAAGGAAGAGAGTATATTTAAAAGAAGAAAAACTACCACAACTAGAGGACATAGTCTAAAATTAGAGGGTCAACGATTTAAAAGTAATATAATTAAGTATTCCTTTACTGAGAGGGTAGTGGATGTATGGAATAGCCTTCCAGCGGAAGTGGTAGTGGTCAAGGATTTTAAGCATGCGTGGGATAGGCACAAGGCTATAAGATAGGTAACTGGGGACTAATAAAAGTATTTAGAAAATTGGGCAGAGTAGATGGGCCGAATGGTTCTTTTCTGCCTACACATTCTATGTTTCTATGTAAAATAAGAAGGTATCACAGTGAGGGTGGTAGATGCAAGAAAGAGTCTTCTAGAAGATGTTGCGTGGGGGTCAATATCTTGAAGAATTAGAACCATGCCAGTTATGGTGTAAGGTAATCACAGAAGTACCGCACCATCAATGGCCAGAAAAGGAGAATTATGTAGACTAAACTGGCCAAAGAGTTGCACTATCTGCTGTTAAATTCTAGGTTTATTTTCTGTTCCAGCAATATTTTTTACAGTGCATCCAACATATCGAGCAAATTAGTGGTAAGCATATCATAATGTTACTCAACAGACAAAATCACACACTATAAATATATTGGCATGGTTAGTTGCAAGTCCCCTTTAAATCTGTAATAAAGATGAATGAATATGTATAAATGTTGCAATCCAAGAAAAAAAAATGGTATGTGAGCTTATCCATAATTTGGGACAAATATATTCAATGATTAACAGATTTATATTTCTGTTTTTTTTTTTTTTTTTAACTAAAAGCCTAGCTAGAGATATAAATATATTGCAAACTCAGTTCCTGGAGCGAAAATAAATGAATATGTTTTAATCCATAAACCCAATCACGGTTTTTGAATTGTTTTTATCAAGACTAAAAGAGTAATAAATAGACATAGATAGTTATATGACTCATGCCTACACAGCATAACCAATGGCATTAAAATAATGAGGCATAGGAGGGATCTATACATTTCATCTCATAAACATATAACAATGGATGAATGCATTTGGAATCTTTTTATGCTAAGCCTTTGTATAAACAGAGTTCATAGGCAAAGAGTGAGGACTGAAGCTTTTTTTAACCTGTATGGGTCAGCTTGACTCCTAGTTAATGAATTGCAATTTATGTAGCCACACACTTGCTGTGCTGTCAGCATCCTTACTCTACACTAAGATCTGACAATGACAATGATAAAAAAGATAGATGCTGTGACCAGAACTGAAAATGCAAATGTTTATTGAGTAAATTGTACCCACACAGTTGATGTGGATTTCTTGATGGCCCAACCAATAAGATCATCAAACTACTCACTCGTGCAATAATCAAGTATAAAAAGCAACAACGATATCTACTTTAGTAATCTTGTACTGGTCTGCTGCAAGAGACATTTACTTAGCGGTGCCTTCAATGCCAGGTTGACCATATAAATACCAGATTAGTGTTGAGAATATAGTGCAATGTACTGCATGCACATGGAATTTGTAGGGTTAAGGCTCTATCTATTTGGCTTGGAGATGATGCTGAAGGGCCAAGGCCACCAAGCTCAATAGCATGTTGTTATTGGCTATTATATACTCAATAAGTACATGCGTGATGGGTCATTTAACTAGCACTATTCTTAAATTCTTTATATTAATTATGATGTCAATACATATCGTCTAGTAGGTTATTTTTAGGTCTTGGGGTATTTGATCTTATATGGAGCTACTCTGCTGTCCCCCCACTCTATATTACAGAACCCTACACTAACAGGCTTTCCATGTAGTCATTCTGCCAGTGGAGAAAGATTGTTAAACTGTCTGTGTCAGGGCCACATGTTGTGCTGTGCTCTGTATGCCTCTTCTCCATGTTTCCCTTGGTGGAGGATGAATAGATGTCTCCCAGTGTAGACATATATGCTTGGAATTCTATCTTGAACTCATCTGGAGCATAGAAATAATCTGACGTGGTTAATTGAAAAACACACATTAGCCAAACAGATTCTGAGTACTGTTTCTTGCTATGCTGTTCAAAAGATGCATACCTTTCCATGCAGCCATGTTACACAACTAAAGCTCCATGCCATGACTGCCATAATTGGTGTGTCATACATGATTGATGGCTCACGGTGCTACAACTCCATAAGATGGCATTTTCCTGGTCTTTTTTAGTTTCCTTTTTAAAGGTTAAACCATCATTTCTTTTGAATCGTGCAGCTTAAAACATGTTCAGTTTTTCTTAATCAGGAAGCAATAGCCTTTTTCTGACTAAAACGTTTGGGGGCGTGTATGCCCTTTTTTAAGAGAAATTCTTTAAATATCTAAATTATGAATGTCATCAGACATAAATTTGATGGTTTCAAATATGTCATACATGGCATTTATTGTAGCAATCCCATCATTAAAATTTCTGATCAAAGGTCCTTTTATTTAAGTTCAAAACTCTGCCTACCTTAAGAGTCATTAATGGTCACTCAAAATTGTTGAAAGGCCCCAATAATAACAATTTTGTTCACACAAAGGATGTTTTATAAAATAAAATGCTTGACTATAAAATAGCAACTCAACAGGGACTATGAGGCGTTTAGCAAAATATAAAGTGGACTCTAGCCTATCTACTGACAGAATATATTTATTCAGCAAAAAACATGAATAATTGACAGCTCAACAAACAAACATTTTTCCCAAAACTAGCCAAAGGCACAGCATAACTCAGCACACCACAGATGGAACACTCCATGGTCCATGGCAGGATGGAACAGAGAGAGCAAGGAGGAAGACTATACTTCAAAAAGAGGTAGCTTTATGACCTGCAACTGGAGGTGTTGCATCATAGCATTGTCAACAAACACACTGAACCTGTGTGGTATCAAAGACCAAGTAGCAAAAGCATCAACGACTTAGTACACTGTTAAATGAAAACTAACTATATGAGAGCAAAGCAACGACATGGGAGTAATCTGCAAATACTTGTCCCTCCTAGGTTAAACTATACAAATATTAAACAAGATGAAGTGGTATCCCACATATCTTTTGGTTAGTAATTTTAGTATACTTTTATATCACCGCACTCCAGGACTTTTTTATTATGATGTCTAATAAATACAGAAAACATAGTGGGAGCAAAAATCCCTACAGATAAGAAATTCAGTCCACTGTCTTTGTAGAATAAAATGACAATTTTTTCTGCCATGTTTTTTAGCCCACCATCTCTTCTGAATACATTCCCACAGCGACACTTCTTTTCCTGCACTTTCTTTAACAATGTACATGGACCACAAATAAAGACACAAGAATTATCCATAGAAAAGACCTTTGGGTCTACTCAATAGAGAGAGAATTGAGGGAACCGAGACAGGAATTCCAAACTTAAGGCTATAGTAGCTGAGTTGAAAATTTCTCCCATTCAACAGAGAAGTTTTCTAACTCGGCTACACTGTCCTAAAGTTTGTAATTCCCATCTTAATTCCCTGAAATTCTCTCTTTATTGAGTAGACCCTAAGGTGTATTCTTTATATAGCACTTGTGTCATTTTTTGTGTGGTTCATGTGCCCTTTAATGTTTGGACATTGGTCCAAAATGATGGCTCTGTAGATTTAAAAGAAGAATTATTCTTTAATTTAAAAATAAAATTACATTGTGTTATGTGTTGACAATTCCACTTTTGGAATTAACACATTTTTGCAAGTTTTCAAATTCACTAACATAATATCAGGTTACACAGATATGGTATCAGCATCCCACTCCTTTCTTCAGCGTGATATTATATACTACTTGTATACTTTTCTATTATCCTGAAGTGACTTCATATGTACAACAGCCAGGTTTTTGTAACTAGATGGGCTTTTAACTGCAATTCTCTTACTAATCCAGTCCTGGGTGTCTGATGGGTGCCGGACACTGGGAAGAATAATGAGAAGAGCATTTATAATTAAAACTAAAAGCCAATAACATTGGCTTCCATCCTCTAAGCACATAATATATTCAAGACGAGTCGCTCTATAAATTGAAGGCATATATTGTTGTTCTAAAGCCACGGCTGTATGTTCCCATAATAAGTTCCCTTTTATTTGTGCTCTCTATCTGAATGATGCTTTATTCTGAATCCTTCCAACAGTTTTCTGTTGTGGAGATTTTTATTTTGCATTTAAATTACTTTTACAAACTTCGAAAAATTCTCAACGCTGAATTCCCCCTTGAACTTTCCAATTACCCTTTTGTCATAACATCTCCAGACATATTCTATTAAGAAGCAACTATTAAGATGATAAAATAATGCATTAACAAACCAAATGTTGTCACTGTATTCGGCTAGGGGACTGTATTTTTTTTTTTTAGTTCTATCTTAGCATTCAGAGGGGTCCTTGTTTTACAACATGTTAACAATGTGCAAGAGACGTAGTACCAAATCCCTAGAGTAATCAAGAGACAATGTGATTCATCCATTATTCAAATAGCACTGAACATCACATGAATCTGCCAGGTTCTTAAATAAGAGTGGTATCGACTGGCTCAAGAATTGTGATACGATTGACCTGTTTATGGTTCTTTGGGACAGTCGTTACAATGATTACAACTTGTCTCCAAAGGAAACCAAAGGAAATTAATTTGAATGTGACATCATTCCTCTGCCTGGAGGGATGCATCAACTACAAAAGACTTACACTGAGGTTACACTCATTTCCCTTTGCATGATAGTAGTGATACCTGCTAACTGCAATATGGGAGACCTTATTTGATAGCGATCATTCTTCTATGCTCCTGCAGAGATATATAAGTGAGAAGCTTTGTCACTCTTGAAAATACTCCAGACGGATGTCATACTAACCAGATGGACCTCTAGGAGGGAAAGTCCCTATTTTTGGCCATCGCTATTTCCTCCCATGCCGTCCCTCTTTTCACAGAACCTATGAGAAAGTAACCAGAACTGAACTACTGAGTAAATGTTATGGTCTGGTACTGGAAAAGAAGCGCAATGCAGAAGTGTCCAGGCAAACCAACAACAGGACAGGGTACAAGTGCAGAGTTATTCACCTGAAAGGAATCCACACTATGGTTTTCTACTCCCAGGACCACTAACGATTGGACCACAAAGGTTCTGAAGAAGGTGTGGATTTTTCTGCGCTATGGCCAGATATGACAGTAAATTATAGCACCAAATGTAACTGTATATGTAACAGAGAGCTAAAATAGGTACACACATTTCACAGAGAACAATGGTTTAAAGAGATATTGCTGCACAGGAGCATCCGATGAAATGGTATGCGTGTTAATCCCAAATACTGAGATAGTGCCAGTGTTTACTATTCTTATATTAGCACAGAATGAATTCTGGCTTGGACAGTTTGATTCCATTTATTACTGCTTGGTGGATTTCTCAAATAAGAAAATAAACACATAAATAGAAGTGAGATTGAATCTGGGGGATATAAAAACCAAATTAACTGGGATGGAAGAAATAGGACCAGAAAAAAAAAATCAAGGGAGCGAAAAATGAATCCTTTCAAGCACCGGGAAGTTCAAAAATCTCAAAACCACTCATAGCCGGGGATATAGATGAGAAATACAAATGATTTCTGAAGAGCAGCAGCAGCAGACTACCATTAGCAGTAACAATATCCAGAGGTTATTTGAATGGCACTCTAGCATTGGATGGACCAACATTGTTACCCTTAAAACACAGCCAGATGGTTGCGCAATGATGTGAAAGATTAGCACCAGTAATCCTGATTGTTAATCTGTCTCACAAAGACATAGATGCTACGTAAAGGGTTAAAAATAAAGCCACATACATATTAGAAAGAAATTGTATTTGGTCAGAGGCTGGATCCTGCAACAAACGGGACTAATGTATTTGTTCATCAGTGTTGTTTAAACTCTTAATATGAATGATCACATAACATTGTAATGTACAGAGTTGCTTGATAGCAATACATTGATTATATAATTCAGTAGAATCTATGAAGTTTAGATTCAGAAATGGTTTGACCTATATAACCATTATCAATTAATAGTGTATCAATTATTTGAACATAGCATTATAGTATAGTCCACACATGTTACTTCCCAGATCAAATCAGGCTTTTATATCATTGTTTCTTAATATTTGAAGGATGACATAGAAGACAACTGAAAATGAAGGAATAATATAAGAATAAGGTACAGTTTATAATAATGTAGGACTTTTTACAGCTTTGAATATGCAGGTTCCAGAGAACACTTCCCAAAGAAACGTAGTTTGCATAGTTCTTTATTTGCAGGTTTTGATAAATACAGTAACAAGGTAAGTACTTTGCACTGCTCTGAGTATGCTGGTTCCAGAGGACAAGGTATATAGTTTGCACAGTTCTTTATATGTCGCTTATGAATACAGTAACAAGGTAAGTACTTTGCACTGCTCTGAGTATGCTGGTTCCAGAGTACAAAGGTATATAGTTTGCACAGTTCTTTATATGTCAGTTATGAATACAGTAATAAGGTAAGTACTTTGCACTTCTCTGAGTATGCTGGTTCCATAAGACAAGGTATATAGTTTGCACAGTTCTTTATATGTCAGTTATGAATACAGTAGCGAGGTAAGTACTATGCACCGTTCTTATCAGGTTTGGTGATCACAGTGGCAGGGTAAGTACTTATACAGTTATTGATAGCAATCCACAGAAACAAGGTAAGTATATAGTCACCAACTGATAAAGAAAAGCCTTCCTCTTTGGTCTCAAGTTCAGGGATTATCTGGTTAGTAACTGAATCCACGGTCCAGCGGTTCACCTTAAGATATCTGATTCAGGAAACACTATTGGCGTTTCAGTTCACCTTCAGTAGCACTAGAGATGGTTACTTCCAGCATTAATGGAGATAGCTGCAGCAACAAATATTTCTCAAAGGCACTTCTTCTCATCAGAGTAGACTTGTCCAGTTATAATTATCCAGTATGCTTACTGTAGCTTCAAAAGCCCACAGAAGCAGTTGCAAGCCCCATGACAGTATCTTGTGGACATTTGGACTCTCCCGTCTACAAAAGAATTTACATCCTAGTTTGTTGAGTTTTTAAAGCTACTGTAAGCATACTATGACAAATATGAAATATGTATTTGCTAAACCGTAAATTGAGGTCAACTGCCAAGTACATTTTTTAAAAAATCAGGTCAAAAAAGCTTTGTTTGAAAAACTCTCCAACTTGTATATCATTCAAGTCAGCTATTAATGTTTTATTTTTTATTATTCCCTTGCCAAACCTTCTAGTATGGTGCATATAGTTTGCCTTTTTATACAAGGTCCAATATCTGAAATTTTGAACTAAAATATTCAACTTATGAGCCATATGTAGAATTGGTTACTTATTACCTTTCAACTATCGAGTTCAATCCTGACAGCAGAATAACATTAAATTGGATTATTCTGTAGCATGGTAACTAACTGCCAGTATAGGTTACAAGCTGTAACCATATAATCTAAGTGTATACCAGTCAATACTAATATTGAAAGTAAATACACACAGTACACATGAATGCACATTACTATCATCATCTGGGTTCTAAAATCCTTTTTTCGACAAAAGCAGGTTTTGTATCATGTTGACTTTGAAAACGCTGGATAATTATAACACAGAACACTATGCAAAAATTACTAGATCTAAGATACTGTGTGGAAATGACTCCAAAGTGAATTGTCAAAGAAACCTAATGCAAATTACCAAGGAGTTATATATTTTCTTACTGCTATGTCTATGAGCATAGATATAGCTGCCAAAAACATATCAGTGGGTTGCAAACCAACACTGTCAACATTTAACAAGTTTTAATTGATTTGCAATAAAAATACATAGAAACCAGAACTCATCAAGACCAAATAATATCCTTAATTTAGTATTCTGTATTCAAGCAAATGACATTAGTAAAACGGACCAATTGTATATCTGACCACTCCTCTATGATAAATGTAAAATTCCTAACACTTAAGGGTCGACTCAATAGAGACCGATTTGGCACAAAATAAATTTGAACCGGGCAAGTTCTCCGAATTTCAGAACTCGACGAAATCCAACTACTCAATATCCCCGGATTTTGGTCCAAATTGGCTGTTGGGGCCGTTTGCAAACCGAAGCATTGGAAACATTCAGATCAGGATAATTTCGCCATGAAATACATAGATTTTATATTACCCAGTATGAGCTGAACATGCTCCAACTTTGGGGAAAATATATGAAATTTGCCCATTTCAATTCTCTATATTTTATTTAATTTCTGATATGAATATCCAGCATTACAATATGTGCTCAAGAGATGATTTGGACATATATGGAACTACAGCCATGTCAAAAAAAAAAAAACACCTGAGTTGACCCTTTATAGTCAAACACTGAGGGTTGATGTTTTGTCAGAATAACTAGGTTTGTAAATAAGAGAACTAGCTGCAGGAACCACTTATAGAGTGGAAGACTCCTTATAGACTTTAGAAAAGCAAACAGTGAGCTATCTTAACCTTGTGATAGAAATGTCAACATGTAGATAGTCACAAGTTTACATGCGGTGTCTCCAGTTTGTGACATTACCTGTGGCTTGATATGCAAATTACACATTTCCCATTGAAAAGCAGTTCATTTGAATATGAAGCCATAGGTGATGTCATTAGTAGGAGACGTCTCAGACATTTTAAAACCTGTTTTTTCCCTAATTTAGGCAATTTCTTACAATGCCACTAACTCTAATGTACAGATCATTTTGGATACTTTGTATTCTCTAAATTCACAGTAAAAACAATGCTTGGGTGATAAGAGTCCTTTTAAACTTGTCAATTAATCATAGGCCCATATGCTGTCTTGAGGATGATATTCAACCGGTTCCCTGTTTACTTTACTTTCAATGTCATAGTTGGAATGGTCAGAAGATGTAGTCCTCATGCTATATATAAGGTTGGTGAATTGCCTTTTTTATCAGTTTTCCCAGTGACATTTACATTATAAGCTTGAACAGTACATTACCAAGCAGAACCTTCTATCCTCCTAGGGTAATGATGGCAAACTCATGGCATTACAATATTTGCTCAGAAGATGCAATGCATAACGTGACGTGAAGCATAAGGAGACACTGAATTAATGGAGCAACTGAATTAAAGGAAACAAAAAACGGGGAGAAGGGGAAACTAACATGAAGAGAATCTACAATAAAAGACAGGTCATAATATAGGGAGACATTTGAGATTGTTAACTTGGTTTATTGCCTCTTGGGGTCAAAAGCCTTTGCCGTCACTGCCCGAGGGGGTATGTTTTGATATAAAGTTGTCCAATTGCAGTCTGTGAATGTCTATTGATGACAGAAATAGCATATTCTGGATTTTTTGGACCAGTGTTGATATTCCCTGCTGTGAAAGCTCAGTGAGTAAACATTTTGTGATTATGAAATAGTCATATTAACTAAGCTACAATGTCTTCAGTGATATCAGTGATATTTGTTTTAATTTCAAAGTGATCGTTTTTTTGTATCTCTATGTATCTATAAATCTCAGTTAGAACAAGTAGTGTACAAGCTCGGGCTGCCACCATGGCCATATATAACTTTTACAGTCTGCGACCAGATATAAATCAATTGACTAATTAGCATGGATGGTTCTGTGGGATTTGATCCATAATTACTTAACTGGTTTACTTCTGGTCACATGTAAATCCCACACTGCAAGGTAGCATGTAGACGCTATATGTGGCCGGTAAAAAATGGCTGCGGTACTAGCACCAGTCTATTCATGAAGAGTATGCCCTGTGCTTTAATGTGTGCTATGCCTGAACAATATAATATGCTTGTGTTTGTCGAAACCATTGTCTGCGATTATGGGAAATATATTAGTGGCAGCCTTGAAGCTCCTGTTCAGATAACGCATTTGAAAGGCTATTTATTGTGCTTCCCTTACAGATCTCTCCAAGAGATCCTATCTCATTTACTTTGTGTGTCCCCAGTAAATTTTCACTATATGTTTAACGATGGGTGATGAATGAGTTCATGCCAACCCCAATGTCAAATAGGGTGTTGAGTGATTGAAAATATCCACATGGTTCTTCCATTTTGGGATCTAAAAGAATTTTACTGCTGGTGGTTATTTACAACCAGGGCTCTTTCTCATATGTAGAACAATGGCACAGGCAATATGAAACAGACGATTGCTTTAACTTTTCTATATATTCCAGTTGGATAGATTTGTATATATATAGTCAGAACTAGTTCCGTGCACTATGGTGCATGACAATAGATGGAGCACTGTCATGTGTTACAAGAAGTATACAGTCTGTGTGCTTGATATAAACAATGTACCATAAATGCCCCTAACTCTCAGAGAATGTGGGCATGTAGAGAAAAAAAAATCAACACAGCATAATAGTCATACATAAAAATAAATTCAGTATCTAATAGGTTAAAAAGTCATAAACAAATGTGAGCATCAGGTACAAAAATCTTACAGCCAAAAGCGCCAGGAAACAAATAGCCATTTGTCCATCTCACCTTCCGCCCCGACATCTGCTCAATAGATGGTAACAGGGATCCAAGGGAAGCGCACCTTGGAAGATCAGTCAAGTATCTCCGCATAACCCTCCTCTGTCTCTAAATAATTGTGGCGGATGACTTAGGGCAGCACAGAGTAAAATACAAATAGGCCTGTGTGTTTTTTTTAGCCTAACTTCATCAGGGGCGCAAAACAGTCAGAGTGATGCTATAACTAACAAAACATGTTGAACCAGTTATATACTATATAGTCTTATATTATGACCCTGTTCTATTTTCCATATGCCCCGTCCTCTGAGAGTTGATGTACATCTTCTGTTAGATAATATCGTTGCTATTTTCAACCAATTCTATACTCACTACAAATGCTACTATTATGAGTTTAGTGCATGGGTGAAGTGATGTTGGCTGGTGGCTAATACTGTATCATGGATGGTTTATACAGTTCTATAAAACCAGCAAGTATTCTGCCCTAATAGGGAGAGGTTAATAACGATCTGTGGATGACATTAACATTTCGATATATAAAAGTGCTGCGCATAGGACCTGTGTTTTATATAGTGTTTTATCAACCAATCAGTACAGATGTACATATGTTAAGAGACAATATAAAATAGATCACATTGTTATCTGTAACACTAGTTATTTCCCCAAAAGGAATTATGCTCACTGAGTGTTGAGCAATCTAGTTTGCTCAAACTATCAGATCCCATGGGGCATTCCACAGCCGATTAAAGGTACTTCCGGATAGGTGTGATGACTTCAGCATCCGATGAAGCCGAGATTGCTCAACACAATGAGTGTAACTTCTTCGGGGAAATAACCGTTTTAACTTGTGTTACAGATAACAATATTTTTTTATTGTCTTTTTACATATGTACATCATGTTTAACCAACTGATGGGCACATACATCCTTGAATATAAGTATAAGTTGTCTTGTTCTTCATGTGTGATTTACACCGATTGGTGGATATATTTATGTAAAACACCGGTCCTGTACGCAGCACTTTATTACTACAGTCATTGTTTTTACACAGTGGGCTGTTTTCGATTGTGTTTGCTATCCTATTCTCTTTTACATTGCTTTTGCACTTAAAGGGACAGTCTAGTCCCAGAATTCACTTTGGTGCAAGATGAAGATCACTGCTTGTATAGTGCACAAGCTTTTATCCCTATGTGATTTGATGCAGGCATTCTGTATAAATCATATTTTTAATATTTGACTCAAGCCCTACCCAGTGATTACTCTGCATGTTTACTGCAGGTGCGGCAGCACTGATTCTATAGACAGACACTGAGGATATAAAGTTTTGTTTCATATAGTCACTTCCTGTCCTCCTCAAATTTAATCTATCGTGTGGCCTATGAGTGACCTTGCTCTTGTACACAGTAGGATCTCTTAAAAGCGCAAACATTGTCTGATAACATCACTAGAGAGACAGGCTATTCCATTCATTTGAATGGAATTCTTCTCATTGGTTGCTGCAGCAAAAAAAAAAAAAAGGAAATGACTTTTACTCATCTAGTGTGGGCAGTCTTTGTTTCTTGAAAAACTGCTGCATTTTCACAATTTCTTCTAGCTGTAAGTATTTTATATTTTAAGTAATGCAAAAAGTAAGACATGCATTTTAAAGTACTGTGAAAGCACATTAATATGCATTAATATTTGGAAGACGGATTTTGGACACTAGACAGCCCCTTTAACAATAATAATTAACACGTTTATTTGTATAAAAATATCTTCACAGAATATTTGTGATTAAAACGTGTTCACTTATTCACAGTGTGTAGTGTAATATAAATAATTGGAGTACCTAAACATCACTTTATGTATTTATTTTTACATTTTGTAATATGGGGCTGACAATTTACATAGCACTATCTGCAAAACTTAAGTGGGTGTTACAGATGCAATCAGATGATGAGAGGCAAATTGGTACATAAGGTAGCGAAAGCCTTGCTAGCAAGATTGCAGCCATTAGTTATGATCTTTGATCTTACACTTTCCATACATTTTTTGGTGTTCACATAAGTTCTTTCCTTAACTTATAATATATTTTATAATAACCTAGGTGCCCCCTTTTACAAAACAAAAGTAGGGCTTCAGGGTTGGATAAACAAATATAACATCTGATGAGTAAATGTGATTTAAGACAGCAGTGGGATTCGTGGATTGAAAGACCCTGCTGGTTGTGTGATGTGGGGCATATTACGGGAATACGGTCTATAAACCACAGGTGTCAAAAAGAAAATGTAATAGTGACAAGCAATATGTTCCATAAATCAGAATTAATTTCTGTAAACCAGGAGATTAATAGGAAGTAACAGGTTTAGCAGGGTGGTTAGGTGAATAATATTACCGAAAGGTTTTCTAAATTAAAATAATAATTTCATAAAGCGCAAGGTCCTGTGGATTTTTAGAAGTGCATTTCCTACTGAAAACTGACTGCACTATTGTGTTTTTGTAGATCTGGAACCATGCAGATCAGCCACTAATGGAAATTATTTCATGCACAATAATATGAATCAGGACTCAGTGTGATATATCTCTATTGTATTAAACCCCAATACTCTTTCATGTAGTAAACACTAATCAACTGATAATGTAAACAATGAGTATTCTTAATGGAATACTGAAAATAGAGTTAGTATAAAGAACATAAGATACAACACAACGCCTACTTGTATTCCCTGTGCTCCATGAGCCTATATTCTATTTGATATTAAAGGGAGTCTATCACCTAAACAATGTTTGTGCTGTGATCATCAAGAATAAAAATGATTTGGATGTGTAAGCAGAATTGTAAGCATATGCATATATTAACCAATTTGTGAAGCATGGTGCTTGGGTCTCAGAAGACGCAAGCACCAAAACGCCATTTTTGTTCCTGGCCCCAATCACAAGGTGATCTGTAGCCAGGGACACAACTGCAGAGAACCGATAAGGGTCTTAATATCTCTCTAAATATCTATAAAAAATCACGAGACCTCCCGACCTCACTTGTGAGGTCATGGGGGCGTGTCCGAACCTGGAAGATCGGTCACGGTGCGAATTAGTAAAACGGGAAGCCGTGGCAAGCTGTTAAATGCAGGATGTTCTATGCCGTCCTAGCATCTTTTGGGACCCAACAAATAAGACGGCATAGAAAGTCAACGCACTGCGAAGGGATTAAGAGAAAATTATATATATTCAAGGTGTCTATAGTGCAGATGCTATTTTCAAGGTAAACGTTGTAATTTGTTTATTAGGCTGTAAGGTGATATCAAATGCCACAGGCACCTTTAAAATCTATCTTTCTCTTAATGTATGCATTTCATTGCAATCCTGCTAACACAATGCATATTTTATTATTTATGTTCACAGTAGAAATAATATGTAGGTGATTGAATCCTTTTGTTCACTGGTACGCATCTGCCATCCAGTTTAAAGGGACTCATCTAAACATTGTTCAAACTACGACTGTGAAGAAAAACAGCAAAGAGAGACAGTCGCCAACCAAATCGGGCTGGCTGCTTCCCACTGTCAGAGGATAAACTAGCATATGCCATCAAAAGTAGGAGGGGTAGAGGGAACAGAGATGGGGAGGGGATATAGAACCGAGATGGATGAGGAGGGTGAGAGAGAACAAATATGGGGTGAGAGAGCAGGTAAGGGAAGGAGAGGGAAAGAGGTATGGGGAGGGGAAGGTGAGGGAAAGAGATATGGGGAGGGGAAAGAGGTAAGAGATATGGGGAGATGGAAAGAAGTATGAGGAGAGGAAGGAGAGGGAAAGATATCTGGGACAGGGAAGGAGAGGTAACCAATATGAGGGGGAGGAGAGATAATAGATATGGGGGGGAGATGAGAGACAGACAGATATGGGGTGTTGGGGAGGAGAGACAAATATGGGAAGGGAGAGAGACATACATGGAGGGAGAGGAGACGGACAGACATAAGGGTAGAGGAGGGGCGCCACGGGGGTGGCCCGCACAGGGTGCCGGAACACTTAGGGTCGGCCCTGATGTTGCCTATGAATAAATATACAATAAGTGTGATCGCTTAAATTCCTCTTTTTACAAAACATTCCCTGAAGAGCTATCACACAAACAAATAACCTATTTGTTTCTAAGATACAATAATAGCACTCAAAATAATATGCAAGAGGTGAAGGTATTGCTGCCAAACAAAAACTAATTCATAAAAATAATTTAACAAATAAAACTGTAGTGCTCAATAAAATATGTAATAAACTTATACTTTGAGATCCTCAAAAAGTAATCTTACATTTCACATACAAACCCAAACAAGAGTGGAAGAAAATAATCATACGAATAACATGGCTGATGGTACATATACATAATTTGCTGTGATTTAAATAGTAAAATAAGCTGTACATCTGAATTTTTCCCAACCAGGAACTTGAGGAAATGTATAGCATACATCTTGCAGATCTCGTGCCAGCCTGTCTGTCTTTGAGGTGGCTGCTCAGGGAATTCCCTTCTCCCCTTTACAAGAAGCTTTCCTGGGTTTTCCCAAGCAGTGACCTCATACGCACTCAGCATCACACCTTATAGAGATTTCACTGGCCACAACTGCCAATGAGTCTCCCTGAATCTCTCAATGCATTTAGCAGTACACTCACCAGGCCCAAAGGTGGCGATATAACATCTCTGCCCCTAAAACAAGTCCTGCTCTCATTCTTGAAAATTCACTGAGCCAAACATTTCTACAAATATTCACTTGAAGATATATCTCAGGGCAAGACAAGCCTTTGTGAATAGGCGCTCACGTGTTTAGACAGTTCTGACTGGTTTGATTCACATACTTCATGGTCGGACTTACAACCTCATCCTCTTAATCTAGTCATTTATTATCTGCACTGGCATTAGTGTTAGATGTATTGTAGAACTTCAAACATCATCAACGTTTTTTCTTTTCTTTCATTGGTTAAAATGGAATATTACCCTGGTCTTCCTCAATGATTGATGCACTTCAAAGAGACTATCAGACACTGCGTTACTATATGATTTCTAATAGGACTTTTTGAAGTCTGAATGTGCAGTTTACAGAGGTGAAACTTGATGTGATAAAACTAGTAGTTGCCATGTGAACACAGAACTGTAGCGTTGCTGAATTTTTAAATAACTATTACTGTATGAAAATGCAGCTGGGTGAAAAACAAACCTGTATTAAAAGGCAGCACGTTAAAGGGACTTTATCACCGGAACATTGTTTTTACTGTGCTTGTAGAGCATAACAAATGATTGAAAATGATCTATACTTTGTATTAGCAAAATTGCAATCAAATGCCTAAATTAGGAGAAAAATGTATTTTAAATGTGTCTGTGACATCACCTGTGACACGGTATGCAAATTACACATTGAAAAGCAGTTCATTTGCATACTGTGCCACAGATAATGTCATAAGCAGGAGACTCCACAAACATATTTAAAACCCATTTTTCTCCTAATTTAGGTATTTGCTTTAATTTTGGTAATACAATTTATAGATCATTTTCAATCATTTTAAAGCTCTACATTCACAGTAAAAGCAATATTCGGGTGATACGATCCCTTTAAGAGTCTTTTGAGGTCATTTAGTCATGGGTTAGCTGCATATAGTGTCTTGTGAAACAGCGGCAATGCAACGAAACAATTCTTGTCAAAATCCTGAAACACAAATAATGTTGGCCGGACTTATATCCCTTCAGGTTATTTGGCCCTGTCCTGTTATAATTAATGCCACACAGAGCAGCTGAAGAGAACATTTTGCTATCATCATTAATAAGCTAGCTGAACTGTAGGATGTCTAGCAGCACTTTCTAGACACGCCTGTGAGGAGATTAACTAGCTGTGTACCACGCATGCTTTCAGTGCTCTGCTCCACGCCATGTTTAATTACTGTAGTAGTTATAGAAAGAACCTGTGGAGGCCAGATGTTTCAGTGGGCTAAAGCACTAGCTGTAGAATCTGTTAAGGGCTGCAAGTTAATTGTCCATTAAAGTCATGCTCAGCCTTTGATCACTCTGAGCTCAATAAAATGAGTATCATTAAGTTGGTTAACAGTAATAACCCTGGATGTTAAAAATAAATGGTAACATCACCAGGACATATTTAAAAACAAAAGATTGTCTCAATGAACCCTTGCTGGTAAAATATGGCCTTATTATTATTATTATATCTGTCAATTTTGACATTTCCATAACAATATTTCTACAACATGTATTTATACAGACAGACAGACAGACAGACAAGGATTTGTTGTCATATTCCCAGTATATAGCAGGGTTTATTTGACATTGCACCATTAATATAATCCATGTGGGATGCTTATACCGTGACTGTAGAGAATACAAAATGATTGAAAATGATCTATATATTGTGTCAGCAGAATTGCAAGCAAATACCTAAATTAGTAGTGTTTTAAATGTGTCTCTGGAGCATGATATTTATGACACCATCTGTGGTTTGATATGCAAATCAAACATTTTCCATTGAAAACAGGTGATGTCATAAGCAGGAGATTCCACAGACACATTTAGAACACATGTTCTCCAATTTAGGCATTCACTTGCAATTTTGCTAACACAATGTATAGATCATTTTCAATCTTTTTTTAAATTCTCTACATACACAGTATAAACAATGTTTAGGTGATAGAGTTCCGTTAACTTGAGCACAGACATCCAGTACAGCCGTGCGAACAGAGATGTGAATGGGAAATGTATAGGTAAAGTGTAGGATCCCTTCTGAGGAGATCCAGTCCTACATCTTCCTAATTTTGAAGAATGAGGCAGCTCCTGCCAATGACATGGAGTGTGGACAGAATAACAGAACAGTTAAAAAAAGAAACCTTTGATCAATAAGGAAATGTTTTTTATACACATCAGAACCAATTTAAAGCAATTCCCTAAATCAATAAAGATAGACAGAAATTCTTCTAGGCATTTACTACTAGTGCATGGAGATATTGATCAGCCTATCGATCTTTCTTTTGCATGGAGAAAAAGCATTGGTTTGGATCAGGATGAGGTATCATAAGAGAAAGAACTGACTATAAAGAAGATAGTAATAATATTCCATATATCAAACATTTCACCGTATGGAGATATATCGAGAGTATAATCATTGTTCACGGTCAGGAAAACAGAGTTTAGTGAAACGAGAATATCCCAACTCTGCATCACTGCAATAATTAATTACACATCGCACACAGCATTGGCTATGTTATTTCAATATATTCAGGGCCGGTGCAAGACATTTTGCCACCCTAGGCGAGCCTATATTGTGCCGCCCCTTGCTGCCCCCAAGCATTTACACACGCAGTAACACTTTCAGTGTCACATACATATGCAGGCACATGAACACACACGTCATTTCGCTGTTTCCCCTTTTGTCTTTCTCCTCTCCCCATTATCTTTGCCTCTTTTGTTTCTCTCCCTCCTGTTTGTCTATTCCTCTCCCCCATGTATATCTCTCTCTCTCTCCTCTCCCCCCAAGTCTGTCTTTCTCACTACCCCCATTCCAGTTGTCTCTCTCCCTCCCCCACCCTATGTCTGGTCTCTTTCTTTCTCACCACCCGATGTCTGGTGTCTCTTTGTCTCTCTCGCCCCCACTCCATGTGTGGTGTCTCTGCTCTATCTTTAATCCCTCCCCTCTACCCCATATCGGGTGTCTCTTTCTTTAATCCCCCCCACCCCATGTCTGGTATTTCTTTCTTTAGTAACTCCCCCCCACCCCATATCTGGTGTCTCTTTCTTTAATCCCTCTCCCCCACCCCATGTCTGGTGTCTCTTTCTTTAATCCCTACCCCCAACCCATGTCTGGTGTCTCTTTCTTTAATCCCTACCCCCAACCCATGTCTGGTGTCTCTTTCTTTAATCCCTACCCCCAACCCATGTCTGGTGTCTCTTTCTTTAATCCCTCCCCACCACCCCACGTCTGGTGTCTCTTTCTTTCTCCCTCCCTCTCCATGACTGGTGTATCACTCTCTCACTCACTCCCTGTCTGGTGTCCCTCACACTCTCCCCCTTTCCCCCCCCCCACCCTTACCTAATGTTTTACCTTCATGCCCCCTTCCAATATCATCATATTGCCCCCTTCAGCATTTTGAGCCCTACTGGTTCTTGGTCATCAATGACTTAGCTAGATACACTCCATCCCATGTGCTAGGTGTATCTGTCCTTTCTTTAACCCTTTCCTATCCGCTCCCTTGCACTACTCATGCCCCCAGGAGACATGACATGCCCCCGCTCAGGTGGGAAGCACTGATCTATACTACAAGTATTTCTATTACAGGTTTTCCAGCTGTATTCATAAACAGTACTCTCACTACCCCCATGCCAGTTGTCTCTCTCCCTCCCCCACCCTATGTCTGGTCTCTTTCTTTCTCACCACCCAATGTCTGTTGTCTCTTTGTCTCTCTCTCCCCCACTCCATGTGTGGTGTCTCTGATCTATCTTTAATCCCTCACCTCCACCCCATGTCGGGTGTCTCTTTCTTTAATCCCCCCCCACCCCATGTCTGGTATTTCTTTCTTTAGTAACTCCCCCCCACCCCATATCTGGCGTCTCTTTCTTTAATCCCTCTCCCCCCACCCCATGTTTTGGTGTCTCTTTCTTTAATCCCTCTCCCCCAACCCATATCTGGTGTCTCTTTTTTTAATCCCTCTCCCCCAACCCATGTCTGGTGTCTCTTTCTTTAATCCCTACCCCCAACCCATATCTGGTGTCTCTTTCTTTAATCCCTCTCCCCCCAACCCATGTCTAGTGTCTCTTTCTTTAATCCCTACCCCCAACCCATGTCTGGTGTTTCTTTCTTTAATCCCTCCCCACCACCCCACATCTGGTGTCTCTTTCTTTCTCCCTCCCTCTCCATGACTGGTGTATCACTCTCTCACTCACTCCCTGTCTGCTGTCCCTCACACTCTCCCCCTCCCCCCCCCCACCCTTACCTAATGTTTTACCTTCATGCCCCCTTCCAATATCATCATATTGCCCCCTTCAGCATTTTGAGCCCTACTGGTTCTTGGTCATCAATGACTTAGCTAGATACACTCCATCCCATGTGCTAGGTGTATCTGTCCTTTCTTTACCCTTTTCCTGTCCTCTCCCTTGCACTACTCATGCCCCCAGGAGACATGACATGCCCCCTCTCAGGTGGAAAGCACTGATCTATACTACAAGTATTTCTATTACAGGTTTTCCAGCTCAGCTGTATTTATAAACAGTACTCACACCAGCCGTGTAGGGTAACTATAAAGGATATTACCTGTCTATGTCTGGAATTACTGGATAACTAAAACGAATACTTCAATTCTTTACCATTTAGCATAATGTGAATATGAATGTATAAGGCAAGTATTCAGCAACGGAGTAAGATCAAGTCACCTATTTAAGTAGAAAGAGACAGAACACATGAAAGTGTTGCTAAACAAGTTTCAAAATTATAGTAAATAAAGCAGATCTCAACATTTTGCCCATAAAAAGCCAGCCATTCTTTTCAAGCGCCTGTTAGTAAGAGACTGAATCACAGCAGCTGCTTCTATGGAAACATACAGCTCTGAACCATACTTGACCCTTGCTTAAGCAGTCCCATTCAGCTGGTGTACGGAAGACTCTGAGCTCTCTGGATTACATCATTCTCTATTCTGCCAAATGTTCTGTGCCTAGTTAATGTAGAGAAAGGTTATCCAGTGATTGTTTGGTTTGCCATATTTTGGTATGTGGAGACCAATACCTGTTGTTTTGGTTACACTGCTTAACCTTCAAGGCAGTACAAATGTGTTTTACACACTGCTATTAATGGTTTTGAATAGAGACAGGTTTATAGAGATTAAGGTGCTGGGAAGTTGTGAAGCCATTGGGTTTAAAACAAGACAAAGCTGCACTATCTCCTAAGATACATTGATTATGCTCTGAATGTATAGAAAACAAATTGCAACAGGTGATGTCATAAACAAGAGACAGCACAGACATATGTCAAACATGTTTTTATCTTATTTTATGCATTTGCTTGCAATTTTGCTACACAATTTATAGGAATATTTTCATATTTGTTTTAATTATCTATGTTAGGAGCATTAGTTATGTTAAGGTTGACAGTAATCCTTTAAAACAGACTGGGTCCCTATATTAGTAGGCTTAGCCTTCAGAGAATACTTGCAAATCACCTTCTGCCATAAACTATGGGTAAGAATTATATCACTGTAGTTTGGACAACAAGTAGTGGAGCAGCTGGTAACTAGAAGACCAACGCGTTTCACGCAAGTAGTTATTACTCGTGTGCTAACTAAATGTTGATTTTTGTCCTACTGCTGTTGCTCGTCTTCTGGTTATGTGTTATGCAGACTTCATAGACATTTTTTTGTTTCAACGTGGGTTTTAGAGATATTCACCAGCTGACACTTTGATTTGTTTTTGTAAAACTATCATTAGAAGAGAGCAAATGTGTTGAGATTGGTGAATGTGTTCTACATCAATGCTCTCCTAATCTATCCATCTATCTAAGAATAACCTCACTTTTCACTAAGTGGTCAGTAGTGTCACAGAAATGACAGTGCAATGAATACCAGGAAAATGATCTTGATTATATGTTTTTTATGCATGGACACGGTATACAAAAAGTGTCCAATTGTATTCAATTATTGGCGGAAGTAATATGGGAGATGATTGGGTGTGCCTGATGATGGGGCAGTGGAAGATATCTAACCAACATCTAAACTTCTATTACACAAAGCAAAATAGTATTATAATAATGCTTTTTCAGACTGTAGATTTCTAAACAGAGGTAGAATAACGCTAAAGCAGTGATTCTCAAACCTTTCCTCAGGACCCCCCAACGGTCCAGGATTTAGGCATTACCCAGTTGTGTTTAAATAAGAATATGTAGAACACCTGGTTTGGCTGCTTTATGGTTAGGGAACCACACCAGGTGTTCTAAATAGTCTTATTTAAACACAAATGGGTAATCCCTAAATCCTGGACCATTGGGGGGTCCTGAGGACAGGTTTGAGAATCACTGCTCTAAAGAATCTCAGCACCCGGTCTCAGACTACAGCATATTCCATCAGTATTTAATAACTGAAGAAATAATCATACTGGCTCTATTACTTATAAGAAAAAAAGTTCAGAAGAAGAAAATTGTATGGAATAAACGGGTGGCAGCGTTCCCTTTATTTCTTGCCCATTTGCAGTGCTCAGCTGACAGATCCATGGTTTGAGCGTGTTCTAGTCTGCAGGCAATATCTAGCTGCTGCTGCTTTGTTACATGAATTGAAGATAACAAAGAGACTGATTTGCCGCAGATGATGGATCTTTTAATATTTGCGACGACACAGATTTAGTTGTTCCAAAAACAACTCTCTCACCAATCCAATCCAATAATTACTCCTTTTGATTATGAGTTGCACTTTGCTAAGGAATGCACTTCTGTGTCATTGTCACCATGGTTCTTCACCGTAGCACTGAAGGATTATTCAACACTCTTTTAACCCCTTTAACTTCTAGCCTCTAGATCAGCAACTGGATACATATATCTTAATGAGTGCCAAGCCTCGGCTCCATGGCAACGCTATCATACTCTCTGTCTGGAGTGGGTAGAAAGACAAAAGAAAGCATCCAACCATTTTGCTGACATGTTGAAGTGCTTTCAACAGGTTGGACCTCAGATGCACCCTACTGAACCCATGGAAACAGCCGGTGCAAGCTTTGTTTTTCCTGCCACTTAAGTGGAAACCAGGATTTATTAAGATGCAAACATTTTTACATTCAGGTATTTAGTTTACGTGTATTTTTTTCTTTTTTTTAAAAACACTTAGAAGTTTGTGCAAGAGAGTATAGGAATCAAGCACATGAGTATCAACACACAATGGGACACGTTTACTGTTCCGTTTTCCAGTTATTAAACACAGATTGCTGTCATCGTAACCTCTTAACCAACATACGCAAATAGTCTTGCATTTTTCAGACACATTGGAGCTATGATGCTCCCATTTTAAAAGCAAAGTCTGGGTCTAAAGCTAGCCACGCAGGACTGGGTTGACACCCGAGATAAAAATGATTCTGATACATCAAGGAAGATTTTAGAATATTGATGTTTGCTGATAAGGTACACATTTTAATTGCTTAAAATAAATGCTACTTCACATCACAAGTTAAAATAAGCACTTTCTAGTAATGCATTGAATATAATTATATAGATGCATTCCTCAATCATGTTGTATCAAATACAATCTTGACCTTCAGCCAGTCAATGTCAGAAGATCTAGTTTAAAATAAAATGTCTCTGTAACATTGTAACCTCTCCCAACCTTTTTGCCAAGCTGCAGTGGGAACATTTTGATACTGGATACTATTATTAAAGTGCCTAATAATTAATCCTGGACATCTTCTTCCCAACAATATCCCTGGATGCGGATTCTTCCAGCCAAGCAGCATCTCTCAATTGAGGTATGAAAGTTTAATCAGTAAGTTATTTGAAAGCTGCTTGGACCAGTGGTGAAATTTGGAGGAAATAACAGAATAACCTTTAGATCTGAAATACTACAGCGGAAAATGTCTTGGCTGGTAATCTATACTACACAGTGTGATCAGGTGTTAATTGCAATGAGGTGATATTTAACGTGCAAATCGCTAATAGACTATGTGGTGTAAATGTAAAGGCAATCTATAATGATTATAAAAAATGCGCTAAATGTATGACCGTGTCAATTAGTCCTGTGTTGGAGCAATTATACAAGTCAGGTTTATAGTTTTAAACACTATTTAATTTAAAGTCTCTGCTCGTAGAGCTGGCTGTGTCTCTATAGGAGACATTTATTCCCTATTTTTCCTAAAGGTACAGTAATCAGTGAGCGGCTGGAATACACACCTGAGCCTATGGGGGCTGTTCACTAAACTGAACAGGCAAGTGAAGGCAGAAATCAGGCCTTGATAGCTGAAAATGAAATTGGATGGAGGAGTAGAAAATACTCAGAGTATAAGTACACATTTCATTTATTCCCCAAATAATCAGCATTACAGAGGAGAGAGAGAGCGGCTTTACCAGCAGCTTATTGTTATTCATTATTGCTGATTAATACCAGAGTTGGAAAGATTGGCAAGTCAGAGATTTTTTTTTAAGGTTAACTATAAATGCCTGCCTTCTCCAGTTCACTTGTCAGGTCAGTTTTATTAAATAGCTCCATAGGAGGCATAAGGTGCAATAAACTGTAGAACAATAGATCGTTTCCATGGTTTGCATCACCTAGCCTATGTGAGCTATTGACTAAAAGTGTATTGCAGTGTATAGTTAAGTCGTGAGATAAAATATTCATCTCACCTCAACTCACCTGCACCTCACTTTCAGTGAATAGTTCCCAATATCTCCTGTGCATTGGACATTTGTCTCTATCTATGTGTAAGCCAACCTTGTTTCGTTTGTACATTACATACCACACTGACAGTGTTTTCTTTCACTATCCATTTCTGTATACACAAATTTAACTTCCAAGGCCTTTGGAGGTTACATCATATGTGACAGGAAATGTAATTACTAGACACTACGAGTACATGGATCTTGCACCCACATAGACATGATCCACACCACATTCTCTGACCATGCCTCCACATGTTTCCTGTTAAATGGACATCCTGAGACTTAATGAGCTACTTAATAGCATATATACATGTAATGATATAAAAGCAGGCTTTCCAGACTCTACACACCCAATGATGCTCTAACCAGTGGTGTATCTTGGTTTTGTGCTGGCCTAGGCAGACAAAATTCGTGAACCCCCACCCCACGTTGCACACCCCCGACATGCCCCATCACCCCATTACATGCCTCATCTCCCACACTGCACACACATTAAATGCCCAATCACCCCAATACATGCCCCCACCACCCACATTGCATTCGCACTAAATGCCCCATCACCCCCATTACATGCCACCATCACCCTCATTTCATACCCCCACCACGTCCATTACATGCCCCCATAACCACGATTAACTGGAAGGAGCTAAAGCTTGCTGAACAGTGGGGGAGAGAGCAAAAATGTTTGAAGATCCAGAAGTGTGGTTTAACACCCTCTGACAAAGTGCCTCCCTAGAGGAGTGCCTTGTTTGCCTTGTGGAAGATACACTACTGGCTCTAACCCAGTGATGAGTAATCTTGGCACTGCAGATCATAAGGCTGAATGAGCATCATGGGCTACATAGTTCCCAAATATCTACACTGCCAATGTCAATCAACACTAATCTAACCCTTTCATACACTGCCATCTTTACTCATAACATAAATTGTTATAGCTTGGTGGTGTGGGGGGAATTACTATCCCCCCACCCCACCAAGCTGTTACATTTGCAAAAAACATAATCTCAACAATGCTTTACAGTACAATCATAATTGTATTAACCATATTAACCAAAAATTACAATGCAGTACTTCTAAATACAGTTGGTGTAAAAGTAAATAATCATTGTCAGCAAAACATGATAAAGTGTGATAAGTGAGAGCACTCAGCCATGCAGTGCTTGTGTAACAGCTTTTTAAATTATTGATATGAACTGCTGGAAAACAAAACAACATCACAGCATGAAAATATAATGAATTAGAACTTCAAGGATCACAAAAGTATGAATATTGATTTTATATTAAAAGTCTAAATGATAAATCAGCACCTACATAATAGGAAAAAGCACTGCGCACAATGCAATCAGTATGCAGCATATAGAAGTGATCATTAGAGAAAGAAGGACAGGTCAGGCATGGCTTAATTTCCTAGTTACATGTATCCTGGGCAGAGTGGTTTCAACACAGGATGTAGCTGTAGCCACATTGTAGCTGCCACTCAAGGTATAGTAACAATGATCCGCTGCCATGTCTCTCAAGTGTACCACTTTTTTTAAGGCTTGACCTTCTTTAAGACCCAGGTCCATTTTCACAGCTTACACAATTACATAGATAGGTCACATGATCACTTATAACATGTCTGCCCCACGCCAAGCTTCTAGCTAAAATCAGGGAAACACTGTACAGAGGGCACTGTTTATATATATCATAAAGCCAAACATATTCTAAAGCCTGCACTACCTGACCATATATAGTTCTCACACAAGTCCCAGACCTGTAAGTTTGGTAAATGTAGCTCTATAATGCTGCACATCATCTAACATATAAATATTTATATCAACATTTCATCAGCGTTCATATCATGTATTCATACCTCCAAATGTCTGCCCTCACCAATGTAGGATGCAGAGCAGCTAGGGTTGCCACCTGGCCGGTATTTTAGCGGCAGGCCGGTAAAATATTGGCATCAGACCAATGTTAAGTCTATGGAGACAGTACCAACGCCGGTATTTTTCTGAAGAAAAGGTGGCAACCCTAAGAGCAGCACTGTTACTCAAACTGAAAGACCTTTGCACATGCACATCATTCACTCTCTGGCATGTCTAAAACATACAAAACCTATTACAGTCTACAGAGTCATGATTTTTGTTTAAGTTGCCATTATAAATTCCGGTGCCCAGAACTAGCTTAACATCCTTCCATACATCCCACTTCCACACAAACCTTCTCCTTAGTAACTATAGTTTGCTCTCACAACAACCCCATGAACCCTCATTGATAGCTCTACATACCCTAGGAAAGGTGTCAAATGGCCACTGTTCTTGGACTAATACTGTGGGGGAAAGTGGCAATTCTAAACTAATAAAATCTACACATTGGTTCTAAAGAGGAAATAATGCCAATATCAAACTATTTATACATTAGTTTGGTTTTGCTGACTTTTTAAATTACTTATATTTTATTTACAAAATATCACTTACATAGTGGCTAAGAAACAAAGCACTACAATACTTTTTGAGGTTCAACTGTGACCATAGTCTTATAGACCAGTAGTGTCAACAGCAATTATCTGTCACACTGACAAACCAATATATCTACAACAGACCACAATCCCTTGGAAGAATCCAGAAGCAAACCTTCTATTTCTTAGTTATGACCCCACGTTACCTTTCATATTTTTAAAATGCAGTATAAATGAAAGGTCATTTAAAAAGGGGTTAAATCAGCAGAATTCCAATTCATTCAATGTTTAAAAATGTTGGCATTATACCCACTTTCATGCCGCCAGGTAGTCTACCTAGAGCCATCAGCAGAGGAATATCTGAGTTCCATTAATGGGGCCAGGCATTTCACCTAGAAGTATGATTGGGAACCTTTTAATTTAATAAAAATACAACTGAAAATATTCGAAACCATAGGAGATCAGGTTCACAGAAATGTGCAAATCTGAGACCTATCAAAAATGACTTTCAGAAGCATTGGAAATGTGAACGCAAGGCAAGGGATATCTCTGTGGATGATACATTTCTAGGATCTGAGAAAACCTGGATCTTTAAAGTGTTGCCAATATCACAATAAAGTGTTAGGATTTTGAAAGGATTTCTATTATAAATATGTTTATAGCTTTAATGTCCTGAACAGAATTGTTAATGTATTGCTTCAATCTCTTAAACGGATAACATGTCAGCATGGAGTAAATTAGACCTGGTTATATGGAACCTTAGCAAACAAATGAACGTTTTTATGCATACCCACTACCCCCAAAGACTCTGGGTAAAGGAGTAACTCTACTCTGAATTCAAAGATATGTTGGAAAACACACGGGGAGATCTTTACTGTTTGGTTAAGAAGATGCAGAATAATAATTGAACTGGTTGAAGGGAGCCTGTAGATTGCTGCTAAATAATGTATTTGTTGAATACCTGATTAAATTGTAAATCAGATTAACTCTAAAACATTTCTTTGCTGTGCATCCAACATAACTCAGGAAAACACTTTGGGCATTGTTTGTGGTAATTTTGTCTGTACAAGCTGTATCAGCTTATTTTTATTCAGGTCAAGCAAGTGTCATGTGACTGGTGTAACCCTTTGAGCACCAGAGGGGAACTCAAACTATTGGTTTGTAATGCTTGCACACCTCTAAGTTGCTCTCTGTGAAGGGTTGAACTGTATACAACTTTTTAGAATCTTGTTAGATTCTGACACATCATTTATATGTTTCTGGCATTCACAGTTTTCTTATTCTCTACCTTTCCCTGTGTGTAACCATTTTTTAAGCTTTTAAGTTATAGATGAATTACATAACAAAAAAACACATATAATTGAATCTTTTAGACCAATGATGTCTAACTGAAGATTTTTGGAAACTAAATATCTAATGATGCTCAGTTAGTTATCCTTATGACCGATTCAGCGTCATGGCACTGATGTATTTACCAAACATTGCATTGCCAAGGTTAGCCATCACTATCTTCGAATGTAGGCCAGTTAATGCAAGGCCTCCTCATCTGTTCTTCAGGTCTGTCTAATTTGTTACCTACCCTATTGTTTGTATGTTTTGTTTTTTATCTTTGTAGGGTGCTACTGATTATTGGGCTGTACAAATAAAATAATAATAATAATTAATAATAAAATAATAATAATAAATGATGAAACACAAAGTGATGTTTAAAGTTAAGGCTGTGAGGCACTATATGGAAGCCTTGCATAATATAATAATATAAATGCTATATATAATCATGCATACACTATATGTATTGTTAGTATGAGACAATGGTAAGTTAAGACTCACAGCTGCTATTGTACAAGTATATACAGTGCTAGCCTTTCTTCATGTAAACCAAACCAAGGCTGGTTCTTGTATATTTTACACCAAGTTAAACAGTGAATGGTTAATAACAACTTGTATAGAATTCACATTTTTGAAGGTGAATCTTGGTTAAACAGGGCCCTTTGCCATTCCCCCTGTATGTCTAAACATGTTATGTCACCTACTGTTTGTATGTGTTGTTTGAATATTGTATAGCATTTGTAGAATATGACAGAGCTTTATAAATAAATCATAGAAATAATGCAGTCGTATGCACTTAGAGCATTCAAGTGTTAAGAATGGAACAATGCTGATAGCACAGCAAACATAGAATTACATGACACGTACGCTGTCCATGGTACTGATGTGCGAAGACACAAACCGTGAGAAATTATAAAATTAAGTGATCATCAATCTGCTTTCAGAAAGGGTTTAATAATGCCTACCATTAATAAACATCCTTACTCCTGTGCAACTGAAGGAGTTATATATATATATGTGTGTATTTATTTATTTGGGGGAGGGGATTTCAGTGCAGAGAATAAGAAATAACAGGGGGTTGTTCTATGTGCAGAACAGAGTATAGTATAGAAGGCTCACTGGCTTGGAGGGATCTGTCAGTAGATGTTTATGTCTGAGTTACTGTGTGTAAATGTCTATTTTACCCTGTATGTTGGCCTGTCCTTCATTGTTTATCTCAATAATGCTGTGAATGCTCTTTTTTTTTTTTTACCTGGGGTACAAGATATGGTCTTTTTTCATTTTATTTTTATAAATACTGCCTCTCTCAATCCCCTAACAGCAATTTGGCATGCATTCAGTTGCACATTTGTTATGTGTGTGTGTATATATATATATATATATATATATATATATATATATATATATATATACACACACACATATATATTTATACACCGCCACAAAAGCCAGTTCCATTTAGTTTATATCCAGTAGATATACAAAAGTGTTAGCAAATATTCGATGGCAGATGCTGGGTTTCAGTTGCTTATCATTTCTTCAATACATTTAATAGCCAGTTGCTATATACAAGTCCATTCTGAAGATATATTTCTAGAATTTTAGGGAAAAAAAAAAATTCTGGATTTTTTTTAAAGTGTTGCCAATATTTTAGTAAAGTGTTGGAACGGAAAAGAATTTGTATTCTAAATATTATTTTCCCATTTAGTACAATGCTGGCATTTATAACATGAACTCTACTTAGAAATCAATCTATTAAACACTCACACAGTGCCAGATGAGTACCAAACCCATTTTCAATCAACTGTTTCACTGACTTGGAATCTATAATCATCACCATACTTGATAACTTAGGGTCGATGGGCATACGTGCAGATTGCTGGGGTAACACATTAAGTAGAGTTGTGGCATTCCATTTAAATATGCTGCATATGGAGGAGATTGCATAAATCTATCCCTCTTTTATACTCAAACACATATACATCAATGTGCCTGAACATTCAAAAACAAAAAAATAGGGATTCATACCCAGGCTCCACTTACTGACCAGCAATTTAAAATTCTGAGCATTCAGGTTTACGCTCTGACCTGTGAAAGCCCTGGGCATTGATATAGGTCAGGGGTAGGCAACCTTCGGCATGCCAGATGTTGTGGACTACATTTCCCTTGATGCTTTGCTAGCATTACGACTGTAAGAGCATTATGGGAGATGTAATCCAGAACATCTGAAGTGCTGAAGGTTGCCTACCCCTTGTATAGGTTAAGCCAGGGGTCCTCAAACTACGGCCCGCGGGCCACATGCGGCACACCGAGCACATTTATCCGGCCCGCGGTGGGTGCTGCCGGCACCCCCCGCTCCCCGCTGTTTACCTTTTTTTTTTTTTTGCAGCCGCAGAAGATGAGGCTGCAGGAAAACGGAACAAAAAAAATAAAAAATCACTGCGACCGGATGTGACCCGGTAACTGTTTCCCTCCTCCGTGCAGGGAGGAGGGAACACTGCGCGAGACGTCCGGCCTGGGACACAGCAGCTGGAGGTAAGTGATGGGGAAGGGGGGGGAGGAGGGAGGTATAACGAGCACTGTACTATTCCTGGGCATCTGAAATGGCATAATATTCCTGGGCATCTGAATGGCATAATATTCCTGGGCTCTTACTGGCACTCTATTCCTGGGCATCTGAATGGCATAATATTCCTGGACATATGAATGGCATAATATTTCTGGGCATCTGACAGGCACACTATTCCTGGGCATCTGACTGGCACACTATTCCTGGGCATCTGACTGGCATAATATTCCTGGGCTCTTCCTGGCACTCTATTCCTGGGCATCTGAATGGCATAATATTCCTGGGCATCTGAATGGCACACTATTCCTGGGCATCTGAATGGCATAATATTCCTGGGCATCTGAATGGCATAATATTCCTGGGCATCTGACAGGCACACTATTCCTGGGCATCTGACTGGCACACTATTCCTGGGCATCTGACTGGCATAATATTCCTGGGCATCTGACTGGCACACTATTCCTGGGCATCTGACTGGCACACTATTCCTGGGCATCTGACTGGCATAATATTCCTGGGCATCTGACTGGCACACTATTCCTGGGCATCTGAATGGCACACTATTCCTGGGCATCTGACTGGCATACTTTTCTTGGGCTCTGACTGGCATAATATTCCTGGGCATCTGACTGGCATAATATTCCTGGGCATCTGAATGTCATAATATTCCTGGGCATCTGACTGGCACACTATTCCTGGGCATCTGAATGGCATAATATTCCTGGGCATCTGACAGGCACACTATTCCTGGGCATCTGACAGGCACACTATTCCTGGGCATCTGACTGGCACACTATTCCTGGGCATCTGAATGGCATAATATTCCTGGGCATCTGACTGGCACACTATTCCTGGGCATCTGACTGGCACACTATTCCTGGGCATCTGACTGGCATAATTTTCTTGGGCTCTGACTGGCATAATATTCCTGGGCATCTGAATGGCATAATATTCCTGGGCATCTGAATGGCATAATATTCCTGGGCATCTGACTGGCACACTATTCCTGGGCATCTGAATGGCATAATATTCCTGGGCATCTGAATGGCATAATATTCCTGGGCATCTGAATGGCACACTATTCCTGGGCTCTGACTGGCATAATATTCCTGGGCATCTGACTGGCATAATATTCCTGGGCATCTGACTGGCATAATATTCCTGGGAATCTAACTGGCATAATATTCCTGGGCTCTGACTGGCATAATATTCCTGGGCATCTGACTGGCACACTATTCCCATTGAAATACTGGTAAGTTTGTTGATTTAACTTTACTTCATTTTAAATATTGTATTTGTTCCCGTTTTGTTTCTTCACTTCAAAATAAGATATATGCAGTGTGCATAGGAATTTGTTCATAGTTTTTGTTTTTACTATAGTCCGGCCCTCCAACGGTCTGAGGGACAGTGAACTGGCCCCCTGTTTAAAAAGTTTGAGGACCCCTGGGTTAAGCAGTGCATCACTATGACTATCAATAGATCCCATGCACTTGTATATTGGAGTTCCTAAATATCTGGATAGGATAGCTTTATGCCTAGCCCATGCATGCTTAAACTCCTTCACTGTGTTAACCTCTACCCCTTCCCCTGGAAGGCTATTCCATGCATCCACTACCCTCTCAGTAAACTAATCCCTTTTAAACCTTAGTCCCTCTAATTGAAGACCATGTCCTCTAGCTGTGGTAGTCTTTCTTCTTGTACTTATGCTCTTTATTGTGTTGATTCCCTTTATGTATTTAAATGTTTCTATCCTATCCCCCCTGTTACGTCTTTCCTCTAAGCTATACATGTTAAGATGCTTTAACCTTAATGGTTGGCTCTGAGGTGGAATATGCGGACATCCATTTACAATAAAAAGTAATCGGAGGATCTAACTCTGCAATGAATTCTGCAAAAGGTAAGTTTTAGAGGTAATACTTAAATATTCACATTTCTTTTTAATATGTATTATTTTTAGCCTGGAATCTGTTTATTAATGTGAACACCTTGCCCTTGCAACTATTTTACAATTTTATTTACATATAAATAGTTAACCTACTAAAGATTGTCTTCGAGAACTGACATTAAAGACTATACAAACAATTTGATTACAACAAATGAATGGCTACATCTTCGCTATGGACAATTGAAAGGTTAATATTGGGAAAGCTGTTGGGGTCAACTAATTTAGAAAGTTCCTGGATATGACTGTGAATAATATAAATAAGACACATTAACCATGTTTTTGCCAAAGGCTTACCTATAAATCATTCTCTATTAAATAAATAAAAAAAAGGTTATCCAAGCACAGCAGGGGGAAAAAAAGAGAGAAAAAAGTTTTCAAGCAATTTCTCAAGATTACTTATACAATAGAGCATGTCACTTTGAAAAAAGACAGCAAATAGGAATCATACAAACGCAGGATTTTTGGAAAGACTTGGTGACTAATGTTCCTTGTGCCCGTCCCTGATCCGGAGCTGGAAATTCTGTTTCAGTAGAAAAAAATAATAATTGGCTTGTGACTTGTATGGCTGCGACTTGATGTCAACAGTACCGTCTCTATTAGAGTCATCCTTTCTCTTCACTAAACACTCCCATTACTGTCAGAGCACAGGTTTGTCATAACGAGTGTCTGCATTGTGAGATGTGTCACTGCGGCTGTCCAGCTACCCACACTTGCTGACACACTTGCAGCTCATTAATATTAGCCTGTCAGAGCACCCGAGGGAGTAGGACAGCAATGTCTGCAGGCATAGATCTGCCTAGGAGTGGGGCATTTCAGAGGCGTCTGCAATCTAAATGGAACTTACAGTGGAAATGTACTACATTGGACATAAAGTGTAAAAATGATTTGTTATATAGAATCCCATTTTTTTTTTTTACATTTGTCTATTATCCAGTTATAATATCATATTTATGGTACCATATTCAAATGACCTTTTTTTCCCATTGTTTGTAGAGAATAACACAAGGTGATGTCATGAATAGGAGACAGCTCACAGATATATAAATCACCCTTTTTTCTTTTAATCTATGCATTTGTTTGCAGTTCTGCCAAATAATGTATGAATAATGTATTGCGCTCTACATTCCCAACACAAACACTGTTTAGCTGATGGAGCTCATTGAGCAGTGCACTGTTCAATGAATTAACGGCATAGGTTTTGTATTTACATAAGGCAAATACTTGAATGCCCTCAAGAGTCATTTATTTAACATTCACCATGCTCCAGGCTCAGATCTTCTGTCTCATACACTAAGTGGGTGCTAGCATCAAATAATGAATAATTATAATGTAGATGAAATAGCCAATATTAAAATTGTTGGCCAAAGGATCGAAAATTGTTCTATGCATTAAAAAGCAGGTGTATGACTGCCAAATGATAACATCAGTGGATGATCTGAATACGCATTGTCTTATCTCCCAGTCCAAGTAATAATATGGTTTCTAAATTCAACCTCTGCATTGAAAACTAAATTATAGTTTCATATGGTGCTGTAGTAAATCACTGAATGCAGCAGAGAAATGTGTCAATTAGAATTCTCGTGTCTCATGCAAAACTGCAATTTAAAATGTTTGTTCTCTCAGCCTATTAATTCTTCCTATATACATACTGCACAAGTAATCACCACTGCCACATTAAATATCCTTCCCGTCTTCCCTGAAGCTCTACGTTTCTATTCCTTTAATACCATGCGAAGTGAATGGGGCATCATGTTACTTTGCAGCTCGGCTCCGTATAGGAGGGGTTAAATAATATCCATCCACGTATATGTCGCAAAATAAGCGATGTCTCTAACTTTTAATATTAGAGAATCAACAAAATAAGGGAACAAAAAAATTACAGAAAGAAGAAATTGCTTTTGTAATGAGACCTGACTTTCAGGAGGGTTTAGGCCATCTCCTTTTTTAAGTGCTGGTTGTCTAGACATGACTCAATCACTAAAGTGAAGGCAATGTTTTTATTGTGACATGAGCAATTAGTGTAGTTGCTGAAAGGCTATAGCTGGGTCAATAATTCTGATAACATAGCGGCTACCACTAAGCGTGGCAATGTAAGGGTGGGGGGCACAGTTATAATATAGGATAGAGATCTGTTCTAGAGAACCTGCCCACTTCTGAGTGTTGCAGTCCTGTGATTGGTTTTTCTTGAAAAAATGCACTTGTTCTAACTGCACAAATAAAGTATACTCAATGCGAGATAAAGTAAAGACTTTCTCAGAGAGGATATAGAGCACTCACACTTGGAGCATTTAGGAAAAAACATTCCATCTGTTTCCATGGTGACAGCTCTGCTTTTAGGACTCAGAAAGTTGCTCTTTACATTTCACCCCCCCCCCCCCATGTTCCAGGCTAACAAGTGAACCAACAAGTTCCAACAAGTGAACCAACAAGTGAACCAGTGGATAGAAGAAACTTTAAAGTGTTATACTATTTATTCAATAGCATTTGGACTCCCTGCCTACACTTCTGAATCATATATTGAGGTGTTTATCTCCAGCATCCATTTTGAGAATTTTACCCATTACCACTAAAAAGCTGGACAGTCCTGGTAATCACTCGGCATGTGCACTTATGGTGCCAAGGTCATCTGACTCTGGTACACAGTTTTTTCTTGCTACTATTCTCAGTGGCTTTTCCTTGTTTCTACTGCCCTAATACCTTAATTGGTCAAGTCCTATGTGCAACACACAAACCATGTAATCCAACTCAAGTGCTGTTACACATATGAATGGGAAGGGATATAGCTGCAGAGCTAGTGGGGAGAAAGAATGGTTAGGACTGGAGCAAAGTGGTGTGAGTATAAGATTCGCATAGCATTCAATTGCCCAGAACTGCTTATACTAATCCATGTCCCTTCATTCTGTTCTGTATTTACAGAGTGGAGACTAATAAATTCTACCCCTGAGAACAGGAACCAATTAAGCTAATGTAAAAGTGCTAAGAATAATTGGCGCAGGGTGCTGGAAAAAAGCCACAATACAATGTGGAGCAAACAGGCACAGCTTGTAAGAATGTAACAATGATACCTGGTATCAAATCACCACCTTGAGCATCATTTAGCAGTACAGACTGGGGAATTAGGTAGGACCCCACACTGTGTGTGTATTATAATCAAATAATATAACTACATACAATATATCATCTGTATAGCACATCTTGTAAGCATGCAACAATAATACCTGGCATCAAATCATCCCCTTGGGCATCATTTAGCAATACAGACTGTGGATTTAGGTAGGACCACACGCTGTATAATAATCATATAATAGAAGTAATACAGTATACAATAATAATCAAATAATATAAGTACATACAATATATCATGTGTATAGCACAGCTTGTAAGAATGTAACAATGATGCCTGGCATCAGATCACCTCCATGGGCATCATTTAGCAATACAGACTGGGGATTTTCTATGACAGTATATGTAGGACCCCACGCTTCTGCGTGTTTAATAACCAAATAGTACATACAATGTATCTTATGGACATATTGTATGTACTGATAATATTTAATTATTTTACAGGCACAGCACAAGGACCTACCTATAGTCTGACTATCACTATTTACTGTCACTTGTGTGTCACGGACAGTTGATTACTGCAGCAGTGCATTGGTCTGTTTCCCTGGCAGCTGTATATTTTATACATGTTGTGATACACATTATTAGATGCTTATGGGACACCACTGTATATAACTAACAACAAAACGTAACACTAATAAGGTTTTGCACTTATGTAAGAAATTGCATCTTTTAGATTACGTTAATTTGCAATCAAGTACGCATATATCTGGAGCAAGATGTGCACAAGCAATTGGCATTTTTATGACAGGGGAGGTATGCATAAAAAGTGGTTCAAGTTAAGAGCTTCGCTATCACTGACTGTGCCTGCGCAGAACACTAACCTAAGTTGCTAGCTAGCGTTATATGTGCCGTTCTGAGTAAATATGGCCCCGAGCAGCCAATGTATAAATACCAAGCACAGAAACACGCTTAAAAACTGGCAGAAAACCTGTGCCAAATCTATTTTGGAATAGGGGCTATTGCAACTCCCACAGAGTGATGGGATTATGAAAAATGTGCAATCGCTTTTATAAATTAGACATCAGCGGTTGGACCTTTTTATCACTTTCCTACACGTTGCTCTGTGGGAGTTTTACTCGTATCCTCCAGTGTGTCTTAATCCATTTTACCAGGCAGCTGTCTAATAAAGGTTATGTAACCAGGGCCGGACTGGGAATAAAAAACCAGCCCTGAAAATAAATGCATTCCAGCCCCAATAGCATTATTTTCATGGGAAAACCATCAATTTTAAAGCACATTTGAAGAGTATATTATTTATAGATAAGACAGATATGAAAGCACATAGGGCTTTATTTATAAATAGCAAATTATAATGGAAAATGATAAAAGTGGAGATATCAGCAAGAACAGTCCATTCAGGACTATGGGGATTAGACTACATTTAGAATGTTTTTTTTTAAAAGTCCCCTTTTAGGCAACATCCCAGGTTAGCAGGTGTGACACCAGACACTGTCCCTGCATGCTGTCTGTGGATGGCATACCCCAGGATATCATGTCACACACCAACAGGAAGGAAAGGAGGACAGCATTGGTGTCACCGACAGTCACAATGTATGACACACATCTTCCCTTCATGCCACAGACGTGGAAACATCTAAAAATGAACACATAGTCTGCCAACCACAAGTGTGGCAAAGGGCAGCTATCAGCACACAGCATGTAATAATCAAAGGGTCTATTCAATAAACAGAGAATTGTGGGGAATTGATATGTTGATTTCAAACTTTTTTCCAGCTCAGCTACATTGAAATCCCCATCTCAATTCCTTGCAATTATCTTTTTACTGAGTAGACCCGCAAGATCATAACCCACAGCCTGCCAGTCACAAGCATGGCAGAATACAGTGATTAGGTTTTAGTACATAAAGTACTCCAAGCAAGTATAATTTATATCACTGTACTCCTCACGGTCAGAGGGTGACCAAGATTTAAGACTAAGCATGTGATGCTGTCCTAGAAACCTAGTAGCACTCCCATCATTAACCTTGAGTGTTTTATAATGTTGAGTATTGAGTGCTCCCACCATTACTGTATCAGAAACCTTGCAGTAGGGGTAATGCAGCAAGAACAATGAGAGCACTGCCAACCATAGAAACATAGAATGTGTCGGCAGATAAGAACCATTCGGTTCATCTAGTCTGCCCAATTTTTTTTGAGTACTTTTATTAGTCCCCCTTCCTGGTCTTATAGCTAGGATAGCCTTGTGTCTATCCCACGCATGCTTAAAATCCTTGACTGTGTTTACCTCTACCACTTCTGCTGGCAGGCTATTCCATACATCCACTACCCTCTCAGTAAAGTAATACTTCCTGATATTACTTTTAAATCGTTGCCCCTCTAATTTAAGACTATGTCCTCTAGTTGTGGTAGTTTTTCTTCTTTTAAATATACTCTCTTCCTTTACTGTGTTGATTCCCTTTATGTATTTAAATGTTTCTATCATATCCCCCCTGTTACGTCTTTCCTCCAAGCTACCTTACTAGTCTATTTAGAAATCCGATGTCTCCGATAGTTAATGTATGTGATAACTCTCTGGCATTCAGTGGTTAAATGTAGTGTCGTAGCAGTTGCGCTGGGATTGAAAAGGTTAAGAACAATGAGATTATGTATAAAATATAGTGAACTTGTGCTTCAGCTGCATTGGGACATATTCTGACTTTGATCTGTGTTTGAGCACAGTGGCAAATTAGCAGCACGCCTGCCCAAGCCTTTCCAAATGAAACATGCAACAATACCAATCTCTCCACTTTAATTAAGGAGGGAGTGTTATCAGAGCTTAGACACCTCAAGCAGACACATTAAGAAGATACAGGCACTGAATGAACATCTGCTACTGTTTTCTGATCGTGGTTAGTTTAATTTAGTCCATTCTTCACAATCTGACAAAGTCAATCTTTCACAGTTTGTTATATTCTCATTTAAAGAAAACAAAGCAAATTATACAGCACTCTTTAAGTATCTCTCCAGCCTTGTGGATTCTGCATATTTCAATCACGTGTCTTAATTATCATCCCTTTCTATTTAGAGGACATCTACTCCAGCTGGCTGGGAAAACGTAACACAAAGAAGTAGAGATGTACAGAGCTCCAGTAAACTCCCTGATAAAGTGTTAGAAGTTTAATTTAAAAAAAAGGCCAATTGCTGTTTGGTATGTATAAAGGCGATTGTGCTTTTTTACACGGCTATCTGCAATGAGAGTGTATGCTTGCGGGCAGGGCTCTCTACCTCATGCATCAGTCTCTTCTTGTTCGTCTAACTTCGTATGTGGTCACCCTCTATACATTGTACCTAGCGCTATATAAATTGTTGGCACTATGTAAATTTGCTTGTGACCCTGGGATGTGTGGTTCAAAAAACCTGATGCGTTTCGCCACAAGAAAGGCTTTTTCAAAGTTAAACAATATAGAGTTCTGATTTTTGCATTTCTATGCACCCACCATTTTGTATTGGTAGTCTCATTTTGTGATGTCAGACACTTAATCCTTTAACATCATCCATTCTAAAATACCCCTCTGACCTAGAACAAAGCAAAAAAAAAATGCTACAGCTATTTCCCAAATATAAATATTAATAAAATAAATTTTCATCCCCAAATAATTAATTAACTTATATATCCGATATTACCTTCAGGCATTGTTTTTCAGTAATATATTTCGGGAAACCTTTTTATTTTCTGTCTTGAACTTACTTGAAAATGAGTTGCACTCATTGTTTCAGCTGATGTAATTGCATTTTAAAATATTTATTAGTTTTAGACAGACCCAACAAATATCAGGTAATATTTAAGGAAGGAAAAAATTAAGAAATGGAAGCAACAAATACAACTGTCGGCAAAACTTAAGTTATGTTTAGCTGAAAGATTGCATCAAGTGTAGGTATTTTAAATAGAATTACTTTAATGAAAGAATACACATAATGTACATTCATACTCTGTATAGCTGTATCAGGGGGCAGACATCTTGGGTCAAATATTCCTTCTTCTGACTCATCTGACACAATATTCTGAACAAAGTACTTTATTTTTATTCCTTCATTACAGCATTTATCTTTAACTTGATGCAATCTTTCAGTTCAATAAAAACGTATTTTTTTTTTTTTTACCAACCGTTGTGCTTAAAGGAAGACTAACTTATTATATGGATGGAAGTAAGCGAGCCTATTGAAGTACATTGGAATCTTTAGATGTGCAATCAAAATAAAGTTATGCGTCTTGTGGATGGTGCCTCTCTGCCTAGAGGCACCTTAAAGCTAATATCATTCCTGGCTGCACCATTCATCAAAAAAGTGAGGTGTGATGCATATAGATAGGCAGGTGATAATAGGACAGCAAGCCTGAATCGAGAGCTTTCCCTCGGCAGACGTGGACAGCAATGTGCCACTGTCTGACTCAATGTATAAACCTATTTTATGAATGCACCAAATGTATCTGTCAACCTAACTTCACCTGTTAATTATCTCCACACACATGACTGATGATCATCCGCCCAGAACAACATATTGACCGTATTATTTGTTCGAGAGAAGAGTAAGTCTATTTAAATCTATTGGACTTGGTATAAACATATGTATACAGCATATCTGACCACGTACATCTAATGTTCATATAGTTCTCTAATCAGCTATAATAACCAAAAAACAATTCAAAAATATTCAGCACCCACTACACACAAAGTATCTAAAGGAGCAAATGTAGAAGTGCCATTGGCATACATTTCAAGCTTTTAGTTGGTGTCTCTGAAGATGGCCAGTGCTCAAGTGTTGCAGCTTGAGAACCATACATTTGGAAATGCCTAATCCAAAGGTATCGATCTGTGGCCTTACAGCTGCCGATGACCAACACCTCCCATAATACTCTGTCAGCTTAGAGACTGGCAGAGGAGTATGGGTGATGTAGTTCTTCAATATTTGGAGGGCTGCAGCCATATCATTAGTATTTCATACTAGTAAGAAGACAATTTGGATTAATTATAAAGGTAAATTGTTGGGCCGGACTAAAGGAAGGTTCCATTTTTTAGATCTTTTCCCCAGATATTACCCTTATACAAACCCCCATAGACTTTTACTGAAAGGCTAGCTCAACCAAACACCTGACCCTTAAATTTCTGCCATCTGTCGTTGAGTAGGGCATACCAGAGAACATGCGGGTTTTGTGTCTCCCTGTGTTAGTGTAGCACCGACATAAAATATATGTCTTACACATGGTTTAAGGGGAGACTAAATAAGACACAACTACTAGAGTTGAAAAGATTCATTGTAGTTGTGAAATAGAGGTAAACAAAAAACACCTAATTGGCAATGCATCTGTAGTAATGACTAGTTAGCATTGTTCATTTTTGTGACAAAACATCAGAGGCACTTTGGTTTAGAAATAGAACACATTATTATGTTACTGTCAGATGAGATGTTACATGACAATTGAATAAACATGTCAGGCTCTTCCCTGGTTTATGTCCTGTTCTGCTTAAAATAAATCTGAGAAGAGCCTTAAACAGACAACAGATCCTCAAATATTTCTACACTTTATTGAGAAAAAAGACAAGAACATATAAATGCACACTCTGAACACACTGCATTTGTAAGTCTTTGACAGAGAGAGGAGCCTACCTGCAGTCAAATCCTTCAATATGCTTTATGACATATTTTTATTGTTAACGCTCTTCAGCAAACCCCCCTAGTAAAAGAAATAAAGGAAACTCAACTGGAATATCAAGGGCCACAAGGAAAACCTAAAGATACAATGTTTATTTTGTGAGAAATGTTCAGAGTCAAAATACTTCTGAGGTAGAGGAATAAGTGAAAACAGGAGACAATCTTGGAGACCTTTGGACAACAGAATCTTAAAGGGACACTCCAGACATCAAACTAACTGTGATGTGTCTGGTAATGTTTATCCTGTCTACCGTACATATTTGTTTTGCATGCAGGGGAATATTTTAACCCCTTCGCGACACAGGACGGACTAGGTCCGTCCTGTGTGGCGAAGCGTTAGTGACACAGGACGGACCTAGTCCGTCCTGTGTCAAAACGAGCACTGAAAGCGGAGTTTTTCCGCTTTCAGTGCTCTGATGGTATTGTAACGATGCTTCCGTGTGGAAGCATCGTACAATACTGAAAAAAATGCCCGTCGGCATTTCGATCGCTCCGGAGAGCGATCGAAATGCCAGTTTTAAAGGCACAGTGCCTTTAAAACGCGGGCATTTAAAAAATGAGCATAGGAAGCGAATCTTTCGCTTCCTATGCTCAGAAAGTGTTTCTGATTGCCTCGCAAGTCGAGGCAATCAGAAACACAAAAAAAAAATGCACGATCTTGGTCACTGAGTGACCAAGATGGCGCTGCCCTTCTAAGGGCAAGAGCACAGGAGGCAGGAAGTACCTGCTTCCTGTGCTCTCTGGCTGTCACACGATTGCCTCTTCACAGAGGCAATCAGTGACTGCCAGGCACACTGACAGGCAGTGGGGATGTTCTGCTGAACATCCCCACTTACTGGTCAGATCAATATTAACCCTATATTGATCTGACCAGTTATGATCTGCCTCCCTCTCCTCACATTTTTTTAGTGAGGGAGAGAGACAGATCAAAGTTATAAAAGTAAAAAAAAACAATAAACACACAACACACAAATATTAAATCAATAAAAAAAATTTTATTAAAGCAATTCCCTGCGTTTAACCCCTTCCCTGCCACTGATCTTGCATAAGCAGTGATCGTGCACATCAGCGCATTTATTTTTGCCGTTTGTGCATTTTTTAGGGGTTAATTTTTTTTGTACTGTAATTTATTACAGTACTAAAAAGGCTCTTCTAAGAGTTATTAACCCCTTCTTTGCCGTCGATCACTGCTTACGCAATGATATTGACGCCAAAGCAATTTTTATCTGTCTGCATATTTTTATTTTATTTTTTTTACACATACCCGCTAGGGGATTACATGTAAAGTAAAAATATTTGAGTTTTTTTTTTTTAAGCTGCCTGAGCGCATAGCGATCAGTAACAGCGAATTAGTGGCAAAGGCGGTTTGGTGATTTCTCAATTAAGCTCACCATTCGCCCTGGTCAGATCAAAATTGGTCGGATCAATATTCACAAATATTGATCTGCCTCCCTCTCCTCACTAACATTTTTGTGACGGAAAGAGACAGATCAGTATTAGTGATATAAAATAACATTTTATAAAATTGTCAGGTTTTATGAAAGTCTTTCACTGTGTATTAACCCCTTCCCTGCCATTCATCACTGTGTAAGCAGTAATCTTGCACAGCAACAGTATGTTTTTCTGTCTGCACTGTTTTATGGATTAATTTCTTTGTACTGTAATGTATTACAGTACTAGATAGGCTCTTCTAAGAGCTATTAACCCCTTCTTTGCTCGAGATCACTGCTTACGCACTGATTCTGAGGCCGCGGACTCAGGGTTCGATTTTGACACTATTCAGCTTTCTGATACATCATCTAGCGATGTATCGGTGGCTGCTGAGCCCTTGCCACAAGTAGTGATGGGGGTCTACCGATAAAAAAATATATGGTTTGGTGGGGGTAAATTACATTGGCTGGCTTCAAAGATATATCCCATAAAGGACACGTACGCAGGTTGACTACATGTCAAAATTCCAAGTTGGAATTTTGAGATGCGCATCTCACAAATGTTGCCTTCTAGCCAAAAACAAACCAACAAACCTATGCATGGGTGCTATCCCTGTACTCGGGAGATGTTGCTGAACACATATTGGGTTGTTGTTTGGCAGTGACATATACCAGAATCTGTGAATTCATGCCTGAAGTACAATGCATGTGGAAAAAAACCTCCCAAAAAAGTACTACCACAAACTTTTACAAAGGCTGGTGGTAGAATTAGTACCTATACAGTATTAAAATACCACCATTTGAAATACCTTAGGATGTCTATTTTCCAAAAATATATGGTTTGATGGGGTAAAATTCATTGGACGGCTTCAAAAATGTTCCAAATGGAACATGGGCGCAGGCTGACTACATGTCAAAATTCCAGGTTGGAATTGCGCACCCCCTAAATGTGGAATTTTAGACCCAATACAAACCAACAAACCTATGCATGGGGGGTATCCCTGTACTCAGGAGATGTTGCTGAACACATATTGAGGTGTTGGTTGGCAGTGGCAAATACCAGAATCTGAAAATTCCTGCCTGAACTACAATGTGTGTGGGGAAAAAATGACATCCCAACCCTTTGACATAGGTTGGTGGTAGAATTAGCACTTGGAAAGTGTTAAAATACCACAATTTTAAAAACCCTAGGATGTCTAGTTTTCCAAAATATATGGTTTTATGGGGTAAAATACTTTGACAGGCTTCAAAAGTGTCCCAAATGGAACATGGGCGCAGGCTGACTACATGTCAAAATTCCAAGTTGGAAATGCACCCCCCCTAAACATGGCCTTTTAGCCCCCAAATAATCTAACTAACCTACACATGGGTGGTATCCCTGTACTCAGGAGATGTTGCTGAACACATATTAATGTGTTTTGTGGCACTGACACATAATAGGATCTATGAATTCATGCCCGATGTACAATGAATGTGAAAAACAAATTACTATCCATAACATTGACATAGGCTGGTGGTAGAATTAGTGCATGGAAAGTGTTAAAATACTACCATTTTAAATACCCTAGGGTGTCTAGTTTTCAAAAATATATGGTTTTGTGGGATAGAATACACTTTTTGGCTTCAAAAATGTCCCAAATGGGACATCGGCGCAGGTTTTCAGCACGTCAGAATTCCAAGTTGGAAAACCAAAAAGCGCACCTCTCAAATGTGGCCTTTTAACCCCCAAATAACCTAACCAACCTATACATGGGTGGTATCCCTGTACTCAGGAGATGTTGCTGAACACATATTGAGGTGTTGTTTGGCACTGACATATAACAGGATCTGTGAATTCATGCCCAAAGTACTATGTATGTGAAAAAAAATTACTATCCATAACATTGACATAGGCTGGTAGTATAATTAGTGCATGGAAAGTGTTAAAATACTACCATTTGAAATACCCTAGGGTGTCTAGTTTTCAAAAATATATGGTTTTGTGGGATAGAATACACTTTTTGGCTTCAAAAATGTCCCAAATGGGACATGGAAGCAGGTTTTCTGCACGTCAGAATTCCAAGTTGGAAAACCAAAAAGCGCACCTCTCAAATGTGGCCTTTTAACCCCCAAATAACCTAACCAACCTATACATGGGGGGTATCCCTGTACTCAGGAGATGTTGCTGAACACATATTGAGGTGTTGTTTGGCACTGACATATAACAGGATCTGTGAATTCATGCCCAAAGTACAATGTATGTGAAAAAAAATTACTACCCAAAACATTGACATAGGCTGGTAGTATAATTAGTGCATGGAAAGTGTTAAAATACTACCATTTGAAATACCCTAGGGTGTCTAGTTTAAAAATATATATGGTTTTGTGGGGTAGAATACACTTTCTGGCTTCAAAAATGTCCCAAATGGGACATGGGCACAAGTTTTCTGCATGTCAGAATTCCAAGTTGGAAAACCAAAATGCGCACCCCCTAAATGTGGCCTTTTAGCCCCAAAACAAACCAACAAACCTATGCATGGGTGGTATCCCTGTACTCAGGAGATGTTGCTGAACACATATTGAGGTGTTATTTGGAAATATCCCTTCACATTTTAAGGTAATGTTTACCTAAATTGCAATATATGTGAAAAATTAAAAAAAAAGATTTTTTGCTGCAAACTTTGGCATAGATTGGTGGTAAAATGGCTACATGAAATGTGTCAAAATACCCCAAGTTAAATGCCCTGAGTTGTCTAGTTTTCAAAAATATGTACATGTTGGGGGTCATTCATAGATTTAGTACAGAAATCAGTGTTACAATGTCACTATCGCTAATTTTGAAAGAAAGGATTTTAAAATAGCTTTGCACCACTTATAGTACTGGCCCTGTAACATGAATAAAAAAGCACAAAAACATAAAAACATGGGCTATTTCTGAACTCAGGACATATATTAGAAACTTTTTAGCAGTGTTTTTTTGTTGTCTCTTGTACATGAGTATACGATTTTTCAAATAAAAGTCATAAAAAAAGTATTTTTTCAATTTTTTTGCCATATTTTATTATTTTTTTTACATCAAATTATATGCTATTATCAAAATAATGGTATCAAAAGAAAGCCCTTCTTATAACGATAAAAACAATATATAGTTTGTGCGGGTACACTAAATGAGACAGAAATAAATTACAGCAAAACACAAACACCTCAGAAATGTTAAAACAGTCCATGTCACCAAGCGTCGGACAAGCCAAAAAAGTCATGTCACTAAGGGGTTAAATTGTCTTTCTTCTGTAGCCCTCTTTTATTTACATTTGCTTTTATTTACATTAAAGAAGTTCAATGCAGAAAAAGAGGGTCCTCTGAGAACCTATGGCAACAACTTTGTTCAGCAGCTGGTGACTGCCCCCTGGTTTTTGGCAGCAGTGAATGTGGAAACAGGTCAGTTCAAGGATGTTGATACATGATATCAATACAGATAATTGCCTAGGCAGTCTAATACAGTTATATGTAAGTAAAGACTGAATTGATGGAACATAACTGTGAGATTGACTAGTGTGCTTATTCACCATGTGTAGAACCTGTCCAGCCACCACAGTTGCCTTAGATTCTGGAAAGGCCAACTCAGCTTTTCATCTTTCTGAGGTCAGTAAAGTCAGTGCCACTAAGTTTGGTAACAAGAACATCCCTAGCATGTTGGCCAATAATAATACCCTTAGACTGACTTGAAACTAGAAATATTTTCCCTGGTGAAATATTAGTGATTATTATAATATAAGCAAGCACCAATGGCTTTGGTAATCCTCGTAACATCTTCAGTTGCCGTGAGTGTCTTACATTCACAGAGATATTCCCTTGTTCACAGAGATTTCCCTTGTAGATATTTAGAGGGAATCCATCAGATGAGTGACAGCTCTTACAATGAAGGCAGCTTTTTCCATGAAACATTTGGGATTTTATCAGTGTTCAATTTGTCCATTCCAGAATGACACACTGTCAGTATAATTTGACAAGAACTGCATGCAAAGAATTAAATACATGTCGGGAGCATGAGGAGAGAGACAACAATATCCATGAAGGGATGGAGATAAAGTATGTGTAATGTTGCCTAGTTAGTAAATACAGCTTGTAATGTGCATGCAAAACAACTTTTCATTTAAGGACAGCTAAAGTTTATTTTTCACTTATGCTTCTAACATAGAAGTACAATTGGAAAATGAGTTGCATCTAGAACATGCCAGTGTATCCTGTGACTGGCAGTTGCCATGCTTCATAGTAAGCTGGGATCCTAGTCAAATTGGAGACTGCCTCTTTCTGCTAGTGAGAGTAAACCCCCTTGTATTGAATAAGATACACATTGGGTTTACTTGGGAGAAGCAGGACATATTTTTTAAAATACAAAGCTAATTTTAAGTAATACATAATCCAGCAAAATACTCTACTTTTTGCTTGCTCGTTAATGTAAAGGTTTTCATGCTTCAGCATGTGAAAAATAGGGTTGATCCACCCTGTGACTGTCTTTTGAAAATGTTGATCATCCAGCCATATTCTTAGTAATCAATTCTACCTTGAAAATCATGGGAGAAGCACTGGGCATGTGCAGAAGGGTCCATAAGCATCTTAATACAAGAGATCTGTAAAATAGTCCTGTGACACATGGAGACTTTCAGTAAAACGAAACTGATAAATATATTTTTTCCAAGTCAGCTATTAATGTTGATTTGTGCAGTTCATTTGTCAGTTCAATTTAGTGAATTGATCTGGTGTATGTCATTACTGGCCTGAGACTGAAGAAGGGGTTACCTATGTTTGCAAAGAAATAGTGTCCATTTATCCAATGAGGTAGTTATCCTGGGCACATTTTCCCTACTTTCCCAAGACATGAAAAGTGACAGATTCCAAAGAAGCTAAAGGACTTTCTCTTATACAGATATAAAAGTTCTAATATATCTTACACTTAATTTACACACCTTTCTGAGGGTGCAAGAATTGTTATAATTCCCATTTTCTTGTGACATTCTAACTACTCGTGTAAGTAATCAATAACATTTATCAACTGCTAGCAAGGCTGGAAGACTGACTAGGAAATTAGAGAAACACTGCGTGGTGTTAATAGAATCAGCAGAGAGCAAAGCACCCATACGAACAAGATAATACGTCTTTTGATGATAATGATGATGACCAGGATGCATGGTCTGATTTAGAGTAGTTATATCCAATGTTATTAACATTGCTTTTATTTGAAAATAATTGAATTATTATATTTTTAAAGAAACGCTGTTACTAATAGCCATATATGCTCCGCCTGTCCCTGTATTTTCAGAATTCTGGACATACAGCTGTACACTCAATGCTGCTCATGCCCAGTGCCTCCCACTTTTTGTGAACATCCGTAACAGTTTTAATCAAGCTAGAGGTCACACTGCAGACCACAGCATACATGACACGGGTTCTCAGATGTTGCAGTATCAGCATGCCCACACAGTCCCTGCTAGGGATAAGCATCTCTTCCCAGTTGGGTATACTAGACATAACAGACATGCTTACACACCAGTAACTGTGAGCATGCCCGGGAACTGCAGCTTCATGTGCAGCTCCGTGACTTGGTAGTGCGTACATCTTCCTTTGACTTCATACTAGACATACCGGATTTTCCGGCGTATAAGACGACTGGGCGTATAAGACGACCCCCCAACTAAGTCGTCTTATAAGGCGGAAAAATCGCATCTATATTTTAACTTTTTAGGTTAAAATATAGAGTTTGCCACCCTCCTTCCCCCTTCCCCAATCCCCAATCCCCAGTACTTACCTACTTTCTGCTCTGTCTCCTGCTGTTAAGCCGGTCCGTGGCTGTGAGGGAAGCGTTGTGAGCTCCCCTCCAGCCGCGCGGTCAATAAAGTTTGTTTAAAAAAAAGGTTTAAACAAACTCTATTGAAGCCACGAGGCTGGAGGGGAGCTCACAAAGCTTCCCTCACAGCCACGGACCGGCTTATCAGCGCGAGCGGAGACAGAGCAGAAAATAGGTAAGTAAATCCCAGTACCCGGCGTATAAGACGACCCCCCAACTTTTGAGAAGATTTTCAGGGGTTAAAAAGTCGTCTTATACGCCGGAAAATACGGTAAATATGTTTTGAATGGTAGATGTTGGGAGCACAGTTCAATGGTTGTTTTAATCAGCCAGAAGTGGTCTTTTGCCAATTTCATATTTAATAATAGGGGAAGCACTGGGCATTCATGGAGGTGAAGCTGTACACAAGTGCTGTACATCCCTATCCCTCTCTAGTCAAAACATGTGTGCACAAATCTGATGGTGCACACAAACACAGTTGAAGTCTCCATTTGGCCTTCTGGTTGACACTAGAGAGCAGTATTCATCCTTAGGCAAAAATGTTTAAAAAAAAAAAACTTAATAAATGCATTAAAACATATATTTTAAATGTAAACTTTAAAATGTATTTTGTTTCAGGCTGGGGGGGGCAGTCTCAATAAAAAAAATTGCAAAATAAGCCATTTAAATGCATATTGTTTTACACAACCAGTTTATCTATATATTGATATACATCTATGCTCAAGTGTGTTTCAGTAACAGATTTAATTACCTACACGTATATATCAATCCTCCAAAATGAACAACAGCTGTTAACAACAATCTAAAATGGATGTTTAGTTTTTTTCCATGAACGGGTAAATTAAGTGTGGTAGACGCCATGTAAAAGACGCCATGTAATTAATACAATGTACATGAATTAATTATAGGCATGCATAAAATCTCTATTTGAGTCTGACTTAAGTGTGCCGAACAATTTACATTTATTAATAACTCAGCATTGATTTCTTATTTTTACGAGGCACAAAACTGCCACTCAGTGATATTACCCTATGACTCTACAGATGGTAACTCTAAATCATTCAGTTGATGGGTTGTACAATACATATTGAATCTTGGCCAAAACATTACTTAAGCCATGTGTGAACTACAATTAACATTGGACATGTTTGTGCATTAAACAAGAAAACTTGGTCAGATTTAGCGTATGCATGCCCAGTTAGAAATCTGTGTGAAGTGCCTGCACCCATTTGCTCAAACAGTACATGCCACTGCACCCACATTGTACAAACAAGAGTTGCCACTGCACCCATGTTGCCCAAATAGGAGTTGCCACTGCACCCATATTACACAAAGAGGAGTTGCCACTGTACCCATATTACACAAAGAGGAGTTGCCACTGCACCCATTTTTCTCAACCAGGACATACCCATGTACCCTCATTACTCAACCAGGCCTTGCCCATGCACCTTTTTGTAACCACAGGACTTGTCACTGGAACCAACAAAAAAAAAAATCACAAATAAAGATTAAAATGCCTGCCCCTCATACCTTTTGCTGCAAGTGTAAAATTTATGGCAGCAACACTATCTGATGATGAAGATCTGCCAGGGTATTGACAGAGGTGTATACACGGACTCTTACTGGAACATCAGCGGCATTGCTCTTTAACGAAGTTCCTCATCCGTGAGGAATTGTTAGATCAACACGTGAAAATAATTTTTTAAGAGCGTTTTGGTTCACCAACATCCTTTCTGTTGGGAGGGACAGTTATTATGTAGGGGTGCCATGGTTCTTTTGCTCCCCACTAGCGACACCTTAAGACTCCAGTTTTAATGTATATATTGTACTTGAAGGTGGTCTTGTTGCAGTGGTAAGCTAAATGAGATCAAAAGGATCGTGTATACAAGTTATGAGAAACGTATTATGTATCATTTTTTACATATCGTTATTTTTAACCCATGGCTTCAGGTAATGTATTGCACATTGTGAATCCAAGGCATAGCACACATGTGGGCAGACACAAATCTGTACCATGCAAATGGTTTCATAAGCATTATACTGGACAATTGAGGGGGGGAAAACCATAGTATAGTATATATTCCAATGAATACAATGAAAAATAACACACACATTTAAGCTTTGTATTTAAATGTTGGTCATCACAGATCACACCATAACCTACGTGGAGAACCCCTTACAGAATATCAACAATTATGTTACTTGTGCTACAAAAACAAACCCCAAAAAAATAAGTCTTGGAAAAAAACAAATGAAACAAAGCTCAAGAAATGAAAAAAAAAAACAGGCTATTATTCCAAATCCCATTTCTGTTAATACTTAAATAAAGTTAAATAATGAAGCAACTGTGTAAGAATACTGCGGGTTACCGTAATGGTTTTTATTATTTATGTGTGCTGCAGAGGATAATGGAAAGGCTTTTTCTCATGATGAATACCCCTAGTCCCAAAATGCAATTACATAAGCTATTAAAAAATAAATTATACTCAAAACACAAGATCCATAACAAGAATTAAATGAGATTTCAAAGGAATTCACCTGCAATGAGGGCTGACATACCTCACTCATACTTAGGAAACTGAAGATGAAAAACAGGTTTGGAATTTTAATCACATACGGCAAGTAATAACTACTTGGCAACATAATTCAATCCCACTTAATAGAAGAAGCAACAAGGTATCACAATAATGAAAGTGTTGAGGATGTTTTACAGGTATGAAGTTGCATGATTAATAATAATATATTAGTCTGTAAATTAAAATGAGTAGAGATCATGAATCTAGGGGGTCTCCAAGTACCATGAACCACAGAATCATGGGAGTCTGGAGGGGGGAGGCAAGAAGGGGGACTTGCTCCCCACCCTGGAAATTCAAACAGGCTCACTGGAGACACAGCATGGGAGGGAGAAGCAGTGGGATATTTAAGGTAGGTTAACTAGATATAGAAAGCAGGAAAAAAAACTTGGCGGGCCGGGGAGTACAGAAAAAAGCTTTTATTTAATTTTATACATCTCCTTGCTGTCAGAGTGGTTTGGTCTGCTCTGATCCTCTCTCTCTCTCTTTCCCTCTCTATATGCTAGTGTCCTTCCCATTCACTGTGGCTGATGCTGGTTCACATGCATAGAGTCTGGATTGAAGCTTAGGATTTGCAAAACAGTATAATTGCCAACAGCCCCTTATTTGATGGGACAGTCCCATTCATTTGGGTTCCTGTCCAGGAACACTGCTGTCTATGCTCAATGCTTTTAGTTAAATCTATGCATGTCTATCAGTCATACATAGTCTAAAGGCAATTTGTGAGCTCAAGCGATCTGGTCGCATCCCAGGACTCAGGACCCAGGTATGCACTAAGGCTCTAAACATTTGTAGCTGGTCTAGGTGAAGAATGGTAGGTCAGAGACAGACGATGTAGTGAGGCAATCTGGTTTGCAGCTCTAGAGCAGGAGCAGTATCCTCTAAATGGCTTAAATAAATCATGTGCCAAGAGAGAAAGCTGAGATCACAAGAGAGACAAACAGAAACACAAGTCAAAGAGACAGGAAATGATCAAAACCAAATCAAAAAATGCATAAGAGGAAAGTAGGTCAAGTACACAGAAGTGGCCTGAAAACAAATATGCACTAACCCTAACAATGCTGATAGGATATGGGAGGTTATCAAGCAGGAATATGCTTTATATATATATATATATATATATATATATATATATATATATATATATATATATATATATAAAAGTCTGAATGGCTCACATTGCAGTAGCAGCTAGAAAAAATCTAATCTTACTATATTCTGGTATAAATCCACCATTCCCAACCGCTCAAAATCCTGTTTCTTGCTGCACAATCCTTCACTTCTTTCTCAGCTGACAAGGCCAACATCTTAATAATGCAAGTTTATGAAAAACCCACCCCCCAGGGCTAGCAGCATCTTCAAGACAGCCATGCAGTATCATAATAGCATCTTGTATTGAAAAGAATACTGGTCGAAACAAACAACAGCAACAAATTAAAATAAATACTGTTATTAACTTGCATCCCAAAAAGGTGTTTACAGACATTTAAACAACTTTAGGTTATTGAAAAAAATAAATCACTTCCAGGAGGCAAAATGTGTGTAACAGGTGCCTGTGGCTGCAAGCTAATAAGCTTCTCCTGCAAATGTACTATATTGATGCTTTTTCAGGAGATGTTGCATCAAGAAAATGGCTTCTTAGCAGGTGTGTGCGCCAGCATCACAATTCCTGATTCTTTTGGCCAGATGCTAATCCTTTCATATGAGTGACAGGAAACCTTATGTGTGCTTTACCTGCAGTGTGTTATCAAACAAAAGACCTACTTTCCTACCCTGCTAAATGCTGCACCTCACACTGGCCACACCCTGACATATAATGGACCATTTAACTGTGTCTTATGTCATAATACAACTTTATTTTAACTCTTCCAGTGCTGAGGGAATTTTTGTTTCTCCATCTCATTCCTGATTTCCCCATGACCCCAAAAATCGGATTCTCCTTTTAATTTCTCGCAAGAGGTATACTTAAAATGTCTTGACATCTTTAAAAAGTACTCACAGGGTACTGTCGTAGTGAAAAATGAAAAAATAAATAAAAGTAATTCTCTTCTTATCACACCAAAAATGTCAGCTTGTTTTCCTGGTGGCAAATCCAATTCAAGTGGTTTGAACCAGAAAACAAATAAAGCAAAGGATCAGGTTAAAAAAAAAAATCTTACCACCACACAAAGTTTGTCATTACAAAGGTGCAGGGTAACACTCAAATCATGTAGATTGTATTTTGCTGAATTAATTGAAACATTATACCGTATTTGCTCGATTATAAGACGAGGTTTTTTTCAGAGCAAATGCTCTGAAAAATCCCCCTCGTCTTATAATCGAGGTCTCTTATAATCTGACCTCAAATTGAGGTCAGATTATAAGACATGGATCCAGGTCCCCAGCAGAGCTGCAGGGGACCTGGATCCCCCTCTCTAGCAGCAGGGGATGTCTGCGCAACGAGCGCAGACTCCCCTGCTTCCGCCCGGCACGACCGCCGGGGCTTCTGTGAAGAAGCCGGGTACTTCCGCTTTCGTCACAGAAGTCCCGGCGAGCGTGCCGGGCGGCAGCAGGGGAGGTCTGCGCTCATCGCGCAGACATCCTCTGCTGCCCCACTAGGCACCAGGGACAACCGAGCAGTCCGTCATAATAGACTGCCGTGTCGGGCAGCATGGAGGATGTCTGCAAGTATCGTGCAGACATCCCCCGGCTGCCCCCACTAGCCACCAGGGATTGAAGTACAGGTAAGGGGGGGGGGCAACAGAGAGACAGGGGGAGGGAGGGGGGCAGAGAGACAGGGGGAGGGGGGCAGAGAGACAGGGGGGACAGAGCAGGAAGGGGGGAAGAGACAGAGGAAGGGGGGCAGAGAGAAACATGTGGGGGGAAGAGACAGGTGAGGGGGGAGTGGGGAAAGTGAGACAAAAGCTGGGGGCAAGGGAAAGAGAGAGGCAGCATTGGCACATAAAAAGAAATAAACACAAGAAAAATTTTTTTTTTATATAATATTTTATTAAAAAAGCAATTTACGTGTGAGTATATACAAGTTTAACTTTTTTCCTATAGGGTAGTCTTATATTCAGGCTTTTAGTATTTTTCCTAAAGGAATATCCAAAGTTTGGGGGGGTCGTCTTATAATCAGGGTTGTCTTATAATCGAGCAAATACGGTAATTGGAATCCATTACCGAAACCTGGCTGGAAGAAAATACAGGCCCTCATTCAGGAGCAATGTAATTTGTGATTTTTTTATCTACCATTTTATTTTATCTCTTTTGTATGCGGACATAGACATTATTGGTGTTTAATCCATTATTTATACAATTTATTCATTGTGTTTATTTTTTTTATTCACATTTCTTTACACCCATGTACCTTTTTTTAAATCAGTTGTTCAACATTTATGTACATCATCATTATTTACATTTCCCTTTTTCAAACTAAATCTTTCAGACACACTTTTGTACTGTTACACCTTTCGTATCACAAGGTCTTTTGGAGACGCCTATTGTAGTCATTTCTTATTTTGCTGTATTGATTCCTCCCACATTCACATGTACAAATGTTTAAACACCTTTTGGATGTAATTAGCAATGTACTTTGCAACTAGACACACTATGAGTAGAGTAAGCACTTATATTTGTTGCATCATGTGTATTACAATTTTTGATGAGGTCTGCTGAGTACCATTTAACACACATGGCATTTATTTGCATGCTGCTATAGGGCTGCTCTGAATCCACAGAGCACCAGTATTTACCTACACTATTTATTGGTTCTGTCCAGTGGATGGGCACTTGGCTAGCTGTAATTTATCAATGAGATTTTAAGAGATTTTTCCCATTAAACACCCAATATATCTTGAAATAGGCCTGCTGACCATGAAAGCCTTAAACAGTCAGGGTCCACAGTAACTGAATGCTGTTTCTGACATATTTTGCTCCATCTTGTTCCCTCTTCCCAGATTAAACACAAAGACATTTCCCAAGCATTTAGACATGGAGTTCCAAAATGTTGGATTTCTCTTCTCCATTCAGTCAGAGTTGAAGATTTTTTTTTTTTTTTTTTAAAGGTTCAAAACTTTTGTCAGGCATTCCAACAGAAATTGTACACATATTTTTTTAAAGCACTCTGATTTCAGTCTCACAGAGAGAGTGCATTACAAAAATCACAAATTATTATTATAAAACCAGTATGCAAAATGTATGACTTCAAAACTTGTCAGTAACTAATGATATTCATACACAAGCACAGGAGGTTAAGATATTTTATCTGATGAAAATTACAAGATAACAATTAACATCATAGAATAACATTGCATTTTAAGATGTTAATTAAAGTGCACCTGTCATGCAAAAATGACATGGTGTCAATTTAAAGATAATAACTTTTCATTTATATGCTGCGCTAGCCAAATTGCAGGCACAAGGATAGATTAAGTTATTTTGCATTACATCTCCTATAAGAAAACAACAGCATGCCCAAAACTTGTAGATTCAAAATTACAAGTATAGCTGTGCATTGTGCTTCAAATGCATGCTCCCAGAATCCTCAGTGTTCAGTCCCATAATGCTGTGCACTTAGTAAACTGAAAACAACTAGAAAGTGAGCTTCATGTAAGAATATTATTTAATTGATATATTTGTTGGTGATTTATCCTGCAAATATAAAAACTAGGAATGCTGGAATATAGTAAACAAATACCACAATAGTGTAATATCTTTGAATCCAATACAAGTGCAAATATGAGTAAAACACACTCACAAACATGGAACGTATAATCATGTTGACTATAAATGCGTTCCACCGAGGACTTCTGGTCACGCGACCAGAAGACCAAAGTGTATATGTGAGCTCCACATTTCAACGGCAATCCATTTTATACTTGGTTCCAGAGAATTGCGTAGAATAGGTTGCTAAGAACTTGTACACTCCCTAGTGTGAGAATAACTGGCATGTACTTTTGATAGTACATGCCAGTTTATCCTCCGATCGGTAGCTGCCATGCTTCCATAGAAAGCAGGTAGCCGTCCGGTTGGAATCTAGCTCTCTCTGCTAGTACAGAGAGCCCCCCTTGCTGATTCCATGCAAAACAGAGGGTCTCTCTGTACAAGCAGTGAGAGTTCCCCACGTTCTGCCCCTGCTCTGATTGCCTGTGCGCGTGCTGACACTGCCAACGAGCGACAACCAGGAACTGCTCTGAGACACAGCACAGACTAAACCCGCGTGTATCTATTAAGAGACACGTCGGCTTAACTCCAGACTAGCAGGACATTTTTTTTAACCCTTGCTTTCTCCTGTTTAGTTGTCCTTTAAGGTTGCACTATCTTATATGAGGTTAGATTTTCTGAAAATACTTTCAGACACTTAAATTCTTCGCCCAAGCTTACAATGACCTGTTACATCCTATGGGTAAAAATGCCTTGCCTATCTGAGCTAAAGGTAACATTACCTCAATAGAGACACAAAGGAACCATCTTATACACATGACATTGGACATTACAAGTGTTCAGTCTTTGCCCCAAAGATTTCTGTTTATTTTCTACACCGAACTGAATATATCTTCACATCCACACATTCCAAGCAGATACCATGAAATATTAATAGCTGATTCCTGAGGAACAATATAGATCATGTACCAATCAGGAGAGGAATTTTGCTCTCTGATTTATGCATTCCAAGGGGGCAGAGCAGCTTTGTGAGAAAACTTGTTTCAAAACAGATTCTGTGCCATATTATATTTTTATTATATATAACACCTCAAATTGGAGATCATCAATATCAATTTTACTCTCCAGTGTGTAGTGCTCACAGGGATTAGTTGGGGAATTGCAAGTGAAGTCATGTTCTGAATTTAAATGGGATATTCTGAAGGAAAGTTTGAAACAGATATAGGTTCCCCTGACATATGGAAGATGGACATGCTGCCATTCTAGGTCAGCTCCTCATAGCGATGTACGGAATTTACACATATCTCTCAGGCTCCATCAGAATTAAACACATTTAATTATAATAAACCATACATTTAAGTGGATATCCTACATGTCTTGAATTCACCCACAATGCATAGAGACCATGACACAGTTTTAAGGATAACTGGACGTTTTTAACCCTTGCTTTCTCAACCGGTCTAGCCTGTTTCCCAAGGAAGCATGGCAGCTGATGGTCAGAGAATAAACTGACATGTATTGTGAAAAGTACACGCTAGTTTATCCTCCTACTACGACAACTACTTTTTCACTTGTGCTTCTGCGTCAGAGTAGGGTTAACAGTCAGTCCATAAGGATAGCAAATAAACATAAAGGGAATATTACATTACTGAAACATATAACAATTGTAAGAGCGTGACTAATATCATAGATTAACTATGTAACAATGAGATCTACAGCAAATAAACATTAACAAAGCAGTATCTCGTTGGTATATCAACTGCACAGATGAAAAGCCAGAGATGGAAATAAATTGAAATAAAACAACCTAAGAATCGTAACAAGGAAAAAACACTTTAATAGGCAAGATGTTTCTGAAAGAAAGGAAGAAGTATGATCGTAGAAGATCTAGCTTGCAAACGCATATATAGTGGTAGCCCAAGCTAAACTGCAGGATGATGTGCACATTATAAATAGCAAGCTTCGTATACAAATAAAAAAGGAAGCTATATAACACATGGTGGTATCAATATCTGAAAAATAGGCAGATCCTGCGATTACTGTACTGAAAATTGAAATGTCATGTCAAAAAACGGCAAATAAGGAACCATATCCAATAAAAGCAAAAAGCAAATGTCAGAAAGTTATATATTAAAGTGAATCGGGTTTATATTGAGAAGATGTATAAAAATATATGAAAAACCATCCATTGGACACATAATAATTATTTTTAACAAACGTTTTGTAATGTCAGTGAAGAGACGGCTTTTGATAAAGCAGATGTGTGTATAAAACGCGTCAGCACCTCGGACTGGTTACATTTATATGATTTGGATATTTTGTACTTTTCTTTTGCAACTTTGGATCTATGGACCAGAATAAAAGAATTTGATTTTATATTGCTCTAAGATCGTTTATTGTTGGACTGCCAGTGCTAGCTTTTTATGTGTGTCTGGATTATCCTGGGGTGCAGCATGTCTAGCACCCGGTAAGGGGCTTCTTATCCGACATGACACTAATGGACCAAGCCAGCCTTTTCTATCACTTGTCCATTTTCAGTAACATACGTATAACAAAAGCAACCCATTTTTGCAGCCCTGCGGCTTAACATACTTGATCGTTGTCTACCCAGCAGTGCATGCTCAATAGCCAAAACAACACAAGCTCAAGTAGCCAAGGAGCTAAATCCCCCACCACTACGCTTATTTGTAATGCAAAATTATGCAGACCCCGGCACTGCTCTGATGTTCTCTGCTGTAAAAAAAATTGGTGACTCTCTTTTGCCTTGTGCTGCTGCTGGGCACACAAGTTACACAATGGAGCTAGAATGGCAGGGAATAATAGAGACAGACGTTTCCATGCATAAAAGATTAAACTACTTGCATTGCACGTGTACAGGAGGAAGATTCTTCTCTAAAATTCTTTAGAAGGCGATAAAGGAAAGTTTTCTCTGCACAGAATGTAGAGGAACAATGTCTAAACTAAGCTTGGAACTGCACTTGAGAACATAACGTATGAATTATCTAAATCGTAGACTTGTAAAACATAGTGTATCAATTATCTAAATTGAACTTTTGTAAAACATAGCCCGTAAATTATCTAAATTGTAGCTTTGTAAAGCATAGCTCATACAGAATCTAAATCAAATAGTTGTATAGCTTGGTACACACATAATCTAGAAAGCGTAATTTCCAAACGTAAGCCATTAATAATCTAGGATGTAGATTTGTAGAATACAAGTCAAGGTGAGTAGCGTGATTGGCTGGCACTAACAAAGTTCCTTGGATGAATATTAGTTTTCCCCAAGGAAATTCCATTGTTGTTTATAATTACATCATTGATTTATGGGAACTGGCGACTCAACATGAACTTCAAAACATGTATACACTATGTGGACAAAAGCATTGGGATACCTGACCATTACACCAACAGGATGTTTTATGACATTGCATTCCAAATACATAGTTTATGCAGTTGCCCCCCCCCCCCCCCCCCTCCATTTTGCATGTATAACAGCTTCCACTCTTTTGGGAAGGCTTTCCACAAGGTTTTGTAGTGATTATGTGGGAATTTCTGCTCATTTATACAGTAATCTCTGTTTCAGCTCATCCCAAAGGTGGGATGGGACTGAGGTCAGGGCTCTGTGCTGGCCAGTCAAGTTCTTCTACACCAAACTCAACCAACCATGTCTTCATGGACCTTGCTTTGTGCACTGGGGCACAGTCATGCTGGAACAGAAAAGGGCCTTTCCCAAACTATTCCCACAAAGTTGGAAGCATAGCATTATCCAAAATGTCTTGGTATGCTGAAGCATTAAGATTTCCCTTCACTGGAAGTAAGGGGCCCTGTAAATCAGCATCATACCATTAATCCTCCTTCACCCCAAACTTTACAGGTGGCACAGTCCTTTTAAAAAATAACTTTTCAATTTATGCTATACCTTTATATTACCGTATTTAGTGTTTATATCTATATAAATATTGCAGAAAGCATTCCCCTAGGAGAGCAAGTACTAATAACTGACTGACTAACGGTAGGCACTGAATGTTGGTGGAAAATAGCATGTGGAATCATATTTTTATTTAAAGCTTGTAGGATAGACCCCATGAATAATCTATGTAGAGCGTCTGTTGAACATCTTGTATGAATAATATACATCACATATTTGTAGAACATTTGAATTACCTGTATTGCATATTTGCAGAACAGATTTGTCTCTTGCATTGCAGTAAGCTTATGAAACATCATAGAGTATACTCAAAATTCGCTGATCTGTTCAGAAATGGATTCAGATTGGGTATATTAGCCAAATCAAACAAATCCCCAATATGAACTACTCAGTATGCCGCAAGTCAGGTCCAAATTAGCAGTCCGGCCTGTTTGGAAACCGAAGCATCGGAACAAGCCGCATTTTGACCATTTCAGTTCACCTACTCTAAGCAGGAGAATTGAAATGGAAAAGTAAAAATTAAATAAATATATTTATAAAAAGTAGATGTTTTTATTTTATAGGGTCAGGGTTAGTAGCCCTGGCCTCCCGTAACGTTACTGGGGCTAAGAGCAGACTAAATGGTCAGGCAGGTTGTAGGCAGTGAAAATAATTGTTTACCCACCTGGCACCCAAAGGATGCATGTAAATAAAATAATTACCATTGGCGATCCGCGATGCCCTCGATCCTCATTTTTGGCCCAGGGAAGAGGCCAATCAAAAAAATTTAAATTAATCCATCTATGCAACAAAACAAAAAAAAAACAAATTGTGGCCCACTGAGGACTGGTGTAAAATGAAATCCCTGAAAGAGAGGAAGGATTTAATTTGAATAAAAAACATCACCTGAGTGACTGACCAATCAGATGCCTTCAATCCTAGCTTCACCATTGGCAATCAATCCATGGGTAGCAGACAGCCAAATCTGGTTGGCGACTGGCTCTCTCTGCTAGGGCAGAGAGAGACCATAGTTTGTTACATGGCAGAGAGAGACCATAGTTTGTTCCATGGGATCAGCAGGGGAGACCTTAATTAGGACCCCTCTGCTGATCTCATGCAAAAATGTGGGTCTCTCACTGCACCACTCTGCAGACAACAATCAAATGAGCGCAGCGAGTCCCCTCTGTGACTGGCTGCGTGCGTGCTGACACTGTCAGGGGGCATCAGCCTCGAGAACTGCTGTGTCTGAGTGTGAGATTCAGCAGACACTAAACCCACATGTATGATCATGCATAGGAACACTCCCTCAGTTCTAAATACAATCATTAAGAAAATAGATAATTAAAGGGATTCCTAAACTTAATAAGTTAAAGTCCCGTCTTCCTAGCATAGTAACTGGATAACTGTATTTTCACAGACAATCATTATGCACAAATTCAGCACTGAGGCTTATGGGAAGTGTCTCCCATTAGCCAGATAAGACACTAAACAGCACTGCAAATGGAGATGGTGCATTGTCATTCAGTGTAGACCTGAAAACACGATGTGCAATTTATATAGCAGTAATAGCCTTTTATAATTATTTTTATTATCATTTCTATGCCAATAATTTTGTAAATATTCCCTAGGGTTTTTTTAAGGCAAGTTATTGTGGACAATATGTTGTTCAATTTAGCTATAAGAACAATACTTATAGAACCCAGACACATTTTTATTATAATTATTATTATTTTCTTCTGGCATCTAAGCCAATGACTTTGTGATTATTTCCTGCAGCATTTATTTAAGGTATGTTATTGTGGACAATATGTTGTTCAATTTAGCTATAAGAACAATACTTATAAAACCCAGACACATTTTTATTATAATTATTATTATTTTCTTCTGGCATCTAAGCCAATGACTTTGTGATTATTTCCTGCAGCATTTATTTAAGGTATGTTATTGTGGACAATATAATGTGCAATTCAGATTTAAATGCAAGCCAGGTTCAGGCGTGTTTTCACCTGCACCGAACCGCGCTGTCTATTTACGGAGTTTATGTGACAGAGAGCACACAAATCCCAGAAATACATCCTTGAGACAGATGGCAGCTGCAAACTCGGCAACAGAGTCACTCATATACTTTTTGTGCTGGCTGAATTGGCATCAGAGTAAGTGACTCTTTTGCTGTATTCGCAGCTGCCGTTGGCCCCTCGGATGTATCTTGTGTATTTCCGGGGGTTTGTGCGCTGTCTGTTTGGAGAACATAAACTCCCGGAAATACACGAAATACATCATGTCACCGAGTGACAGGTATGCTCCGGACTGGCAGCACACCTGTCACTCAGGGGCACGATACGCCCCTGGCCAGATTATATATTATTATTATTTCTTGGAGTCTATATAATGTTTCCATACAGATCTGTATTATATAATCACACAAGTTATATAACCACAGTATGCTTGAATCCCTGGTCCTAGCCTATGCAACCACTATTTTTTTATAATATTTAATTGTGATAATGTCATAGTACAGTTGTCAAATTATGGGTTGCTCTCTTTTATGTAAATGTGAATAAAATTAATGATAATCTGATGATAAGGAGTTAAAGTGCATGCTGTTATTGCTCTACCCATCAATCCTGCTAGATGACAGATCGCCACTGCTAAAAGCTAGCACTGCATAATCTGGAGGCATGCAATATGCTGTATTGTGAAAAATCATATAGAGAGGACATAGTCTTAAATTAGAGGGGCAACGATTTAAAAGTAATATCAGGAAGTATTACTTTACTGAGAGGGTAGTGGATGTATGGAATAGCCTTCCAGCAGTAGGCTGAGGGCCCCTTTTACACATGCGACAGCCAATCACAACAACTCACGTTGTGCACGTGTTTAGCTGTAAAAGTCAGTTCCTTGCTTTAGTCTATCCCTGTTCTACAGCAATTATAATATGTCCAGTTCTCACCCTGTAGTTTAAGGGTAGTATTTTAGGGTTATGGTTATGTGGAAACATATGAGACACATGAGACTTTAAGATGCATTAATCATCTAACTCTACAAGTGCAAAGGAAATCGCCAATCCTGACAAGCACATTTTAACTACTCTATATGGCAGGCAAGGTCCTCGCTAGAAAACTCCTGAACATTTCACCTTGATCAAAGTCTACTGCCAGGTAGCCAGTGTGGAATCAGAATGGATATTTGTTATCAGGCAATTGAAACTAAAGTATCATGAACAGGATGTTCAACTCTACATCACATTACATAACTAAGGAATTTGACACTGTTAAACCTTCATCAAAATAGCGAAGCAGTACTAAACGGGTATGCTTGCCAGAGTTCAAGATAAAGGCCACTGTTCCTCTTTGTACCTTTTGCTGGTTCGAGCAGCATGAAACAAGGCTTGACCAAAGTGCCACCTTCAGTCTCATGTTTCGGCCAAGCTGGTGGGTGAATTCAGGGTTCAGAGTTGTGGGGATCGGCCTTCGCTACTGTCTCGATCGGAAGCTATTCAATTTCAGAAGGCTTCAAGTCAAAACCAAAAACTGAAACTAATGGTGGGCATTTTGAGTACCCTCCTCTATGCTAGGATTGGACTGTTTACAGCCGCCATGTCAAAATGTTAAACCACTTTCACCTGAGTTGTCAGTAAAAACTGCTGAAGATCAAATAGCAGTGCTTTTGTCTGGTTCTCTGGTTGAGCAAAATAGGAAATGTAGTCTGCAAATCAATATGTTAAAATGCCATGTTTGAAAGCTTCATCTACCGTAACCTAAATTTGGCCCTCTACCTGCCATAAACCTGGCATATGGTGTACCACTGTACTCAGGGGTTAGTTCAGTTGCTGAACATCCATTAGGAGGTTGTTTGTCAGTAACACAAACCAACCCCAGTAAATCCATACAAGCACATGTGTGAAGAAAACACACCAAAAATTACTACCGCAAACCTTGGCACAGATTTGTGGTAAAATAGCTGCATAATACCCCAACATAGGTTATCTATTTTGAAAAATAAGTAGCTGTGAATGGTGATTCTGGGATTCTTGACAGATATAAATATTACAATGTCATGATTGGTAATTTTGAAAACAAATGGTTTGAAAATAACTATGCACTACTTGTTCTAATTGCCTCATAATTTCCAAATATAAGTTAAAAAAACTAGAGATTTGAGATACTGCCAAACCCGGGACAAATGTTTGAATCTATTTTGCAGGGATTTTTTCATTAGCTCTTGTCTCTATGTAAAAAGTTGGATATATATTTTTTTTTTACATTTTCCACCATATATTTTATTATTTATTATATAATAAATTAGATGATACAACCCAAATAATGGTATCTAAAGAAAGCTCGTTTTATCCTTAGAAAACAATATATCATTTGTGTAAATGAGAAAGAGGAGAATTACTGTTAAACACAGCTGAAATGTTAAAACAATTAACAGACAGTCCGGTCATGTATAGCGTGTATATGGAACCCATGTTTAGTGTCCCCCTGGGATCAGATTTGCAAGATTAACATACAGTTAAAAAAAACATGAAAAACAAAAGATATTTTAGAACAAAATAAATATGTTTGAAACTAACAACTTATATTGTATGTAGTGTTTTCAAACAGGCTATTATAGGATACATTTTAACTCTGACCAGCGCCTAAGAAAGTTTGTGTAAACAGAGCCATGTAACTGCGTAATATTACTCTTCAACAGGAAATTATAAAGTCCAGTGTGAGGATGAAATTGTGATAATTCCCATTACAGATCTTAAAATGTCCCTGACCAGCCCACTATTGGTTCTCTAGCAGTAACCATTCCTTACTGCCTTTCTTGAGAGACAGGTCCAAGCTTAGACAGGGCCTGTTGGATAGCTATGAGAACAAGGTGCAGTATTTACCTTAATTATGTGACCTGCATAATTTAGATCCATCTCTGAGGCATAACCTCACAATGGGGTTTATGTATAAAAAAGGAGTATTGGGGGATAGCAGCTAGCAATGGCGACAAATATTTTGGAGCCTGGGATGTGCCATAGACCTCTGCAAAACATTGATCGGTGGATGTTCCAACCCCGCACAAGAAAATTACGGAATATTTAAAGAAGGCGCCATTACTGCTATACATAACTGCAACCGCGCTTGTAATTTTAATTTCCAAAACGTTCATGTGCGGGAATGTTTATACATAACCCCCAATGTGTCACTCGACACCTAAAGAAATTCTCCCATCCCTCCTACATATTCCATAATACAGGGATTTAGCAGCACACAGCATAAAGGTACAAAATGATATGTGCACCGGCTGATAGATGCCCTATAGTGACAGTACTGGCTATGATTGTCCTATTGTCAGTTCCCAGCCCCCCATTTCTATGATATACGGCAAATACTTCAAAAGAACATCAAGCACATTCAATATACACAGATTCATTTTTATAATTGTCTCTAAGAGGCACTTGCATTAAATTCTACTTATGGATCTATCTTGAATATTTCATCAGGGCTTGAGAACAGTCAGATAAACTCTGCGTGTAACTGTGCGCTCCTACTGACATTTTAATCAAGCCTCTCCTGCCTTCTTAAAAACTGAACGCAGGGCTGAATTAAACATGTGTGTGTATTAGGGAGATTGTTTATATTTACATTCCATGCTACACAGTTGGATGAAATATTTAGCTCATATATTTTTCCTGTTAGATTTATGTCTCTGTTTATCCCTTTACCTCTGTTCCTTGGTTCACTGATACCCAGATGTCTTTGTTCCAACATCTTATGAAACAAAAAGACTTTCCAGTACACAATGCGGAGTAGTAATAAAGAGAGCTTTTTCTTTTGGATATTTAAAACATTTCAGATATTCTACATTTACTGCGCTTTTTCTAGTGCATCTCAATGAATCTTTCCTTTTACATATTCATCTTTAACCTGATGAATCATCTTGTATTCAACTAGTGTTCAAAAGAAAATCATTCCTATATAAGAATGTTTAAAGGGAAACCAACTCTCTAAAAGCTCTCATCAATTACCATGTCATTAGTACTCACTGTGCTAGCATCAGCCTAAGACTAAGTGTCACAGATTCTGACAAGGGACAAATATTTTTTTAGATGCACTTCATACATTTTAAGGAAACATACCAGTTGCCTGTTATGTAAGGGAACACTTGGGAGAATACATGTTTGGCCAGTTGTTGAAGAATGCTGTCTACTTCTAGCCTGAACAGCTATTGAGATACTATACTGAGATGCAGAGAAAGAGAATACCTATTTTGAATGTAAACCTAAACATTGCTTAAACGGTGAATAAAGAGAATACAAAATAATAAAAAATGATCTATACGATGTGTTATAAATGTGTCTGTGGTGTCTACTGCTTATGACATCACTTGTGGCTTGATATGCAAATTAACTGTGGGGAAATGTGTAATTTGCATATAAAGTCACAAGTCATAAGACAATGTAATAGAGCAGCAGGAAATGCTAGCAGAATGCTTGGTTGCATAGGGAGAGGTACTAGCAGGGGAAAGAGTGCTCGTGCCATTGTACAGAGCACTGGTGAGACCTCACTTGGAGTATTGTACGCAGTACTGGAGACCGTATCTTCAGATGGATATTGATACTTTGGAGAGAGTTCCGAGAAGGGCTACTAAACTGGTTCATGGGTTGAAGGATAAAACTTACCAGGAAAGGTTAAATGATCTTAACATGTATAGCTTGGAGGAAAGACGTAACAGGGGGGAAATGATAGAAACATTTAATTCATAAAAGGAATCAAGTAAAGGAGGAGAGTATGTTTAAAAGAAGGAAAACTACAACATGGACTTGAACTAAAAGAGCAACGATTTAAAAGTAATAACAGGAATTATTACTTTCCATTAATTATTTTTGGGATTTGCATGCACAGCTGCACTTTAGAGTGCAAGGAGAAGAACCACTGGCAAAAAGTTTGCTGGAGATTCTCCAACACTATTCTGGCGCTTTTCAGTGCCTGACTATGCATGGGCACAGTGAAAGTGGTAATCAAAGGCACGTATTCAGATAGCGCCAATATTTGGTCCTGGGTGTGTGCTGTGTTTATAAATAACCCGCATTGTATAGATAATTTTTCAGCATTTTTTATTCTCTGTGTTCTCAGTACAGGTTGAGTATCTTTTACCAAAAATGCTTGGGGACCAGAATTAATTGGATAACAGGTAATTTTGGATTATGGATCATTTTCACCAATAAGATATATTAATGCCTCTCAGAACTCATGAAATACAGTAGTATCAATTCATCAGTGATAAAGCTTTGTTGAAACCAGGATGGCCGAGTGGTTAAGGTGTCCGCCTGGGTTCGAACCCCACTTCTGGTACACCTTTTAGATAAAATAATTGATTAAAAAAATTTGACTATGGATAAGAAAGGTTTAAAAACAAATCCTGAAATTAGTAGTTAGAAGCAGTGTAAAAATAAAAATCATCCACAATGTGAATATTCCAACATTATAATTCCCCAGGTTTGAAAAATCTTGCAGTTCTTCATACCCCACTTCTGGTACAACTTTTACCGGGAACGGGGGACTAATAAAAGTACTCAAAAAAAAAAAAAATTTGGGCAGACTAGATGGACCGAATGGTTCTTATCTGCCGACACACGGTAGTGTATCTTCCACAAGGCAAACAAGGCACTCGCCTAGGGCGGCACTTTTGCAGAGGGCGGCACTTTGCCAGAGGGTGTTAAAGCACATTTCTGGTTCTTCAAACATTTTCACTCCCTTCCCCACTGTTCAGCAAGCTTTAGCTCCTTCCAGTTAATCAGGGTGATGGAGACATGTAATGGATATGGTGGGGGTATGTAAGTGTGAAAGTGGAATGTAATGGGGGTGATGGGGCATTTAGTGTGTATGCAATGTGGGTGATGGGGGCATGTAATAGGGTGATTGGACATTTAATGTGTGTGCAATGTGGGTGATGGGGCATGTCGTAGGTGTACAATGTGGGTCGGGGGTGCCAGAATTTTGTCTGTCTAGGGCAGCACAAAACCAAGATACATTACTGCCGACACATTCTATGTTTCTGTGATGTCAGGCATTGTTGGGAACCTGCCGTTGGCGTGTCAGGACTGCACACATGCCATTGTATTACCCTTTGTGGGTGCAGGGGAATCGTAGAATGCATGGAAAGGCTATATCACAGCCCCCTTGCTGGACACTGAATAAACTGACAAGTGTGTGCAATTTGCAACTTGTGGCAAAATCCAAAAATAACATTTGGATAACAGATCATTTTGAATAATGGGATAATAAGGGATACTCAACCTGTAGAAGCGTCAATGCTGGCTGCAGACATATAGTGATGGATTGTTATAAAGTGTTCCTCTCAGAGACTGAGCATGGCATATGCCAGTTCTGGAAAGGTCCTTCCCACTTTAACTAAAGCACTATCTGTCCATCATGCATGCTACCTATCATTTATTTAACACAAATACATTTTTTTCCCTTGTATTGGATTTCCTTTTAGGCATATCAGCAATTTGTGTTGAGAGCAATTTTTTAGACATGTACCAGGAGGAAAATTAGCATGACTAAATTACACTCTTTTCTGAATATATTCAGCCGATTCCACCAATTCGACCTTTTTCTCTATTGTTGCTATAGGCACCTGAAATGTATATCCAGGCCCGATGAAGTAATGCTCTTTGTTTTGAACAATACAAATATGTCACAATGCAAACAAATGTATTGAGATAAAGAGGTATGTAAAGGAACTGTTTCACCTGAAGATTGTGTTTACTGTGCATGTAGCATATAAAACATTATTGAAAATGATCTATACATTGTGTTAGCAAAACTGCAAGCAAATGCCTAAATTAGGGGAAAAATATGTTTTAAATGTGTCTGTGGAGTCTCCTGCTTATGACATCAACGTTATTTAAATTACATATTTCTCGTTGAAAAGTAGTTCAATTGCATACTGTGCCACAGGTGATGTCATAAGCAGGAGAATACACAGACTATTTTGTTAATACAATGTATAGATAATTTTCAATCATCAGTGACATCGCTAGGGGTGGGCTACTAGGGCAAAAGCCCCGAATCCCCGGTGCATTGCCCCGAATGGAGACTCTGGGGCTAAAGTATACTTTAGCCCCGAGACTCCAGTGCTATCACTTTAACTTTTTTAGTCTTCACCCTGTGCCTCCCTCCTCCTGGGACATGGTCCCATAATCGGAGGTTTAATCGCCTCTTCCTCAAGGTGCAGCCCACAGGTGAGTGCCTGCGGTAACCACACCTCCTATCATACTGAGCACAGCGCAATGGGTGCAAACTCCGCCTGGTCTCGCTGTGTGATTGACTGCACACGGGATGTCATCTGACATCCGGCAGACGAATGCTAATCGAGATAGGTTGTGACTAGTTTCTATCCAGGAGAAGGACCCTGTCCTTTCTAAGGATAGGACATAGCTGCCACTGTGAAATGTCCTCCTCCCTGCAAATAAGGTAACTAAGCAGGGAGGGGGACCAACAGTATAACGTTTTTTGTTTTCATGGTAAAAGAAAATAGAAGAAATGTGTGACGGAGTGTGTGTGAGAGAGAGACGGCGAGAGAGATACGGGGTGTGTGTGAGAGAGAGACGGAGTGTGTGTGATAGAGAGACGGAGTGTGTGTGAGAGAGCGATGGAGAGTCACAGTGTGTGATAGAGACATGCATTGTGAGATAGATGCAGCGTGTGTGTGTGAGAGAGACGAAGTGTATGTGTGAGAGACAGTGTGTGTGTGTGAAAGAGACAGTGTGTGTGTGTGTATGAGATACAGTGTGTGCATGTGAAAGAGACAGTGTGTGTGTGTGTGTGTGTGTGTGTGTGTGAGTGAGAGAGACAGAGAGAGAGAGAGAGACACACACAGAGACAGAGACAGAGAGAGAGAGAGAGAGAGAGAGAGAGAGAGAGAGAGAAATGTAAAAACACTGTTGGAGTGGACCTTTAATTTAATTATACATGCTTGCTCTCTGTAGTCAGTTGTGCAGATCTGTTCGTTTGTGAGCAATATGTTGTGCATGCCATGATTTTTAACAATGACATTTAATTTTATAGGTAGGCTAAGATTATAAATGATAGTAGCAAAAATATAAGTTTGAATTCAGGAATTTCCACAGGTTCAGTCCCCATATTCATAGTAAACACAACACTGCTTTCTCCCTTTGCAGTAGGCCCATAAGCCATTAGAATGTAAATCAGGATCTTCCATCATCATTGACAACTAAGCCAACCAATCAGGATATTGTGTCAGCAATATGGGCTGGGGTTGTAATCGATCATACTGTAAAAAAACTAAATGGAGAAGAGTACTGTGAGTAATGGGCTGTGATTGGAGTATTTCTTCCTTTAAGGCCAGGAATAATGAGAATCCAAGACCTTTATCATCCTGTATGCAATTGTCTCTCGCTGTGATTTAGTCCATGCAGGCAAGAGTGCAATCATTACCAACACACAGAGAAAAAGATCAGAAATAATAATAAAAAAACTGTACACCTAAATAAATGTGCAATATTTGAAATTTGGTATCCCTGGACACAGCATTTAGAAACTTTGATGTCGGATCCTACTTGCCTCGCACCCCCAGATCCCCCCTGAAACCGAGAGAACGGTCCTTTTTTTTGTTTTAATTAATTTTTTTGAATTAATTGCTTATGTCACACATATATATATATATATATATATATATATATTTTATATATATATATATATATACGCATTACATTACAATTGTTTTGTCCTACGACTTAAAATTGTAAATAGGGATGATGAGTGATGAGTGAAGAGGAAAGAGAGGACAAGGAAGAAGGAAATATTTGAGATACCCGTGAATACCCAACTGAGGTAAAGCTTCTGATACTGTTGATATCAATATGTACTTTATGAGAATCAGTCTCATAAAACCATTGCTCCTCTCAGCACCCTTCCTTGGAGTCCTTTATAATGCTTTGCTATTCTACAATGTATTTTTGTAATTTGTATTGTATGATCGTTTGAATAGTTTTTTCTATAGATATCAAAAATAAAAATAATTTATAAATAAAAAAAACAATGGAGAGCAGACATCGTTTAATAGATATAAATGTAAAAAGAGTTTTCACACGTGGCCCCAGTTGGGCTTTGCTAGTAAAATAAAAATATTGGAGTCCGTGAATAAAGCATCCATCAGTGCTCTTTGAAGAACCAGGTCCACATCCAGACATTTGAGACATGGACGCCATTTTATTGACTATTTAATTAAACTCTTCAGTGCTTACCTATGGCACTGTGAGATGGTAATGTCGTCTTTTTGGAGGAGGCTTGTGTCTGACACTATCTTTGTAGTGTTTGAACATTGATGCGCTCAGTGCAAAGGTTATGACATAGACATTTGTTCACACTCTTTAAAGTGATACTTTGTCACTTTTACAAGATATGCACACTTATCTATTTAATAAAAAAAAAAAGCTATTCAAAAGGATAACGAAACAGAAGTAATACTTGACTCTGACTGGCAGTTGTATTAGCCACACAACAAATGCTACCCAATATCCCAACATTTTTTCGTCCAAAAAAAGCATTTTCGTCCATTCGTCCGAAAAACGAATAACGAAAATGCTAAACTAATGAAAGACGAATGAACGAATGGTTAATAAACGAAAATCATTCATCCATTCGTGCTATTGGCATTCTATAAACCGAAATAGAGTCGGTTTATAGAATACCAACAGCATTACAATGCTATTCTATAAACCGAAATAGAGTCCCCATTCATACGAATAGGTAGTTCGGTTTATAGACTTTCGGTTTATAGAATACATGTAATTCTATGCTATTCTAAAAACCGAAAGTCTATAAACCGAACGACCTTCGGTTTATAGACTTTCGGCTTATAGAATAAGTGTAATACTATTGCCTTTCTATAAACCGAATGAGAGCCCCATTCATAAGAAATTCTTATGAATGGGGACTCTAGTTCGGTTTATAGAAAGCCAATAGCATTATATGTATTCCAAGAAGTTTGGTTTATAGACTTTCCGTTTATGCAATGTGTAGGTCAATTGATTCGTACGAACTAATAAAACGAAACGAAAATAATGAATGAATTTTGTCTGAAACGAATGCAGTAATGAACGAAATTTCGTTTTAGAAATGTTAGTTTTGCACATGTCTATTAATGAATATGGCAAGGTTACATTAAAATCAGTATAGCCCTTTTAAAAGGATGCCTCTTTTATACCCGTTCCCAGCCAAAGGAGTTTGAAGGTCATTTGGCATTTGTGTGCAAATGTATAATATTGTGTTAAAATTACTATGTGGAATCCAATTTTATTTTTCAGAAACATTGCCTTTAAAGTTTAAGCATGCAACTCTGGAATGTGTATATACCCTGAGAGTAAACAATTAGCATGAACTGTCAGACCTCTGAAGAAGCAGGAGTATTGCTGTGTCAGATATCCATCATGCATATTCTTAATTCTCACATACTTGGGTCCAAAGGACCCACAAACCACCACATCAGCACTATGTGAATTAGCAGTTCTGCTGCAGGAACTCAGCTGTGCATGCCGAGGCATAAATCATCCGACTGGAAGCGGCGTTTATACAAATGGGAGAACAAACTGTTTTCGTTTAAAAAGTTAACACATTTTTAAGAAAAATAAAGGGAACTGATTACTGAGTTAACTCTAATGGGCTGAGTCTGAAATATAACTACAGTATGTCATTAGGCAGATAGTCTGCATTGCAACTAAATGCTACATGTACTAAATGGCAAAGGTGAAAAAAGAGGTACTAGTTCTATTTATCCTTATTGCTGCACATTATCTACTAAATTGTAGCAAATGCAGGTGTTTTGTTCTTGATAGTATTTTGCATGCATGCAATGTGTGAAATGATGTGAAATCTTCTCATTTTAGCTCATGTAGTTTGTATTTTCCGACTGTTACATAGAATGTGTTGGCAGAAATGAAGCAGTCAGTCAGTCTAGTCTGCCCTACTGTAAAATCTCCGGACCTTAAGTTCAGAATAGCCTTATACTTATCCCATGTATGTTTAAAATCTCTACCACTTCTACAGGATGGCTATTTCATACATCCATTTTATATTATCTTTCCATGTCTTTTATTACAATTGGTTAAGACCCCCCCCCCCCCCCCGCTAGGTATTTCAATAGCCCCCAACCCAGAGCACTTGTTGGCTTCATCCTAAGCATGGAAATACTGGAGACTATTTTTTCTAGTGAGAAACTCACCCCTGCATTCAAACATTAAATAGAAAGAAAACAGGGTTTATGTATCCAAACTACCGCACTGCAAGGATTTGGGAGAGGTATGAAAATGTGCAATCACAGTATATAATGGATAATGACAATTGCGTCTTTTAATAAACCCCAACACTTTGCAGTGCAGGAAAGGGACCTCCACCAAACAGTGTTTAGCAGAGGTTCCCTGACACTAATCAGGCCCTTTTCAGTGCCAGATTTTTTTTTTTACATAGGCTGCGCAAGTACAACCAAATGTAAGTATCTAGCGGATGCAGCACAGACGAAATTTGTCATGTGTCTGCTTTATACATTAGCGCACACGCCGATTGTGCCACTATTTGGCGCGTCAGTGTATGCGCTACATTTGTACATGATCCCAATTGTATCTCGTTTTTTCCCCTCATTATAATTGTAAAGTTTTTTTTATTAAAATTTCTTACTAAATACAACAAATAAGGACGTGATACAATATAGGCAGGAGCATGGTTAACTTCAAAGAAGATTTTGGTTGCCTTGTAGTATAGTTACATTAATATCTTAATGTAATAAGTTTTTATTATTATTATAAAACTATTACCAGTATAACATACCAAAAACCTTTAAAATAAATACAAAAATACAAATATAAAAAAACCACAACAACATTTCAGCCTGGGAGACCAAAGCACCACAACCCTGGCGAAAGAGCTAACTAATCAAATATGCCAGCTACTCCCAACGCACTTTAAAGAAAAAAAAAACCCACCACTACTCCGGAGTTAAATAAAAATATCCAAACATTTCTGATATTTATTAAACTGGACTCAAGTGGACCAGTCCACTATATGATCAAGTTTGTTCTCCTGAATGAATTCCTCGATTAATCTAACCTTATTAACATTATAACACCATGCAGCAAGTGATAGAGCATAACTGCTTCCAAAAAGGAATTTCTATGTTTCCTGCTGGACATTAGTGTATGATATAACAAGACTAATTCTGGTGTCAGATTCACAATTTATCTCTCTCTATATAAAAGCCATAAGTCACAATCACATCCAAGAAACATTACACTTGTTTCAAAAGGTTTTATGATCACCTCTCAAATTAGGATCACAGGAAGCACCGCCAGTACTGGTGACTAATCAGTTACACTGCTTAGTACATCAGGGATACAGCGTAGAGTGATGCATGCATCATTTTATTACCATCTGATTGCAATCAGCGATAACATGCTGAGAGAAGATGCATCATGCAGGGCTGGACCATTGAAAATACACTGTAAGTCACGGTGCCTTATTAACTCAAATTAAATTGGAATTATTGGTTCCCAGATCAGTCCTTACTTGCCAGAGGGTGTCGCCAAGTCAACAGAGAGATCACGCTACTTTGCTCAACCGTGATGAGGTTTCTGACCTGGTATACATGATACACAGCTGCCTGCCATCTGTGATCACCAGTGCGAGGAAATATTCTAAATGAGCTGACCCTGATGCCCTTCAACATACTAACATTTTAATATCCATTATCAGAAATCAGTGGACAAAATTACTCCAAGGCCAGATACCTAGAAATCCGGAGACACATATTTCAATCACTGATTTACCAGTGTTCATGTAAGGATTTTGGCTGCTAGAGATGAGAATAAAGTATCATCAAAACATTGCAAAATATGAAAGTGCTAATACCAGACTGTGTAAATTCATCTTGATATTTGCGTGAAGGTTCCCAGGTATGTGTAACCCCTGTGTATGTACCCCTCTGGCTAACACATTATTTTTTAGTAATCCTAAGAGAGATTTTATGCGCCAAAGAATTCACATGCGACAAAACATACTTGGCTTAATTAAAATGCACCAATCTCTTTCCCAAGTTCCATATGTTACAGTTGACAGAACTTAATAAAACTAGGCACCGTTCAAAACAACCTAATTCTATTATAAATCACTTTATTTGTATGCCAGTGCGAGAAAACAACTTAAAGACTTGTCACAGCATTTGCATAATTATTATTAAAATTTACCTCTTACCCACCGACGGTGAAATATTATTGGTTCTGCCAATCTAAGTAGGAAAAGTGAACAGAAGGGAGGATGATTTGGAACAGTGGAGTAGGACACTGAGCTGAGCTCAAAGGTTTAACAACCTCTAATGTTTAAATGAAACCTCTCCCAACCCAACAGTGCCAGATTTGTCAGAACTGTGTACTGTAAACTATTTATGTCTAAAAGACATAGGGAGGTTGAAGATGCATTGTACAAGCGTCTATAGGTACCAGAACAAAAGGAGGTTAAAGAGGCATTGTACAGTCTTCTGCCTGTACCAGGGTGGAGGGGGTTTGAAAAAACCTTGAACATGCTTCTTCCTGAACCAGAGTTTAGGGACACTGCTGCCTATACCAGAGTGGAAGGGGGTTGAAGAGGCCTTGGACATGCTTCTGCCTGTACCAGACTGGATGGAGGTTGAAAAGGTTTGTACATGCTTTTACCTATATCAGAGTGCAGCGGGTTTGAGGGGCGTTGTACAGGCTTCTGCCTGTACCAAACTGGTCAACTCCCTTCTGCCCCATCACATCCTGTTTCCCGTGGTCTTAGCATATTGACAAACATGTTCACTGATAATGTGCTGCACTGTAAATGGTAAATGTGACATGGTATAGTGGGGCTGTAGACCCTCATGATTCCAGAAAGCACTCCCTTCTTTAAGACCTCTCAGAAACTGTCCCATGACCACTAAAAAGCTTACAGGAAATTGACTGACCGATCATAGCCACTATATGATGATTATTCTTTTTTTGTAAAGTTCATCCTGAAAATCAGAAAAATATTAGCGACATTGAATGTGAGAACTAATCAATATTTTAGTCACATATCAGCTGCATAAATAATTCACATTCTAATCACACCTTCCACCACTAAAAACTATCCCCTGATCCCAGTCCAAAACTATGGCCAGCTAATTGGAAGGGTTACTTGAACACTGCACAATTCCTGCAGTGATTTTAGGACAAGCAGTATTTGCTATTAGCACAGAAATCTGCAAGTAAATAAATGAGCAAGGATTCTCCCTTCACTTATAATTATATTCTGACTAACACAAAACATAACAGAGAATAATCATACACAAAGGAGATAAAACATTTTGCAGACTCATGCACCGATCAGAGAGAGTAGGTAACCTCCAATGTTTTGTGTCTCACACCACCTTTTATTACCCACTGAAAATCCCTGAAACAGATGCCTAAACAGTTGTATTGCGATAGTTCACGGCATTGTGCAAATCACACCCTTTTTTTGTTAAAATCATTCCAGTTTTGTATATGTTTGTTGTTCACTGACTAACTGGATATTAAATGGGAAACCATGTTGGGATAAAGAGGGCTGGAGGGTCCTGCACAGAGGGGTGGATCAGTTTCCTAGGAGTGTTATGAGGGGACTATGTATTAATACCTGCCAACATGACCCACCAGTGACGTGAGATGTTGGGGGCATGACTTGGGTCAAGCACAACACCGGAGAATGATGTCAGGACAGTGGGATAGTCGTCAGGACTGTCTCGTAAAGCGTAAAATGTAGAAAACAACATCGGTTGATGTGCAGAATGAGGCAAATTGTATGCTAGAAACATAGAATATATCAGCAGGTAAGAACCATTCGTTTTATCTTGTCTGCCCGATTTTCTAAATACTTTTATTAGTCCCCAGTTCCCTATCTTATATCTAGGATAGCCTTGTGCCTATCCCATGCATGCTTAAACTCCTTCACTGTGTTTACATCAACCACTTCAGCTGGAAGGCCATTCCATACATCCACTACCGTCTCAGTAAAGTAATACTTCCTGATATTACTTTTAAATATTTGCCCCTTTAATTTAAGACTATGTCCTCTAGTTGTGGTAGTTTTATGTTTTCTTTTAAATAGAAGTATGAAATAGAAGTATGGTCCCTGCTGCAGAGAATTAGGTATGTTGTATGCTACAGGTATTGTGTGCTGCAGAACCCAGAGAAAGTGCTGTCTGTGAGATCTACAGGGTTTAAGGAAGGTTGGGTTCTGTCAGAATTCAAGTGATGCATCCAAGGGAGTAAAGAATGTTGTATTCTGCAGGTAAGAAGAAACGTGGTTTGCATCAGATAGGTAGTACTGTGAGTATACATAGCAAAGCAGGCCGTGTAGTGGAAATACTAATGTAGGACATGGGTAGATCTAGTAAAGCTGAAAGAAAACAGTATGTTAACATTATATAAATATGTGCAGGGCCAATATATATATAAAAATCTGGAGTCAAGAGGGAATCTTCACCCTATCAGGTTCCATCCAGCATTCAAATCATCTTGTGTCCAGTTTGTATTGAGATTTATGAATACACAGAGTCTCATATTATGCATCAACTCGTTCTTTAATCCCTCACCAGCAAAGATATAAAAACCAGTAGAATACAATAAAAAAATTGAACCAATCAAAGATATCAATATATCTCCCCTCCCAACAGTATAAAACCGCCAAGACACATAAGCTCCTCCTCTTTCTTTGCTGCTCCCTCAGGATGAGTATACTGTTTCTTTTACTCTATGTTCCTTTAATGTTGTTTGTGTTTACTCATTAATATGACTTTAATGTGTTTCCTGTACCTGTGCTGTGTGCTAAATAATTTCAAGGGACCCTGGTGCATTGCAATGTTCTGTAATCAACTAGAGACCTCAAGGCCGGAGCTTGGGCACCTGGTACCAGAAGTGCATTTACACATTCCTGGAAGACATGGGTCAGTTGGTGCATGGGACAAAATCTGGATCCCATATCAGCACCTGTGACAGGAATTCTCAGTTTCTTTATCTCTAAATTCGAGGAAGGTCTAGCTTACCGTTTGATAAATGTCATGAAACCTGCCATTTTGGCAGCTCATTTGGGGCTGGATGGTGGTCCAGCAGGCAAGCATGCTTTAGTTTGCCATTTGTTGAAAGGCATTAGACTTGCGAGGCCCCCTGTGCCCAGGTATTCTAACCTTTGGGATGTTTATTTGGTCTTATCCTTGTTGGAACATTGGCCTCAGAACGACAAGTTATCACTGAAGCAAGTGTCGGCCAAACTAGTTACACTTTTCTGTTTACGATCATGCAAACGTGTTTCAGATGTCAGGGCTTTGGATATTGGTTCTCGCTCTTTTCTCCGGATGGGGTAGTATTCGATATCTCCAGATGCACAAAAATGTCTATCAAATCAGTCTTCTATCCAGCGTTCCTGGACCATCCTCTTTTGTGTCCGGTGTCATGCCTTAAGAAATACAAAGCTAGGACGGCTTGATTCCGTTCACATTCACATCCTCACTTGTTCCTGGCTATTCGTAGTCCCCATCATCCGGTAGCTACACCAACGTTGGCTAGATGGGTTAGATGGATTCTGCAGGAGGCAGGTGTTGACGTCTCTATATTCGGACCTCATTTGATTAGAGGAGCCATGGCATCTAGTGCATTCACACTGGGTTGTCGACTCGAAGACATCATGAAGCCAGCTCCCTGCTCCCAAGAATCCACATTCCGAGAATTCTATTTTCGACATGAGCAGCATTTCACATCAGTCTTGGATCAGCTTTGAACTTGCATAATATGAGACTCCGTGCCTTTATAAATTGAAGGATTTTACGCAAAGTCATGATTTATAAAGACAAGGAGGCGAGTATTATTCCCTCCCATGTTTATAGGACCTACTATATTTCATGTTGTTGTCGTATTGTTTTTTCTCCCTACCCTGGATTTATGGTTATGGTCAAATGATATTGATTATTAAATAGGATAGTTTATATGTCACTGCTCATGCTTTTTATATCATCGCAAAATTTTGCTTCATGGATACCGTTCTTGTATCTCTGATCATTACCTTTTTCCTTTTCTCCTAGTATGAAGAGTTAATTCTTCGGAACTTCAAATTGAATAGTCATCTACTGCTGGACCAGCTGAGATGACTTCTGTGGTTCAGGATTATCTACAGTGTTTTCAGAAATTTGTTTCGTTCAGATTTTTGGATCTTATGTGTCTTGGGGGTTTTATACTGTTGGGAGGGGAGATATATTGATATCTTTTATTGGTTCATTTTTTTCTTGTATTCTATTGGTTGTTATCTTTGCTGCTGAGGGATTAAAGAAAGAGTTGAAGCATAATACTCGCCTCCATGTCTTTATAAATCATGACTTTACGTCAGTTTTATTGTTTCATTTCTGTTTTTTACTATTCTGTTCTGCTTATTAGTTATTCTCGTTCCTGGGTTCTTTTGCTGTTCTGTAAGTTATCCTTGTTCCTTGTTCCAGTGTTTTCCTTTTTACATCTTTGTGGGTCCCATTATTCCACTTCCGGTCACAGAGTGGCACCCATTCACAGTTCAACCACTGAGTAGCACCTATTCTCAGTTCCGGCCACAGTGGCACCCTTTCCCCTTTCCGGCTACATTATGGCACATGACCAGTTTGGTCTCAAAATAGCTCCTGCCCTAGCTTTGCAATTGTCTGGCACCTGCCTAAGCCTAGCCACAAACTGGCACTTGCCTAAGTTGTCTTTCTAGTCCTGCACTTACCCAAACCTAGCAATAGACCAGTACCTGCCCAAGTCTGGCACCTGCTCATGCGTAGATTTAGTCGCCACTTGCCTAAACCTCAAGCCCTGTAGTAGCGTTGCCTTGTATCTTATGCTCTGTCCTGTCTTGGAACACCATAATGAGGTACAAACTGTCTAAGAACACCATAATGGGGTACAGCTGTCTTAGAACCTTGTAATAGGGTTTGCCTTGTCTTAGAACCCTGTAAAGGGGTGCATAAGAGAAATAGAAAGATCATGGGAAAAGAGGCAGATTTAAGCGTTATCTGCATGTTGGTGATATTGCTTGTCAAATAAATTGAATAGGTCTGAAGAGAGAAGAGCAGAAGACCAAGGACCAACCCTTGTGGGACACCAACAGGCAGCAGAAGGGGCATAGACTTTGTGCCAAGAAATTAAATGCAAAAGTAATCAGATACAATCCAGGAAACATTAATTTAACACCAAGAGACCGGGGGTACAATAGTTACCCCCAGTCTCCTAGTGCAAAAAAAAACATTCTGGGGGCCCAAGGTTGGCCAAATGCCCCTGGCTCCAAAAATGAATATTTGGCCCCCTGTGGGATGCAATGTCCCTGGTCACAACAATTTAACTATTAAATCCTTTCATTTTAAAATTGAGGGAAGACTCATTAATAAATACATTTCTGGCCTCTTTGGGGGCATGGGCAGGCAGAATGCCTGTGGCCTCATAAATAAATGTTAAAAATGTGCCCCGTGGGGCCAGAAGAAAAATATAATTCACTGATTCTGTAAATAAAATATGCCGGTAAATTACCATTAGCAGCTTTTTTTTTTTTTTTTTTACTTAACGGGGGCCACTGAATGTAGGCCAATGTGTAAAGAAGGAGGCCGTGATCAACAGTGTCAAAGGCAGCAGAGAGATCTAAAAGAAGTAGATAGTAGAAGTGACCTTTACATTTTATAGAAAGCAAGTCATTTGACACATTAGTGAGGGATATTTCAATGTAATTTAGGGGGCGAAAAGAGGAATATGGTGGAATACCATATCGTTCAAGAGTCTAATGTTTTACTGGGATCATGAAATTCTATTAATGCAGTGTCCATGTGGGTTTTATTAATTAAGGATGTAAAATGAATGTTGTATGGATTCGCTCTCTCTCTCTCTCTCTCTCTCTCTATATATATATATTTATTTATACAAATGATAGAATGCTGCATTTAGAAATGTAGATTGACCTTTGGAGCTGAGCATTACATCCCTGAGGGCTGCTCTACGTGTATATTTCAATACTTGTTTATTTAGTGTGATGCACTTTGGTCAGAAATCACAGAAGAAACTGACATATAGCATGCTGCAGACTCATTATGAGGTGCTGTGTCAGGTTACAGTATGGAGCTATTTCATTTTCAAGTTATGTGTTAGAAAAAAGCTAGCAGGGGGAGTAGAGAGGGATACGTGGTCATTTTCCTAAATAAAATACGCCTTTGTTTTCTTTTTGGAGAGTGGTATATCTATGGGTCAGACTGCCTGCCTGTGTATAGGACAATCCTATTCATTAGCCTCGCGCTGGTAAGTACACGTCAAACTGTGATACCAATTAGATCAACTTCGGTGATGTTTTGGAGCTAATTAGCAGAAGATTACAGACCCAACTTGGGAATAGATTTCTAACCCATGGTGAGCGAAGCGTGATGTGCTTTGACAGTTCATATTTCCTATGTCCTTTCACCAACTGCCCTTTTCATGACTATCTGCTGTTAAGCCCACACTAATGCTTACCGTCTTTAACATTTTGCATATTCGATTACATAAAAAAAAAAAAGTAGTTTATTTTCCTGCCCAGCAGTTTGAACAAGATGTTCTTGAAAGGAAGTCGTTCTTGGTAGATCAAAACCATCCAATTCTCAAATGATAATTAACATTACATTTTTGATCCTTGATTGAAAATCCCAATACACCAATTCCAAAATAGCAACAATAACCTTTATTTTTCACTTGTGGCTCTAGTTTGATGATAAAATGGCATGCACTGGTATGATAATATAATGGCATGGCATGATTAGCAGCCCCTGTGTTTCACTGCAAAGCGTTTATGCTAATCTGGTTGCCGACTGTCACTCAGTGCTTAGGAAGTGAGAGACTCTCGAATTGACATATATTCAATAGAGAGGACTCTAAATAGGTAATCTCTACTGATTGCATGCACAAACATGGTTCTCTCTTTGCTCTATAAACAGACTGTCAGGCCTTTACCAGGTCAGGTAGGAGTTGCATGTAGTTATTCATTGTGCAGGGTGAGAACAGATATAGGAACAAAGAAATAAGAATTGGAATAAGGACTGAAGGAAAGACAAAAGGGGACTTTAGCAAGGATTGCAGAATAAGAAAAAGGGTTTGAGTAGGAACTGCAGTATAAACAAAGAGCTTTAGCAGAGACTGTAATAAAAGCAAAGGTAGGGATAGAGAGAGAGTTAGACAAGAGGTGAGGCCTCAGGTAAGGGTGAGGCCTGAGAAGGGTAACTGAAGCAGGAACACCCCAGAGAGGGTGACTAAAGCAGGGACACCCTAATGAGGGCGCTTGGAGCAGGAATGCCTTAGAGAGGGTGACTGAAGCAGGAACACCCTAGAGAGGGTGACTGAAGCAGGAACACCCTAGAGAGGGTGCTTGAAGCAGGAACGCCTTAGAGAGGGTGCTTGAAGCAGGAACGCCCTAGAGAGGGTGACTAAAGCAGAAAAGCAGGAACACCCTAGAGAGGGTAACTGAAGCAGGAACACCCTAGAGAGGGTGCTTGAAGCAGGAACGCCTAAGAGAGGGTGACTGAAGCAGGAACACCCTAGAGAGGGTGACTGAAGCAGGAACACCCTAGAGAGGGTGCTTGAAGCAGGAACGCCTTAGAGAGGGTGACTGAAGCAGGAACACCCTAGAGAGGGTGACTGAAGCTGGAACACCCTAGAGAGGGTGACTGAAGCAGAAAAGCAGGAACACCCTAGAGAGGGTAACTGAAGCAGGAACACCCTAGAGAGGGTGACTGAAGCAGGCATGCCCTAGAGAGGGTGACTGAAGCAGGAACACCCTAGAGAGGGTGACTGAAGCAGGAAAGCCCTTGAGAGGGTTACTGAAGCAAGAACACTCAATGGGCTGCAACGCTTTTCACTGTTAAATGCCCCACTCTGTAACATTTTTGATCTCTGTATCCAACAGTCTAGTCTGCCTATAAGTCTCTGTTACTTATCTGTCTTGCATGTTTATGTGTGTCTATCTCTGATGATATCAGGTGGGCAGATGAAGTGGCACCAAGGGCAACTACATTGTTTTTGCCAACATTTGTCAGTCCTTCCCTGAGCACGAATTCAAAGAATCAGCGCCCAGATCACCTGCCCATTTTTATCTGCAAAGATACACGTCGATTTCACTTAAGAGATGGAGCACTACAATTTTAACTTTTGAGGTTTGTGTGTTAATATAAATTATTTGTATGTAATCCTATTACTGAGAAGGGTGTTTAAGAAAGGATTTAACAGCCAGCAATAACAGAGGGATGTGTGTAATATGATGATTGACTGGAGACTTGAGCAAATCTTCCCTATCACTGAACAGACAGTGCGTGGTTGTGCACTGTGGGGTATGGGCAAATTGGTGACCCTCTTACAAAGGGAGCTCAGCAAATGAAATCTGTGCTCTTCCGAATTCTAGTCATATTTCTAACAGCAGCATGTAACTTAACACATAATAGCAGAAATAATAACTTAATGACAGGTATGAGAAAGAGGTTTTTGAGTTAAACATCCCTTTCATGTATAGTACATTTACTATTCCATTGTGTATTTTATGTCTAGTAACTGTTACATCTTACTCTTGGTAGATTATTATTATTTGTTACTGTGGCTTTTACACTTTTGCTGCAGTAGTATTTTTGCTCTGTGATCAGACCCTTACACAGGGTCGTCACTATGTGTCTGACGAAAGCATATTCTAGATCAGGGGTCTCCGAACATTTCAGTACACTGCCCACATTGTACATTTTACACATTTTTGCACAGGCAAAATACATCTTTTTATTATAATTTAACTTTTTAAATATATAATAAAAAGGTTATTGAAAAAAAAATCAATTTCTTGTTTTTATTTCCTTCCTCTGCACCCACATTGCACCCAGAACTTACCCCAGGACCTAGATTTTACCCTTAAATTAACCCATTTACCCATATTTGCACTCAGGACTCATACTGTGCACTCTCCACGCGACTCTGCAGAATCTGAGCGTCAGGAGGTCACATGACCCCCAACACTCAGATGTGCGGGGATTGGGGCCCTGACACATGTGACACCCAAAGCTCCAAAGTGCACTGAGCATGAGGGGGAGGAGCAGGAAGTTTACACTGATACAGGGACGCAAGTGGAAAAATACATTTAAAAAACTGCATAGCACCAATTTGCCACCTGGGGCAATTTCCCCAGTTTGATCCATTGTATGGCCAGCAATGGGGTGGGGGAGTATCTGCGGGCCGGATCTGGCCCACAATCGGTATTTTGGAGACCCGTGTTCTAGATTGACAGCTCAAAGTTCTACACCAACTGCTTGTTATTAACTATGAGCACAGATGGAGGAATTTCTGTGTCATATAATACCTACTTTCCAACAAACCGCCCCCAGGTCCTGGGATGCTGAGCAGGCGGAGTCAAAATGGGGCAGCATCATGTGCCACAGCATGATATCACTACTTGTGATTGAGTGCGAGACCCAAAGGTAGTTTAAAAGCCTTTAACAGGAGTCCGGAGCTCAGTACTGGCATCTTGGCAAGCTATGCATGTTTATGCTGGGATGGAGACAGCAGAATTTGTAGTGACAGGACCTTAAAAAATTGGACTGTCAAATCCTGGACCGTTAGAAACAATGGCAACTGGCTTTCTTTGGGTTCCTGTCATGACCATGTTTCATCCACACATCTTTTCCTTAAAGGGGGGTATCTCATGTGGGTTTGCTCCGGCTTGGATGCTTTTTTTTGGTGTACCAGCACTGGTACTGTAATTAGTGCAGATTGGTAACACTTTTATTGGGCATTACATTGTATTTTTTGATCAAGATTTTGTACCATTTTTAAACGTTGAGTTATTTATGTAATCTAAAGTTAATTATTTTATTTTACTCTTATTTTTTTTATTAATCAATTTTCAATATTACAGGGGAAACATGAAAATGACACACAGTGTATTGAAGTCTGCACTTAAAACATTGCATCAATAAAACATAATTTGTAACTTGGTATTGAAATAAGCTTCCATCACCTTACACAATGCATCCATTTGCCTCCATGTTGGTGTGTGGATATGGGCAGCCATACTGCACAAGGCTTTGTTTAATTAATAATACTGCACAAGGCGGCAGTGTCCATCAGGAAAGCATATCAGGTAACATAGTAACATAGTAACATAGTAATTTAGGTTGAAAAAAGACACAAGTCCATCAAGTTCAACCCTTCTACCTATCATTACAGCTTTTGATCCAAAAGAAGGCAAAAAACCCCTAAGGAAGCTATTTCGAATTTTGCCTCCTGGGGGAAAAAATTCCTTCTTGACTCCAAGAGGCAATCAGATTTCTCCTTGGATCAATAAGCTCTTTTATTAATGCTTATTCTATTATTAATAGCCCTGTATGTTCTGCTTTCCTAAAAAAACATCCAAACCATTTTTAAATGCATCTATTGTGGTTGCTAGCACTACCTCTCTTGGCAGTGAGTTCCATAACTTTATTGTCCTAACCGTAAAGAATCCCTTCCTTTGCCGTCTATGAAATCTTTGCTCTTCCAGTCTCATGAGGTGACCTCTTGTTCTTTGTACCTTTCTGTTAATGAACAGGTCACTGGAGAGCTCTTTATATTGGCCCTGCAAATATTTATATAATGTTATCATATCCCCTCTGAGACGCCTTTTTTCTAACGTATATAAATTCAATTTTTTAAGTCTCTCTTCATAACTAAGATCCTCCAAACCCCTTATTAATTTTGTAGCTCTTTTTTTGAGGTAAACAAATATATAACTTGAGAACATATACAGTGGATATAAAAAGTCTACACACCCCTGTTAAAATGGCAGGTTTCTGTGCTGTAAAATAATTAGACAAAGATAAATCATTTCAGAACTTTTTCCACCTTTAATGTGACCTATAAACTGTACAACTCAATTGAAAAAAAAACTGAAATCTTTTAGATAGAGGGAAGAAAAAATATAAAAATAAAATAATGTGGTTGCATAAGTGTGCACACCCTCTTATAACTGGGGATGTAGCTGTGTTCAGAATTAAGCAATCACATTCCAAATCATGTTAAATAGGAGTCAGCATACACCTGCCATCATTTAAAGTGCCTCTGATTAACCCCAAATAAAGTTCAGCTGCTCTAGTTGGTCTTTCCTGAAATTTTCTTAGTCGCATCCCACAGCAAAAGCCATGGTCCACAGAGAGCTTCCAAAGCATCAGAGGGATCTCATTGTTAAAAGGTATCAGTCAGGAGAAAGGTACAAAAGAATTTCCAAGGCATTAGATATACCATGGAACACAGTGAAGTCATCATCAAGTGGAGAAAATATGGCACAACAGTGACATTACCAAGAACTGGAGCTCCCTCCAAAATTGATGAAAAGACGAGAAGAAAACTGGTCTGGGAGGCTACCAATAGGCCTACAGCAACATTAAAGGAGCTGGAGGAATATCTGGCAAGTACTGGCTGTGTGGTACATGTGACAACAATCTCCCATATTCTTCATATGTCTGGGCTATGGGGTAGAGTGGCAAGATGAAAGCCTTTTGTTACGAAGAAAAACATCCAAGCCAGGCTACATTTTGCAAAAACACATCTGAAGTCTCCCAAAAGCATGTGGGAAAAGGTGTTATGGTCTGATGAAACCAAGGTTTAACTTTTTGGCCATAATTCCAAAAGATATGTTTGGCGCAAAAACAACACTGCACATCACCAAAAGAACACCATACCCACAGTGAAGCATGGTGGTGGCAGCGTCATGCTTTGGGGCTGTTTTTATTCAGCTGGAACTGGGGCCTTAGTTAAGATAGAGGGAATTATGAACAGTGCCAAATACCAGTCAATATTGGCACAAAACCTTTAGGCTTCTGCTAGAAAGCTGAACATGAAGAGGAACTTCATCTTTCATCATGACAACGACCCAAAGCATACATCCAAATCAACAAAGGAATGGCTTCACCAGAAGAAGATTGAAGTTTTGGAATGGCCCAGCCAGAGCCCAGACCTGAATCCAATTGAAAATCTGTGGGGTGATCTGAAGAGGGCTGTGCACAGGAGATGCCCTCGCAATCTGTCAGATTTGGAGTGTTTTTGCAAGTCAAAGTCAAAATGTGCCATGCTGATAGACTCATACCCAAAAAGACTGAGTGCTGTAATAAAATCAAAAGGTGCTTCAACAAAGTATTAGTTTAAGGGTGTGCACACTTATGCAACCACATTATTTTATTTTTATATTTTTTCTTCCCTCTACCTAAAAGATTTCAGTTTGTTTTTCAATTGAGTTGTACAGTTTATAGGTCACATTAAAGGTGGAAAAGGTTCTGAAATGATTTATCTTTGTCTAATTTTTTTACAGCACAAAAACCTGACATTTTAACAGGGGTGTGTAGACTTTTTATATCCACTGTACCTACTGGAGTATAAAGTTGTCAAACACATGTTTTGTGAATGACCATTTTCCTTACATATATTTGAATCCTATTCATATGGCAGAGCATTTTGACTCCACTTGTTGTGTGTATTTAAAGGTATATTTATTTACAGGCTCTTATGGATGTAGACATTTAATTACAACCCCATATGTATAGGTCTACACACGGGTAAGTAAGTGTAGACATAATGGATGCTACTGAAGAACACAGACTAAGTGGAATATAATGCATTCTGCTGGCCTGTGGCATTGTGAATAATGCTTTATTGCAGTGCTAACTCTCCCAACACTAAAGGAGTTCAGTGTGATAGTTAAACTCCCTCCAAATGTATGTTATAGAGCCACAGGATGATTGACTATTCTGAACATCTATGTTTGATTTAGCAAATTAGCATTTGTTTCCTGTGAAAATGCTCCACGGATCTCATCTTCCTTTTGAAAGGATGACATAGATAAACAATGTCTGCACATCTGACTTGGTTTCCCTTCTACCTGCAAGATTAAACAAATTAAACATTTGCACAGGGCCTGTGTCAGAAAGGGAAGGCTTCAGGGCCGTCACAGAGAAGGCTTCCAATATTCCAAGTAAACACTAACCAGATGAGAAACAATCCTATTTAACTTGCAAAATTAAACTGTCTCCAAGCAGGAATGGACTGAGATCTGCATGAAGTCAATGTTTAACTGCTCGTTGCCTCATTAGGATTGAAAACCATTGCAAGATTTTCTCAAGAATAAAATAACATGTAATTCCCTTTCTATGCAGCTTGAAAACTGGAGACAGAGAGGGAGAGAGAAAGGGAGAAATCAAGAGAAAACCACCCAATGCCAATTTAATGCCACAAGCCCATTTGCCATGACAACAAGCACACTATAATGTACTTTTGGTTACATTTGACAGAAATCAATATCACAGATAAATGTTACTTTAGCCAAGCCAGTTAGGTACCCCCGTCACAAGCCATTCTTTAACAGATGCACATATATTCCAACTGGGCCGCTGTAAGCGGAGCAGTCACGATTTTCATTCTCCGGGGTCTCAGGACACCAGAGATATGTGCTTAAACTATGTTATGTCTGGAGCAGAATCTCACAGGGTGACGTAACGTCACAAATCCAGGAGGACATAGGCCACAGAAGTTGAAAGGTATATAGTGGGTGCGCACTGGTTACCATAGTAATACATGGGACAGGAAGTACATAGATCCTACATTCTCATAGTGTGCCAAAGAGAGCATGAGTGTGGTAGCACATCTACCATAGCTTTAAAATGTGATATAGCGTCTTAAAACATTTTAATACACATAATAATATTGAGCCTTTTTATTTTTAGATGAAGAAAGTGGATAACGAGGACCAATTAAAAATGACAATTGCTTTTTGCCACTAGGGATTTTTACATATTTTAAAGCAAAACTAAAGCCTATTGACTAGTATACTTTACATTATATACCAAAATGTGTGCTAAACCCCACCTTGAAAGAATATTAACTATTTATTATCAGGATACAGGTCACATCATTACCAACACTTAGGTAATGTGCATAACTTTCTTGAAGCATGGTCTGTATTGAACGATTTCTGCATAGACGACTGTTCCAAATATAAGGAACAATTTAGATCCAATTTTCTCATCAAAGAACTATATTATGTCATTATAATATTATGGAAAAGCACAATTAGGTGCAACACGTGTTAAGCATTTTCTCTGTTGTGTAAATTTGATGGAAATTCTCATTGATTGGTATTGCTGTACACTGCCTTACTAGTTTGATGGGACTATGGACCCGAATGAAGGATAAGTTTCCTTTTACTTTTCCAAGTCTGCCTCATTATTTTCTAAAGTGCCAGCAGGGCTCTTTAACTCATATATCGGTCTGTTTCTGTTTCTCTAATAAAGAGTAATATTTCCTATTATAGTCCACCAAGTGCTAGGTAAATTGGTGATGCTCTATAAATACATTTTAATGTAAATGTTATTTCTTAAAAACATTTTTTTTTTTGGTCAATAGCCCAAACATTTTCCAGCTAGAGGACTGTGACTGGCCATTAGCCAAAGTAAAGTGCTAGGCCATTAACCCAAACACTTACATTCAAAGCCCCAGAGCATACTTGAAAACAAGAGCCATTTTTTGTTCCTGGCAAAACACTTTCTAAATAAATAAATGTATCTGTAAACAGAAAGCAAATAATGTGCATTTGTGTAATCCATGGACCATATGCTCAGAAAATGCATTTTTTTAGCCTTGAAAAAAACAAAAATATAATTTAAAAAAATCTGATTACCTCAGAAAAGATAGTTGAGTGCTGAAACATTTTCAGCAAAAGGCACTGAGTGCTGCAAAACTAATACACAATTAAACTGCTAAAGGAAAAAACCCAAGGTACAAGCGGTCGCTGGGGATGCTGCTCTAGTGTCCTATTTTGCTGGAGCCTAAATCTCTGTAGAGGAGCACTGCAAAGATGCCCTTTGAGCCGAAACTCCCCACCCTGTGACATCACCCACCTCCTACCAAGACCAGGCAGCCAATGTTGGGACATAACAAAAAGTATATAATTTTTGTACAGTGAGGTTGAGGAGCATTAAGCAGTTACAAATTGAAACCTTTCCAAATCCCATAAGAGTTAACATCAATAGCTATTGCTGCTCTACATCATATCCTCTTGTTAGCTGGCAAGGGCACATTATATCGGACAATTAATTTGTATTACTCTACAGCAGCTGAATTAAAACAAACATCCAACAACTAGCTGCTGGTAATAAAATGGACATATTTTCAAAAATAAATAAATAACATAAAGCCAGCCATGGTCTAAGTTTAACAGCGAAGAGAGTGGATTTCCAAAATTCCAGAAATTATGTTCTTTTCTCAATCAACAGTTTAGTGTAAAGCACAGCTGACTCCCAAAGAACTAAAAGGTAGCGAAGTTAAACAGCGACATATTGGCAAGGCATGAAAAGACCCTTGATAAACACGCACACTTGTTGCACCATTAGTTATTCACATATCACTGAACCGTACGCATGCCAGAGAGCAACACAATGCTTTGCTTTAGAGCTCCATCATTTAAAAGAAAAAAGTAGCAAAAAAAGAGGTTTTTTTTAATAAGCTTACGTTTTGTGATTCTGATTAGCATATTGATTTAGCATATCCATGCTTGACATCACACATCCTTTCTGCAGCACTCTTCAGAAAAAAAGCTATGCAGAAATGGTGAAATGGAAAAGATTTACTTGGCACGTCCGAAAATTAGGAATTATTCAGGTAGATAAAGAACTCTACTAAGGGAACATCACGTGCTCTTTTAGAAAGAGGAATGTATTATATGAGCCATGGTTTTTAAGTGTGGCTATAGCACAAGGTCAAAGCCACGTAACTATGAAGAACACATGAAAAATGATCCAGTATGTGATAAGCGTATAATAAACTGTGACCCATGATATTGTATCATTAATACTAGATACCGCTCAACATGTATATGAGGCAGAAGAATGCCATTCCATAGAGCATTGTTCTGTGGCAGCAAAAATAGCCAGTGGTGGGATTATCTTTCCATAACTGGTGTCTGAGCATCAGTCGCACTATATAGAGCCAATAGTGGGGAGGAGATAAATACCTTCTCTCTGCTGAAGGTGTGTTCGGCATTGAATGACGTGGCTACCTGTATCTTTCCAAAGATGAATGGTAATTACTTTTGAATGGTACACCCTAGAAGTGAGCATCATTCTGATTAAACCTAGTTATGGAGGTTTATTACTAGCCGGCTGATAACATAGTAGTTGGGGTAGAAATCCTTGTTGGAGGGGGGGCATTATCATTACGGTTTTTTATTTCTTTTATTACATAACAATAGCCACTTTTGTAGTTGTGTAAGCCTTTTAGACATACTATACTATTGTATTTGCCCAAAACAGATACATAAATCCATTTAGTGCAGTTAAAACATAGTCTGTTATCTACATATATCCACCAAACATTTTTAAAAGTGGAATACTAGGGTAAAAAAAAGGGGCAAGGAATTGTGTTCCAAAATAGGATCTGTCACTTTAAAATAGGCACACTTGGGAGCTCTTCTACTGTAAGACATGGGTCACATTTTATACTGCTGATCCCTCATTTATTGCATGGGTATACTTTAAAAAAAGTAACATGATGAGATGGACCATGACTATGGAGACCTCAGATTCTGCATCAAGACTATAAATGGTTTCCAATCATATCCAGTTCAACAGCCTTTATATATTTCATCCTATCATTTTGCTGCCCCAAACACATTATCTAAGTTTAATTTCTTAATAAGTTAGATCGGGCAGTTGATGTGATTCTCTCTCTACATCATGCTTGTTTATTTCGAAAACAAATTTTATGGAAAAAAATGATAAATAATAATAATCAAAATAAATGTCTAAGTGGACCTGTCCGATTACAGTTCACTTTGTAAGCAGCTTGGTTCTTAGATGTTTCTCCTGTGTTTGTCAGCTGTTTTGTGGCTTAGGCAGTGTGTACGTACATACAGTACAAAATCTATTCTGAACAGCAGAAATCAAGCATGAAAATAACAGTTATCAGAGAAGGAATTGTAGTAATAGGTCTAAGGTAATAACATTCAGCATTACCATAAGCCTGTCATTGGCTAGAGAGAACACATTACTCATTTCAGTCTTGAATTCATAAATGCATGTGTACAGAAAAGAAAACACATTACTGTATTATTATTTGGAGGTGTGAAAAAAACCCTTTGATTTGAAAAGTTAACTCAGGCTTATTAGAGGGGAGAAAAGAAGCAAGGCTATCAAATGAAATAAAGTGTTGTCTTTCAAAGCGGACACAGCAGTACCGTGCATCATTACAGTACCGTGTACAGTAATTATATACGTCATTATACAATATGACTAATTTCCAGACAAAGAACAAAATGCCAGTCACCTGAAGGTATGATTCAGTGCATGAGTGAGACATTAAAGACCTACCAAGTTGTCCCCCCCAACCAAATTTTATTTCATATACTACCCGATTCATATTCCGTGTGAACAGGGTTAGGCACTAACATTGTTCATAAGAAATATTTGCTGTTCTTTCTGACAATTTAATGATGTTGCATGGACTGTCACAGCCCTTGCCACGGATACTTGTGCTATACCTGTTTGTGAACAGTACTACCATGGACTGGCGTTCAAAAGGCCACTTCTGACTGATTAAATCTAATTTTAGGGCTTAGTCTATCTTTAAGTGAGTGAGTAGCATACTTGCCAACAATGCATTTTTTCATTTGGGACACAAAATAGGCGGAGTTAAAAAGGGGCAGGGTTACGTGATGCCTTGTGACATCACACAGCGTTGGGTGACCCCACAGCTTCATTTATTTCATAGTGTTTAGACATACACAGTTAAAACACAATGCTGCCTGTGCTTAGGCTATATTAATGCCGGGACAGACATGAATTTGAGGTTACATCACCCAAAAAATATAGGATTGTGCCAGCAAATTTTGGACTGTTGACATCTATGCACTAGTGATCAGTGTTTCGAAGCAGAAAACATAGTACAGATTGACTGATTCTGCTTCAGTTGAATGGGAGAATATTTCTAACTTTGCTACTTTGACCTTAAGTTTGAAATTCTTGTCTCAATTCCCTGCACATCTCTCTTTCATAAATAAAGCCCTAAGTTTGGGTATAAATTTCTAATTTTGGAAGTACTACATGCTAACTGAGAAGGTAACCCTGTTGAAGTGTATGTCTCCCAACCCTCCCGCTTTGTGGACACTATCTCCTGAGCTCCACCTCTATCCTGAGTTCTGACCCCCAGAGTACTGATATGCCGGTAGCAGAAGATGCAATGTTGTAAATAAGGTATTTTGTGATTTCCCTGCTCCACTGAAACCCTGAGCTACATTTTCGTGTAACACATCTAGACAGGCCACTTGCATCTACAGTGTCCAAAACATTATTATTAAATGGGTGCATAATATAAAGAAAATATTGGGCCCTGTCATCTTTCCTCAACTCTAGTTGCAAATAAAGTGGAGAATATGCATTACCCTTTATGCATTACATATTGTCCCACAATGCACTGCGGATTGCTCATGTGCAGTATATTGAAGGAGAATGGCTAATGAGTAAAGCATATTCTCTATGACCTTCTACTATGATATCCAGGACGATACATAAATACAAAATAAATGTAACTTACAGTCTGTATTCTTGTCAGCTTTGATTAGCACCATATATGGATGCAAAAGACAGATAAATAAATAAAAACAGTCTCTGTCGTATGTGTATGACACATTCCCTTTACCACTCTATATTAACCAAAGTCATTTGATAGATTTCATTTTCAGTTCATATAAAATAGCTATTTCCTGGCCATATCCATGGCAGCACTACAATGGTTAGCTCCTCCCTATCCCTAATTAGACAGGAAACAGAATTAATTCAGGGGTATAAGTACCCCCTCCCACCAATGGTCCCTTAGTCTTTTTTTTTCCTGTCCTATCCCTATAGGACTCCAGTCATTTTGGACTGTGAACTTTTTTTTTTTTTGGCTTACCTGAGGGTTTTTACCTTCGGCCTCAAGGGAGTTCAGCCTCTCTTCCTTGGGAAGTCTCCAGTACGTGGCCCTGCGCAAAGGATTTCCCCCTGGAGATGCTCCTTTAGTGACCGGGAGCCACTTGCAGTGACCCTAGGGGTAGCAAGCAAAAGTATTGCCAGTAAGGAACATTCCCTGCAGTAACCAAGCGGTAGCAGGAAGTGGCAGAAGAACCTCATCTTCAGAAGATTCTTCTTACCTCTACCTGGCAGGCACAGTAAGTTTAAATGCAATTTGGTATTTATTTTGCTGATGGCTGTCAGGTTCCCCCCTTCCACCTCTTTGTTGTGCCATATTTCAGTTTTTAAATTTACCGGTTTTTGTTTCTTTTGATGATTGGGGCGGCCGCCATCTTGCCGGCGTCCTCCTGGCACTCTGCGCCTGCGTGGACTGCGGGCACGTCATCCGGGTCCCCGCGCATGCGCAGTCCGGTAGCTGCGTCTCGGGACGTTTCCGCGCATGCGCGGATCGGGAGGCGCGTCATGCGCACTTCCGCGCATGCGCGGAGTATTTGCGCACATGCGCGGGATGTTCTTCCGGGTTCACGGTGACGTCATCGATGACGTCATTCGCCGCCTTTAAAAAGGCGGCAAATTCGCTTTTCTTTACCTGTTGCAGGTTGCTTGGACTCCAGGGAGCTCTTACAGCATCTTTTTGTTCCAGTTTTTCAGCGTTTTTCTCACAAATTGAATTTTATGCTTTTTTGGGTATAAATTTTTCAATTCCTTCCTATATCATGAACAGGGAAGATGGACAAGTCTTTTTCATCGGACTCTGAGGCATCCGTCCATAAACAAAGGTCACAATCCAAAGGTTATAGGTAAGCCATCATTATTATTAACATATACCAAACAAAAGAGTGCCTGGTCTAATTGTATTTCCCTATTATGACAGCTCTACGGGAATTAAAGCATCCAGAACTTCCAAAGGCAAGTCGCCTATGAAGAAAAGATGCGAAGCCTGCAGCAATAAACCGCTAGAAGGCAAACGTCTCTGCGCAGAATGCCTGTCTGCAGCCGCTGGCACTCCTACTACTGCCCCTACTCCGGATATGATGGAGTTTATCAAGCAGGCGGTCTCCCAGGGCATCAGAGAGGCTGGGAAGTCCCACAAGAGGCCCAGATTCGCTGAACCCTTGGGAATCTCTCAGGAAGAATCCTCAGACGAGTCCATGGACTCCTACAGGGACGGGCTGTCCTCTTCAGAAGAAGAATCTTATGCCCCAGAATTCATGGAGCCTGCCCAGGTTGACCATTTGATTTCCAGAGTGCGCAAATCCTTGAGTCTCAAGGAAATAGCCTCGGAGCAACCCTCTACTTCCAGTAGATATTTTGCTGATCTGAAGAAAAAGAGAGCCACATTTCCAGCTCATGAAACAATCAAGGAGCTGATTGGAGACGAATGGTCTAATACTCGTAAGAAACTGACATCTCAGGGCAGAGTTGCTCGTCTTTATCCTTTTGAAAGGAAAGACTCCTGCTGTTGGGATTCAGCTCCCAAGGTGGATGCGGCCGTAGTAAGACTGGCCAAACATACTACCCTCCCGGTTGATGACGCAGGTTCATTTAGAGATCCTATGGATAAGAAAATGGATCTGAACCTCGCCAAGGCCTACGTGGCTGCAGGCACAGGCCTCCATCCAGCAGTCGCTCTCACTTCGGTTTCCAGAGCTTTAAAGATCTGGATGGAAGGTCTAGAGGCAGACATCCAGAGAGGCAGGAGCAGATCCAGTCTTCTGGAAAGTCTGAAAGATATCAAGCTTGCAGTAGACTTTACTTCTGATGCTTCGGTGGATCTGGTTAAAGCCTTTGCCAGAAATATGGCCCTTTCTGTCTCAGCCAGAAGGGCTTTATGGTTGAGGTCCTGGACAGCAGATGCCTCTTCTAAATCTAGCTTATGTGCCTTACCTTTCCACGGCGACATGTTGTTTGGGAAAAACTTGGATGAATGTATTAAGAGAGCAGCCGAGGGCAAAAGAGCTTTTCTTCCGCAGGATCGCAAACCCAGAGGTTCCTTTCGATCCAAACGATATCCGGACTATTTTTCCTTTCGTGATGCCAGATCCTACAAGCCTGGAAGAGAGCATGGAAGATCCCAGCCTTGGAGAGGTGGACAGTCATCTTCCAGAGGCGGTAAAGCTAGAGGCGCCTCGTTCCACAAGAACCCCAGATCTTTATGACTGGTCCCCTCCCCAGTCCGTAGGTGTGGGGGCACGTCTGTTACTCTTCCGAGACGTATGGGAACTATCCCCCACAGACGTATGGGTGTTGGATATCATAAAAAGAGGATATCGATTAAAATTCTTCAAACCCCCTCCAGCTTGCTCCTTTCAAACGACCAAATGGCCAGGAGAAGCAGAAAAAAGACGGGCCTTAAAGGATTTTATCTCGACACTCCAGGAAGGAAATGTCATCATTCCAGTTCCCCTGCGACAGCAAGGTCAGGGGTTTTACTCTCACCTGTTTCTCACCAGAAAAGCTTCAGGTGGTTGGAGACCTATCTTAGACCTAAGCAGACTAAATCGTCATCTCCTCGTCCGGAAGTTCAAGATAGAGTCTATTCAATCCATCATAAAAGTCGTTTTTCCACACCAAAGGATGATTTCTATCGACTTGGCAGACGCTTATTTCCACGTCCCCATTGCTCCGGAACATCAGCAATTCCTTCGGTTTGCGGTGGAACAAGGGCATTTTCAATTCCGAAGAACATTCTCCAAAGTCTTGGTTGTTTTAATTGCAGAGCTCAGGAAAATGGGCATAGCCCTTTACCACTACCTAGACGACATCCTCATCTTGGCAGAAGACACAGATACCCTTCAGACCCATGGGCAGGTTTGTCTACGTTTTCTACTCCGTCATGGTTGGATGATAAACGAGAACAAGAGCCAATTACAGCCGGCTCAGGAGATGAAATATTTGGGGGCCATATTCAACACCTTAGCAGGCACAGTGAGTCTGTCTCCAGAAAGAGGTACGAAGTTAAGGAACAGAGTCAAAGACATGTTGGTATCCAATGTGACCTCAGCAGAAAGGTGCATGAGCCTGTTAGGATCAATGTCCTCCACCATCGGACTGACAAGATGGGCCCAATGGAGGATGAGGATTTTCCAGAAGAATTTCATCCTGCAATTCAGAACGGGAAATCCGTTTCAGCCTATCAAGATTCCCCCTCTGGTCCATCAATCTCTGATTTGGTGGTTACTGACGAAATACCTGTTCAGAGGGTTTCCATTAGGGAACATCACATGGACAGTCATTACCACGGACGCAAGCCAGTGGGGATGGGGGGCTCACCTACGCGATCAGTTTATCCAAGGGAAATGGTCTTTTCCGGTAACAGAGACTCCCTCCAACCAATTGGAGCTTCTGGCAGTTCTAAAAGCTCTGGAAATCCTCCTTCCCCTCATACGCTTCAAGTGGGTCAAGATTAGATCAGACAATTCCACTGTGGTTGCCTATCAGCAATTCATCTCCCGGGAATCCAGAATTCCATTGCGGATTACCTGAGCAGGGTGGAATTAGATCCGGGGGAATGGAGTCTGTCACACGAGGTGTTTGACGACATCACTCGAGTATGGGGCATTCCACAAGTCGACCTTATGGCTACACACAAGAACAAGAAGGTGAAGCACTTCTTTTCAAAGAGCATCGATCCCCAAGCATCAGGAAGGGATGCTCTTTCAATCGATTGGGTATTTCACCTGGGCTACGCATTTCCTCCTACACCCCTCATCTTTCCTCTTCTGAGACGATTGAGGCAGGAGAAGGTATCCATAATCCTCATAGCCCCCTGTTGGCCTCGCAGGCCTTGGTTTCCTCTATTGTTGAGCCTTTGCAGTGCAGAACCCTGGCGGCTTCCGAATGTTCCTTCCCTTCTACATCAGGGTCCTGTCCTCCACCCAGACCCTGCCTCCCTCAAGCTGATGGCATGGAGATTGAAAGGGAAAGGTTGAACGGAAAGGGATTTTCTCACGCTGTCATTGACACTCTACTGCAAGCAAGGAAACGCTCTACATCTTCCACATACTACAGAATCTGGGACGCTTTTTCCTCCTGGGCTTCTTCCAACCGCAGGAATATTCAGTCTATCTCCACCAAGGAGATCCTTGAATTTCTACAATTCGGTCTTGATAAGGGTCTAAGCTACAATACCCTGAAAGTACATATCTCCGCGCTTTCGGCCCTTACGGATCACAGATGGGCCTTGAACACAGACGTGATCAGATTTATGGCTGCTGTGTTGAAAATCAAGCCTCCTATCAAGCCCTTCGCCCCACCATGGGATCTTCCCTTGGTATTAAAAGCCCTGAGCGTTTCTCCTTTTGAGCCTCTTGAAACCATCTCTCCTCAGTTGCTCACCATTAAGACGGTTCTATTGGTGGCCTTAGCCTCAGGTAGACGAGTATCTGAACTCCATGCCTTGTCTGCTAAAGAGCCCTTTACAGTTTTTCATAGGGACAGAGTTGTTTTACGGACTGTTCCCGAATTTCGTACTAAAGTGGTGTCAGCTTTTCACATCAACGCGGAAATAGTACTCCCGGCTCTTCATTCCAAGTCTTCTACTGAGGATACTGAACCTCTGCCTTCTCCGTTGGATCTTGTTCGAGGTCTGTCTATCTATCTAAAGAGATCTTCAGCTTGGCGGACCTCTCAAAGTCTATTCGTCATCCCCAACGGCCCCAGAAGAGGGCTTCAAGCTTCTAAGATGGCCATCAGTAGATGGATTGTTGCCGCCATCATTCAAGCTTACCAGGCTTCAGGGACGAGAGTTCCTGATGGTCTCAGGGCTCACTCCACGAGATCCCTGTCCTCATCTTGGGCAGCAGCTGCTAAATTGTCTCCTGATCTGATTTGCAAAGCAGCCACTTGGTCTTCTCCAAACACGTTTATAAGGCATTACCAGATTGACGTTAAAGCCGGCCATTCAGACTCTTTTGGCATATCTGTCTTATCCGCAGTTAACTCTTCTTGATTGTTTCTATTGCACGTGTGATTTCTAATACACCAGCATTTAAAAAGATTCTTGAGTCTGTGGTTTTTCTTTTTCCCTCCCTGGGTTATTGCTTGGGTATTACCCATTGTAGTGCTGCCATGGATATGGCCAGGAAAGATGAAAATTTATCCATACTTACCGTAATTTTCTTTTCCTGGTCATAGGCCACGGCAGCACTTAGATCCCGCCCTGGGATATTGCTGTTAACAAGACTAAGGGACCATTGGTGGGAGGGGGTACTTATACCCCTGAATTAATTCTGTTTCCTGTCTAATTAGGGATAGGGAGGAGCTAACCATTGTAGTGCTGCCATGGCCTATGACCAGGAAAAGAAAATTACGGTAAGTATGGATAAATTTTCATCTATATCCTGATATATATATATATATATATATATATATATATAAGCTGAATTATTATTATGTTGTATTTTCCTAATATGAAAACAAACAAGCCAATAAGATAACATGCTTATAAAATAAATACATGAATATCTAATTACAGGCACAGGGCTGTGGAGAAATGTGTTGAGTAGTCGTGTGTTATTAGCTTCTTGTTACTGCATTGTCAGCACTGTTTACAAACACAAACCTCAAGCGAAACGCGTAGAGAGGCACTTCACTTCATCTGGATCCACAGACTTGGACACTTATACCTGTGAATTATCTAAATTATCTGCAGACTTCTTGTAAGTTACTGCTATTTCCAGATCTACTGTTTGCCCAGTGATGCTGCACTATTTATCTCTTTATACAGAAGAATCTCTTCTCCAAATTATTTTTGAGGCTTATTCTTGCAGTGCATACATTAATCAAACCTCCCAACTATATCGCTTTAAGCAGGACAGTCCCAATTGGGGAGGTCTGTCCCGCTAAGCTCTACCTCTGGCTGGCTTTTTATAACAGAGGTAGAGCTCAGTGGGACAGTGGGACTTAGGACTGCAATTCTGTGGTCCTAACCACATTCTCCAGTGTCTGGGACACAATAGAATGCCTACTGAGCATGCTCAGTAGTACTCCTAACCTCATCTGCCAGCTTTAGCTGGACAGTGATGGCACTGCCATGCATGCGCGGTAACGCCGTCACTCATCCCCCCAGACTTCACCCCTGACATCGATTCGCCAGGGGGAAATGTTGGGAGGTAAGCATTATTATCATTAATGCATTCTTCACTATTGTAGGATTTCAACGTTATCCTGTTTTATTATATTTGGCTATTAACTAAAAGGTGAGTTGGGGTGAAATTTCATCTCACCAATATATCTAAGTATTGTGCAGGGGCAAACCGGATTTCCCCTCACCTCAACGCACCTAATCTCACCTTTTAGTGAATAGCTCCCTATGCAGCCATAGAACTGATAATAAATGGTACCCAGCTGTTCCTAAATAACCCATCGTCATCTAGCTGGAGATCATCACCACTGGATTCCAATTCCATTAACAACGGATGGTAAACTACAATTACAATAATGCTGGGAGTTGGAATTCAACTTCTGGACAAGTAAAGGCTAAATAACATTTTTAAACGATCTGGTGTATAACAAACATATGAGTTTCTTTGGTCAAAGGTCCAATCTTTATGGAGACAAAAAGCTCAGTAAGGTGCTCTGGGGACCAACAGACAGACAAACCACAGGCTGATCTTCTATTCATGACTATTGTCAGCATCCCGGCTTTGCTTATTCCCATAGCCAATTAACATGCACACAGTAGATGTGAGAGACTGCAGTTTGATAACAAGCTGGGAGATATGTGATGCATGGGGTAATGTTGAAATATAACTGTTTAATACGAGCATATTAGCAGCAATAATTGGATTTCTGAAATCCCCAGATTTCCGCACGGCCCCTCACTGTCCATTAACTAGGCTGATTTGCCTTGCGTGGGTCTTTTAAATATGATCTTCATTTGTTATTCATAAACGGAAGATCATGAATGAAATGTTTCAAGGAAGAGGCAGGGCTGAATGACACTCAAATCCCAGTGCTCATCTTGTTCTCCTCCGCTTTCTGCACATTCCAGTAACAGTGTATATAACTAGGAAAGGTACATTGAGATATTCATGTCCTAGAGATGTTACTTTTTTCCCAGCATCCTGGGATGTTCCTATTATCCAATGTAATGGTGCTCATTTTATCTACCTTAAGAGGACAAAAGGAAAAGTCGACCTACCCTGCCAGGAATTGAACCTGCAAATCTCTGGATTAAAAAAAGTTCTACAGTTGATGCATTAGCCTAGTGAGCTATCATACATTAACCCTTTACAATGTGGCTCTTTAAAAGTGATAGCAGGGCAACAGTTTCAGGGCTGAGCATAATATGATGGGTGTTTTTTCACAACACTATCTGGAAGGGCATTATTAGCATAATGTGTCTGGCTCTACACCGTTCTTCCTGAATTTTGTATTATGTTTAGCCATTTTAGCAGTATGGCTTCTCTTGTTATTATGTATGCTTGTTTAGGTGATTGCTCCCCTCTCCCTGGTGCCTATTCAAGGAAAATGGCTGAATGTGTTATGCAATATTTTGATGCATTTCAAAATAGCCACACGATTGTTACTGCCCAGGCTAAAGGAAGCGTCACCCTTCTGGATGTGGGTCAAACAGAGAAGCAGCTCCTTGGGTAAGCAACGATCTCCAATAAAGTTGTATAAAAATTATTCAATTTGACTTCAATTGTGTAGGAGGGGGAGCAAAAGCAACAGGAAAAAAAGAACAAAAGATACGCCTTACAAGCTGTTAATGACATACAAAAGATTTTGTGTTTGATCCACATCCAAAGGACTTTGTGTGTGACTGTTCCTTCAGCCCAATACTGGACTATTTGTGGCTATTTTGAATTACAAAAGTCCATCCATTCTCCTTAAATATAAACTAGGGAGAAGGGAGCCCTCGCCTAAATAAGCTTATTGATCTGTTACAGTTCTAAATCATAAGCCTATAATTAAGACCTGGTAACAGTTTGAAATGCGTAAAGCCTTTCTCTTGATCTTTTAGCCTGCTGGCTTGTTCCCCCTCCAATAAATATGAGATGAAATTGAATCATGTTGTATAAAACTTTATTGGAGAATGTAGCTTAATCAACGAGCTTGATCCACATCCAAAAGATTTTGATGGTTGTGATGCTGAGGAATCCAGATATATTGCTCACGGCCAGTCTGTAGATTTAACTGGTATATCGGCACCAGTCATACTTAATAACATGTTAAATTAAAATGTCATATATATTTGGAAATATCAGAGCTGTGTGGGCCTCAAACATGAGACATAATGTGAGACATAATGTATGGTGGTCAATGATACAGTCTAGTCAGATTCAGACTATCCAGGTTGAGCCATGTCAAGGTCCAAGTTATGCTCCATTTGCTAAGGTTTTCTGTATTTTATTCTGCCAGGATAACATTTTAGATGTATTATTTTTTTTAATAAAAGCCTGAGATGGAGATTGATACATGATAATGCAGAGATTTGAAACCTCACACTTTATTGCATTTGTTCCATGTATGATTAAGACAACCATTGGCAACCCCATACGAGCACTGCCTGGCCAACTCATTATTGTTTATGCAGGAAGGATTGTATGTATATAAAATGAATTATCAAAGCCACTTCACTGTGCTCAGAATAAGCAGTAAAGGTTGGAGTTCGCCAAGTGACAGTGGGACACACATTTGAAGCACAGCATGTCACTTGTCATGCTGTCCATTGGAGTTGAATATACAAATATATTCATATATCGCTATGTACATGCAGTTTGGTCTATTAATGCAATCTGTATGCATGCATGCATTCTTTGTTTCTACTGGCATCTTATGTAATGTATGTATTTATGTTCCAGCTAGGTCCCACTGGCTAGCTATGTAATGCATATATGAATACTTAATTATTTTGGGACTGCTTTATTGTTAAGTAGTAAGACAAGGGGTAATGTTGATATGGGTTTTCATGTATAGACTCAGATTTAGAAAAAAAAGTGGAGCAAAAATGGCCTATGTACACACTGAATATATGGCCAGGGTTGCCACCTGTTCTTCAAAATAATTCTGGCCATTCTACTGACTGTATTAACTTAATACAAGCCTCCAGCTAATTTTGTTTATCAGCCTGCCAGTACAATACTGGCTGCTGGCAATCCTATATATGGCCATCAATCTGTAGACCCTTGGGCTCAGAACAATTGTCAGGTCATGTGCTTTGTTTACTAAGTGCAGCTTTGATATCATACCTGCCAGGACAGACGGTCTCTATTTTAAACCAAAATATCTCTGTGCCACTTTCCTCCTATGTTGTCCCTATTTTCTAGGAGTTCAGAATTGTTGCCATGTATCAATGTATTAATGTATCATTATTGTATTATTTATTGTTCCAGAACAATAAAACCTACATTAGAGTATGTTTAAACAAGAGGAAATGTGTTTATATATTATATATTATACTTAATTTACTTTATTCTAAATGACTTACCAAATAGCTATCATCAACTTGTGTTAAAAATGCCCTGATAATGCCCCGCCCATAACCACACCTTTAGCCACTCCCCCAAAAACAAAAGTGCCTCTCTGGCTACCTCAGATTTTGGGAGTTTTGTAATATCAATATTATTTATAGAAGATGCAGATCCGTTACTAATAATACAGGTGACTGTTCAGTGTCTTACACATGAAATGGCGGTACAAGCGTACAGTTGGTTAGCATACTGTGTGGACTTCCCTTTACAGTTGGATGTATCTGCTCAACATGACAACAGCAGATACATTACTGGCTAACACCCCCGTTGACACCCTGCACTGAAAGGGTAATAGTCATTGATACCTATATTTTTTCTTTTCACAAATGGGGAAAATATCTTGATGTCATTTATTTCAATAGCAAGGAAACAAGTTCTTGCTCAGGCACATTAGATCTCAAATCCAAGAGTACAGGACCAGAAGCTTAGGACTTGGTCACAGCTGACACTATATCAGTCCATATACAATTTGTGCCAGAATTAATGTTTCTGATGGAGTTACTCCCATAGGTTGACAGTTTTTGAATACTATGTAAATCACTTTCCACAAAACATTAGCCCAGCAATCATTCTGCTTTGTTCAGTAGAATAGTATAAAAGTGCTTTGACTACATATAAGTTATATGTTTAATGTCAATTTGAGCTTTCACATGGAGGACACACAAATACCTAGATCCACAGCAGTCAAACATTTGACGTAAAAGAACATTCCTGATACCAAAGAATAGACTTGAGCTATATTGATGGGAAAAACATCCAATCACTATACACAGTGTAACTACAGTGACCAGATTAATCCTCTAAGGCAGTGATTCTCAAACCTGTCCTCAGGACCCCCCAACGGTCCAGGATTTAGGGATTACCCAGTTGTGTTTAAATAAGAATATGTAGAACACCTGGTATGGCTGCTTAATGGTTAGGGAATCACACCAGGTGTTCTACATATTCTTATTTCAACACAACTGGGACATCACTGCTCTAAGGGGACACAAAAATAAACAAAACATGTCTACCCTTGATAGGGACATTTATTAAATGAAACCAGGTGTATGTGTATAAAACTATCATACATTAGGGTTGACTCAGTATAGACTGAATTGGCCTGAAATAGATTTAAATTGGGCAAGTTTGTAACTAGACACTCTAGTTTATGATTAAATATTATATATGATTTTATATTTCATAATAAAGTTTGATCAGTACTATCAAACAGTTTCTTGTTTACAAGAATTAAAATAAGCATATGCCAAACATAAAACATATTTATAATCAATTATAATATATTAATGTAATATATCAGGATAGTATATTTATATTTACATGAATACAAGCATTTTACATTTTTAATAAAACTTTTTTTATTATTTTATGTACATTTACTTCAATGAATTTAATTAACATATTTTTTTTACATTTTTATACTTAATGATTTTTATTTTACTACATATGGGGCAATTTAGGGAGGATTTTGTGCATTTCAGCTACAGCCAAAGTTCTCCCTCATTGACTTCTATGAAAGAATTCGGCTTTATACATAATAGCTGTGGTCCTTCTGAAATGGCCCCTAAATACACTGAAGTCCTCCTCATAAAAGTCCATGGGGAGGATCGAGGCTGCCCTTTATTTCGGTAAATTTTGGCTGATATTGATGTAGCTCGAAATTCCGATACCGATGTGAGCCATATTAGGAGGCACCATTTTGGTGTTGGAAATTGGAGCTACCTGAGTCAACTCTTGAGTGTTAGTGTTATTTCGTTTTACACTACATTTAAAACCTTTACTGTTTCAACGGCATTAAAAAATCCATAAGTCCTGCCCCTTTGATGTCAATTGGTCAGCCTTCTGTTTAGCTATGTTTTCACAGAGAACTAGATACTTGCAAATTTTGGGGACTGTGCCACCTGCAGGTAAGGCAAAGAAACACAGTCCTATTATTTTTATTCAAAATAAAAGTTGAATTTCATAAATGTTAGTCACATCAGAATACTATTGATACATTTCTTTTGGTTCCATGTACAATTTAAAATGGGTTTTTTTGGGGAAAGTTACAGGTTTCAATAAATGGTAGAAAACCAGTTTAAGTCTCTCTGTCTGATGGTTAGCTATAAAATAAGATTTTATTAATGCACAATGGTTTAATTCTAAAATAAGTTCATTTTTTTAATGGATGTTTTTCCTACTTCTGTTGCCATGGTAACAGTGAGTCCATGAGTTTTGGAGTTTTGGTAGTGTAATGTTTATATTTCAAAACATGTTTGGCAATTAAAAAAATCCCTAGTGAATATGGAAGCACACACAAATATGTATACGCTCTCAGTAGAAAAGGCAATTACAGAACACCCACTTAACAAACTTTAGATATCATAGCTGCGTAAAAACACCTAGTTCAAAATATTAATTAAGGCTTTTATTTTCAGGGTTAAAACCCCTCTCAAAGAGATAACTTACTATCAGAGTTCTAAGTGGCATTGGAGGTACAAAATAATTGGCGAGGAGCAGTGCAGAAATATTTTATGATTTTTAATTCAATGGGGGCTATTCTCTTAAAGGTCAGTTGAAGGGAGAGGAATATTTAATCTCACCAAATTATCTATACATTTTGCAGGGGCAAACGTGGTGCATATTCACCATTCGGCAAACTCACCAGGCTTGTTCCTGTATGTATAGCTAATTTGGTGAAATGAAATGTTCAAGCTCATCTACAACTCACCTTTTTGTGAATAGACCCCAGTTTGTCCCCTCCCTCAGTGTTTTTCTTGTATATTCTGTGTATCATTAGAGAAGTAGTCCACAAAAGCTATAGACTAAAGACGATGATAGCTGACCCTCCACTTGTGGATTACAAGCTGATGTTCATCCAGTTGCTGTGGATTACATTTCCAATTCTAAACACTGCATCATATGAAAGTTATAAGAAATCCGCAACTGCTACTGTGCCAATGTTGGAAAACATTGTACAAAACACTGATGCAACCTCCCTTAGAGTATTGTATGCAGTGTTGGAGACCCTATCTCCAGATGGATATAGATACCATGGATAGAAGGATCACTAAACTGTGCGTCTACCAGGCAAGGTTAAAGGATCTTAACATGTATAGCTTGGAGGAAAAACATGACAAAGGAAACACAGTGAAGGAGGAGAATATATTTAAAAAAAGAAAAACTACCACAACAAGAGGGCATAGTCTTAAAATATAGGGGAAAAGATTTAAAGGAAATATCAGGTATTACTTTACTGAGATGGAAGAGGATGCATGGAATAGCCTTCAAACAGCAGTGGTAGCAGTTAATACAGTAAAGGAGTTCAAGCATGCATGGAATCAGCATAAGGTTATCCTGGATATAAGATAAGGCCAGGAACTAATGAAAGTATTCAGATTTTTATTTATCTCAAATTAAAAACATTTTTTTTAAAGTTAGGGGGACATTGGGCAGACTAGATGAGCCAAATGGTTCTTGCAGACACATTCTATGTTTCCATGTTACATGTACACATAGGTTTGGATGGTGAGTATTTCTTATTTTTACATATAGTTACCACTGTTCATACAATTTCTTATTGGTCAGAGAAAAATAATATATTCTAAAATAATTGGGCAATACAGGGATCATCCTGTCGGTGTGTATGGTTTGGTTTAATATAACAAAAAATAATAGAAGATTTTTGTACAAGGTTTACTGAACAGAAAATTTAATAGGATGGCTGTATTCGTAAAAACAGAGGGAAATGGTTGTCTAACTGAGGCTTGTCTGAATGAAACATGTGTCTACACGGCCAGAATTTTAAATGTGAACAACCACTTTACATTACTGTAGAAGAAACAAGTTGGCTTTGTGGTGAGGCACAACATAGTATAATACGGAATTAAGGTCAGTGCTTGTTTTAATGGTTTTCTGCTCCATCAATTAAGACATGACTTGTTAAAATCCAGAAAGAAAACAAAACAAATGAAAAAAGGTCCAGTCAAACTCATGCTTGAGCGGTCAGAGGTATCTCCCAGAATGTGCAATGGCACAAAACACGCCAACAGTCAGCTAATATGACATGATGGATAAGATTCTCCGTGACATTATTGACCCGTTTGATCGGCTGCGTGTGATGTACGATGTTGGCATAAATGAATAAATTAATTGATAAATTCACGCGGCCTCCCAGATGCCCCCAGTCCAGGATTCCAAAGCTGCCCCCATTACTATTCTGTGTTAGACCTGTTTGATTTTCTCGTGACTGGGAGCATAGTGTCCAGATGCAAATTTGCCTTTGTGATGCTAATGCAGCGAGCAGAGAGAGTGTATGAGTCTGTTATGCTGCTTGGTGAAGCTTGTGATGAGCACAGTGTGCAGAAGAGGTGCTGGTTACTCTCTTTATCAGGAAAGCTACTGGGACTTGTGAATTAGATTTCCCCCATCTGGCCAGAGTGCCTCATCTACACATCTCTATCTCTCATTATAAGATTGAACAAAGTGAGGCCCTCACATCAAAGGCCAAAATGAAGGAATACTTTCATTACGAGCTGTGATGTATGCATGGAAGTTGTCATCCAGCTTATTAATATGGAGAGTTGCAAACCTCTCAGAAGTATAGGCTGAGAATGGGCTCTGCATTCATAAGTTAATGCTGTTTTATAACAGAATCTAGATGCTTTTACCAGCTAGTATGGATGAGAACAGAACCCATGAGTGCCGAATGTGGTCCTCTAGTGTAGTGGTTCTCAGGCCAGTCCTCATGTCTCCCCAATAGTGCAGGATTTAGCAATTACCCAGATGTGTTTAAATAAGGATATGTATAAATCCTGGTGTGGGTCCTTGAGGACTGGTTTGGGAACCACTGATTTAGATTTAAAACAAAAAACGAAAATCCATTAAGTTCAAGCTTTCATCGCCTCCCTGTTACAGCTGTTTAACTAAATCAGTCATCAAGGACCCATACCATGCCGGGTTTTATACATATCCCTATTTAAACACAAGTGGGTGAACCATATATCCTAGACTGTTGGGAAGCCATGAGTAGTGGTTTGAGAAGCACAGCTCTACTTGTTAATACTGGTTTGGAGAATGAATGTAACCATAAATGCTGACAATTATACAGAATGCATAATCTTTAGCCAGCCAATCCCCATTTAAAGTACCTGGGCTAGATTCTTGAGATATGCCACAACTGTAATTATATATTGGTATAATTTAAATAAATCGGAAATAGGTAATGAAAAAAAATGCTAAGAGGATATTACTATACGCTTATATTATTATTATATTACTATACACTTATATTCCTATACACTTATATTCCAAAATATCACAGTTCGGAGCGAATACATGCATACATATATTAACACTTAGAGATGGTTTATGGTAAAAGAAAGAACACATTTTGAGAAAGGTCAATGCTTTTTTAAAATAAGGTATTGAACATCAACAAGTCAGAAGCCCCAAGAATATTTTTCCCTGTCCAAACCCCCCACCACCACCACCAACCTATAGGTAAATAACAATTTTGTAAAGATGCTGAACAAAATCATCAACACATTTAATGTTCCTAAACACAAGAGGGAATGTTACGAGTGTTTGGTTAATACTGACTGTAAGAATGAATGCCAGGGGTCAAAAATATTTACATGTCAGAATTAAATTAGAATTCTTTAGGGACCCCGCCAGTTTCATGTAAATGTCATTAAAATTATTAAAAAGGCAACATTAAAAGCATGTTGGAATAGGTAAATGCGAACAAACCTTCAGTGCAATAAGGACATTTTAATGACCACTATATTAATACTGTCTCTATGAGGGCAGAATAGCTGTCAAACTGCATTGATCAGTATTAGTGCTCAATATCCAGAACATATTAGTAAAATCTTTATGCTGTATACACAAATAAACTAAACCTGCTGGCATCACCATCTTGCTCTGTACACGGAGACTGAGTGCAAGACACTTTGTGTCCTTTACTTTTTCAAGGTGCCTGTTTACTAGCTAATAATTTGTGAGCTGATCTATTACATGCACATTAGAACATCTTTTTAAATACACGCCATGTTGCGCTCTCATTCCATTGATGGGCAGTACATGCAGAAAGTTTGATTGACAAATGGATTGAGTTGTTCATTGCTTGCATTCATCAGCTGTGGTTTCTCTGCTTCCTTCCATGGAGGTAACATATATCAGTGTATGTGCTTGCTATTTATGCTTGGTCATTCATATTGTTGTATTGTGGTTTCCCAAGCTATATATGTCTGCTTTTTTGAGCTGCAGTTTGAGTTGCTATTTGTGCTGTACTATTTTTCATGTGTCACTCATGTATTATTTTTTTCCTGTATTTATTTAGTTTTGTCTTTGTTTTACATTTCACTATTTTGCAGTTTATTCAGCTTATACGCTTTCCTCCAAGGCATTTATTGTTTTATTTTCATTTATCTTTTCTTGGTTGTACTTATTAAATTGTGCTTTTTATGATTTCTTTCCTAGTTTCACTTATATTAATTTTATTTTTATGTTTTTCATTCTCTCTGTTGCTTTGCTCTTTTTTGGTATGGGAATATGTACGCAAGTGTAGTAAGATTTTTACTTATTCACATCCTGTGATAATATTTCACAACTTTGGCTCTCTGTTTGCAGTTGCGTCTAGATATGTAAAGCATAGAAAAAATGCCAGTTATACTGTCTGATTTTCCTACGTTTCTTAAGTCGTTGGCAAGTACAAAAGCACAAAATGCGTTGGTCATTCACTGCTCCTAGGACCATTATTATATTGTAATGCACGTCACTCGGTGAGCTTGCCAATAGAATTTATTTGTATATGTTTGCTTTTTTATTATATTTTTTTTTAATTTCTTTGGTTCATATATTCCTCCCGTTGAAACTTGACAACTCCTGTTATGTTCGTCTAACAATATTAATGACTATAAGATCTAGGCCTTTGATGGAGCCTACATGCAGTGCACCCACCTTAGCCATTCACAGTACATTATTGCCCACTATATCGTGGTTACTTTAAGGCTGCCTAATTAGCTCACCATGAGGTTCCCTTTAAGCACAGTGCATAATGATGATTTTATCTTCCATTGGTAATTATATATATATATATATATATATATATATATATATATATATATATATATACTGATGGAAGATAAAAGACAACCAAAAAAGATGGGAGATTATTGAAGGTACAATTCAAGTCAAGAGCAAGTCCACGTATAACAAGGTGTCACAGAAATAGCAGTCTTTGGAATATTGTGACACAGTATCATGAATGTAATGTAACCTAAGTATACACAGTACTGTAATATTCAGCCTCCAGTGTAGTAGAACAAAGGAAGTCATACACTTCAAACTGTCAGTATATGTCACTAACTACTAACGCTGTGTTGTATAAAGGGAATTGTGCTGTCCCACTTAGTAGTGTCAGTGACAGGTTTAACAAAGCAAGGCTACATAACTGGGATCTTTCTTGAAAAAAAAAAATAAACATTAGATAAGCAAAGGCACATTAAACAGTGTTCAGTGGCAGCCAACCATTATACTGATGATTAACCATTTAGCTGTCACAGAATCAGTAAACATGCTTTGCAAAGCACAATGAATGGTATAAAACTAATATAAATTCTGCAGGCAACAACACATGCAGTATCTGTATAAGACTAAATGTATTAGTAACTACATGTATTAGTTTCTATAGTGCCACTACCAGTGAGGAAGATCCCTGATTGAACATTTACCTTCTATTTGCATCAATCATTTTGAACTCATTTCTGAATCATTTCGCTTTTTTCGATATTTGCACAAAAAATAATACAAATTACAAGTAGACAAAGAAATCCCAGATTAGGCTCTATTCACTAAACGGTGAACTATGGTGAATTGACAAGGGGATTGCGAGCGTCAGGCCAAAATAACTAAGAATACTAAGCGAATGGGAGAACCTTTCCAGCTCAGCTATTTTGGTCTGATTTTTTTGCAATTCCCTTGTCAATTCACCAGAGGTCACCTTTTTAAAGAAAAGACCCGGCAACCTTTTATAAACAGCTAGCAAGATAGAAATCTGTTTGGCAAGTATTACAGAGGCAACAAGGGATAGTTACTGGAAAGCACCCTCATGCCTTATTCAGAGTTATGTGAGCTACAATATTAACCCATTAACAGTCTGTCACAAAGATTCCTGGCAGCCAGTCACCAACTGTGGCATATAATTAGTCCTTCTACTACTAATCATAGTCATAGACATATCTTTCAACACTGAGAAGTTAAGGTTTCTAAGAAAGCACCACAGGCATAAAACACTTTCTACTAGCTACTCCCTCCCCCCTTCTCCCCTTTATTAACTCATTAAATAGTATAATAAGACATTCATTTGTATTGAATATGTTTAAAGGGGTATCATTAAAAAATAAGGGGGAGGGGAGATACTTATTACTTGACGGAGGAAAGAGATGAAGAGACTAATGAATTAATAAAAAGTGGGATAAATAAAGAATTAGTGAGAGGGGAGACCAATAATTTACACCCCCACCCCGTAACAAGTACTTCTGGTATAGAAGAACAAGTGAAATGTTCAGTATCCTGGTATGAGGATAAAATGGCATGTACTTTTTAAGTGCCTGGGCAGTGCACAGACCCCATGCTGTCTACTTGCAGGCAGAGGGCGCCAGTGATGGCAAGCTGTTTTTTTTTTGTTTTCTTCTCCAAGGGTGGTGTTATTAGCCATCCTCCACCAGGCAGACCAGGCAAGTGGCAACCTCTGCCTTGCACTAAATACAGCGCTGAGGCAGCACTGGATATGAAATGCATGCTATGTACACGTGACCTCAAATCGAGGTCAGACTATAAGGCTGGGATCCAGGTCCCCCGCAGAGCTGCAGGGGACCTGGATCCCCCTCGCTAACAGCCGGAGGATGTCTGCGCAACTGGTGTGGTGGTAAAAAAAGTACTGAAGAGGTATACCTACTAAAATGGCCACTAAGTGCATTATGTAGCTATGACCTTGAAAGCACATACAGCAGTAGTCAGATACATTTTACATAGGGTGGTGTATTTCTACATAGATGGTCTGACATTATTCTGTCTGACATGCCCTACTATACTGGAGAAATATTGAGGCAATTGAGATACCTTGCTTTAACGCATGTCGGAATTAAACATAATAATTTGCTGTAACACGGCACATCAAGCAGCGTTTGGCTTCTCATCAGTCAGGCCACTGGTTTTCAATCCATTACTTAGGAAGCTACTAATACGACATCCATTATAGTGCAACTGCTTGGAATCATTTATAATGTCTCAAAAATATATAATTATATATTAAGGACAAAGTTTCATGTAACAGTTGGTTGGGGTTCCAGCATATGAACCAGAATCCATGTATGTATTTGTTTTGTTTTTTTAATACTATAATGACACCTAATAATCGGTGTTTGGTATTTTATAATAAAGAAGGGGTTCAGGGAAGGGTGGAGGAGGTGGTGACGGGTTAGATAGAATTATATAAGTGAAATTTTGATTCATATGAATATACAATCTTGGCAATTGGTAAAAAAATTGGGGCACTACATAGAGGTCATTAGAAATAGTTAGTAAAGGAATCACACTAATAGAAAAACCAGAATGGAATATGAAAGGAAGCAAAAAGAGAGAGAAAAAAAGAAAGAAGAAGGGAAAAAAGACACAATGATGTTTTAATAAAGAGTCGGAACTACCTTCTGATGACCAAGCCATTTTGAGTGTCAAAGAAAAAAAAGGACAAAGTTTTTCTCACTTTTTTTGGAAAAGTAAACTTAATCTTTTCATGGAGTATTTTTGTAATAAATGCGACTGGCTGTAGTAAAACAATAGACTATAAAAACAGCATTGTGTACTCACCGCAAAATAATTACATTTGGCTGCAATACACAGAATTCAGACTTTATTTAAGCAATAGTGAGGTTTTTTGTCCCATCTCTGGAACTTAGTCACAGGCCAGAAATAAGACAATACAAGTCAGTAATTATTGGATGCAAGATTGTCATACGTGACTTTTTAATATTGCTTATATAAAGTATCTGGATACATTGACCCGCATTAAAGTGGACATTTTAGAAAGGGTGTGGGATGCTATAATTTACAGCACTTTTTTGTTTTTCTAAAACAGTCTTTACCAGATTAGTCCTCACGGCTTACCCAACAGTCCAGGATTTAAGGGCCTACTCAATAATGAATGAATTGCTGGGAATTGAGATGAGGATTTGAAATGTAAGCCAAACATAGCTGAGTTGGAGAATTGAACATTCAGCGGCATTGGAGAATTCTCCCTACTTGGCTATTTTGGCCTCGTTGTTTAAAAAAAAAGACACCCCATTAAGTTCAACTTTTAACATTTTCCTGTTACATCTAAATTTTAAATATGTGTAACTAGTTTAGATTAACAAATGTAACAGTGAGGTGTTGACAGTTGAACTTAATGGTTTTTACTCTTTTTTTTTATTTAACATAACTGACTAGCCCCAAAATCCTGGACTGTTGGGTGGGTCATGAGGACTGGTTTGACAACCTCTGGTCTAAAACCATCAGTGTCGAAATTTGCTTTGCATTTGATGGTGTTGTAAGGAGCGCCAAAGGCTTTTAAATATTAAAGCCATTTATAAATTAATATATAGGGAGTTATTTATAAAAGTCCATTCTAGAACAAAAAGTGCTCTAAACAATAGGAATATGCTACTGATTTCTATAGTGATAGTGCCACTTTTAAAATATTGCCAAAAGAACTGATTTTTATATAGAGCACTCATTGTATATATAGAGAAGTAGTCCCATGTGTAAGTGGGAGCAAATGCATAAGAGACCACAGACCCAGTTGGCTCAGACATGGGGAGTGATGTGATATTCCACAAATGTTTCAGAAATGGTTTGAGGAACACAACAACGTGTTCAAGGTGTTGACTTGGCCTCCAAATTCCCCAGACCTCAATCCAGCCGAGCATTTGTGGGATGTGCTGGACAAAAAAAGTCTGATTCATGGAGGCCCCACCTCACAACTTAAAGGATCTGCTGCTAATGTCTTGGTGCCAGATACCACAGCACACCTTCAGAGGTCTAGTGGAGTCTATGTCTCGACTGGTCAGGGTTGTTTTGGCATTGAAAGGGGACCTAGATAATATTAGACAGGTGGACATAAAGTTATGGCTGATCGATGTATAAATACGTGTATATTCATTTGAAAATGCTATAAGAACAGAATAAAGCCCCTTGAATATTCCTGGATGCATCTCATTTAGGCCCAGTGACTTACCCACTTTTAAGTTTCCTAACTCCTTCACATTTAAAAGGAGTTTACTACATTAAGCAATTAAGTATATTTTTTTCTTGTCAGTGTTTCCTTCTCTCCATAAGTGGCAGCACTAACTATGCAGAAGTAGCTATTTAGACAGCTAAACACTGATGCCCCTGTTTAGGAAAGGGAGAACCATACACTCAGTCTTTAATCATAGATTTGATTACAGCAGCAACTAACCCTGCCAATTAATGTTGTTCAAGGTACAGGGTTCCCAGGCCTGCAATCAATGCTGTTTATTCCGAAAATCCATGAAAGGAAACCTCAGCAATATTTCAGCCAAAATACAGCCTGTACATGCTAAATCACCTTAAACATAACTTTTTATGCCACCGTTACAATATAGTTCCTATACATGTAATACCAAGAAGAGAAGCAAGAGGTTAAATAACCCAACACATTTCACTACTGATTATATATACTGACTCTACTCCACACAAACACCTGATTCTGTCTTAAGATTAAAGATCCCTTTTTTTTCTTCCTAACTGGACATTTTTGTTTTCAACAGGGAAATGTAATTATTATTTTTTAATCTACCTATGTTTACTCTTATACCTCTCTATTATTTATAGGATAAAAGAATACAGCTTGTATCTATTCCGATGTTTCATTTTACACACATCAAAAGTGTGTAGGAGGTCTACCCAACATTTCGGATAACGAGCTTGATCTTGGATCTGTTTCGAAGGGGACAGTTTTAGCTTCCTACACATGGAAGTTTGATGTGTTAAGTTTTGATGTATTTTTTTCTAATGCAGACTAATGTATCAGGCAAACATGTTTGTTCCTTTTTCATATGTTTCAAAAACTGCACATTTTAATAACATATCAATCTACTGCCAACCAGGCACACTGCACAAACTACACCAGTAATTTCAGGTGAAATTAAAATGTAATGCCATAAATGATGGGAGTGTAGTCGATTATGTCTGGCTCAAAACATTATGACATGAACATATTAGGAACCTAATGAAAGGCAGCCTGCCTTGGACACTTTTGTTATAAGACGTATTATAAAAAAGACAAATGCTAGTGTGGTCTGGATAAGGTTTGTTACTAGTGTCAACAATATAAATAGGTGCTTGGAAGATTCAAGACAAAATCAATGTGCGTTAGGTTTTTCAGAGGGAGGATCGAGATTTTCCAATATACTTGAGGTTTTGCTAGTCTCCGATATTTATGTGGCTATGCTTGGCTTGTTTAAATATTTAGGTTTCCTAATTGATTGCAAATGATTTTACATTATATTGGACACATGAAACAAGGTACTAGTGATCCATGTGAAATGGGTCTATAGTTTGGAATTGCAAAGCCTCTTCAATGCTTTGCATTCATCAGTGAGTCTTGGTAACACTGATAATTAATAATGACACAGAAATAAGCCATAGATTTAAATGCATTCCAATGACTACTGGTCTCGTTCTGGTAGATAATGCGCTATATCGTTACGTTTACAAGCATAATATGTGACCAAAAATAACATAGGATGGAGAAAACTGGTCCAGGTTCTCATATTGTTCCAGATCACTTCAAGACCTGCAGATAAATTAGACCAATGTCTTCTCAGGATTGTGTTGATCCATCTTACATTTTGAGTTATGTCTTTTTAATAGATTAAAATCCAGTTGTGTTCCAGTTTAAATGTCTTAGGTGTCTCCTTTTTATGACAGCATCTTGTGGAACGATATGCAAATTACATCTATGCATTTTGTATTCAAAATGACTAATATTGAGGAGGAAGGTGGTATTACACACACATTTAAAACACATTTTGCTTTTAATCTCTCCATTTGCCTGCAATTCTGCTAACACAACAATAGATGTTGTTGTATTATCTGTATTCACTGTAATGACTTTGTTATTTTGTCCTTGCTAGTCTTGTCAGATTCTAATTTTAATAATACTGTAAGCATTAATGCTTCAAGAATTGTATTGTATCAAGAAACCAAAAAATAACCATCAGTTTGTGAAGATTAGGACGTTTTGTAGTAGACTGATTCACGGTTTTAAATCTGTAATGGCTTCTGGTAATACTGACATGTCCTTCTGCGGGTAAAGGTGTTAGAATGGATTTGCTACCAAATAAACAAGGTTTCCCGCTCTTTATCTCTCACAACCAGTTAACCACTTTATGAAATGTTTATGGAAAGCCATAAAGGATGATGAGTCTAAAAATATGCTTGGCTATTATCACAACAGTAATTCTAACATTTCCTCCCTAATTCTTCATTGTGGTTTTATGTATCAGATGTGTATAACAGTACCAAGTGTAAATTCTATAGCAGCACAAGCTGCCAAAGCTGACATAACTCTGACAGTAATCATATTAATAACCATAAACAATCTACAAGTAAAGCTAACATTTTCATTACAAATAACAAGCTTAGAGATAGTAAAACATTGTGGGGAAATCACACACACAGTGTATTTTTCTTAATAGTGTTATGGAAGTTGTCGGCTGATATTCAAGGCAGAGAGTCAAATGTCACCCTGCTGTGAATGCAACAAACAAAACTATATAATGATCAGAAATTGGTTTACGTAAAAGAAAAACAGAAAATAGTGTTTACAATGAATGTTTCCTGGTAAAGTGCCCCGTCCCCCCTTAAAAACTAATAGGGCCGATGGCTGGCAATGTGCCCCCTACCCCCTATTAAATGATTTGGACCAGGGGCTGGCCAAGTGGTTCCATCCCACCATTGAATGTATAGGGCCAGGTGCTGCCCAAAAGGCCCCTTCTCCCCAGAGATAACTGGGTTCAGGGGCTGGCCCTCTTGATTGGCTGACCCAGACTTTTTTACTTTATGGAGATGTCACAACCACTACTGACAGCCTCAGTGGCTAGTTAGATTGGCACTGTGCAATGTGTATTGAGGTGTGGTGGATGGGTGTAACACACCTGGCACCAAGCTTTAAAAGTTCAGCATTTCAGCTGACTTGCATCAAAACTCCTATAGTGGTGGTAGCAGTTTTTAGGCCTGTGTGACAGGAGAAAGTTGGTTTGTTAATGATTATGGGGTCATTGCCACTCCCAACCAGTTGTCAGCAAGGTGTCCATACACTGACAACAGTGTATGACACTAAAATTACTAATGCATAGTACCCAACAACCCACTATTTTGCGGGGCAGTCCTGTTTTCTTGGGTATGGATAAGGTTAGAAAATGTTGGGATGAGAACATGGGAAAATATCTTCCAATACAGACTAGATACAATACAATAAGCAGAAGAAAAACAGAGAAAGAACTAATATTGCAATAAAATAAAAACATCTAAAGTCCCCTTCATCCTGGTAATAGCACTCACAGAGTGGAAGGTAAGTATAGGTACTTCAAATATGGAGGATCTTGGGATGACTTTAAATTCTGCAAGACTCAAGTGACATACAGAGCGCTCAAGAAGGTATTATATATCACCAGGACTAAATGGCAAAAAAAACTCTTACTCTTAGGTTTCAAATATTCAGCTCTGTGGACATCTCTTAAGACCCAAGCATGTATAGAAATTGGAATTGCTAAAGACCTATGTATCAGATAGGCTGGAGCTCAATCTTGCATGGTCACACAGTGTTGCGTGACATAACCCGGTGTCAGGTAATCCCACCCAGTTCCGGCTCTGCATTCTTTGCATCCCGGGATACAAATGAAGGATGTTGAGAGTAAATAGAGCACATAGGGTCTGGTTAGGAAGAATACAAGGTCTCCTTTAGGTGCCGCATTCAGCTGCAGGTTGGTGCTATGGTTTACATCAGCAGGATTGCTGGTGCTAGCAATAGCTAATCACTCCCTATCTGTCCCCTTCTTTCTCTCAATGTCCTATTTCCTCATATCATTTATGTATTATCACCATCCTCCGTTACTATCTATATATTTTTCCTGTATTGTCTCAATATCAATGTCTCACCCTGCCTATTAAAATGGTAAGATGTCTGCATCCTTCTCTTTACAGATATCCATCTACCTTTGGCCAATATCTATCTGTTTGTAGCTTTGTTATTAAGTGCTGGAATTTTGTTTCCTTTGTGTGATTGTTCCTAACTATCCATGCCAGAGAAATGTTTGAGCTTTTCTCACAATATAAGCAAGGATACTACTTTCTGCATTGTCTGTTTACACTGCATTTCTCTCTTTATATATCTGATTTTATGTTTTGTCAAATAAAAATTTGCCTTGTCATTTGCTGTTTGATATTCTAGTGTAGAACGCTGATATTCAGATACAGGTTAATGGAAATGTGTTAGATATATATCATGTGCCCATGCCAATTCAAGTATAAACAAATCAGCAACAAAATGTACAGCGCTATATATAAATAGTAATATTAATAATGTGATTTGGAGTGTGATAAAATAACACAAAAAAGAAATCTATATAGTATACAAAATGGAAAATGTATTTGTTAATCAATTAAAAATATGGCACTATATGAAAAATGTGTACATACAGATATCTCTAGTATCTCGCATGGGAAAATATCTTCATATTATTATCATTTTAAAATAATAACTTGGAAACCTACAGCACTGTCCTTTCTGTTGCTGATTTTTTTATACTTTTTATAGTGTCCAGACTGTCTTATTAAATCATTTTTAACATCTTTGTGTTCAATTGCTCTGCAACAATATTAAAGATATGATGCTGTTTTTTTCTATTGGTTATATGAGTTTACACATTACTTCATCCAAATATAATATATATTCTTTATACACATTATCACGTTGGTGATTTTATAAGTGCTGTACTCCTACTTTTATTTATTCTTTTACCAATCCAAGTATGATTAACCCTTTTGTGCATCACAGGGATGAGCACAGAATTTCTCTGTAACAGTGAACATGCTGTCAGCTCTTAAAAAATGAATAACATCTTGCTGAAGAGGAGGGAATTAGATTTTTTTTATTCTCAATTAAATCTAACTTAGCAACCTGTGTTTGTAGCTAGGCACACGAAATAAAAGCATTAAGATTGGCTGCAGTTATAATGAACTTGTTCATAAATGGTTTCAATGTTTTCTAAACAAAGAGAAATGACTGTTTTCCGGACAGCATGTTTCACATAGGAAATGGGGTTTCAATATCAAACAAATAAATACTCTCAGTATGACATGGCCATTTTACTGAATACACAACAACAATGGAAACAATCGCCGTTAACATTATAATTGTGATAATAATGATTTTTTTCGAGCTTGAACCATGTTTATTAGGATTTTTAAACACATCCAAGAGTATCCTAGCCGACAGGGCTATGAAACACACATTAATAACATATCAGTGCATGTGACCCAGTTTTCTGGGGATTTCTGGCAATTGTTAAAGAGATCATGTGACCCAGTGAAGAGTAATAATAAGAATGAAACAAATACTAATAATAAAATCTATACATTGTGTTTAACTTTATGCATCTGATTGTGATTAGGAGAAAAGACAAAACTGAAACATGTTTCTTGTGTCTCCTGTCTATGACATCACCTGTGGCTTGATATGCAAATGACCTACTTTCAATAGGAAATTCAGAATTTGCATATCAAGTCGCAGGCCATAAACAGGAGAAACCACAGACACATTTAAAACATGTTTTTCTCTTCATTTGTGCATTTACTTGAAAATTGAAATGTTTTGTTTTCTACAGTCCCATAATAGACTATGTTGAGGTGATGGAGTCCCTTTAAGACTTTTTAATTTCTGCTAGACACTAACATATTTTGTATTCGTTTCCAATGTACTGTTTTATAAACTTACTATGCAGTTTGTCACTTTGTTTATGCTGATTATAATTTCAGTCTAATAGTGCAGATGGTGTCAGTTTCATTAGAAAAATGTTTTAACGATAATGAATTAGTTTGACATGAAGCCACCAAAGCCCAGCTGTAGATGGCCTTCTTGCTGAGGCACATCCCTTCCTTAAAATCATGTTGACTATTGAGTTTCTTCAGCAAACCCAAGGTTCTAGTTTTAATACAAAAAGCGTGCTTCTGTTCTCTTTTAACTCTACTTCCATGCAGCAGGAGGCAGCTGCTCTATCTGTAGGTAGCACAACAGTGAAGATGGTCAGGATGCAGACAGATGGGCTCGTTTAAGCAGAATCGACATTTTCACAGGTAACTGCCTTCTCCTTGAGGAGATAGATGAGACCCAATGGGCCATCTCTCCGCTGCTTTGTCTAATTTTCTTTGACACTTTGACCATTGCCCGGATTTGCAGAAAGCACTGTTGGCCAGCTATCAAGAAGACATTATTAGACCAAATGCTTGTTGTGGACCTTAGTGGAGAGAGACAATATATCCCGTATAAAAGAAATCACCTTTTGGTGACGCTGCCTGCTTTATGATTGCAGCCACATCTGCTCTCAGCAGCTCCACTGCCTTGGAACAGTTCCATTATCCCAGTAGCTGCCTGAGCTTTCCAGATAAATGTTGTGAAGAAGCTTGTGAGGAGCAAGTCAATTGGCCAGCAAGCAGGAAGACGGGGAAAATGTCTGTGTGGCTATGGCTAGCTGGATGAATGGGGCTTTGATATTTTTGCTGTAAAGGCCTCAGCCTTAAAACAATATTCGCATTTAGTCTGTGCCTTTTTATGGTTATGGTGAACCAGACATTAATATACGCACACGTATGCAGAAAAGTTTACTGTGTGTGTAAGTAAGTAGCCCTGCAGTACTTGGGAGATGACGTTAAAAATAAACCAGACAATCCATTCAGATTATGCAATACAGCAGCGTGCCTCACTCTGCAGGCATTTCTCCATAGTCAACACCTTAAAGGGATATTGCACTTTGTTTAACCCTTGCTTCCTTGAATGAAGCAAAGGTTAAACAAAACATGTCCTGGGACTTATAAGTAAACCCGACGTGTATCTTAATAGATACACATGGATTTACTAACTGCTGTGTCTCACATGCGAGACAACGTAGGCACGCGCACAGCGAATCCTATGCTTTCTATGGAAGCATGGCAGCTGTTGGTCAGAGGATAAACTGGCGTGTACTATCAAAAGTACACCCAGTGCACTATAGGAACAACTAAAATTTAACTTGAAAAAAAACGTTTAGGGTTCCTTTTATTTTCAATAACATAAACGCAGTGAATACGGAATTATAATAAACAAACAGATACCAACAGTTGAAGTAATCATTTTTGTTTGAGAACCCAAGTTGCTTTAAGCAATAAGCAATGAAACTTTCTGAGCGTGTTGAGTATCACTAGGAAAGTATGAATTTTCACAGCCTTTACATGGGATGTGTGTCTGTAAGAACAAGTAGTTCTTCGCTGAATTTGGAAAAGGTCAAGGATCAATCCTTTAGCACAAGCACAGACATCTTTGGACAGAATGAATTGTATCTTTAATCAGTTCAAAAGAATGACAGATTGAACATTCTGAGATAGTTAATTGGGCTAAGACCAGGAAAACCACAGATCATTTATTTTACCTTCTTATGTACGTATCGATCATGTAATTAACAAAAAAATAAAGGTTAAAATCATCATTTAAATTTAGCTTTTAATGCTCATGAAACAATAATCAATTATCTAAATTGCGCACTTAACAAGTCAGTGCAACTTGCCGCCTTTTATAAATAAATAACTAAAATAAACTCATCCTTAAAAAAAAAAAAAAAAAAAAACCCTAATAAATATTGGGGCCGGGAGCTCTACAAATGCCCCCCCCCCCAATAATTAAATGGAGACGGGAGCCACCCCAATGCTCCTGGCCCCTTATTACACATAAGGGGGCCAGGGCAAATGGTCTTAGCTCCCGCTTTTAAACTAAGGCCAAGAGCTGGGCAATAGGCTCCTGTCCCCTGTTATATCGATGGTACCAGGGACTAGCACACAAAGGGTGCCCTGTGGAAGGAAATCCCAGACGCTCTGACCGCTTGCCCTGTCTTTTCATTTCGCGTGTCATCACCGCATCTCGATTCTGCTCTGTGAATACCATTTTGGAGCTCTCATCTTGGATTCCAAACTTAGATTTTAGTAAATAGACCCCATTGATTTTCGAAGGGAAGTCAACAGAACATTTTCAGTTTTAATTTCCATTTTTTCAAAACATTTCCCAATCAATCAATGTAGGTGCACACGGGATAAAAGAGGAGATGGGACGCTTTAATATATTCAGCAATACGCATACACTTCTATTAGATTAAATATATTCACTATAGATTTAAATGAGTCCCAAATTTCCTGCTGCTTAGAGCCTTATGTTATATTGGGGTAAATCAGGCGCGGCTGCTTTCGTTATCAAATCCCATTACCAGACATTACACTGAAATTATGAGCGAAAATAAATGAGCTTTTATTACTGTTAATAAATGTATATTCATGTGATTCCTTCTGATGTATTTAGCTGCAATCTTCTGAAATTAAAGCAAATTAAAAAAAAAATAGGAAAGGGCAGCTATATTATTACTTAGCATGCCTCTGAAGAGGTCAATTTTGTAACAAATTGCAGGTTATTATTAAACCAATAAGCAATATTCATTAACTCATTTAAGCCAGTGAATACCAGAGGGCCTTGCTTTGTAATTATTTACAGATGATAGGCTCTGGGACACTTAGTGTTAATAATACAACAATTATTTAGCCAATACGTGGAGATGGAGATAAAATAGCAATATAACAAAGGACAAGATGACAGATTGACCTCAGATGTCCATGGCCATCCCTATTCATGTTTACTTCCAAAAGCTATATGTCCGAGCAACTAAGTCTCTGAGCAGGCAGCTCTCCAGGAACGGATGCTGGCCAAGTATAGTCTCTTTAAGAGATTCAATGGAAGAAGGACAAACTGACCTTCAAGGATGCTCAGCATCTAACTGATTGCCGACAGGAGGGAACTAATTAGGAGATTAAACACTTGTATTTAAGCCAGGCTTCAGATGCAATGCTGCAACTTTCAAAGCAAGCGACAGGAACTCTTCCTTTTATTAAACAGCAGAGGAAGAAATGTTCAAAGTAAGAGTTAATTAATTCCAGCCCTTGGTAAAAAAGGATTCACATCATTATGTCAACATAAGTAACGAGGAAAAAAAAACAATTTAAATATCACAAGCCTGGGCCTGAAAGACGTTTTAGGGCAGATTTGCAGAGTACCAGACCAGGTCATCCTAATGCAGTCACAACATTGGAAATTACACATTCACATAACATATACATTCACATAATATATATTCACATAACATATATTCACATAACATATATTCACATATGCGGTTTATGGAGCCAGGATCCATAATTTAAAACCCTTGTGCTATGTGTAAAACATAACGGTACGCTGGAGGACTAGTCTCTGAATACCAGGCCTTCGCCATCAGCTCCTCTTTCTGGTCGCCAATGACATGGCGGTTTAGTGAAGCTTGTGGATCTTGCTTATCTGGCTACTATCAAAGCAACATTTTACCAATACTACAAATGGGATTGTATGTAAAGGGTTAAACAGGAACAAACTGGAGAAAGGATTACAGCAGAGCTCCTCCGATAGTATAGATTGTTGTATGCACAGATGAGACTAGTAGACGAAATACTATTTTTTCACTAAATATAGTGTATTTATATGGGAATAAACTAGTGTCATATTAAAAGAAACAGGATTAGCATTCAAAACAGGCTTTGACTGTAGGCAGCCATTGCACTACTTATTAAGTTCATTAACTATGCCTGTGCTGGTATTATATTGTTAAATAAATTGGCTACTATGAATGGTAGTGAATAAAAGATGATTGAGAAAATAAAAGTATTTACATATAATTTGGATTTATTGTGTATTCATTAATTGCATCTAACACTGTCCATTTGATTAAAACAATTTCTACTCCAGTGCCACTATATATAACAGCAGATGGCCACTAAAGAGTAAAACCAGCTTTTCTTAAAGGTACTAGATAAGAACAGGAAACATTAAGTAGCATATTAGAACCTGAGGTCAACATGAAATATATATTTAGAAATCATATAATTTTACTGCACCCTTAACATGTATTAAATGGCACTAAACAATGATCCCATTTAAAGAAACTTGGTCTAAACAGTTTGTTCTTGGCGTTGTCCCAAACCCATTTACAGGTTCATTCTATTCAGCAAAGCCTTTTCTATTAGTATAAAGTCTATTGCGTAAAATGCAGGGGCACTCAATATGGGGAGATTGGATCAGTTATGGAAAGGATTCTCCATTAATAGTGGCAATGAAAAGATGCTCTGGTTATTTTTGTGCAGTGCAATTGTTTTGAATTAAATGATAAGCATGGCTTGTTGCGTGTAATTAGTACTATGGGTACTAGTGGTGATAAATAAAGGATGAAGTGATTCTATGGATAAGATGGGAAATAATATAGTTGAGTAATGCTATGTGAGGGATCACATTATCTGGATGAAGACAGGGTCATTTTTCTGCTAGTACATATGTAGACTTATAAGAATCCTTATCTACATAATTCAGTATTCGATTGGCTGCCCAGCATCCTTTCAGTCTATTGACCTTTCCATAATCCTCCCAGATTTGCATACATCATGACACCCATTATGTTTTTATAAAATATATTTAAAGGTCCAAGATATATCATTGTATCTTGGACCATTTATTATATTAATATTATTAATTTGAATTCAACCCTCTACTATACATTATAATCCAGCCTTCCTTACAAGGGCATCTTATCCAGTTTTGGTTATTACTGTTCAAGATCAGTGTACGCTAATTTGTAGGAGGGATATCAAACATTCATGGACAGCATAGACTGGGGGCATTTTAAATCAGAGATGCTATTAAACAGGAACGTATTCAGACAACCTAGGGGGTCATGAAAAAACTTTAAAGGAACACTAAATGGTATTTTTCACTTTTGCTTCTAATATAGAAGCACAAGTGAAATTTGAGTTGTTCCTATTGTGAGGATAAACTGGAATGTACTTTTTATAGTACACGCCAGTTTATCCTCTGACCGATAGCTGCCATGCTCCCATAGGAAGCAGGCAGCCGTCTGGTCGGTGACCGGCTCTCTCTGCTAGATAGAGAGACCCTTGTTTTTGCATGGGATCCGCAGGGGGGACCTTAATTGCAAAAATGAGTGTCTCTCTCTGTTAGCAACAAGAGACCCTCACATTCCGCGAGCCCCCGCTCTGATTGGCTGTGCGCGTGCTGACAACCAGATGTGAGACAGCAGATGGTAAACCCACATGTATCTATTAAGATACACGTCACATTTACTTAAAAGTCCAGGGACATGTTTTCTTTAACCCTTGCTTCCTTCAAGGAGATTCAATGTTCCTTTAAAGGTTGTAGCAGGCTCACAGGGCATCAGTTGAACAAGATTGATCTGCTTGAAAATGTAAAAGGTCACTAACTAATCGTTGGGTTCCAACTCAGCCAGTGTTTTACTGGCAGGTGAGTAAAAAATTGCATTGATACCAATGTTAAGTCTATGGAGGCATTGGGAAGGCCGGTCATTTTTTTTTAAGGAAAAGGTGGCAACCCTAAAGTTAACCCCAAGTTGTTTTTTTGATTCACAAACTGAATAAATCAAATGAAGCAGGGTCTCAAGGCATTTGAATGTAATTGTGCATGAGGGTGCCAATGGAAAATTGAAAAGATATGTATCACTGCTAATCTGAGAAGGTTGATTTCATAAATAGGGTAATCCTTTAATGGAAGATGCAGCTAAATGGATGTGTATTTGCAGTTCAGCATCCAGAGCAAACAGCACATTACTGCTTCTGGATGGGAAGCTTTACAGTGAGCCCTTGAGATAAGTAGTGCCTGGAATGTTTATCTGAAATTACATTTAAAACAAATATTCAAATGTAATTTCATTCACAGCTTATGGAGGTGGGAAATAAGGACAGTGAGATAGATTGGACAGCAGAGTCAAAGCACCTTGTGTGTAGGGAAGGGTATTTGTCATCACAGAGAATTCTTTGCATAGATCTATAGGATTAACAGCTCTTCATGTTTAACTATAACAATGCTTCTATGTAAATTAATGATCATCCATCTACCTGTCTCTCCATTTATCTATATACCCATTTAGGGCAATGTTGTCCATGTTTGTAATGCAAAGGTCTGCATACCATGTAGGCACGGGTCAAACAAAAAATGGGTGTAGCCAGGGCAAGACTTATTCCCACCCCAGGCAAACATTTATTTTGCCACCCCTTGCTGATTCTGCCCTCAGCACCAAATACACACAGTCACACATTGAGAGGCACATATACACACACGGTCACACATGCACCTGCAGACACACATACACAGTGTATCACACACACAGCAACATATATACACTGACACATATTTGCACATACCCAGTTGTAGTAACAGGGGTACAATATCAATAAAGCACTGTGATACACCCATTTATTACACTCTGCCAATCACACACACACTTATACTCTACCACTAACACCATCACACACACTCTGCCACTAACACAATCACACACTGCCAACCACACACACACATACCCAGCCAATCACACACAAACACACTTTGCCACCTACACACACACACTCTGCCACTCAAATCACATACATTTGAATTGCCCAAACATCCAGGTGCAAGGTTCGGCAGGCTCTGGCGAGCTCTCACACCGTTGTGCTCCCCGCCAGTCACTGTAATCAGAGCGCCACGAGGTCACATGACCTCGGACACTGACTTCTCCACAAGTGTCGGGGCACAAAGAGGGCTGGTGAGCCAGCTCCTCTAACTCAGGAGGCGGAATGACATGCACATTTAAGGACATTTTTTTTTTTTTTTTTAAATGCCCCCTAGGTGAACACCTAGTTTGCCTATTGGTAGCGCCGGCTCTGTGTGCAGCAGGTGTAATGCACCCATGACTATCCCTCTAAGGGAACAGGCACTCTGTCCGCTATTATATTCAGCGATATTAACCTACTGGGGCCCCCATAAATTGTATCTGCATCATGACCGCTAATTGTCTTGTTTGGTGATTGCTTGCAGGAGTCTGGGTACTGGACATTAGTAACATCATTAGGTAATTAAGCCAGGATCAGGGCCACTTAAACATTACTGATAGTAACATAAAGTGAGCAGGCCACCAACTGGTCACCAATGATGGTGTATCCTGGATGGCTTGTACATTATGGTTGTTAGCACGTACTTCAGAAAAGGAGGAACAACATTAGTATTGGATAAATAAAGGTTTATTTGTTATATTATGGATAGATATGTATGTTATGAATGTTCACCATGCACATATAAGGGCAGTATAGCACATGCACATAGTATTTCATTATTGCCAAAAATCACAGATTTGATGAGATTCAGTGTTGGGTGGTCCATCCCAATAAATTTTGCGTGGTACAGTAATTCTGCTGTTCCGCTGAGTGCTGAGCATGGTGAGACAGCAGGAATTTGGACCACTATCTCACAGCTTAAATGGAATTCTCCGATGTCGGCGACACAGGACACTGGTTAATGTGCATGGACAGTAGTGCTGACAGTAGGAGAGCTTGTGCCTACCATAGTACATAACTATGGTATGTATGCATGTTAAATCAGTAAACAAAAACTGTGACTATACCATCAGCATAAAACAGACACATGATAAGTTGGGGAGATGGATCAATATCAGTCATTGGCAACTTACTTCTATGTAGTGGAAACCCAGCCTTGTATCAAGCCTTGACATCTGATACACAACATGTTTTTTTTATTATTTATTGTAAAATGATTATTCTGTTATTAAAAATGAACAGGATATCTATGGCCATAACTGACATTTAGAAGCAATTGCTTGAGTGATTGTCAATGTCCCTGGGAGAGACACAGTAGTTAGGCATTGAGGACTAAGACTGTTTTTCTGGAAAATGTTGAATTACTGCTCGGCATTTTCCAATGGTTGTCTTGATATTGATGTTTTGTCTTTAGCGTGTTCTGCTTGTATGTGAGCAGCTAGAAGCTGTAAGCTGGGGATACCACAAGCTGGCTATTAATCAGTTCTGTGCAATGATGAAACTCAAGCCAAGTGCATTAAATACTAGAGGCAATAAACAAGAACATGAGAAATATCCTGGCGTTCAGTTACACCACAAGTATACAAGGTTCATACACTGATTTATAACTAAATACTCACTATTTTTAAGCAGCAAATTTAAGAATTGTTTTTCAGGATTCTAAAACGACCATAAGACTATTTTATATCCCCAGTATCTGGTTACAAACCACTGGGTCACATTTTACAACCTCTTGAGTAGGAATTTGTGACACAGAGCCAACTCTTTCCATTTAAAACAGTCTGAGCATGAAGGGAAATATCATATTTTAAACCATTCTGTCTCCCGCATTTGTCTCTCCCTGCGTCAGTGCTTAAAACCAATTTCTATGTGTATAAACGGCAGACAAAGAAACCTCTGAATGGACAAGGAATCTTGAAATAGATTTGCACTGTTCTGCAACGTCCCCTTTCTATGAAACAAAAAATGTATTATAAGTATGGTTAATCTCATCCTGTTAAAAAGAGTAAACTAAAAAAGAAAGTCTCAATCAGGCAACATCATATAAACAATACTCCCAACTGCAAAGTTCAAAAGGTGTTTCAATTGAATCCAGTGTAATTCTAGAATTTGGAGGACGTTCTCTTACAGAGCTGGTATAGTCACAGAGCTGGTATAGTCAACTATCAGTGATTCTCTGTTACTGGCATATAGGTGAGTCACATATACTCATGTACATCATACAACCCCTACCTGTTTGGAGATAAGCATCTAAAAGGTGTTGGGCATGTGTTACATCACTGACACACAGAACAATAGCCAAGAATTTTTCATGCTGTTTTTTGCAATGTTCTCCTCCAAGTTAACCTTAAAGGGACTAGATCACCTACACATTGTGGTTACTGTAAAAGAGAATGAAATGGATCTATACACTGCATACCTCCCAACAGTCTCACTTTTCGCAGGACAGCCCCAATTTGGGAGCTTTGTCCCGCTCTGCTCTACCTTTCTGGAACAGAGGTAGAGCTCAGTTGGACAGCAGCACTCAGGAGCACAATCCCGCAGTCCTGTTTGCATTCTCTGGTGTCCCAGACACCAGAGAATGCTTACTGTGCATGCACAACATTGTGTACATGCACAGTAGTAATCCTGGCATCAGATGCCAGGATCTAAAGTGGCTGACAGTGTTACCGCGGTAGCACTGACACCCCCTCCCCAGATTCTGCCCCCCAGTGTCCCGATTCGCCCAGGGGGCAAAGTTGGGAGGTATGACAGTGTGTTCATAAAATTGCAAGCAAATGCCTAAATTAGGAGACAATGTGTTTTAAATATATCTGTAGAGTCTCCAGTTCATAACATTACCTGTGGCCTGATATGCAAATTTCCCTTTTCTATGGAAAAGCAGTTCATTTGCATATTGGGCCAGTAGTGATGTCATAAACTAGCAACTCCATCAACACATTTTCTCCTAATTTTGGCAGTTACTTGTATCTCTGCTTATACAATGTATAGATCATTTTCAATAAGTTTTATCCTCTACAATACATTTACAGCTAAAACCATTCTTCGGTGTTACAGTCCCTTTAATATCTTTGAAATGGTTCATGCTAGGATAGCATAAGAGGCAAGGTGAACTAACCCATTTGTCCCATTTTATACGCTTATCATAGTTTTGTTATACCTTGGAGTATCCAGTTGTTAAGCAATGGGAGTATAGCTATAACAAAGTGTTTTTGTTACTATTGAATGCATTCAGTCGCAGAAAACTGATAAGCCCAACAAGTGAGACAAGGTACTTACCAAATGGGTCAAAGGCCACTTGATTTCCTGGATGAGGTCCTGCATCCACGGATTGCATTGCTGCCACTTTCCGAACATCCCAAAGCTTTACCACACCATATGAATCACAAGATGCGATAGTGTCACCCTGTCAAGAAGGAAAATAGTTTATGGTTTACATTGACTTCAAACCGAAGGACAGATGCAAACTGTCACATCTTATTTGTGTTGTGCATCCAGCTCCCAAGATCTAAAGCTTTTTCGTAATGCATGCCAATACAAGAAAAGAGATATATATATATATATATATATTGTGACCGACAGCAAGGAATTGTGCTGGAAGGAGTCTATATATCTCCCCAGATTTTGCACAGCTCCTACTTTGTGTAATTAGCCCCAGGGAAATGTGTTATATTACACTTAATATAGCACTTTATGTATGTGTATGTGTGGGCCCTGGGGTGGAGCACTTGGAGAGTAGGGTGGGCCAGTGCTCCACTTCACATTTCATATGTTGATTGGAACCTACAGGTGAGAAGCCCAGTGTTCCAATCCTAATTTACCGCACCTGAACAGGCTTGCTGATTACAGGTGCTGTTAAATACTCCCCTGCCAGAGGAGGGAGAGACTGTGTTTTGATTTCGGTGAATGGAAGCAGGGAGCTGAAAACACTGAAGTAAGGTTTTGATTTAACATTATGTTGGGAAATGGACAAGCCATCCAACCCAGTTAGCTTAACATTTTTGTTTAGTTAGTGCTCAGAAGAGCAAGGATTTTATTTTATATTTTGTTTAACAACCTGTTATACCTTGCTGTGCATCTTTAAACCGCAATAAAAGAAAGCAAGTCTTTTTTACCTCATCCAGCGTGTGAAGTGTCTCTGAAGCCTGAAAGACTGTGTGTAACCACCAAATCCCAGGACAAGGTGCCAAGGGAAAGGAGTACTTTTGTCACAATATATATATATATATATATATATATATATATATATATATATATATATATATAAAGCACAGCCTCAGAGCAAACTCTAACACAAAACTTACAACAATAGTATTGTATGTAGCACAGTACGTATAGTCTAACCCACAACCACTAGAAATACACCTAACTGACCACTTGTATCCTAACACGTGGGCCATCTTAAAGCAGGAATTCATAGTCAGAGAGAGAGGAATACAATCCTCAGCACAGACATTAAGTTCAGGATGCCCTTGCGGCACATCTTTTTAAACACTGTACACTAGACATGTGCAAAACTAAAATTTTTGTTTTGTTTTCGTCCATTCGGACGAAAATGTTATTTATTTTCGTTCATTAATGCATTAGTTTCAGACGAAATTCGTTCATTGTTTTCGTTTCGTTTTATTCGTTCGTACGAATCAATTGACCTACACATTCCATAAACCGAAAGTCTATAAACCAAACTTCGTTCAGTTTATAGACTTTCGGCTTATGGAATACATGTAATGCTATTGGCTTTCTATAAACCGAACTAGAGTCCCCATTCATAAGAATTTCTTATGAATGGGGCTCTCGTTCGGTTTATAGAAAGGCAATAGTATTACACGTATTCTATAAGCTAAAAGTCTACAAACCGAAGGTCGTTCGGTTTATAGACTTTCAGCTTATAGAATACATGTAATTCTATATATTCTATAAACCGAACTAGAGTCCCCATTCATACGAATAGGTCAATTAACCTATTCGCATGAATGGGGACTCTATTTCGGTTTATAGAATAGCATTGTAATGCTATTGGTATTCTATAAACCGACTCTATTTCGGTTTATAGAATGCCAATAGCACAAATGGACGAATGATTTTCGTTTATTAACCATTCGTTCATTCGTCTTTCGTTAGTTTAGCATTTTCGTTATTCGTTAACGAATGCACATGTCTACTGTACACAAGTAAGAGCACACTGATTTAATCAGATAGCATTTGATCTCAGGTCACCAAAAGTTATGATTCAGGCAGAAAACTGCAATGCAGTAACATCTGCTGAATCCTCTCTGTCCCAGATAAGACGTTTGCAGAAATCTGCAAATCATTAATACACGAAGTAAGTGTGCATATGTTTAAACACAGATTATAATGATGCATTACATTTATTTAAATATATATGCGTATGGAATAAGTGATACTTGCCAGGGTTGACCTGTGGCTCTGAGTTTGGCAGCTACCTGCCAGGAAGTAAAACACTTCTCTTCTATCTCAACCTGTTGTCAGGGTCAACCCTAGCCATTTTCAGGGCTAACTCTACCTCCTGCTGCCTGGGATCCCCTCCATCCCTTACCCTGGGAAGAAGAAGAAGTGAGAGATCTCCGGCCATTATACCAGTAAACGACAGAATAGGTCTACATGCTTAAGCTATATATATGACTAACATGAATTAAATGTAAACAAGTGGTATTATTGACAGCTTCCCTTTAAGATAAGAGTAGAAGGTGAAAAGTTACATTTATCTTCAGAAGAGGCAGCATGTTGGTAGCAGATGACAGCTATGCTGATATTTAGATTACAAAATAAATTGAGTTGACATGTCTCGTGTTTAAACATGTCCTTTCTAAATAAGATAAAAATAGCTTTTGTTTTTAAAACAATAGTTTGTTTCATTTCAAATGAAAATAAAAAAATAATTATGTACCAAAGGGAATCAATTCTTGACTATGTGTATCAGCATTATTGGAAGAAGTGTCAACAGGTGGGAAATGCATGAGGCTTTCATCCTGTCTCTGCATTCAATGTCTGTAAAGGTTTTCACTGTTATGGGAATTGAGTTATTCTGTTGGCCTCTCCACCCACGCTTTCTGTATGATGCTCCATGCCCCCTTTATTAATGGGTCCAGGGCTGCCATTGATTCCACCGGATTAATTATAACTGAGGGTCTGGGCAAGATGCCCCAACCTATTAATGATTGGAGCCGGGGACTGCTCCAGTGGCCATCGGCCCCCCGAAATAAATGGGGTTGGACGCTTTCTAAGTCCTCCTGTATCCCCCTTAAATATTGGGTCAGGGGCTGCCTAAGTGCCGGTGGCCCCTCATGTAATAAAACGGTTTCAAAATCAGCAAATTGCTGGGACCAGTGAGGCTTCTGACTGGCTGACAGTCAGCCAATCAGATGCCTTCTAAAGGAATTTGAAATCGCAGCCTTAACAAGCTCCCAGCCATCCATGCTCAGTAGATAGTGGATGGTTTTTAGGGGACCGCTGCCCCGCAATTTGAAGGGGTTACAAAGGGAGTCCCCATTGCTCCCCCAACTTTAATATAAGGTTAACACTTTCAGTGGTGTAGGGAGCACAAAAACACAATTTTAGTTGTGTTTTTGTGGTCATCAGGTTAACAGGCAGAAAGGCAGGGCTCAATAAATCCCCGGTGCCAGGTCGCCAATGGCGAGCAGGAAATGAGACCTGGCATGTGGGTATTGCCATCCCCTCACCACTGGGCCATTTTGTTCTATGGAGCTTCACATGACTTTACCCCATCCGTTAATTGTTCTAGTGGTGGGTATCGAGTCCCAAATGTCTGTTAATTTACCACTTAACGCACTTTTTCTGTTAACGGCCGGCATTGTACCTACACCAATCTGTGGTAATGGGGAAAACTTAAAAATATAAACGTAGGTGATACAAATCAACTGTTTGAGAAAATTTCTAAATAAATGATTCACAATTTAAAATTCCACTTCCATTTCCAAGGCAAAGCATTGTGCACAAAATGAAGTTAAAACGAAAGATAGCAAGACTTAACAGACAAGGTTTGTCAGTGAATGGCTCAGAGATATTTGGGTTTGCAGTCTTTTGTAATGACTAAATTATTTTTTTAATTATCAGATAATCACCGTTGTGTATAGTCAGGCAGATAAAGACACACTTCTCTGCTTCCCGTGTCATTGTATCTTACACAAAGAATTTGGTCTCTGTCCAACTCGTGCTGAAAATGGGTTTTTAAATGATAACCTAGCTGGATACACAGGGAAATTATTAATGGGAAGCATTTACATTTTTTGAACTTAAAGGTTAACCTTTTTCAATTAAAGCAAATAATATAAGCACACTATAGTGTGACACAGACACACAAAATGCACACTGCCATTTTTGAAAGGAAACGTATCAGTAAGGATTTAAACATGTTAGAATTACACCTAGGAAAAAAAATGTAAACAGTAAATACAATGAATGTCTTCTTTTTGTAGTATTATACCTCCCAAATTCTGCCCCCTGTGAATCAGGACACCTGGGGGCAGAGCTTGGGAGGTCGAAAGTCACTCAAACTGGCAGCGTTGATGAACATGTGCAGTATGCATGCTCCAGTGTCCTATAACTGAGAATGAGATGGGGTCTGTAGGATCATCGTCCAGAAACCAAGCTCTACCTCTGTCTCAATAGCAGGAAAGAGGAGGTGCTTAGCAGACAGCAAGACAGAGCCACAAAATCGCATAGTTGGGGGGCATATAACAGGCTTTCTTAAATGCACACTAAAGTTCATAATAAGAGTTTAAAATTGATATTTTGTTATTAGATGACCCTACACAGGATGCAGTTTGCTTAATTATTTTGTACTCCTTTTTAAGATGAGTGGCAAAGTTGCTGATATTTTGTTCATAGTAACACAGCTTCTGATCCATTTGTAGGGTGGAACTTCTCAAATACCTGCAGTTAGACTAATTATTTAACCAAGAAGATAACTATTGAGAGTATACATTTGCCTTGTCCCACAGTTATCAAAAAATAATATTTAAACCATGAACTAGTCTAATGAAGATGTTTTTTTTTTGAATGCCCATATTAGCAAAGTAGGAGGAGAAAGGCAGGTACCTGCAGGGCTTATGCCTTGTGAGCCACTAGGGGGCCAATGTGCCCATGACTAAGAGCCCCACGTTGTGGCCTAGTTACACTTTTGCTAACCTGAGAGTGGAACTGTATATTTACATTACAGTGAAGGCATTTAAGCATGCATGCGATAAGGATATCCTAGATATAAGATAGGGTCGGGGACTAATGCACGTATTCAGAAATTAGCCAGACTAGATGGGGCGAATGGTTCTTATCTGCAGACACATTCTATGTTTCTATTTTTTATTCTAGGGGGCCGTCTGAAACACTAAAACAGTGTGCACACAGAATGGAAACCCTAACGGTGAACGTGTCTATGTGGTTACTTACATAATCACCAGATTCTAATTAATTCCTTAAACTTGGGTTGGTAGACCCAGGGGTGCACTTTTTGCCACTTAGGAAGACATTATTTAACACATTTAGTTTTAAAAGACTTTTTCTTTCAAAGAGAACTTGATTCATGAAGGTCCTGAGCCCACCGCAGTTCACAGATATTTCTCACTACTACAGTTTCTCTAGGACTGGGAATCTAGTGGCATATTCTGCACTTATCAAGCACAGGCAGGAAGGCTGATCTCATTATTAGTCATACCGTACAGTGCTTTGTGTTGAAAAAAAACATTAGGCTCTTGTGAAGTTGAGAGATAGATAGCATCGTAATCACCGGCAGTGTCAGGCAAGGTAAATATATCTCCGAAAATCTGTATAGGTCTATTCTAATAATTACATGGAGAAAAGGAATAACCAACAAGTGGAACTAGTCAATCAAACGCAGTCAAGAAATCCAAAGTTATCTAGAATATACACACTGCTATTCTGAAAAACAAATAAACATGAGATGTTTAATTGATAGAGAATGTGATGACTAAATTGGCCGGTGGCTTCTTATCGGCCGAGATCATCAATATTCCCATATACAGACAGCTTGTTAATATGCATGATCTACAGCTATTTTTGCCACTGTGCAAAAAAAACAAAACAAAAACAATCTTCAAAATGAAATCAGATAATAGCATTTAGGACTAATATTGCTGTCATTATTGAGTTTGTTTATTAAATCCTTAAAATTATTTATTTGGTGTCTTTCAGAAAGATTTGAGTTGACTTGGTTTGGTTCTAGCATATCATTAATGTCAAAAAATGGGGCATGGCCAATTAAAAAAAACAAAGATCATATTAAATTCTTCTTTATAGGGATAAGTATGGCATCAAAAGAAAACAATATTCCTTAATAAAAAAAAATGATATATGGTTTTCATGTGTACACTAAATGAGGAATTACAGTTAAACAGACACATAACAAAAAATCCCCCCAAAAGCTCTTGTCCTTAAATGGTTAAATCCTAAGCTGTATCATTTTTGGTTTGATGGGAAGAAACCCATGCGAGGTCATCAAGCAGTGAGCAGAGGCTTTGGGAATCACAGGCACCGATTGCCTCTAATAGCTGGAGGTAATCACCCGCTCAGCTTGGCATTAAGGTAATGAAATGATCAGGATCATTTCAAGGGGAACCCAGATGTCAAACGTTTCCAGTGCTGTCACTTTGTATCCAGTATGAGGACTGACACAGGCAAAGCTGAACTTCTTCGAGGGAGGCTGACTTGCGAGCTTTAAGACAGACATTTTGGCGTGAAAAAGATGGTTATTATTCTAAACAAATACATTTGTCTCACATCAAATATGTGTCTTACGTGTGAAAATGTCCCTTTTTTTGGCAGCATGCGGTGTTATTGAATAAAACAATGACGGAGCCCGAGGGGCAGGCCATATGCAAAGGTTAAAAATTTAAGGCATTTAGGGCAGAAGTGTATAGGAGGTTTATGTCGGCAAATAAGAGATTCATAGATAAAGGCAGAGGAAGCATAGTGAAGATCTGTAGGAATTCATTTTATATCTAGCAGTAAGGATTTAGTAAATGATTTCCCAGGGACATAACTGGGCCACGGGATCCAAAATTTCGTAGATACCCTGCAAAAAGCTATTAGTCTGACATGCCAGCTAGTAGTAGGGTTGCCACCTGGCCAGGCCAGTTAAAAATTGGCTTGACCCCAATGTTATGTCTATCGGGTTACAAGCATGGCCGATATTTTTTTGAACAAAAGGTGGCAACCCTAACTAGTAGTCATGTAATATCACAATAGACATCCAATGACATTTACCATACTAGGTAGCAAAATTAAAATATGTTTCAAAATACTGAACAATCCTTTCCTATTAAAGTACACCATACCTGTATAATTTTAGTTCTGTTAAATTCCATCCACTAACACATGAAGGAATCTAGAAACGATGTGTTTGTAGACTTAATTTTCAGAAAACTGCCAGCTTGCAGTGGAACAATAGATCAGATCTTGGCCATTTTTGCATTCCAGATCTTTCCCCAATTGCAGTAAATAAGAGGTTTTGGTGGAATCTTGATAAAAGGACTAGTACATTTTTGTACATGCTCTAATTATAGCGTCTTCCTTTTCTATTGCATATGTTGAGGTTTTCATCAGCTTTGTCATTTTTGGAGCACTAAAATATTTTCAGGTTTGTAAACTTGAGTGAATAGACTACAGTGGTGTAAATATAGGAGAACCAGCTCTGACCAGCCCTCGAGTCACAAGTGCCATTTGTATGCTTGGTCTAGTGAGAGGAAACACAGATATCTAAGTGCTCAATAGTACATCAGATCTCACTTTCCTTACTTGTTTGTCCATTGCAAAATGGATAAGAAGGGTGTTGGTGACATGATATCCTCCAAAATATATGTGCTATCAGAGACAGAGATCCCTGTACTACCTCCCAATATACTTCCAGAGAAAATGGCCATTGTGATTCTCTCTCCCACCCACATCTACTTCTTCTGTCCTTGAGATATATGATAATTGAGATGGCCCTTGTTCATGTACAGGGCCCAGCAGCACAATTATGGTACTAGATATCTTACTGAAAGAAGGTTGATAGGTTGAAATGATCTACCTTACAGCATCGGACTCTGCAAATGAGAACTTTAAAGGTGTAATTGTCTTATTACCATAAGAGTTCAGCAAGGATCAGTAAACACAGAGGCTGCACATTACAGGACCAGAAAAAAAGATATATGTGACTCCATTAATATGTACTTTATCCAAGAAGAAGCTCTGAACAAAGGGAACATATTTGGATGTTCGGCATAATTATGTAGTGAGGTACAATACAGAATAGCAATTATGTAGAATAGAATTATGTATAAAGTAATTATTAACTTGTGTCAAAGCCTGTGAACAAATACAGAATCCAGCTGTTAAAAGGCTAAAATAATAGAATGGTACAAAGGAGAGGAGTAAAAACTGGTGAATTTCTGGATTCCCGATATTCTTACATTTTAAACTTACTGTAAATAAGGAGCAGGGTCTGGACTTACAACACTATTTAACAGGCTGCTGCTAATTTACTGTTATTAATCATTATTGATAGTAACAGCAGCAGTGCTAAGCGTCACATAGACAGTTTATCAGAAACAGAGTAACACATCCAATCCACACTTCTGTACAGGTGGGAAGATGAAATTCATGGTAAAATTATAGCGGAAAAGGGTATAACATAGTAGAAAACAACTAAACCACGCAGATCTGTTATTCACCATATGTAGATCAGAGTGTTAAACCAAAAATCAGAGCTGTTTATTTAGCAACATTTTATATCACTATGATTCTAATTAATAGTTTGTTATGTTCTATGTACATTTCCTCCCACAGACACTTAGTGTCCAGTGATACAGAAAATTATATCAATGATAATAATTGGGGAAAGACTATTTACTACAGACCATGGCTATTTATATTGTATAAAGCATAACATACAGGGCTATTAATAATAGAATAAGGGGGCAGAGTTATGATCCTGTTTGATCAGGTTAATCTCCTCTCTTTGTGTTGGAAGGGAGATAAACAAAGGTGTATACAGTCACTTAGTCCTGCCCACTACGCTACACAGGAGCCAGTAAAAGAGCAGGGGAGTATCTTATGATATCATCATGCAGGCTTTGGCAACAGTTGTAAAGTGAGACTGGCTGGAAGATTTTGGACGATGTTGTATAATGGAAAATATTCACAAAATGGAGCCAGGGGATAAACACCTAATTTTAGTTTTCCTTTTATATGCAATTAATTCAATCATATAAAAAAAAACATTGGCATATGATTTAAATGTGTTTTAAATGGCCAGATTATCTAGTTACATCTTATGTAAGTGGTAGTGTCCCTTTAAAAAACTCAATTTTAAAAAAATTGGTGTTTCCTTGTGATGCACTAACAATTCACCAATGAGTAAAAACTAGGTTAGTTCTTGAAATATTGAAAGCATGTGTAAAATGGTGCCCTACCATTTTATGGTGCCATGCCCTCCCAGTTAATACTAAAACAGTATTTATTAGCAATTTGGCTGCCAAAAGTGTAAGAACTGCATTTTTACTCAATACTTCAGTTTATAAAATATAAATGAGAGCTGAAAAATACATAGGACTCATGAAATATCTTTTATTTATTTTTTTCTCAAATTGTCACCCTCACAAACACCACAGTATCTCTGTTATCAGACATTTATTTGCCCCGTCATACAGAGATGAAAAAATTCCTATACTTTGTGTTGATCATTATTTAATATGTCTAGTAGATTTTTAATAAATATAAAACAATATATTAATATTTTAACCCCTTAACGACATATGATGTGACTTTTTTTAGTTTTTTTTTACTGTAATTTATTACATTATAACAAAGGCTCTTTTAAGAGCTATTAACCCCTTGCTTGCTGTAGATCACTGCCTAAGCAGCAATCTGGATCAAATGCAGTTTTTTTATTTTTTGTTACACCTGCTAGGGGTAAATTATACCTGCTAGGGGATTACGCTTAACATAAACATTTTTTTTAGCTCTCTGGGCACATGTATAGCGTTCAGTAACAGCCGATCAGTGGCAAAGGTGGTTCGGTGTTTACTCAGATGAGCATCACCATTCGCCTGGTCAGATCAATATTTGTAAATATTGATCTGACCCTTGTAGATCTGCCTCCCTCTCCTCACTTAAGTTTTAGTGAGGGAGAGAGACAGAGCTGTATAATGTAAGTTTTTATTTATAATATATTTAATAATATTGAGAACAAAGGGCTTTTATAAAAGCCATTTCCAGTGTTTAACCCCTTTCCTGCCATTGATCATTGTGTACGCAGTAATCTTTTTTTACTGTCATTTATTACAGTATATCAAAAGCTCTTTTAAGAGCTATTAACCCCTTGCTTGCTGTAGATAACTGCGATCTGGCCACAGAAGGATTATTTTGCTATCTGCATTTTTTTTGTTACACTCGCTAGGGGTTAATTATACCCACTATGGGGATTACGTGTATTATTTTTGAAGCTGTCTGAGTGCATGTATAACGATCGGTAACAGCTGATCAGTGGCAAAGGCGGTTTTGTGATTGCTCAGATGAGCTTTTATAAAAGCCATACCTTTTGTATAGTGTAGTGTATTAACCCCTTCCCTGCCACTGATCACTGCACAGCAGAACATTTTTTCTTGTCTGTGCATTTTTAGGGGTTATTTTTTTTGCACAGTACTACAAAGGTTCTTATAAGAACTATTAACCCCCTTCCTTGCTCTACATGTCAAAATTCCATGTTGGAAAATCAAAAAGCACACCTCTAAATACAGCCTTTTAACCCCCAAACAAGCTGACAAACCTATGCATGGGTGGTATCCCTGAGCTCGGGAGATGTTGCAGAACACATATTGGAGTGTTGTTTTGCAGTGACACATACCAAAATCTGTGAATTCGTGTCTAAAGTACAATGTATGTGGGGGAAAAAACACAATAAAATTACTACCACAACATTGACAAAGGCTGGTGGTAGAATTGGTGCATGGAAGGTGTTAAAATACCACCATTTATAATAGCCTAGGGTGTCTACTTTTACCAAATATATGTTTTTTGGGGGTAAAATACACTGTCCGGCTTCAAAAAAGTCCCAAATGAAACATGGGCTGACTACATGTCAAAATTCCAAGTTGGAAATGCACACCTTCCAAATGTGGCCTTTTAGCCCCCAAACAACCCAACAAACCTATGCATCTAACATTCTAACTCATGAAATCCCAGCTTCTGATTGGGTATGGAAATTTAAGAAGGTATGGATTACATTTTCAGGGTCATTACCGACTAAAAAGAATGTATATCTTCAAATGAATGTAAGTAATATTCATCTTTTCACAACACTGTTTTAAAGTTATTTAAGTAAAAACAAATTCAAGCGTGCTAGCTTTAATAATTAATGAAATCAGTGTTTTATGTAAGCTACCTATCCTGATTCCTATATCTCTAAAACTCACACACTGCTGATCCATGTTAAGAGGAATTTAGCCAATGCACAGTCTCACCTAATATCAGCATATAGACAAAGGCCTCATACTAACAAAACTAGTTGAACCTATCACAAATGGTACCTACAATAAACCGAGACAGAGGTATTTTCAATAAAAGGTGAGTTGCAGGTCAGTAGAGGTGAGTTGCAGGTCAGTAGAGGTGAGTTGAGGTGAACATTTAAGCTCATCATTTTAGCTATATATTGTGCAGGGACAAAATTGATGAGCTTGCTTAAAACTCACTAGGTTTGTTCCTGCCCAATGTATAGCTACATTGGTGAGATGAAATGTGCACCTCAACTCACCTTTTAGTGAATAAACCTTATAAGCTTTAGAGAAGACATTTGGGGTGTGCCACCAATCTAGGGTGTGCATAAATGTATACATTATTAAATACACTTTACCGTCAGTACAAATGTCACAGCCAGGTTAACACCATGAAAGACACAAGGTTTTATTAACTGCGGTGACACAAAGTATTTTGAAGCAGTTCATTTATTTAATACTTAGACATAAATTTGCCATAAAAAAAATTTAAACTGCCAGTTTGTTTCAGAGCAATATTAAACCCTCCTTAGCAACCATTCCATTTACGCAATATGCCTAGGTTATATAGATAGTGAATAAAAGGGAAATGAAAACTGAAAATATATAAATCCCAGTTCAGTGTTACATTCTATTAAGCTTTAAAGTTGGCTTCGTACTCAAACATTGCAGCTACAGTCTAATGAGAATAGGTCAGATCAGAGAATCACTGATTATATTTATTGAACAGTCTAGAATATGAACAACAGGAGCCACACACAGCAAACATTACAATACATTTTTGTTCAGCATGTCTCTGTGGTTTAAACAGTACTGGGCGATGTTACAGCTCAGCACGATACCTTAGAAAAGCAAGCGAGAAGTGGGAATATACAGTATGTGAATCCAGTGTGCTGACTAGCGGTTTGGAATCTCTCTAAGGCTCTCGACCAAACAAGAAAGCAGCCTTCCTACTCACATCTATAATTCCCACCTTGTGCTTGTAAGACGCCTCAAGTTTTCATTGTACTCTATGCCTGGAAGGAACAAACTTCTTTCTGTTAAATGTTGCAACTTAGCACTTTAAACAGGGGCAATAACTGACTTCTGCTCCAGTTCCTCAGAAGATGAGTGTTTATTTTTTATTTTTATAGAAGTAGGAATCCTTTGGGTGATATGGCACTTCTAATCCTATTGTTATGTGTTTATTGTTTCATTTAAGATCTCTGAGGAGGTTTTATGTCAACTTCTGCTTAGTTGCAAATAAGACAACAAAGGTTTTACATTTTGGTCTGCGGGTTTGGATTGCAGTAGTTAGTCTTCATTAAATAACTTTGTTAATGGGACACTCCCACCAATTTTTTTTTTATTTTGTATTGTTGATTTCAGATATGTCTTCTGTTTTTCTTATGTGACTGTAAGAGAGCAGGGGAGTATCTTATGACATCATCGTGCAGGCTTTGGCAACAGTTGTAAATTGAGACTAGCTGGAAGATTTTGGATGATGTTGCTTCATGGGAAATATTCTGAAAATGGATGCTGGAGATAAACACCTCATTTTATATGCAACTTATTCAACCATATATAAAAAAGCGGCATATGATTTATGTTTGTGTTTTAAATGACCAGGTTAACTAGTTACAACTTATGTAAGTGGTACTGTTCCTTTAACAAACACTGACTTACAACATACCCCTAGGTGTCCTGTTTTAATCAGGACAGTTCCAATTTGGGAGACCTATCCTCAACATCCTGTGTTGCCTATGGGACAGTGGGGCAAATTGTCAGTTACCAGTCACATAGGATAAACATAAAAAGGCCTGCTCTGTATATGAACTCAATACAAATAATGTACTATGAAAATGCAGTAAAATTACTATATTCATAGTACTTAACTAAAAGGCATGTACATTTAAATAAAAGCAGATTCCGACAGATAAAAAAAATCTTTACAAGGAGCTTGGTGAAGTTTCTTCTTTACATTATGTTCCTGACAGAAACATGGAGCTGATACACTTCCTCTAAATAGGAATTTACTGCACTATGTTTTATGCTCGATATGCAGTTGTTTAAGGTCATATTTTCTGGAGGGCACGTCTAAGTGATGTTAACCTTTGGAACATATTTAACAATATCATCTGGTAGTTTTAAAGTGGTGCATGTCAAACCTATGAATTAGATGTGTCAATGTTATGCAGTGACAGTAAAGGAGAAAAGCCAGATGAGGATTTTTGACCAGGGATAGTATTAAGGTATGCCCACATAGAGATTTCCATTTTCTTCTTACGCAATAGAAAAAAAAGACTGGAAAAACCATATTGCCCAGAAAAAGGAAACATAAGATGAGTGTTTTTAAATTCCACTGAGTACTGTCTTCAAAGTAATATTAAAACATGTGTCTGTTTTTTCATCCATCCTGCTTGGTAACATAGAAATATATATTATACATTCATATTCTCGATGGAGATTATCACCTACCACCCCATCTTACTCAGGCTCCCTCAGGCTGTATCCATATATTCTTGTTCCCCACTGGTTTGCGGTAACTCATGGTGTCACCCCCCTGGGTAGTGCGGTTGACCTGCACCAGGCCCTTTGTCTCCATTATCTGCAAAGTGACCCCTGAACTCGGGTGCTCAGGGTCTGAGTTCAACTGGACCTCGCTCGTGACAGAGATTTATGTAATACATGCTACAAACATTGACTGCCTACAAAAAAAATCACCAAAATCTCTAGCAAAGTATACCTTTGTGCTAAGGCACTGAAAACACATGACCATCATTGGTGAGATCTAAAATTAGCATATAATTGGCACCGTTTTTTCAGGTTTACCAGTACAGTAGAATGTTGAACCCAACCTGGGAAGATTATTGGAAGGCAGAGTGGCAAGAATGAGTTGGTTAGCAAGTATCTATGACATGCAGTGTTGGGAACAGAGATTACATGGAGCAGCAGGAGAAGATGTACTTAAATAGATGTGGGAGAGGGAACTGATATGTTGGGGAATATGTGGACTGATAAAGAGATTGAATGATGGAGAAGTGATGGTGGGAAATGTGTACTGAAGGGTGAATTGGAAAAAGAAATATGAAATTAAGGCAGTGAAAACAGAGGCAACGAAGGGGGGCTGAAACACTGAGAATGTAAGCTTAAGGGGCCACCTTGACTCGTAAATAATCTATCTTTTTAATGCACATTAGAGTAATAATTATTTTTAAAAAATGCATTTATTTAGTTTGAATATTTGTATTTTAAAACGGTTTAATTTACTAATAAATGTCAGTATTGCCATCTTTTCTAGCCACCCCAATTGTCTCTCTTGTAATAGGCTGGAGCCTGGGAAGAAAAAAATAATTAACAATGCATACATATATTGCTTAGGTGCCTGTACAGGGCACAGAGCTGCAGGTTTTTTTTCCCATCAAGTGTTGCCAGATAAGACAATTTTTTTGCTGGATAAATGGTTTTACATGCTTCTCTGCAGAATGCATGTATGTTCAAGAGGAACCAACTAATTAATCAAACAGGACATCCCATAGGAACCACTGTGATTAACTGATTTCCCTCTGAACTCATATGAATTAGGCATTTGGTACTGCAGCATGTACAAGGTATATGTGTACCTTCAAACATCTCTCTGTGCTTGAGGCCAGAAGTACACGTTACGGAAAGATCTGGAACAAAACAGGGGAAACATTGTTTTGGATTGGAGGTTTATGTTAGGAAGGAAATAAAAGGATGTAAAAGAGAGCTGATATGGAGGGGTTGAGTACTAAAGCTTCTATACACCATTAACCATAACATTATGACAACTGACAGATGGCAAGCCAGTGGAGGCAGTGTGATGCAAAGGGCAATGTTCTGCTGGTAACTTAGTAAGCCTTGGCTCCTGCCATTCATGTGGATGTTACTTTGACACGTACCACCAACATATAAGCATTGTTGTAGACCATGTATAGCCTTTCATGGAAACCTGATGCCTTTTGCCTCTTTACATGGGTTAATGTGCCCTGCCACAAAACAATAATGGTTCAGGAATGGTTTGGCTTGGCCTTCAAATACTCCAGATCGAATACTCGAATCGAGCATCTGCGGGATGTGCTGGACCAATCCATGGACGACTCACCCTGCAACTTTCAGATCTTAAAGGATGTCTTACTAACGTCTTGGTGCAAGATACCAAAATACACCTTCAGAGGTTTAGTGAAGTTCATGCCTTGATGGGTCAGGGATTTTTTGTTGACAAAAGGGAACCTACACAATATTAGGCAGATGGTCATAATGTTTGGCTGACTGGTGCAGTTTGAATGTAAGAATAATGGATCCAAAGAGAACAAAATAAGGATAGTGGGTCATGAAAAGTAGGAAACAGAATAAGAAAAAAGGCCATGAATGGAGAGAATGCACTTTGAGAACGTATACTTTTCTTCCTGCAGAAGATCAAAGTCAAATGTTCATCGTCACTGATATAATTAACACCAATGCCAGCTGTAGGAGAAAAATGTGCTCTTTTTGGTTCATACATTTCATGCAAATCTTTCTGTAATGTAATAATTATGACTAAATAATCTACACAGCCTTAAGGAGTATAGTGTAATTTTCTTTTTTCTTGAAGGTTCTGATTTGCATAAGGATGAGGTGCTAAATCTGGCACAGAATGTGTTAATTTTTTCTACTTCAGCAGAATTATTACTTGTTTCTATGACAATAGCGAATAGCTTTAACCCCTGTGATAGCCCTAAGGCATCTGAATAAGCTAAGAAAATCAGTAGTAGACAATTGGATTCCAACGAAGGCTGTAGAATCTGGCTGGGCCATTCTGTTTGTGTACACACAATTAAGTGATGTTTCCTATAGATAAGTCCATGTCATTAATTTTTTATACTTAGATTTTATGACACCTGAAGAGCCTATTTTGTTTTTTTCAGTTTTTAAAGTTAAAATGGCTTCAGCATTGAGGTCTGGATCGATGTAAATAGCTGAGAGGTAGTGGATATAGAAACTGTTTATTAATAGTAACATTTTGCAGTTGAAAATACCAGATCCCTAAAACATACACACATTGAACTAGGCTGGCAAAAAATGTATTAAGGACGTTTTTGAATCTGGATCTTTGTAGCTTTGATGACCCTTGTGTTCAAATATGTATTGAAATCAGTGTTTCCTTAAGATAGGGAATTTGTACAGAACATATAACATAAAAACAACTGCAGTGTTGCACCTTGGATATATCTAAGGTTAAGTGCAGGTGTCCATTTAAATGACTATCACACTATAGACAGACCTGTAATACAGTGAACTGTAATATATTTCTAAGAGGGTTCATCACGGACCACATTAAAAGGCCTTGTAATGGAAAGGTTGGCAGTGGTTTTATGTAGGGATAAAAAGAAAAATTATAATTCCTAATATATTGCCAAAGATGAGCAGTATCTCTGCAAACAAAATAATGTGTTTAAACAAAAGCAGCACTAATACTATAATGTCACAGTAAAGCTAACTAATGGAAAAAGATTAGAACAAAAGAGAACGTAACATACAAAAGGACAATGAATAAGGTCCCCCTTTCGCTCTAACCACCCAAATACTTCTTTATCTCCTGCACATTGCCAATGTAGGTATAAGGGAGAGGTTAGATGGTGTGAGGCATATGTTAGTTAGCTATTACTATAACTGTCATACTAATGCGCAAAAGTAAGAAAAAAGGCCAGTCTAGACGCAAAATTCCCATCAAGCCTCCATGAGGAACACTAACCACAGACGTTTCAGCCTAGCATAGCCCTCATCAGTGAGGTATGGTTGGTGTCCCTCCAGGTGCATAGGCCTGGAACCCCGCCTGGGCATATAGGGTAACTATTTCTCAGCTTGCATGATCCTGAGCATCATGGGAACTTTACATTACAATATGTAGGGGGGTAAATATTAGCCACTACTGTTCCAGTCTACATCGTACAGCAATTCCCATGGTGTTTAGCCAGTAATGGCTACCTGTATATCATGGGACTGGCAGACAATGACATAACGTCAGTGTGTAGTGTAGGCTTCCACGGCCCCAGTCTATGTTTACCAGCAATATGGCTGGCTGAATATCATTGTAGGTACAGTCAATAAAGGTTTTGTGTTTGACAATGAAATGTCAAACTTATGGCCGAAGTAGCCACGTTGGAAAAATTCTCCCATTCAGCTATATTCAGGGCTTTATTCATACAAAGATGAATGAGAGAATTTGTAAAACTCAGCTACTTTGGCCTTAAGTTTGAAATTCCCTTGCCAATTGCGCACAAATCTCTCTTCATGAATAAAACCGTAGGTTTTTGTTAGTGTAGGGCTCACCCACTCTATACATTTTCCATGATGATCAGCCAGCAATGTTGCTGACCACACATAATGTGTATTACAGTTAACAAAGTTTAGTATAGTGTTGTATGGTGTAGCTCTGAGATCCACAGCAAACATTCTAAAATATTACAAAAAATAGGCTAGTTAGAGGGTACTAAAGAGGGATATTGGGACTTGGATTCAAAGTTGGACACTAGGTAGTTCTGAACCAGTGGGGGCTAACCTTTGGCACTGCAGGTGCTTACAAGGCATCCAAAATGGAGGAGTTGGATATAGTCTGAAAAACCTCCACCATTGAAATGAATTGCCTGCATAAAAAAGTGCCCCCTTATGAATTCTGGGGCTAGGAGCTGCAGAAAGGGTCCTGTACCCTCTAATAAATATTGAAGCCAGCCACTGAGCAAGATATCCCTGCCAATCCCCTTAATAAAAGGGCCTGCACAAGATGACCCTCCATTAATAATGGGACTAGGGGGTGTGCATGATGCCCTTGGTTCCCTAATAGTAAGGGGATGAGGGGCTGGCCAAATGACTCCCAGCCCCCACCTTAAAGATATGGGAGGAATTAACTACATTTGTTTTTAAATAACTTGTAAAAGAGAAAAAAACGTTTTGACTGCCATAAATGTGGGCAGTGAATAGCTCAAGGTGGGCGAGTTGAGAGGTTACATTTATATTGTATACTGTCAAATGTGACCTCCCAACACAACCACTATGAGATTCAATTGATTTTTTGTGAATAGACCCAAGAATGTTTTAAATACAAAGAAAAACAGAATGAAGAGAAAAAAATAGTGGATATGCTGTGAAAAAAATGTCTCCATCGGGACAAAAGTTAGCATAGGATGAAAGGTTGAGAGTGTATGTAAGAAAATTCAATATAACAAAGGCTGTTATCAGTGTCTCTGAAATGACTGCAACTTCTTAATCCCATTCTGGGGCAAATTTATAATAAAAACAATGAAAGTATTTGAAGGGAACTTTCCATAATAGTATCCAGAATGAGGTCAAATTACAAATGCATGTGTAATATTAAAGTAGGTTGTCAGGCAGCTGTATTGCTATGCAGAGGCGTCACTAGGGGTGGGCTACTGGGGCTATAGCCCATAGTCCCCCCTTCATAGCCCCGAATGGAGACTCTGGGGCTAAAGTATTCTTTAGCCCCGAGACTCCAGGGCTATAAATATAAAAAAAAAAAAAAAAATCCCCCGGTGAGCTTTCCTCCGTCTGGGACATAGTCCCAGAATCGGAGGATTAACCTCACGCAGGGGTGAGGGCCGATCGGGAGGAGAGGCTGCTATAGGGAGCTCGCTCCCTAGCCTCTCCTCCTGGCCATAGAGATCACAGCGCGACGGGTGCAAGCTCCGCCCCCGTCGCGCTGTGTCAGCTGCTTGCCGGATGTCAGGTGGACGGACATCCGGCAGAAGGTCCTGGATGACGGATCAAGTGTAAGGTAAGTAAAAAAAAAAAAGTGTGACTGTGTATGGGTGTCTAGGTGTGTGTGTGTGTGTGTGTGTGTCAGGGTGTCTAGGTGTGTGTGGGTATTACTGGGTTCTGAGTGGCACAATATTACTGGGCTATGATTGGCACAATATTACTGGGTTCTGATTGGCACAATATTACTGGGTTCTGAGTGGCACAATATTCTTGGGCTATGATTGGCACAATATTACTGGGTTCTGAGTGGCACAATATTCTTGGGCTATGATTGGCACAATATTACTGGGTTCTGAGTGGCACAATATTCTTGGGCTATGATTGGCACAATATTACTGGGTTCTGAGTGGCACAATATTCTTGGGCTATGATTGGCACAATATTACTGGGCTATGATTGGCACAATATTACTGGGTTCTGAGTGGCACAATATTCTTGGGCTATGATTGGCACAATATTACTGGGTTCTGAGTGGCACAATATTCTTGGGCTATGATTGGCACAATATTACTGGGTTCTGATTGGCACAATATTACTGGGCTATGATTGGCACAATATTACTGGGTTCTGAGTGGCACAATATTCTTGGGCTATGATTGGCACAATATTACTGGGTTCTGAGTGGCACAATATTCTTGGGTTATGATTGGCACAATATTACTGGGTTCTGATTGGCACAATATTACTGGGCTATGATTGGCACAATATTACTGGGTTCTGAGTGGCACAATATTCTTGGGCTATGATTGGCACAATATTACTGGGTTCTGAGTGGCACAATATTCTTGGGCTATGATTGGCACAATATTAGTGGGTTCTGAGTGGCACAATATTCTTGGGCTATGATTGGCACAATATTACTGGGCTATGATTGCCACAATATTACTGGGTTCTGAGTGGCACAATATTACTGGGCTCTGAATGGTACAATATTCCTGGGCTCTGAGTGGCACAATATTACTGGGTTCTGAGTGGCACAATATTACTGGGCTATGATTGGCGCAATATTCCTGGGCTCTGAGTGGCACAATATTCCTGGGCTCTGAGTGGCACAATATTACTGGGTTCTGAGTGGCACAATATTACTGGGCTATGATTGGCACAATATTACTGGGCATCTGATTGGCACAATATTCCTGGGCTCTGAGTGGCACAATATTCCTGGGCTCTGAGTGGCACAATATTCCTGGGCTCTGAGTGGCACAATATTACTGGGTTCTGAGTGGCACAATATTACTGGGTACTGACTGGCACACTATTACTGGGCTCTGACTGGCAAAATATTACAGGCATCTGACTGGCACACTATTACTGGGCTCTGAATGACACAATATTCCTGGTATCTGACTGGCACAATATTACTGGGCTCTGAGTGGCACAATATTACTGGTATCTTACTGGCACAATATTACTGGGCTCTGAATGGCACACTATTCCTGGTGTCTGACTGGCACAATATTACTGGTATCTGAAAGGCACAATATTACTGGTATCTGACTGGCGCAATATTACTGGGTTCTGAGTGGCACAATATTCCTGGTATCTATAATTGTACAATTTTCAAACACTGAAAAATTTGTGGGTGTTTTCTTACATTTTTATTATGGAGTGGGGGGTGCAACACTCAGGGTCCGCCCCGGGTGCCAAATGCTCTAGGTACGCCCCTGTGTGTGACCGAGCTCATCTGGGCTCTAGCCCCAGATCATCCGAAGACCTAGCAACGCCCCTGTTGCTATGTCAATTTATTTAGAACCAAATTCCATGCAAGAAACTTCATATTCGTAATCCAATCATGTAAGTGGTTATTAGATTTTGGCACATTTGCTAGATCAGTGACACAAGGTTGGGGTTAAGTCCCAGTTATCAAAAATGATAATAATATGCAGTTATTCTAAATTCATTTAATTTCAAAGCAGAGGTATCTGCTATTGTCTTCTACATAAAACACACAATTCCGCTGATCATCATGGATGTGCTAAAGATAATTAGAAGGGATATTTCTTTGGAAGTACAATCAGTGGGGGTCTCGAAGCCCATTGAACCATACTGAGGTCAATGAAAAGGGCATTAACAGGTTTTCCAAAATATTTTTCAAGATGTCTCGCCAACAAGGTTGGGCCACTGGGAGCTTAATCCAAAACAACTCAAAATATATTTAAGCTGGTTGATAGTGGCAATATTACGTATTACACAGATCCAGCCTGCAACTGAAAAAGTTTTAGTCACATACTGGCAATTCTTAGCTACTTAAATATTTTTTCACTGATCTGCCTCTGTGTCCATTATTTTGATGATTTGAGCATCATCTCAAACACAGACACCATACAGATCTCTAACCACTCTACTAATTTCTTCTTCTTGGGCTTAGGGAATAAACTCAATAAAGGAGTTTACAAGCAGGGCATTGGACATGTGATATTATGTGTGAACTTGTATATAGAGTATACATGATTTGCCTGTGGATTAATTCTCTGTAGCAGGAAAGTACAGAATTGAGCACCCAGGGTGTGTTAAGGGCTACCATACAGTACCTCAGAAATATCAGATAGTACCCTGGAATAAATGTTTGGGAATTCAGTAGCAAAGTCATTTTTTTGTGAAAAAACATCATTGGATTTGAATTCACCAATGCATAGAGTACAGCTTGTCATGCTATAGGTTTTTTTTATTTTTTATTTTTTATTTTTGAGGCCATCTGATAAGGCAGAGAATAATAGTCTGTGATTTGTTTATATGAGTAACCTTGGGACCAAACAGTAAAGTGTTAAACAGATACCAATGAATACCATATCTGGTATTAATTTAGATATTGGTCATCTAATGATCCTCATTTTCCAATACACACAACTAATTTACTCACACAAAAAAAAAACTGTAACCAGTGAATGGGTTAATTGCATCCAGGATAGATTTGCTAAGTGAATTTGTAGATGCAATAAAATATATAAGATGTTGTAGAAACACTTACGTACTGTAATTGGTAATTAATGGCAGAGTCGTTGTAAGCGTTCCAGTCAATTATATTCAATATTCAATTGGCAATATTCTTAGTCCGGTCACTTTGCAGTTTATACATGTATTTATGTTTATTTGTTTAGGTACATTAATTCACACAGAACTACGGTTGCCACCTGGCCGGTATTTTACCGGCAGGCCAGTAAAAAAATGGCATCAGGCCAATGTTAAGTCTATGGAGACAGCACCAAGGCCGGTATTTTTTTGAAGAAAAGGTGGCAACCCTACACAGAACTCACTCTAATGAATAGTTTCATTTTATTAGCTTGTTAAGTTGGATATTCGGTAACAAACCAACAATCTTCAATTAATATAATAATTTCCTCAGTTGAAAGTTCTGTCTGTGTAGTGGACAGGTGGTTCAGATAACTAAAATCTAATTAGGCTGTGAGGCCTGGTCTTTTTGGCACTCAAGCCTCTGCATTGCTGGGGAAAATAGCTTTTCCTTTGGTAGCATTTCCTTTCCCTCTCCCCTCACCACTCCCTTTGGCAGACTGTGCTGCCTTAGTTAACAATGCATAACACCGTCTTAAAAGCATGACTTCTGCATCAAGCAGAGCCAGGTAATGAATAAGAACTGACATTAAATATCGATATTATTGGCCAAGCTAAATCAGAGCTGACACAGTGCCGAGCTGCCAAGAGGGATAAACAAAATTTAAATTTATATTTGGCTGAAAAGTTGTCTGACAATATTTGTGCTTCAGCAGTTACTTTGTAGCCTGCAATGTTTACTGCCACAAATGTTCTGGTTCAATAGCCATAGTCTAGTATACCTAGTCTGCAGGGCCGCCTTCAGGGGGTGACAGGCGATACACACGTGACAGGACCGGCGGTCCCAGAAAACAATAAAATACATGTAAAAAGCGTGACAAAACAGAGCAGCTGCCCAGGGCCCATTCATTCCTGGGGCCCAAAGCAGCTGCCCCATGGCCCACATGACTGTCTGACAAGGAGACAGTAATGATCAGGCAGCAGCCGGCAGTCTGCATCCAGCGGACCTGGCTTTCTGTCACAGCCGCCGGAAATGGAGACTTCCAGGGATGAGCAGCATATAGGTAAGTACTGGGGGGGGAGGGTCCCTGAAATTTATGTACATTATCAGGGTGTTTATTCCTATTAGGGAGTGTGAATTTATGATTATTAAAACCAACACGGCACATATGGGACCATTATACATCTTCAATAACTTGTAAAACCTACCTCATGTATAAGTCTGTCTCTGTTTATATAACGTAGTCTGTAATTCCCTTTTATCTAGATTGTAAGCTCTGTGAGCAGGGCTCTCTACCTCATGTATCAGTCTGTCTTTGTTCATATGACACAGTCTAAAATTCCATTTCATCTAGATTGTAAGATCTGTGAGCAGGGCTCTCTACCTCATGTATCAGTCTGTCTCTGTTCATATAACACAGTCTGTAATTCCATTTTATCTATAATGTAAGCTATGTGATGCATAAAAGACAAGACACATTTGGATTAAACAGGAGTGAGCTGGTGGTGACACTGGTGGAACTGGAGCAGGACGAGGATCCATCCCCGAGTCCCGAAGTTGGAGGGTCCCATGCCAGTACGGTCATCCTCCCGGCATGGATGAGATCTCCGAAAGGGTGAAGGAAAGGCTGGTATTATGAGCTAATTCCCTCCATGGATATAACTAATCGAATCATGGAAGTGGCAGAACGAGAGCGAGAAGCTAAACTAGCTGATACTACGGGTCCGGGGTCTATTACAGGAAATAGACACTCCCTGCGGAGCAACTCATCCTCTTGCCTCATCAAAGTGACCCACCATTCATTTAAAGGACACAATAGGATATATCAATGGATTTCAGCTCCATAATGTGGAAACCCTGGACTGTGTCCCCATCCTGACGGGGAAACTAAACTGTCATGCCAAACGAGTGGCAGAGATCTACCATGACATTCCGGATGAATGGACAAGAGACTACCAGGAGGTAAAAACTTGCCTTCTGGCTAGATATGCCATCACACCCCTAACAGTGGTGGTTCCGAGTAGCTCGCATGGGCCCCAAACAGAGTGGACAAACAAGATTAGCCGAGCTGCCAACAGCTGGAGAAGAAGTTGGCAAAGATGCAAAATTTCTTTAAAGAAAAGGAAAAAAAAGGACGGCAGCTATCAATATCCCCCCCCCCACCCCACCCACATGGGAGGTTTGACAGACATGGTCTTCACGCTGATGGTGAGTGGTGGGATGTCACATGACACCCGCTGCTCCGACACTACAGCAAGAGGGGGCGGTGCAGGAAGTATGTACTGCGCACACTCTGCTCCCTTGTGCTGCAAAAAAACTACAAATATACATTTTTAAAAAATGATAGCAGGTTGAGCATCCTGATGTGCATATGATCCTTCCTGGACACCAGGTCAAATTTTCTAGTCGTCAAGGCGACCTTGCACCCGGGGTTTGTCAAGCCCTGGTTTAAACCACTCAGCCTCCTTGCAGTTTCTCTGGGTTTGCCATTTTCCTGTGATTCATATATACTGATCATTGGCTTGTCTTTGACTACTCTTCCTGATTCTGTCCTAGACCTTGTTATATGACTCAGCTTATCAGGTCCATTCATGCATGACCTTGACTTGTCTGACTCCTCTTTCTGTCCTTGACCTCGGTTCCTTTATTTTGGATTTCTTTGCTGGATGTCTATTCCTGGCTTGTCTTCTTAATCCCTCCAGTATTTATTACACTGCTCTTGTCTGCTCATGCTCTTCCGATTCCCTGCTCTATCTTTCTATTCTCCAGAATGGTAGAGGTGCAAAATACCTTTTATTTGTGCCCAAAACTCAACCAAGGGCATCTCTTATTTGTACAGACAACCTTCTCTTATCACTCAAAGGCCCAGTGTAAAGCTTGTACCTGGCATCGTGGATCCACATTGGCCACTAATGGGAGAGCTGCTGTAAGTATTCCAGTCAATTATATCCAACATTAATTTGCCAACATACTTAACCCCAGAGGCGTCGCTAGGGGTGGGCTAAGGGGGCTGAAGCCCCGAATGTAATGAACAAAGCCCCGAGTCTCTGCAGCTCCGTTATAGCTCCGCCCCCTGACATCACACAGACAGTGTGTGAAAGCCCTACACTGATAGGAGGCTGAGTGATGTCTCAGCCAATCAGTGCAGGGCTTTTACACAGCATTATTACTGTGTGTGAAAGCCCTGCACTGATTGGCTGACACATCACTGAGCATCCTATCAGTGCAGGGCTTTTACACAGCATCATGACAGGGATGTGAAGGAAGCTCCACGTGGGACAGTGAAGCAGCTCTGAAGATATCCTTGCAGGCTGTCACCTTGTGGGAGATGCAGAGCAGGTCTATTCCCACTCAGGTAAGCTCTGGATATGGTGGAGAGAGGGGAGGGTTGGGGGTCACTTATTTACATCCACCTTTGTGTATTTTAGCTATATATTGTTGGTTTGAGATTCCTTATTACAGGACTGCCAAACAGCATAGGAATGATTTATGTTACATATGTGTGTATATATATATATATATAACATAAATCCTTCCTATGCTGTTTGGCAGTCCTGTAATAAGGAATCTCAAACCAACAATATATAGCTTAAATACACAAAGGTGGATGTAAATAAGTGATTTATGCTATATATGCATAATGATTTATACCATATATATATATACCGTATTTGCTCGATTATAAGACGACCCTGATTATAAGACGACCCCCCCAAATTTGTACATTCCTTTAGGAAAAAAACTAAAAGCCTGATTATAAGACTACCTTATAGAAAAAAAGTTTAACTTGTATATATGTAAATTGCTTTTTAATATTTAATAAAAAAATTATATTATACAAATGCATTTCTTGTTTTTATTTGCTTTTATGTGCCAATGCGGCCTCTCTCCCGCTCCCCCAGCTGTCTTTCCCCCCAGCGTTGTCTCTCTCTCCCCCCAAAACGTCTCTCTCTTGTCTCTATCTCCCCTTTTATCTCTGTCCCCCCCCTTGTCTATCTGTGTCCTCCCGCTGTCTCTTTCTCCCCCCCCCTTGTCTATCTGTGTCCTCCCCCTCCCCCTGTCTCTTTCTCCCCCCCTTGTCTATCTGTGTCCTCCCCCTCCCCTGTCTCTTTCTCCCCCCCTTGTCTATCTGTGTCCTCCCCCTCCCCCTGTCTCTTTCTCCCCCCCTTGTCTATTTGTGTCCTCCCCCTGTCTCTTTCTCCCCCCCCCTTGTCTATCTGTGTCCTCCCCCTCCCTTTGTCTCTTTCTCTCCCCCCCCCTTGTCTGTCTGTGTCCTCTGTCCAGCCCCCCCCCCCCTTACCTTTCGCTCCCTGGTGGCTAGTGGGGGCAGCTGGGGGATGTCTGCACGATACTTGCAGACATCCTCCATGCTGCCCAACACGGCAGTCTATTATGACGGACAGCTGTCCGTCATAATAGTCTGCCGTTTCGGGCAGCATGGAGGATGTCTGCACGTATCGTGCAGACATCCCCCAGCTGCCCGATTTACCCTGGTGGCTAGTGGGGCTGCGGAGGAAGTCTGCGCGATGAGCGCAGACCTCCCCTGCTGCCGCCCGGCACGCTCGCCGGGACTTCTGTGACGAAAGCGGAAGTACCCGGCTTCTTCACAGAAGCCCCGGCGGTCGTGCCGGGCGGAAGCAGGGGAGTCTGCGTTCGTTGCGCAGACTTCCCCTGCTGTTAGAGAGGGGGATCCAGGTCCCCTGCAGCTCTGCTGGGGACCTGGATCCATGTCTTATAGTCTGACCTCAATTTGAGGTCAGATTATAAGAAGACCTCGATTATAAGACGAGGAGGATTTTTCAGAGCATTTGCTCTGAAAAAAACCTCGTCTTATAATCGAGCAAATACGGTATATATATATATATATATATTCATAAATCATTCCTATACTGTTTAGCAGTCCTGTAATAAATAACGTCACACGTGTGTTATGTGTATGTGTGACATGTTTTATTACAGGACTGCCAAACAGCATAGGAAGGATTTATGTTTATATCAGGGCTTGACAAATTTTATTTAGTTTTAGGAGCCAGCAAAAATATTTAGGAGCCAGACAATGGCACATCAGAAAAGCATACATACACAGAGACAATCACATGCACACACCTCACAGACATCCAGTCAGTCACATACACAGCCAGTTACACACACACACACCAGTCAGCAAGTTTTCTTTTTTTTTTAAATAAAAAAATAATTCCTTAATGTGTCCCACACGTCACATGCACAGCCAGTTACATACATATTCACATACAACACATACACAGCCAGTTACATACAACACATACACAGCCAGTTACATACACACACAACACATACACAGCCAGTTACATACACACACAACACATACACAGCCAGTTACATACACACACAGACAGTTACATACATACACACACAACACATACACAGCCAGTTACATGCACACACAGACAGTTACAAAGATACACACACACACACAACACATACACAGCCAGTTACATACATATACACACACACACACACACACACACACACACACAGCCAGTTACATACATACACACACAACACACTCACACTGACATACACACACTCTCGCTCACACTGACATACACACACTGTCGCTCACACTGACATACACACACTGTCGCTCACACTGACATGCACACACTCTCTCTCACTCTGACATGCACACACTCTCGTTCACACTGACATACACACACTCTCGCTCACACTGACATACACACACTCTCGCTCACCCTGTCATACACACACTCTTGCTCACACTGACATTCACACACTCTCGCTCACACTGACACACACTCTCGCTCACACTGACACACACTCTCGCTCACACTGACATGCACACACTCTCACTCACACTGACACACACTCTCGCTCACACTGACATGCACACACTCTCGCTCACACTGACATACACACACTCTCGCTCACACTGACATGCACACACTCTCACTCACACTGACATGCACACACTCTCGCTCACACTGACATGCACACACTCTCGCTCACACTGACATGCACACACTCTCGCTCACACTGACATGCACACACTCTCGCTCACACTGACATGCACACACTCTCACTCATACTGACATGCACACACTCACACTGACATACACACACTCTCACTCACACTGACATGCACACACTCTCACTGACATGCACACACTGACACTGACATGCACATACTCACACTGACATGCACACACTCTCACTGACATGCACACACTGACACTGACATGCACATACTCACACTGACATGCACATACTCACACTGACATCCACACACTCACTCACACTGACATGAACACACTCTCACTCTCACTGACATGCACACACTCACACTGACATGCACACACTCACACTGACATGCACATACTCACACTGACATACACACACTCATTCACACACTGTCAGGTTTTTAACTTACCTGCTGCAGGCATCTCTTTGCTTTGAGCTCAGTGTGAAGGAGGTCTTAGCCAATCATGGGAGGCTTCGGAACTCTCAGCCGATCAGGAGAGTTAAGAAGTCTCACCTGATTGGCTGAGATCCTTGAATCAAGCTCCCCTGGACACAAGAAAAAAAAAAGACTGCTGCATAGAGCAGCAAAGTGCCGCCCCTGCCAGGGTGCTGCCTGCGGCAGCTGCCCCATTAAAGGAGCGGCCCTGTGAAGGCTCCTAAATTACAAAACTGGCATGAAGCTCAGAGCGGTGAGCATATATTGGTAAGTGCCCGTATGGTTCCATTTAAAAAACTAAAAAAGTCTCATGGGCTATAGCCCCAGATCTTTTGGAAACCTAGCAACGCCTCTGCTTAACCCAGTCCTTTTGTAGTTCGTATATTTGTTTTTTTGGACTAATAAAAACTTAATTGTATTAGCTGCTTATGTCTGATAGTCAGTGAAAATCATTAATCATCATTTAATATAATTTAAGATTCTTATTTTTTTCCCCAAGAGACTCAGAATCAACTGAAAGCTTTGTCTGTTTAGTAAAAAAAAGTCTGTTTAGGTCATATATCTAAATTCTAATCATACATCCAAGATGTATTCTATTGCAGAGCTAGAGTGACAGGTCCATGGGTTCAATCATCAGGTAGTACTCACCATTAGTATTGTATTTCTGCCTAGACTAACAAGGCCTAGGGGCCTTGAAACACAAATGCTGGCAATCCTTGAATAAAGAGGCAAATGACCATATAAAGTAAAAACAAATTCTTCCTTTAGTGGAGTCCAAAGTCCCATGGCTTCAAGCCACCACTGTTATAAATTCTATCCCATGCATCTATGGACTGAGCTAGCATACTTTGTTTCATGTTTTAAGGCTAGGCCTAGGATTAGGGTGGTAGACTTGATGTCTGCAGCAACCTGAAAGGGGACACAGCAGAGACAGCAGTACCATTGTTGGCAGTATATCCTACCTTCCTGCCTTGCACTGCCTTCATAGTTATCTGGGCTGTTCCTATTAGCTCACCGGGGAGCAATCTGATGCAGTGGGAAAGGATGTGGGGATAATCTGGCACTGCTGTAAGGTATGTGGGGGCAATCTGGCATGGTGGAAAGGTTAAGTGAGGTTAAGGGGTGCAAATTGGGAGCAAGAGTTGCAATCAATGAAGGCTGGGGGTGCATGAAAAATACATGCATCTCAAAATATCCAATTCAACAGTGGATGTGGGATCTGTGAGGCCTTCAGCCACCAAGTAGTGCAAAAAGTGTATTTAAATCTATTGTGTCCAAATGCTGGCAAATGCTATGTATCTGAAGATCTCCACTCCTCTCACTGTTGTCGCAGACTATGTTGATAGTATCTTGGATGTGCTACATTATTGCATTACTTATGAAGAATGAAATGAATAAATCAGTGTTCAACTGCAGCTTATACAATGAAGCTCTTAACTCTCATAACAGCATATAAAACAATATCCCTGGTGGCACATTGTTAAAGCAAATAATCACAGTGGTTTTTGGATATTATTACGGAAAGGGCCATATGACAATAAAAGGTTTGAATAATATTTGATGTTTATGTCAGTGAAGTAGCCATTATACGTGAGATAATGGAGAAAACTCGACTGTCAACAGCAGTGGAGAGGCTTCAGATAATTCCACTCATTTGATTATATAAGCGAAGTGAGAATTGGGCTGTTCTCAGTGCAGTTATATATAGGATGATTCAAAATCCAATCCTGCCAGACAGTGGCAGATCGGCCAGTTCACTATTATTTGCCAGAAGATGAGGTCATTTTCATGAACTTACAGAATTATAAAATGTCCTCTTCAATGAATATGGGGATGGTCAATATTCTACTCACCAGACCTGCACTCTAAAGGTTAAAGTAACATGCTTAATAGCCATCAGTGTAGTCTGCATTGACAATAGTTTGGCTCCCAAAAGCAGAAGAGGGGCTAATGTTTTATTTCCCATGCTGTAACGCACAGGTCAACGCTATCACATTTGCTTCCTGCCATGCAAAGTAAATGCCTGCTGGTCTCTTTTTACTCAAAATGTTTATTTCGCAGCTTAAGAAAAACAGGAGCACATTGACTAAACTAGCTGCTTCTGTTCTGAGACATTTAATGAATTCCTTAAAGAATCAGGTGTTTATCAGTTAGAAGATGGTCTCATTACATAGTCTCTTATAATCTATTCTGATCGAAGATAAACACTTGACTTTGTTATTAAGGAGAAAAGTACCGGGACTATAAGAATACTAAAATGTTTCACATAAACTAGATTGGGCACCATTACATTTTCCAAAAACAAAATGCATTTCTGCTATGCCGTTGATAAGTCTCATATTTGCATAGTTAATTAGGTTGACAAAAAGGAAGGCATAGACACCATATTTGGTACTTCAGAATAAGGGGGGGGGGGGGGGGGAGTCTTGTCATTTCCCAGACTAATACAGTTTGTTAACATCCTCCACATGGTTTGTCACTAAATACAAACTAGGCCTTAGGCCCTGATAATGTGAGGGTTTAGATGATCAGTAACCCAGTAACTACCACAATATACTTCGTAAAAATGTATGTTTTTTACTTTACATTGTATCATTTTATGGAAAATCAAAATATATCTTTAATGAGTTTTATTCTTCCAAGATCCTACAGACTCAGTTACACAGCCTTAAGGGACACTCCCACCCAAATTTTTTTTTCTATTTTGTTGATTTCAGATATGTCTTTTGTTTTTCTTATGTGACTGTATTTAATAAAATATGTAACACATTTTGTGAAATATAGTGTTTTTAGGTGCCAACCCAGAGACTTTACAGCACAAATGTCTGACTTTGGTGCTGGGGACACAGAATGCAGTCTATAAATCAGAATTCTGATCATAGACTTGCACGGCATGGGAAGGTAATGTTACTATTACATCACAAGGGGGCAGAGTTATGATCATGTTTGATCAGGTTAATCTCCTCTCTTTGTATTGGAAGGCAGGTAAAAAAATAAAGTTGTACAAAGCCACCTGGCCATGTCCACTGTGATACACAGGAGCCAGTAAGAGAGCAGGGGAGTAACGTATGACCTCATCATGAAGGCTTTGGCAACAGTTGTAAATTAAGACTGGTGGAAGATTTTGGATGGTGTTGCATCATGGGAAATATTCACAAAATGGAGCCAGGAGATAAACACCTAATTTTAAATGCAATTAATTCAATCAATAAAAAAAAATGTACAAAAACAGTGGCATATCATTTAAATATGTGTTTGTTCTAAATGACCAGGTAATCTAGTTACATCTTATGTAAGTGGTAGTGTCCCTTTAATACCATTAGGCCTCTGTTTAACGGATGTTTCGGAGTGGTTTTCCTGACTAGTTAGATTCATTCCAGGTGAAGTTTCAGTTCAGTGACTTTCCATGAATAGAAATTCACCCAATCACATTAGCACAACATTCAAAAAGGGCTGGGAAGAAATCCGCCTCAGTGTGAGAATGAACTTTGCCTGGTGACTACAATGGAAAGGTACTCCAGAAGAATAAAACATCAATTAATTGTGTACTGGGCTGTTTCAGTTTGTCAAACAGGCTGTAACACCATTATAGATTCTATGCAATGCACTGTGTAAATTGTTTATGATACATAAGTCATAATGTAATGTAATGTTATTAAAAAACACAAATGATACTGTATTGAATTAAAATACTAACAGAGCAAGACGTCGCTAGGACCCAAATGGGTTAATTATTATTATTTTGAAATCTCAACAACACACATCTTTATTAAATGAAATAAATGTTTTTTTAATGTATTAACAGATTTTAACACCTTTTTTTTGCTGCCTGCATGGGTAGAAATAGCTGTTTTATTATATATACACTATGTGTAGTGCTCTAAAAGCATGCGTGTTGAAGTCATTTGATGCAGCGAAGGTTCTAAATGTAAGCTGATTGAAATAAAATAATGAGCACTCCTCTGTCGGTGAAAAATCAAATAATTTAATAATAAAGTAGATCCAATAAAAGAAAACAGGAACACAGCAACAGGTGGGGTGAGAGAAAAGCGAAGTCGCCTTACGCGTTTCGCGTGATAACACGCTTAATCATAGGATCTAAATGTAAGCCAACTAAAAGGTCAAAAAATGCAGACAGTGCTGGATGTAAGGGGGTATATATATATATATATATATATATATATATATATATATATATATATATATATATATATATATATATATATATATATTTTAGGGCTTGACAAATCCCGGAAGCCAGGTAGCCACTGGTCCTAAAATCCCTACTGCTAGCTCCTAACTTTTTAAATTGTTTTACACAGAACTATATGGAAGTTCCATTTCTCCTGAAAATAGCTGGGCTGGCTCCTAAATAGTCATTGCTGGCTCCTTAACACTACAAATATTTGTCAAGCCCTGATATAAATGAAAATACATGATACACATGAAAATCTAACTATTTGTTTAAATAAAGATATGTGGTTTTATGGGACTACAAAATGTAGCCTACAGTTGTCCTTTATAATAAATACATGTCTATGTGAGTATAATATATATGGATGTATGCATGGGTGTATGACTGCGTATAGGAATTATTCTGGAGTGCTCTGGGTAAGATACAAAGTGTCGGGTCTATTGGCACTACCCTTGCATTTATTTTTTATGATTATGGTAATTTTTGCTATTTTCCATTTAACCACTATGGCCTGCACTTCTCAGCTAAGAGATTTATTTGTAACAGTTTCTTGTTAATAAGAAGGTGGTAAATAAACTGTTACTTTTCAGCTAATAACCCTCTGCGAGAATTGTCTGCTCATAGCTAGCTCCAATGAAACACTTTTGAGGATTTTGGTTGGGAGGTAATTCTATGATATGTCTGATGTCTACTAATAAAAGCAGGTCATTATACCAGAATGCACTTTGTCTTTTTTTTTTTTTATATATGTACCATCAAATTTACAATATTCAGTATATCATACACAAAGTATGTGGTATTTATATTAATATATTTTTTAATGTTAATAAAATCAAAATTGTATCTTTTCAGTTAAAGGTTCTCATAGAATACAAAGTGTTACCTATGATTCAATGCAGGGCCGCTTTAAGACCCTAGTGGGCCCCAGGGTTTGTCTTTAGCAGTGGACCCCCCTTGATCCAATTTTTCTAAAGTTGCATTTTAAAAAACTGTATGTAAATGTAAACTTTTTAATATTATATGCAACTATTTTCATATCAAATTCAACTATTTGTATATGTGATAAAAATGTTATTGAAAAATTGCATTTCTTGTTTTATTCCCTTTTTCTGCACCCACATTGCACCTAAAGGACTGAACACAGCACCATACAGTACCCACAGCCCTTGCCATGCACCTGTATTGCACCACAGAAATTGGTTGCACTTGTATTGCACCCACACAATTTGGCATGCCACAGTGCCAATTTGCCCAACAGAACTTACCACGGTGTCACTTTGTCTTACATAACTGCCCCTGCAGAACAAGCCACAGTGTCACTTTCACCCATATTACGTTATTTTGCCCCACAGAACATGCCAAAACATCACTTTGCCAATTAAAATAAGCAACTGTCAGGTACCAGTTAACATGCCACAGTCACTTTGTCATTAACATATGCAACAGTCAGTTTTCCATTAATATGCCAGTGTTATTTTGCCATTAATAAGCCACGGTCAATTTGCCCAATAATATGCCAGTATTATTTTGCCATTAATAAGCCACGGTCAGTTTGCCCAATAACATGCCAGTATTTTTTTGCCATTAATAAGTCATGGTCAATTTGCCCAATAACATGCCAGTATTATTTTGCCATGAATAAGCCACAGCCAATTTGCCCAATAATATGCCTGTATTATTTTGCCATTAAAAAGCCACAGATAATTTGTCCAATAATGTGCCAGTATTATTTGCCATAAATATGCCACAGCCAGTTTGCCTTATAATATGCCAGTATTATTTTGCCATTAATAAGCCACAGATACTTTGCCCAATCAAATTCAAGTATTTTTTGCCATTAATATGCCACAGCCAATTTGCCCAATAATATGAAAATGTTATGCTGCCATTAATATGCCCCAGCCAATTTGCCCAATATGGAAATGTTATGCTGCCATTAATATGCCACAGCCAATTTGCCCAATAATATGCCAGTGTAATGCTGCCATTAATATGCCCCAGCCAATTTGCCCAATAATATGAATGTTTTATGCTGCCATTTATATGCCCCAGACAATTTGCCCAATAATATGCCAGTATTATTTTACATGAATGAGACACAGCCAATTTGCCCAATAATATGCCACCCTCCTCCCCCTTCCCCAGTACTTACCTGTTAGCTGCTCCATGTCCCGGGTCGTCTCCTCCGTGCAGTCTTTCCTCCTGCACGGAGGAGTGAAGTACATTCACCCGATATGACAAGATGCAGAGGCGTCGCTAGGGGTGGGCTACTGGGGCTATAGCCCCGAGTCCCCCCTTCATAGCCCCGAATGCACACTCTGGGGCTAAAGTATTCTTTAGCCCCGAGACTCCAGGGCTATAATTATTTAAAAAAAAAAAAATTCCCCCGGTGAGCTTTCCTCCGTCTGGGACATGGTCCCAGAATCGGAGGATTAAACTCACGTGGGGGTGAGGGCCAATCGGAAGGAGAGGCTGCTATAGGGAACTCTCTCCCTAGCCTCTCCTCCTCAAGATGCTCTGGCCATACAGAGCACAGCGCGACGGGTGCAAGCTCCGCCCCCGTCGCGCTGTGTGAGCTGCTCGCCGGATGTCAGGTGGTAGGACATCCGTCAGAAGGTCCTGGATGATGGACCAACTGTAAGGTAAGTAAAAAAAATAAAAATGTGTGACTGTGTGTGGGTGTCTAGGTGTGTGTGTCAGGGTGTCTAGGTGTGTGTAAGTGTGTGTCTGGGTGTCTCAGTGTGTGTCTGGGTGTCTCAATGTGTGTGAGTGGGTGTCTCAGTGTGTGTCTGGGTGTCTCAATGTGTGTGAGTGGGTGTCTCAGTGTGTTTCTAGGTGTCTCAGTGTATGTCTGGGTGACTCAATGCGTGTGAGTGTGTGTCTGGGTGTCTCAATGTGTGTAAGTGTGTGTGTCTGGGTGTCTCAGTGTGTGTCTGGGTGCCTCAATGTGTGTAAGTGTGTGTTTGGGTGTCTCAGTGTGTGTGAGTGGGTGTCTCAGTGTGTGTCTAGGTGTCTCAGTGTGTGTGAGTGGGTGTCTCAGTGTGTGTCTAGGTGTCTCAGTGTATGTCTGGGTGTCTCAATGTGTGTGTGTGTCTGGGTGTCTCAATGTGTGTAAGTGTCTGGGTGTCTCAGTGTGTGTCTGGGTGCCTCAATGTGTGTAAGTGTGTGTTTGGGTGTCTTAGTGTGTGTGAGTCTGTGTCTTGGTGTCTCAGTGTGTGTCTAGGTGTCTCAATGTGTGTCTAGGTGTCTCAGTGTATGTCTGGGTGACTCAATGCGTGTGAGTGTGTGTCTGGGTGTCCCAATGTGTTTGAGTGTGTGTCTAGGTGTCTCAGTGTGTGTGTCTGTGTGTCTCAGTGTGTGTGTCTGGGTGTCTCAGTGTGTGTCTGGGTGCCTCAATGTGTGTAAGTGTGTGTTTGGATGTCTCAGTGTTTGTCAGTGTGTGTCTGGGTGTCTCAGTGTGTGTGTTTCAATGTGTGTGTCTGGGTGTCGGTGTCTTAATGTGTGCGGGTGTCGGTGTCTTAATGTGTGCGTGTGGGTGTCTCAATGTGTATGTCTGGGTGTCTCAATGTGTGTGTCAGGATGTCTAGGTGTGTGTGTCAGAGAGAGAGAGTGACGGTGTGTGTGAGAGAGAGAGAGAGAGAGACGGCGTGTGTGAGAGAGAGAAGCAGTGTGTGTGACCGAGCTCATCTGGGCTCTAGCGCAGATCATCCGAAGACCTAGCAACGCCCCTGACAAGATGTCATATCCAGTGGCAAGTGGCATCTAGCTGCCGGCCATGTGTGACAGTCATATGGGCAGTGGTGTGTGTGTGTGGGGGGGGGGGGTTATGAGCCAGCATGGGCCCCCTTAACTAGTGTGCCCATTGGTTAAAGCGGCCCTGATTAAATGGACCGATGATTGGGTTGAACAGTGAGTGAGGAATTCAGTTTATTATTACACATGATATTATGTGCAAACCAACAAGGTGAGTATACTATCAAATTAATGTGCTTTGGGGAGATGACAAAAGATATGGAATTGTAGCAAAAACAGAAAATAAAAATGGATCTTTATTATTTAAATATATTATTTAAATTATTTATTTAAATAATTGTATGCTTATGAAGTCATTTAGTACCAGGAGGGGAAAGTTTAAAGAGAGTCCTGCACTTTGTAGAGAGTCAGAGTCCTGGGTGTCATGTGGCAGACAGGCATTTGGGGGCAGATCAGAAAGAGTCTCTGTTCATGAGAAACATAAGAGACACCCACAAGACCAGTGACTCCCACTTCTAACCTGCAGTTGGGGGATGCAGGAAAGGTTAATGAGATATTGAGGGGGAGAGGGTTGTGCCCCCTGAAATATTCCTGCAAATGCCCATGCACACTATATGTTGATTTTAGTGTTTTGATGCAAGTGCTCTAGGTTAGTACAAAAGTGTTAGAAAGTAATGGACTAATAGCAAAAAACAGCTTCCAAATTAAAGACAGGCTTTTGTTGCCTTGTTTAAATTAAAATTACATTTATAGAGTATATACAAGATTAGAAAAGCTTTTTGCTCCTCAGATGATAATGTATTTAATTAGAGTCACAAAAACAACCAAACAGAGGTTGTTGAAAACTGAATTGCCCTATTTCGTGAGCCCAGATGTGTAGAAACCAGTTCAGGTTTAATAGATTGCCTTTCCAAATGTAATTTAGCCACTATTAAAGAGATTTTCACAGCATATCAGCATCTATGCTGGGCTTAAATTTATAAATATTACAAAGTATTTCTTTACATCAATCCCTTGTAGCTTGTATAAAACAAGATTGGCCGTTTGTACTTAAAACTCTATGTATCATCTATTTAAGGATTCATTTTTTTTAACACTTTAAAGAAGAAAGGTCTAACCACCTTCTTAGGTTTAAAGAGGCACTATACCCTCCATACATTGTGGGTTATGTGTAAACACAGTGCACAGTTTGCAAAAAATACTGGCACAATCGGCAAGTGTGCTGCCGAATACAGAGATTTTGGTTATGTATGAAAAAATCAGGTGCTGAAAAGCACCTGATTTGTGTTGGGGGAACCTCTGCCAAACATAAAAAATTTGTCAGGGTGCGCAGAAATAACAAATGACAGAAATCTTTCCTACTGATGTTTTGCTGGTATAGAACATTCACATGGAAAGAAAAGAGACAATACAAAACACAATAGTGCAGACTGATTTGGTTGGTCCCCTCTGGTGGTAATGAAAGTGTAGACATGCTTACATTAAATAATCTTGTGTTCAGTAAATGCGTGACAATATAAGCCAACTTCTGTAGAAAGCTCCATACCTCTGCTAAACACTCTCCTGCACTGCAAAGTGTTGGGAGTTATAAAAAGGAGCTAGCACCGTTATACATACCGGTACATATAACAACTGCGCCTTTTTATTCCTCTCCCAACCCTTTGAAGTGCAGGAGTTTTCATTCATTACCCTCTTTGTGTCTGTTTAAAAAAAAGTTTTTGAAAAATGCTACTATGAAGTACAAGTCAGAAGCTATTCCCATTTTTTGGGATGTCTTCTTGAGACTTCCAGGCTATCATATTATGGGGCTGATTGGTGCATCATGTCTGTGATACAAACACACCTTCCCAAAGCTTTCTTGCAACAGCTTGTGTGCTGCTCAGTAGACGCGCCCACAAACCAATGCCGGCTTGTCACAGAGCAATGCTCTTTTGAATGGTGCACAATTGCTACACCATTCTAACTGCAGTTTGGACAATGGGTAAAAGAGATAAAAAAAAAAGCACTCCAGCTTCTGTTAAAATATTTTCCCTTGATGCTAAGCCAGCTTATGGCTGCATAAGCATCATGGAAACTGTATTAAACTCATCAGCAGTCCCTTGTCACCATAATATTTTAGCTGTGTGGATTACATTTACCGTAATGCTTATGGAGCCAAATGCAGGCAGCTCATCCTGATGAAAGTTGTCCACACTACCTGGAGATCAAAATAACTTTTTTTCACTTGTGACCTTGTAGCAGATGGATAAGAGCAGTGACCTGGACCTCTCAGGCACAGGTCTCCATGGTTACTCTGCCTCTTGGACTGCCTGCATACTCTTAGTGGCAGTGTGCGCTGTTAGTGATGTCACACATCCACGAACATACTGTCATTTCGCAGGATGCTGTAATGCCCTGAGGGATTGTTACCAGGGAGACCAGAGCCCAAGGGGACCCAGATATCCACTGAATCACTAAAGCTGTTGAGTTTTATGGGTCCTGGTGCATAGAACAAGCCGCCGTGCTGCCCGAATAAATGGTAGAGAATGAAGAAAAGCACAATATTTTTAGTGCAGGTTTTTGTTTTGTCACAATCCATGATGCTCAGCCAGCTGCCTTGCTATAGTTGGAACATGATGTCACACCATCTGGATTGTTTAAATATACAAACTGCCTTCTATGCCTTCCCCACCTTCCAGAGCATCACCTAAAAATAATTATAGCCTCCCCTCTGATCGCTGACCAGATCATTTTTGGTGGTCCAGTGTAGAGGATGAGGTAACTGTGTTTCCCTGTGGACATAGTCCACTGCTCCTGCAGCAGTGAGTTTTTGTATGGGCAAGTTGGAGCATTACACCCACCGACACACTCGGAAGTACAGGGCTACAGGAAAGTTCCATGCTGATGGGGAAATGTAGTGACCTCATTCTTGATCATGAACATACCATGTAACATTGGGCTAGTTAGGGAGCTGGGCCACTGGGTCAAAATATTAAGGTGCCACAGAGAGATTTAAAAACAAAAAATAAAAGGTGGGGACCGAATAGACATCATAGTAAAAATGGCAGAGTACAGGAGAAAGAGAGGTGAAATGTAAAAATACAATGGTGTTGGGCAAGGATGGGGAGGGTAAAAGTAATGTTACACATGTTCTAAAAGGAATATGTATAGGGAAGGAATGCAGACTAACACCCAAAGTGGGAGGTAAATGTGCACAACCCCCGCCCCCCCCCCCCCCTCCCCCAAATCTCTGCTGATGTGAAACGTTCTGTACAGAACAATGCTCTACACATCTCTAGGATAATAAATGATACAGTAGAACCATCATCACAAGTAAAGAGTAACCTGCTGCGTTGATTTGAAAATGAACATATTTATATTAAAGGTTCAGCCAGCTCGCTTGCCTGCTGAGCAGAATTAATTCACATGGCTGTAATTATAGATTCAAAAGCCCCTATCTCGTCCCCCTGGATAATAGATGCAGTCGCTGCTTTGGTTTTTTTACTAATTTGTTCACTGAAAATGCCTCATCGTTTCTCAGTCCAGATGTAATGCGCCTAAAATAACAGTGCTATCTGATAGACCTCAGCACAAATCAGCTCTCCTATAGTTATGGCGTGGCAGAGGAGGACAGGATGTGCTGTCACTTCTTCATAGCCGAGAGGCGGCTCAGTAGTTAAATGCTTTAGAGGCAGTGGTTGGTTCCATTTTTACTGCACACTGTGTTTGCCAGTAATTTTACTTCACACCATGGATCAAGGGAATCGAAATATAGATTGCAAACGTTCTAGACAAACATGAAAATCATAATATTTGTTCCTGCAAAATATAAGGATCAGGTTAAACACAACCATCTATATATTGTGTAGCAGTATCACAAACACCTTCATTTGAGGCTGCTGATTTGAGTTCTGAGGCAGAAAAACTACATGTTGCTGGCAAGGCCTGAACTCTTTCTTAACCAAGCACTGTATGAAATTGTATTTCTCAAAGCTCAGTGTGTGCACAGAGCTGGCTTTCCCATAATGCAAAGTAGGCAGTTGCCTAGCAAAGTCTAGACATTAAAGAGATGTTAGTGTTTAAAAATAATAACTGTTATTTTGCAGCATTTTTAAAAAAAAATTTTTTTATGGAATGCTGCTTTTCCATCGCTAAGAAACAAAGAATCTGAGTTCTGTGTTGGTTAAAAAGTAGCGGTCTGTTTTGGTGCAGGAATCCCTGTCAGGCAGTGTGCTAATGTCCCTGTTGGTGTGGTCAACAGTTTTAAGGGGTTTATTTACTAATCCAAAGACATTACACTTGGGGGCTTGGCCTCCTATTCAGTTGGCATGGATCAATGTTTTTTTAATCTAGCACCTTGAGTGAGTGCCCATTATTAACTCACAAGATCTAAGTTGAGGTACTTATGCAAGCTCTTAATGCAAACAACAAACTTAGGTTTTGAGTTGGGTTTGAGTCTTGAGTTTCATGCTTTTGGAGTGAAAGATAGCTTTCATTGGATCTTTTATGTATTTCTTTTTGCCTATCCTAGTAACTGAGCTATTTGTGCCTGATTTCTGCAGTTTGGAAGTTCACCATTTTAGATTTAACAGACCCCACTGTGTTGTACCTCATAGCACAGTGTTTCCATCCTTACATATATCATTTTATTTTACAGTGGCAAGAAAAAGAAAGTGAACTCTTTGAAATTATAAGCATTTATGTATAAAATGGCCTTACAATATGGTTTGTAAGTTACAATAATGAACACACACAATCTGTTTTAAGTAATAACACAAACATGTATGTGTTTGCACTTGTTCATATTGAAAATGTCATTGAAATATTCAGGATGTGGATTGGAAAATGTATGTGAACCTTTAGGCTTATGACTTCAACAAAAGCTAATTGCAATCAGGAGTTTGCAAACCTGGAGTCTAATCAATGAAACGGGAGATGTGTTTTAGAGATACTGTGAAATACCGGTATAAAAGAAAAACACTCAAACATTATGAGTTTGCTATTCACAAGAAGCATCTAGGAAGACCTACAATCAAGAAGTTGACATGTTCATCAGTCCACAGTTAGACAAATTGTTTATATATGGAGATGATTTGGGACTGTGGCTACTCTCCCAGCCAAGCTGACTCCAAGGGAACAATGCAAAATGCTCAATGAGGTAAGAAAATAACCCTAGAGTAAGAGCTAAAGGCTTGAAGGAATCATTGAACCTTGTTAACATCTCGTTGCTGCACACCTTAAGTTTTACAAAGAATATTTCAACACTACTAGAAAAAGATTTTGTGGACTGATGACAGTAGGGTGGAACTGTTAGTGAAGAACAAGCAGCACTATGTATGGTTTACAAATGGCACTGCATATCAACATCCAATGGTGAAGTACACTGGAGGGAACATCATGATTTGGGGGGGTGTTGCTATTTCTGAGCATGAACAACTTGCCATCGTTGAGGGGACTATATCTTCAAGTGTAACAAGGTATCATGTAGGATAATGTCAGGATTAGAAGTTGTGTTATGCAGCAGGACAATGCTCCTAAACTTCGAAGATCATCTATCATGTATACAGTACTTAGCATAATTATTATCAATACAGGATGTATCGATTTTGAAACCATTGCACTGTACTTAATGAATGCTGTGCAAGATAATGAGTATATTGCTCAGTAAAAAATACAATCGATATGCACAAAATGATTTTATATATACTTGGTTGCCACTGTACTTTACTATATTTATTAGAAATTCATGTGAATGGGAATGTTTCTTTTATATAAATTCCTCATTTTCATCTTTAAATCTACCTCCCAGTAATCTGGACCTCCCCCAAGAGGTGCATCTCCTGCATTCCCTATAGGGTATAGTCATTCAGTTGGGCCCATTGTGTCTGTACTTGTGACTTGTGAAGACAACCAGGTACTTTTTCTTGTCACTGTACATACATTAGCAAAGTCCCTGGTTCAGATTCTGGACTGGGTGGGCTAAACTATTGCCCAGGACAATAACAAATGTGAGTTGCCAAGCATGAGTTACAAATAATAGACACAATTGTAAATCAGCTTAATTTGCTATTTGGAGTGAGGTAAGGGAAGGGAGGAACCCAAAAGCTACCCAGCAAGCTGTAAGATTGTCCAAACACAACTCTCATTATTTGCATTATTTGCTATGAAACAAGAATAACTAGGTTGCAGTAGATCACATTACAGGCAGCAGTTCAGCTGGGTGAGATTTATCACATAATAAGCTATTATCCCCAGTAGTTGGTACAGACCTTAAGGTTAAAGGTGGCATGATTACAGGAGTGAAGATGTCCATAGAAGGTCTGGGCGCACACTCCCTGAAAGAAAACAAATAAGACAATTACATATCTCTGCAGACAACCAGTATGTGCATAAGTTATATCTAAACACATGTGTATGGTCAGAAAGTAATAGATGTCAGCTGCAATTCAATAATGTAATTAACTGCATTGTTTTCTATCCAGATGCATATATCAAAAAAATGTGAACTCTTTGACTGGCAGCTCTACACTCCGCCAGTAGTTTCATAAATCTTGTATGGTGCACTGTGACTTCCCAGTACCCTCATCTTCTAATAAAGGTCAAGTATGGTTTGAGTGTATTATTCGTATTTCTAAGTACTCTGAAGCTAGGCAGATTGTGAATCAACAAGCAAAAAGAAACCTTCAGTCTCAAGTGTTTTGCCAAGGTCATTCAACACAGTATAATGCATAGTGTACTGTGTCATATGACATACTGCCCTTTTTGAATATACAATAAATGCACATAATAATATATGTAATGCAGAAATCGCTTTTAATAAATAACTTTGTATAGAATGTGTTACATTTAAAAAAAAAAAAAATCTATTTTTTGTTATATATGTAACCTCTATGTACTGTGTCGTCATAGAGGAAAGACACACTTGTTTTTATTAGTCTAGGGACAGCCATTTTTTTTGTTAAGTAGGCCACATGGTAATAATTAAAGGGTCTTATATTCAGGAATGTTTTTTATTATTATTTTGTTACAGCATGTTTGCCAAAGAAAGCGTGTGTTTATTTTTCAGAAGCACTAAAGCAGTCCAAAAACTATTTGAATTATATTCAAGGAAAAATGACATATTTATAGGACTAATGAGAATATGTGTAGGTTACACATTGTATGCCCCTGCATTCGACTTGTAACCCAGGGCACAGAGGTAGATGTATTTTGTAAGCATTTGGGATTAGTGTGTCTCACGAGATGAGGAGCTCTTTTGACACATTTAATATATTGGTGTTTACGTATATGCCCTTACAATGCATTTAATATGACATACATAATCAATTGCCTTGACGCATGTGGATTGATCCATCATAAAAAAATCAACCTCCTCTTGACAAAAAAAACAAAAAAAAGAGTTAAAACAATAGATTCTTTTCATCTGTCAAAACTGGTAATAGTATTTCTTAATTCTTCAAAAAATCCCATGTGCCTTTCAATTTACATAGACAATATGAGAATCCAGTGCCATCTGGTCACAGAAAAGAAAACTTCCTATATTTATGTCAACTTGACTTGATAATATCTGTAATAATCACTTTAGAGAATATATTGCACATTTAGTAAATCTATCCTTACATGTTATTAATATCTCTTGACTTATTGCAAAATCTCTGAATTTCGAAACACAAATGTTTATGGGTTTTATTTTTTGTTTATTTCGAGTTTTTTTCACCCCGTATTTTATTTACCATAAAATCCAGATAAACCGGAAAGATTTTGTTGTTTAGAAATGTTATACTCTAGGTAATTTATACAGTATACTATTTACAAATCTCTGCATGACTGCTGGGACATTGCCTTTCAAAGTTTCACCAGAGACCACATCAAATCTAAGTAACCAGCCTAACTCTTGAATAAATCTTTTATGAACAAAGGAATAACCTAAAAAGCCTTTTCTTTCCCCTTCTGATCCTTTACTTTCAAGATAAAAGTGAATTCTCTCTGTGTACTCCAGGCACTTGGAATTCCTATCATTCTGACTACAATAGTCATTTCACCATGGGCAAGGTATGAGAAAACAGGGCAGAGATGTCCCACTTTTCTCCTTGGTAAATCCCAGAGATAGTTTATTCCTGCCAGGTGTAGTTTCAAAAACATTCGACAGATCTCTCTCCACCGCATACTAAATCATGTGAGATTGCTGCACTATCTTTCCATGAAACAAAGTGTTTAGAAATACATATACTGTATTTATGCGAATCGAATGCGCACCTTTTTTCGCCAAATTTGGTCTCCAAAATATTTGTGCATTAGCATCGATGGCGCATTATATTTGCGTATGTTCTATGTTGCAGCTTAATCCAAAGCCCCCAAAATGTTTCTATTAACAAAAAGGAAAGCACAACACAATAAAGACAAGCTGTGCATGCATAGTACCCTCTCTTACGTGCCATAATACTGTTGTATAGCAGTGTAATTTATAATAAAACTATCGTAAGTTGGAAGCATAAACTGATTGTTATAAAAAAAATACTTCTTGAACAAATGTGCATTACATTCGCAGGCGAAAACGTTTTTTTGCCATCAAGGCGTCAACATTTGAAGTTCGCATTACATTTGATGGAGCATTGGATTCACGTAAAAATGGTATATTGTGCATTTAGGTGTAGACACATACACAAATAAAATATTATGTTGATGCGTTTATTGCAGGAATCACTACTCAGTTTGAATATGTAACTGATGCCAGTTGTGCTTTTTAAAAGATTAAGCGTTTAAGAAAGGTGGGAGAACTGTAAATAGGGGCATGTGACCAGTTGCCCACCAGACTACTCTAACCTGACTCACAGGACCAGAATTGCACCACTTCTTACTTCTAAAATGCAGCCAGTCAGTGGTGGATAGACTAGGCAGTGATAAAAAAAAAAGGATAACAAGCCTTGAGGTTTGATTTGCTCAACCTTTTGGTTATCCAGACCTTTGAATGAGAGGGTGTGGTTTGAAATGCATCTCTGTATATTTGGTTTTGGTTTACTTATATCTTAGCCTGTGGTTCTTTGATCTTGCTTTTTCCCTTTAAGTGTATATTTCATGTGATCTTGGATGCCTTTCATGATACAGCCAAAAATAAGAGCCACTAGTGGGTGTGAAGCGGGTAAGGTGTCCAGCTGTCTCTTCTTGCTTGCACCCTTCTCTGCATGTGTATCTATACTTTGGACCCCTATCAGTAGAAGAAAAGATGACAGTCTTGCTTTGATTCATTTATACCCCAGTCTGCTTATCCATTGCAAGTATTTCCATAATCTTTCAGTTTGTTTATAACAAAATATACAGATTAATGGTCATTGATATCCTACAACAAGTAAGAATATTCTGATATATTTGAATTAATCTGATCTAAATATTATACAATCTGCAACGCTATCTGTCTAACATTGTATGTAGTTCCCCTCTATGTACCAAGTGCTATGTAAATTGTTGACGCTATATAAATACATGTTGTCAAGCCCTACAATGGAGCCACACACCAGAGTATACACTGGCCACCAGGGAGAAAGGATCTTCAAGGGACTTCATCGCTGTGACGAGCAGCGGCTCTGGAATGTGTTCCTTAGGACTGGCGATGCAAGCATGCTGCCTTATAAGGATCTGGCACATGATGGGCGCACTCCATGATGTCACGCCTGCTTGCCAGGAGACTTTAAAAGGAAGTCTCCCTTAGCATTGTTCCCTGCTTTTTACTATATTTCTGCCGAATCCTGGATTGTCCCTCATTATTGAATCTGTGTCTGTGCCATCTGGCCTTCTGCTTGTCTCTCCATTGATACAGCCTTGCCTATGCCCCTGATCTTCTGCTGTACCACAGTTCTGACCCTGTTCTTGTGCACTTTGATCCTGGACTGTGCGTTGGATAGTCTCTTATTAGTACCTGTGCTTATACTGCTAAGTGCATCTCCGTACTGCAGCCTTTTGAACATCTCTGCCTGTGTGGATTATAATTATGGGAGCCTGTTGGCTATGGCTCCTGTCTGAGCGAGCATCAAGATTTTCATACTGGTTCCTGTCCAGGTCATCTCTCAGGTGTGTACCACTATCATTTTGTTGTCCTGCATAATGGTCTCCTCCCCATTGTCTTCCTCACAATGTTAATGTAATATATAATCATTGTTATGATGGGTTCACATAGGTACCCAGCAGTTGGCGATGACCATCTGTGCCCAACAACATGAAGGTAATTAATAAAAAATACAGAAGCAACACCTGAATTATACACCCCACTTATCTGTCTTCCATAATCCAAGTGCATCCCTCCCAGCTTTGTGTCTTTTACTATGTCCTCCATTAAATGGCTAAATAGAGTCTTTTAATGCTGAAAGTATATGCGTATAATTCCAGGGTGGATGATGATGCCCACATTTGTAAGCATCATTAATATGAATGACTAGGTATTTTGAATATAAAGTCCAGATGCTACTGTTCCAAGTAAGTAAATCTCCTTTAAAATGTGTTTTAATGAGATATTAAACTGCATGCTCATTTTCTCTGTATCACAAATGTGGAGAAAGGGTGCTATTTGTGCACAAAAAAAAACTTGGCTTTTATTAATTCCTATAACATTTTCAATAACCCTGTGAGTGATTCATCATCTCTCTTTATTGTTAAAAATGTATGTCTTTAATTAGAGCCATTTAGATATGCAAATAAAGTCTAATGATCCTGGTTTAGATCTTATCTTCCAACCAAGCACTAATCACTCGTGGATACAAGGGACACATATAAAGTACATACAGAATCATCTGTGCCCCATGGGTACCAATGATACATTGAAAACACTTTGTGGAGTTAAAATATTTATTCATATAAAGAGAGGATATGAAACCTACCTGCAAAGTCATATCTAAGTCATAGCGTTGAAGCTATCGTTACTTCTGGCTATATGACAAGAGAAATCATTAGGGAAATTATTCATGTTTATTAAACCAACCTCAAAGTCTGTTCTGTAGTGTTTGGGAAACCATGACTTTAATTTTATGGATTAGACGTTCAGTCGTGGGGATTTGTAATGTTTGCATTTGTTCGTGGGGGTCGGTATAATTAATTAGGATTATCAATCATTTAAAAAGGCAACAGCAATCATAGGACAAATTTGGAGAAAATGAAAAAGTAGGATTTTACAATGAGGAAAAGGCTCAATATTAGACATAATAAAACTGGGTAAGAGATGTGCGCCCAAGACAGGGAAGGGAAAGCTGCTATGTTCACCAACTAGAGCTGTTCCCATGGCTCTAGAGATAATGTGACAAGGTGAACGATGTGCCAGCGCTTAAGATAGATAGGAGGCAGTAATACAGTGTACAAGGCAGGCACATTTTACTAATACACAATTTAATTAAACATTTGCTGTACACATTAAATATTTTACATAAAAGTATAAATTAATAACGAGTAGGCACCAAAAAATGTTAATATGGGTGTGACCCTGGAGCCCTGACGCGTTTCGTTGTCAGTCTTCCTCAGAGGGTTCCTATCGCTTTAAACCGGGAAAGAAACCCGGCAAAACACCTTACTAATAAACATCGGTAGCCAATTTCAGTTTACAATATCGAAAGGGCTCAATCCTTTACCGCAAATCTGTCACCTTAGGATGAAAACCCCAACCTGGCTGCATTGTAATGAGAGCATTTATACAATCTAAAATGCACTACCTATATCCAGTGTTAGAGAGAAACCACCATCCTCTAATCTCATGCAGACTACAACAGCAGCTAACTTAAAGAAACAGAAACTTTTATATTTAACTAGACTAGACATCTTGAATGTACACATGTAACCTAAGCATCATATGGCATGCTTGCGAATGCCATATGATGCTTAGGTTACAGCATCCCTTGCGAAAGGAAAAACTGTCGACAAAAAATGCCTTATATGTTTATTCAAACAATTGAATGAGGTATAGAAGTTTTTTTTTTAACACCTGTTATATAGAATTTTGAGGCAGATATCAATTTACCTTGGGTCAAAGGAAGGAAGAACTGACCCATCTGACGCAAGATTCTAAACAACATGTCTGCTCCCTGTTAGGATTAGTAGATGCCGAGAGGTGTAAAGAGAAAAAAGAAAGATTAAACAAACAGACTATAGTGCAGATGGTCAAATCTAAAAAAAAAAAATACAATTTTAATTCTAGTTATCAGTTAAAATTGAACTCAAAAGCCAATATTTGTCTATACTGCACAAATAGGTTGTAAAATTAATATAGTAAGACTGGACATGTTTAACTTTACAAACTATAGCATTTTATCCTTGTAACTATGCATTGTCACTAACATTCTGCTATTCTCAATGTATAAAACCAAGCATACAACTGGAGTTTGATTAACAGTTAAACAAGAACATAGTGGACTGAATGGATCCTGTCAAGCATATGATATATGGCGTGTGCTGATTTGGTAAAAGCTTCCTCCATATATGAACTCCCATGAATTGATCTTATAAACAGGTTTCCATTTGATTTATCATTTGCAGTCGAAAAGTGGCTCAACGTTGCATAAAATCTGGTTAAAACCCTACATGTTTGGCTGCTTTTCAGAGCACAATAACTAATGTGCATATTTCACAGCCGGCAGCTCCTCTGGGAAACAACTTCTTATATAAATTTGCCCTATACGAGGAAGTGGTAGGTATTAATGATTGAGTCGATTCATTGTGAACTGGGGAAGTAGTCCATTAGAAGCTGACGATCGGCTAATTCTACAGATGATGGCTGAAGCTGGAAGCCTTTAAAGGTTAAAGGTCAAGAAATGTACATACCGCATGAATGGCTCAATATAGGCAGGTAGATCTGCCATAGTAGCGTCTAGTCTGTGAACAAGGCGGAGAAAAGCACTGTTGTGATCCGGTCACAGGATAAAGACAGAATAAATAAGTGTGATGTAAGGCAGAGCCTTGTTCTTTGGAATGGCTTGTTGTGTACAAATATCACTTATAAATACATATTTATTATGCACAAAAAGCACCACTTTGTAGATAAGGATAGTTAGCTACAAAATAAAACACTGAAGGAGAATAAGCAATCACCCCCTGTGACTTCATAGTTTAGTGTGCGTTCCTGCTGTGCATTTGCGGATCTAGTAAATTATGCTTCCCTGAAGTGATTATTCTTTTAAATTACAAGACAAATATTCATGTACTATATTCCTCCAGTTCAAATCAAGACAAACTCTTCAGATTTATGTTTTAATTTGGTTTCATTAAAGGAGGGATTTATTTAATCTCTTATATTTCTAGTTTTTATAGAGCTAAACAAATCTATCAGTTGTGAGGAGGCGCCTAGCCCTCGAGCACATGGATCAATGTGAGAGGAAATGTGATTAAAATGTTACTTTAAACAACAAGGTGTTTACAACTAACTAATGCTCTATTTTCTAGTACAGAAATGGTGTCTTGTCGATATCTTCTTTCCCGATCGTATTGTGGAGCATTAGGCCATTTTGAAACCTTTCTTTGGTGTTTTTCTTGTAGGAAGAAGCAGCAAATGGTAATCCACTAGCATCAATCAGTGAATTTGCAATGCAAAGATGGAGCCCAATGTTATCAATCCCTACAATGTCAACAAACCATGTTTGAATTAATGATTGTCTGACAATAAGGTTTTTGTTGTAGCTTTATGACTCACTCAATAAATATTGATTTACTAAATAATAATAATGAAGGGAAAGCTGGTTTATACACATAAAAGGGCAAACATACATGTGATATGTAGTAGAAGAATACACAGTCTACACATAGAGACTTGTACACAAATTTCAGCTTTAATTGATGCTTCCATTTAAGTGTGTGAGGAAGTGTGTGAGGCTCATGTGTGCTGAGTGTGTGAGGGTCATGTGTGCTGAGTGTGTGAGGGTCATGTGTAAACATGGCTGCTTGAATCCTCAGCGTAGCATCCCAAGGTGGTAGTGCTGTGTGCAACAGGTATGTTTTCCTATTCAACGGGTACTCGCATGTGTTTATACAACAGAGAGCAGGCAATGTCCAGATATAGCCCAACACTTTTCATTCAAAGGAACTTCATCAGGGGAGTATCTGTCAGGGTACGGACCTAGCAGCAGTTATATCTGCTGTCTAATCTGTTAAGAAAAAATCTGTTAATCTGTGACAGATAAACTTATTATCACACCACGTGTTTCCAGTTCATTTTATTTTGTCATTGGTTTACAGCGTGCGTGCAGGAAGAAACGCTTCCTGTCTTCCCTGCAGCGTCCCGCAAAACATATTCAAGCAGATAAAGTGGGAAGTAGCAGAAACACTTGACGCGTTTCGCACGGTAACCCGTGCTTAATCACACAATCTTTTCACACAATTTGAAGAAGGTCAGAACATAGAGGCATCATTTTCAGTATTGTCTATGCACAATGTAGTTGTGCTATGACCATGCACAGAAAGGAATTTGTCACAGTTTAATTTGTTTCCCTAGCCGGCCTTTCTGGAGATTACTTATTTACTCACAGAAGCATAAGGTTTAGGTTATGTTGAGTACAATTATACTAAGATATTATGCTAATGTTTTACTTTCCAGCACCCTGTATGCCTGAGGCTCATTTAAAGGGCATTATGTATGATGGAGTACATGCCACAATCTTTTCCATAGAGGAAACCCTGATCATATTAATATTTTAAGAGTTTTGCCTCAGTAGTTACAAGACAATCTTTGGATAAACTGGATGGTGAACAGCAATATTATTATTTTACATTACGTGTCAGGCCAATGAGTCATATACCCTGAAGCTAAAAAGGTTAATTTACGTAAATTTCACTTTATAAAAATGAGTGGTGAAACCATGATCTGAGATATACTCCAGATAAAGCTAAATTAGTACAATGAAACTAAGCCAGGGATCAATTAGGCTGTAAGAATTTACAGGCGGGATAAAAAGTTCTATTCTGTAGGTCACAATAATGTTATCGACTGTCAAATGTTTAAATAAAATACCAGTCAGCAAAGCATTCCTTTAAATAATGCTACGAGTTGTACAGGAGTCTCCATTAGTCAGGGTGCTAACATGCACTGGCATCTTGGACGTGTGTCCATTCAGAATTCCGCTCATATAATTACTACCCATCATCCACCTAATCCTGTTGTTTTTAAATGCTTTCATTATTTTCCTCATTAGCATCCCATGAACAATACTTGATGGGATGTTGTAGTCAGCATTTCCCAACACTAGGAATTCTTCAAAGACGTTATGTCTAATGTGCAGCCACAGTCATTGTTATTCGGTTGCAGTCTTTCTTAGAGACCTCGGGTCGGTGCTCAATTTGAACAAGAGTCTCATTGTGATTTGCTGCTGCTCTTTGACTTTCTCCCTGACTGATGGTACTCAGACTGTCTAGCTAGCGATATTGGACTCTGTGATGATTGATGGGATTTAACTATTTAATCTCATTGAATATATTATCATATTAAATATAAAATAAGAATATCCTTTCATCTTATTCCTAAATAAAATGCACTTGGTTAGAGGAACACAGTCTCAGCCATCAGTAATTGTGTATACGTTATGCCTTAGATGACACAAAATAACCACAAGGTACTTGTAACGGACCGTCTACCGGACGTAGTAGACCCTCTGTCCGTTGTGTGAAATCACCTCCTTAGCCCCTGATTACAGCTCAGCATTCACCCAGTAAGTCTTTCCTGGACCCTTGCTCTTTGTACCCAAATAGTAGACAGGAGACTACTAGCAGTTAGGTACAGCAAGAATGAACAACCTCTTTATTTGTGTAACAACACAGACTTATAAAAAGACATAAACATGACATCACAGACATTAGTATACAATGTAGGGATGGGACTAAGCATAGTTCTCCAACTAACTGGGGCTAGGAATACATTAGACTTTCAGACTACAAACCAAATAGGAATTACCATACAGTGAGTAGACACACAGTAAGACACATAATGTACACAACATAATCAGTTTACCAGTTAATCCAGTTAATAAAGAACAATGTATGTTGGAGTAAACTATCAATTCTAGTCACTGACACACCATAACCCTTCAGAGTGGTCTACTCACAGAATTAAATGTTACACATAAACCAATATACTCACAGAATTTAACTAACTAACAATATTAACGTATCGCGTTATGGTACATAAGCCAGGGCCCATAATCTACAGGGAGGTGTTTGGCCCTCAGGCCCCTCCTAGAAGCCCAGTCAGGCAGGCTGTCAGAATTCAGTTCGTGACAGCACTAATAAGAATTTTAAATAAAATCACTAAGTTCTGTGACAGCAAATGTCATGTTTCTGTTAAACTATATCAGAGATACCAGACTTTAAGACACATTGGGCTATATTCAATGAAATCTAGTCATTGAATATCATAAACCACTGATGGCACTGAAGAGGTTTGGGAACTACATATCCCATAATGCTGATGGCTAATCGTGGTATTGCAGATGTTTGGGAACTACACATATCCCATGATGCTTAGTCAGACACAGATATAAGGCTGACGGAGCATCATGGGATATGTAGTTCACAAACATTTGCAGTACCAAAGTTAGCCATCACTGCCACAGACTGCAATAGAAAAGTTAGAAATAAATAAGTCATGCCTCATATAATTGAATTTAGCCCATTATGCTTTATTATATAACTACTTTGGGCAATATTCGCAGCTAGGCTCCTGAATGTGAAAGCCTGCACCAACTTCAAATTAACTGTCAGCCATTTGTGATCTGCCCTTGATCTATTTCACCTTACAAAAATGTTGCAGACCCGGCACATTGGACAATACAAGGGTGTGAGTCAGTGTACTTCTGAAAAACATACAGCGACACTTACAGTAGCTAATTTATTTTTCATTTCAAAAGCCAGAAAAGCTCATGTTTGGCAGACAGCCATTCGCTCCTCTTTTAATTTTTGCCATTTTTATGCCACTCAGCTCGACAGATGTTTATCTAAATCATTGAAATCTTTGTCTTTTCCATTTTGGACACTTTTAGTATTAAGAGTGACGCCCTGCATAACAATGGACATTTAGCATTAATAAAAAAAAAACCTCAATCCACAGGGTGTTTAACTATTTATCTGGTTTGACATTGTGGTAACGTGTAACAAAATATTGTAGCATAATGAAAACAGGTGCCTTAAAGGGACTGTTTGGTGCCCAAAATGCATCTTCCAAATGTTAATGCATATTAAAGTACATTCAAAGTTATTTACATTTCATATGAAAATGTTACATTTAGATGAATTTGTGAAATTACAGAAGTTTTCAAGAAGCCAGGGCTGCCCACACTAGCTGAGTAAAAGTACATTTCCTCATTATTTTTGCTATAAGTACCAATGAGGTACTGAACTACATACTTTGAAAGACCATCTACCAGCAGATTGCACACTCCTTAAATTCCTCAATACTAACCTACTTCATTAGGGATGTCTCAACACCAAACACATTATCTGGTGCAATAAGGAGTGAAAGCAAACTCTCAGCATCCACTGCCAAAAGCACTGAAGCACTTTGGCAGGCACATTCATCATAATTCCTTGAGTGGCAATACTAAATAGAGTACTATCAGTGTCCAGGAAGCCTTGCCCACTGAGCAAGCAGTGCTTGCAAATCTTATGATTAGTTGCCTTGACCTTTACATTGTCAGTTAGCATTTCCCAACTACTGAAACCTACAGGATAAACATGTCAACTATATATTCACCAATAACCTCTTGTTTTGGCCCAGAAACCAAAAAATCAGAGGCATTCAGATAAGAACATTTTCACCAGGAAAACTATAGATTTTTGGCTACCTAAAAAAATGTGCGTTAATCACCCCGAACATGCTCCAAATCTGGGTAACATCGCTGAAATTCACCAATTCCCTATATATTTGCTGGAGAATTGAATAGAAAGTGTAGACGAATTAAAGTAGACATATTTTAAACACAAAAACATGTATATACATTTATAATATACTAACGTTATATATTATAATAGTATATTTACACTAATATAAGCATTTTTATATTATTTTATGTTCATCTATTTAATTTTAAGTAGCCGAGGGCCTCCTTTAATAGCCCTGAAAAAAAGTCAAAGACCTCCCCATAAAAGACTATGGGGAGGACCAAGGCTACCACTTTGTTTCAGTGCATTTCGACTGCATTTGGTTTCAGTAGATATCAGCATGTTGTTGGCTATGATGTAGGAAGTGCATCATCATTCAGAGGTAGAACTGGACTACCTGAGCAGCCCTGATGTCCCTCGAATCCATTCACCATTTGGAGGCCCCATTCCAGTCTCAATTATCGGCGTATATTGAGTTAGCCATTTAATCTCTTTGTCATTTATAAACTTAAAACATTAATGTCCGTCTTTTCAGTCAAAACTGTAAACTTGTTAAATAGGGTCTACATTACATAACTTTTTTGTAACTTTCTTAAATTAAGTTCTATTTTACAAATAACGAAAGTGCAGAAATGAATTCAAATATAGGTCCTTAAAATGAAGAGACATGAATTAGACAATTTATCTGCACCAGACCACAATAACCTCAATAAGATTATTAGCATGTTTTAATAACATAAACATCTATATGCCTAAAGTGAAGAAGGAGTTATTAATTCTAGCATAGCTGCCAACAGTCCCAGATTTTATGGAATCAAGTGAGAGCTGACATCTTTTGGCTTGGGTGTTATCATCACAGGGTCAGTGTGCGCCAACAATCAGCCCCCAACTGATGCCTCTGAAAGATCTGTGGCACATCGGGACCCTAATTTAGAGCTGCCCAGGTAGTCCTGAAGAGTATCTGAATATATTCGCAATTTGGAAATTGTAGCCGATTCCATGCCAATAACTACCAACACCGAAACAAAGTGCTTGGCTCATCCTCCCATAGACTACTATGGGGAGGAATTTTGATAATTCTGGCACTATTTATGGAGGATGTTGGCTATAGCCAAAAAAAAGTCCTCATGAAGTAGCCCAAAGTGTAATAAAATTTTAAAAATGGTAAAAAACACATGATGCATTAAGTACATAAAAATAAAGTAAATGAACATCAAATAATATAAAAAAAAAAGGCTTTGTATAATTTAAAAATGCTTATATTAATGTAAATATAACATTATATTAGTGCATGTTTGGGGTGATCAGAGCATATTCGGCAGCCGACAAAAATATGCTTTTCAATGGAAAAAGTTACGATTGGAACGTCTCTGATGCTTCGGTTTCCGAAAGGCCCCAACTGCAGATTCGGACCCAAATTCAGGAATACGGAGTAGCCGCATTTCAGAGATTTGTGAAATTTGGCTAATGTGCCTGGCTAGAATCCATTTCGGGACAAAATGGTGTAGATTGGGGAGACCCTCAAATATAGATCCAGACAGAGAGATATGTTAACAGTAAGATATATATATATATATATATATATATATATATATATCGATTGATGGTAAGACAAGACAATTGTATATAGAAATTATCATTTATTATTATGCTCTGGAGCATTTAGAAGTAAAGACTGGTCTAGCCCAAGCCCATTTAGCCATGTTAGAGAGCAGCCTGGGGGGCAATTGCTGTCGCCCCTCCTTTCCAGCCCTGTCTGTCCAATAATGTCTGTATCACCATGCCAGCTGCCTACGCACTGTGCATTTCACTGTGCACAAGTAGTATTGCGATTAATCTATTAATCTCTATGAGACACAAAATCCCTGTGCCCGATAGGCTGGAGCTCAATCTCATAAGGTCATCCAGTATTGTATCACATCCCCTGACCCCGCCCCTTTTGAGTTTTGACATCAATGAATCCCAGGGCCTAGTCCCAGAATGTTGCCAGGTATGATCGACCCAAACATTTATTACTTTCTTTTTCACAAAATATACTTATATAATTAATAATTTATTCATTGTAGCATGTCCATAGTAAACATTAAATTAAGGTGCACATAAATATCAGTTTGACAATGGCACAAGGCCCAGGCACTGAATAGGTTAATGGCATTGGGTAAAGCATAACAGTATCATAACATTTGTGCTTGCTTTGAGTTGGGATTTCTAATTAAACATGTTGATTAAAAAGTTGGCTACGAGTTTGCTAACTATTAAAGTGGCAATTAAACAAGGATGGTAATTACAGACAAAGAAGAGTGAACTGAGAATTTAATCTTTCCCAATTGTATTTTGGGTCAATTGCTCAAAACAGATAAAGAGAGAGCAAAGGCAGACCTTCTCACTATCATTTGCCACAAAGCATAACGCGACTGGTGTAATACATGAGCAAGTCATAACCATGGCAACAGGTAGATGGGAGATTAGCAGCTACACAAACATAATCTAAACCACCGTGTTCAATGAATATAATATATCAATATATATATAGCATATATGTGTTGTGTTCTTTCCTGCACTAGAGTTTGCAGCTGTTAGCATGAGTCAGACTGAAAGGTAGACCATATGGAGTACCTCGATTGCTGTGAATGTCGGAGGGCAGTGTGTGGCTAGACTGGGCGTCAAACTACAGCCTACCCACTGTTGGAGGACTACAAACTCCCCTGCAAGCCTCTAGCTAACTCAGTACTATGGTAGATGTAGGCCATCAGTAGCTGAATGGCCACTGTTTAAATCACTGTGCGGTTTATCTAGACCAGTGTTTCCCAACCCAGTCCTCAAGGCACACCTACCAGTCCAGGATTTAGGGATTACCCAGTTGTGTCTAAGGTGTTTTTTTTCTTCTTTGTAAAAACACCTTAGACACACCCAGGTTATCCCTAAATCCTGGACTGGTAGGTGTGCCTTGAGGACTGGGTTGGGAAACACTGATCTAGACCAATGATGGCGAACCTATGGAACAGGTGCCACATGTGGCACTTGCGAGCCTCGCGATGGCACTAAGTATCTGAAAGCATTGTTAACATCATCATACATGGAGGTAAGTGGAGCATACAGAGGGGGGCACTGAGATGGGGAAACCAAAGGAAAGGGAACAATAACAGAAAGAAAGGGAACTAAAAATAAGCAATCTGCGTTGGAAATGGGAGAGGGAAGCACAAGCTCAGGGATAATAGCACTTTGAGATCTTTAACTGGGTATCATGCAGAGCAATGGGCACTTGGGTTTAACAATGTTTGCCATCACTGTCCTAGACCATCATTACCTGAATGGCCAGTGTTTGAAACCACGGGGATCTTTATACATGGTGTCCACCCAGTAATGACATGTGAGGGTAGAATTTAGCTGAAAGGTGTGAGGGTCAAATAGTAATGAAGTGAACTTGTGGAGTTGAAACACCTGTTTTGTACTAGACTGTACACCCAGTTCATTCTGTGCCCATTTTGTTGCAGGTGAAGTAGAACTAACTCTTTGCAATAGATGGTCTTTTTCCAAATGTATATTTATCAGTCGGAGTGACTAGCCTGACTCATAGGATGCATAAAGGGTACATGACTTAAACCAACACATTTTTGAATACAAATTGTTTCCATGGCAACTTAAACAAACTGTCAATTGGAGACTGATAAAATCTAAACCATTCCATGAATATATTTTGAGGTTTTATTTATAGCTGAAACCTTTCCCACTACAAATTGTAACGTTTGCAACTCAAACACATACAAAATTTATGTGCTACCGTGGTGCTATTATGTAGCAATAGAAAGATAGATAAATATTTGAATCTCTTATTTGTTGTCAAAGACATAAAGATGTAACAATATATAGGGGCGGTCAAATTAACAGAAACAACAAAAGAGAACAGTTACTTCATAGTAATTAAATCACAAATACAAATGAAGCTGCAAACGTGAGTCATATTAGGATCTTTGACAAGTAGCAGTGCACGTCTAATGGAGGTCTGACAATAGGAAATAGTTTTTTTTATTGTGATATTTTAAAGAAACATGAGGCAACTAATAAGTCCAAAGAGGACAAACAGTTGCTGCCCGTATTGCAGGCGAACTGATCAGTTTAACTGAAAAATGTGTCATGAGGAACAGTCTCCGAAATCATGCGAGAATATGCTAAACACAGTCAAACTGCATTATGAAGAATAAGCAGTGATTGCAAGTCGAAGCTCACCCACAGAGATACAAAATCAATGGATGCCCGGCACTCGATACAAACGGGAGAAATGTATTGATCAGACACAGGTAACGTTTCAACTCTCACCAGTTTTTGTCACCCACAGAGATAGACAGACACTTAAAAGGACAGTGTCTAAACACAGCAAAAGAACAGCCTGAAAATGAACAAAATAACTGAATCAGCATCTCTTTGACCCAGTCTCAACAAACACTACATTGTGAACATCACAAGGCTGGCACCAAGACATTAGCAGCAGATCCTCTAAGTCCTCTAAGTCATGTAAGTTACAAAGTGGGGCCTCACACAGATGCTCGATTGGATTGAGATCTGGGGAATTTGGAGGCCAGGTCAACATCTTGAACTCATTGTTGTGTTACTCAAACCATTCCTGAACCATTTTTGCTTTGTGGCAGGGTGCATTACCCTGCTGAAAGAGGCCAACACCATCAGGGAGTACCATTTCAATGAAAGGGTGTACATTGTCTGAAAAATGTGTAGGTAGGTAGTATGAGCCAAAGTAGCATCCATATGAATAGCAGGACCCAAGGTTTCCCAGCAGAACACTGCCCATACCATCATACTGCCTCTGTCGGCTTGCCACCAGTCAGTAGTCATAATGTTATGGCTGATCAGTTTACATATATATAGCTAGCACAGTGCAAAAGTGTGAAAAAATGCTTTCAAAAAGTGAGTGAACATAGAAAAATCTATCTCAAATGCATATTTTGTGTGACCACCCTTTGTCTTCAAACCAACATCAGGAACTAGCCAAACTCATCTATCAAGGTGAGGTTGCTGAAGACCATTTAAAGTCAAAAGTCATACACCATGGCAAGAATGAGAACAGCAATATGACAGAAGGTATTTATACTGCATCCGCAAGGTCGCTCGCAGGCCAAAGGGCTGGAAAGTGGTATACAAATAAGTGTCTGCTGGTAACAGTGACACATGGTGGAGGTTCCTTGCAGGTTTGGAGTTAGAGATTTGGTAATTAATGGTCTCAATGCTGAGAAGTACAAGCAAGTACTTATCCATCATGCAGTACAATCAGGGAGGAATCTGATTGACCAAAGATTTATTCTACAGCATGATACTGACCCCAAACATACATCCCAAGTCATGAAGAACTAGCTTCAGGGTAAAGAAGAACAAGGAGTTCTGGAAGTGATGGTATGGCCCCCATACAGCCCTGATCTCAACATCCGAGTCTTCAGGGAGTACATGAAGAGAGAGAAGCAACTGAGTCAGCCTAAATCCAGAGAATAACTGTGTTTATTTCTCCAAGATGTTTGGAACAACCTACCCGATGAGTTCCTTAAACAACTGTGTGCAACTGTACCTAGAAGAATTTATGATGTTTTGAAGTTAAAGGGTGGTCAAATATTTGATTCAGATTTTTTTTTTTTTAACGAATTTTGCCTAAAACTTTGGACAGTACTGTATATATATGTATTGATTTTTCTACATGCAATATTTAACTATAGGAGAATAAAAGCTCAATCCCAAGTTACTGATTTATAACGATTATTGTTCAAGAGACTCCCAAAACACTATATTGCAGATTGTTTTTTACTTTCATTCATTTGTTCCAAGATCACTCCAGGCATAGTACTTAGGAGGAAAAACTCCTCTAAACTCATACAAAATCTGTGTGAGGGATGTATTTATTTTTAGGGAAGAAATAATACATAAGAGATTTGTATTGTTCTGGTAGTGCTGGAATGCAAGGGAAAAGCTGAAGCTGATCATTTGCTATAATTGAATCTAATAGGAATTAAAGAATTGAGACAGGTTTTCTGAGGGCACAATACCTTCCCTCACCTCTATATTCTTGATATCATGCCTTCTAAAAATGGCTTTTGTGGAGCAGTTCCATACTAAAATATCTAGGACAATTTTCAGCATAAAAAGCTGTGTCATGACCTTGCCCAAGTTGCACGGAGAGTCCTGACTAAATCAACCTGACGAAACACACTGATTTCTTGTTATTTGAGGCTTCTGTAGACATCCACCCATTAGTTGAATCGAAAACTAAAGTAAAAGGGAGGTAACCACATTTGGTGTTTGAATCTTCTCAAGGCGCTTTCTGACTCCAGTGTTTTGCTGCCTGTGGGATGTGGATCTCGCCTCTCCGTTTGCAACACAATGGCTCATCATTGTTTTTAGCGTTTATACTTATCGCTACTTACCTTGCGTCTGCTGGTTCTCCATGTTAAACCTGTAGTTCAGAACCCACACAGGTGTCTGGCTTCTTAATTATCTGTTCAATGTGTTGCATAAAGAATAACTTTTTTTGGGGGGGGGGGGGGGGGGCAGATTTGTACAACACTCTACCTGCAGTGGAGTAGGACACCTGGGCAACTGCTCAATTAATTCAAATGTCCCGATTTGTAACGTTTTAATTTCCAGCATGGGAATTTAGGACATGATCAGCTATTTTACTGTATGGTAGTGATTAACCTCACTTTTTCCTATTGAATAAAGACCCTACAGTCCAATATAAACACCATCTAACAGGTCAGTATCCTGCTGATTGATTGTAATGCTATGTCAATGAATACAATCTTTGCAACCAATATAACCGATGAAAACATATTTTAGTGTGGCTAATGCAAGAACGTAGCACACTACAATATAACCAGCCAATGTGACCAGCCCATGAAAACATCAAAGTTTAGTGTGACCAACCTTATTTTTCATACAAAGACCTTGGAAAAATGCATACTGCTCCTGTGTACTGCTGAGGCATGAATTTATTGTTATATCTGTATTGTGCTAACAGGGAGCACTGGCTACACTAACAGTATTATAATACTTTTATGGCTATGGTTTAATAAATACATTATGCTAAAATAAAATTAAATAATACCCATGAAAACTGATTAATTAAACATTACAAGTTATGTTGTGTCTTGAAGTCTAATTTTAAGAGTTCTATAATTGAAAAGGCTTGGGTTTTTTTTCTCGTGCAAATTACAATGCACAAAAGAAATCCACTTTGGGCGATTAAATGGTTTCATATCTACAATTCTGCAGGGCCTGTATGGCTGGCAGACGTCAGCTGCACTAGCTTCCCTCTGCTGCCCAATGACACCAACAGAGCAGAACATTTGTGTCTTTCATCCTACAGTGGATTGGATCACTTGCCATATGCTGACCTTTAAACAAGCCACATTGCTATACACTATGGAATAACAACAACAGAGAAAAACAAGTCAGTCATGAAAGCCGCATAAAGGCATCAACATCCATCAGTTTAACTCTTTGTGGCACAAGAGGAGCAATGTAAAATAACTACTACGGTAAAGTTAGGAGTCGCCGTCTATAAGAGTATAGAAGACTTACCATTCTGGCATCCCAGAGAGACAGTGTCTTGTCTGCAGAACTGGTGAGGATGATATTAGAATATGGCAGGAATTCAATGCTGTTCACAGAATCCACATGACCGCGCATGGTGTATCTGCACCTCTCACTGTAAGAAACAAAGCGAATAAAATGCACATGGTTATTTCCAAAACTATCAGCCATAAAAACATGCATGGTGCTGTAAGAAGGCACAATGGAGGGTATATATAAACACAGCGCACACACAGATTGCGCCACATACTAGTGCGATCGGTGTGTGCAACAATGTATAATGCAGACTCACAGAAGTTTGCGTTATTTTTGCCGAATGAGTTGATTTAGATTGTGTCGGCGCTCTTTGCGCAAGCTTAATCTATGCATAAAAAATCAGGTACTGAAAAGCACTATCAAACACAGTTTGAAGGATGTCCCCTTGCCATTATATAGATCAAGCTTCATATAGTGACTGTGCCTTTTTTTTTATAAAACTCCCAACACTGCAGTGTTTTTATGCATGTCCCCATATGTGTTTTATATTTACATACAGAGCAAGTAGATTGGAAAGAGAAGACAATCCACCAAGTTTATCCTTTCTACTGAAAGATTTAATTGCCAATAGCTGGTCCTCAGAAAAGTAGACAATTTCATATTAGACAATGGCCAAAAATCAAGATTTTCCATTTCAGCGCGATTTTCAACTCCTGCTCTGAAGTGTACATTGTTTGGTTGTGTATTAACATCTCAGATTTTTATTTGAGAACCAAACATGTGGATACCCTGCTGGGTCACAAATGGATGAAAACACACAGCATGTGGAATATTTTATTGTTGTTTTAATAGCAATATTATTGAATAGTGTTCACAGTTATTGCTATAGTTTTTTGTTGACATTGGTAACACAAAGATTGCACTTGCATACATTGTATACATTTAAAATGCATAAATTTAAAGACAAAGTTACCATATTGTAACCTCAAATGAATACACCACTGCATGTTATAAACTAATTAAAGGACATCTGTAATATAAAATAATTTACATCTAACTGGAAGATTGGCTTAAAGGCAGATATTTTAAATAGAAATGCTTTATTGTAAGAAGAAAAAAAAAAGTATCTTACTGAACCCTCTTGGGTTGAGATATATGTTGTTTTAGAGTCTTTGGTTAGATCTTGATCAGGGGCGTATTCTGACCTGCCAGTACGGAGCACGCCTGTCACTCAGGGGCACAATGTATTTCGTGAAATACACAAAATAAATCCGGGAGACAGATGGCAGCAGAGAATTCGCCATCAGAATAACTCACTCTGTTGCCAATTCAACCAGCATGAAAAGTATCCGAAAATTCTTATACTTTTCATGCTGGTTGAATTGGCAACAGAGTGAATGCCTCTGATGCCGAATTTGCAGCTGGCACCTGTCTCCCGGATGTATTTCTAGGGTTTGTCTGCTCTCTGTTCAGAAATATACAGCGCGGCTCCGTGCTAGGTGTAAGGCACACGTAGCGCATATGGAGCATCCGCGCCTTATCTTGATTCACCTTGAGTCAGATGACCAAAGATTCTAAACAACATGTCTTCTTACTGTAAGATATGTTTGGACTCAAGTGGGCTCAATACGGTAATTTGTACTCATTAACACCTTCACTCATAATGACGTTCTATGCCACCCTAAAATCCAGCGTTCCAACATCCTTGTGACAGCATTGATTGTCCATCGATCTGCAGCTCAACGAAGTGGGATCCTGTCTGTTGGAAAGTACTTACAGAGTCTGTAAAGACCCCGATTGTGTCTCTGTGTCCGTAGATCCCGATCACTCACAAAATCACTGTTTGGGGGCTTCTGTTCTTATGGACAACAGTTAACAATTCCAACAAAAATGCACAGCAAAACAATTCAAGAATCGTAGAACACAGAATCAGAATGTAACCAGTTAAAGCACTTTTTTTGCAAGTCAATATATCACGTAATTACAATCGTGTTGCTCGGAAGAAAAAAAATTCTACTAGTCAGGTTGCCTCTCTCATGGTTGCTTATAACTCAGTCTATGCAGAAACATATATTACGTCTTTAAATAACACGTCCCCAATGAATATCCTGCAGAGCCATGAGATGTAATTATAATTCACACCCTTGTATGTCAACAGGGAACGCAGGCTGACTATACAGGAAACCAGAGCACACTGTGCATAAAGGACTAACTTAAGATGATTGACACAAGGGATAGACAAGTGGGATACAGACTTGGCTGAGATTAATTATCTGCCACAACAGGAAGAGCCAGACTGGGATCCTTTAGCAATGTGAAAATGGACTGAAGTGATGGACTCTGACAGGTTGTTCATGTAAGAGATAATGCATCACATGAATGTAATGATACTAAATTCAAATATATATATATATACACACAAATATACATACATATATGCAGACACTTTTTGTATTATAGTATTTATATCATGTATTAACAAAGGAAATACTATATATATATATATATATATATATATATATATACAAAATCCAAAGATCAGCGCACTCACCTCAAAGCAGGTAGGAGAAAAACTCTTAAAGCTATAGGTTTCATTAAAGCTACTTAAAAACACCTGTCTTACTAAGATAACAAAATTGGAGATTTAATCACATATATGGCCATATTATGCTAAGCCAACCACTACGTCAAAGTACTCCAATATTGGTGGGTCCTAACACTAAGTACTGTTGCTTATGGGGCTTAATCTCTTTGTATGTATTACTTACCAGGGACCAAAAGGCCTTCCTATTGTATAATACAGAGACACTCCTTCAATGTATAGGTCTGGATACCACTTAATGGTGCACCTGTGATGGGGAGGGGTGCTAAACCAGAGAGCACCCTTCCCCATCACAGGTGCTCCATAAATATTTGGTCTCAGCAGAACCCCTTATAATATATGCTAGTTTAGGTCAGTGCATTCCCTTTTGGATTTGTTTATATATATATAGATAGGGTAGATTTGAGCACTCCAGGCTATGGCTCTTGCCCTGAAGCTCAACCAGGTACAGTTATAACAAAAAGTGTACCAGCAAGGAGAATCCAATAATCTATAATATTATTACTGCCCCAAAAAATCTATTACGAATAATGTTACAGGCTTTATATGCAAAAGTGCACCATTTTTTTTGTATTGCACTATAATATTTGTACAAATGTGCAACTTAACAATAAAGAATTTACATTTTTTGATGCACACAACCATTCATATGGATTGACACAAACCATACAGGGGCAGGAGTAAAACAAATATGAGGAATTAGGATTAGAGATCGAAACAGTACCATTATTTATTCAAAACCAATGTTGAAAAACTCTGTTCTAAAACTGGGGAGTGGCAAGGTATATATTGTATATTTAATGTGTCAATTTTGGCCATTTTCTACCATGCATAAATAGTCTACAAACAGGAGACTTTCATCACAGCAAATCAATGTTGATTTCCCAGGTGATATCATGCAACTTGAATTATATTGACCCATCCTAGCAATGACAACTCCAATAAATCAGTCATGGATTTTGTGTGGAGTGTCGGAGACCTGTAAATTTTAATTACATTTAATGTCAAATGTTTGCATGTAGCGTGCCTTCCAACATGTCAAATGTCCAAAGAGGGCCACTTATATTTGTGGGAGTGGCTAAATATGTTTTCTGAACATTTTCAGCAAATTTAAGGCCAATTGGTATTTATTTAGATCATTTTATAGGTCATAACAAGAGTTAAACATTGTATTTATACAAATTAATGTAAAAACACATTTACTACAGTTTAAACTCACTTTATTGTGAGTTTCATTGATCTGGAGCTATGTGATACAGTTATACAAACTAAAAATTCTGAGCTCCCACAAAACAAGGGACAATAGAGGAGGAAAAAGGGACAAAGGGATTTGGGCAATGCACTAAGGTGGTCCTGTGACACCAATAAAGTCATAATTGGTGTCTATGTATTTATTATATGATTATTCCAAATGCAAAGAAAGTAAATTAGTCTAAGACCTTGCTTTCAGGCTATTTATAAAAAGATCACCAAAGTGTTCCACTTGATCAAATTTCTTCATCATTCTATGCAGCCATTAAATGTAGTGTACCAGAAATTTGGAAATTGAGAATACATTTCAATTTATCAACAGAATAAAATATCATGCAAGTCACAAAGTACACTCATCTCTAATGTATAAAATCCATTCAAGGTATAGACCATATAAGTGTATAAGGGAAAAATATGACTAAAGGAACCAGAGTTAGACACCAAAGTAGCACCATAATCATACATGACCCCAATGTTGAGAAATTCTGTTCTAAAGCACTTTGGAAGGGGATTAGCTGAGAACTGTTAGAGTGTCAAACGTAGGAGAGTAAAACCTATTTTACTTGTTTCACAAATATTTAATAAATAGCCAAGAGGGGTATACTTTGGGGCTGGATGGGTATGACAATAATCCAAATGGAAAGATCCAAGAGGAAAAGGGTGCTTATGATTAATAGTCCTGTGACTCGAAATGTGTCAAGTCTGTCCCCTGTTCAATTGCGTCTCCATGATTATCCAATAAATCACCTTGTTTTCGCTGACAGAACCAGAGTCCAGCTCTTTTTTCCTCTTGGATTTTTCCATTTGGATTATTGTCTAAACACACACTGTTGGCGGGTTGAGCTGCTAAGCACCGAGAGGTTCATTGATCAGGTGACGCCCCCCAGTTGTGGCCCTACTTGAACGAGCACGGGTTTTTTCCTCTTTGGATCATCTCTGTGCTGGATGGTTATGAGCAAAAATAGATGGCATTCTTATTTAGCCACACTTATAAGTGTTGACTTAATATGTGCTGATTTGCGGCTCCGTAATGGAAATCACATCAATGGCACGAAAAAGCTTGAATATTGAGCTACTCAGATAGCTTCAATATGCCTCCGAGTATGTCCACAATTCAGACATTATAAGTGAACCCACAACGATATCTTCCAACACCGAAATCAGACAAAATACACCAAAACAAAGTATTAGTCTTGGTCCTCCCTGTGGGGAGGACTTTGGCTTATTTCGGGTCCATTTCAGGAGGACTTCTACTTTTAAGAATATAGCCAAATTTCTTCCTTAGAAGTCAGTGGGAGGACTTTGGTTATACCCGAAATAGCCTAAGTCATCTTGCAATGGCCAGAAGTATAATAAAATAAAAATCATTAAAAACAATAATGAAAATAACTTGATAAATTAATAAAATCCAAATCCAAAAATAAAGTATCTATTCGAATCTCCAACTAAAAATTCTGTAGAATTGATATATGCGTATTTTGTATTTGGAACACGTTCAGATGTGGGGTGTAGAAAATCTATGGTTTTCATAGTGAAATTGTCCCAATCTGAATGCTTTATGATACCTCAGTTTCCAAACGGCCCAAACAGCTGACTCGAATTCAAGGATATTGAGCTGCTGGATTTCAGAGATTTCTGAAATTCTGCTAACTCGCACCATCCGAATCCATTTTGGGCCAGATCGGTCTATATTGGGTAGACCCTATATCTTTTGCTATATCTAAATGAATATATGATAAAATAAAATCCTGGTGATCGTTTCACTTTAAAAACTGTTTTTGATGGACAGGTGAAACTATACTCTGTAAAAATAATTACATGATTCCAGTTGTTGCCCTTGGAACTAATCTACTGTGCGAGTGTATAAAATTAATCATTTTATCCCCTCTCTGTCTGCTGCTTATTAAAGATTTGTGAAATTACATTTCAATGTTACAATTTTAGTCCTATTCATTGGACTGAAGATAACCTTTTCTCCAGCCCTACGAAACTGCTTCACTGTGCACAGGATAATTAAGTCTCCGATAATCACATATTAAAAACATCAAATTCTGGACCCAGAACAGTGGCTGAATAACAGTGGCCTCAAACAACTGTATTGCTTACATTATGCAGCCAGTGCTTTGCAAGACACATTTTAGTATAACCAGCTTAGATGTGCTTTCTAGTCAGAGGAAAACTCTTTAGACAAATATGTAACAATGTTGTAGAACAAAAAATATAATATAACAAACAACAAAATAATAAATAATAGTGAAAACAAGAATACATGTAGACAGTTAACTTCTTGTACCCCAAGAAGCAAGTTCGGTTTAATCACTAGCATGTCAGCTAGTACATATATAGGAAAATATCTCTTATCCAGCAGATACATATATGCAACGTCAACATGAGCCAAACGAAGATAAAAAAAAATATCCTCTAACTGCTTCAGAAAACTGCGCAGAATGATTTTTCAGCAGTATACAAGCAGTGATTAACCAGTGTCCAGGACACTGTTTGGCAACACAACCATGCATGCATGGTTGGTTGTCATACATCTGTTAGTGGAACCATGCACATGCCATGTGCAGTGGAACTGGCATGATGCATGACAGCTTGTCAAGAGGGCCATGCCCACAAATAAAAAACAAATATAAAATAAAGTCTAATGTCCAAGGGTATTATCTCTTGTTATTTATATAGCCCCCCCACCCCCCTCCCAGGTCTGAGTCAGCAACATTGAACTAGTTTGGTTTATGATGGGTTGGCAGCACACCCAAATAATCTGGGTCAATACAAACGCTTTGCTGAAATATCCAGAAGGGTTGGTTTGGATCATGAAAGCTAAAGGATGATACAGGGAGTTGAACAGTGAAACCTTCAACAATCCAAAAAGTAAATGATTTAATTATAACATAAAAACTGAAGAAAATTCTTCATGAAATCTAAGGCACTTCACAATTGTACATCACTCTGTTTTAGCTTTTGTGCTGTCAGGCTGTGTGGTTTGTGGCTTGTGCCTGCCTCCCTGTTTTGTTTGATAGCACATGGTAGCAATAGTTGCCTGTAAAAGCAAAAATTCATATGTCCTTGAAATTCCTTATTGATGGACAGTATTTTTTTTGTGTGTGTAGCTAATGGCCCATTTCTGCAGATTAATAGCCCTTTGTCGTTTTGTTTGGAGTTTTCTAAATGTGTCTCTGGGATTGTGTGCCCCTTTAAAGCTGCAGTTCCACCTAGATGACCCATTAGCTGATTATTCTAGCATGTTGCAACGGAAATTAATAAGATCTGTCATTTTATTTTTGTTATAACAGTTTAAAACACTTAAAAATAAGACAGAATATTTAAGGAGGATTTTCTATGTGTAGCGCCTTCAGGAATTATAAATGTAGGATTTCCCCCAATTTCTGAGCTGACTACCTGGTCTGTACCACAGGATGCTTTGTTGCTGTGCCATTAGACCTCTCCTCAGGTACTCAGGTATGGTCCAAGCTGGTCCTTGTCAGTTTAGTGATCCTGTATGTATTGTAGCCAGTTCAGACTAGTGTATGTGTTTAGTGTTCAGGTTATCAAGGTCTAGATGCAACGAACTCCACCTACCGTTGATGCCATCAGCTTCTTTGTTTGTATTAAATATCTACCCATTTCTAACTTGAGTGACAGGGATCTCCTATAGCCAATGTTAGTTTATAAACATAAACAAGTATTGAGGTAAAAATAAACATAAAAAAATAGCATTAATCAATATGAAACACCACCTCTGGCAAAAGTCATAATGATGATGTAACTTCGGAACCACACCATGATCCTTTGTTGCCAAAACTGATCTTGCCTCTAACACTAATTGTGGTGCCACCAATAACATCCTCCTAAGGGTCTAAACATGACACTAATAATATTTGTCATTATCATCGACATCTGACCTTGACTGTAACTACAGTAATCGACTGCCAAACTTGACTCTGTCTAGGAGTGAAATTAAGCTACATGCATCCTGAGCCTAGAGTGCAATTTTTATTTAGTACATCATTTTAACCCATCATGTCTGGTATATGTATCAAGGAAAGCTACATTAAATTCTTATAATAAAAAAACAAAGTTGTTAAAGGACAATTATACATAATTATAACATGCCAACCATCTACTGGTTTTGCTTTTTTATTTAGATAATATGCATTTAGCCTACACTTTTTTCTATGGAGAAAGTGTTAAGAGAGAGATACTTAATAGAGCTGATCACTCACTGTGATATCACATTTAAGTATATTTTATTAATGTGTGCCCTTGTGTTGCCTTTTAATTACCGTACTTCAGTTCTATGTGTTTAATTACATGATTTACTTTAATGTGTCACACACTATTATTTGAACCTCTTACACTGTTCCTAGAATCACATTTCTATTTATCTAATGATCCTAGATCTTTAGTACCTTTTCCTATTCTGTTGTATGGAACCTACAATATACGTAGACCAATTATATGAGTGCATTAGTTATATAAAATAATTTTCAGGCTAGCTTCTAAATATGAAGCTGTTCATTATGGAATAAGAACATGTCCAGGTTGCTAGTCTCACTGAGTTTGTATATTCTTTCACATTCTGTAGCAAGCACTAGTTTATTGATGACACTCTCTAAGTAAATGCTTTTATAATAAAACATAACTGTAATATCCAGAATTATATACCATATTTCACTTGTTTAACTACTCTACTTTGTTTCTATGGCCTATACGTTTGGGATAAGCAGTTTTTTTCTGCGCCAAGCCTTTTTGCAGCCTGAAAGAGTTGTTCTTCTAACTCAATTGACCTTACTAACCTAGTCTGCTAGAGAAATTATGTGGGTGACAGAGATTTTTCTCTCTAAGCATAGGATGGGTTTCATTCTTCCACAGTTGTCTAGAGCTCAGTCACCTGGTTATCGGAATGGTAAATTAAAAGTGTCACCTCCGATAAAGAGTATGAGATGAGGTGATTCCATTGCACTTGGAACACGAAAGAATGATAACCATACCCATATTCCATATGCCAAAGACAAACTCTCTTTTAGCTTCTTCTTTTTTTGTGGAAAATGTGATAACTCTAAAAATGGTTGTTTTTTTTTATATCTATTAATATCTTTAGGATTTGTAAACCTATGTCTAGCAGCTATTTTGTGATTTTTCATTGTATAAATAATTATTAACACCAGACTGCTTACCAATAAAATAATCACAAAATATAGGGAAATGTTAAATAATTATTCATAATTTTAAATGGCTTGATGCCTTTATATATACTTTTTTTATTTTGAATGGCTGCTTTGGGAATCAATTTTTATTTATTTTCAAATTACCGTCCAATTTAAATATTTTATTCTATAGTGAAGTAATACAATTAAATATTGTACAGATGATGTAATTCATTGTTTTAAATCTAATATTTCAACTAACTGAAAAAACAGTAGTACATTTTTAATAACGTATTAATATTTTATGCTTTGTTTTCGGACATTAGCCATATATCCTTTAGCGAAACTAATAAAAATGTACCATGTGGATGGTATTAATAAATACCATGAATACAATCTACATGAACTTAACGTATGCGTGATAAATGGAATTTGATTGTCGTTTGTTTAGTTAGAAGTTTAGGGAAGAGAAAGAGGGAAATAAAGTTGCACAAGGCAAAAAAAAATAGAGTATTTGAAAAAAATACAAATGTTAAGATTAGATGTACTTTGCTTTGTGAAATTTACAAAATGTCGGTTTTCCGAGAGCTTGGCCCAAGTAGTAAAATTATATGGGCAATATGAACAGCTGTTTAGTAACCACAAGTAAGATAATTGTTCTTTAATGTAAACATTTGGAGCAGCCTGTATATAAATGGACGCTCTAAATTAGAACATTGTGTGAAGCCAGTAAGAAACAAGCATTGCAAAGACCATCCTAAACTGGCCCACAGTAATACTGGTTTGGCTATCCCTGCTCATAACAGTTTTAGTACAGGCTATAATATCCAGTTCCATTAGTATATGTGGTACAGATAGAGAACAGTGAAACACTAATTAGTTTAAATTATTTATGAAAGCCAAACAGTTTCTATAGCACCACAGATAGTGTTAAAATATGTGGAAATGGTGATCACAACTGTAATAATAGCAACACATTACATATTTATATTATATTGTCTAAATACACCAGAACCAAAGGTCCACACATGTAAATTATTTATTTCTCAGCTTAGCTATCGAAGTTAAAAGCAGATTGGTAAACCGTGTTTTGTGCGTGGGAAATATGAGATCAGTGAAATAATAAATGTAGCTTTTATTACTTACCAAATAGCATGAGTAAATGACTTGCATGCATAGGACATTGACACAAGACTTGTAGAGTGATACATTTGTTTCTGGACAGACTTGACTTATATTTTTTTTTTTATTATTTATATAACTTATTTTTTGATTAAAAATGATGAGTAAAGCAGTCTTTGCCAGATATGTTGCATATAAGTTTGAATTTAACATTAAACTTACATTAACAGATCTCTGTTCCTGAATAATATTGCAAAACAATTGCCTTTGTGCTGGATATTCTTCTGACGGTGGACTAATTATGCATAACATTTCTCAAGTGTTTAACTCGCCTAAGAGAAGAAATGTCTGGAAAAAAAATGTTCTGATGTTTTAAAGTTATTTTTGTTAATTTATCTTCGAACTCTGCATCTTGTACCAGTATCTACATATGTTACATACGCTCCAGTGCAGTACTGTCTACTCTCAAGATTTAAACTCAAGTACTTTTTTTCTCTCTTTCCCGTCATCATAATTAGGTCATTTCTTCTGCAATATGAAAACAATATTCTTTGTAAAATCTTATGAGAGATTTGTTTTTTTATTTATATAAATGGTTCTACATTTCCTTTAAACATGAACATTTACTTTACACTGGATATCCCTAATGATGTCATGACATGATCCAAAAGTCTCCAGTTACAAGTATTTTAACTCAACATTGTCTTTCGACGTACGGGTGATATGAGTGTAGGAATTAAAAAGCACAGGCACTGAATTATCTTTATTGATGCAATATGATAAACATTACAGTGTATTCAGGCAAGGAGAGTACAAACAGTTCTTAGGCCTGCATGTAGTACTCCTGTTTTATGATGTTCAGTAGTATCTGCTTTCACAGATCAGAACCAACTTCAAAAGATATTCTAATGATTGCCCTACCTACTCACAGGTGTGACCCACAATTTTAAACCTCAGTGACAGTATTCATGCACAAAAGGAATACTTAAAACCTTTGTATCTGGCATTTACCTACTCTTGTATTATCTGGACAGTCACAATGTTGTGCACTTAACAACAATAGCAATTATGTGAGCCTTAACATTCTCTAGTTCTGTTGTACATCAAGGGCTCAGTCAGACTGTGATCAAAGACCGTCACAAGCTTCAGGCTGCTCTTATTGTTAAAATAATCCCAGAATTCAACATGGGAACGTGTCTTCTTATCTGCCGTTGCACTAGCAGGAATATAACATCCAAGCTTGTTAGTGAAGGTGGAGCAGTCCAGAATTCTAGGTTAGAAGTTCAAGGCTATTTCAATACCCTTTGAAGGCTAGGAATACCTGGACTTCTCATTTCCCAACAACTATTTTGAATAAGCACATAAAGTGTTCAACTAAAATGTAGATTTCTAACATGGATAGATATGGATAGGATGCAAAATCATTTTTTGTATTCTCTGATAGGGGCAGAACTAAGAAACCTTACATACAATAATTGATGTCCATCTGGCAGACCATGTGTTAGATGTGGCCCTTAAGAGGTCTTCTCCAGTTCTTATTCAGCCCCAAGATTATATGGCATTTCTTTGTGAAATTAGGAATATTCAGCCCCCAGTCTAAGGTTGCGTGTGGTATGTGACCCTCCAAATTAAAAGCTTTAAAAACACAAAAATTAAGAAATCATACTTACAAAACCAATTAATTGTAAATTGGATCCAATAAGCTTCTTATGGAACTAGTGAATACTCTTAATTTTAAAAATCTTAATTTTAATCTTCTCAAAATCTCTTTGGAGAACTGGAAAATAGAATTATTAAAAATAATGGAACCAAAGAATAAAAAAAAATAAGTTATAAGACAAATACTTTGAAATACATTTATTTGGCAATCGGATTCAACAAATGAGTTCACTCTTATTGTAATGTCCAAAATATTAACAAAGAACTGGACAGAAAGTTTTCATTTAATACTACAGAAAATTAAATTAATTGTGCAAGCACATACTGCAATTAACGGAAATAGTTAATGAACACA